>OY720349.1:62930067-65330067 GCA_963082975.1 Labia minor | reverse complement strand
AATAATTAAGATTTATTTATGTTTTATACTTTTAGTAGTCACACACGTTATGAAGAACATCATTATAAACCATCACATAGACCGTGGTATCAAAGACCAACTAATAATTATCAATGGCGGAGTGAAATGAAGGGTGGTGAAATTCGAAGAAAAGAACAAGAGCAAAGACCAAGATCACGAAGGAATAACTACGAGGAAGATAAAAATAGTAAATACATTTATAGAAGAGAAAAATAAGATTCAATTTTTTATTTTTTTTTTTAATAAAATCAAAATTTTTATATTAAATTATTAAATTTAATACGACAATTTTATTTCTGAAAAAATATGTGTAAATTTTACATTTTAAAATATTTTATTTTATTATGGTTTTTTTATACTAATACTTGTGTAATATAATAAGGTTTATAAATTTATTTATTATAATAAATATAATAAAAATGGATAAAAAATAATCATACAAACAAAACAATGTGTTTAAATGTTTTCATTTATATTTTTAAATATTTTTGTAAAAATACATTTTGTACTTTTAAAAAAAAAAATTATTTATGAAATATAATCAAGAAGTGTGGGATAAATTAATTGGAGAAGAGGATGATAAATTTCTATTATTTGACATAGTTTTTTCAAGTTTAGAGTTCAGTGTAAAAATTTATTTTAATTTTTTTTTAAATAATTATTTAAATAAATAAATAAATAAAAATTATAAAGTTATTGTTAGATATTAGATAAATATAAAATTATAGAGTATATTTTTTCCTCAATTATTTGCATCATATTTGGTGATGGATCTAAGCTTTGAACAGTGAGGTGGATGGTTCAATTAAATAAATAAATATAATAATAATAATCAAATAAATAAAATTGTCTAGTATTAATTGTTAAATATCAATAGGATAAGCAAAGTATTAAATTATATGAATATACAAAGCTTTTTAAATACTATATACATACTATGTACTTATATATTCATAGAATCATAGACCAATTGCCCTAAATTTACAGCAAACCTTGGTTTAAAAATAATGTTATAGTTTTTTTTTTAGTTTTTTTTTTTAATAATAAAAATTTCAGCTTTAGTTTTTCACAATTAATCAAAACTTATTTCCTAAAAATGGTTTCTAAATTGGAATATAAAAATAACTTTCATTTCTGAATATAAATACCTTCACATCTCAATCACTATACATTTAGAAAAAAAAAATGATTTGTTGTTAATCGAGTGAATATAATGAGATTTCTATTATAAGATTTATCCACCCTTAGTGTAAGGGATTGCAATTTAATAAAATTCGATCATTGACCCTATTAGATATCAATTAATAATAATAAAAGGGGTTGTTTCCAGGAGGTAGAGAGAGAGAGAGAGATGGAGAAAGGCGGATAGGCGAGGGAGGGTTGTTCAGACGAGGGGAGTGCGCCGACTCCAGGCCCTTTTTTTGGAAAGGTGGGGGGATGGGTCGTCCTAAGGGAAGGGGGGCTGCCGACGTCGCCGTCGTCAGCGTCGACGGCCGGCGTCCGAAAGCGACAGTCGACGTCCAACTGCCGGAACTCGTTCCGGGAGATGAGTCCGGGCTCCCATCCCGGTTTACGACCTTCCGATGACAAGCAAATTCTCGGGTGTTAATTAAAAAGCAATCCTCTTTTTTTTTGTCTATGCCCTCCATCGTTCCCGATGTCGATCTCCACGACGCACATGCCTGCCATGCGCTGCTAGCGACGACACATGACATATAACAAGACAGAAAGGTACAGTGGAAATAAATCTATGTATATCAATTACTATACAACAAAAGGACCTTTTTGAAACCAAAACAGGAACGAGAGACTGATTATCTTTAACTTTTAAATTTTTAAAAGAAAAAAAATTAAAACCACTTTCTCTATATAATATAGTACCAGTACAAGATTAATTGACAAGAATTTTTATTTTTGGAGATTTATGTATATACATTATAAATATCTCTCTCGAAGATAAAAAATTATCAAATTATCAAATATTTAATTTTTTTTTTTTTTCTAAATTTGTTACTGATCTTTAAAAACTATTCCTATTTCTGAAATTCTTCTTAATCGTTTTCAACGGACAATTTATTTGATGATATTCTACTTTCTAACTCTCCTCACTATCTTTTTCTTATGATAGATAATCAATTATATAATTAAACTAGTTTACATACCCATTTATTTCTTTTTTTTCTATATTTTATCTTTATATATAAATTATAAATTAAAAATCTTTCATTTATAAATGAATAAAAAATATTTAAACATTATTTTCTTATTAGCCGTGTATCTCTTTATTATTTAATATAAAATTAATATATTGATTATTATTATTTTTATAATTATTTGAATAAAATAAATATCTGATTAAAAATGAATTATTTAGAAATTGAAAATTAAATTTCGAAAGAAACTAACTTTTATTTGAAAAATAATATATAATTAAATAAAAAAAATAAAAAAATAGATCTTGTATCGTGCAGATTTCTTAAAATTTGCAAATGTGTAATTAATTAGTCCCGATCCTATTTTTATAAAATTCAATTTTGTTATGATATTGGAAAATAAAAAATATTATATTATTATATTATAAAATGAAAGCAAGATCCAATTCTCGGTGAGTCTATCTTAATAAGTTAATTCTATTGTTCGTTTATGTTTTATTTTATAAATAAATATTTATTTCTATTTATTTATCTATCTCTAGGTCGCTATTGAACTAAAAAGTTATTTACAGAAAAAATGATCAATGTTATATGCAAAAATATAAGAAGGATTTGATTGATAAGTAAAACTAGGTTTTTTGAACTTGAAAGTTTATGACAGCAGTAAACACACTCCTACAACCAACCCTATCTACAACTATCTCTCCATCACATATTTTTTCCACTTAGTTATATATATATATATATACCCACTGGTCTTTTCCCAATTGGTTTTCCTTTCACTAGTGATTCCTAATACTTCTTGTCCTTCAATTATAAGATAATTAATTACTGTTTAAAATGTAATATTTCTCTATAAGGGTATTACAAATAAAATATCTTAAATTTATTTTTTTAATAACATATATAAAAATTATTATAAAATATAATATAATTAATTTTAAATACTTCAACAAAAGTTAAAATATCCTAATATAGTTTTTACTTAGCTAATTAATGCACGAGAGGCAGCATATATAAATTCTAGATTATTCATACAATTTAATATAATATATGAATCTTCTAACATTTAATCTATTTTTTTATTACAAACAAAATTTTCCAAAACTAAAAATATAATTTATTAAAATAAAAATTTTTCCTTCATCATTTATTTAAAAAAAAAGTAACCGTCACCCAAAAAACTTTTTCTTAACTCATTATCTATTTATAAAATCCTAAGATTTCTTTCTTTTGCTCTATACCTCTCTCCCTACCCTCTTTCTCTTTTTTCCACCGTGTGTCAATTTCCAATAAATCACCTGTGTTTTCTCATTTATTCTACTTCTTATTTCAACTCTTTTAATTTTATACATTAAAATTTCAAACTTCATCTCTACTCCTATTGACTAGTATTTTTATTTTTAATACAAGTATATTTGGTGGTTACATTTTTCAAACATTTAATAATACTATGAATATTTTGTTCTTTGAAAATTTCAACTTACTTCTAACAGAACATAGAAAGGGGAGAGTGAAGGTTGGGTGGCTAGTGAACAAATTCACTGTCCATCAATTTTTATTATTAAAGTTTAAAGTGAATGGAAAAGAATGGTGACCTTCTAAGTTTTATATTTTTTTATATTCAACGAATAAAAAAAGACACGAATGAAGTTAAGAATGAAATCTATTATTGAAACTTATAAAATATTTTATTTTTTTTTAATAAAAAAATTTATTTTATTTATTTTTTTTTTATTCTATTTCAAATCAAATCTTTTCTTCTCTTTTTATTGATAGAAGTTGATAAAAATTGCACAGGCCATTTAGTTACAATTGGCTTTAAAACATAGAAAATTGATTAGAATGCATAAAAATTTATATAATATCATAAAATAAATTGTATAAGTATACCGTATACAATTTATATTTATAATTTTTTTTTAGATTTCGTGGCTCTAACCCTTATTTAAGCTATTTTGTCAATTTTTCTTGTTTATATTTATTTTATAGTTATTATTACAATTCTTCAAATTTTGGTGATCGTGTGCCTTGAATTAATTTGCAGATATTTAATGGAGAAGAACCAACAACTATTAGATATAGACAGTGGCGTCAGGCCGGGGGGGGGGGGGGCTCACGGGGTCACGCGCCCCCCCCCCAAACCTTGTGTAAAAAATAAATTTAAATTAAATTTTTTTTAACATCTTTAAATTACGTATAAGTATAGTCTAAAGCTTAGACTCTAAACGTTATGAATAAATAAATTATTTATTTTGTCAAAATTTTTCTCCGGACCACCCCGTGCCTCCCCTCCCAACATAATAGATCACGCTACGCAACTGTATTTAGACATATATAAAAACAAATTAAGTAAAACTAAGGAATAACATTTAGATTTTTTATGAAAATATTGCCTTTAAACATATCTCAATTTTTAATAATAAAAATAATATAGTAATCATAAATTACCGACCGACGATAGGAAGGGAAGATATTGTTTTCACACCAAATTTATGTGTGAAGATTTTTACAAATCTCCACGAATCATGCATTTTGTTAACACAAAAATGTATTTTTAGCATGATGTCTGTCCGTCTGTTCATTGTGTCTCCGTATAGAGGTGAACAGTTTGAACGGCTCAACGGATTTTGATAAAATTTAGTATATTTACTTAATGCATCAGTAGCATGAATTCATCAACTTTTGGTGTATATTCGGAAACCGGAAGTGGTAGTTTACAAAGTATTAATTTTATATTTATTCATTGTCGGAAATTTTTCACTTAAAATATAGTAGTAATGAATAATTGAGTAATTAAAATAAAAATAAAAATCATGATAATATAATATAATCATTTTAATTCAAGTTTTAAAAATATTTGTTTTTGATACTTTATATATAATAAATATATATAATGTTGTTTGGAAATTAATTTATTTCAAATTGTCGGTCGGTTATGTGATTGCCCACAGCTCGTTTTTTGTTAATTTGAATTAAAAGACACGAAAATTATTTCAATAACCCCTTGATTATATGAATATAATATATATATGCTCATGGTGTGGTTTGAATTCTCATCCTAAAGTTCATTAGCTAACTGACAAATTTACTATTTGGTCTACAATTTAATCTTTTTCATGAATTAAAATGTGTTGATCTCGTTTCATTTATTTTTTAATTTATTATAAGAAAAATCATTTTTAATTTATGTAAATTATTTATTCTTAATAAATATATGAATAAATATGTTTATATATTCACATGCATATATTTTATTAAATAAATTTTATTAATAATAGATAAAGTGTGATTGGAATTGTACTATATTATAATTTAGTCAATAGTTTAACCAAGAAAGTAAATTTTTATTACTTAAATCTTTTGAAAAGCGTGTTTGTGAAGGAAGGGATTTTTCTCAAGAAAGACGCGGGCTGATTTACTTAATGAATAGCGAGAGCAACGAGAAGAATAAGCGGCGCTTTTGATGCCCAGCTTCCGGATGAGCACACGCTATAAGATCATCATAGGACGTTGCCTAGCACACTGGAATAAAACTATTAGAATATTCCTCCTTTAAACACCCCCCCCCCCTTCTCCCCACCATTTCCTAAGGATCATTCTTCTTTAGAAGAAAAAAACTTTCAACGGGGTCCAATTGAATTTTTATATTTTTTTCTTTAAAGCTAATCAAGACTGAATGATGGTTAAGGGTGGATCCCTCGTTTTTCTATTTTTTTTTTTATTATTATATTTTTACTTTTAATTAATCTTTTCTCCACACTCCAACTAATTAATTCCCTCTCTATTTTGAAAGGCTCACTTGACTTTTGGAGACCTCCCCCGAAGTTAACTGTATTCTGACAAATTGAGAGTATTCACGATGTTTGGTTTTTTAACCCCCCCCCCCCCCCACGCCCTTTACTCTCGCTTTCTCTTCCCCTCTCAGCAAACCTCTTTTTATTTTTATTTTCTCCCTCTCTCTCATTCAAAATTTTAATCTCTGAAATTATTCAAATTATTCTTTTCGTTTAATATTATTAATATTTTTTTTAGAAAAGATATAAAAAATTAAGTATTTAACTTTTTTGTTAATGTATATCAACAACACTGATTTTTGTTTCACTAACTAAACTTTTGAAATGTGACGTTGAATTCTGAATAACTCTGTATTTCTCCAACCTATACTTCCTTCAACCAATTCGATAAAATTTTTATTCTTTCTTAAATCTTGAATATTTTGTTTGAATTTTCTCTCATTTTGGTCGATTTCCCTGTTTCAGGTCTGAATATTGAAAATAATTTGTTTCACACACATTTAGATATATAGATAATAAAAATAATCCTATTCAAATATTTTCTAATGAATAAATATATTTTATTATTATTTTTTCGATAGAAGTGTCATAAATTTACAACCAATTAGAAATATTGCAACCTTGATGGTTCCCTATTTCTTTAATTTAATATTTTTATTTTAAAAAATTCTATAATTGTTTTAATTGAACTATTTCAAAATTGCATAAAATGTCTGCAAAATAAAATAATTAATTGTCAGTTTGAAAAATACATTAATTATTTATATATATATACTCGTATATATTAATTTATAAATTCACTTTTTCTTAAATATATAAATATTTTTATAAATCTTTAGATATTAATGAATGGCATATTTTTGTTCCATTTGACCTGTTTTGGGGTTAATGCCCCATTAAAATGTCATGGCATGTCTTCACCTTCTCACCCCGCAATTTCTGGTCCCCTTTTCATTCGCGGACGTCCATCTCCCCAATACAGATGTTTTCCAGAACTTGACTCTGTTTACTTTACCAGGAGAAAAATGACCCAATATTATCATCTAACTAATGATTTTTCTCTCGCTGAGCCGGAACAGGACTTTGTTCCGTTTTCCGCCATTCATTCAATAGCACCCTTAAAAATTTCAAAGACGATATCGTATCACAAATAGACATTAGATAAATCGTCTCTCAGCTATGCCTATGAAGCTCTCTTTCTGTACACACACACACAAACATACATCTATAATTTGAAATCTCTTCAAGTTTACTACTAAGATACATTCTCTTTCTTTTTTTTCGGACCAGTTTTGGGGTAAACAACCCCTAGACACGTGCTGCTTGTCTGCCGTTCTTTCCAACTAATGGGCGTTATTGTCAGAGTTTTTTTTTTATAAACAAATTAACTGACTCGTAAAATGATGTTTATGGTTAAATTTGCGTGATTTACTATTAATTCAAAGATTCTCTATTGTTTAAACGATTCTATTAACTCCAATAAATATTTTCACACTTTTTATTGTTTTTTTATTTATATTAATATAATTTTAGTTTTAATTAATTAGAAAAATCTATCTATCTATATAAATATATACTATTTGTAATAGACATTGTTATTTCTCGGTTTGATTGTGAACATTTAAGTTTTTCTATGTAGTAAAAAAATTATAATATTTAAAATAAATTTCTAATAAAATATATGATTGCTATTTTAAATATTCACTGATAATTTGAATTATTATATTGTATAAATATACTTACTACACATAAAAATAAAAATAATTTTTACATTATCAGAATAGTGTAATGAAATCATATTCTAAAATTCTATTATTATAAACTGTATATATATATATAAATTAGATAAATTTTGAATATACTTAAAAAAAAATTTCATATGGTAAATTCCTTCTTTTAAACTACAGAACTTTTGGAGACGAGAGTTCAAACCTCAAATTAAATAAAATATTAAAATAAAAATGTTTATTATGGCTGAAATGGACTTAAGTTAAATCCTAATAATAATTTCAATTTCATTTTTCTATTTAAATCGTTTTGGTTTTAAAAAAACTTCTCCATAATTAATTTTTGAATTCTTTTTTTGGATTTATTCTTTCTATAAGAAAAACCTATAACAATTGGCATTTTCAAAAATTCTAATTTTATTATAATTTAACTGCATTCTCTTTCTTTTTCCTTAGAAAGATAAAAAGGTAACATTTCTCACCCTTTTTTTTATTCTCTTCATTTGCATGAATGTTTTAAAATAGCGCCTTTTTGATAAAACCAAATTGAAATTGATTCTGACATCTAAAATTGAGTTTGTTCTTGTTCTCATATTTTTTGATAATCGTTATGTATTTTTCTATTTTTATTTTTGTTATGCTGTTTGTCATTTACCACTTATCTAAATTGTTGTGTTTTTTTTCTTTAAGATTTTTTTTTGTCTTCTTCAAAGTGTATAAAAGAAACTAACAACATTGAACAGCATCTGTATTTGAAATGAGGGTTGTTGTTGCCTGTGTCTATGTTTTTCTTTATTTTATTTAATTTTTCCGTCTCTTTTTTCTTAAGGTTTGTTTGACTTGAAATGCCACTAAAATATTTACATTGGTTGAAATCCGCCTGGATGCAGGTAGAGATGTATTTTTAACTTTTTTTCTAAGTGACTAAAGAGAGACGGGTACGAGACATAATTGTTTATGTTTTGTTTTTAGATTGATGAAGTAGAAGAACACGCGCAAGAGTGGGTGATATTTGTGAAATATGACCGCCATTGGCTTTAAGATTATATAGTTATATGATTTTTCTGTATCATACTTGAAGAAATGAATGACAAAAAATGATCTTATTATATTATGAAGAAAAATAAATTTCTCTAAATATAATAAATAGTTTTGGTTTTGTTCTCATAATTTTAGAAAATAAAGGTTTACGTTGGTTGTTTAGTCTTTATGGGTTAGTTTTAATTTCTCCCTAAACATTAAAAACTTTTATTTGTCATTTTTTTATGTACCTAATGATTGAAGAAAATCTTAAATAAAAGACTGTCTTGGCTTTTTTTTGTACATAATAATTATTCATAATATGAGTATAGAAATAAATTTTTCAGGCTGCCTAACTTAATATCTAACATAGAAAGATTTTCATCAATAATGTGGATTACTCACCTCTGTGAAAACTCAATTTAAGAAACAACAATGAAGTTTTAAGTTCGTTTACAAAAAAACAAAATAATCGGTGGTCGAAAAAGTCTTTTCGTATTTTGTCCCTAGATGTCGTTGGAATCGTATATCTCCAGTGCTACCAATCACATTGTGTCATACCATATAGTCACATATAGTGTTGGAAAGGTGAAATTTCAAGCTTATTTTAACCTTAAAGAAAATTAAATTTGGTGAAGCTGAACAAAAGTTACAGCTTTTCAAAAATGAGTGAAAATAATGAAGAAATTCGCTATATTTTGAAATTTTTGTATAAAAAAGGGAAGAATGCCACGCAAGCCACCAATGAAATTTGTGAAGTTCACGGAGACGATGCTATATCAGTTCGTGTAGCACAACAATGGTCGCTCGCTTTCGTTCTGGAAATTTCGATGTGAAAGATGTACCTCGTTCTGATTGACCTATCGTTGAAAAAGTCGATGAAATTATGGAAAAGATTGACAAGGACCGTCACATAAGCAGCCATGCCATTGCCAAGGAACTAAACATTCATCATCAAACGGGTTGGAACCATTTAAAATAGGATGGCTACAAAAAGAAGCTTGATTAGAAATACGAAAAGACTTTTTCGACTACCCTATAAAATTTGTTGATATCAAGCAGTAATAATTTAAAAAGTGTTATCAAATAATTTTTTGCACGAGGGTAAATAAAATCTCTCTCTCTCTCTATATATATATATATATATTAGAGAATAAATAAATGTAGAGTTCAGATCATTTCTCTATATTCCAGAAGATATTTGAATATTATCTGGGCTATAGTGACATTATTGAACATATAAGTCACTATAAAAAGATTTAGGGACAAATCAAAGATCCTAATGTTTATTGCTCCATTAGAGATGGAGATACTACCAATGAATAATAATAAAATAAGGATGCTTTTATTATCTGGTATCTAGAGTCTGGTTTAGATGAAATTAACAATAATTTAAATGTTCTCATTTAGATTTTAATTCTCGCCTTGTTAAATTTGAATCATATATACAAATGGAAATCCCTTTCTTTGATTCATATTATAAAAAAAAATTTGTCAGAATTGTCCAACTAATAAATTCACGCAACATTCAAATTAATCATCGAATAATCATTTCTAAAATTACTTAAATAATGATTAAAATTAAACTTGTAACATTTCATCTATTTACTTTGAAAATTAATACTAGTCAAAGAAAATCCTTTCCGCTTCTATTTATTTAGTATACATTTATGTTAAAATTAAATAATGAATTCATTATTTAATTCTTCAAAAAAAAAACTGAATAAACTGAATAAATAAAAATAGCTTACAATTATTATATTATTATTGTTGATTATGGCATATTAATTAGGGTCTTTTGTTCAATTTTAAATATAAATTCTCATATAAAATAATAAGTTATTTTATACAACAAACTTAATAATAAATACAATCAAATTAATTTTTTTAATTAAAAATATTATATATTTTACATAAAATTTAATAGATTATTTTTTAATAAAAATTTGATTAATTACATTAAAAAGCCATGGTTCCATGACAAATATTCCCCTTATTCATTATATTAAAATTATTTCTATTTCTATATAACCGATTTTAATAAGAATTATAAAAAAAATAGAGTATTAATTTCACACAATGGAGAATATTATAAAAATTTAGTAGGTACATAATGAACAAAAGTCATTTGTGAGAAAATTTAAAAATGTTAAAAATTATTAAAATAAATCAGCAATAAATCACTTTTATTGAAAATATAAAATTTATATAAAATTTTCAATGCAATTTTATAATATTTGTAAATCAATGAAAGTAAACAGATCAATTATAATTTTATTTTGATACCTTTAATTATTAATATATAAGATATAAGATATATTATTAGTATTATTAGTATTAAAAGAGTCTTCAATATATATATATATTATAAAATGATATATTTAATTTTGAGTATATTTTCATTATTTTCAATACTAAATAAAAAAATATATTATATATAAAATATTTATTTCATGGCGAAATTTACTTCTCATTGATATTATAAAAAAATATTAATGTCTTTAAATAACTTTCACTTGTTTTAATTAACATTCTATATTTATTGAGTTTTAAATTTTACCCTATTAAGTTTTTTTATATATTTTTTCAAGAAAATGAAAGCAAAAATCCCTTTAAAATGACGGCCTCACTCAGTATTTTATATATATATATATATTTAAACAAGTTTTTTTTCTCTCTCCTTTCTATTTTTACATTTAAAGCATTTATTTTAATTATTCTATTCGTGACCTGGGCTACTTTATTTTAAAGTACACTTATCCAAAGGTTGGATTATATAATAGTTTATTGATTATTCTTTTACTTGAATTTATTATGATTGATAAAATAACGACTTTCGATATCTTTAAAATTGTTTTATATTTTGATTTTAATTAAATAAAATAAGCTTAGAGATGTTTACAATTTAGTATTTTAAGTTTTTATTGCTTCAATTTATTTAAAAAGAAATATATATTCTTTATTTACTTGTTCCAAAAATTATATGTTCCTCTTTAGCATTTATAGACATTTAATGGAGGAAAAACAACAATTATTATATATACAAGGACTGGTGAATAAGTTCGTGACTTGGAATGAAACTCATGTTTTTGAATAAAAATTATTTTATTTTTCAACATAGTCTCCTTTGAGCTCCATACAATTTGTCCTAAGTTTCTCTAAATTTTTTTATCCCTTCCAAAAAATAAGATTTGACGATTCTTTCCAAGAAACCCACCGTTGTTTTATTTGCTGTTTGGTCTCTGGTGTGTTATGGTGGATCCACGTTACGAAACGGCGCAAAAACTCGGTTTCAGTGATGGTTTTTTTTCGAAAAAAATAATGCTTAATGAACACACAAAATTCACTTTTTCCATTTTCTTCTATTAATACATGTCAAACAAAAACTAAAATACCCAGCTGGTTCAAATTTCGACAGGAGTCAGCAGATAGTTGTCTATTTACAGGACCAGTGTTGATATTTCATTTTAAAAGTCACGAACTTATTGACCTGCCCTCGAATATATATAAACAAATTAAGTAAAATTAATGAATAACATTTAGATTTTTTATAAAAATTTTGCCTTCATACATATCTCAATTTTTTTATTAAAATATCATAAATTTCTAATTTTTAATTTGAATTAAAGGACATTAAATTACAATTATTTCCATAACATTAACACCTTTATTATATGAATGTAATTTTATAAATATATATAAAGATGAATAACAACAATTATCAGCTGTAATGTCCCAAGGTCATTGATAATTCGAAATAATTTTATAACAATCCGAAAGCATGTTGCTTGGAAACGACGCCAAAGGCTGAAGGCTAATTCCTGTAAGCAACATGCTTGAGGTAATTGTTATAAAATTATAAGAATTTATCAATGCTCGAGGGACATTCGGTGAGAAAATTTTGGCGATTTTAAATTTGTAAATAAACTAAAAAATAACTAATAAATTACCTATGAGTTTAACTAATAAGTCCATCTAATTTATAATTTCTGATGTTGCAAAAGTCCATAAATAATTTCCAAATATATTTCTTATTTGATAAAGTATTTTTAGGTGTATTTTTTTTTAATAATTTCATTAATAGAATCATTATTTTCGTCACCATATCGTGAAAATGACATTTTAAAATGCAAAGGATTACTATTTATTAAATGACAAAAACAGTTTGTTGCCTAGCAACAAACAAGAGGCTTCTTACCAAATGGAGGGATCTTTTCAGGGTAATTGTTCTCTTATTGGCTATTTTTGAACACGTGACTCGGAATTGAAGAATTTGATTGGCTATTCATTTCATCAAAAAATTTTCCCTATAATGATTTTAATGATTCAATGTATTTACTATTCTATTAACTTATAAAAAAAATATACATATACTACATCTTAATGAAATGTTATTACTCTAATTTTTCTTAAACATTTGAGCCTCGAGTCCTAAAAATATTTACCTCTATTTTTAATAACTCAATTTGAAGATTAATAGAAATCGTGTGAATACTGTAATCTCATCATTTTTCGGTTTATCAATTATACTCAATGCCTTAAATCCAATGAATCAGTTACAACATTAATAAAATTAATCAATTTTTCAAAATTCTATTTAAATATTTAACTATTGATGGAATTATAAAAATGTAATGAATTAAAATCCAAAGAGTGATTAGTGATAGCAAACTGCATTAAGCGATTAAACTTGATTTTTTGTTTTATTTTAAAGTTAATTAAACACAAATGATTCAATAGCTTTTTGTAGTTAAAACAAATTGATTATTGATTCTAATTAAAAAGTTTATTTTTACAATAAGAGAAAAAAATGCTAATATTGGTTGTTTTTTATTTGGTCATGAGTTTGTCTGTTCTGATGGAGGGTGGTTTGGCATTAATGTTGTTACTCCTATAATACTAGACAAATTAAATTAAAATACATTATCAAAAAAAAAAAAATAAAATAAAATAAAATAAAATAAAACAATGAAACAAATTAGAGAAATTTAACAACTGTAAGCTGTCAAAGAATAGAAATGAAAAGAGGTCATCCAATGATTACAAATAACAATTACTAAAAATGTATTAAGAATAATTACGAAATGAAATTAAATATGAATCTTCTAAAAATAGAATAATCATTAGCCCAAAAAAACAAATAGATTGATTATTGATTTAGTAAAAAGTAGTTTATGTGAGTTTCTTTTTTTTTTCTTGATTTTTCTCAGTACATTCTAAAAAAACTCAAATATTTCCACAATAATCATTTAAATCTATTAATTTATTACATTCAAAATGACACTGTAAAGGTCTCTATTTAAAATTTTTAATTAAAAATATCAAAACGATATTAATTTCAAAATCTTTATATTTTTTTAATATTGTATAGCATATATTTTATAACAAATTTATATTTAGAATAGTTATATATTTTGTAATACATTTATTAATTCATTTATATATATTAATTAAGTAAATATTATAAACACAATATAAAAATTTAAATAATATTAAACTTTTAACTATCTCGTCAGAGATAATATTGCGATCGCGAAAAGGTTGAGAAAAATGTCTGTGTGTATGTGTGTATGTAGACAAGATTACGCAATTACGGTTTGACCTAGAATTATGAAATTTGGTATATGGGCATTATTCAATCTATCAACTTTTGAGAAATGTAGCTCATTCAAAAGAGGGTCATTACCTACCA
The DNA here is from genome assembly GCA_963082975.1 of Labia minor. NCBI lineage: Eukaryota > Metazoa > Arthropoda > Insecta > Dermaptera > Spongiphoridae > Labia > Labia minor. Next base: position 65,315,657 of record OY720349.1, on the reverse strand, counting down.
CATTTTCATTTTTTACTCTTCTAAACTAACCGTAAAAATAAAGATATATGTTTCATAGTTTTTCACATGATTAAAAATTGTATAAAACTGCTATATATAGAATTTCAGCTTGATTGAATCGCTGAAAGTACTAGAATATTTTAACTATGCAAAACACTCTCCGGCAACTGACGTGGTGCCAAACACGCGCTGGTTTAATAAATATTATTTATTAATTTTAATTAATAATTTAATTAATTAAATTTAATTCAAACATAATATGTGTGTTAATTAATCCAATTCAAATTTGAGAGATAGTCGAGTGGAGAAATATTTTTAAAATCTATTTATACTAGATGCTCAGAGCGCCTTCGGCGCTCTTCACACCTAGACGGGGGCTCCGCCCCCTGTACCTCCGAGTGGTACATAGTATTTGGTTGAAAGAAGTAAAAGGTTTTCATCCATTTTGTTTCAATCATTATATAACATAAAACATTCATTTCTTTTTGTGTTCTTATTTAAAATACATTTTAATTTAATCAGTAAATTAATTATATATATTTTTATTGTATATGTGATATGTTATATCTATCTATCTCTGTGGCTCAACGGTACTCAAAAGTTCTTGGCCACAACAACCACATTTCTCCAAGTATCCCTATCCCTATCCTGAGCCCTTGTCCCATCTCTCTTACGTCCCTGCCTACGCATCTTTGGTCTTCCAAGCGGACGTTTTCCAATCGGTCTCCCCACCAATATCTTTTTCCTCCCACATTCTAGCCACGTCCCCTGCCTATCGCAGCTTTTTCGCTTCTATAACCATAACTATTTCTGAAGATGCATAGAGGTCATGCAATTGCTCGTTATGCAGTCTCCGCCATTCCCCGGTGTCCTCATCTTTCTTTGGTTGATAAATGATGGGAAGAATCCTATTCCATAAATACTCTGAATTTACTCTGATCTCCCAGGGACATAGACCATACCTCCCAAACATATAATACAACAGGCAAAATAGTGGATAAATTCTGTTATTATACATACAAACCTTCATCTCCAATCACTCTATCTATTAAAAAAACTGCATCAAAATCCGTTGCGTAATTTTAAAGATTGAAGTGTTTATAGGGACAGAGAAATCGACTTTGTTTTATACTATGTAATGATTTGAATGATATAGTGCTGAACTACTGAATTGATAAAGATAATTCTAATCTTATCAATTTTACAATAGTTGTCTTTCAATAACAATAATTATAATAAATTTAAATAAATTAATGCATATTGTGAACAGAATGGTTGAAATTTTGTAAATAAAACCACATATATTAATATTTGCTATTGTAAATTTATTCAAAAAATACAAAAAATAAACACAACGTTTCGATTGAGTCGCTTGATAACGATTGCAGAAGTAGCAATCGAAACGTTGTGTATATTTTTTGTATTTTTTGAATAAATTTACAATAGCAAATATTAATATATGTGGTTTTATTTACAAAATTTCCTTATAAATAAAAACAACCAGGAAAGCTTTAATAATTTATATTTCTAAACGTGTTTTTATGAAAAGTTTCGTCTTTTATTCAAAATGATAAATACGTAGTGATAAGAGATTGATTTCTAGTGTAGATAACTATTTTGGTTGTTTGCGAGATGGGGGGTGGGAGTGTTGTGTACAGGGAAGCTGAGTGGGAATCCCGACTTGATGACATGTTTGCATGACGTCTCTCCAATGAATCCCACCCGTTTGACTCGACGAGTGTTGTGGGGGTGTTGACGGGGGTGAGAGGTGTGCAATTGAGAGTCAGATATTAACGAGGCGAGAACGCCAAGTAGGGACCCTTCGGAAAACATCAAACCTATTCACTCGGCATGATCCCGTGTGGAGATTATATTCAATCACGCCTCTCTCATAAACCTCTCATTCCATTTCTATTTTATTCACCCTCCCTTCTCCTTCCAGCCCCTTTAGCTCTCCCACCCTTCTGTTCTCTCTCTCTCAATATTAGTAGAGAATAGAAAATATTTTAATGTTGAAACCACGCAATGTTGCTTAGAGAGAGAAAATTAATTGAATTTTCTATCCGGTGCTTCGTTCTGGAACCTTTTCCAATGAATCATCTTGCGGTTACCTCCAATTAAATAGTTTCATCATTCTATTGCCATATCAGTGTAGTTCGATGAAGCTCAAAAATATTACTGTTTAGTGTTCTAAGCAAATTTCACTAATATAATTATTAATTTTCAATCTTATAAACTACTTATTAAGATTAGATATTTAAATTTAAAATTTTATCATTTTTTGGTTTTTTTATTTAAATAATTGTACCTTTTTTTTAAATAAGTATATTTATATAATTTTTAAATTGAATTTAACAAATCGTTTTACAAAATAATAATAAATAATCTTTAACACAATTAATCAATATTACTTATAATATTTTATTTTTATATTTTCATTTACAATTTCAAATACAAATATCCGTGCAAAATTCCTTTGGCCTTAATTAATTTGATGCCCTTCAGGTGTTGTGCCAAACCTCACTTGATCCCCCTCCTCATCTTTCTTCCCCCCCAAACCTTTGCTAAAAAGTTGTATAATAAATACATAAATATAATATACAGTGAAAGTTATTTGTTTGCTTACTAAATACAAATAAAAATTTATATCTGTAGATATAATTTTTCTTATATATCTACATATTTATATCTTAAATGTCTAAAAGAGTATAAAAATTATTTTTATCACCATACCTAATCAAATAAAAATATAAAATTCAATTAGAAATATTATTGGGTGATCCACTAACGAACCAACTTGATTTTTTTAAAGCTCATTTTAAATGTATCATAAATTTTTATATATATAAATGAGGAAAGGGGAGTTAAAAAATTCACAATAATTCATGTTTTTTTTTATCAAATATTATCTTTAAAAGTAAGAGAACGATTCCTTCATTCTTTTCATCTTTCTTCTGTGGAATAATATATAAATTTTTTCTGAAAGAAAGGATCGATTGAGACTACCCGTGGACTCCATATATTTATGTTAAGATATTGCAAGGGCATTGGGGAATGAGATCGTTAAAAAAAGGACCCATTTAACTGTTTATCTCTAATCCTTGAAATATTTGGAAAATCTTATTTTATTATTAAATACAGACATACATAATATGATTCTGTTTACAATTTTTAATTTCATACTCGTAACTCATCTATTAAATAATTGAAGGATGAAAAAAATTAGAAACTAAGATTCTCAAATGCAAATCGCTAAATTTTTCTTTGTAGAACCCCTTTAGACAGAAACAATAAATTATTCTTCATCTTAAGAAATGTCCATGGCTATGACACATGTTCAAAATATGGGATCTTCTCTCTCGAAGAAAAGTTTTGTAGGAATAAATCTTTTGCTAAATGAACTTTCAACATAACCTCACTTTCTCATTTATGACTTTATAAAACTTTCTAGATTCTCAGATGATTGACTGTTCTTTATTTTAGTTGAATGAAAATAGACATTTATTTTAAAATAATTTATAAAGACAGTTTTGGATTTTATAGAATATTAAATCAGAGTATTTGAAGAGAATAAAACAAAAAGATATCGCTAAAAATCGATATAGTGATGCAAAAAATTAAATACTCGTGAATCTTGTTTTTCATCAAGAAATTGAATTTTGATACATTTTTTTTTATTTTTTTTTTTAGTATTTCTAATTCACAACTTCTCTCTATATATAGATTGATGGTAGTTAATACTAGTACGTGCTTCATCTAAATAAATGATACTTTTTATTTGAGGCACAAATCCTACTAGACGTACAAAATATTATAAAAGAAAAATTAAAATTCTAATTAAAAAATCATTGAAATCAATCCACAAAAAGAAAGAAATCTTAATTTTATTCTTAACTGAAACAAGTATGTATATATATAATGGAAAAAATACACTAAATAAATATATATTATATGGTGGGGAAACTTGACCTGCTGATTTGAATTATCAAATGTCATGCCCACTTTAAAATCGCTCCCAGAGTTTATGTTTCTGGACGTCAGTCCATTATTACATGCGAAAATACATTCAAAGAGACTGCAAGTGTCCCACAAAATCGATCAAACAGAAGATCTAGAAGATTAGTTGAAAACATCGTGACGGTGTTTAGGTCGTTTTTAAAATCTCGGAGTTCTTAAGGTAGACATACGAGTTTTCTCTCAAATCTTAACGAAAGAGATTTAGACGATATCTGGTTCCAGCTGAATGGGGCTACGGTTTTGGACCTGCGATGGGGATTTTGCGGAACCCTTCCCTAATCTCTTTGAGAGACAATATTTAATAGCCATCGAGTTTGCCCAATTTGCGATTTCTTTATAGAGCTATCTTAAGTCCATTGGGTTTACCCATCGCCCAAGGATCCTTACTGAACTTAAAAACGATATGCCAACTTACCGGTTGCTATGTTTGAAAGTCTGTCAAATTTTTAAGAATCGAGCAAATAAGAGAATTGCTAATGCAGGGATACCTATCTGATACAATATTTGAAATAACTTGAAAATAAAATTTCTAAAGTGGTAGAAAAATGTCCAAAAGAAATAAATAAATCAATAACTATTACCAATAATGTTTTATTAATTAGCTAATTATTTAATTATTTTATAATTAAGTAATCTATAAATAAGCAAGTTCATTTTCTCCACCCTGTATATTATTAATTAATATTTTTTCTTTTAAAATATAAATTATTTATATATAAGTATAAAGTAAATATTTTGAAGTATGTTTACAGTTTTGATTAAATTTTATGGAAATTGAAAATATAAATGAATTGATAAGCATCAGGTAGCGGCATGGATAAATTTACATTGAACTTTAAATGTAACATCGAACTATTTTGATAATTTACATAACTAACCATTTTATCTTTTATCTATTAAACTAACTGAATACAAAGTTTATTTATATTCGTATTGAGAAGCCGCAGCAGGTGACAAAATTAGGCGGCTAACCGCTCCTTGGGTGAAGAGAAAAGAATAGGAATCCCACGAGGAAATAAATAATCATTCTTCCTTTCGTTAGAATAATAAAATGGGTAGACAGTGCTGCCCCCCGCGGCGGGGAGCGCGAACCAGGCTAACTCTTCAAAACCAACCATTATATATATTAGCCATTTGGGGGCTGTTAACCCTCTAATGATCCACTATTAATAACTTTAAAAATGGGGATGACTCGTCAATTTATTTGATTTCTCGCCCGGGTTGTGAAGAGAAAACAACCCTCCGATTGAGATATACATATAAATTGGATTTTCAAAACGATTGTTTTCAAACGTTATATATAGATAATAAATATTATAAAATATATTTTCATTCTAATATAATAGTTATATTATAATATTTATTTATAATCATATTCTTCTTAACTTAAATTATTCATACTATGATAAAATTAACTTTTTCCAATTTAATTAAATTTTATTTTTGTAGTGGGATATTTTTCATCTAGTTTCCTACTTCACTAACATAGAATTATATCAAAGTAGAAATTATATTCACTTTCATTAAACAAGAGAATGTGTTTATTTACTACTTTACCGAGGAAGTAAAATAAAATATTTAATTCTTCTTTCTTTTACTTTTTTTTGAATATATCATTTCTATTTTATCAGAACATTTATAGATTTCGATGTTGTTTCTTTTTAATGGTAAAATAATAATTTGTGATCTTTTTTTCATACTTGTAAGATGTTCTCTTTTCTTGTTCATCACAGCCACTGATTTACTCTCTCCTCTTACATTTGAGAAATTCTTTTCTCAGAATCTTCCTATCTTCTCATTTGAGAAAGCATCTTAGTGTGGGGTCTCATTTCTCTAAATAACATAATGATAAGATTTTTGGATAAACCATTTTATCCTTGGCTATATATTTTCTGAAATCTATTCGTATCATTCATTTTTAAAATAATTATGTCTGTTTATATATGTACGTATATATAATGTAGATTATTCGTTTGTGCATTTTCGATATACTATTTTATTGATGTTGAAACATTTATTTAAATTAGAAATTTTTGGTTTTAATTGAGTACATTTGAGAATAGATGGGAAGATAAATTAAATAAATAAATGAATTGAAATCAATCATTTTGATCTTTTGATTTGTTTTTATGTTCATTGCAAATTTTATTAATTTTTCAGGTTCATTGATTACGATTCGATATTTTTTTAGTTGTTGTTTTTTTTTTATTTCGATATTCTTATTTGGGTGTGCTGTCAATTAAATCTGTAATTAATTAAAACATGATCAAGATTCATTAGAGCTGATGGGGTTACCTGGGAAACTACATGAAAGAAATCCAGGAAACACAATTACACATTCATAAATTCGGGGGAGAATATACATGTGAATGACATTTACAATTAAATCGAAACGCTTCTCTCTGTTCCTCATTGGAGAACAAGTTAATGGGTGGAAATGAAAACATTAAACAAGGATAGACTCCTAAGTGAGATATCGAATGACAAGGATTACTTTTTGAGGTTGGGACTAGACACGATGACAAAGATTAATTACTACATCGTAATCATAGCCTATTAGCAAAAGAAGTCGTGAGTTCATTTTACGTTTTTGTTTGTTGTTATTATATATATATATATTCTTTTCTTTTCCAGCAATCTACCCTTAGGCGGCGAAGAAACTATTAATTATGATTAGAATTTGCAAAAAAATAAAATTGTTATTTTCATTTTCCAGTATTTAATTAAGCTGGCACAAAACAATATATATTTTTAACTTGTAAGTCTGTAAAACTATTTTGAATCTTTACATTATTAATTTTGATAGATTAGTTTGAGTAAGAATTGTTAATTACCTTTTCTACTAATTCAAGCTGACTCAAATTGATTAAAGACCTATATATATATATAAATAAAACACTGAATAATTTCAAAAATATTTATAGATCTTGTATTTCCAAATGAAGATTTAGGTTAATGAACTTTAAAAATGAATGTCACTATATTTTATGAAAAAAAAAACTTCAAGATATGCATGAAATTAACATAATTAGTAATTATTAAGACAAATGGAGGGGAATTTAAATATCATCTTAAAATTCTTTATTAGTTAATTAAAATATAGAATTTTTAAAGATATTTTTTACAATAAATTTCTTAAATTTAAAAAAATTAAAAAAATTAATTAATTAAATTATGTTTCATTATTTCACTGCGATATTCAAGATATTAATCTAGTCCAGAGATGAGCAACCCGCGGCCCACCAAGCAAAGTATCATATCATACATATCATTTTATAAACTTTTACGATCCACTTGATTACTGTTAAGTTAAATATAATATAATAATCGTTATATCAATGAAACGATTTTTGAGACCTTAAAAGAGATACATATGTGTTATGTAGATTGTTCATTAAATATTTAATTTAAGGTTTAATATAATTTATTAAGTTGTTTTTTTTTTGCTGCAGCCCACCTATAAATGCAGATCTTTCGTTTGGCCCTTTAATAAAAAAGGTTGATCATCCCTTATCTAGTCGATAAAAACCTTTTGCTTAAAATTCAATAAAACTACAAAGAAAATCCTATTTAGAAAATAATAGGATATTATTTTTGTTATGATTACAACTAATGAAATTAGCTGGAGTGTCTCCACTCGACTATCTCGCAATTTGAATTGGATTAAATAACATAATATATTATATCTAAATTAAATTTAATTAATTATAAATTATAAATAATAAATAATAAATATTAAACCAGCGCATGTTTGGCTTTTTGTTGATGGCACCACGTCACGTGTTGGCGCGTGAGATTTGCAGTGTTAAAAAATTAATTCTGGTAATTTCAGCGAATCAATCAAGCTGAAATTCTATATATAGCAGTTTTATACAATGTTTAATCATGTGAAAAATTATCAAACATATATCTTTATTTTTACGGTCACTTTAGAGGAAAAAAAATCAAAACGTTGTAGGTAATGACCCTCTTCCGGTTGAGCTACATTTCTCAAAAGTTGATAGAAAACTATGAATTTTGAATAATGTCCATGTACCAAATTTCATCATTCTAGCTCAAACCGTTTTTGCGTAATCTTGCCTACATACATACACACACACATACACACACACATACACACACACATACACACACGCAGACATTTTTCTCAACCTTAGTGAAAATGATTCAGGAACCTTCAAAACGTATAAAAACATCAAAATCTCAACATCGAAAATTTTCGTGATCGCAATACTATCTCTGGCGAGATAGTAAAAATATACGCGTTAACATTAATTGAGATACATATTCTGGAGAAACGATATATTTTTAAATAAATGGATAACATTTACTTTTGTACACTAAAAATAATTATACTGGAAGATTGAAAAAAATCGAAATTGCAAAAGGATTGTTTGTTTAAATTGTATTTCCATCAATATTAATTTTTATGGGTTTTTAATTAAAGGTTATACTTTTAATTAGGAAAGAAATGATAAAATATAGTATTTAAAATAATGTGAGAGAAATGAAATCCGTTGGTTATAAACGTTGAAGAGGTAATTGTTGAATATTTGTTTGCTCACTTGCCGGTGTCGATTTAAAATTGAAAATTGTTCCATGACGAGGAGAATGCTTGGGAACCGTTGTAATCTCTTTACAACAGACATTCGACCCACACCCCTCACCCACTTCATTTTAATCAGAGTTTAAAGAAATATGATATTTATATAAACTGATATCAAAATCATATATTATTATCATAACGGAATTTATTTTTTTCGTCCCTCCTATTTCTCTCGTTCCCTTCTTAATCTCGCCCTCATTCACCCATATGCACATAAACACATACACACGATTTGTTTAAATGTGATTTTATTAATACACGTCTGTATCTGTTAATCACATGTCTATCTTCTTGGTGCTGAGATGATGAGGAATCAGATTTAAAAAAAACTGAATGACTCAATTACTCCTCTCACTCTATAATATAGCTTATTAGCTTAGAATAATAATAATCATCTCGATATTCAGCACACACTATGATAGAACATATGGGAGAAGATAATAAGCCAATTAATCGGAGGAAAGTCTATTCAATCGCGTCAACGATTAATACGAAACAATCGGTCTTTTGTATTGCAATATAAATTCTCCTATAAAAAATTTAAAAAAGGCACAATTTTATAAAAATATTTCAAATTAATAATAAATTGAATATTGCTGAATTAAGTAAACTTAATGGTTCTTAAATAAATAAAATAATAATAATAATAATAATGAAAATCATTCGTGCATTAAAGTCTCCCAAAAATAAATTATTTTTATTTATATATGTATATCGCGAAACAACAATATGAATTAGATTAATAATCTGATTAAATTTGGAAATAAAAATAATAATTAAATTTCTGAATTTTAATATAATATTGATTTTATTATGATTTAAAAAATTAACTGATACAAATACTATGAACATTCTGAAAATATTGTTTTTTTTATTTAAATATTCTTTATTAGATTATTATTATTATTTTAATTGTTAATACTATTGGTTGGGCTCTCTTCTTAGAATTATTTTTCTTATTAACCAAATTTTATTAAAAAATTCGATAAAAGAAAAATATAATAATTTCGGAAAAAATTCTGTAAGATGAAAGTTTATACAAAATCACTTTGAAATGAGATATTTTATCAAATTAATAATTATAAAAATATTTTTAAATTTTTAGAAAATCTCATATTTATATTTATTCGGTTTATATCTAGGTTTACATTTTGAATACAAAGCTTTCATTTAATCAAAATTAAAAACAAATTATACATCGAAAATAGATTATTGATTAAAAGAGAAGAAAAAAACATTGTAAATATAATTTGTAAAAAATGGTTTTTATTATTATTTTTGTCTTTTATTTAAGATAATCTCCATTTATTATTTAATTTTAATCTTCATTCTTCCGGGAAGTTTATATGCACTATGAATAAAATTATATTATGGTCTATTTTTCCAATTACCCGAAAATGTTTTCAATCTCTTATCTTTTATATTTTGGGGATATAACATCAGTGAATCTAAATACTACATGGGCTGAAAAGTCCCGGGATTTTTCAATAGGTGACTCCACTAGGAAATGAACATGACTCATTTCGAGAGGCTCATCTGTCACTAGTTTACGTATGAAGTATCATGACATTTCGTCCATTCGTTTACAAGCTACAATCGTTTGAGTGATGCTACTTTCGCCTTCATAAGAAAGGAGCAGATGTAGATAACATACCTGCAACCACTGCAATGATTGTTCACAAGTTTTTCCCATTAAAAAACAATGTTATGTTCATTTTCTAGTGGCGTCACCTATTGAAAAAACCCGGCACTTTTCAGCCCATTTAGTATTTAAAATTGTCACCCACCATGAATCTATAATAATAAAAGCAAGTGTAATGTGTCTGTCTGTTTGTCTGTGTGTTTGTTTGACCGAGCACTCCATCAAAAACTATCGCACGCAGGGACCTGGAATTTTTTACACGGAAGCACAAAGGGGCTGGCCACCAGACCTCGAAGCCCGATTTTCGATTTTTTAATTAGAAAAATTTTAAAAAAATTATAAAGAATATTAATTAAAAATAGTTTAGTTACCATACTAGATCATAGAGGCGCTGGTGGCGATAATTTGGCGGTAATTTAAATTCTGAGCAATGTGCAGATAAAAATCTTTTTATATATCTATTGATATTTACAATATCTCAATTGATCTTATTGGCCTTATTAAACTTTGAAAACATTCACATTACGGCTATAATTTAATACTATTAATTTTTAAGGTTATGTGAGTAAATTATTTTAATTAAGAAAATTTGATCTCATAATTGGATTTTCACGTAAGATTTTAATATATAATATATTTTTTAATATTATTTTTATAGTAGTTTAGAGTTATGCTAATTTTATATTTTATTTTTATTTTGTTTACTCTGATTTTTTTGTAAATAAATTAATAAAATTTAAAGTAGCATAAAAAAATTAATCGAGGCAGGAAAATTGATGGGGTTTGAAATTAATAGTGATAAGACAAAATAATTAGTATCAGAGAGAATAATATTTGCAAAGAATTTAAATCGAGGTTGCAATCGGGAAATTATTATCAAAGGGGATCAAAATTATTAAATTATAGGTCATAAAATAGAGAAGGCTGGGGCCGACAGGGCACATGGCTAGCATGGGAGAGGAAAATATATTGGTGGGAGTTCGATTGGAAAACGTCCGTTTGGAAGACCAATTGTGAACAGGGTGGACAATGTAGGAAGGAACGTGAGAGAGATAGGATAGGGTAGGAGTTAGATGGTTATAGCTCAGAATAGGGACACTCGGGGGGGGGGGGTACAGGGGGCGGAGCCCCCGTCTAGGTGTGAAGAGCGCCGAAGGCGCTCTGATCAGCTAGTATAATATAAAATAAGCTGGAGTGTCTCCACTCGACTATCTCGCAATTTGAATTGGATTAAATAACATAATATATTATATTTAAATTAAATTTAATTAATTATAAATTATAAATAATAAATATTAAACCAGCGCATGTTTGGCTCTTTATTGATGGCACCATGGCACGTGTTGGCGCGTGAGATTTGCAGTATTAAAAAATTAATTCTGGTACTTTCAGCAATTCAATCAAGCTGAAATTCTATATATAGCAGTTTTATACAATTATTAATCATGTGAAAAATTATCAAACATATATTTTTATTTTTACGGTCACTTTAGAGGAAAAAAAATCAAAACGTTGTAGGTAATGACCCTCTTCCGGTTGAGCTACATTTCTCAAAAGTTGATAGAAAACTATGAATTTTGAATAATGTCCATATACCTAATTTCATGATTCTAGCTCATACCTTTTTTGCGTAATCTTGTCTACATACATACACACACACACACACACACACACACACAGACATTTTTCTCAACCTTAGTGAAAATGATTCAGGAACCTTCAAAACGTATAAAAACATCAAAATCTCAACATCGAAAATTTTCGTGATCGCAATACTATCTCTTACGAGATAGAAAAAATCTTACTTTAATTGACTTACTTTAATATTACAAAATAGTAATATATTATCATAAAGATCATTCCAAGTATGTTCCATAAAACCTTCATTTTTATACAAAAATAATAGATTTCTGTTAATATTAAAATTAACTTTTATTTAGGATTATTGGACTTCAATTATTTCAATTTTATAAATATAAAATAAGGATTAAAATCGATCTAGACTTATGATCTTATTTGTTATATTTGTTTGATTGACTGACTTGATTATTTTTCTAATAAATAAATATTATTTAAATATTTTTAAATTAATCTTTTTTTTATTTTAAATTTTTTTTATAATTCTTATTTACGAGGTTCTTTGCTTGAGATGCGTTTCGCTCTCTCTCTCTCTCTCTCTTCATCGCTTCGTCGTTTTTCCAACATAAAATATATTATTAGCCGGTGAGTTAATTACATTGATGCTTTAGCGTCAACCAAGGTAATAGTCCCGAAAGGTGCCCCCAAAAAAGGGGCTCGAAAAAGGCGCCCACTCATTAGAGCTGGGCCGCGACCTCATCGCCTGTCTATCCCAAGATGAGATATCATCTCACACCACCACCACCACCATATCCTCCTCCCCGTCACACACTTTAAAGATCAAGGGGATGTCAAAATCCTATGATAGGATAATGATACCCTCGTTAGTGTAGGTCCATTCAGTTCATTCGAGAATTTTTATTCCACTGTTTTATTAATATCTATTTTTTTTTAATATGAATCTAATAGGATATTTATATACATTGTACATTGATTTAATATTAACATAGTGGAAATAGACAAACAACAACAACAAAAACGAAAAAAATTAATTGACTATGTCAGTAGTGTTGTGTGATAAATGTAGTTGAATGATTATTTAACAAATAATATGTAATGGAGAAGAAACATGAATACATTAGTTTGGAATTTAAATATGAAAATATATATTTACATTTATTTACAATAAATTAAAATAACAGTTAAAATATAGAATTTATATTTAAAAAGTTGTTTTCATTGATATTTTGACAAAAAGAATTATCAATTAAAATTATTATTATTCAAAAAAAAAAAAAAAAAAAATTGAAATCCTTGTATTTAATTTAATTTCTCAAGTTGAAATGTAGATATGATAAAAATAGGAGTGGATGGAAAATGGATGGAGGACGTTCAAGATTGGATGAATATTGTTGCTGGGTCCAATAATAATGATCACCATTTTAAAATATATTGAAATGAAACTAAAACTTAATTGAAAGTAAAAATAAATTCTACTCTTTCATGTTAAATTTAATAAATTTAAATATAACTTTACTTTCTATTGTATAATATGAAAAAATTAGATAAAAAATACAATATTTTAATTTTTAGTCATCCTATTGATTATGATTTTTGATATATTTTAATAACAATTTTGAATTTATTATTGAAAGTAAAGAAATAGTATTATTAATAGTAAGAAATTTTTAAAACTCGATTTATATGTGTTGTATATTTAAATTCCCGCTCACAATACTTTTCTAACTTCACTTACCTTAGCAACTCATATCATTCTCTCGGCTTATATATTCACTCATATAATGGTTCTCTGAAATGACTTACCTTGTATTTATACATTCTAATTAATAATTGTAATTCTCCAGTTAACTTTATAATAAATATTATTTTTATCTAAATAACTCTTTTATTATCAAACCTTAAAATACATAACATATTGGTGTCAGAAGTGAACAAAACTAAAAAAAAAAAAAAAAAAAAAAAAAAAAAATTGTATCATCTCGATTAATTTGTTCAACCAACGCATTTCAAAATGCCAGATGAAACAGTAACGCCTGAATTACTTCAAACCCTATCAACATTGCTGGCTGAAGCTTTAAAAAAAGCAACAACATCAAATGTACCAGGTCAGTCTCAGCAAACTATACAGCCTCGACCACCGCCATTTGCAATAAGCAATTCATCAACCGATGAATCAAGTGTCCCCGATTATTTTAAAAGATTTGATTGGGCTCTTAATTTGAGTAAAATTACTGAGGATCGACATGCTGATTATGCTCGAGTGCATATGGGTCCTGAATTAAACACTGCTTTAAAATATTTAGTAAGTCCTAATGAACCAGAGACCATTTCTTATGATGATTTAAAAGAAACGCTTATAAAACACTTCGATAAGCCAACTAATAAATACGTGGAAAGTATTAAATTCCGGCATATTGTTCAAAAGAAAGGAGAAAGTGTCGCCAACTTCGCCTTACGTCTAAAACAAGGTTCAACAAAATGCGAGTATGGAGATTTCGCAGATCGAATGCTGATTGAACAACTCTTACATGGACTTGAGTCAAGAGAAATTTGTGACGAAATAATTTCAAAAAATCCACAAACTTTCGACGCAGCCTACGAAATCGCTCGAACGTTGGAAACCACACGTAAGACATCGAATGAAGTTAAGGACAAAACGCATTTGCCAACAGAATTAATGAACAAGTTAGATTATAGAAAACCAAAATTAAAGAATTCAAATAGATATCAACCACTTTCAAGGTCAGTTTCACGTGAACGACAACAGTATTCCCAAAGCAACCTTAGCTTTAATGATAAAAAATCGGTGGGCCGGAAGCCATGTTCAGGATGTGGAGGATATCATCCACGAAACAAGTGTCGCTTCATAAACGCTACCTGTCACACATGTCGAAAAAAAGGGCATATTACGAAAGTATGTCGCGCGAACAAAAAAGAATCGCCAAAAACAGAAGAGGAATCACCTACAGAAAAAGTTTACGTCTTATCTAAAATAAACCAAGTAAACGAATCATCTAGTAAACATATAATAGCAGTAAAAATTGATGGAAAGAGCTGCTCAATGGAACTCGACACAGGAGCTCCCTGTGGAATAATGAATATAAAAAATTTTAATAAAATAAAATCCAATTTTATTCTTGAAAAATCGGATCGGAATTTCAAAAGCTATACGGGACATCCTATAAAATGTTTAGGATTCACCACAGTTAACGTTGGAATTGGCAAAATTACCAAGAAACTAAACTTATATATCATTGAGGGAGATTTTGATTCACTTTTTGGACGAGAGTGGATAGCTCCATTTGCCAGTGAAATAGACTTTGCCAAGTTATTTTCACAAATCAACACATTGGCAACTTCAAAACCCAAGATCTCATCAGAGCAAAAATCTCATCTTAATTCTATTTTATCAAGATATTCAGATACCTTTGGCGATGTTCCAGGGAAGTTAACTGGACCACCAGCTACACTTCATTTAAAGCCAGACTCGAAACCAGTTTTTGCACGAGCTCGCGAAGTACCATTAGCATTACGTAACAGTGGAGTGAAATACCACAAAAGATCTGCTCCATATCACCCCGCAACTAACGGACAAGCTGAACGTTATGTGCAAACAATCAAGAATGCACTCAAAGCCTTGTCCACCACTCGTGAATCGCTGCAAAGGAATTTAAACGAAGTTTTAAGGCAATTCCGCAGAGCACCTCACACCGCAACTGGACAATCACCATCAAGATTATTCCTAGGACGTCACATACGAACACGCCTGGATTTGGTCAAACCCGAAAACATAAGTATCACCATTGGAGAAAAACAGCGGGCAGAATTCATACCTCGATATAGAGAATTTCATGCTAACCAAGATGTTTATTTCCTATCTGGTAACCCTCGTATGGATAAATGGATTCCAGGACGTATTATAACCCGCCTAGGAGATCTACACTACGAAATAGATTTCAACAATCAACATTATAAACGACACGTCGATCAGATCAAAAAGCGTGAAACTGCCGAACCTTATCAACTCCATTCAAATCCACAGGACCAACAGCGCAGAATTCACTTCTATGACGGACAGCACCGTGACTATACCATAATACCATCTGCTCCTTGTGTTCCGCCCGAAGCTCCACAGATAACGTCACAGACTCCAAGGCAAACACAAGTCAGAGCCTCACTGCCGGGAACACCGCCTCAGATGCCTCGTCGATCACATCGGCAAACGCATCCCCCAAGACGTTTCTCACCGAGTTAGAAGAAAACAATCCTACCCGGGGGAGGAAATGTTGTATATTTAAATTCCCGCTCACAATACTTTTCTAACTTCACTTACCTTAGCAACTCATATCATTCTCTCGGCTTATATATTCACTCATATAATGGTTCTCTGAAATGACTTACCTTGTATTTATACATTCTAATTAATAATTGTAATTCTCCAGTTAACTTTATAATAAATATTATTTTTATCTAAATAACTCTTTTATTATCAAACCTTAAAATACATAACAATATGATTTGGATAAATTAATTAGAAATTTTTTTAACAAAACAAAAAAAAACATTAATTATTATTTGAGAAAAACTTGTGGAGATATTTTAGTACTTTCTTATAATTAAGTAATAATAAATTAAATAATGGAAATTTTAAAAATAAAAATATACTATAAATATAAGTAGTAATATTATAATATCCCGCTTCATTTGTTGTAATTATATTATTTGTTATAATAATAATGATAATAATAATTATATTAATGTATATTAATTTAAATGAATATTTTAGCATAAATTAATATCGTAAAAAAGATTCACATAATTGAAGCAATTAATTAATTATTAATACATAAAGATGAACAAAACAATATATATTATGTTGTGATGTCAAATAACGATATAAAAAAATAAATATTTTTTTTTAAAGCTCAATTAAATAAATGAATTCGAAAAATTCCGACTAGTGCCTGTTATGTCATTGGAATTCAATTATAAATTTTTTCACTGAATAATTTATCATGTCTTCTTTCTTTCTCCTATTACCTTATTTTATTAATTTTTTTTTCTCCTCCTTTGGATATTGATGGCGACTGATGAAGAAAATAGAGTACCAACCACATTTCTCTGATTGACCTACTAAGCTCAATTATTTATTTCTTATTCTTGGCTTTCCCACATAATATAAAGGAGAGGCTCGTTTCAATTTTAAATTTAAATCAACTTCTTTCTCTAAAGGCCTTAGGATATATTTTAAATACAATCTCACTACTAATATTTTGATCATATATATATATATATATATATATATATATATATATATGGTCAATAAATGTCACTTTATGTATTATGTTTTGCAGGGTCGAGAGAAAGTGTAAGGAAGGGTTATGGAGATGTGTGTGGCCACATAAAAGCCCTACCAAAATCAATTACAGAAAATAATAATTCCTTAGAATTTAAATCAATCTAATATACGGGGGCAGGTCAATAAGTCCGTGACTTTTTGAAATACAGGTTTTTGGATATTTTAAATGTAGTCTTTGTGCTCTATACACTTCGTCCAACGTTTCTCTATTTTTTTTATACCTTTCAAAAATTAAATTTGTCGATGACATCAAAATAGATTAGAATTGATTAGAATAGATAGGTTTGGAAACAAGAAATAGTCACTCGGGGCTAAATCCGGAGAATAGGGCGGATGAGGGAGCAATTCGTATCCCAATTCATGGATTTTTTTGGAAATTCACTTTTTTCTATTCTTTTTTCAAATCACGAGGTAGTCTTCTATTAATGGAAACAATAACTAAAAGACCCAGCTGGTTCCAATTTCGACAAGAGCCAACTGATAGTTGCCTGATGACAGGAGCAGTGTTGCCATTTCAATTAAGAGACAGAAAATTCAAAAGACACGGACTTATTGGCCTGTACTCGTATATACAATATAATATATATATATATATATATATATACGGACTTCTGAGTTCGAAATTTTTTGACTGCACTAACCATATTTTTCTTTTTGACTTAAATTCAACTATTTATTCTCTCCCTACATCCGCACATCTTCCTTTATCCTTAATCCATAATCCTTCCAAAGCACTGTTGGTCTACTGATTCGTCGTTTCTTAATTCGTTTTCTGCTTAAATAATTTCTAACTACTTTCTTTAGCCATTCAATCCACACATTCTTACAATATGTTATTATTTAAAAATTGTAAATAATTTTATATAATTAATTAATTAAAGGGTTATTAATATTATCTTCCTTTTATATTCGAAAATATTAAATCATTTTTCTCTAATAGGAATTTTTATTCATATTTTTTTTTCATTCTTTAGAATTTCTTCTCTAAATGAGAAATATTTTTGAATACTTAATATATACTTTATATATAATATTATTTGACTTTATATTTTGCATTCAGCTAAAATAAAAATGTCGGTTTGCTTTTTCACCTCTTTTTTATGTTTTCTTCAATTCGTTTTTTTTCTAAGAAATTTCTTATGAGCTTAGGAGGGCGTGTAAGAGCCATTAAACCCATGGGGTCACCACGGTTATGGTGAACCAGAGGCCTTTGGCTTGAGAACTGAAGCCGACACGCGACATTCCCTTCCCTTCCCTTCTCTTCAAAACCTCCTAGAAAGTCTAGCGCCTAAAAAAAATCAATCTAGGCAACCAGGATAACAATATAAAAATTAATAGATAAACAAAATAAACGAAGCTTAAAATTTTATTTTACAGAACCTACTTATTTATTATTTAGTTTTTATATTTTTTTACAAATAAGGATTTTATTTTCATTCTTCAACAATGATATGCATTTGGTATACATTTCAAAAAAAAGATTGATCAAGTTATTAAACTTGATAATGAATCAATATTATTTAGATATAACCATGATTTTAATTGATTTAACTTAAAAACAAAATTTATCAAAAAAAAAATATATATATATATATATATAAATAAAATAAAAAAAATATAAATATTATAAAGATTAATATACTATTATTAAAAATTTAAAAATTGTTTTAATATAGATTGTGTTTTGACATGTACCTTTAGGGCAGTGATTCTCAACCTGGGCGATATCTCCCCCTGGGGGGCGATTATTTGACAATACGATTTTGGGGGGCGAAATCATTTTCAACTCTAAAAAAAGGTAAGATGATTTTGCGAGCAGGCTTTTTAAACATTTCCTCTTTTTTTCAATATGGTTCTAAAAAAAGTCAGATGATTCGGCAATCAGGTTCTGAAACTCGATTTTTCAATATGGCTCTAAGTATCACCTAGTGTACCTACCTTATATTAGGGATTATCATGCAATTTTTATCTGTAAAAATTTATAGGGGGGGTGGGGGCGAATTATAAGAAGCGGGTCTTACAAAGGGGGCGTTTGGTCCAAAAAGGTTGAGAAACACTGCTTTAGGGAATAAAATCTCAATAAGTTTAAAAATAAATCATATAAAAAAGAAAAAATTAAAGATTTGTCGTGGAACAGAATTACACCTAAATTTTGTTAATAAATATCTGTTCTTAATTTGTTGTATTTGCTTTCAATAGAAGCACGAACTTATTGGAACCTATAACTATTTATTAACGAATTAAATTTGATGTTTGAGATATGTTCTTTATTTAAAACTTTATAAATATTTTATTTAGAAAATTTCAAAATAAATTGCAATATCTATTTGAGATATTTTTTAAAAATATTTTTTTCAAAATAAATATATTTTTATTAATAAATATAATTATTGAAAATGATTAAACGTAAAATTATCCATATCTAATAATTAATATTATTTTATAATCTTAAGCATTTATTTTTATTATTTTTTTTTACACTTTTATCTGAACACAAATATTTATAATATATTATTTTCATTTGATAATTTTATTAAATTATTTTATTTTATAAAGAAATTGTTTAATATATATTTTATTTAAATTTGTGAGCTTCTATCATGGACGGATCTAATAAGGAACTCTCTTATTCAGTTGGAATATATATTAAAATAATGGTAAAAAAAGAGAGAGGGGGGGGGCAAGAGAGAGATAGAGAACCGGCCCCGATGGTATCTGTGAGCCCCCGCCTTGAGCTGGAATGCCCGAAGAAGAAGCGTGGAGAGTGGCCCTCGGAAGACCCCCCTCTTACCCCACTAACATTTTTATTTTTTTATTTTTTTTTCTTAAGAAAGATGATCACACACAAGATTGATGGATAGACGGACATACGTGAAGGCTTGAGGCGCCCCCGCTAAGCAGCGAATCGTTTGTTAAGTCATCCACAGGGACACCTTCTGATGGAATTTCAATTTCCAACAAAATTTTGTTATTAATTGATTGTTTTGCAGAACAAATGGGACTGTGGTGTCGAAACATTGGAGAAATATCGTTTTTCATTCCAACAACAACAACAACAACAGCAACAACTTCATTTCAAATGGAAAATCTTTATTTATAAATATAAATGTACCACCTTTTGAAGAAAAGAATAAAGAATCCATTGAGGAAGAAAATAGATCTACTATTTAATTGATTATTAAAAAAAAAAAAATCAATTTTCAAATTTCATTTTTCTATTCACAGTTTATCTATTATCTATTATAGATACCTTTCTTTTCAATCAAAGAATCCTAGTTTTATAAAAAAAAAGAAAAATTGTTACTGAATAAAATTTCTATTTCTAATTCGTTATGGAGAAAAATGGATAAAAAAATGTTTCTATAGAAATATTTCCTTATTTTGGTATTCCTATACGATAGATTTTTATAAATTAGAAAACAGTTTATTTAAGATAATAGAAGGAAATTAACTATTTCTTTATCTATTTTAGAAAATTCTGTAGATTTCTTTAAAAAAAAATATTTCATTATATTATTTAAATAATTATTAATATTCATAGGATTTTATTGATGAATAACTTATATGCAATTTTAATTTCCCTTTATCCTTTATTTTAAAAGAAAAATTGTTCCTTCAATAGTTGGGTTTCTTATTCCACATTATTTCAATTAAAAAATTAACATTAAATGTATAAAAAAAAAACAAACGAAATGACTAAATAGCTAAACTAAATTACTATTTTATCTAAATTATATAGATATATGAACATACCAAATAAGTTTATTTATAATAAAAATGATTTAAATTAAAAATTCAGTATATATTAATTGGAAAATCTTCTAAAAAAATTTAAAAAGAAAAAAAATAAATAAAAAATACGTAAATTTTCTTAGTTTTTAATTATTTTTTAACTTGGCTGGAATTTTGTCAATCATTTCATTCTCCAGTGTATCGTTAAAATTGGTACTATACTGTTGTGCCACTCGTTAAAAAAGTATTGACATTAGCTTTGATTAGGATAAATCAAATATAAAATATATATTTTCATTGTGATTATATATTATAATCTTTATATATTTTTACTATATCTTTGTTTCATGGTCTCTGTGGAACATATTTTTATCTTAGAAGTTGTTTTGGTATGTAAATACTTTTCTTGGTTTATAAAATAAAAATATTTATAAAAAAATTTCATATAAAATGTTGGAAAGATGTAATATCTTATTAAAGATTTTTAACAATTTAGTTTAAAAAAATAAAAATGAATACACTTCTTCATGAGTTTAGTACCTAATTAGTTAGTTAGTTAGTTTTCCTTTGTTCCTTCTGTATATATATATATACGAGATATATGTATATAATAATTTTCGGAAGCTGATGTTAGTTTAACTATTTCATAATCCCATTAACGTCTTTTCACAATGCCCTGAATCTTACAAATTTTATCTTCTGTACCGCCTTCTTATTTTTGAGTTTTGCAATCTCCTCCCATTAATCACATTAAAGATATATTTATTTTATTTATTATTTAAATTTTTGATCTCATGCCTATCTTCCCAATTAATTTTAATAAGAATCCATATATCATGTTTCTTATCAATTGAACCATGATTTGTTTCTGCCCTTCACTTTAAAACTTTCACTTTCATCCCTGTTCTTTTATTTCTAAATCAGCGTCTTCCAACGAATTACTCAACTTGAAAATTGAAGTAATTAATTTAGCCGTAAATTAATTACTTAATTCAATGGAAGGTGTTAGTAAGGAAACAAATCCAATCGAGGCAACTAAGGCATTAGGGGGGAGGGGAATAGGAAAGGTTACAAATGACGCTGATTTAATATATTCGAAGATAAAGGAAAAGAACGAGGCAGCCACCCACCCACATCATTTCCCACACCAGTGGAAAAAATACATTTCAATTAAGCCTCCTAATTCACTCTACTGATACATAATTATTAAGAACGGGGAGATGCGCATAGAGAGGAGAGTGGAGGGGTCCTTTAGACGTGCCCATTGGTGATATATGGTAATTACCGATGACAGTGACAGTTTAATGTGTTAATAATAACACCGCCCTATTGAAATCTCTCTCCGACTCATAAATTTACGACTTTCCTTCCTTCTGCAAGTTAAGCTTTTATGGAAATGAATTTCTTTTAAGAAACCCCCTTTTTATTATACTATTGAGCATTTGTTACACATTTATGTTCAGTGTAATTAAAGCCAAAAAATCTAGACAAGATTTTGAATTATTCTTCTATCTTCTTTTATTGTTTTTTTCTAAGAATAATTTACAAAAATTAAATGTTTAGAAAGTATTTATATTATATTTTTATTAACATTTAATATTGCCTAATGGCTGTTTGAGAAGGCATGGTGGGGAGAGCTAAATCGACACCAGCGCCCGCAGCGGTTAATATAGACAATAAAGGTGGCTGTTTTGAAAAGTCTGTCGGATAGTTTAATTTGCCTTTTAAAATAATATAAAAATTAATAAATTTATAAAAAAAATTTTTAAATGAACTGTGATTCATTTAAAAAGCGATTTTACAATTCTTGCCATTTCCTTGTGAGTGTAAACAGCCACCTTTAGTTCATACTTCTGGTGGCACTACCGTCACGCAATATACTAAGGGGAGGAACAATCTCCCTCCAAGTTTTTATATTTTTGTCAGTTGAGAATTGGCAGTGATAACTATTCCTGTTACTCCCTGTAATAATAGTGAATTAATTACTTATATCTTATTTTTTTAATTTAAATGTCTTATATTTAATCTGTTTAAACTTTTTTTATTAATTAAAGTGTATTAGTGTGAACATTATTTTTTTCCCCTTTCCCTTAATTTTTATAACACCCTTTTGTATTCTGGGCTAAAGACAATTTACCCAAAGTTTGACGCCCATAGTTTACTTATAATACAATTCAAAGTCATCGTGGGTCATTATAAGTGCACCATAGTTGGATCCTCTTACAGTCATAAAATAAATATTTTTAAAGGGTTTTGTGAGATTGAGAAACTCATTGAAAACTTATAATAAATATTTTAATATTATCTATTATCAAATCTAATTATATTTATAAATTTGGAGATGTTTGAAATCTCATTTACAAATTCCATCAAGTAGTCGCTACATCATTTAAGTAATACTTGGATAAATAAGGTCAACGTTAAGGAGTTTAATTATAAAAAATTCTATAGGTATAATAATAATAATAATAATTTTTTTTATAAAAATTATCTTGGTTAAAATTTTGTAAATTAAAATGATTTATGATCATTAAAATATTGAACATATTGAAGGGAATTCACCCCTTTCCCTTTAAACTAATTCTCTATTAGTGTAGGTCAAATGTCATCGAGTGAACATGACATCTACAAGTGATGTCGGGCGGTTCTTTTAAGAGCTCTCAACAAACCCTTATCTACAGGTTCTGTACTGATGTATATAATATAAATAGATCAACACTATAATCGAAAGTGGGGGTTTATGTAAGGATAATTTAAAATTTATTAAGATTAGATTAGAAAATAAAATTAAATTTTTATATAACTTAATTTAACTTTTTCAACCGATTTACCTGAATAATTAGTTTTATTTATTTAATTTTTTTATTTAAATGAATATATTTATATATACTGTATTAAATTTTTTTAAATATTTTATGTAATTATTTGAATGAATTCAATTTTGAACAAATTTATTTCAAATTTACTTTAATTTAAAAAATACTTTGATTATTGCAAGCCTATAATTTTTTGTAACATTACATATTTATTAGCGTTGACTAATTACTTTATTAGTTGCAAAAAAAAAAACTTAATATCAATTTTCCTAGAAGGAGATCTTGCCAGTCCTCTTTTTAAGCTCACAAATTTTTTTATAAATTCTTGGGGAAGATTTCGAGATCAAAATTATACACACCATGATCTCTTTGTCTTCTTCTATGGAGAAAAAGTATATTTAATTATCTCTTTTTAATTATAAAAACCATACTTATAATTCGTTTGTTGATAATATATAAATAGGCCATTTTCCTAATAATTGTAAATTGAACAAAAACAAGTGTAATCACCATAAGATTATATAAATTTAATTGCGCTACTTTATTTTATTTTTCATATTATTTACAGTAAAAATTAACTAAATTAAACCCACTCAGTGGTCGATTATTAAGATTATAGAATAAGCCAATAAAATTAAGACATTACACACAGGAAAATACCTTATTTGCCATTTTTCGATTAACCTTAGATTATTATATAGGATAAAAAAATCCAATCCATTTTTCGATTATATCTACTTCAATTTGAGATTTTAAATAATAACTTAAGTATAATTATAAGGCGGATGGTAAGACCCTCCTTTCACCTCCCCACCCCCTCTCACTCTTTCTTTTGCCTCATTGGCATTCAAAGTACAAAATGATATATTTTTTGTAAGTTAACTGTTGGAAAGTGATAAGGAAAATAATAAAGACCAATCGAGCTTAATGAAGAATCACGTGGAACCAATTAACGCTTTATTTCTCTATGATAGGTATAATTTATCTTTTATATTAATTCTTTTTTTCTTATTATATATTAAATAAATTATATTGAAATAAAGAGATTATAAAATTCTGGTTGTTTTATTTAAATCAAAATATTTACAGAGAACTTCATCAATCCTTCAAAATAAACACTTCAGCCTATTATGAAGTGTTTATATTAAATTGATGATGTAAGCTACTCTTTCGAAACAATAAATTCATTTTATCATTGATTTTATCCGAAAGATTTTCTCGTTTTCTTTTATTATTACTATCAATGTTTAAAACTAAAAAAAAATATTTTTTATCAATTGCATTATTTTTAAAGATAATCAATATTTATTATATTTCTATTTATAGATTTTTTTATTTAGTAATGTTTTAATGGATTTTGTTTTTGTTTTATTCTCATTTGAAATTAAATATTTCTATTTATAACAAAGAAATAAAAGGTCTCACGAATTTTATTGTATTTTATAAGCTCTCTTAATCCGACAACTAATATTATTCTCTCACTCATGACATCGGATAATTGATTAAGTGAAAGTTAATGAAAAAAGGTTAAATCATATTAGAATAGAATGTACAGTATATTAAACAAGAAATAACTCAGAATTATTAAAAATTAAAGATCGCCATTATTAATTGACTGAGGTTCTTATGACAGTTACTTTTTTTAAATTATTTTTTTTTTAAATTTTTAGATAAATAGATAAAAATTTTAGATGAATTAATTTTGTTTTAAGAAATCATTTTCGATGTAATTATATGAATATTAATCTTTTCAAATAAAAATATTTTCTATTTTAATTAGTTTGAAAATATGAAGAAGTGAATTTAGTATTTTTAGATGTAAATAAGGGATTTTGCCTTTATGTCATTCGTTTATTATTATTATTATTATTATTATTAATTTATTTACTATGTGTATTTATATAATTAATAGGGTTATTGGATGTGACTTTATTTAGTATATAAAAGTTATCTTCACTCCAGTAGTGTAAATTTTTGTGTAATTTGATGATATGTGCATTTCTCATTTGAATATATAATGTTTTAAAAACTGTGTAAAAGTTCTTTATAGCATGAATAACATATGTCAATTATTGTTCTTATACACTATATTTTATGGAATTAATATTATAGTAATTGCTAATTTAATATCTATATTCAATAATAATTTTTTATACTTAGGTATAAATAAAAATTTTACTCATTAATATTTAATTTAATTTAATTTATTATATATATATATATATATTAATGATTAAACATTTATTATTATATTAGATCAATATAGTTAATTAATAATTATAATAAGATTCAAAACAAAATCAAAAATATTATTTTTCAATTTTTAATTTTTTCAAAATGTCTTTTTCTCAATTCATAATAATAATGTTTAAATGAAACGAAACACCAATTATTAGAGAAATAAATAAGTTTTATATATATTATAAAGAAAAAATACAATATTAATACCTAAATACTGTTTTTTTATTTTATTAAACGAATAAATTGAGAAGTTAGTTCTTTTCTTTATTAGAAATTACAGTCCAACGAAATAAAAAATTAGAATTATTTAGTTAAGGAAATTTTTAAATGATAGAATAGTGTTTGGAATGGCTTGAATAGTGGACGACGAGGGGCAGGGGGTGGTGGGAGGAGAAAGAAAATTAAGAAAATACACAGACAAATTGTGCTTACTTTTATCTTTCTCCACTCTTCACGTTTTAGAACTACAGATAGATATTCCATTCTCTGATGTGTGTTTGTGTTGGCAAATGGTAGTGGAGTGGGGTAGTATAGGTAACATGGAGGGGGGTCACTTGACTTTTTATGAGCCGCCGATGGCTCTGTTTGTTTGAAATTCGGGGACTCGGGAATGCGTACGTTCCTGTTGTTTACATTGGTGTACTGTCTACTGTATTGTAGGTAGGTACTGAACGTCCCGAATCCACATTCCTCTCTAACAGGGCGGACAAACGACCCAATCCCCCCCCCCCCCTCCCACCATACATTGTCAGATTAACATTCTCCTTTTGATTTAGAAAATCCTTTTACTCTTATAAACACCAAAAGACATATAATTTAAATTGTTTATGCTATTTAATATACGGAAAGAAAAACGGAGACTAATAAGAAATTTTTAAAAAAATGAAGAAAAATATATCATTTTAATTGTAGAGATAGTAAAAAAAATTACAAAAATTTCTCTATAAAATAAAAATGTCAAAACCTACTACATAAATAACTTAAAATAATCATTAAATAAATTAATGATTGTTCTTGACGATTTCAAATATAAATCTAAGTATTATGTAACTTTTAAACAACTAAAATGCATTTTGATTAAAGGTATTAGTGAAGTTGGAAGTCGATGTTTTATTATTTTCTTTTAATGGATATCGTATTCATAATATTATTAAAGCTCGGATATATGATTTGTGGTCAATATGGTTTAGCTTGGCAACTTCTACTTCAATTTTTAATTTTATCATTTGTAATACAAAAAATGACAATGTAAATAATAGTATAACTTTTAACTTTTGTTAAAATAAAAAATCTAATATTTGTAATATTGAATTCCTACTTTCTTGATTAATTTTTATAACAAATAATATTTTTACTAGTTTTAATTAAAATATTCATTTATCTTTTAAAAACTCTTATAAAATTCCATGTGAATAATCAAAGACACTACATTCAATAATCAACCTTCACATTTAAGTTCACCTTATTAAATGTAATTCCTATCTGATATATAATCACTTAAATACAATTTTTTGATTATTACTCCTTTTATTTATCATAAACAATAAACAACATGCAGGTTCTATATTAAAAAAAAAATATTTATTTATTCATTGATTTAAGAATTATTATATAAGGTTATGAAGAAATATCGATATTAAAAATAATCAAAATTTGTTATCTACAAAATAATTAAAATAATTATAATCATAAAATTCATAATTAATTACCATTTTTTATTATTTGAATTGTTTATTTTTAGAGACTTGAATGCATTTTCTTATCCAAGTGTTATCATCTTTGTTTACTATAACAAATAAAAATATTGAAGATTGTAAGTTCCTCAAAGTAATTAATTTGAAATAGATTATTCACTTTTTCAGATCTACTTAAAAATTGAATAAATAAAAATAAAAAAAAAAAACTAATGGTGAGACAGACTTTAATTTAAGTCTTAAAATGATTTGATAGAAACCATCATTATTAATAAATAATCTGCAATGATACAGAATTTCTCTTTATTTATATCTATAATTTTATTATATTTTTTCTCTTATTTTATTACTTTTTTAATTCTAAGATTCCTTTTAGATACCATAACATATACCTACTTAGATCCTTTTGTTCTTATACATAAATATTCTAAATCGTTTAGTCATCTGGGAGGTCAAAACATTTAAAAAAAAAACAAAAATGATAAATAGATTTTATTTTATTTTTAGAAAAACAATCATTTTCACACGAGGAGTCACGTCTAATGGCTTTGAACCTAGAAGACAGATTAACAATCAGTGACAAGAAAGACAAGGGATACACGTTTATAACTTTATCTAACAATCATAACAGAGAGCAGGGTGAATGGAATTAAAAAAAATTACTAAGGAATGAATGAATAAGTTAAAAAAAAATAAAAGTAATATCATTTAATTATATATTCCTGACCTTTATTATTGATCTTTAAAAATCTATCTATAATAATTCAGAATTCATTAAAACTAGATACAATTTACAAAAATATATATTAAATATTTGAACATTTTTATTTCATTTGCAGATTTAATTCACAATTGATTAAAGCATTCTAAAATATATAAATATATGTTTTTGAAATCATCAGAAATATACATTTTCATATAAGTAAGTTGATTTTCTTGAATTTATTAATTCTCTTTGTACAGAAAATAAATTCACAAATATTATAGATACTGATCCAGATATGAAATTAAAATTCCATTGTGGTTAAGTTGGAATGTCAATGGTAGTAAATGGTCAAAGGAATGTTCATCCACAGACGGCAGTTTAGATGAAGTGTGAAGGAACCATGAATACAATATGTGAAGGTGAAGAAAAGGGTAGAGCACCTTAGACCACGGAAGAAGGAAGGTGTTAGGAGGTTGATGTTGTTAGGCACTTCATCATCACCAACAGCAATCAACTTCATAAACAACAAAATCTCGTTATTCTATGGGAATCTAATTCCTTTGGATTTGTTTTAGATACCATTACAACTTAGAATATAATACATTAAATATATATATATATATATATATATATATATATATATATAATTTAATCAAGCTGTCACTCAAATGCATCTTTTAATGATAATCAAAAGATTTCTCACACATTATTCATTTGGACCCTTCTCACACATTTGACTTTTTTTAAGTTGTTTTCAAATAAATTAATAATTGAAAATAGTACTTGGATAGATAATATATTAAATTAAATATTTAATAATAAACAAATGCAAAAATCCAGAAGCTGTGAAGATTCATGTGTTATCTATTGTAACTCTTTACTCAGTTTTAGAAAAATTTAAAAATATTTCAAAATCATTTTTCAAGTTGCCAAATAAATAATGTCATTTTATTTCCAATTATATTTAATTATAACAGTTTTTAATTATATATATATATATATATATGTATTTAAATATATAATATAAAGCAAAACAATCACAATTAAGTAAATTTGAAATAATAAATAATTTTGAAGCATGTGATAATTTTATCAAAAATAGTTTATTTAAATTCAAATTTCAGTTTTTATAATGAATATGAATCAAAATTTTTTTAAAATATATTTGATAAAAATAAAATTATTAATCAATTGCAAATTAAAAAAAGATTGAATTAACTAATTTCTAATTTTATTTTTGCAACAATCTGTTTTTTTAGCTTCATGATTCACTTATTAAAGTATAGACTTAATAAAGTATAGAGTATATAATGAGAATCGAATACTGTTGATTACCTCTTGATTAAATTTAAAAATATTATTAAATATTGTTACTATCAACATAGTAACTGATATTGATAAAGAATGATAAATTATTAATTTTTAGAGATTTCAAAAAAAAAATGTTAAGTATTTAATGATATTATCTCTGAATTTTTTTTTATTATTATTATTAATATTAAAAATAATTTTTAGAAATAGAATTTACTTTGAATACCTTTTTTTGTTAAATGTGTATTTCATGTGGCAAGTTTTAAATATTGTTAATCTAGTTTTCAATTGTTTAAACGTTGTGGAACTTTTTTTACTTATTTTATTTCATAGTTGTTATTTAAAAAAAAATTATGAAATACAAATCTTTTGTTAGTTGTTCGTTCTTGGTATCAATTAATTATTATTCATATGCTAATAAGATTTAAAAGAACCCAAGGAGAATATAAACTAATTTCATATATGAACGATTTAATTACCACTTGTCATTTATTTCTTGTTATTTGTTGATATTTTGCACTGTATATGAAATAACCGACAAGCCGGAGGGTTAATTAATAAACTGCGTTAAATGAGAAGGAACCTCCCCGATGCCCATCTATGTTAAGTGGCGGTCTATTAAAATGAAATTAGACGGATGCGTTAAAAAGGTAGTGTAGAGATGGATAGAAAGAATATGGCGAGAGAAAGAGAGGGAGAGAATATTCATTTTATTTTATGGCCATAACCATAGGATTGAAGATAAAAAATAATCACCTCTTGAAAGATTCTACTACACCCTACACCTCCTATCAACGAAACAACTAAATATATGTCAAAAGAAAAAAAAAATGAAAAAAATATCTACCGGAAATTTAGAAATTCTTCACAAAACCCCGTCGTTATGAATCAAAATGTTATTAATTAAAAGTTTTTTTATATATCATTACTTTGATTTGATAGATATAATTAAAATAATAAATAGAAGACTAAAGCAGAAAAATGCTTTAATTTACGACATAATTATAACGACAACAAAAATTAAATATATACAAATTAGTTAGATATCAAAATTAAAAATTATTTTTAATAATATAATTTTTAAATGATATAGGTGGCGTTGTCATGATATTAAGGGACGATAATAGATTCATGATTTTTCGAATTAATTAAATAATAAATAAATTATTTATTTTTTTTTTATTTTTGAAATTTAAAAATTCAAAATATAGTTATATTTAATATATATATATATAATATGCTGTTCGTTTAAAATTTCTTCTCTTCAATCTTTTCCTATCAAAAAAATTAAACTTAAAGTGATTCATAGTGATTGTGGTCCCAATATTACATAAGAAAAATATTCCTATAATTCTAAAATAACTTTTTATCTCCATTTCACATTTTAATTATTTTTTAAATTTCTATAAATAAAATAAACAAAGTGAACAGGATTAAAGAAAAAAAAAACAGTTACGATAAGTGTTGATTTTAATTAACCACAAGAATATTAACTAGTATCAGATTTAAAAAGAATTTGTCTAAAAAAGGAATTAAAAGGTAAACAAAATGTCACTATCAGTACAAAAAAAAATGAAGAAATACTAATTAAAATATTTTTGGATAAAAGATATGATAATTTTTTTATTCTATTTCTTTAATTTTGAGATTTTCCATTTTTTTTCAACTTTTTTTTTTAAAATCTCATCGAAATAGGATAATATTTATATATTTTTTAAAAAATGCTTAATGGATTTGACCATATTTGTAGAAATATCTGAACTGATAATGAAAAATCCTTTGATCTTTTAATTTGCATATATATTTCCTCAATCTTAAATACTTAATTCAAGAGAGCATATTCAAATTCTCTTTTTTTAATTTAAAATTAAATAGTAGAGTATTTAAGGCATTGGGCAATAAAATATATGAATGTGGTATGTTGTAGTACATCATGTACTAGAAGTCGACAATATATTCAGGAGTTTAAAAATAAAATTAATCTCCAATTAGTAGACAAAGGGAATGTAAAGGAATTACACACATTATAACATGTATTGTAATACATTTTTATTTTTTTTATTTCAAGATAGATAATTATAAGATCTCAATAGAGAAAAAAAAATTGAGAACAATTTATTTAATAAGTACAAAAAAAATATTTTGGAAGGTAGTAAGGTAGTAAGTAGGAGGGGCCAATATCACAAAAAAGAGCAAAAGGAAGAAAGTGGGAGATAAAGATAAAGACGTTTGAAGCAATGGCTAAACAAATAAAAAAACATTAAATTTTTTAGTGTAACAAAGATATTTTATAATATATTTTATAAATTTAATTTAATTAATAATTAATTAATTAATAATTCATTAATACATATAAATAATTTAACTAATTAATTATTAAGTAGAATATCTACAATACACACCAAGTTAATCAAAAAATTAGAATATTTATCCTATTTAAGAAAAAAAAACATAATTAAATCAACGATCATCTTTTTGACTTCATTAAATTATAAGACTTTCTAATAGATTTTTTTGTATACTTTTAGTTTGTTCATGAATATGTAAAATTCCTCTTAATTCCTCGTAATTGATGATATTATTTACTTGAAATTGATAATGTTACATTTTAGAATTGTGGATGAAACAATAATAAATGCTCCCGAGATAGCTTCTCTAATTGAAATGTTTATATAATGGCCATCTCCAATTTGAAATGAAAGGTGATTGGTTTTTTTTAACTTAATTTTATAATTATAAGTGATGTCTACAAATTTAGATTTAATATTATTAGAAGTATAATATTATTAATGGAAGATTTATTATAAATTGTTATTTTAAATTTTCCTTCTTTTTAATTACAAAAAATACTACTCTTATTTCTAATTCAAATGAAAAAACAACCTTTTTAACACTATATAATAAATAAAAATAATTAAATTTTATATAGATTCTTTTTTTCCCAATTTTTTAATGAAAATTTATTTGTTCTGTATAGAATTTTTTTAAATTTTAAACAATACTATAGAAATTTAAAAAATAGCTAAATAAATTACTGATCCAAAAATATATTATTATTATTAGAATCAGCAGTACCACTACTAGTAATACCTAAGAGTATTGAGATATAAAGGGTCATTAACGTCAAATTCAGAATATGTCGATTGAATTAACATTAATTCTTTTCACATTTAATTAACTAAGTAATCAACAACTAATATTAAATAATATAAATAATAAATAAATTAAAATTTCTCAATAAGAGCATAAAAAGACAAAATGTAAAAGAATTACATTTTATAAACCACTCAAGTCGAACAGATTTTTTATAGGGAATGTAAACCGGTTTACCGGTTTTTACCGATTTACCGCTAAATTTGCAAAAAAACATCCGGTAAATATCGATAAGTAAATTTTTGTAATTTACCCATAAATGCGAATTTCCACACTTTGTCTTCTCAAAGACTATTTTTCACCTCCTCGCACTCTTCTCATCTAAAAAACCCATGTAGTACAATTTTCTTCTTTCATACAATTTTCTTCTTTCATCAATGTTCAACACAAAATATTTTAATTGAATACGAGAAGAAACATACTTACAAAAATTATAATAAAAATTTTTTGTTTTCTTTTTTCGCTACAATTCATTTTACATAACATATAACATAACACATTACATATATCAAGTTATCAACAATACTCTCAAAAAAAAAATTTTTATCACAAACACATATACACGTGTGACGTCAAATGTTAAAATATTTTTGAATTTTATATGAAATTTTTTAAAGTAATTATTAATTAATATTTTATATAAATAGTACTATTTACTAATTTATACATGTTTATTTTAATTAAACTATAGAACTTTTCATATATTAACGTTAAAATAATTAACATTAGCCGATGAAACCTTATCCAATGAAAAGTCTAATTTATATGTAGCCGATGTTACTTTGAAATTTATGTTGGATGAGTTAACCAACCAAAATACATTTTTAAGCATTTAACTAAAAAATGAATTAATATGTAGAATATCTCTGGATTATTTTGTACAAAAATTAGATCAACCCAGATGAACCCTTAAGTAATTTAAGTTTCTTAAGAAGTTATTTTTTCAAAAAAATCTTAAATTAAAAAATGTGACATGAAAATCAAAATTACTTTCATTTTTATTATCTTTTTTTGCTATTTCAGGAAAATATTTTACCGGTATTTTACCGGTAAACCGGTAATTCAATTTTCATTTACCGAATTACCGGTAAATTAAAAAATCCTTAAATTTACATTCCATAATTTTGTATTAAAATATTTTATGTGTATAGATTTATTCTGTGTTCCATTACTTAGCTACTAATTATATATAATATATATAATAATAATAATGATATATACAATATATATTAGAGTAATAAGTCTTAAAAAAATAAGTTGACCTGTGGCCAGGTCCGAACCGACCGACGGTTTGAAATAAATTAATTTCCAGCTACAGAAACAATTTCAAATAATTTTCTTATATCTATTAATGTAATAAAAAACAGATATGGATAGAACATAAATATTTTTAATTTTATTTTATTTATAATATATATGTAAGACCAGACTGTGACGTCATGAATGGCTGGATGACGTCATATAATTTTAAATCAAGAAAAAACTAATAAATATGATTTTTCTCGAGGATAAAACCAATACAAAGTGCATGATTCGTGGTGATATATAAAAAAATCTCCTTTGG
Source organism: Labia minor (assembly GCA_963082975.1). Classification (NCBI taxonomy): domain Eukaryota; kingdom Metazoa; phylum Arthropoda; class Insecta; order Dermaptera; family Spongiphoridae; genus Labia; species Labia minor. Next base: position 65,281,217 of record OY720349.1, on the reverse strand, counting down.
TGTTAAAATAACCCTTTCCTTCCTATCGTCGATCACTAATACTACCACTTCCGGTTTCCGGAATTGCACCAAAAGTTGATCAATTCATCCCACTGATGCATTAAGTAAATATACCAAATTTCATCAAAATCGGTTGAGCCGTTCAGGCTGTACACATCTATACGGACGGACAGACGGACGGACGGACAGACGGACAGACATCATGCTAAAAATACTTTTTTCTGTTTAGAAAATGCATGATTCGTGGAGATATGTAAAAATCTCCACATGTGAAATTTGGTGTGAAAACAATACCTCCCTTACTATCGTCGGTCGGTAATAAATAATATCAATGATTATATAAATCATTTTGAAATATCAAAATCTCATCATTTTCAAATTTATTTTTTGTTTTATTTTTATTTATTAGAACATAATTTTCATGTCATTGCATTTTTTTATATATTAATTGAAAAAAAAAAATTATTCGAAATAAACTTGTCAAAAAATTATTTTCGATTAATTTTTTCCCAAATTATTTTATAAATGAAATTAAAATTCTAAAATATTTTTAGAAATATTTAAATATATACATATATATATATATATAAGTAAGAATTTTATTTATAAATTAATGAATAAATAAACAATAATATATAATTAGTGTAATAAAAAATAGAATAAATGTTACAAAAATACGTTTAATTTAAATTAAACAAATAGAAAGTCTCTAATCTTAATATTAAATTTCACATTACACTATATATTTAATTTTATCAATAAATTTTTGTTAAAATATTTTCTTCAATACCTTTAAAAATAAACAAGATAATTAAAATCAACAAATGAATGATCATCTCACCTTTCAATGTTGCAATCTTTAAAGCTGTATCTAAAGTAAATGAGAGAGAGAGAGAGAGAGAGAGATGTGAAAAAGATGGAAATTTATAGACCAGTTTTTCAAAAGTGTGTAGGCTTATATAGGCCTTTATAGATAGGCTGTTTTCATTTTATTTGGTGTTAACATCTTTAATGTTTCCACTCATAAATAGCAAAAGACGATAGAAAGAGAAAGATATATATATATATATATATATAATGGTTTCAAAGGAGGGGGAGACATTCTATGTAATACTAATATAATTAAAATATCACATATTTAAGCCGTCTGAATGTCTCTCGAATTTAAAAAAAAAAAATCGAATATTGTAATGAAAATTTATAATACTCTCTTTATATGGACAAAACATCAACAACAACAACAACAACAACATATCTTCTATTCACGAATTTGATTATAAATTATATTTCATTATTATTAAAATTACTTTTATAATAGAAAAATAAAGTTATATTAATTTATAATATTATATAAATAAATTATTGATTAAAATAAACAGAAAAAAATTAGTATATCAATATTAATAATAAAGAAAATTAAAAAAAATTATTTATTTTATTAAAATAAATATATTTTTAAATTCTTTTTACATGCATATTCTTAAATGAAGGCCAAAACATTTTGTTAAATTTAATCAAAATAATATTTGTCTTTATATGGTTTGAAGTTTGAAACATTTTCATTTATATAATAAAATAAATATTTGGATACTTGCTATTATTATATTAAGAAGAAAAGAGAGAATTACTTCGATAAAATAATAGTTTATTTCATATAAGGAAATTTTATATATAATTCGAGAGCTTTTGAAAATACTGTACTTTGTAGTATTATGTCTAGAATTTCTGGAAAATTGTGAAGTGAAAATTAAAAGGAATTTGTGCACCTCCAAACTTTGGTAAAGCCAAAAAAGGGAAACTGATAGTAACACATGGATAAATTAAGCAAATGATGGAAAGATAACGAGAAGACTGTAGTATTTGCAGAGATCAATTGGAAAGTGACTGGTTGATAGACCAAGAACAATACATATTAAGGATAATATTAGGGATTTGAGAAGTTGGATGGAAATTGGATGGAGGTAGCTTATCATAGAGACATTTGGAGAAAGGTTGTTGAACTCCCAAGTTCATTAAAACTACGAAGGGAGTTCGATATAATCAATTAGAAATAATTAATATCAACTATATACTATATTAAATAATGGTATATTATATAACATAAAAATAATAATTTCATTTGTTTCAGGTGAGCAGCATGTATATTCATTCATAATTCAAATTGTCACAGTGAGTATTTATTTTATTTATTTATTTATTGAGACAGTCCAAAATTTGGATTGATAACATTTAAGTGTAATAATTATCATTTTAAAAGAGAGAATATGCAAGTGAACAAATACATTAAATTCCTTGTTTATTTCGTTTGTATGATGTTATAATAAGATTGCTATGAAGTATGCTTTCAAAATGTAAACAGGTACGTTGATGATTGTTGATCATGATCTCTCTCTCTCCCTGTTCTCTGTTTGTTTCAATCCATGCTGGACATCTGCAGTCAGCAGATACCATGACAAATGACCGTCGTAAACTTGACTTGAGTGAGCTCTCTAATCCAATCCAACACACCACTCACTTACTCATTGTACAACTTGACAGATCAACAGGTACACATGACATGAATACCATTCCGTCATTTGAGATTCATTTCTCCTTTTATTTCTTGTTGTCATTTTTTTTAACATTAGTTTTATGGTAAAGAGTGTATTTGAAAAGATATCATGTTGAAATCCATCGATGAAAAATCCATAGATTTGATTTAAGAGGATCAAATCAAATAATGGCAATCTGTTACTCATAATAAAATCGAAATTGAGAATAATGTGTAAAGTTTTCTTTTTAGAATTCAAAAAATGTTTATGTTTATGAGAATTGGAAAGTGATTTTTACAAATTTATTTTTATTTAATTATTTCCTATCTAATTTTGATTCAAATCCATTTTTTAATAATAATGATCATTTCATTTTAAGAAAGTATAAATTAAATCAATAAAATACCAATCAATGAGATATTTAAAAAAAAAGTTATTATTTATAACAAATGTTTTTTTAATACTTGAAGATCAATTTCCATTTTAAAGTTCATTTACTAGATATATAAAATATATACAAATTATTTTTAAGATTTATTTTCAAAATTTACAAATTATAAACAATTTTCATATTAAATTAATTTTTAAAAAGTAGCGGAGTGTGACTTTATATCAAAGTAGACAACAGTATTTTGAATGTATTGATTAACTAATTTAATTATAATACTTCTCCTGGCAAATTAATTTCTAGATAATTTTTCATTTAATTTTTTTAAGAAAAATTTGAGCATTAATTTTAGTAATATTTCAAAGTCAATTGAAAGTAATAAGATTATTTATAAATTTTTATTTTGTAGAGATACATGTATTTCAATTGTTTTATTTGGATACTATATTTATCAAAATCTACTGTGATTAAATTAAAAAATACTGTATACACAAAAATAAAAATTTAAATTCTAAGATTCCCTTTAATTTAGTGTCAAAATTTATTGATAATATAATTCATATACTTAGGTATTTATTTCATTCATATATACAAACTTATTTATAATTATAATATTTGGAAAATAATTAATAATTCAAATATAAATATTCTCCGAATTATCTATAATCTATCTTGTTTTTTATTATATGGATAGATAAATAAATGATAAAAAACTAACAATTTATTTAAATTCTCGTATTTATTTATGTTTCTTCAAAAAAATTCCTCTCTTTCTTTTATATCCACACCTTTTTTTAAATTGTTTTAATTCTCATCTGAAAAGCACTGTAAATTATTTTAATAAGACAGTTGTTGAATGTCCCATTGACGTTAATAAACCATATATGGTTATATTTAATCCAATCAACTAGTTCCATTGTTTGTCGGAATATTTTCACTCCACACCCAAATTCTCCAGAAGCAGTGGGGTAAGATAGGGTAGTGGGCGGGGAGAGGAAAGTTGGAGGGGGTCAAGACAAGTAAAACTTAAGAGATAAATACCTCGTCCAGATACCGTATTAAAATTTAGGTGGGATAATCTGGTTGTCTCGTGTAAGGATATTAATTATTTTCAATCCAAATATCAATTACAATTGAGAACAGTAAAAGAAATGTCGAATATAAAATGGATTCTATTTCAATAAAATATGAAGGAATGCAATTAGGAAAAAAATCAAGATCTTTATCTGTTCTTCAGCAGCCCCCTCCCTAAAGACGGGCTCATCTACCACTATCTTCCCTGTTCTTTTTTTCTTACTCCTTTTACTTTTAATTATCAACTCCTATTAGATCTGGGTCAATTTGGAAGAAGAAAGTTGTTTGAATGATATCCTTGAATCAATTTTTAAACATCGACTAACAATTAACTAAGTTTAGGAAAGGAATATTTATTTTCCCTTAAATTAGATAATAGTATTAGTAAACTATGCAGATTTGCAGATTTATCAACGATTTATTTATTATACTGGTGAGTGAATATCTATATAAACATTTAATTTTTCAAGCAAGGATTTTAAAAAAAAAAAATTTCAGCTGAAAATATATTGTGAATATACTTTAAACATTATTTAAGAATTTGTTTTTGTTGATATTTTGAGGAAATACCCTGAAAAGGCATCAGTTGTTTTTTTATTTGGATCTGTTAAAATGTTCCAGCTTTTAGAAAATTATTTTTAAATTTTTTTTTGAAGAATTTATTATTTTCCATTGTACATCAAAAAATTAAATTTTATTAAAAAAATGATGTATTATATCAAAATTCAGTTTGTTTAGCTTAAAGTTTTAGAATTCAAGTATCAAATAATAAAGTAATTTGGATATTAACTTATATAAAAAAGTAATTTAAATTTTAATCACATTCCTACAATAGACCGTATACTGAACTTAATTTAATTTATAGATTAGATAATTGCAATATAAAATGATTAATAAATTAAAAACAATACGAGTGAGTTTAGAATTGTAATTTTGTCCTTTTTTCTGCTTTTTCAAGATTTGATTCTTGTGGTTTTTCCAGTTGTTACAAGACTCCGAAATTGAGAGTTTAAAGAAAAAAGATCTTTACACTTATATAGATATTTTATTCCGTCACATAACATTTTAATAATTTATTTTATATAAACATACCGCATCTTTCATCTACTATTAATTCCTAACAATTCTAATTCCTAGATATTTATAGAAATTTTTATGTGAAAGTAAGAGTTATAACGCAAAGTTAATTTTAAAAAAGATATGTCTATTTATCTTCATTTTATTGTACTATCTCTTTCTAGATACCAACATAGAATTATTTATACCTAAATAAGCAGAGTGTGAGAATTTAAAAGATACACGACGTTCTCGATGTGACATTCCAATTAAAATTAAAATTCATTTCATCCTCTTTTTTCTTCAAAAAATTCAACAAAAATGAAAGATTTTTTTTTTTTTTTAATTTGATTCATTTTCAACGTGTCTTCTTTTTTTCTTTCCCTTCATCGTAAAAAAATCCGCATTGCATCGCTTTAGACAGAGAAACGAAATCCTTGTAGCGACAGTAAAATAACTCACCGTTTAATTAACTTCCCCAGGTCGGTTGACTATGTGACTTTCAAGTTGTCCGACTCAAGTGGTGTTTCATTTTCAAGATGTCGCAATTCGTGTAAAACGAGATAATTAAGCCCGGAGCCTAGAGTTGAGGCGCTAATGAAGCTTCAGGGACCAAACTGCCTCCTCAACTCCTCGAAGATCCAATCTGATTCTTTCAATTCGTTACAGGCACTATTTTCTAGATCATTACTAATTCAACTTTACTGTGTGTGTACCTAGTTTACCAATTTACTTTCTCTTAATCACAGAACATTATCTTACATTGGGAAATGAAAGCATCCCATGAAACAAATCTTTCAATTGAGATAAAATAGAATATAATAGGCATGAAAATAAAAGTATCCCTTTATCTTTATATAAATTACACATATTATATTAAAATTTATATTTTTCTCATATAAATTCAAATTCTCATTTATTTTTTAAGGTTATTAGGATCAATCAATATTTTTTATTATTATTTAATTCTAAATACATTACATTTTTAAAATTTTCAATTTTGATAAAGTATGATCTTTTGTTATCCAATTTAATATCTCAGAACTACACTATTTGAGCTATGCTATGATTTATTAATATATTTTATTGATAAGAAAATATATATATTTTTTTAATTAAGTGTCTAATAATGTAAAATATTAATAATAATAATAATAATAATACAAAAAAAAAAAAAAAATAACTAAAAAATAGGTTAAAATTTACCAAAATCAAGGGATGTTTATTAAGTGAAATAATTCGGATAATAATATTAATAAATATAATAATAATAATTATTATGATAATAATTTAAAAAAATAATCAATATGTATATCTGGGTTATCGAGAAAATTGGTAATTTTAAATGTTAAACTTAGCATTTTTTTATTTAATTATTTTTTTTAATTGTTATATTTTTATATTTTTGTAACGTCCGGGTTCTGTTTGAATAAGCACATAGTTTTCTTGAATCAAAAATGATTTCTTTTTTAAGAATCGAAAAAGGACTTTCGAGATCCATAAGAAATAAATATACAAATTTTTCATTTGATTTGTCACACCTTGAGAAAGTCGCAGGATCAAGAGGTTCTACTTTTCTAACCATCGCGAAAAACAACTTGCATTTTTATTTTTTGCAAATGATAAGAAAAGTGACAGCCTCATTTATGACTATAAATATATATACAAAGAGGCAAAATTTATTATTTTATTTACAAAATTCACACATTTAATTTTCAATAACATTATTATGAAATTTCCTGTACATTATTTTATTTTTTATTATTTATAAAATTCCTAATTAATTTTTCCACATTATCTCTAGTACGCTAGCTCTATTACTGCATTACTATTAATATATCAAATTAATTTGATCTAGTTGAAAAATATAAAATTGAAGAAAAAATTCAAATTCATATTTAATATAAATTTGGTTTATAAATCTATATAAAAATATTAGTATTAATTTTTTTAATTAAAAAGTAATAGTGAGTAGTGGTAGTAATAATTGCAATTCTTTTGATTACATATAAATCACATTTTACAGGTTAATGCAAAAGTTTAAAAATCAAAATAGAAAAAAAAAACAGTTAAAAAATTAAAATTAAATTTTTCATCTTACAGAAAATGTTAACAATCAAGATAGCCAGATTACTTAACCTTAGTAAATACATTTCACGACAAGGGCTCTATGCGAAAGATGAGGACACCGGGGAATAGCGAAGATTGCATAACGAGGAATTGCATGATCTCTATGCATCTCCAGATATAGTTAGAATTATAAAATCAAGAAGGCTGCGGTGGGCAGGACACGTGGATAGAATGGGAGAAGATAGAATGACGAAAAATATATTGGTAGGGAGACCGATTGGGAAATGTCCTCTTGGAAGACCAAGGACACGGTGGGTGGATAATGTGGGAAAGAATGGGAGAGAGATGGGAGAGGATAGGGACTGGAGAGTTGTGGCTCAGAATAGGAATACGTAGAGCCACAGAGATAGATAGATAGATAGATATTAGCCTCCCAAACATACCCAAGCTACATCCAACTAAAGTATAAACAGGAGTAGGTTCCAGGGAAAAGTGACAGAATAGTCGTTATAATTCTTAGGTTGTCACTCTAAAATATATAGGTATATAATGTTTTTTAATAATTATAAACTTAAATTATATGGGTGGGAGGCATGGTCTATGACCTTAGGAGAAGAGAGTAGATTTAGAGTATTTGAGAATAGGATTATGCGAAGCATTTATGGGTCAAAGAAAGATGAGATCACCGGGGAATAGCGGAACTTTCGAGTTCCATAGAGCCACAGAGATAAATAGAAAGACATAATTTAGACTTATTTTAAATTTTCACATGTCTCATAGGGGTTAGTGAAATTAAATGGAATTTTTTAATCTTGAATCATAAGTGAATTTATAATTCAATTTATTAATTCGATTAACATTTTTTTAATCATAAATACAAAAGTCATTTAGATAATTTTTCAAACATGATTGAAATACAATCAATTTTGAATACTAAATAAAAGAAAAGGGAATAAAAATTCATTAAAAAGACAGACATTAAAAAGAATATAGAATAGTCGGTACGTGTCGTTTTAATTTAAAATCGATTTACTAAGTAAATCTCAAAATCGAAAATATGATCGATGGGTGAATAAAAAAAATAATAGATCTTCTTTACATATCGATTGAATAACTATGGTATATAAATAATAAATAAAATCAACTGTCAGTTTTGGAGAGAGTCGAGTGAGCTTCTATTAAATTTCGATAGGAAATCAAACTCGTTGGTGGTCTTGGGCGACGAAGGACTGGACTTTTGTATTATATAAGAAGTCACGGGGGGGGGGGGAAGGGGGGAAGCAGAGGAGGGGCGCCGAGGAGATGAAGTTTGGGGTTACGCCTCATAAATAACTGATACCTATAAAGCGTAGAGTATCCTGGACTTACGGCCACCTGATTCTGCTACCTTAAATCGCTACCGGTTGCCATAAATGATTTATGAAACAAAATGCAAAATTTATCATTCTTACAAAATTCTATTTCTTTTTTTTCACTTATCAATCTAGAAAGTAGAATCAATTCAGATTTAAGATAGTTTAGATAGTTTACTGTTACTAGATATGTTTATTTATTTTAATTGAATGATACGGGAATGTTTTAATTAATTTTAAATTTAATAATAACGTATGGGCTTGTTTAGAAATTTGTTTGCCATTGTTTTGTAACTATTTTACTTCTTATTGTCATGTCTTGTATTTGATACCAGTTGTCAATTAATTAATTTAATTAAAAATAAAGCAATTTTAAATTTTGATTATTTTAAAAATTCTTGAAATTATTTCTTACAAAGACATCATATTCAATAAAAATAATTGACTATAACATTATATATATATATATATATATATATATATATATATAATATAGAGAAACATATAATGAATTGATAAGTTAAGATTAGATAAGCTAAATAAGATTAAATGATATAATAATGATAATACATATTTTGTTGTTGAGAAGATTGACTTAAAATTGATTTCAATTTGATTATATATTTCAAAAGCATATCGTATATGCTCGTCCTATTAATTATCATAAAAAAAAATATTTTTATGATAATTTAAAATTTTATATCTTATAATGTGGCCAATTGCGTGTAATATTTTAAATTAACAACAAATTTAGTCAAACAAACGAACTTTGATAAGATTGATACTTTTCAGAGTACACTAGACAGGTTTGAAACAGAATCTAAATAAACTAAATTTTTCTCTTAAAATAAAAGTTTTTTTTTTTATTTAATATTGCTCAATATCCTAAATAAAATGTACAGATTTAAATATTATTAATACTAATAGAGAATTGAGACATTCTATCCTAAGATTTGTTGGTCTATCAGCCCCCTCGACTGTCATTGACTGTACATTTGTAAACATATAAAGAGAAGTCGATAGTGAAATTTTATCCTTAATGGCTTGCCAAGAATCGAACTCGGGTTTCGAAAAAAGGTGACTTGTCAAATTATCATTTACATATTGGGAATATTTTGAATATTTGTCTCTATTATATAGGAGTATTCGGAATGCTAATTGAAAAAGTATCCTCGCTCTCTTTCCTTCTCCTTCAATGTTTTGCTCGTGCATTTCGAAATGAAGATGAAGTGGCGGTGTTTGTTTGGATGCATTATTTGATTTAGGAGCCCCTTTCCCTCTCTCTATGCCACTTTTCTGATGGTCAAGTGGTCAAGGAGGAATTTTTTAGTCTGCCCTAAGATGTTTTTTTCATGTGTACTCTATTAAGTGCTTATAGAGAGAATCTTTGGTGGAGAGATCAAACCACAGGGACTCTTACTTTCTTTCTCTTTGTACTTGGCTTGGAATAAAGCGTGAGCGGATTATCACCCGGATTTTTTTTTATCTAATCTAAATATTCTTGATTTAGTTGATTTTGTTGATATTTGTATGGACGAAACATGTGACAAATATATTCTCAATTTATAACATAAAATATACTCCCTTATCATTTCTTCTAATTCATATCAATGTTATTTAACAGTGATAATGAATTAATTCAAAGATATTAGAAATTGTTAAAATTTCGGTAAATTAATGGAAGTTTAAATATAGTCTTGAAGCTTAGGGAAGGTTGCTTTAAGACGAGGGATGCTTTCTTTGTCAATAATGGTATTTATTTATTAAATAAACATTTTGTTTAGTCCAAATAGGTAGATTACTTTGCAGAGATTGTGAAAAACATAACATAATTATGAACTCAACAGCACAACACTACACAATATTGTAATTTCCAAAAAAATAAAAAATACATATAACAAACAAAAAAAAACAACAAAAGCTCTTTGATCTAAACTCCTTTTGTCAATTCTCAAATGCTAGAAAATTGTGTATAACATTTTTAATATCTCGCCAGAGATAGTATTGCGATCACGAAAACTTTCGATGTCGAGATTTTGATGTTTTTATACGTTTTGAAGGTTCCTGAATCATTTTCACTAAGGTTCAGAAAAATGTCTGTGTGTGTGTGTATATGTATGTATGTATGTATGTAGACAAGATTACGCAAAAATGGATTGAGCTAAAATTATGAAATTTGGTACATGGGCAATATTCAAAATTCGTAGTTTTCTATCAACTTTTGAGAAATGTAGCTCATCCGGAAGAGGGTCATTACCTACAACGTTTGTTTTTCCACTAAACCGTAAAAATAAAAATATATGTTTGATAATTTTTCATATGATTAAATATTGTATAAAACTGCTATATATAGAATTTCAGCTTGATTGAATCGCTGAAAGTACCAGAATTAATTTTTTAACACTGCAAATCTCAAGCCACACACGCGCTGGTTTAATAAATATTATTTATTAATTTTAATTTATAATTTAGAATTAATTAAATTTAATTTAAATATAATATATTATGTTATTTAATCTAATTCAAATTGCGAGATAGTCGAGTGGAGACACTCCAGCTAATTGAGATTAAAATTACCCTTGGTTCCAGTTGAATTTTATATAAACTTTAGAATTATTTAAAAAATTTTAGTGAAAAACTTTAAAATGAATAAGAAAAGGTGATATATTAAATAAATAACATTTTACTTTCATAAAATTTAGCCAAAAATAATTAAAACATTACTTAAATGATGTTACTGAATCAAGTGGAAGGTATAATTGTTCCTACTAACCGTTTCTTAATTGAATGTCTTTTTTCGACCTTAAAACACATTAATCTAAGATTTTAGTGGTCTTTAAATATAATTTAATATTATATCTTAACCTCCCTCCCCCTATGTCAGCGTGTTTTTTTCGTATTCTTTGGAATTCGTTAACATCCATCCTCTTTGTTATTTTTTCCTTCTACTTTCTCGACACGTATTTACGTGCATTTACCCTCTTAGTCTAATGACTCTTAAATATAATAAGCGTGCAATCTTACACCAATACACATATCGTTTTTCACGCTTTAAATGTTTCTTAGAACTGTAGTCTCAAAAATATAGGTTTTCCTACTAATTTCCATTGTCATATTTCACGCTTATAATTTAATATTCAAAAATAATTATCTTTACTTATTTTTATTTATTTTGATATTAATTTGAAATACTAATATATATATATATATATATATATATAATTAATAAATCTTAATATTTATTAATTTAATCCAAAATTTTATTTATTTATTTACTTGTCATTTTAATTTCATAATAATTTTCTTTAATTTTAGGTATTATAATATTTTCATAATTTTTTTCTTATTTTTCCGCATTCCAATCAAATCAGATTTGTGTTCTTTTAATAATTTCTAGTAAATTTATATTAATACTGTCTTGTTTCTCTTTTCTTTATTATATTATAATATTATTTATTTATTTAATAGATGTGGTAAATAGAAATTTTATTAGAAGATAAATCAAAATATAAAAAGTGTTGGAATTTAATCTTAAATACTGATCTCTGATAATATTCTGTATTTTAATGACATTTTGAATAGAAGACACGAGTGTGGAAGAAGAGAGAGAGAGAGAGAAAGAGAATAAAAAATGAAAAGAAAGAAAAGAAGTTTGAAAGCGAAAGATTCTGACAAACACATAAAAAAAAATTAAAATAATTAATTTTCATTTTAATAGAGCTTTTTTTTAATCGTATTATACACAAATATATTATAACCAGAAATATAAATAATAAATATTAAATTTATTTATCTTTAAACCAATATACCGTAAATTTCTAGTTTTACATTAAAAGAAAACTTTTAAATGAAAATCAAATAAATAAAAATTAAAAAAAAGTTTATTGAAAATGTTTATTTATTTAGAATATTTATTTAAAGAAAATTTAAAAATTTATTTTTAATGCTGAAAAAGTTGAGCGTGCATTTAACTTCATTAATATTTTATTAAATATAATTTTTAAAATGTATACATTTTGATAATATTTAGAAATTTTTTTTCTAAAATCTAATTGATTTATCTATTCTTATTCTTTTTTTTATTGCAATCAATTTGTTATTTTTTCTCCTTTTTTCTTATAAAGACATTTTTATTTCTTTGTTTTTTTTTCATCCCCTGAATGTTAGTCAACCATTTGGTTTTTAACATTTCAAGACATTTATGTTCCTCATTCGGAGAAAAAAAACCGATTTAACCTAAATTCTTTATTAGTGATCTTATCAGTTCTTTTTCCCCTTTAATTAAAATATCCCTTAATTTTTATTTATTTATTTATTTTTTAAATTTAATGATCACATTTCAATTAAATTGAGAAAAAGAAAAATATTAAAAAAAAAAAAAAATAAAATAAACAAATAAATGAACAAAAACAAATAAAATAAAGAATTTGTGGTAGCTGAATGAGTTAATATTTTTATTTTTTATTTAAATTAGCAAATCAACCTAAAGTTTTTTTTTGCCATAAAGGAGAAGAAAAAACATAACATAAAAAGGTCAACCCTAACGGCAGTAGGGTCTTGTCGATTCACATACCTTTTCCCTCTCCCATGTATTCTAAGAATAACGCCTCCGACTTTAGGGGTCCCCGGGTTTACACCTTTATATTATTCGTAGTGCCGCGTTACCTAGATTTAGGCGAGTGAGAGGAGAGGGGGTCAATGTAACAGCTTTAAAGGGGGCAAAAAGGGCACACTTTTGTCACGAATTCTAACTAAATATCTTCTTTTAGACACTTTCTTTATATAACTTTATTACTTCATTTATTTTTAAGGGAAAAATAGATTTCGCTTGGAAAATTATTACTTAAAAGAAACAAAAAAAAAAATTGAAATTTATTGTCAATTATTTCTTCGTAAAAATAGATAATCAACACAAAAGAGAAAATTGATTAATATTTGATAATATAAATTTTGTTTTGATTATTATATAATATATAATATTATTTCTTATCTTTTTCTGTTAATGGCAACAGAGTGGAAAATTAAATTTAGCGTGGGATCATTTTTTCTAATAAATATTTAAATGCATATTATAATATTATTTTTTATTACAATACATTTTACCAGTAATTTCCAAAGTGTGCGGTGTAGACCCTCCCCCCTCCCCCCCCCCCCGCCAATATTACCGAAACAGTTGAGATTAGATTTTTTATATTATCCCAAGTTAAATAGTAAGTATAAGTTTTTAATTTTTCGCTGTTGAATGGGTAAAAAAGAGGAAAGTTTTCCAATTTTTCAAGTAAGTCAAAAATTTAGAAATAACCTGACATATTGAAAAAAAAAACGATTATTTAGGGAGCCGCAAACCGGAAAAATTTGGAAACCTCTGCATTATACTATATAATTTAAAAAATATAATTTCCAGAAACAATTTTCATTTTTTTTTTATTTTTGGTTGTTATTAGACATAAATATATTATAAAAATTCGTTATCTTGTTTTTTTTTTTTATAGATTTTGTCAGTAATTTTTTAACCAATGTTAACGCCTCCGTATTTTACTTCAATAATATAAATATCCTAAAAATATATCAATAAATTAATCCTAATAACAAAATAAATAAATCACCACCTACTTCTTTATTTAAAAATTCATGTTAACACGATATTATCTAAAGCCTCTTCCCATCCTTCGCTCATCAACTTCTGATATTTTTTTTTTATTTAATAAAGATGCAGATATTTTCTATTTTGCGTGACAACGTTTTTTTCTCTCTCCAATCATCTCTCGTATAATATTTATTTAATATATAAAATATTTTGATCAATAAATCTTTGGATTCAATAGGCTATTTATTCTAATTTGATTATATATATATAGATATATAGATATATAGATAGATGTTTTTTTATATTTATAACATTGATCCCTAGATGGACAATACAATCCTAGCAAACCTTTAAATAAAAAAAATAACAATATTATACATAATAGTAATAAATTCTACTTAGCGGCTATCTTGTATCATTAAGCTTAACATAAAGCTTTATAAGTGATTATTTACCTTTTAGGTAATATATTTTATTTCACAAGACATTTATTAAAAAGGTTGTGTTTAGCTTAATTGAAATAAATACACTTGACAGACAATCAAAGTGAGAGAGGAATAAAAAGCAAACGAGAAAGGAATTTTGAAATCTGATTTTTTTTCTTTTATTTAAATAATTTGATATGAAAATATCGAGAAAATATAGAAATATTAATTTTTTTAGATACTCCAGCAGCCAGTTCAAAAATTTATTCGGGAATCCACTAGGCAAATATAATATAAAAATAAATTGATCTGTGTCCAGGCACGTGTGAAAACAATACCTCCCTTAAATTATAATTTTTCTGAACTTGCTGAGATTTGAATCCGCGTCCTCAAGTTCAGGAATACAGAAATTTATCTCTTAATAATATTCACATTAACGATAAACATATTAAAACATTATTTTCGTATTTACATACTCAGTTGGGTTTAAAATATTTTTTTTTTTTCTTTTGTATAATTTATGCACATTTCGGTATTTACTCAATCATCATCTGATTTACTTATTTAAATTAATGTTACTAAACTCATTATTCAATTTTATTCATTAGTGTCAAGTTTTTTTATAATGTTTTTTTTAAGGGTCAATCCCTTTTTAAAACTCCTCCTTCACTTTCACTTAAATAATTTTAATCAAAATTGTTTAGATTTTTTATTTTTCTTTTTTATTGATATAATTAGATATTTATTTTTTCCTTTTGCAATTGCTAAATTTTTCATTGAATTCCAATGATAATAATAATTTCAGGATTTGAATGCTCATGGATGGTGGTTCTTTGAATTCATCCTTGGTGGGTGTGTTTGTCTACATCTCCATCGTTTGACCTCTCTCTCTCTATGATTATCTTAATGAAAATAAGTTGTCTGCTTGAACTCCAACTCAATTATTCTTTCATTTTGTTCATTCTTATTTATTTATTTTTTATTTATGTGGCTATGTGGGGGATAATTTAGATATTTCAAAGAACCTATTTTTATTAAATGGCCTAGAAAATAATCTTCTGACTAGAGGGGAAAGTGACAGAGGTAAAGAATAGACCTTCATGATATTATTCAACTGTGTTAAATAAATAAATAAATAAATAAAAAGCAAAATCCATTAGAAAATAAGCTTATTGTATAGGCTATCGATTTACCATGAACAACTCATCTATTAAATTTGTCACCCGACTTTTTCTGTGGATTGTTTCAAAAAACATACATTTTTTTAACCATAATTAATATTATTAATTAATTAAAAAAAATATTCTGCAACTTCATTATTTTTATTTTTTATATAGGAAATATTTAATATTTTTTAAAATTAGTTATTTAATTAATGTTGGTACATTTAGGAAATTGTTTATGGAATATATATAACTATAAAATATAAATAAAAACAAGAACAATAAGTCAATACATAACTAGTATAATTTTTTGGATACCAGGGTTTAAGTAATTTTATTTTTAATATGTATAATATTTTAAATATTTTATATAGGAATTTTGTGAGAGAAAGTGATGATTGTTTATCAGAGTCTTTAACATCCCTCCTCTTTTTCTTTCTTAGAAGGAATTTATTGTTAATATATATAAAATAATTATAAAAGAAATAATTTTTATTTTCTTAAAATATTTACACACACCTTTTAACCATTTATTTATAATAATATGCCATAAGAAGAGCTTTCTAATTTTCTATATAAACAATCAAAATGACAATAGATAAGTTTTCATACACCAATTTTAATAAACCAACATTGATTTAGTTGTTTAGTGGATTAAAGTTCCTGAATTTTGAATATTTAGACTCATCCTGATTGGTACATTTAAAAATCCAGAAAAAAAAATGATATTTTAGCTTCCTTATCAGTGTTTAGCACGGCACTGGGAGATATAGTTTTTTCACAATAATAAAGATAATACCAAAATGATAATTTATTATTTTATTTTATATATTATAAATATTTAATGGTTAACGAGAATAGATTAAGATTTAAAATAAGATTCTTCGAAGCATTTATGGAACATTTAAGAATGAATCACCCGGGAATGGAGGAGATTGCAAAACGAGGAATTACATCTCCAAACATAGTTAGGGTTATAAAATCAAGAATGACCAGAATGAATGAGAAATCATTGGTGAAAATCTTGTATATAGGAAGGCCAAATGTAGGTTGGTACACCATTAACGTTCAATTTCAAAGATGTTGTGAAGGAATTTGGAGAGAACGAGAATTGGATGGAGGTGGTTTAGGTTAAGCATAATTGAAGGAAAATGTTATTGCTTTGGTTAAAAACTTTAAAATACAGTAACAAACACCAAATAGAAATATATACATATATGTAGATAGATAAATAGATAGAATTCATATAATTACATAATTGAATTAATTGAAAAATCTTATTAATGATTCAATTTTTATTTATTTATTATTTCCATATTACACTTTGTCATCTATGTAAATCTATAAATTCTATTAAATTCTGTTTTTCATTTTTAATAATCATCACCAATCCCCATGATCTTTATTTTGCTTGTCCTGGTTTACCTTCTTACGTGTCTCTATTAGTCTTTGTTGATGGATTGAGTTCGTCCCATTGTTCAAATAATCCATCGATCTGTGTTCGAAACAAAATGAGAAGAGGGAAAGAGAATTCGGGTGCATTGGCGACATCTTAAATTTATCAGGGCAGTAACATCTCTTTTTTTATATTATTTTTTTTTTATTTTTTATTTTTAAGTCCTTTGTGCCACACACCATTGATTTATTTGGTTGGTGGGTCCGCAAGCCAGGTTGCCAACCATTATAGGCCGGTAATTGAGAAAAAGGGACTTTCTGACTCTCGGGGGGTAAATAAGGACCGGAAAGCAGCCGCCATGAAAAGATGCCACCTTGGCTTCAATTACCATGGAAGGGAGCTGAAGGGAGAGACAGAGGCGGGGGAGAAAAGGTGTCATTCGGGTAATTTGGCTAGAATTCACACATCGCATTCACTATTGCAAAAGAATACGAAGGTGAGAGAGACATCATTTAGTCAAGGTGTTGCGAACACTTCCTCTTTTTTTTTCTTTCTAAAAATGAAAACCACCGTAAAATTGTTAATTAAATCCTAAGAAAATTTTTACATTCTAATTTTTTTCGTCTCTTTCACTCTTTTTCTATTTTATTGTCCCTTTAAATAAAGCCAATAAAATCAACATAAAAATATCTATTATTATTATTAGAAGTTCCAAATACGGATGTAATTAGTGACTATCATAGATGAATAAGAAATTAGAGAAAAGTAATAAAATCTTGAAAATTCAATTCTAATTTTATACTATTTTATTATATTTCTGTAATTTTCATTTATATTGTCCTAATTAACTGATTTTTTAGATTAATTAATTAATTATTTGGGTAATAAAAAATAATCTAGAATTGAATTGATAATATAAATAATTTACAATCAAAATTTCACTATTATTATTATTATTATTATTATTATTATTATTTATTATTATAATTTAAATTATAATAAATTTTATGAATTTAAAAAAAAAAATGTGAAAGTAATTTTAATGAAATATATATATATATATATAAAATTCCCAATTATATACTCTTTTCATTCCCTCCCCCCCTCCTATAGCTAATGTATATAAAGCTGTATACTCTATAATTTGTATTTAATATTCGAAAATTTTATTTTTATTTAAAGGAAATATAAATATTAATATTAAATTTATATTATATATCAATTAAATATAAATGCCCTAAATGTTATCATTTGTACAAGAGAATTAGGATATTAAATAAATAAATATTACTTTTTTAAATATATTAATAAAATAACAATGAGGGAAAATAAGAGTTGGATGGGAGTAGTTCAGGATAGAGAGATATTTGGAGAAATATGGATGCTGAGTTTTGAAGAGACACAGATATAAGTAGATAGATAGATTAATGAAACAAATATTTTTATGTTAATGTTGAAGTAGGTTCATATCCATGGGACATTACAGCATTTATTGGAAAATCCCTGTATTTTTATTTAAATTTAATTATTTATTTTTTTATTTTAAGAACTAAACTGAAGGTATTTATTATTTATTTTTTTAAAAAAGGAACAGTACATTTTTATCTATTCATAAAATGACTAATAAAAAGAGATTGAAAATAAGAAGTAAATATAATTACTAAATATAATTGTAAAAAAATATAAAAAAATTTGTGTGTGTGACTTTTCTAAAAATTTACAAAAACAAACACTAAGATACGCCAATATTATTTACTATATACCTACTAATATATAAATAAATATCTTAAGAATAATTTATATAATAATTTTCCAATGATACTTTGTATAAATTATGAAAAATTGATTTTTAATAAAGATAAAATATTAAATTCAGAATGAAAGATGAAAAGTATCCGTAGTTTTATTTTTTGATAAAAAAAAAATGCTGCTGTTTTCAATGGCGTTAACAAATCACTGTTTCGACAGTCGGTATGCTTTTAGTTGTGTGAATGTGTGCCGACGATGTGTGTCGATGATTGACAGGTGACTGTGAGGGTGAAAGCCGCCACCGATCTTTCTTCATTCACAAGGATGGTTGACTTTTTTCAGATGACTGGACAAATCATCTAAGCAAAACGACTGGAATTGAATGTTAGCCCTTTTTATGTCGCCCCAGTTCACAATAATATATAATAAAGGTAAATAAATTAAACGAACTAAATATAAAAATCAAGGAGTATAACAGACTCAGGTTTTTTTTAATAAAAAATTAATAATGTTATAATATTTATAATATTCAATTATATAAAGTATTTTATTATATTTAAATACTAGCTGCTCCGAGCGCCTTCGGCGCTCTTCACACCTGGACGGGGGGCTCCGCCCCTTGTACCCCCGAGTGATACATAGTATTTGGTTGAAAGTCTGTATGTAAAAGGTTTTCATTCATTTTGTTTCAATCAGTATAAATAGATAAGACATTTATTTATAATATATTTTAATTTAATCAGTAAATTAATTATATATTATTATTGTATATGTTATATTTATCTAATTCTGTGTCTCTAAAGTTTTCGAAGGTTCTTAGCCCAGCATCCACATTTCTCTAAGCGTCCCTATCCTGAGCTACAACCAAATCCTACCCTGTCCCATCTCTCCCAGGTCCCTTCCTTCATTGTCCATTCACCTTGGTCCTTGGTCTTCCACCGGATGTTTCCCATTCGGTTTCTCCCAATTTCTAGTTTCTCCAATTGCAACCACGTCCCCTTCCCATCCCAGCCTTCTCGATTTTATAACCTTAACTATATCTGGAGATCATGTAATTCCTAGTTATGTCATCTCCTCCATCCCCCTGTGACCTCATCTTCCTTTGGTCTATAAATGCTGCGAACAATACTAATCTCACAAATACTCTAAATCTACTCTCGTCTCCCAGGGTCATCGATAGGGTGACCAAACGTCCCGTTTTTAGGCATGAAAATAGTAAACAATAAAGAATATGTAAATAAATAAGTCTTAATATTAGTTTTAAAGAATATGGAAATCATAGAATACACTATACATGTAAAAATTGCTAAAGAAAACAAATCACGAGCCTTAGAAAAAATATAATAAAATTTCGCATGTATTGATCTTCAAGATGGCGGAAAAAAACAAATCATTCTTGGTTCACTTATAAATAATTTAGACACCCTTCATCTGGTCGTCTATGTGCTTACTCTCGTCCCACAATGCCTTTCCCACGCCTAGTTTCGAGATATAGAAAACACGTCATATATCCCTAACTCTCGGTATTACCTTAAGCCTAAAGTAGAGTAGAGGGAGAATGAAAGAGTTCGGTACATGTTGTAGTAATTTAGAGACTTCAACTTACAATCTCATTAATGAATACAGTACTCAGGGAGTGGCGCCTCTCCTTTTTATATTTTTATACTTTTTAAGATTACATTAGACACATTAAGATGCATAAAATGTTTTTAATCAATAATAATAAAACATTAAAATTAAAATTTTTTTTAAGTATCTTACATATAGGAATTGAAATTTTTAATTTATTGATGTAAAACAATATTCATACCGACCTTTACAGAAATAAACAAATTTCTATATACGACAATTGCGGAAGGGGTCCAGGAGAACTATCATAGCAAAAATAATTTTATATAAAGAAATGAATATTTTACATACTTGCTTACAAAATTTAAATTAATAAGAGAAATTTTATAAAATAATATATTATTGTAATTAATAATAAAATAATAATGAATAATAATTGTTAGTAAGTATATATGTATATCTTTAATAATAATAATAATAATTGATAAAATAAAAAAATTATTTGCTTAATAAAATAATTAAAAATTATATAATACTTTATTAGACTACTTTATTTCAATCAAATCTAAAGTAAGCTATTAATATTTATTTTATTTTTTTGAAACGATAATGCAAGTACAATATAATTTGATTTATAATTCTTGATTTAATTTTATTTATTTTTAGAGGGATAAATTTAAATATAATAATAATCTAAAATGTTAAGACTTAATAACATTCATTTATGAAAATTTTCTTCTTTATAAAAAATCAGAATCAAATGCTAATATCCTTAATATATTGATTTGTTTTTATTTTATTGACATGATGAGAGAAAAAAATGCAACATTAGTGAATGAGATAATTGCCATATCAATTTTCTAATTGATCACTTATCATTGGTATCTAATCTAATCGGGGCGTTTTTAAGGGAGGCATGAACAGGAAGGTCTTCCCGTCTTTCATCAGAACTGAACTGAAACCTTCCAGCTGCTGTTGTTGTTGGTCATTTTCTTGGCAGTTGGTCAGTCTAGTGTTTAAAAAAATACCACTTCCCTCATCTCACCAGGCCCCTCTCCACCTTCACTATTCTCAGGTCCGTCCAGGTGAATTCTTTTTTTTTTTTTTTTTTTTATAAAGGTGAGTTATTTAAAGTTTACCTGAAGTCAATCCAGCTTTTCACTCCACTTCAGTTGGTCAATTTTCTAAAACTAATTAGCCAATGAACCATTCGTTTTTAATACAGCACACCGATACTTGAAATAAAATAATCATATCGAAATAATGGAATTCCCGGAAGGAGAATGAAAACAAAAAATTCACTCATTTTAATGACTTAATTTGGCAGTTAATTAAGAATTAACGTATTATATATCACATTAATCCTTATTCCATTTTCAGAGAAAGAGTATAAATTTATAAATTAATAATAATATTTAAAAAAAAATCAGTTTTTTATTTGTATTGCTACTGACTCTCGATAAAACTATTTTTACTTAATATTTTAGTATTTACTTTATATTATAATATAAAGTACCGGGACCCCGAGCCTCGGCTCGGTACTTAAGTTAAAAAAAATGATTCATTATTATTGGGTTTGGCTGGTAATATTAATACCTGGGACACCGAGCTGTCGCTCGACCCTTTAAAAAATATTAATCTACAATTAATTATTTATTACAATTATTAAATGTTGCATCATTGCATCAATCTGATTAAAATGAATTGAACTGGGGTCCTCAATAATACAAACAAACAATTTTAGCTAGCATAATAAGATTAATCCAAGTAATATCGTCTATTTCTATTCGACACTATTTTCAGTTATGAAATGAACAGTCAGTAGAGAGTAAAAAAATTGTAATTGAAGACCGTTGTTTTTAAAAATAATTAAATTATTTTATAGATTATAAAATAAAAATTATTGTATTAACATTAAAAATATTGAAATAAAAAAATAATAGTTTGATTTAATAAACTAAAATATTATAAACATTTTTAATGTGAATTTCTCAGGGAGGTAGGGAGCCCAATTCATTTAACCATCCATGTTGTATAAGGAATCTTAATTTCTTAACACTCCGTTTTTTCAAATTTAAAATAGAGGGAGAGAAAGAGTTTCAATTATATTCGAATAGTCTATATATTCTATATATGAGTATTTTTTTTTTCTGAATTTAATACCAAGTTGATTTTCAAAATTTTCTATTCTTTATGCATATGATTGATTACATGTGTTAAAATTTAAACAAATTCAAATATTCTAATTTATAAATTTATATAAAATTTAATATTATTTTTTCGAGACTAATGGCAAATACCGGTGGCCCTAGTCAGAGCAAGAGAAGACTCCTTTTGGTAGCGGCCCAGTCGATGATGTTATATGGATCGGAGATTTGGGCTTTACAACTATATTTTAAGTGAAAAAATGATTTCTTGGTTATATAAAAATTAAAATATGATTCTTTATATCTTTATTATACAGAAAAGTAGGCGTGTTAATATAAAATATATACCTGGGACACCGAACTATCACTCGACCCTTTAACCAATTTATACAATTTATTTTTATATACTTTAAAAATTTTACAATTTTTTAATTATTTATTATAATTGTTAAATGGGATTTCTAAAAATGACCCATTAAAAATTTGTTTCCTAAAATGTTTCAAATTAATTAAAATAAATTGTATAAATGTTCATTTATAAAATCTATATATCTGTGAGTTTGTTTTTCGATTTTTTAAATTTTGATTTTGGATTCGATTAGAGCTTAAAATGTGTAAATGTAAAGTGGTCTTGGTTTTTTTAAAATTCGTTTGGGAACATGGTCAAATCGGCAGTCAAAGTTGAAAATTCCCCATATATTATAACTACTGTAATTAGTATTATTATAAGTACCGGGACCCCGAGCCTCGGCTCGGTACTTAAGTTAAAAAAAATGATTCATTATTATTGGATTTGGCTGGTAATATTAATACCTGGGACACCGAGCTCTCGCTCTACCCTTTAAAAAATATTGATACACAATTCTTTAATTATTTATTACAATTATTAAATGTTACACATTTGCATCAATCTGATTAAAATTAATGAACTTGTGCTCCTCAATAATACATAAATATATAATATATAGGTACATATATTTTTTTTCTATAGTGTTTTTTTGAAAAACTGTTTAGCGCCCCAAGTGGTTATAAAACAAACTAAAGACAAAAAAACGTGCTTTGCAGCTTTTCGGAATTAAAAAAGCAAAATTGGCAGTCGTGGGACTGGCCGACAGAAGTGAAAACTTCTGCGTAAGAAATTTTAAAACAGACGAAATTCGCGCTATTTCACGAGAAAGATGAATTTCATATGCATGTATATATATATAACTTATATATTATTTTAAACATATATTTTAAACAAATTTGTAACTTATATTTATATATATATAAATACACAACTTTGTTTAAAATATTGCAATACGAACTGTTTTATAATTCTTATCTCTAACATAAAATATATATTTATTATGTGAAGTTCATTTCGTATAATTTTGATTATATATGTATATATGAAATGAACTTTACATAATAAATATATATTTATATGTTAGAGATAATTTATAAAACAGTTCTAATGACAATTCAAATTTCGCGCTCTGTTATAAGAAATTTGAAAGCAGATGGTTTCATGGTGTTGGTCACGATCACGCGAGTTCTATACTTTTTCCCCATCCCGCAAAAGTGCTCAACGCCGCTAAAGAAGTTTTCACTTCAAAAATTATTTAATATTTGGAAATATATCTGACTTATAGAAAAAATGAATATTAATTAAAGAAAGAAATAGTTTTTAAAATATCCTGAATAATATGTAACAATTTTCAAGATAGAAATTTATTACAATATTACAATTATTAACTGTTGCATCATTGCATCAATCTGATTAAAATGAATGGAACTTCGGGTACTCAATAATAATAAATAAAATAATATTAATAAATATATTGAATAATATTTTATTGAAAAAATATTAAAACTTATAAAACTATCTAAAACTTTATTAATAAAAGAACAATGAATAAATAAATATAGAATAGTAATTTATTAAAAAGTAAACAATAGATAAAAAGAAAAAAAAATAACAAAATCATTATTTTCATTTTTAAATAACGATTCACCCGGCGAGTTTCGAACCGACGAAATCCACTCGTTAAAACATCAGTCCAACCGCTGGACTATATGTATTTAGATAAAAAATTGTCATTTTTTTACTGTCTTAGCAGGCAGTATTAAAAATTTTGACGTTTTCCATATATAATTTTCAATTAAGAAATTAATAATGAAGCTGTATGTTTCAAGAGATATCATCAATAAAACTTAATTTTTCTTTATAAATACTATATCTAGTGTGAATTTGAAAAAAATCGTTAGAGCGGTTTTTGAGAACCAATATATATAGATAAATACATATATACAATTTTAGCTAGCATAATAAGATAAGATGTAAAATTATAAAGAAAAAATGTTTAGACATTATTATAGACATTTTCATTCTGTAAATTAAATAATTTTATTTCATTTAAATAAATATCTATTTTTAAATATTTTTTTCTCTCTACATTATTTATCTAATTCTCACAATATATTAAGATCATACCGGGACCCCGAGCCTCGGCTCTGTAATTAAGTTAAAAAAAAAAATTCATTATTATTGATAAATATATATCGTAATTTATAATTATAAAATATTATTAAAATATATATTTTTAATTTTATTTCGAAATTAAATAAAAAATTTTAAAATATTTTAAATATAAAAAAAATATATATTTTTAATTTTATTTCGAAATTAAATAAAAAATTTTAAAATATTTTAAATATAAAAAAAATATTAATACAATATTCTTTAAAAAAAGGCGGGAGTCAAATTTCAATATAAATGTCATTTGTGATGTCATCAATATATAAATTAATAATAAATAATATTAATAAATATTAAATTTAATAAAAGAACAATGAATAAATAAATATAAAATAGTAATTTATTAAAATGTAAACAATAGATAAAAAGAAAAAAAATAACAAATTCATTATTTTCATTTTCATTTTTAAATAACGATTCACCCGGAGAGTTTCGAACCGACGAAATCCACTCGTTAAAACATCTCTCTAGCCACTGTACTATATATGTTTAGATAAAAAATTGTCATTTTTTTACTGTCTTAGCAGGCAGATTTGATGTTTTTTATTTTATTTTTTTTTTTTTGAGAGAGATTAATAAATATCTATATATATTTTATTAAAAATAAATATTTTTAATTTTATTTCGAAATTAAATAATAAATTTTAAAATATTTTAAATAAAAAAAAATATTAATACAAATAAAAATGGAGGCCAATTTTGACGTTTTCCATATATAATTTTCAATTAAGAAATTAATAATGAAGCTGAATGTTTCAAGAGATATCATCAATAAAACTTAATTTTTCTTTATAAATACTATATCTAGTGTAAATTTGAAAAAAATCGTTAGAGCGGTTTTTGAGAACCAATATATATAGATAGATAGATATATACAATTTTAGCTAGCATAATAAGATAAGATATTATTTTAACAAAACTTATACAATTTGTTTTTTATAAGCAGAAGAATAATTACATATATTTAAAAATATTCTATCATTCTAAAATTAAGAGTTTTTCTTAGAAATGATCTATAATAGTTAATACTATCATTTGGTAGATGATATGTTTTTATAATTGTTATTAAAAAGAAAATATAGACATAAAATATTTAGTATATATTTTTTCCAATTAAATAACCATCAATTAAAAATTTTAAAAAGTATAGAACTTATTAAATTATAAATTAAGATAAACTAGTTTAAGTATAAATAATTATATATTATTAAGAATTAAGTTAAGAATTAAGAAATTATTTAGGCAACCAGCAAGACTTTATAGTAAAATTATTTTGCATATAAATGTGTATATTAATTTCATTTCAATATTATATCAATATAATATAATATTATATAACAATTATTTATTTAATGACTCCTTTTTGAACTCACCCTTCAATAATATAAAATTAACAATATACGTAATTATACAAAATGTAAAAAAATCATCGTAATTATGAATAAGTATTTGTTTTCCGACATTTTTATATAATTTGGTATGTTTTCATATGAGTACATAAACATGATACAAATGATAGTTCTAGGTCTAAACCGTTTTCATTTATATTATCTGTTTTTTATAAAATTGCAGTCAAGACAAAAGACAAGGCTAGAAAAGTTTATTCAAAAAGATTTTCTATATTTTAATGAAAATATACATTTTTATACAATACAATATTTTTTTTTATTAAGTATTACAATAAATGATTTTTAAAAGATTAAAAAGTTATATAAATTAATAAATTGTGAGTTCCCCTCCTCCATTCAAAATATTTTGAATTAAATTTTTTTTTTATTTTTAGATTTTATTGTTTCTTTTTTGTTAATTAAAAAATTCATTTGTTAATAGATTGGTTACAAAAAATTTTTTTATCTTAAAAAAAATATCCATTAGTTGTATCCTACCTACACCTTTCAAACATACATACTTTATATATATATATTTAGAAACACTGTTTAGATAAAGGAGGAACAACAAAAAAATAGAGGAAAGGCGAGGTCCCCTTCAGCTGAAACTATTTTTCGGTAGAAATTGAAGAGATTTGTCTTTTCAAAGAGAACAAAACGGTGTGACAATCATTAAATACCAACCTGCTCTGACAAATGCCTTAATTTCAAGCTTTAACTCGGGGACATTTTTCTTTCACCGGGAGGGCTACCAACTGACGGAAGGCTGGGTGTCCACAGAAACATATCACTTCCAAAAAATTGAGCCACTACTTTCACTTTTTATCTATTTTTAGTATTCCTACATGTTACATGTTATTTAATTAAATAATAACAAATATTGAAATAATTGTTTTAATATTTCTACAAAAAACACTTGGCTGTGTCCTGCTATTCATTTTGAAGGGATTATTATTATTATTTTATTGATGCATATATTGAACATTATCAGCAACATTGCAGGTAAATAATTAACTATTCAATATATCTGTGTTTTAAAAACAAATCCTTTTGTTATGCTCTTCCCCCACTCCCACCCCCACCCCCACCTTCTTCTTTGAAACCCTCTGATTGTCTTTATGTAGACATTAAGTTAGGCGCGGCTTTCATCCAACTAACTGCTTATTAGATTCATTTAAGCTATCAAATATAAATAATCTATAATTTGCGTTAAATTATACTTTATTTTTGTAGGCACATTCAAGTGAGTATCGATTACAAATTGGTGATGCCTCCTGGCCTCCGGGGGTTTCATTTATTGGTTACTAATCTGAAACTAGTTAGTAAAAATCTCCAAAGATTTTTTTTTCTTTTTACTATCTCGCCAGAGATAGTATTGCGATCACGAAAACTTTCGATGTCGAGATTTTGATGTTTTTATACGTTTTGAAGGTTCCTGAATCATTTTCACTAAGGTTCAGAAAAATGTCTCTGTGTGTGTGTATATGTATGTAGATAAGATTAAGCAAAAACGGTTTGAACTAGAATCATGAAATTTGGTACATGGGCAATATTCAAAATTCGTAGTTTTCCATCAACTTTTGAGAAATGTAGCTCAACCGGAAGAGGGTCATTACCTACAACGTTTTGATTTTTTTTCCTCTAAAGTGACCGTAAAAATAAAGATATATGTTTGATAATTTCTCATATGATTAAATATTGTATAAAACTGCTATATATAGAATTTCAGCTTGATTGAATAGCTGAAAGTATCAGAATTAATTTTTTAACACTGCAAATCTCATGCGCCAACACTTAACGTGGTGCCATCAACAAAGAGCCAAACATGCGCTGGTTTAATAAATATTATTTATTAATTTTAATTTATAATTGATAATTAATTAAATTTAATTTAAATATAATATATTATAATATATTATGCGAGATAGTCGAGTGGAGACACTCCAGCTAATTTACTTTTACCATCCCCGTTTCTATCGTACTTTATTATTTTTTCTTCTCTCTCTCTCTCTCTTTCTTTTACTATTGATTGCAATGAATTAGTTAACGACCTCTTTTCGTTTAAGATTCATATTTTATTTGTTGATTTCGATTTTTCTTTATTAAACTAAAATTTGAATAATTTCTTTTCGTTTGATCCAAGATACTATTCATTATTTTATGATATTACTGTCAAATTTCTTATTGATTAGTAGTGTATATTTAAGTAAATAAAAGTAATAAATTATTTATTATTTTAATTATTTATACAATTTATATTGTAATATTTCGAAATTTATAATTAAATTAAATCTTTTAAAAGAAAAAAAAATCAAATATAGTGATTTTATAGATAAAAATAGATGTATAAAAATGAGCTTAATTATCATAAATATATTTTCAAAATATAAAAATTTTAGACATTAATATTATATTTTATGTTTTATCTTTGTTAAAACGCTAGAAAAGGGGCGGGGCTTGATATAAATATTGCTAAAACAATTTGTTTACTATCATATAGGTACAGAAAAAAACGTAGAATTCGATTACGATACACTTTTCACTCCGACGCTTTGCTATTTAATTACTTGGAACGACCCTCGCCTTCCAACTCACTCTGATTCTGATTCTGATCTATGATTTACCCTGACGTATCTCTATTTAATAATTTGTGTCAATATCTTTATTCATTCTTTATCAATAAGTATAGGTATATTAAACTGTGCTCTGTTCTTTTCACGAGTTTATTCCTGAAACAAAACGTTCCGATATCCCCATAGCAATAGCTATTTTCCCAACCAATATTAAATAAAATGAATACATTATTTATTTTTAATGCATAGAAAATATAAACAAATAAATTTATATGAATTAAAGATAATTTTTATTAAAATAAATATATTTATTTCAGTCACTAAAAAAATATTAAATATTATTAAAATATAAAACTTTAATATATTTCTGATCCTGATCTATTATTAATTGTTTTAATTTTTCTTAAAATAAAATTTACCTCTCATTTCATTTTATTTATTATCATTTTATCTATTTTGTGAAGGTGGAAACAATTATAATTTTTAAATATATGAAATATTTATAAATTTGTTTTTTTTTCTATGTTTTTAAAATAGATAAATAAAATTAATAAATAGAGATAAATATTTATAGTGTATATATTTATTATCTTGTATCTTTTCTTTCATGAAGTGCGATTAGGTTAATCCAAAAGGAGACAAACATTTCAGGGAATTCCCGTACCATCTGCGAAATTCTCTCCAATGGTGAGGTGGGGGAAAGAAGGAAGGATACATGAGCATTTGATGTTTCAATACCTCCATTAAAAACACCAATAAAATCTTGTTCTCCGCCTCCTCTCCCACTCTGTCTCTCTTTCTTCTTTGTCCTGAAAATTAAATCAAAATGTCATGCTATCATTGGGTTGGATGTTTATTCATTGTGATAATGTATCTATTTATAGAAGATCCGGATATATAGAGGATGAAGTCACGGCATCAAATCAAATCTATTTTTGCAAAAGCGATATTTACAGGATTCAAATAAAAAATAATCGATGATAGAATTTTGATCAAACAAGGAAAGCACTTTCTGTTAATTAATTGAATTAAATTAATTATATCACAAAAGCATAATTAGTGGATTCAATTTACATTACTGTATATTTAGAAGAAATGGGAGAAATGTAATTTGGAAATTATTTTTATAATACATACAATAATTATTATCATTATTAATATAAAAGTTCAACTATAAAAAATACGAATAATACTTGTATATAATATAATATAAGAAATATGAAGTATAATTATATATTATATATAATATATTAAACTCATTGTAGCTACCCTAAATTTTAATAATTTTTATTATTCTTTATAAAATATTGAGATAGTTGAAGAATAGTTTAAATAAATTAATTTTATTATTCATTCAATCAAAATAAAATTATGCAATTTATAAAATGAATGACACTTTTGTCAGCCTACCCTATCACATATATATATCATTGGATTTAAAATAGGTATTAGTTATAAATTTCAATCTGGCACGTCAAAAAATATACTAGCTGACTTTTTAAATAATCCAATGAGGCTGCAAATTGTCTCAAGTTGAGCTTGAGTCGAATTGTTCCTTCTTACAAAACTAGTAAGTTCTT
Organism: Labia minor; assembly: GCA_963082975.1. Lineage (NCBI taxonomy): Eukaryota > Metazoa > Arthropoda > Insecta > Dermaptera > Spongiphoridae > Labia > Labia minor. The sequence goes on along the minus strand of OY720349.1, from coordinate 65,250,648 downwards.
GGTCGCAGCAACCACACTCCTCCAAACGCCTCCTTCATCCAAATCCTATTCTTTTCCAACTCCCTCCCATCCTTCATTATAAATTGTCTGCCCACCAAGTCCTATAGGTATACCTACCGGTCTCTTCCCAAGCAGTCTCCCCTCGCTAATTTTTACTCTTCCATTCTAGACACTTGCCCCTCCCAACGCAACCCTAAATATTCTAATAATATTAATAATAATAATGTAGGGTTGGTGGCTTCGAAGCAGGTTTTTTTAAATAAAATATCGTTTTTGTTGAAAAAATAATAGCAAAAATATCGTTTTTGTTTAAAAATTAATAAACAAGATATAATAAACTGCTTGATGAGCGTCGTCATCTGAAATAATCGTGTTCTTCGAATAGGGTGGCTCTTGAATCGTGAATGATGCCTTTCGTCGTTCTTCTGAAAATATGAATGCTGCCGTCTGAGCAAATTCGTAGCATTTTATACCCCTTTGGTGTCGTCTAGGCGGAGTGGTAGGGGCACTCGACGACCAATCGGGTGGCACGCGCTATGCGATGAGCCAATACATGACTCCGTTTTTATCACCAATTGTAGGCTTGAGAGAGGGAGCACCAAGGTCTTAAATATTAGTCGAAGCACAACGAGAATTTGTCCAGTTGCTCCGAGAACAACTTAATCGAACGAATCCAAAAAAATAAATTCTATTTTTTTCAAATCCTACAATAATAATAGATAAAATATAACATTTTAATTAATATTTCAACATTGCTATTTTGAGACGGATCACAACACATATGACAGTCACAAATTGGTATTATAGATTGATGATTTAATCATTTGCTTTCATCCAACATTAAACACATCATATATTAATTATCTCTCTGACGTCCCTTCCCACATTATCCACCCACTGCCACTCTTTAGCCACGTCTCATACCCATCGCAGTCTTCTCGACTTTATAATGCTATATACATATATCTGATGATGCATAGAGGTCATGCAATTCTTCGTTATGCAGTCTCTCGGTGTCCTCATCTTTCTTTGGCCCATAAATGCTGAGAAGAATCCACGATTATCTGTATATATATAATAAATGAGATTTAAATATTTTAAATAAATAAATGGGAATTAAATTTTCTGGTTTTAGAAATATACTTTAGAAATATATACCCAATATCCAATAAATATAGGATATTAAAATGATGTTTTTGTAGTCTAATGATTACACGTTTACGTTTATTTGATACTATGTCCATATAGTGAAGTGCAAATGTATCCACCTCTAAAATTTCATATTATGTATATGAATTTTAACTATTTTAAAAGCAAAAGAGAAAGAGAGAGAGAGAGAGTTTTTGTTCGTATTTATTTACTAAATCCGAACGATTCTGTGTTTGTGTGTGTCTGAGAAAGGGGGGGGGGCGAGATAGAGAGATGGGAAAGAATTTGACGTTCCACTTGACCATGCAAGTGTTTATTCAACTTCCTCACCTTCCTTCCCTTCTGCTTCCCTTTTTTACCTATATATTTCGTTGTCCCTGACTCTTTCTTTCTTTCTTTATTCAACGTTTCACTTGAAAATTCCTAAAGAGGCTTTTCTTTATTGTTATTATTAAATAAATAACAAATAAATGTTATTCTATTCAACCCATAGTCTCGTGTGTGTATTTAGAAAGAGTACTCTAGTACGCTACTCTGCAACGTAATCTTATCAAATACACCGCTGATATTTTAATTCAATTAGGAAATGTTTACTTGTAACGGATTAATTGTACTCATTATTAATTTGACAATCATTTCGAAGAAATTAAAATGAGTCATAATTTTACTGGATTTATAAAAATTCATTCATTTCTTTTTATTTACTTTGTTTCATAGTATATTGACATTGGAATATAATAAACATCAAATTTAACTTTATATAATTATGTTCTTCCCATATCTAATCTTTTCATAATTTATTTTGAAATTGTATCTCTTTTAAATAAGCATAGCTTAAATTTACTTAGTTAACCATTTTAGAAAACATTAATCAAAACTTTTTATTTTTAAGTCAATATTAAATAAATATATTATAAAATAATTTATACTTATATATACTGATAAAAACCTAACAGTTCTAAATACTAACTAAATAAGTTGACCTGTGGCCAGGTCCGAACCGACCGACGGTTTGAAATAAATTAATTTCCAGCTACAGAAACAATTTCAAATAATTTTAATATATCTATTAATCTAATAAAAAACAGATAGGCATATAACATAAATATTTTTAATTTTATTTTTAATGAAGTAGCCGGCGTTGCCCGTGATCATAATAAGGAGATTGTGGCGTCATGAAGGGCTGGGTGACGTCACATAATTTTAAATTAAGAAAAACATAATGAAGATGATTTTTCCCGAGGATAAAACCAATACATTCGTGGTGATATGTAAAAAAATCTCCTCATGTGAAATTTGGTGTGAAAATAACCCTTCCCTTCCTATCGTCGATCGCTAATACTACCACTTCCGGTTTCCGGATTTGCACCAAAATTTGATTAATTCATCCCACTGATGCATTAAGTAAATATACGAAATTTCATCAAAATCGGTTGAGCCGTTCAGGCTGTACACATCTATACGGACGGACGGACAGACATAATGCTAAAAATACTTTTTTCTGTTAAGAAAATGCATGATTCGTGGAGATATGTAAAAATCTCCACATGTGAAATTTGGTGTGAAAACAATACCTCCATTACTATCGTCGGTCGGTAAAAATACTATTAGTATTCAGTGTTATAAGGACCATTCAGTAACGAAGAGTCGCTAAACTTGTTGATATAGCTCCTTGGGTTCGAATTAACAATTGGAAGGAGGGGTTTATAGTTGATGTATTTAGATGACTTAAGACTTAAATGTGCAGTTTCTATGAAATTTAAGATCTAAATTGGCCAATTGTTAACCCAATATATTATATCAAACATCCATCCCATTGACCAAGAATTAATATTTACTATTAATATACATATGAATCTTTCAATATTAAGATATTTTTCCAACTATTATTATATAAGACGCTACGCATTCTGGGGGTTAACACTTTCAGATTCTCGTGGTTCCGGAAACCAGCCTCGAGAAGCTATTTGATAAAATGTAGCGTATCCGATCAAGAAAATCAAAAAATACATAGTTCTACTGATAATAGAACACCTTTTTCTTGCTAGGTTGGCAATCGGCTTGATAAGTGCTGCCCTTTTGTAGGATATACAATGTACTTATATAAATATTTAAAATTATAAAATAAACATTGATAGTTTTATTTTAATTAACATAAAATTACATGAGGGTCAAAAAATTATGTGGGGGCCCACAATAAAAAAAGTTACGCCGCCTCTGTTCACCATTTAATTAGATGTCAAATACGGGACATAAAAATATGTAGTAGCGGTGGTAGAGTGCTAGTTAAGATTAACATTCAATTTTAATTCTCCAAAACATGTTTCAATATTTAATTAACAAAATAAATAAGTATAAATATGTAAGTTTTAAAGAATATTTTTTATTCACATAAATTTAATGAAATACAATAGAAAAAACATGAAAAAGAAAAACAAAATTAAAATGATTTTCATCAGTTTATTGTTCTCTACATTATAAATATTAATAATCTTTATAACAAGTAATATCATAATTGAAGTTTGTTATTGTTAAAACCTTTTAGAGTGTGTTCGGAAAGTTTAATTTTTCACGGTACATCGGACCATAAACCTACCTATTCATTCAAGAAACTCATTTCACCTTTTCTTCAATATTTCTTAAATTTTTAATTTGAATAAAATTATTTGAAAACTAATAATAACTAATATATTCCCTAGGATTTACATCGTATTTATCTGAAATTAAAGCTCAGCTCTTCTAATAATAAAATTATTTTTCAAAATTTTAGTTGAAACTTAGTAAATTCAAGAAAATTGGGATTATGATTATTAAATTTATTTAAAAAAATGTTCTAATTTGAAGATCATATTTTAAAAAAGACCAGATGCAAGAAAAAATATATCCTCAAATTTTAAAATATAAATTTTTACATTAAATCCATTGAATTTTTCAATTTCCTTTATTTAATCTTTATCAAAATAAATGTCATTACTTATTTGATTTTTATATACATAATCAAAATGAACATTTTCTTCAAATTTGTTTAACACTTGAAAATCAAATTAGAAAGTAATATTTCACTTTGTAATCACTTTACATTCATTTTAATTCATTAAAGAAGTCATTCAAAGGATGTACTCAATTTTTTATATATAAAATTCATATAATCTTTTGTCCGAATGATATTTCTCTTGTAATTGGGATTATGAAAATATAAAGAGAACATACATATATGTATAAATTACGTTAACCTGTAGTTAATGATTCAGCGTGATTTCAACATTTGATTATTACATTCCCGGAAATTGATTATATATATTCGAGAATTATAGGGCATATATGATAGATAAAAACTTTTAATTTTTGAAACAAAGCTATATCAAATATAAAATTTATGAAATCCATATGTATTCTAAATTATTGTTTCCTCTTAGATATTATTATAATATTATAAAAGTCAATTGAATGAAGTGAGAAATATTCACCATTCAACACATATTCAAACTTTTTGTTCTCTTTAAATTTTAATAAATACTTTGAAATATTAAAATTCAAAAATTATTAATAATTAATTTATAAATATCTAATCTTTTTGAATGAAAGAATATTTTCTAATACTTAATATTTAATTAAAAAATTTTCCCTATTATTTTTAAATATGATTATCATTTCTATACATATATTTAGTTTAAGGCGTTAAGGTATCCTTTTCCAACCTTGAAGAAGGCAATTTTTTATTTGTATAAATATTTGCTATTTATTTTTATATTTATGTTTGCTTTGATTCAATAAACCTACTGCCAAAATATAATTTCAAAAATGTATGAATTTGTAAAATGTTTTAATTTAAAATTAAAAAAAAAATAAAACAAAATAAATGTATAGAAGACACAAACCAAAAATGTCTAAAACTTGTATATAAAGTGTAATTTTTAATTTTAGTTGATTGAATTATATAGAAAATTTTTGCGATAATTACCTCTTGGTGTCTTTTACATATAAAGAGGTTAAATTATATTATATATATATATTGGTTATTGTTTTGGACAGGGAGAGTAGATGAGAGTGTATCATTCTTGAGATGAAGGCGAAGGATAACGGTGGTGCGGTTGCCTACCTGACGGGCGTCTCCGTACCGGGACATCCCTTTCTTGCTTACCCCCTGGCGCAAGGTAAAGGTAAGGGCCGACTCACGCATTCAGGAGGCTGCCTGCCGTTGCAAGCCAATCAGCGAGCGGCGTTGATAAGCGCGATGGAGGGGAGCGGCTCAAGCAGCGCGAGGAGTGCACGGCCGCCAGTCGGACGCTGAGCGCCAGTCTGGACAGTCGCCTCCCTCCGGTGCAACCACCTTTTGGATCTATTGTGCGAGTGGTTATCCCAGTGCTCTCTCCAACAACCCCCCACCCGCTCACCAACCCAAACTAATTACCCTCCCCTCTGAGGAGGATTTTATTTTCATTCATTCGCTATCGCGTTTTTTTTTTGTTTTTTTTTTTTTTTGCCAAACAAGTGTCAGTGCGTTTTTTTTTTTTTATTTTTATTTGCCAATTTTGTCCTGATTTACTCCCTCCCACCCCAAGTGGATTTGTTGTGGTGTGAATCTGGCAAGTCGGGTGCCATGCCCGCTATATGACACGTGTGCTGAGTGGGGGTGGGTGGTTCTGTCCCCGCGGGGACGATGACGTTGTCGTCGTGTTCAGTGGCGGCCGCTTCCACGTGTGGCGCCTAAGCCACTGCTCTCCGCTACTGGATGGTACTCACTCTGTACACGTGAGTACAAGCATTACTACGGCCTCCCGAGGGGCCATTTCTTATTTCTAAGGCCTCCGCGTCTAAATCACCCTCGTCTTTCTCTATCCACAAACCCTTCCTTTCAAATTATAATTTTACAACATTTTATATAAATATTGTCCTATATTCATTTCATCACTTCTATGAGTATATAGTTGAATGTTTATCTCACTATTTCAATTTATTATTATATTATCTTAAATAATATACAATATTTCTTAAATATTTTATATAGATAAAGTCCATCCTTCAAATAAATTAACTGTTTTTCTATTCTATATTTTTTTAAAAATCATTAAATTAATTATAGTTATCGATAATTTCATATATATATTATATTTAAAACACATTTATTTGAATTGTTTTTTCAATTGACCTATCTTATCTTGCTTTTTATCAGAGATTATGTAAAAAAAGGAAATACAAATAAAACAGGAATTAAAAAGAAAAACAATTATGAAATTAGAATAAAAATAAACCTACATACCAATATATCGATAAAAATTAAGATAAATATTTATTATTAAAATTTTTTTTAAACAAGTATTTTGTTATAATATAATCAATGATCTAATTAAATTCAAATTTTTCTAATGTATATAAATATATAAAATGGGAACTTTTTAATTTTCTTCAATTTTATTTTTAAAATTGATGATTACAAAGATTGATAATAATTTTTTACTAATCCTATTAACTCAAAAAAAAAAAAAAAATTGTGTAGAAAATAGATTTATAATATACTCGTGTGTATATAAATATATATATGTACATATAATAATAAAATGTAAAAATTTTGGTCAACATTCAAGTATCATCAATACGTGAAATAATTTTAATTATTACGATTGTGTGATATTTATGAATGTAGAATCATATTTAAACTAATCTGTTATTAGATTGAATGATATTTATTCCTGCTGTTTTTTATAGCTTGGGAATCTTTTTAATATTTTGCTTATATGAAAATATTTCTCGCATTCAGTCTACTTTTTTCCATTTTGCTTAGACTCTTAAATATCTTATTTATGAGTTATATATATATATTAGATTATCATATCTTATGTCAGTAGTATATTTTTGAATAATTTATTTATTTTTTTATAAAAGTTTTATTATATTATAAAATTATTATAAAATTATCTATATATTATAATTTAATATACAATATAATAAGTTAATATTTAGCATTTTTTTTTTTCATTTTATCAAAATTATATTTAATCTGTGTTATATATTTAACGAATTATCTAATTGAAATTACTATATAAAAATGAATATTAAATTTATTTTATATTCTTTTTATTTATTTATTTGTATACGCACATTTTGGTTCTTTTTGAAAGAATAAATGAATAAAATAAATTAACCTTGATTTATTATATTTTATTTATAAAACAACAACTATTGTAAGTTTCGTCTAGTACTCTAGTATATATTTAATTCATAGGATTAAATAACTTTTTAATCAATTACTTTATAAATATTGTCTTTTCAATGTTTTTTTTTACTATACCAAATTAATTAAGAAAGAGAATTAGAGAGATTAAATTAGTATCAAATAATGTATCATTTTCTTAACGACAAATGAGTGCCTTGACCATTTTGAGGTGAAAGGGTTGCCTATCTCAAACTTAAAACTATTCATAATTTAATTATATTACTTATATTATATTTACTCCTCTATAATTTTTTATATATCTTATTTTAGTTAGGTATTGCAATATCAAAATAATAAATTTATTAAACATATTTTTTCTAATACTAATACAAAAAGTTTTTTCAAACATTGATATAAAATAGGATATATTATTATATACATCCACTATATTTGATTTTTTTATTTATAATTAAAAAAAAAAAATATGATATAACGATTTGTATGTTTATACATACATGATTAGTTATTGTGAGTTATTCTTATATATATATATATATATACAAACTCGTTATATTATCCTGCGAAATATAATAATATATTAACATTTGCTAATGCATTATTAGAACGTCTACGTTAATAGTTGATTGGTTTTGAGACTCATTCTTTGGTCAGCATTTAAAACTTTCTATCACGTATCCATCTCTCTCCCAATTAAATATACAATTCATACCTTTATCTCTCCATATATAGAAAGGGTCTATTTAAATATTATCGTAAAACTTTTAAAAATATATATATATGTAAGTATGTATATACGATATTCTTTATATATATTTACTTTTATTGGTAAATTTAATACATAATCACCCATCATAGTAAGTTTTATTGATTTAAATAGAAGGTGTAACTTCTAAAATGTCATAAATTTTAAATTGAAATTTTTCACAATCTTTCCCTATCATAAATTGGGTAGGTGTATATAAAATCACATTTTTTTTTGTATAAAAGAATTTTAACAAATATATTATAATTTTATACAAAAAATTGTAATTTATTATAATGAATTATAAATATTTAATTATATTATTAAATAATTTTCAATTATATTTCAAAAGATAAGAAATATTAGGCAATTTCTATGCATATACTTATATTTATATATGCAATTGAGGTAATTTCATTAATAAAAAATTTCTATATTTTTTTAGTTTTAAGTAAATATTATTTCTTATTTTATACATTCGTATATAATTCATCTGGTTTTTGATTTATTATCATTGAAAGCGATTGTATCTAATCAGTGTGATTTATCCATTGCATTTTTTATTCATATATAAAAGGGATACTCAAAGGAAGAGAGAACCCCTCATTATAATATATTAAATAAAGAAATATAATGTTTTAAAATATTTCACTTTAAAATAATATTTATATTTCAGCAAAATTACACTTGATCAAAGATTAATAAAAAAATAAATAAATAAATAAATAAAAACAAAAATTAAAATTAAAATTAAAAAATATACCTACATAGATTTAAAATTATTTCAAGGTTAAATTGAAATGAACAATTTCATTTAAATAAACTTGTTTTGAAAGTGATAGTATATTTTTTTGTCTGAATCTTATATATATATTTATATATATGTGTGTGTGTGTGTGTGTGTGTGTGTGTGTGTTATTTCATTTTTGATCGATGTCTAAATGTAAATGAGTAGGAATATAAAAATGAACTAATTAAAATACTGTTTAGGGAGGAAGGGAGACAGATAACGGGATGAAAGGTCCATGACAAAAAACCTTCGAAATATGTCCAATCGTCTTATCCTCACCTCTCTTTCTCTATACATACATTTACAAACACACACACACACACACACATTTATACACAAGTACATCTATATATCTAATCGATGATTTATTTTATAATTTTTTTTTATTTGAAAATTATTAATACATACGAAAGTAAAGGGTTAGAAAATCAAATAAAAAAATTTATAATTTTATTATCTATATTACTATATATATTATTTATCAATGTTTAATCGTAACAAAAAATATATAACCTTGCAATTTATTGAATTTTGTATTATATTAATTATAAAAGAACTTAATTTCTTCTAATAAAATAAGTTGCATTGGAATTTTAATTATTTTTTTTTGTTTTCATTTGATATATTGATGAAATCATTTTCTTATATAGTGAAAACAAAATAATAATTCTGATTCAAATTTACAAATAATTTTGATAAATTTGAATTTGTGTTAAATTTTTTGTCGTTCTTATGATTTAGTTAATAATGTTCACACATTTATGGTTCAATGATATTTCACACCCACCTACACACACACACACACACACACACATAAAGTAATTTTTCAAAATTCTTCTAACCTCTCGCTGAACATATTTAAGTTATTTATTAAAATTATAATTTTTATTCGGAGTGAATGAAATCTTATCAGAAATATTTAAATATTAATTTAAATCTTAATCTTCACCTCATTAATATAATAGGTAGGTTGAAATAAATAAAATAAATTAAATCTGATTTAAATTTTTGAATCTATTTCTTATTTCATTTTTACCTGCCGACGATAGTAAGGGAGGTATTGTGTTCTCACCAAATTTCACATGTGAAGATTTTTACATATCTCCACGAATCATGCATTTTCTTAACAGAAAAAGTAATTTTAGCATGATGTCTGTCCGTCCGTCAGTCCTTCCGGTGTGGGTCCGTATAGATGTGTACAGCCTGAAAGGCTCAACGGATTTTGACGAAATTTGGTATATTTACTTAATGCATCAGTATGATGAATTGGTCAACTTTTGGTGTATTTCAGGAAACCGGAAGAGGTAGTATTAACGATCGACGATAGGAAGGAAGGGTTATTTTCACACCAAATTTCACATGAGGAGATTTTTTACATATCACCACGAATCATGCACTTTGTATTGGTTTTATCTTTGGTAAAATCATTTTCATTAGTTTTTTCTTAATTTAAAATTATATGACGTCACCCAGCTCTTCATGACGTCACAGCCAGCTCCTACTTATATATTTTAAATAAAATAAAATTAAAAATATTAATGTTATATCCATATTTGTTTTTTATTGCATTAATAGATACATTTAAATTATTTGAAATTGTTTCTATAGTTGGAAATTAATTTATTTCAAACCGTTGGTCGGTTCTGCGCCTGGCCACAGGTCAACTTATTTTAAAATATGTTTTATGTGTAAAAACAAAACAAATTCATTCTTTATCAAAGTCTCTGTAAGTTAGGCAACCCACTTTATTCCTATAAAATATTTGTCACTCTTGATTTAAAAAAAACAATTCTTTAGAAGAATTATAAAAAATATCTATCTATCCGACATCTAATTTAATGTTGGATTGAAGAATAATGATTAATATGAAATAAATGAAAACAACCTACACATGATTATATATTATAATATTAAGACATTCCTTATACTTATTTATATATATATATATATATTGTATATTACTTAAATATCCGATGATTCATTCTATTCACTTTAGAATATTTTTATTTTTAATTTACCTTATTTAAAAATCCCATCAAGCACAATTGTATTCCTCTTCCCTATGTCATTGAAAAAGTCGATCTAGGAAACGAAGAATATTTTTATTCGATTAAAAAAAATTCTAACATACATTATAAAATTAAATATTAATTTTTATTTTATTTGAAGTACTCCTATTTTTTATTTTTAAGTATTCAGTATGATCCTTAAATTACCAATAACAGATTTAATACTATCTATCTATCTATCTATTACTGTGGCTCTAAGAAACTCGAAAGTTCTTGCCCACAGGAACCAGATTTCCGAGTCTTGAGTTCCAACCATTTAACTCTTACTCTCTCCCATTTCTCTCACGTCCCTTCCTACATGGTCATCCAAGCGAACGTTTTCCAATCGGTCACCCAAACAATATATTTTTCGCAATTCTTTCCTCTCCCATTCTAGCCACGTGACCTACCCATCACAACCTTCTCAAAAATACAATTCCTCGTTATTCCCCTGTAACATCATCTTTCTTTGGCCCATAAATGCTGCGAAGAGTCCCCTATTCTCAAATACTCTAAATCTATTCTCGTCCTCCAGTGTCTTTGACCATGCCTCACGCCCATATATTGTATAACAACCGGAAAAATAATTGTTTTAAATATTTTAATTTTGATCCCCCTTGATAATAATTGTGACGAGATAAGCTCCTTTACTGCATGATAACAGGCGTTACCCGATAGCAACCTCGATTTAAATTCTTCTCGAATATTATTTTCTTTCGTGATTACAGAACCTAATTATTTAAATTTTTCCTACATTTTCAAATTCTACATTTTGTATGTTAAAACTTTGTGTGTTAATACTGTTCCTCTCTGTTACTAAATATTTTGTCTTAGCACGATTAATTTCAAGCCCCACATCTTTTCCTGCTTCGATTAGTTTTTTTACTATATTTTATATGATTGAGATCATCCAATCCTTGAAGCTCAAATGGTAGCTATAGAACTAGAAAACGAGGATTGAAACTTCAACAAATTAAAATTATATAACGATATTAGATTAAAGGATATCAAATTTAAAATCTTTAGTATGTTAGAAATTTAAAGAAAAATAAAATTATTGATCTAAACAACTACTGAATCTTTGGTCCCACAAGCCACACTCCTCTACATTTATTCATTTGATTAAAAATTAAATCAAATAAAATTACATTTTGATTTATTTTATCCATGGCACACTTGGATTGAGACTTGATACCTACATATTATGATTTAATAAATTGGAAATTGGCCAGATGATTAGTGAAAAGAAAAGAAAAAATATTCAATATGAATGCGAGGTTATAAATAAATAAAGATGTAGTTGAAAACTGTCCCCTGTCTATTGAATATTAATGAAATTAAAAATATATTTATCAATTCATAAACCACACACTCTTAAATTAATTTCCATATAAAAATTGTAAAATCATTACTCTGATTAATGTATTTATATACATATATAAATAATATTTAATATATGTGTATGTATTTATTTCTCTTTCATTTTTCATGATTCTTAGAAGAATATCTACATATCTGCAATTTATTATTTTTTTTTTATTCTTTATATACTGTCCTATATTTTAAAGATGACCTTCTAGTTTATGTGTCTATGGATTGTCTCACTCATTCCTTTAAATAAATCAAGATATTACATCAATAGAAAAATTACATAAAGAATATTTTTGTTCGATTTTTCTATTAAAAATAATTTTTTTTCAATATTTAGTAATTTTTAATGTCAATTCAATTTTTTATATATTAAGGCTAATTTTTTTTTTTAGAAAAGTTAAAACTTAAAACTTAAAATAAAATACTATTGAATTGTTGGTATATTTAGAGAGAATTGATTCTTTAAGTTAAGAGTACAAACACCTCTATATTAACTAAGCAAAGAATTTATTTTTTTGTTTAACTTATAACAACGATAAATTGCTGTAGAAATTGAACTTTTAAGCCGATTTTTTTGATAATTAAAAATTGATTGATTGATATTGTGGTTTAGGGTTTACTACTTGTGAATACTAATATATTTTGAAGGAATAATAAATCTATTGTCACATTTATTTGTATTCGATTACTAATAATAAATAAATTACATTTTAGTAATTCAAGTATTAATAAATAATAAATAAAAAATTATTTCAGAATAATATTAATAGTTTGAATTTTTTTATTTTTTCTCTAGGGATCTCTTAGTCTTAGTCCATATTAACTAGTAGTTTACACATTTTTTTTATTATTATTTCAAATATATTTTAAATTTTTGTGTACTTGTTAGGATTTAAACCAACATTGTCACACACGAGTAAAGCAATAACTATTTTGATATACTAACTAATTATTATTATTTTGATTTTATATTTAATGATTTAAATAATTTTCTTACAGTAATTTTACTGAAAAATATAAAAAAATAATGAAAATGAAAGGTATTTTTTTATATACATTTTCGAAATATAATTTATATTTAACATTTCTAAATATTCATTTATATAACATTTATTTTGAACCCCTAAAAATATTCAATTAATTTTTATTAGATCATAAAATAAAATGATGATAATTAAAACATAATTGGTTCAGAAACTTTTAAATAACTTATTAGTTTTTTTTTCAAATATTATTTTTTTTTAATAGATATCAAATTTATTTAGATCTAAAAGTATCGATTGAATCGAATTGTATTCACATTATTATTATTATTATTATTATTGAATATTAAAAAGAATAGTTATTAAACAATAGCTAAAAAGGTTCAAGAAAAATGGCCGGTTAGTAATTATAATACCATTTTTTTTATGGATTTCATCGATAAATCGGAAAGAAGAGCGTCTGTTGAAAGTTGAAAGTGGATTTTGCCGCCCCGTCTGCACGCGCGCCCCACAAAGGGGGCGAGGCAAGGGCCAGGGGGTTAATAACAGGCGGTCTCTTTTAAAAAAAAAAAAAATTTAAAAAAAAATTGTAAGAATCACCATCATTTTGGAAAGTGTATCCACCTCCTCATCATTTAGCACACAATTTGGCTTCAAACTAACAAATAAAAATTGCTGAGTAGTAATCTAATTAAATAATTAGAAATTAGGAAGAACGCTAATTCATTTGGATGGTGAATTATTTTATAATATCTACGATCATTGACCTTAACAGAACTAAAAATATTTTTTATTCTCTCTTTTTTTTTTAGTTTAGTAAAAAATTTGGAAATTAAGGTGTCACAATTTAACCAAGAGGGAATTGTTTTCACTTGATGAATGTAATATTATATACTTTTACTTTTCATATCGGAATTTATGTGAAAAATCTATATATTTATGATAAAATTATAAAAATCAATATATTGGATTTGATCATTAATAAATAATATGTGGATATATCATATTTATTTAAAGAACTATTAGGAATAAGGTTGCTGCTACAACCAAATAATTTCAAGTTAAATATTTCTACAAAGATAGATAGAATATTATTATTAGATGGATATATATATAATATTTTTATATTTTCAATTATCAATAGAGATTTAAATTTAATTATCTAAATTTTTGTTTTCATTTTGTAAATCAAGCACTTTGTCATGTTTTCTTTTTTTTTTTTTGTACAAAATTCTTTCTATTTGAATTTATTTATAATCAGTTTCGATTAGAAAGAATTATTTTAGTTATATTATTTTGGTTATTATAATGAAATCTCTCTCTAGCCATATTATTTTATCGCGTCTTATTTCCTCCTATTCGCACCACATTTGTCCATTGGTTATAATTAAATACAAAGAAATGATGCAATAGTGCAGTGATCGTTTTTAAGAATCAACGATCCTATTAATATTTCAAATTAAATAATTTTTCACTCAATTCATGATTAGGATTAAATCAGATAAAATTAAAATATTTAAACAAAACATATTTTTTTTTGTTATTAAATTTAATTGTAACCCTTATAAAAAATAATTTAAGAAAAAAAAGACAATTTAAGTATAAATATTTATAACAAAAGTATTCCTAATTTTATTGAAAACTATAAGAATCATTCTATTTATTCTGATTTATTCAAACTATCAGTTCCCTATTATTATTATTATTATTATTATTATCTATTATACCAATTTCATTTATATTTATATGTAGATAAACGAATAAATCACCCTCATTTTCCAATAGAGGGGTTCGATACTTGGGGTATTTAGTATGATTATTCCAGTGACAAAAACTAGTCCCGTATTTTTTCCGCCCTAATTTCCAATTCTGATTTATTTTGGCATTGTGGCTCGAATTTGATACATATTTTTCTATCGAATAGTTCTAATTAAAGTTGACAAGCATCTCCCTTAAAGGACCCTCCACCTCGCTCTTTATCTATTTATTCTTTATTTCCTCGGTTCATTTGCCCGCTATTCTGAACACCCCTTTTTTTTCTTTTCTAGTGATATTATTAGTGACATGATTAGAGACTATAAAGACATGATTAGAGACTATAAATGATGTCAATTCCCACTAGAAAGAATACAAACAACCTTTAGAGATCTCCAAGTGTTGGAGGGATGAAAGAAGGAAGGAGGGGAGGGGGGGGCGTTGGTGGAGCAAGGGATGCTACCGCGACTCGTGATATATGACCGTCCCTTTTGGTGGACATTTCTATTTGTCCCCCACTCCATTTTGTCAGTTGAGTTATTATTTAACCAAACGAAACGAAAGTTGTTTTTTTTTATATCGTCTGCCCTTCTTAGCCCTCCTGTACGCAGCAGCACACACCTTGACACAATCCGTCGCAAAAGGGACGGGATTTCGGCATCCCTCCCCCCATTAACACAACCCGGAGACAATACCACCCGGGCCACCCTTTTTTTTTAATTTCAAACATTCTAGTAGATATAAAAGGGTTGGTGATTCGCTTGCTCCCCTATTACCTCACCCTACCTAAAAAAAAAACCAGACCCCTCTCCTCTTTTCAATTAATTCATATTTTATTTTTATGGGAAAATATATTCCACTTCCTGGGCCTTATTAAAAAATAATTGAGCTACGCCCTCGATTAATTAGTTCGATTATTAATATATTATAATTTAAGAGACTAGAATAATCAATGAAGACCTCCCAAGAATCAAATCAAATAATTTTTCACATAGAAATTTGGACTACTTTCTTATTCAATTTCCTATTCCAGTAACCAATCCATAATTTTTTCTTATTTTCTAAACTATATACAGATTAATAAATTCACTCTCTGCATATTATTTACATTAAAACTAAATAGGCATACTTTTTTAGTACAAATATTGATTTTGATAAATAATTCAACAGGTTTATAATCAAACAAACATCATTGTGGAGTGTAATAAGGGGAGAAAGAAGTATTGAGGTTAAAATCATACCCGAAGGGAGTGTATTTTCCCTTCTCAAACTCATAAATATTTTAATACGTCTATATATATAGATATATAAATATGTACAAGAATACATACAACTAGAACCGGAAATTAAATCAATTTCTTTAAAACATAAATTTATAATCCATTGTAATTATTTTATCAATAAAATAAAACTAAAGTATTAAATTAAAGTATATCTTCATTAATTATATGTAAAAAAATTATTACGATCAATACCGACTACTAAATTTTGGTATTTCTTTTCAATTTAACTAACAACAAGTCGTTTTCACATTGTTTTTAATAATTATTTCTATATAATTGGAAAAACATTGATATCGTCTACACCGTTTATCCAATGAAGTTACTTTTTTTTTGTAGATTATTTAATTTATACATTTTATAAGATTATAATTACAAAAATAACGGTTAAAATAATGTAAAACTGTACAATATCTTAAACAAAAATATCATTGTCAAAATTGTATTAACATTTTTGTTTTTTCATCTTAAATCATATTAATTTAATTTAATCTAGATCATTGATTAGATAAGATTCTTCGAAATGTCACTTAGTTAAAAAAAATATCATATAATTAACATATTTCAAATAAATGTGTCAATAAATAATTAATCGTTTTCTTAGATTCTATATTGATATTTTAACTAAAAGGAAGAAAAAAAAAATGGAAAAGAGAAGGAAAAAACAGGATTTAAAACCTCAAAGGCATAATCAAGATATGTTCTAATTGTA
Organism: Labia minor; assembly: GCA_963082975.1. Classification (NCBI taxonomy): domain Eukaryota; kingdom Metazoa; phylum Arthropoda; class Insecta; order Dermaptera; family Spongiphoridae; genus Labia; species Labia minor. Next base: position 65,233,643 of record OY720349.1, on the reverse strand, counting down.
TTTAATTATAAGAATAATAAAAATATTTTAATAATTATTTAATTTATATAGGAATATTAAAAAGTATTTTTTATCGAACATTTATCTTTTGTAATTTTTCTACTAAACATCTTTTAGATCATGATTTATTGAAAAAATTATGTTTATGTGATAAATAAATTAAATATATACAACCCACTATTATTTATTTGTAAAAATTTTTATAATAGTCGTTTTATTTTTCTAATAAATTTGCCTATTTTTTTAGAGATTCTTTCTTAATTTAAAGATATTTTAGATTTAAATATTTTTTATTAAAATTAGACTTTTAATGTGAATCTTTTAATGAATATAATTAGAGCTTAGGACACTGGAATAGGGGCCTTAAACAGATAAACATAACTTCCAATATTTTAGATAAATATACGATTTTATTTAATTATATTTTATGATTATAAAAAATAAGTAACATTTCAACTTTTTAAAATTACTTGTTATATAATAATAAATAATAATAATAATAATAATAATATAATCTTATAGCTTAATAACGCAGTTTTGCCTATTCATAAAAATGTTAAGGTGAAATTCGTTAATAATATAATGTATATTCTGAATAAAATTCATTTAAGATTTTTCCTACATTAAAATAAAAAACATTATTTTTTTTTTGCTTGTTTGTTTGTTAACAGATCATGATAACTTTTCTTTTTTAATTTAAATTATATTGCACAGTTGGTCAAGAGAATTAAAAGTTGATTTCGAGATGTCTCTATGAATGTATCTATACAAATATACTTTAAAGGGTACTTTGTTAGGGGGAGTAAGAAGGGTTCTACATTCTGCATATTCTAAAAGGGCCCCCCCCTTCTCTTTCTCTTTCTCTTCGACTGCTTTTTATTTTACCCACACGTGCATAACACAAAACTTGAATTACTCTCATTTTTATTTACTATATTCACTACCAATCTTTGTTATTATTAATATTATTTTTTAATAAAAAAGATTTATACTGGTTCTTTTTTATTATAATTGTACAAATTTTTCTAAAAATCCAATTAAACCTTTTTCTTGCCAACAAAATGACAATATATTTTTTTGATTAAAAAAAAGGAATGGTATTTTTATTAAATGCAACAGATGTGATAGAATTCATTTGAAGTTAAATTCATTCATTCTGAATTTGCAGACAGAATGAAGCAATTCTCCTTTTCAAATTTGTAATCATCTTTTATATTTATTTGTTTAATATAAACTTGAAATTATACTGTGTTCATCTTTAACCACTAGAAAAGAGACTTTGTCCAAAAATAAATTTAATATTTCTTCTCCTTCGTAATCTTGATATCAATATTACTTCAAATTTCTTCTGATAGATCATGATCCCCATTAGCTTCACGCAGTAATAAATCATTCAGTTCTTTTTTCCTAATGTATATTGAGTTTTCTCAAATTATGTTTCTTTGTAACAAAAGTCTTGGTAATAATAAGCCTATAATGTTAAATAACTTGTACACATGCAGAACCAGAATGCTTTAATATGCATCAAGGTTTAGCTATAATATAATTAGATACTTCTAACCGCCCTTTTGTAAATCTATTATAGTAAAATTTACTCGCGTTAACCTCAATTTATAATTTCTTAATTAAATTAACTATTTTTATTGTTTATCAAACATATCACAATAATAAATCAAATAAAAAGGATTAAAAATAAAAGGATACAATTTTAAAGCAATTTGTTTTTATCATTAATTCGGATATCTTAAAAATATTCTGATCTTTTTATTTATTTTTATTTATTTCCTTCTTCCATACTATAAAAACAAATTGTTAAACGATTAAAATAATTTTTATTTAACATTTAATGACTAATTTAATTGAATGAAATTGACTTTCTGATGTAAGAGAGAATTTGATATCAGTACATATAAAATTTTCAAAGAATTCACTCTCACTTTAAGTAATTGCCACTCAATTAGTTCCAATTTAAATAGCCTACACTAAATATAAAAAAACATCCTGAAGGGGATGAGGAGAGAGAGAGGGAGGAAAGACTTAAGATAGCCTGAATAGAAATAAATATATTTCTATTATTCCAGTACACCTCTTCTAATTTGTTGTGACACGTGTATAATTCAGACGGTTATTGTCTTTGATAATGTATTCTGCCCATTTAAAACATGAATCGGATGATAGCCACCAGCTCTGTCTTCGATTTAAATCGAAATCCATGTTATTGTGACACTCTCCATCTTTTCAATGGGATTTAAAAAAAAAAAAAATTAAATTACAATTTAAGATATCGTAAATTTGTCTTTTATTGAGGAGGAAGACAACAGGAGCCTTTCTCTTTTAATTTAGCAAACAATAAATAGATAAATACCACTCAAAGGTTCTCTATTACCATGCCTAACTATCCAACCATCTATCTTTCTCTTTTCCTCTACACGTTTTCAACCAGCTTGATTTCTGAACATATCTAACATAGAAAAAAAAATTATTTATTTTAATTTTTTTATATTATTAAGAGTTGGTGGCTTCGAAGCAGGATTTTTAAATAAAATATCGTTTCTGTTTTAAAAAAATAATAGCAAAAATATCGTTTTTGTTTATAAATTAATAAACAAAATAAAATAAACTTCTTGATGAGCGTCGTCTTCTGAAATAATCGTGTTCTTCGTATAGGGTAGCTCTTGAATCGTGAATGATGCGTGTCGTCGTTCTTCTTGAATCATCCTTCAGGATTGCTTGAATTTTCTTCGTATGGAGTCTTCTTCATGAATGATGCCGTCTGAGCAAATTCGTAGCATTTTATACCCCTCTGCTGAGGGCTAGGGGCGCTCGACGACAAATCGGGTGGCAGGCGCTAAGCGATGAGCCAATACATGATTCCGTTATTATCACCAATCGTAGGCTTGAGAGAGGGGGCACCGAGGTCTTAAATATTAGTCAGAGCACAACGAGAATTTGTCCAGTCGCTCCGAAAACAACTTAGTCGAAGGAATAAAAAAAATAAATTCCTATTTTTTTCAAATCCTATATATATATAAGAAGTAAATATACTTAAGTATAGTAATCAATTAATCAATTTTTGAATAAAAAAAATATAAAAAATGGAAATTTTTGTCTTATGTATATAATAATAAATTTACTTTACAATTCTGTAAAAAACATTAAAATCTCAAAATTTAAGAATTTTATTATTCTAATACTTTATAGTTATCATTTCACAGGATGAAATTTTGATTCGAAATTAAAGTTGAGTTCTATTAATATATTGAAAAAAATTTTAATAAAATAGTTTTTAAGGCCATTCAATCATAGTTCAATCACTTTCAGTCTATGATAAGTTCACCAAATTCACAAAAGCATAATACTACAAAATTATTTTATTGGTATCCTAAACTTTTTGCGGGCCACTTGATTACTGTCAAGTTAAAGATATATAATAATAATAATAAAAGTAATAATTTTTTTTAGTAATTTGAACATTAACAATTCATGAAGAAATCATTTTATCATTTTAATTTTTATTTTATCTCTTTTTTCAAATAAGAATAACACTTCGAAATAAAAATAAAATAAAATAAAATAAAAGGTTTTTCTTCACTAGTGATAATTTTTCATTGTTTTTCAAATTGTATTTTATCTTTTCTTAAGATATCTATGTTTATAAGTGAGAAAGATTTAAGAGACTTTTTACATAGAAAATTTCTTTAAATAATAAATCATTATAATATATTCTAATTATAAGATATACCTACCAAATTCTCTTTTAAGAATGAATGAAAATGCATGTTAGTCTTTCATCGCTAGACCAACTCCCTCTATCTCTCTCCCACCACCTGTTTCTTCAATTTTCCACATATCATCAGGACTGTCCATTAGAAAGGAGTAATAATTCCAGAGCCCCAATCATTTTTATATACACGAGGCTTTTAACACATTCTGATAACACCAAGAAAGGTGTTCAGCCATCGCTAATGGTTCCCACCGCAAAAATCTATTGAACCAATCATGACAGCCGATAATCTATTGGAATTTTTTATGGTGAGCTGATGCCAAAAAAAGAAAAGTAAACGATCCCGCTACTCGTTCATTTCCCATTCATTCATATCACATTCATTCACTCATTTATTCTTCCATTCTTTAAATAAAAAAATCCAAATAACGATATTTTTTTTTATAACATTTTCTTTATTGAATTATACATATCTATGAATATATATTTTATATTATATTATATTATCATTATATGAAGAATAATTTCCAATGATAGCGTTCTTATTATTATTGTATTCTTAACTAATTACTTTAATATAATTATAAAATAATTGTTATTATTTTCATACACATATTATTAATTCATTACATTAATTCGAACATTTTGAAAGATTCTAGATTAATTTTTCAGCGGAGCTATTTTATATTGTACTATATTATGCTGAAAAATTAATGTTCTTTAATTACTTTTTTTATGTCTTATGTTCTCTACTTCTTTCATATAATTAGTTAATTTTCAAAAATTCTTCTGTTTTTATTTTTGTTTCTAAATAAATATAATATAAATATGAAATAGATTTAGCCGTATGTACTATTTAAAATATTTTAATAAAATACTTAAACTTAAATTAAAATTACTTAAAAATATAAAAACTAAAAAAAAAGAATAATTTTTAATTAAATACTTAATGTTTATTAAATAAATTTTATTTTTATGCATTTCGGTTGTTACACCATATCTGACACTTTCTTCTCTACTTCTCCATAAAAGCGCATAAACCTTAAGTAAATATTAATAAATTAAGAAACTACACCGAGTGTTTCATAAAAGTTATTTTTATCAAGTTTTATTAAATTTTCAAGATTAATTTAGTTTACATGTTATAGCCATTATATATTTAGTTATTATTTATATGTAATAATGAGAATATAATGAGTTACGTGTATATTATACTTTATTTAAAAAAATTTTAAGTCGTTTAGTAATTCGGATAATAATTTTATAGTTTAAAATATCCATTGAAAAAAGGACAAATAGAGAAAGAGAGAAAGAGTGAAAGAAAGAAAGAAAGAAAGGGAAGTGAGCAAATGTTCAACGCCTAGAATAAATTTCAATCATGCACTCTTGACTAAGATTATAATATTATAACAAATTATTATTAATACGTTATGAATTTTTAATAAATAAATATATAATTTTCATGGTGTGTTCATGGCCAACACGATCGTGACTATTCGTTTTTCTTCTTCCTGATCGCACTAATCCTCGTCCCCTCTAACCTCTTCACTTTTCATCAAGCCATCCATCCACCCACCTCTCTATCTATGCCCTTAAAAGCAAAAATTGAATACTAATTGAGTAATACAATATAGCAGCCCGATAATATTACGATAACACGAGGGAATAATGTGAGAAAGGGCGGGTTGGGGAGTGGAATAGAGTGAGTAGGGGGCAGGGGGTGTCAAGTTGTTGACTTTGAATGATTTCAATTCGTGTCGGTCGTTTAATTTAATCGTCCTCACATCGTTTTTTTTACTTGCTTGATTACTTCATACACATTTCAAAATAATAATAAATAAATAAACATCGATGTGCTTAATATATCTCAAGTATATAATATTCCTATATTGATGATGATTTCTTCATTAATATAAATTATATATACATTTTCATTGATAATGAAATCCTGATTGGAGTGAGGATGAATTAAGTAAATCGTTTGAGATTAATTTATTATTTTTATATTCATTAAATTAAATTAAAAATAGTACACCTCTATATTCTATTTTGAGGTTAAACGCTTCTAACCACAAATTGTATACTTACAATTTATAAATTAAATTGAATATTGAATATAAAAAAAATAATAACTTGTGAAAATACAATTAATAAATTTGAATTTTATATGAACTTTAGTGAAGAAATTTTTATTGCATATTATTATATTCTGTTCCATTCTTTGTGAAATTTTTGGCTAAAGTAAAGATAAGTATAAATTAACTTTAAATAATTATTTAAGTAATTATTATACTAATGAATATGTCTTTTGCTCTAACTAGTAAAATCTTCAATAATATTATTATTAGTACCGGGACCCCGAGCCTCGGCTCGGTAATTAAGTTAAAAAAAATAATTCATTATTATTGGGTTTGGCTGGTAATATTAATACCTGGGTCACCGAGCTCTCGCTCGACCCTTTAAAAAATAATGATATACAATTCTTTAATTATTTATTACAATTATTAAATGTTGCATCATTGCACCAATCTGATTAAAATGATTTGATCTGGGATCCTCAATATAACAAACAAACAATTTTAGCTAGCATAATAAGATTAATCCAAGTAATATCGTCTATTTCTATTCGATACTATTTTCAGTTATGAAATAAGAAGGGATTCACAGTCAGTAGAGAGTAAAAAAATTGTAATTGAAGACCACTGTTTTTTAAAATAATTAAATTATTTTATAGATTATAAAATAAAAATTATTGTATTAACATTAAAAATATTGAAATAAAAAATAATAGTTTGATTTAATAAACTAAAATATTATAAACATTTTTAGTGGGAATTTCACAGGGAGGTAGGGAGCCCAATTCATTTACCCATCCATGTTGCATAAGGCATCTTAATTATATTCGAATAGTCTATATATTCTATATATCAGTATTTTTTTTAATACCAAGTTGATTTTCAAAATTTTCTATTCTTTATGCATATGATTGTGTTAAAATTCAAACAAATTCAAATATTCTAATATTTAAATTTATATATAATTTAATATTATTTTTTAATAAAACATCATATCAAAAAAGAGAATTTATTAAAAATTAAAAATAAGAAAAGAAGCCTATTAATAAAAAAATATAAACATCTCCTTTTTATCATTTGTCTAAAAAATCATATTTTAATTTTTATATAACCAAGAAATCATTTTTCACTTAAAATATAGTTGTAATTAATAATTGAAACAAAAACAAAAAATAATATAATTTAGACATTTTAATTGACGTTTTGATAATATTTTTGTATTCATAAAACATTAAAAATAATATTTTCTGTTTTTTTATATTAGACAATGATAAAATGTATACCTTTTCCTTTTAAAAAAACTGCCGTTTTTTAAAATAATTAAATTATTTTATAGATTATAAAATCAAAATTATTGTATTACATTAAAAATATTGAAATTTTAAATTCTGAAATGTAATATTACTTTATTTTTATTCATAATATAACATTATAGTTTTCTTTTTAATGAATTATTTGGTGATTTTTTTTTATCCATGACTAATCCTTCATGTAACGATATCGCCTGGAAGTTAGACAACCAAAACTTCTATTTCTATTTTTTACTATCTCGCCAGAAAATTTTCGATATTGAGATTTTGATGTTTTTATACGTTTTGAAGGTTCATGAATAATTTTCACTAAGGTTGAGAAAAATGTCTCTCTGTGTGTGTATGTGTGTGTGTGTATGTATATAGACAAGATTACGCAAAAACGGTTTGAGCTAGAATCATGAAATTTGGTACATGGGCATTATTCATAATTCGTAGTTTTCTATTAACTTTTGAGAAATGTAGCTTAACCGGAAGAGGGCCATTACCTACAACGTTTTGATTTTTTTTCCTCTAAAGTGACCGTAAAAATAAAGATACTAGTTTGATAATTCTTCACATGATTAAAAATTGTATAAAACTGCTATATATAGAATTTTAGCTTGATTGAATCTCTGAAAGTACCAGAATTAATTTTTAACACTGCAAATCTCACGCGCCAACACGTGACGTGGTGCCATCAACAAAGAGCCAAACATGCGCTGGTTTAATAAATATTATTTATTAATTTTAATTTATAATTTATAATTTATGTACAAATATATACTTTAATCATTATATATTTTAATTATTTACTAACTAAATAGAAAGCAAATTCTTCACTACAACAACCTCTCTCCAAACAAAACAAATATGAATACTAAATAACCAAATAAAAGACTTTAGCTAAACCATAAGATACAAATATATAATTAAAAAAGCGTCTAGTATAGACAAATTCCACATGTCTTTTGTCTCTTTTTGTATGTTTTTAAGGCTTTTTCTTTATTTTTATTATATATGTTTTAAGCAACTTGAACAGTGCAAGTAGCCTTTGCCCTTACTAAATTTATCTCTTTCAGAATTTATGTTTCTCATTCGTTAAAGTATTTGTTTCTGTTTTTCGGTGTAACAACGTGTGAAGTCAATTTCTAAGAAAGCCATGCCGTCTGGTGGTCATTCACTAAATTAACACCTGCCCCTTTTACCATACAATATATATTCTTATATATTTGAAACGCAAATACGTGAGCTTACATATAATTTTTTTTCAAAGAACAAAAATAAAAACAAAAATTCTTGAAATAAATTTTAAAAAAGAAAAAAAGAAAAACAATAATAATAATGAGACGAAGGATGGGGGTTGAATTCGTGTACTACTACTTCTTTTCAAACCTTAAGGAATAAAAAGGCAATAAAAATATATTATACTTTTTTTTTAATGAAACGTGAAATTAATCCTTTCTCTGTATATTTGTTGAGAGCTCCGTGAAAATTAATTATTTATGTAAGAGAATAAAAAGTTTTATTTTTCGGGGGGAATTATCTTTATTTATAGACTTAAAATTGAATATTTATGTTTTTTTTTTTATTTATTTATTATCTCATTATTATAATGACTTTTGCATTCTTTGACACACTTGTTATACTTAAATTGATTAAAATTACAAAATAAATTACTTATTATACATAAAGTATTGAATTTTCAATAAAATAAATTACACTGTTAAAGTAATATTGTAATATTTAACGAGATATAAGTTTGACATAATGTTAAATAGAGCAAATTTTAAATTGAAATTAAGTAAGTATTTATCAGATATGTTTGGAGCAATATTTTACCAAAATTGAAGTAAAATGTCAGTTTATTTATTTTTCTTTAAAAAAAAACTTTAAATATATGTATGTAGAAATAAAATAAATAATTATAATATATATTTTATTTATTGTCTTTATTGATTCATAGATAATAAATTCTATATGTAGTAAACTTATCCAATCCATTAATTTAAAAAAAATATTTCTTTATTTTGTCTCTTTAAAATGAATAAATTAATTATTTATAAGAAGTTGTTTAAAATGAACTAGATATATATTGTTTTAATGTTATTAGTATAAAAATTTGTAGAAATTTTCAATCTAATGAGAAGAATTTTAAGCATCACTTTCATCCCTAAACAGACATGATAACATCAATAAATCGTTTGGATAGGAAAAAAAAGAACAAATAAATATCAAATAATAACAATAATAATGATAAGACATTACTTGCATCGATTATCTGAAATTAAAAATTATTTTATTATCTTAAAAAACAAAAAAAAAAAAAAAAAAAAAAAAAAAAAATTAAAATAAAATAAAAATTTAGCTATAAAAAAAAATTAGCAAAATTTTTAATAGGAGACTGGTTCTATGAGAGAAGTTGGCAAGCTAAAGAAAAAGTCGTAGTCATTGAATGTCTTCTTTAATTGCTTGTATAGGTTTCCTTGATTAACAAATGATGTCTCGAATGGAAGTATGCGAGATGGCGACCTTTTGATAACCCCCCTCTGTGTTAAAACTTTATATCGTTGAATATATATATATATATATATACTTATCCACTAGCATACCTACCTGGTGATTATAATTGAGCGTATCGTCATTCTTACTACATTTAGAAGAAAGTCGTCTTCTAGGAGAGGGGAGGTCCTTTTGACCTGTTGCCAAAGCCACCTTGACAATTGATACACCAATCACTTGTTATCTAATCTAATAATCATATAAACAAATTGACTAATTTATCTCAATGAAAACGCGAAACAATCAAGGACCATTGGTATACAATAATTAACTTTGCACTCACTATTACTTTTTTTCTTTTATACAAAAATAAAAGAGTTTAATTTAGGTATATAAATTTGATGTTTATGTGTTACAATATGGTCGAACAATCACACAACATTAACACAGTTAATGGAAATGTACTTACGAGTACATAGTACATATATATATATATAGCTGTTAAAATTAAAAGATACATATAAAAATAAACATATTTATAAAAATGAAAATACAAATAATATTTAAAAAAATAAATTAATTTCAATTCATATGATATGATATATATGTACTATGGAATTTGGTAATATGTTTAGTTTACATATTATTATATAATAATTTTATTGGATTATATTATATTATATTTCAGGAATTTTATGTATTTTATTTATTAATATTTTTATTATAAATTTTTTAACATTTTATAGTAATAATAATAGCTTGAATTGTTATATAAAATAATGTATATTGCATATCTTTTTATAATTATATTTTATCTACACCTTTTTTCTGTTTTTTTTTTTTTAAATTATTTTTTTCCTCGAATTCTCTCATAAACTAATAAAATTAAACGGTGATAATAATATACATAGTTATTTATGTATTTTATTTTAATCCTTTTTTAATAAAAAAAATTATATATTTCTAAATTATTAAATGTATAATATAATAAAAAATTTTTAATAATTATTTTTATCTATTATTTATACTAAAAAAAAAAATTAAAAAAAATAAAAAAAAAAACCTAGAATATGTAAGGAACAGAATTTTATCACGTTAAATTCTGTTATCTATTTATTTATTTTTTCTATTCTCAACAGATAATTGAAACAAAGTTCATCTTTTTTTTAATCTATATTAATTTAATTTTTCTACTATACTCTCTCCTACTCCCTCTATTTTTATTTTATTTATTTGTCACGACAATTTGCGTGTCGATCGCAAAAGGCTGCATTGCGACGCCAACCAATAAGAATATTGTATTATATATGAAACTAGCCAAAGGCAAGAAGGATATATATTGTGAATCTAGATCAAAAATAAAATAAATAAAATATTGATATCTTATGTATATATATATTCAGCCCATTCTGAACTCAGATAAATTTCACTTTCTTTTGCCAATAAATTTTCAAATAAATAAATATATATATATATATGTGTGTGTGTGTGTGTGTGTGTGTGTTGTGTTTGCTCCATATATATATTTATATATACCAAATATCATTGGAGTCTCTTAAAACAGAGGGTAGAAAAAAAAATGACATTTGAAATGGGGTAGGAATGGCATCGTCTCTTTTTTGGTTGGCCACGATGAAAAATAAAACTGATAAAATGGAACATCATTCCCCCTTCCCTGTCGACTAGGAAATAATTTGATTGAGATAAGAGTTTCTTCTCTGTAACATTTTTTCTCTTTTCAACTAAATTTATGACCAACTTGATCAGCAAACATCAGTCAGCATATTGATGATACAGTGGAGTGGGTGGTGAGATTAAAATGGGACGGGGCGGGGGGTGGCGAGGGTGGAGAAAAATATTCTGACACTAATATCATTAAATGATTTAAATAAATTTGTTTTGTCTTGATATTAATATGTTAGATAATTAGTTTTTAGTTTCTGGTCTAATAAAAAAAAAAAAAAAAAAAAAAAAAAATTAGTGATAAGTAAAATATTTAAATTGAGAGGAAGAGAGAGAAGATGAGATCTCTTTCAACGAATATAAAGATAAATCTGGAAGGAATTCCATTCAGAAGTTGTCTTTCTCATTTTCTTTGACCTTCACTCTCCGACTTGCCAATCATCATTTTTTTTTTTTTTTAATATTTATACTTTATTTTTTTTTATTTCTTTTCTTTTGCATTTTCAAAACCTCTGATTCTTTATTCATCATTATTCCTGAGAATACTTATTTCACATCCCTCAATTCGAATGGATGAAATAAAATTTACAATTGTTTAAATTTTAATGTTCACATATTTATTCATATAGTTATACATTTATACATAGTTTAATATAATAAAATTTAACTTTAAAATTATAAAAAAAGATTAATCAAAAATAACCATTAAGTGTCGAAAAAATAAATTTTTATGATATAATATCTATAATATTTTAATAGACATCATTATTCGGTTATTATAATTATATATCATTATAACTACGCATATTGTGTTGTTGATAATTTGTTCATATTTATTTATACAATATTATCATTTATGCTATATAAAAACATAGTTCAAATAATATCTCTCTATGAATCTTAAAAATGAAATTTCAAAACTCACCAAATTTAAAATTTTTTTAAAAATTAATTTTAAAAAATAATAAAATAAACCAACTAAATAGGTTTTTAAAAAAAATCAATCTTATTTAATGAATGAGATTATTAATACTTTATTTTATAGATTAAATATATTATTTCAGTGACTGATATTAAAAAAATTATATTATTTATTTTTTATAATTGTATTGTCATTGAAATTATGTGTTATATATATTTTATTTAAATGTTTTATTTTTAAAAAAAAATATGTTTTAGATCAGTGGTCTTCAAACTGGGTTCCGCGACTCCAGAAGGTTTGAAGACCACTGTTTTAGATCATGGGTGTCTAAACTATGACCATTCGAGGGCCACATTGAAAAGAAAAATATGCTGGGCCGCACATAAATATTTTTTCAACAAATGAAAATAAAATTAACTACTTTAAATAAAACCTCTCTATAAGGACACGTCTAATAGTTAGTTACTTCATTCATTTTAATTCACAATAAACATTGTTTTTTAACAGTGTTTTGAGAATATCCCTTATAGAGGGAGGTTTTACTAGATATATATATATATATATAGTTTAATTAAAATAAAATAACTTTTTTTTTATTATAATGAAAAATATTGCAAACATTTTTTTTTTTTTTGTAGAAATGAGCAAATTTAAATATTTTCATAATTTGCATTTGGGCCGCACTTTGAACAAGCATATTTTAGATAATATAGTTATAATAATAATAATAATAATTTTCACTCATGTGAAGGTTCTTCTTCCTCTTTCTATTTTTATTTATTTTTGTGTATGCAAGGATCTCCGTGTTTGTGTCACCTCGATTTGTGGTTATTATGGCCTCCCTCGAGCAATTCAATCTGCCTTTTTTCTTGAATGTTTTGGTGTTGAATAACTTGGCTCACCCGAGAGAGACGTGATGAGTCACCCTCCCCCAGTCTCTTAGGAGCCTAACATGATAACAGAAAGTGTGAGTGACTAACTTTCTGATAACATAGATTGGAATACTTTATATATTTATTTATTTAATGAATCACATCTCGAATAATGAAATATCTATCAATTCTAACACATGGAAGCAAGATAGTTAGACATACATATATACATTTTCCACAATCTGAATTTCTTCTTAGATAGAAATTAATTATAGAATATTATTTAAATATGACATAAGAGATAAAAAAAAAAAATTAATAATTATATTAAATATAAAACACAAAGATAATATTGATATTGATTTTCAAGGAAATAAATTTTAAATGAATTTTGGGTGGGGACTATTTATGCATAGAAATAATATTATAATATTATTAAATAAATGATATTTGTATTTCAATAGAATAATCATTTATTTACACACAATACAAGAATGCTCCCAAAATGGAATCACCGGCTACCCCCTCATCTACGTCCCATTTGTTTAAAAAAAATTATTATAATACTATAAAATGTGTGTGATAAGTTGAATCTATACTTTCCTGGTCGTTAAAGCAACTATATTTAAATTTATTTGATATTATATTTGATATATATATATATTATAATAATTGATAAGTCAATTTCAATTATCGTCCAGTTTTTAATTAAACAATTATTTAGCATTTTTTTAAACTTAAATATTAAAAATATTAATTAAGAAATTTACCCTAATTTAAGCATAAATTACATGTGATACCTAATTTAAAAAAAAATCGATTTAGGCCATTTTCAAAATAATCTACTCCAGTGATTCTCAATCACTGTGCCGCGAAATTATGAGGCTCTTAAACATTTCCGACTTTTATTTGGTTCTAAAAAAAAGGTAAATCGTTTTTTGGGACTAGACTCTTAAACATACCGTTTTTGAGATCATTAATTTTTTCAATATGGTAAAATTTTACACTTATCTTTGTCTTTGTGCGCCGCCAAATTTCTAAACCGTTAAAAGTGTGCCGCGTAAAAAAAAAGGTTGAGAATCACTGATCTACTCATCTATTTTCTATCAAATATAAACATGTCTTTAGTAGCTGAGCGTGATTACGCATTTCTAGTCGTTAGGTGGGGATGCCTAGGAAAATCACAATATTCCCTTGATGAACATTTATCATTCTTTATCCATATGCAAAAATTATCAAAATCAAGTTTTGAAGAGGATCCTGAAAAGTGACCGAAACGTCAACGCATTGGTTGAAATGAAGTTCAAGATTTTTTTTTTATTAACCTTGAATTTTCAATTTGGATGCCCACTGACTCCTAAACTACATATTTTATATTTTCTAATCAACCAATAATATATTATAAAAAACAAAAATCATATTATGAGAACAGGTCATCAAGTCCCTGACTTTTTGAATGAACACAGGTTTTTGGATAAAAAATTATTTTCAACTTAGTCTCTTTTGAGCTCTATACACTTCGTCCAACGTTTCTCCAATTTTTTTATCCCTTCTGAAAAATAAGTTTTGTCTAAGACATCAAAATCGCTTTGTTTGTGAGATGATTTTATCGATGGACCGAGCCATTTCATCAGGTTTGAAAACAAGAAATAGTCACTTGGGGCTAAATCCGGAGAATAGGGAGGTGAGAGTGCAATTCGTATCCCAATTCATGGATTTTCATAGAATTTCACTTTTTTCCATTTTCTTCCTAAATCACGAGATGGCCTACTATTAATGGATGTCAAACAAAAACTAAAAGAACCCGCTGGTTCAAATTTCGACAGTAGTCAGCTGATTGTTACCTGCTGACAGGAACAGAGTTGCCATTAAGAGACGTCAAATTCAAAACAAAAAATAAATTTCTATAATGAAAAATTATTAAAAAGGGGAAGATAACTTTTGATTGGTCATTCTTATATTTTCTTGTAGTGGGTGTAAAATGGCATTTTTATTTCTTTCTTCCTTCTTCAATTGATTATAAATCTGAAGAAATTAAACAACTAAAAAAAAATAATAAAAAAGAGGCTAGGATAAGATTCTTCCCTCTTGTTTAAATTACATTGAAGGATTTTATTGTCCCCCCCCTTTGAATATTTTTTGTTTTGCCTCATAACCCTACTCGATTTTTTTTTTTTTTTTTTATAAAAGTGACCATTCAAAGGAGATTTGGTTAATTCTTCCACTTCGATGTATTATCAAATTTCTTATTCTTTCAATTGAACATGAACAATATTTAAACAATAATAAACTATTGAAATAAAATTGAATTGAAATTTTTATTTGATATACTCTTTCATCTTATCTAACATAAGAGAAATACTTATTCCATTCATAGATTGATGGTTTTTTTCTGCGTTTATTTATTATTAATATAATTATTATTATTATTATTATTTTATTTTATTTTTAATTATTTATTTTATTCTATAATTTTTTTTTTTATTGAAGAGTTCATACATTTTATTGAAATATAATCAATACAAGGTCATGTTTGCTTATTTTGATCTGTGGTTTTGTCTAAACTTATTTTTCTACCTTTATTGGTAACTATCTCATTTCACTACTTACATTAAGGTAGGTTATACTATAGAGATTTATTCATGTTTAATTCTATTGAAAATTTTTTTATTCTATAAATAAAGCTATATATTTTTTAATAAAAGTAAATAAATATTTCCGTTATAATATTATATATATATATATATATATATATATATATATATATATATGTATTCAAACATATATAATTTAAAATTATGAATATAATGTAATATTATATTCATACTAAAAAAATTATTTATCGGTATAAATTTTCAAAGATTTAATGCAATTTTTCATCTGTAAATTATTTTAATATATTTATCATTTATTCAAATATAAATGTTTATTATCTTTTCTGCGATGGTTTAATATTCGAAAATTTTGCACTTCATTTATTTGTAGTTATAACTATTATTATTAAATATTTTTTAAAGAATCAAATGAATATTGATTCAAAGTGCATATATTATGTATTTGATCAAATTTAATGAATAAAAAAATAAACAAATATTATTGTCAAATTTTAAACGGTAACATCAATAAAAAAAGATTAAATTAATTTTTTTTTTAAATTTCTTTCATATTTCACAGTTTGATTGATCAATTCTTACTCTTTAAATAATGATAAGAATCAATTTAATTGGACCTCTCAAATATTTATTTCCCTCCCGGCTTAGATTAGATTGTTTACATTCCTCTACAAACGTATTTTAAATTTCTCCTTGGATATTCATTTATACTCTTATATGAGGCATTAAACTCATCTGTTTTGACTGTATTTATCATCTCTATCTTACATAAAAATTGACTTCTTCCCTCATTCTCACCACATTATATTTTTCTATTAAAACAATCTTTAATCATAATCCCATTGATTAATTAATTTCTATAAATTTCAGTTGATAAACTTATTGTATATATAACATTGTTATTTTAGAGAAGAAAAATGGAATTAAAATTATTTCTAAAATTTTCGATAGTTTTTCTCATTATTATTAATTAGTGGGTATATAGAAGACACGACTTTCCAATTGATTAGTCGAATTATATAATCCTTGTTTAACAAGTTTTAGATTTTTTGATGATTTGTTAGTTTATTAATACAGTCAAATGACATTCTGAAACAGGAAACCAATTCAAATAATATTTCAAAACTATTCTCTCTATAAAAAATACTTCATTATATTATTATTTAACACAAAATTACTATATATTTAATAAGAATAATTTAAATTTTTACACATTGGTTGCCATTTCAAATTGATTATTTATTTACTTAAATTATACTTAAAAATTAGCATAATGTTGATTAAGTAAATAAATCAATTAATTTGAAAATACATATAAAGTGTATCTAAATGTAATTTAACCTTTATAAATCTATTTTATTTTTAAAGTTTATATAAAGTTAAAATAAAATTTTACATAATTACTAATATATTGAACGAGAGTCTATAATGTTAAATCTATTAAATTCTCTTAATTATCTATTCTTTTTGACACTTAGGTATTTTCTATTTCTTATATCAATTTCAAAATAATGATAAATCAAATTTGAAATCGATACAAAGATAATAAACTCTTCTTATATTTTTAAATATTAAATAAACTTGTATTAATGATGTTAGACTTCGAATTATTTTTTAATTTCAAAAATTTTAGGATACAAAGTAATAATACTGGAAATAGTGAAATTATTTTTCTAAATATATGTATATCTTCTATATATTTATATATTATATTTCTTATGCAATAGGGCGTGGAGATAATGTGAGAAAATGAGACGAGCCTCCACTTTACATCGTAATCTTTTGATATCTTGGATTACATTTGTGTTTATATTATAAAACACCTAATCAGTAAATAATATGAGCGATCGATGAGAAAAAACTGCTTCTCACTTTCAAGAGGGATTAAGATAAGGCGATATAAGCTCACTGGAATTATTCAAGTATAGTATTTAACCTGGGAACAAAAAAAAAATTAACAATTTCTCTAAACTACTTCAAATTTTAAGATTTATCTTGTATATTCAACTAGAAACATATCACTTTGTAAATTAGGATACTGCCAAGCAAGTTTTCATCAACACATTGATTTTTGGACTGAAGTAGTCGATATTTTAAAATCTATTAAATTGTATATCTTAATTTAAAAATTACTATAAATTCATGTTTATAATTTATGTATATAATTTGATCAATTTAGTAAAATTTGTTTAATTAAAATTTTTTGATTATTTCATTATATGATATATTACAAATTATAGGCAAATTTCATGCGTTCTAGATATAATATTGATATAATTAATAAAAATAATAGTAAACATTGATTTAATAGAAATTAAAATTAAAATAAAATGTTTCACTATTCAATATTTCAATTCATTCTATTTTCATTGCTTTCTTATTCTAGTGAATATACCAAATATGGGTTTATTAATAAAAATCGCTTTGATAACTCTTATATGAATAATATTTATTAGTATAAAAGAATAGTTGATATAATTAATAAAAATAAAAGTAAACATTGATTTAATAGAAATTAAAAAAATAAAATGTAATAATATTCAGCGGTCGCCAAACTTTTTGACCTCGCGGACCAGTTAATTCATAATTTAAATACCGCGGACCACTAATAGGATTTTTGAATTTACGAAATATTATTCAACATGAAAACATTGAGTTTTTATAACTTATCACGTATTGTTATGAATTGAAGCATCTTTTAATGCATCTTAAAACATAACTTAACATGATGAGTAAGGATATTCCACATTTTTCTTGCGGACCAGCGAAATTTTCTCGCGGACCACCACTTTGGCAACCGCTGTTCTAGATTACAATTTCTTAGTTGTTATATGCTTCTTTTGATTTGTACTAATGTAGGAAATTTATTTCTTAAATCCCGCTAAAATTTTATAACTGAAAAAAACTTATTGTACAAAAATATAAGAATAGAATAGAGAATTTTAAATAAATTTCCACATATCAATTTATGAATATTAGACATTGCATATAGGCGCCAATCTAAAGGAGCTCTAATTAAAACAAATATAAGATAACTCTATTGTTTTTATTTCATTTCAAAAAGAAAAAGATTAAAGTTTCAAAATAAAAATATTAATATCTTTCAATGTAGAAGGATATAAATATAATAAATATAAATGTCGATAAGAGGGAATTTGGAAACGCTTATATCTGTATAATCCAAAATATATATATATTCAAATGAAGAAGGTTAAAATTTGGAAAAAGAAAGAGTGGTGAAAGTTTATTTATAGGGTAACTAATTGGGAAATTACTAGTAGACAAAGAATGTGGTGGAAAATTAATTTAAGAATTAGGAGAGAATTAGAATTGGATGGAGACGCATCAGAATAACGACGCTTTAGTTGTTGTGGCCAAATACTTTAGAGTTCATTAACAAAATAATGAAAATTAATTGTCGTATTTGTGGTTTGTGAATAATTTTATTCCGTATAAAAATAAACTAAGGATATTTATTAATAGTGAATATTTTTAAACTTGTTTTAGTATAAAGAATGGGCACCTTTAGTGAGACAGTCTTTTTTTTCTTTTAACTTGAATGTTTAAAGAATATTTCCACTATAGATCATATATTTAATCATAAAATCTGTTTGACAATGGCCTGCTTTGTCCGCCAATGTTTACTTGTTGCGAACACAGCAGCCAGGCCCCTCCTCAGACGTCCTTTCCTATCCTACTAAGATTAAGTAACACCGCTGATAATCTTTCATAAAAAAAAATAAAATAATAATTATAATAATAATAATAGAATTTACGTATTACATAAAAATTTGTATTTGGATAATTATTCATGTTATTATGTCCTTTACATTTCGGGTTGTTTTATGTTCTATTTATCTACCACTATTTTCATAGATATCTTTTAAGTGGAATATATATATAATTCCTCTCCTATTTTTTTTCTCCCTCTTTGAATGTTGTATGTACAGGTGACAGTTTGACGAGGCCATTCAACTAACAACAAGTTGAAGGAAAAGCCAACAGGCGTGCATAATATGCGTAGTATAAGATAAATCACAATATTCAAGAATTTTGTGTTTCAACCAATGATAACGATTCACTGTTTTGGATGTTAAGAAAATTATATAAAAAAAAAAACAAATGAATAAAATTTTCTGAATCATCAATTAAATAAATAAAAAAATAATTCATTTTATTTTAAATTGGAAAGAATTTATCATATGATTAAGGTTTTAATAAAAATTAAGTAATCGAAAAATAATTAAGGTGTTTTAATATGTAGTAGTAAATTATAATATAATATATGATTGATATTGAAATAGAAATTAACTAATAAAGAGAATTTTTTTTAATAAATGTTAGATATAATTTTATTTTTTTAATATATATGTGTATATTATTTAGTAGATTTAATCAACAGTATGATTAAGTAAAATTAAAATTATAAAGGTTTATACATACAATCAATTTGATTAAAACAAAATTTAATTATTTGTAAGTCAATATAAGGGAATATACATATGATTAAATATTATAAAATAATAATTTCAAATTATTTTAAAAAATTAATAAATTATTATATTGTTTAATTAGAAAATTATTAAAAATTAATTTGCCTATTTTGATGAGAGAAGGTATATTTTTTAAATTTGTTTAATTTATGCACCTTAATTGGGATCCATGTTTTAAAACAATTCTTGATATTTTTAATTCATTCAACAAAGTATATTATATATTATATATATATTATATATATGTAGATATATCAAACATTTTAAAATATAATAAATTATTTTAATATTAACATTAATTTAAGCATTAAAATATATTTTGAAAATTATTTATCAGATTATTTTTCACATTTTCGAGGGGAATTTTATTTTTTTTTAATATTTCTTACTTATTATATAATAATAGTTTATCTTTTAATATTTCAATGCATTCCTCAACGTGTTTTACTGATAATCATTGGATTTATATTATTATTATTATTGTTTCAACATTTTAACTAATTTGGCATGCTGTCTATGCGGAAAAATGAAAAGTACATGCAAATGTATATATATATAAAATAAAAGAAAAAATAATAAGAAAGGAATTCGATATCATTGGAATTTTTATAATACGTACATTCTTTGTCTATCAATAATAATAGAAAAATCTATTACCGCGAAATATTACTAATGAATGGGTATTTTCCAGATGGTTATTTAATAATAAAAACATTAAAAATTATTTATTAATATGTATATTTCGGATTAGAGGATTTTTTAAATTTTATCCTAAATATTTCATTTTTTCGGTTTTTATTATTATCTATTTAAATAATAAATATTTATTAAATATTCTATAGTAATTACTAATGAATTTCTCCATCTCTTATTTTTTTACCCCTTATAATTGTAATTATAATAATGAATATGGTTACCCTTGTTATATAATGACTCCATTTTCCAATATCGAATTTCATTCAAATTTTCTTAAATAAAATACAAAAATTAACATCAAAATTATATTTTTGTCATATTAATAGTATAATCACTCATCAAGACATAACAATGTAAAACGAATTCACTCTATTTTAATGGACATATAAAATACTTTTTTATATTTTTCCTTTTTTTATTATATTTAATTTTATTATAGTATTATAATATATAGATGAATTTAAAATTAATTCATTCAATTGATATAAATTTAATTCTTTATAAATTTATTAATATATTTATGAATGTATTAAAATTTCAATATAAAAAAATTATTTCAAAGGATTTGATTAGAACTAATCAATTACATTTAATTGGAAAAGTTTTACATTCCTTAATTCTTGATAAATTCAAAGCTTAGAGATCATAAAAAATTATGAATAAATATATTATAAAAAAAAACATTATAAAAAAAATATATGAATAACTTGAATTTGAATAAATGCTGTCTTTTACTGGTCAGTTAATTTGTTATTTATTTAAAACACTTTTTTTTATATAGATTATTTAGGAAACTCTTCACACCCTATTAACCTATTTTCTTTCATGCTAATTGAGGCGTTGAACTCTTTAAATAAAAATAAAATAAAATAAAACTTGAATGAATGGATCTATTCATTTATTATAATCCACCCTTAAAATAACTAATATAATAATTCAATAGTTATCAAAAATAAACAATATTTGTATTTTGTATTTATTTTTCTGGATACTTTTATATATATATATATGCTATTCTTAAATTATTGAATTTCTTAAGAAACTTATTTTTATGAAGCTATTAGCTTTAGAAGCAAAAGCCACATTATTCCAGCCATATCAATCCTTCCAGTTCTATTCTCTCCTAATTCTCTCATAATTTAAGACCTAACTTAAATACATAATGCATTTTTGGTTTATCCACTCTGACCAAACTATTTTACTTTACCAATTCCATCTAAATGTTCTTTCATCTTAATTTTAAAGATTTTAAAATTCTAAATGAATTTGAGGAAGCAAGCATAGAGATGATGTAATTCTTTAAATAAAATCTCTGGCATTGCCCATAAATATTAAATAAATTAACAATTAAAATAAATAAATACTTTCAGTAATATTGAATAACAAATATAAAAAACTGAAGAAATTAAATATTTTTAAATCAATTGAAATAAATATTGAATCAAACCGTCAATATATTCCTCTTATAGAATTAATTTCTTTATGAAATTTTGACCATTTTTCTAATTAAAAATTATTGTCTAATTTCTTCTTTCAATCATTCTTTTTAATTAAATGATTTTATTTTATATCATCTCTACCAATAAAACTAAATCAGGCATTCGATAAGATAGAAATTTTCAAGCTCCTGTTTAAAAATTATAAAAAAACAAACTGGAATTGATCCATTCAGGCGGTTATCTCAAAGACAAATTAATTTCTCCTCACTTCTCAATTATTATTAGTAATATTATGATATTCTTTTTTTTTTCATTAATCTTTATCCAATTTAATGATAGTTGATGATTTTAAAATGAGTTTTAAGGGTGAGAATGTTTTTTAATTGCTCTATTAACAAAACGTTTCTCAAGTCTCTTTAAGGATGATTATGTCGTTAATAGAGGCCCTTACAAACAGTTAATTATAATATTGTATTATTAATATATAGGTAAAGGTAAAATTAAAAGACTTACCGTAAAGAGAGGGGATCTAAAAATTCGATTATAAGATATTTTTTATAAAATATAATTGATCTATTTTCTAAATAAGTTATTATATTAGTTAAATGTTACACTAAATTCTACTTAATGCTTTAAATATAATAAATTTGACCTATTTAATTAAAAACTGAATTTTAAATAGATCCTATCAAGGATAACATATTAGTTTTATTATTATAATACTCCTATAAAATAATATATAATTTAAGTAAACTCAATTTTACAATTAAGAAATATATTTTCTTTTGAGTATAATTGAAGGTTACAATTTTAATGATTTTTTAGTCGTTTTTTATAAAACTGATAACATTCGATAAAACAATATAAATTTAATAATAATTTTAATGTTAGATACAAATTTCTTATATAATATAAATATATATGAATTCTAATCATTGACTAAATTGATTAAATTTGATTAGTTATAAAAAATTTCTAAATATATAATAGATTTTTTTTTACAAATATAAAATTTAACATTATTATACAATTATATTTATTCTAAAAAATTAAAATTAATCTTAAAAATAAATATTTTATATATTTCTATTAAATTTAATCAATAGGTTTTTTCAAAAAAATACAAGCAATCTATTTGCAACTATATGTAATATTTAAATTTAAATGATCTTTATCAAATGTCTATTTTTTTTTCATTTAGTTTTAGTGATTACAAAAAAATTCACCAATGAATAAATGTATTATTTTCATATTATTATTAAATATTTTTTAAAAAATGTATTTCTATGATGAAATAAGTTTTTTATTTAAATTAAATTTAATAAAATAATTAATTTCTATGATTGCTTTAAATATATCTTTTACATTTCTTTACTTTTTCTTAATTTATTTATGAATGATTCGAAAGATGATTGGGATGCTGGTTGACTTGATCAGTTGAATTTAATTTTGTCTAATTTTATTAAAAACAGTTTTTTCTTATTTATATATTTTTATATTAATTTCTTGTCAAATTCAAATATATCGGATTCTACATCATTTAGACAGCGATTATGTTGAAATAATATTCTTATTTATCAGTTTCCGAATAATTTATTTTATTTTAGTCATATTCTTTTGCTTTGATCGATGAGTTAGAAGTTAAAAGTGAGAGAATTCGATATGAAAAAAGAAAATAATAATAAATATATATGAGAAAAAAATGAACACACATTCGACACTATTCCAATTAGACTTCGGGCGTGAACACAGCTAGAAATAATTGTATATGTAGGTAAGTGAGTTTGTGTGTGTGTGTTGATTTGAATTACAAAATTGACAGACGTTTTATACAGATAATAAATAGCCTGATTGATCATTAATTTCCTTTGATTATTAAGTGAAACATTTCGATAGTTTCGTTATATGTTATAAATTGAATTGTTTAAATTATAAAAAAAAAAAAAATTAAAATAATATTTAAATATAATGTTAGGTTAGGTTAGTAGATTACAAGTAAGACAAATATATATATATATATATGGTTTTAATTTTATTAAACTATTTGATGATGATTAAATTAATTATTTAAGTTATATTTTTCCAAGAGTGTAGCTCACTGTAATACAATGTTGATCCACTGACAAACCTCCGCAAATTCACAAAATTTACAATATATTACGAAAAGGGCAAGGTTAATTAATTATTAAATAAATGAACCATATAACAAAGAATATAATTATTTATAGTTGTATATTCTCTACAATTTATTGTTATTTAATTGTTGTGGCAAATGGCATTAGGATTTCTTAACCGGTTGGTTGATAACATTTTTCACCTCTATAATTTGTTTTTTACTATTTTTGAAAAAAAGAAAACATTAAATTTGATATTTTAAAAATTATAAAAATTCTTAAAATACATAAAATTTTCGATATTATTTACTAAATTTTCAATAATTTTTCTCGTTTCTAAATTTTGCTTTAATGTATAAATTCTATATTAATGATAATTGAATCATATATAAAATTATAAAATTAAAGTTAAATGTTATCTATTTAAATTTGATTAATCATTAAAGAATTTTAATATAATTATTGAATATATTTTGAAAATTGTTTAAATAACATATTATTTTCATATTTTTATTAGAAAAATTATATAAAAAATAAAAGAATAAAAATAAAGATACCAATTATATATTATTGACAATAATAATATTATTATAATTATTATTTCTTTTGCCGACCTTAGCAATCCAAAACAAACATTTGCCGTATGAGAGAAAAAGAGAGAAAGAGAGAGTGAAGCAATCAAGGCAATGTATTTATTTATTTATCTTATCAATGAACGACATTAGATTCCTTTCAAAAGTCAAACAAAATATGAAGAAACACTTTCTCCATCTCTCACGAGTTTTCATGTTTTTTTTTTAAATATCTTTTTAAAAAATATTCAATTTTTTTTTAGAAATTCGTGGGAATATCTAAAATATAAATTAAAATAATAATATTATATAATATAATATATGGTGTATATAATACATAATATAATATAATATAATAATAATAATAATTTAAATAATAATTAAAAAACAAAGTGAAATAATATATATATAGTAAAGAAAGTCTTAAAAAAAAGAAAAATTTTTTAAAAAATATCTAATTAATTAATAAATAAAATACAAATTCTTTTCTAAACTATTATATTTCATAATGTAATTTATATATTATTTTGATATAGATAAGATGTGAATTTAATTACATATTTTTATTAAGGACTTTGAAATAAATAATATCTGTTACTTTTTTGTTTTGAATGAAATATTTTATTTCTAGTAGTGCTTAAGATAGCATTAAATTTACATGGAATTCGCTCTTTTCTTATATTAAAAATAATAAAAAAAAAGTATGAAATAAAAAATAATAAAAACGTTATATAATGATAAAGTATTATATTTCTGCTCATGTTCTCATATATTCAATTTAGAAAATGTTTATATATATATTAAAATAAAACTATATGACTTTATGAATATAAAATAGATTTAGGGTATTCGAATGTTTTTGTATGCGAAATGTAGGAAGAAATTCTTGTGGAATAAAGAAGACAGAATAATAATGCAATACATCTTTAAACATAGTTAAGGTGATAAATGGGAGAAATGGGTGAAAAATGACTGGCGAAATGCTTGTTTTTTGGGAAACCAATTGGGAAATGCAACCAATAGAAAAGAACAGAAGAACAGACAAAGAAGAGGCGTAAGAGCGATTTGAGAGAAAAATAGGAGTTGGATAGTGGTGGTTCTGTGTAGATACGATTGGATAAATATGGTTGCTGTAACTAAGAACTTTTGACAAGATGCATAAATAGATAACTAACTATACATTCAATAGATAAAGCTATTGAATATTTTGACAGAAATGAACCATTGACATGGATAATAATTGAACAAATGTCATCGAAGTAGTTGACATTGAGTTTAGAGATGTTAAAGTTAGAAGTTAAAAATTGTTGCAGTTGCATTAGAGTCCACTCATTGCTTTGTTCATTGACAATCGATTATAATTTATGAACTGTCAACTAGAATATCACCTGAAAGATTTCTGTGGAGGCGATGAATAGAATGAAATAACTTTTCTTCACTGATCACACTGAGCTTAGTAGCAGGTATTGACAAATCGTGATGTCTAACATTAATCTCGAAATATTATTTAGAAATTCAATAAGGAATTAAGGATTTTTATCTTTTTATTTTTTATTTTTTATTTTTTACTATATATATAATTTTTTTATGCATTTAATAATTTTAAAAAAAATC
This sequence comes from Labia minor, assembly GCA_963082975.1. Classification (NCBI taxonomy): domain Eukaryota; kingdom Metazoa; phylum Arthropoda; class Insecta; order Dermaptera; family Spongiphoridae; genus Labia; species Labia minor. The sequence goes on along the minus strand of OY720349.1, from coordinate 65,207,036 downwards.
TGGAGTGTCTCTACTCGACTATCTCGCAATTTGAATTGCATTAATTAACACATTTAAATTAAATTTAATTAATAAACAATATTTATTAAACCAGCGCATGTTTGGCTTTTTGTTGATGCCACCACGTCAGTTAAAAAAATAATTCCGGCATTTTCAGTGATTCAATCAAGCTGAAATTCTATATATAGCACAAACACACACACACACACATTTTTCTCAACCTTAGTGAAAATGACTCAGGAACCTTCAAAACGTATAAAAACATCAAAATCTCGACAATGAAAATTTTCATGATCGCAATACTATCTCTGGCGATAGTAAAAATATGTGAAAATTTTATTGATTCCAACACCAAAATCTTTTATGTTCATTATTAAAAATACGTAATATTCGAACGCGTAAAGCGAATAGATTTCTTTTTGTATATATATATATATACTCTTATCTGGAGAAACATAAAAAGTACATGGTGCCACATCTGGAAAATAAGGAGCTTGAAGATGGTTAATACTCTATTAATTAAGGTACATTATGGACACCTTAAAAATTACAAATACAACAAACACTTGGTTTACTATTTGACATATAAAAAAAGTAAAAGTTATAAAAACTTTTCCTGGGAATTTTTTAATTGTCAAGCATTTAAGATAAGGAGAAGAGTGCGAAATATGAACATTTGATTTTTTACTTTAAAATATGAATGTCCACTACGAAAATATTTTCTATATATTAATTTCAAAACAAACTATATTTGCTTTGATGGCCTTGAGTATGAATCTAACACTGGATGGCACCACATAGAATTGCAAACATGAAATTATTAAAAAGAAAAATTAAATTAATTGAACTTCCTGACTGATTGATTATCAAATTTGAAATACCGTTTATATCCGATCTTTAAAATGGAATGGATTCAATTTAAATCTTATTTTTAAATTTTTCATTTTTTTTTTATCCCAAGTGAAATTCCATGTTCAATAATCCAAGGCCATTTAAATAAAGAAATTCTCTTCTTTTAATTAATAGCATGCAAATAAGTTTTTTTTTTCTTCTTTTATTTTAATATTTTAAATTAAAAAAAAATATTTATTTTCTGATTTTTCTAAAAAAAGAAGAAAAAAAAAACTAAAATAAATCCTTGGAGTCCATCCTTACAACTTGCCGTCTATTCATGCTCGAAAGTAAAAATAAAGTGATTTGTCAATAATGAGAACACTTTATCTATACATCGAGCACTTCTACTTTCGTATACTCCCAGGTGACTTCAACCGCCTGGAATTCTAATTCTTTTATCATACATTCTCTCTCTCTCTCTCTCTCTCGCCTTCTTTTTATATTATATTATTATTATACATATATTTTAATATATCTTGATATTTAAAACTTGTCATGAATCACGCAAGGAAATGAAAAATGTGATTAAAGCTGAATAAAATAACTTAAATAAACATTTTAATAAACGACAATGAAGTACTATATAATAATCATCATAGGGATTACCAGTTGCCTTATTACTTATTATTTTAACCCTCTTTTATAAATCCATTCCACGTTTGTAAGAGTTTCAAACTTGATATATAGTCACCTTATTATTATTTATTTATTTTATTATTATTTTATTTATTTATTTTTTGACAAATCACGCGATCTTCGTTTTATTAAAAAAAACTGTTTACATGTATATATACAATATATAAAATAAATTTAAAAAAAAAAATCATTTTATGCTCTGTTTTGGTGCTTTCGAAATTTCCTTTTTTTTCTTATATTATAGTATATTAATAATTCACAATAAACATGTCAGATTCTATTAAAAATAATATAGATTATAGTTTATATGTTAATTTTATGAATTGGAAACAGGAGATTATTTAATAGAGAAAAAAAAACATGTTAAATGTTTTTCGATGCAATAATTCATTTAGAATTTATATATATATATTAATTTATCTTTAAGATACATATAAATTTATAGACCTTTTCATTTTTTTGTATTTTTTTTCTATTCAACAAGATCAAATTTCTAATATTGATAAACTAGTTGACTTTTTTATTCAGCTACTTTAAATTTAGATAGATCATGTTTTTTTTTTAAGAATGAAAAATTCATTCAGTAATTCAGAAATAATGTAAATATTTATTCAAGGTAGCAGTAAATAATTTTCATTTTATATATATATTAATAAAGTTATTTAAAAAATAATTAATTATAAGATAATAATAAATTATTTCTTTAAATAAATTTATCCTATCTAACAATTATACTTAAATTAAAAAGGTAATCTCATCTTAAAAAATAAAAAAAAAAAAAAAAATGATAAGAAGACCTTGATTTATCTTTTCTTGTTTTAACAAATTCTTTATTTCGCTTATGCTTTTTATTTAAGAAAACTTCTTCTTGGAGTCGAATAATATTGGGCCAATTTTTCTTTTCCATAATATTGACAAAAGTTTCATTCCGTAATATCCACTGGAACAAATGTTTTTGTTAAAAAGATTGACATTATCTTCGGTTAGGATTTGTGTACGTTTGTCTCTCTCCTCTCTATATATACAGATTTATATTCATGTGTTGGATAGATATTTTATCGAGCGTTGATCCTCCAGGGGAGGCGCCAATGAGATAAGGATAAGAATGTAATTACCTATTTACTTAAGCTTATAAAGACATAATTTTCCTTAAAAATATATAAAATAGATAAAAATAATATAAATAGTTTATATACATTGTATGTATGTATAAATATTATTGTTCTATTTAATTAAAATGATTTATTATTTTATAATTATTAATATTTTAAATATATGTGAATAATATAATACAATTTCAGCGAGTTATTTCAATCAGGTTTACTAATTTTTCAAAATAAAAGTACCATCTTTTTATATGAATGGAATAAGAAATTTATAAAATGTTATAAAATTTAAATATATTTATTGTATATTATATATATGTATATTCCAATATTGTGTATTTAATAAATGTACATTCAGAATGGATTAATTCAATGCTCACTCTGTTCATATTTAGTTTTCAAAAAGGAAAAATATAATCTAAAAACTAAGTCTTTTTTTAGAATTTAGTTAGAATTTAAGCAGCCAGTGAAGTTGATAACATCTTAATGATAATTATTCCCTTCTAATTGTTTGGAAAGTGAAGAGTGGAATGCTGGTTCTATTGAGAGTTGGAGTTACCAATAAAGTGAGATTAGTTCCGATTGTAATCAAATTTATACTTGAATTTAATTAAGTGGATTGGGATAAGAAAGAGCGGTCAAAAATAGGACAGTGAAATGATAAATATAAAATTTATGAGGAGGGGGGAGGGAGAGAAAAATATACCGATATTAAGAAAAGAAACTTGTTATTATAATATTTTATTTTTTTGGTTTAAAATGTTACCATATATCAATATCTAATATAATAGATTTCGTGATTGTATTGTTGGTTGCAGACAAATAGGCTCAATTAAAAAATTTAAAACAAAAATTTGTAATTTTTAAAAATTTTACAAATTTTTTATTTTAGAAAACTTTGATTAATGTTTCATTGTAAGAGTTTATCATTTATTTATATATAATAATAATAAACTTTATTTGCTTTTGCCAATTCGGCATATAAAATTGTACAAATTTTTTCGTTCACAAAATTACATATTATCAAATAGAACGACTTAAAATAAATTAAAAAAACAGTAAATATTAATAAATAATACAAAATTTGATATTTGTGAGGATACAATTTTTTCCCTTTTTCGTTCTCCTTCCCCTAATAACAAAAATAATAACAAAAAAAAATCAAAAACAATAACAAAAAAAGCACAAAACTCCAATTAATGTTAAATATAGTTAATTTTAAAATTTTCTGAAAAAATTATTATTTTGTTGAATTGATTTGAAGAATTAAAAGTTAAATTTGGTTTAGTTGTGTAAGTATTCTACTAATTATAAATCACAGGAAAAATATAAATAAAATGAAAGCAAAAATGAATATATATATATATATATAGGCGCCTCGTGTCCGGGAAGTTAGCTTAAAAGGCATGAATCAGTACATATAAAATAATCATATACTATCTATATAATTCATATTTTATTATACTATTATCTAAAATTACTATTTTGACTTTATTTCATAACCACATTGGGTTTTACTTGAGACACGATTGTTGTTTAGGTGTCTTAGTTAAATATATATAGAATTATTCCTAAATTTTTTATTTTCTTATAAATTTATTTTAATTTGGTTTGTGGATTCGTTTGGTGTAGCAATTAATGTTTCATGTTGAAGAATTGAATTCATATATTAAATACAATAAATACACAGAATTCAATGTGAAGGTGATTAAAATAGTTTTAATTCTCATGATGGTTAATAAATAAATAATGGTTGAATATGATTGTAATTTCTCAGAATAGAATAAGAATTACATTTTATATGTAATCTGATCTTTGTTAATTTTTCATAAATTATTTTACTATAGTTTTGTCAAAAAAAAATATTTAAGAATTAAAATAATCTCTTCAATAAAAATAATAATTACAATAAATTTTTAGATATATTAGATATTTATTATTATTTTTAATAGAAAATAATAATAAAAAGAGTGAGTTAACATTTGTAAACAAATCAGTGGCCATTGACCCCACCCTGAGACTCTGAAATTTGAACTTTAACTATTTTCAAACTCCTTGACTTCCCAATTCCTTTATCGGTATCTTTTAACTTCAACATCGGTATTTATATAAAAAATTAAATATTAATTAGTTAAATTAAGTTAATAAAAAGTATTTTGTTTTAAATTAATCTTAATTTATTTTTCTTGGTAAAAAAAATATTATATAAATTTTCCAAGATAATAAGTGTTACATTAATATAAGTGTAAGTGTATGGAGATCGAATTTCTAAAAATTTTCCGGATTACAGTAGTAAAAATGTTTCGCTGATCTTTCGGTGTCAATGGCTTCGTTTGATTATTTATTTCCTATTATCTTCTCGTATCGATAAGAAAGTAGAACCCCCCTGCATCCATCTGCTTCTGCTGGTGTTCCATGTCCTCCCTACTCTACTCCACTTCCTCTCCCCACCACCTTTCTCTCCATCTCTCTGGTCCTATTTATTCATGTCGTGTTGATTTTACTTCTTTGTCCGGATTCTTTATTTGCTCTCGAGCGCCGCCGTCGATGCTCCTCTCTTTTGGGAGAGCCGCTCTTCTCTCCTCTCTTTTGAGCACCTGTCTGGCTGTCACCTTGACACGCCTCGAGCTTAACTCCATCGCAGGGAAATAAATGAACAAAAAAAATTGGAAAATATTTATTTTAGATAGAGAATTATTACTATTATTTACATAACCTATTTTGACTAAATGGTTATATTTATTTATTTATTTATTCGAATTTAATAAATTATTATTTTTATTTTTCATAAAAATTTTAAAATCCTTTCTTTTCGATAAAAACTAGGCTTCAGTGTATTTATTTTTGATTTCGGTTTCGAATGTCTTTAAATCAACTTTTAGTAATATTTGAAGGAAGGGATATGATAAATAAGGTCAGGAATACATGTTAAGAAGGTAAAATATCTTATTCCATTAACAAAGCAATTGTCAATCAATAAAACTTTAGATATGTTGTAATATTTATTATAGAATTTAATCTATACTTATACTATACTAGATATATATGATTTTGAACTATGAAATTTGAAGACCTTGAGTTTAAAAATTTTAAAATTACATCTAAATTAAAAAAATAATAAAATGGAATAATATAAAACATAATATTTTCCTAAATCGGTATATTTCTCAATAACTTTCAAAAAAATATAAAATATATTAAATGAAAATGGTACTTTTTAAATTTTTAATCTACGAGAGCTGTTGAAAAAATAAATCCCTAACTTTTTGGTTTTTGGATAAAAAATTATTTTATTTTTCAACCTAGTCTCTTTTGAGTTCTGTACACTTTGTCCAACGTTTCTCCAATTTTTTTATCCCTTCCGAATTATAAGTTTTGTCGAGGACATCAAAATTCCTTTGTTTGTGAGATGATTTCATTGTTCGAGTTTGTTCATTCCACCGAGCCATTTCATCAGGTTTGGAAACAAGAAATAGTCACTCGGGATTAAATCCGGAGAATAGGGCGGTTGCAATTCATACCTCAATTCATGGATTTTCATGGAAATTCACTTTTTTCATTTTCTTCTCAAATCACGAGGTAGTCTACTTTTAATGAATATCAAACAAAAACTGAAAGACCAAGCTTGTTCAAATTTCGGCAGGAGTCAATATTGCCATTTCATTTAAAAGTCGTGAATTCAAAAAGTCACGGACTTATTGAACTGCCCTCGTATATAATCTCCCGATATATTAATTTTAATTCTAACTTTTTAGTGTTATAAAAGATGTAAATGAGATCACTAAATTACTATATATCATTCATTTATAAAGTTCATTTCATACTTTATTGACAGAATTTTGTATTTAACCGGTTTTTTAAATCCAATTGATCAGGTGCAATAATAAGATTTGTTTTTTTGATGGAACTTGAGATAAATTTATATATAGATATACCTCTCTTCCTAGAATTGTTGTATTTCAAATTTAAAAAATAAATATTTAATGTTTATATTTATTTTAAATATTCCATTAATAAGAGAAAAGGTGTATTTTTTATAAACTCCTTTCCCTTAGTTTTAGGCTCATCCAACCGAAGAAATTATTCTTTAAATCTTCAAATAAAATTTAAACATTAATGGTCCTATTAAACAGGCTAACATGTTAAATTACATTTTAGAATAAAAAGCTAGTACATTTATAATATAATGAAATTCTTCAAAATAGTATTTATTCTTATTAAATTTTCAATGCAAAGATTTAATTCTAATCTACAATGAAAACTAAACTAAAATAAATTAAAAGGGAATATTATTTTTTAAATCATTATTTCTAGTTATCTGTCAATCTATTATATATATATATATATATATATGTTCAACTATCTCTTAAGTTGTTGATGATTTGAGGGTCATCATTTGAAAAATTATCTCGGTATACACATATACAATTAATATTTAATCGTAGTTAGATGTACCTCCATGATAAGAAAATATTATTAATATATCTATAATTAGAATCATAGAATTCGAGATTAGACTAACACCAATAGAAATATTACTATAATGAGAAAGGGAATAGCCTATTTCGAATAGAACATAAATGTATTGATGAAATCCAAGTCTAGTTCAAACTCTAGTTTTTCAAAAAATTCACTAATAAATTAAAGAGAAAAAATTATCCGTATATTATCAAAGGATTAAACAATATTATAATATTCTGTAAACTACATATTATATCGGTATATCGTATATCTATATACTTATATAATAAAAATAAAATTAAAATAATACTATAGTTGTTAAAAAACAATATTTTATGTCACTCATTTTCTCTAAATGTTTAATATTTTCATAATTTTTTTTATACTTTTTGTTTCGACTTTTATTACTTTTTTTTTTTATTTACCTTTAATAATAAATTTTGGAAATGATGATTTCCGTTATTTTATTTTTATTAATAGGCCAAAAATATTGACAAAACAAAGAATGATAATGTCAAATATTATTATTATTATCACATATTAAACATTATAATTTTTTTTTTAAATTGATAGATTTAAAATTAACTTTTTAAAATGTTAAATAATATATATTATATATTTATTATATAGACTAAAATTTAAAAAAAGCAAAATGTGCAGCATCGTACACGTGGCGGAAGTGAAACTTCTTACAATCTAGAGAATAAGATAAATTTTAGTTGAGAGTGTGAGTGAGAGAGAAATAGAGAAAAAGAAAGGGATCATTTCGAAAGACATATAACAGTATAAAATTTTCGTAACAAATATTCGCTTTATTATTATTATTATCTACTCTATCATCATATCTACATTGCCTGTACTATTGTCGGTTGGTGCTTCAATTGGTAATACTGATATTAATGGCTTGTGATAACTAAAATAAGATATATATGTTCGTGATTCGATATTTTCTATATAACGTGTAAAAACAGCATCTATTGTAGTTCCAGATTTTGTTGTTGATTCCTTGGGATCGTTATTTATAAGCAGACCAAATGTTTCTCGAAGAAAGTTGATCAACGGCAACGAATCATCAGATCCAAAATTTACATTAAAATCTCCCCCGAGAATTAGAGGGATTTTATCTTCGCCTCGTTCAAGTGCATTAGCACCTGTGTGGCTATAAACCAGTAGTGAACGGTGTATGAAATAAATAATATCGTCTAAATTTTGGTCGTTATTTTTTTTCGGCATAGTGAAATCTGTGGAGTAGAGAAAAGCAGTTTTAAATGCAATAATAATTTTAAATTGATTTAGTAGTGTTAAAGTAATGTTGAGATTCGGATAAATAACGTGAATGGTCATCGACGCACATAACTGTATGTGTTGGCGTGTGAATCGCCGACCATGTTCACACACATAATTACATGCGTCGGTATGCGTGCACGCTGTATATTTGACTTGAGAATTTTCGTCAACGTACTCGCGCGCATGCGCGTCATGGACTTTGGTATGAGTGGGGATTAGAACGAAAGACCGCACAAAAGGGAGACGCAGATAGCCTCTTTCTCATTCTCACTCGTTATACCTATATCTTTTTTCTCACTTGCGTTACGAAATCTCAATTTTTCAATTCACTCTCCATTCTCAACCAAATGTCAGGACGCCGCTAAAGAAGTTTCACTTCAAAAAAAATAATTAAAAATAATAATAGTAAGTTTTACAGATATAGTTATATTTAATCAGATACATTTATTTATCAAAATCTTATCGTTTATGTATAATACTAACAACAAGGTCAAAAAATATTTAACATTTTTTTCATATATATTATAATAGAAATCAAGATCTTATACCCATTTATCCTTTAGAATTAATAAATTAATTATTATTTATTTTTAAATAATAATTTAAAATTCTATATAATATTATGTAAAATATTTTAAAATATAAAAATATAATTAAACTATTATTAATATAAATAAAAAATTCATATATATTATATATTTACTATAAAGGGGTGCTAAAAATAATATTATTTAAATAGTTATATAATTTTTATGCAAATAAATTCCAATATTATTTAAATATTTTGAAATCAATTAGAGTAATACAAATACATATTACACATACATACTTTAAAACACGTCAGTATAAAAATATTTACTATCTATTCTTCTATTCATACATTCTCTAGAATGATATTTCGGTGCAAATTTATTACATATTTTCTAATTACTCTTTGTAAATTACAACTATTGTTTATTTTAAACAAAGTATGGATTTTTCTTTTTTTTAAAAAAAAAAAATATTAGATATTAAATTTAATTATATAAAATATGTAAAACTATTAGATTATTTGTATAAATTAAATTGTAATTTTAATTTTAATTACTTTTCCCTAAATCAGGGTTAACAAAATTATCGTTCAGTGGAGGATAGTCATGGATTATTTAAAAATTCACTCCTTTCTCTCTCTTTTAATTAAAACATAAATATTTATAATTTATTCATTTTTTTATTTAATTATTAATAGTAATTAATATAATAAAACAATAATATAATTTATTAGAAAATTTTATTTTATTTTAAATTAATAATAAATTTTTGTTTTTGTTTCAGGTAAGTCATCATAATAATTTTTTTTTTTTCAACCTTCATGAATGACCATTTTCTTTACATTTCTACAAAATATCAATCAATTGCTTTCTGTAAGTATATATTAATTACATTTCAATTGTATGATGATTAGAATGAAATCACACAGACCTTGAACTGTTTTTCTTTCTTTCTTTTTTTTTTTGTCTTTTACTTTTTTTTACTATAATATAATCGATATATATTGATTATTTGTAAAGACATGATTTATTAATTTATTTTTTTATACCCCAATCCGAATAGGATCTATATATTTATCAGCTGAAAGTTTTCCATTCCTATATTAATTTAATTGGAAGTATGAGATTTTGATTTTTATAAAAAATTGACAATTTATTTAAATTCAATTTGTTTTCAATAATTAGACTTTATATCTTAAATATTTATACTATTATATATATATATATTATTATTATTATTATTATTATTTAGGTTGTGGCAGGTGAGGATACCTGAAAATTCGAAGGTTCAAATTATGTATTCCTTATTTTAACGTTATTATTCTGTTTTGTATATTTATTTATTGATATTAAATTAATTAAAAATTAACAAAACACTTCTAAAATTTCATTTTTTGTTTCCTAATGAATTAAATATAATGAAATTGTTTTATAATAATAAAATAAGTAACGATAAAAACACATTTTTATTTTATATAATTTTAAAAGATACATTCTTAAACTTTTTATCCAAAGAAATAACTACATAAAATCTTATTTACTTTGATTTATATAAATATTATTTTAGTAAACAACTTATCATAATAATCTTTTAAAAAATACACTCAAATAAAATTTACTTGGAGTGAGAAAAATATCAAATGTTTTCCTCAATTAAAGATAAATACAAATATACTTGTATTGATAGAAATCATAGTAAATTAACACTTCAAATATTGTACAATTAAATGCTAAATTTTGTTAATAAAATCTTGTTAGCATAAATTTCAATGAAGTAATATTTTATCTTATAATTTATTGTTTATATATATATATAATTTTAAATTTGTGTGGGAGATATATCTATATATCTATAAATAAATTTGTTATTAACTTTATGAAAATATATATTTATATTATATTTTTTTGAAAAATCCAAACTAATGTATTTTTCAAAAATTTCAATTGTGTTAGATTGGTGGCTTAGTAATGGCGTTGTTCATATTTTTATTTTTAATTTATAATTAAATAATTTATATTAGATTATATAATTTCAAGGGGCGTGAACATTGGACTATTATACAAGAATAATCATTTTTATATTGAAAATATTAAATCTAAATCTATTAAAATTTGATCTCGGAACCGAATTATACTTTTTATAGTTTAAATAGTCTTTTAACATCTGTTAAAGTTAAATTAAACAAACCATTTTTACAACAATTTTTAACTCTCAACAAATAGTCTAATTTTTTGTTGATGATTTATTTATTTAATAACTATTTTTTCCTAAACAATATTTATTTATTTACTTTTTACTTTTAAATTTTAAATTTTAAATTCATCGATGAAGAAATCAACTTATCAAAAATAATCTCATTAACAAATGTTGTATATATAATATATAATAAAAAAAATAATAATTACTTCCTAAATATTTTCAAACTGTTAATTCTTGTTTTCTGATAAAATATTTCCGATTTCTGGATCTGGTCCATTTTGAATATTCCAATGTGTCATGTTGTTCTTTTCCTCCTTCTTCTCTCGCTTTATTTATTATTTGTCATTTTTAATTTGATAACATTTTATCTGCTTTTGAGATGAATACTTAATTAGCCGATGGCGTTCCAACCTCTATCTCGCACTTGGCATGTTGAGATGATGTCTGGTGGCCTGTTGCGACAGGATGGTCTATTGGTGTGTTGGTGTCTGTCGGCTGTCCAAGTCTCCACTTGGCGGATGATCGATGGATCATCTCACCGATCGGACTCTCTTATAACACATCAAGTCCATTTTTTCTCTCTTCTTACTTTTTTTTTCTTTATTTAAATTTAAAATTTTTCTTCTTTATATTTATCAATTATACCAGAGACAGAAGGAATGCCTTAGATAGATTTTTGAATAATTAAAAGTATATTATATATATATTTATCAATTATTTTTTTTTCTATCTGTATAATTATGTTTTAAATATTGAAAATGCGATTTGATGATAGTTAGAGGAATACCTTGGTTATTGCGGTTAATATTATCCATAAATATGGTAATGTATATAATAACTAGTATCTTATACTTTTATTCCATTTCATTATTCATTATCAATTTTCTCCATTGATTTGTTTAAATTTTAAATCTTTTATGCATTATTAATCATAAATTCTCGTTAATTTGAATTTGGGCCAGGATAATCGATAATATTGTAGAAATATTTTATTTGTCTTTGTAAAATCCAGCAAACAGAAACAAACAGTATTAAACCAATTTTAGAGTTCTTTATATCTCTTTCTTTATCCTTTATATACATTATATTATATAATGGTAAATATAAATTGTATAAATAAATGGATTTGATTGTGATAGACACAAATTGAATGGCAATTCTCTCTCCCTTCTTAAGGATCAACTCTTAATTTGTAAAATGATATTGAATCCTTATTTTACGAAATTTCTTTTTCATTATATTCTTATTGAAATATTAAATTTTATTCGTAACCTATAATTTTCTATATATAATTATTTCCCTATTCTTTGAATATTTAATGATTAATAATTAACCAAACTTTCTCTTCTTGCTAGTTTAATGAGAATTTATTTAAATGTTTTTTTTTCTAAAATTATTCCATTATTATTGTTTGTATATGAACATGTCCTTTGCTTCCCTGTCAACTCAATTATCTTTCCTATAAGCAAACTGTTTCTATATTAATTATCATATAGAGCCGCCTCGCTCGGGACTTTAAAAAAATTATTCCTTATGAACTATGAATATTTAGGATTAAGATTATTATTTAAAATAAATAAACAACAAAATATATGAAACAATTTCAAATAATTTAAAAGTCATAAAACATACAGCCCTTAAACGTACGTATTAATGCACTGAAAGACAGAAAAGTATGGCCTGTGGATATAACATAATATACATTTCGTAACTTGACTACAAAATATTATTAAAATAAATATCTTTAATTTTATTTTATTTATAATATTTTGTAACAAAGATGATTCTTCCCGAGACTGAAACCAATACACATCGATTTTTCTTTATAAAAATTATCTATGGTGTGAATTCCAAAAAAAAATTTTCCCGAGCGGTTTAATATTCCAAAAATACTAATATATATATATATATATACAATTTTTGCTAGTATAATAAGATAAAATATAGATTTTAAGTTATGATTTCAAAACAAATTTCGAATTATAGTATCCCAATTTTACAATTATTTTACTTAATATGATATTTTAAGATCCTTAATAGAAATATATCAATTTCAATGGAAAAAAAAAATTCAATTAAAATCTATTATCAAAATGTTTAATTTAAACAATTCATATAATATATGAATAAAATATATGTTAAATTTTTGACTAAGCGCAAACAAAAGATAAGGATTTAGGATTATCATCAGTTAAATAGTTATAGAATAAAGTAAATAAATATATGTTAGAATTATACTGACACTTGTGTAACAAATGTAGTAAATGATAAATCAGAATACAATAAACGAGAAAAAATCTTGACATTATTTGATGATAATTTATAAGAGTTATTATTGTATGGAATCTCAGAGATTCAATTGAAGATATAAGTGAAAGTCTTGTTGGGTGGGTATATCAAATTATTTCTTAAAATTTCCTTTAATAAATTTGATTCAATATCGAGAAAGTTCTACTATATCGTTCATATTCGATGATGATAATAATAAGAAACATTTTTAAAAAATCAAGTGCCAATAATTTAAGGTGGAAGTTTTTTTAGGACTACCCCCCCCCCACCCTAAAAACCTGGCGCAACGGCACGGTGGGAGGCCTTCATTCGTGTGTCATTCTCAAGCAGAGAAAAGGGCGTTATCGCCTTGTCAAGATTCAAAAGACGGAATTTGGAAATTCTTTCTTCAAATGATGTCCAATGGACACGGTCATAAACTATGTCCGGACTGTCTCCTTGTGCCTTCCACTCGTCTTCTTCTTCTTCTTCTTCATTTTCTTCATTTTCTTTCCCTATTATAAACAAAAGTAGATAGATAGCTTTGTAAGCCTATAAACGAGGTTTTTATGACAAATTGCTGAAACAAAATGAGATGGAGAAACCTTTTCTTTTCCAGGATATCGTAGTATAGTAGCGGTTAAAATTCAAAGCATATTCATATTCTGAAAACGAATTTTTCTATATTCATTTCCAATGATATTTTTAACAAAGGAGGTTGGTTGCAAATTTTGACCCCGCCTGTCAATTTTTTATTTGACCATTTTACATTTCTTTATTATACACTTAACATTTAGATCTTACTCGATGACAAACACAAAAAAGATCTAAAATTGATTACCAAATATATGAGAGGAGAAGAATATGAAACTCAAAGTAGTAAATTATTTTTTTTTTTTTGATCACTGGACTACTCTACCCCATTAAATAAAAATCCTCCTGATGAAGTAATGAACTCCAAGTCTTTTATTTTATAAACTTATATAAATTATTATTTTTAAAATTTCTTATTGCAATAAAAAATTACTTAAATATTGTTGCGAATTAAATACATGCGATAAAAATTCACAATTTGATTTTGCAATTTCTTTACGTTTTAAGGTTCCAAGTATTTGGCACCAGGTGTATGTTTGAAGTCATATTTTGGATATATATGTATGTTTTTGAATAAAAATTAAATTTCCTCATTAAGTATTTTTTTCAATAAAAATTGTTTAAAAATATAATTGAGTTATTAATAATTTTATTTCATTAAAACCAGGTTAAGGTTATCAATCCTAATAAAGATAAATTTTTAATATAACATTCTACTTAACTATAGAAAAAAATTTGGGAATCAAAATAAAGAAACAATCAAAAATAATACTAATAATAATAATAATAATAATAATAATAATTGTAAGAAAGAAAAATGTTATTCTAGACAAGTTTATATTTATATATAGTTTATTTGTGAATGATTACTCCTATCATAGCGATCAACTTTTAATATAATATATTATTCCATCATTATTTAAGTATGCAAGCATCAAGGCAAGTTAATTTATATTTTAAATGTACGTATTTATAAATAAGTAAAGAAAGTACCAGTCATTTTGATTTTGTCGATAATTCTTTTTTCAAATAGGGAGGGCTTCATAGTATTTAGTGAAGGTGATGAATTGGTAGGTTACTTCGTACTTAACACAAACGAATAACACAAATTCTCTTCTAATATCGCATTTCTTTGTCACGTAACATACACATTAGATTTTAGTGTATACTTACTGAAGTTGATGTTAATTCTTTTTCAACATTATATTATTAGATGTTTTCTTAGGGAAAACTAATCAAATGAATAATGTGTTTTTAAGTATGAGTAATAATTTACAACTTGCCTTTTTATTATAACTACCTACATATTTAAAAAATAAGATATACTTCTTATATAATGAATTCATGTTTTAATTTTATTATTATAAATATTTTGAAGTTACATTAGTAAAATTTATTACACAAATGATGAGGTGGAATTAAAAATGATATATATTGTATAATTTATAAGCATACAAATTTTACATTATTTAGCAATTACTTGATTATATTAGGAACAAATATGTATATTTTATAATAATCACAATTGTAATAGGATGAGAGACACAAAAGGGCTCAATTAACTCACAGTAAAGGGATAAACAAAAAAATAAATTCTAAAGTCAATAGATATTTTGATAATTTAAACTATTATTCTTATACATTTTAAAATATGTACCTAAATAATTTAATGTATTATATCTATTATAAAAGAATATTTATAAGTTTTGAAATTGTTCTCATTTGGTGATTCTACCAACACTTGATCTTTTATTTCATAAAATAATCATAAATATAATCTGTCAATTGAATTTTATCATCTGGATTTTATTCTGTTTCAAAAAAAAAAAAAAACACAAAATTAGATAATTGACAGTATAAAAGATGATTTTTTTTTTTTTGTATTCAACCGGTAGAAATTAGTTTTATTTATAATCAATGTCTGTGTGAGATGTTGCCGGGGGAAGGACACACAGCCAGATAAATGCCTAGTGAGCATGTTTTTGTTGAAATGGATTTGTGTGTGTGCGTGTCTTTATGGTCAACTTTTTAAGCTGATAAGTAAATAGCGTTATTATCTAGGTATTTATATGACATTCGGCTTAAATAAAATTTAGAAAAAAAAAAGAAAAAAGATTAAGTGAAATTATTGAAGTAACTTTGAACTTTATGATTTAACAGATATCACCAAGATAGAAATGGAAACCCTCACAGATTTTTTTTACTTTTTTAGAACATTAATGTGGTAATTTTTTCTACAAAAAAAAAAGAAATTAAATAAAAAAATTATACCAAAAAATATATTGGTTGTTAGTTATTTAAATATTTTATATATTTTTAAGTAATAGTACCGGGACCCCGAGCCTCGGCTCGGTACTTAAGTTAAAATAAGTTGACCTGTGGCCAGGTCCGAACCGACCGACGGTTTGAAATAAATTAATTTCCAGCTACAGAAACAATTTCAAATAATTTTAATATATCTATTAATGTAATAAAAAACAGAAATGGATATAACATAAATATTTTTAATTTTATTTTATTTATAATATATAGCTGAAGTAGCCGGCGTTGCCGGCGTTACCCGAGGCTGTGACGTCATGAAGGGCTGGGTGACGTCATATAATTTTAAATTAAGAAAAACATAATGAAGATGATTTTTCCCGAGGATAAAACCAATACATTCGTGGTGATATGTAAAAAAATCTCCTTATGTGAAATTTGGTGCGAAAATAACCCTTCCCTTCTTATCGTCGATCGCTAATACTACCACTTCCGGTTTCCGGATTTGCACCAAAAGTTGATCAATTCATCCCACTGATGCATTAAGTAAATATACCAAATTTCATCAAAATCGGTTGGGCCGTTCAGGCTGTACACATCTATACGGACGGACAGACGGACAGACGGACGGACAGACATCATGCTAAAAATACTTTTTTCTGTTTAGAAAATGCATGATTCGTGGAGATATGTAAAAATCTCCACATGTGAAATTTGGTGTGAAAACAATACCTCCCTTACTATCGTCGGTCGGTAAAAAATGATTCATTATTATTGGGTTTGGCTGGTAATATTAATACATGGGATACCGAGCTGTCGCTCGAAAAAATATTTAGACATTATTATAGACATTTTCATTCTGTAAATTAAATAATTTTATTTCATTTAAATAAATATCTATTTTTAAATAATTTTTCTCTCTACATTATTTATCTAATTCTGACAATATATTAAGATCACACCGGGACCCCGAGCCTCGGCTAGGTAATTAAGTTAAAAAAAAATAATTCATTATTATATTGGGTTTGGCTGGTAATATTATACTTGGGACACCGAGCTGATATACAATTCTTTAATTATTTATTACAATTATTAAATGTTGCATCATTGCATGGAACTTGGGGTCCTCAATAATACATAAATATGTATACCGGGACCCCGAGCCTCGGCTCGGTACTTAAGTTAAAAAAAATGATTCATTATTATTGGATTTGGCTGGTAATATTAATACCTGGGACACCGAGCTCGCTCTACCCTTTAAAAAATATTGATATACAATTCTTTAATTATTTATTACAATTATTAAATGTATTAAATAATATTTTATTGAAAAAATATTAAAAATTATAAAACTATCTAAAACTTAATTAATAAAAGAACAATGAATAAATAAATCACTAAAATAGATAAAAAACAAAATGAACGCGGCGAGTTTCGATCCTTCGAACTCGGGGAGTAAAAACAATTGTTCTTACCGCTGGTCTATGATATATTTTGATAATTAGAAAGATATTTTTACCATCTTTCAAAGACATTTATTTGTTTTGTTGTTTTTTTTTGAGAGAGATTAATAAATATATATATATTTTATTAAAAATAAATATTTTTAATTTTATTTCGAAATTAAATAATGAATTTTATTTTAAAATATTTTAAATATTTAAAAAAAAAGCGGGAGTAAAATTTCAATATGAATGTCATATGTCATCGATAAATAATAAATAATATTAATAAATATTAAATTTAATAAAAGAACAATGAATAAATAAATATAAAATAGTAATTTATTAATTAATTTATTAAAAAATAATAGATTAAAAAAAAAAAAAAAATTATTTCAAAACCATTTTTTATTTTGTTGTTATTTTTTTTTGAGAGAGATTAATAAATATATATATATATTTTATTAAAAATAAATATTTTTAATTTTATTTCGAAATTAAATAATAAATTTTAAAATATTTTAAATATAAAAAAATATTAATACAAAATTAAAAAAAGGCGGGATTAAAATTTCAAAATGGATGCCATTTACGTCACCCATATATAATTTTCAATTAAGAAATTAATAATGAAGCTGTAAGTTTCAAGAGATGTGATCAATAAAACTCAATTTTTCTTTATAAATACTATATCTAGTGTGAATTTGAAAAAAATCGTTAGAGCGGTTTTTGAGAACCAATGGTTATATATATATACAATTTTAGCTAGCATAATAAGATTAGATTTTATTTTTTTTTTATTTTTTTTTACAATTATAGTATTGGGAGATTGGGGAGACTCTGGACAAGGCAAGACAATGTACTCCCCGATTTTCCCAACCCCTCTTTGCATTTTCGAGCTAAAATAATTTTGTCAAGTGGGTATTACAATGTACATTTCAAAGAGTCAAAATGGCCGAGTTTCTCTCAAAATTTTCGAAGAAAATTCCAAAAAACTGATTTTCACCTCTTTTCGGCTATTTTTAAGGTTAGGATGTAACAATAAATAAAAATGTATTATTTATTTATTTTTTACAGTATCAAAAATAAAATATAATAGTGATTTTATGAAAAAATTCAAGAATAAATGTTTGTAAATATTTTTAACGCATTTTGAATGTATCTTATAATCCGATTTCAAATTAGTTATTGAAATATGTAATTTTATAATTTTGTAGCTTTATAAAATTTGAATCCATGATTTTACAATTAGATCAAATATATTTTATTTATTAAATGTTTTTTGAAGATTTTTTTTCAATTTCTTTAATAACTGTTAATATATAATTTTATTTGTTATTTTAATAATTTCTTTACCATGTGATACAAGAGAAAGAATTTATCTCAATTATTAATACTATTAATTTATTCTTTTTTTTAGATCTTTAGGAGATTTATAATAAAATAAAATAATATTAATATTAAATAAAATATAAAATTAAAATAATTCTAAAGAGACAATATACATACATATAAATTAAGCTCAGAATAAGAATGGTTGGAGAAATGTAGTTACTGTAACCAATGACTTTTGAGTTCAGTTAGCCCTATTTTTTTTATTTATTAATTTACTTATTTTGATTCTCCATTTTACAATAATGTTTATACTTTTTTACATTTAAATTTATATATATATATATATATATATGTATTACATTAATTTTTTTCATTTTTAAAGATTGTTATGTTTAAGGTGTTTAGCAAATTTCAATAAATTGATAACAGGGGAAAAACCGGAATAGAGTATAAAATATTGTAATTGATGAATTAATTCTATATATTAGAATTCTTGACCTGATTCTATATCCTTGATGTGAATTATTATAAATTAAAAACTCAAAGTTATGGAAATTTTCAAATGAATTATAATTTAAAAAAAAAAATTTATTTAAAATTTGTGAATCATTTTGTTTATCCATTAATATTTAATTTTCCTTCTTTCAACACTTTCTAATTTACTGATATAGATACCTATAATATTCTAATCTAATATTTATATCGAAAAATGTTCTGTTTAAATTGACAAATCACGCGATCATCATTTTTCCACCAATAGCTAGTGAAATAAATAAATAAAACTAAATGGAGACGGCAGTCATCTCTTTCTCCCACTCATTTTTAAGGCTGCTAGTTTCGAAATTGTCTATATTCCTTAATATTAATCCTATCACTATTTTATTAATAAATACCTTATGAATATAATAAAATGTCAGATAATATTTAAAATCATATCTTTTAAATGTTTTATATGTTAATGACAAGAAAATAAAAATAAATATAAATTTCTCATCTCTCAATATTATTCTTCATTTTCAACGATAAGTCATTAATCTTTTTTTTTCTTTTCTTTTTTTTTAATATAACTATGTTTCGTTTTATCTTCGATATTATAAATTATACTTTCAACAAGATCAAATTTCGAACACAATTTATAGATATCTTTCCTATTTTAGATTTACATTAATCCTTCGAAATTGAAAAAAATCTATCTATCTATTTGAAAGTTGTTTTTTTTTCTAATTCGATTTATTATAAATATTAAAAGTTTTATTTATATGGTCTCTTTGCGTTTTTTATACTTTCGATGACGGATATTTTAAATAAATAAATAAAAATAGGGTTAAATCTGGCATTGTAATTTTAAATTTAAAAAATTGCAATGTCAAATTGAAGATTTTTATCAAAGTTTTTTGTTTAAATAATGAAATTCAATATAATTTATATAATAAATCTTATTAAAATTGATATTTGTTGGAGTTTATAGGTAGGTTTAATGCAAATATGCACTTAAATCTGTTGGAGTTTGAATGTGTTTTATTATAAGGCCTTACTATAAACTCATGCTATAAAGACTGACTATAAAGAAGTGAGCTCTATCTACATTATACATATTTATATTATATACAGGCAAAAAGGTGCAGGGTTACCAAGTTTAATCTACTTTAACAATATTGAAATATAAATTGTTGTGTTATGATCATCAAATTACTCCTCCATTATGTATTTTGTTAAATTTTAATTATTTTTAATTTAATACAGTTAAATTATTATATTTTTTCAAATGATGACCTGAAATTTTTTGATTTCTTAAGAAAGTAATTTTTCTTTTTAAATTGACATTTGAAAACAAGTAAATTAGACATAGGAAAATCATGTTAGTCAAATAGTTTCGTAGTGGTAGTCTTATTTAATTATTTATTATTTTATTATATTTTATTTGATTTCATAATTGAATGCTTCAAAGTTAATATAAATCGATTAAATATCTCTCAAATAATAAAAAAATGATAAATTATTTTCACTATTCTATATCAAAATTCACTTCAACGTATTTCTTAGAGTCAAAGACCACGTTCACTTTTTATCAATAACAATAAATAAATAAACAGTACTAATCCATCATCTCCATCTAAAGAGCTTTTAAATGTGAATGAAATGCAAATAAAGAAGACAACTCTTTTGGATAAAATTCTTTCGACAAGCTTCTTTGTTCAGTTAAGCTACTTGTTTTGTTTTTCAATCCCTCTTTTGTGATGAATATGATAAATTATTTTAAGATATTTTACTTGGCGTTTATTTGAAATAGGGAATTATGGTAGTAGAATATTAGCATTTGAAAAATGGACATATACTATCTTTCTGAATATATTTGATTTTTTTCAGTGGCGAAATCGTAACCTTTTTGAACTCTCACGGGGACTCTTTGTATCTATATAATGTTGTTGTCTTTGAAATTCTGGCCGAGTGTCAAAAATCTGTCAAAAGTATCCAGATGGATGTTGAGAATGATGAAAGTAGGATGTTTACCTCGAACCCAAACTGAAGATGATAATGAAAAAATGGGGGGAGGAGTTTGAGAACTCCTGAGTCCTTGAAGACAGACAAACTTCATTTTTTAATATTCATTCTGGCCAATATATTAACTCAATTTGTTTTGAAACGTCATTCATTGGACAGCGTTCGTTTATGCTTTCACCTAAACGTGAAATTATCATTATGAATTGAATATTATACTTACATAAATGAGTAAGCTCAATGAAAATTAAAGATTTTGTCTTAATTAGTAAATTTTAAAAAATACTTATCCCATTTTTATTATAGTTAAATTTAATACTCTTATTAAAATAAATCATTTGTTGGAATTGGAAAAAGACAAAAGAGATGACTAAGAATAGTGGGAGGATAGATAAAGTCAAATTTAAAAGAATTGGAAAAAAATAAGAATTAATAAGAAATGAGTGGATAGGGACAGTTGGAGGAATGTGGTTGTTGCTTCTGCTAAGCACTTTCGAGTTTAGTAGCGCTATAAAAAGATACACCATTTTTACTAGTATATCAAATTATCTCCTTCTTTCGTATATTTTTATTTATAAATTGTATTTTATTTAATTGTAATAATTATTATCTTGTTTATGTGTACATAAAAAGAAAATTCCATAGTTTTACTTGAAACATGAATCTTGTCAAACTTAATGAAACATTTCGTGACTTGATGAAGGTTCATATACATTGTACAATACATCTTGAATGTTTTAACAAAATCTTATTTTAATAAATGTTTTCAAACAATGTTGATGCGCTAAAAAGATAAAACAATATTCAATGTATATGAAGAGTAAAATAAATAAATCAAAGTGTGAAGAAGAGGAACGGGAGAGAAAGTCGAAAAGTCTCTAAATGTTATTTGTAAGGGATTTTAGAGTTGCATCTGCATTACCATCCAACCATTTTCTCTTGCTTCATTTGAATTTTTTAATAACAAATAAATCTTTTGTTTTTATTTTAATAAAGAAAATATCCTTAATCAAACCAGGTAGTAATCTTATATTAGAATATAATTTCAAATGTTTATTATAAAAATGTACATCTATGATAAGAAAATTTGGATAAAATATTATAATTAATTATTATTATTTAATTGAAAAATATGGATAAAATTTAGTAAAATTAAATTTAAATTCAACTGCCAATGAATGATATAAATATACGAAAATTGTATGTTTATATTTTAATTTAATCTATGATATACAAGTATTAGATTAAATTATTTATTAAATGTGGTATTATAAGACAAAGAAATATAATTTTTACCCCTCTCTTATAACTTATTTTACGATATACGAGGGTAGGTCAATAAGTCCGTGACCTTTCCAATTTCCTTCTCTTAAATGATATGGCAACACTGCTCCTCTCACCAGGCAACTATCAGCTGACCCCTATCGAAATTTTAACAAAATTGATCTTTTAGTTTTTGTTTGACATTCATTAATAGCAGACTACCTCGTGATTTGAGAAGAAAATGGAAAAAATTGGGATACGAATTGCTCCATCATCCGCCCTATTCTCCGGATTTAGCCCCGAGTGACTATTTCTTATTTCCAAACCTGAAGAATCAGAAAGAGATTTGACTCCAACGATGAAATTATCTCACACAGAAATCTATTTGATGTCCTCCCTCAACAAATCTTATTTTTTGGAAGGGATAAAAAAAATTGGAGAAACGTTGGACGAAGTAAACAACGTTGAAAAATAAAATAATTTTTTATCCAAAAACCTGTGTTTCATTCAAAAAGTCACGGACCTACTGACCTGCCCTCGTATTGGTATATATATATATATATATATATATATATATAATGGAATAATAGTATGTATAATATACGAGAGTAGATTTAGACTATTTAGAGCAGGGGTGAGCAACCTTTTTAACCCACGGGCCAATTTAAATTTTAAAATTTTGTGGCGGGCCGCACTTACTAATAATTTACAAAGCTTTATATATATACTAATAAACATTATAATATAAAAATACAAAATTAAAAAAAGTAAATATTTCATATATAAATTTTAATGCGACAAGAAAAGAACAAAAATGCAAAATTTAAAAAAGTAAATATTTTATATAATTATAAGTGTATATAAATGTTAATGCAAAATAAAAACAAATAAAAGAACAGAAAAACTAATTTACTTGAAAACTTTGGCACTGTTTTTTCGATATAAGCTGATCAATATCAGCCGGTATTGATGAAGTAGCTACACGTATGCAGCTTTCTAATCGAGCATCACTCAGTCTTGATCGGTGGTCATTTTTTATTAATTTCATGGTTGAAAATAATTCTTCGCATACATACGTACTTCCGAAAAGAGACATCATTTGCTTTGCATTTTTCGTCAAAAGCGGAAATTTCTCAGGGCTCACATGAGATTTATAAAAATTATCGATGTTTAATGAGAAAAATACATTATTTAAATCGGTATTATTTTGTATGTTAATCACTTCCATTTGAAAGTTTTCAAGAACTGTATCCACATCGATATTATAAATGGCGAAGAAAACATTTTCATGGAAACCGCTATCTTCTCAGCTTTGAAGATTTGGAATCGTAATTGAAATTCGTTGAAATGTCTATATATTGTACGTATTTTTGAGAAGTAGTAACGTTTTCTTTTTCTAAATATGGAAAGTGAGACATATTATTCTGCAAAAGATGCTGTTTCCACAATTTTAATTTGCGCTCAAAGCCTTGAATTTTATCAGACAAATTATGAATAAACTGTCCTTTGCCTTGAAGTTCCACATTAAGATCACCGAGATACTGAGTTATGTCGATAAGAAACGCAAAAACGCACATCCATTCTTTATCACCAAAATGAGGAAAGGCATATTCCTTCATATCCAAGAACAATTGTATTTCACTTTTTAAGGCGTATACTCTTTTTAGCATTGCACCTCTACTAAGCCAACGTACTTCGGTATTGAAAACCACGTCGCCATATTCAGTTTCTAAATTGTTCAGGAATTCTTTAAATTCACGGTGATTTAAGCCGCGCGACTTTATAAAATTGATTAATTTAATTATTGGTACTGTACTGTACTCGTCTATGTATTCACGATTCAAACTAACTCGTAAGAAGTATACTTTGACATAAATCATATGTTTTAATCTGTCAAATTACACACAAATTTACACACACTATACTTCTTTCGATGATGGCGCTAGTGTCAGATTGAATCCCGAATTGTATATTATCCGATTTATAAATTGGCGACTAGTACTAACATAACATTATAATTAATTTATTGATGAGAGAAAAATTAATAAATAACAAATTATTATTATTAATAAAAAATATATTAAAAATATTTATTAACAATATAATAAATAACAAATTATTATTGTTTATAAATAATCGAGACGAATAATAAAATTATATTTTAGAAATGCTCGGCGGGCCGCAGAAAAATATTTAAAGGGCCGCATGCGGCCCGCGGGCCGCGGGTTGCTCATCCCTGATTTAGAGTATTTGAGAATAGGATTCTGCGAAGCATTTATGGGCCAAAGAAAGATGAGGTCACCGGGGAATGGCGAAGATTGCATAACGAGGAATTGCATGACCTCTACGCATCTCCAGATATTAGGGTTAGAATTATGAAATCGAGAAGGCATCGAATTGGGTAGGACACGTGGCTAGAATGGGAGAAGATAGAATGGCAAAAAATATATTGGTAGGGAGACCGAATGGGAAACGTCCTCCTGGAAGACCAAGGACACGGTGGGTGGATAATGTGGAAAGAATGTGAGAGGATAGGGACTGGAAGGTTGTGGCTCAGAATAGAAATACTTGGAGGGGTGTGGTTGCTGCGACCAAGAACTTTCGAGTTTCGTAGAGTCACAGAGATCTTTTCTATTTGAATTCATAAGAACAAGATGAAATGGTCAGCAACTTGCCCTTTGTCTTGGCAGCAGAAATCCACGATTAGTCGTTGAATAAATTATAAAATTATTCAGAAAACAATTTTATCAATCAATAAAAATTAAATAAATAAATGAAAGTATCATTTCCTAAAAAAAAAATATTTGTTTCAATTACTATTTGATTGTTCTTAATTTTATCTTATTATTTCTTAATTAATAAAATATTTTTATTGATAGTAACAGATTAGAAATATTTGAAAAGTTGAATTATCTATTTATGATTTTAAATCGAGGTGTGTGCAAAAATGTCTGTACATCCTTATGAAATTATTTTCGACACTGCTATATTCAGGCAAAATATGAATTTATTTTATCCGTCATTAACTATCAGTTGGCGCCTCCCCCCCCCCCTCCTAATCTACACTTGCCTCTTAATGGCTCAATCAATTTATGCATGCCATACGTGAATGTCGCAACAATGCCTCGCTCTTCCTTGCTCCTTGGAAGAAAAGCGTGTGCTGAGAAAGAGAGAACCGTTAATTGAATCGTGCGTTAACATAAATCGCTTGGAGCGTTTAATTGCACCTTCCTGTTAAAAAATATTGCTGCTGGTGCCTTTTGCCTATCGGCCATTTGGCCATTTCATAAATCACGCTTCCTACCTCCCTTGGCTAATTCCAACGCTATCGACACTTAACCACCACCACCCCCCCCCCTTCCATCTGACACGCACACACCTCTCCTCGCCAGCAGCTAATATTTACGGCAAGAAATTGTCTTCTTAAATTGAAATTGCCAAATGGTCCTTGTTTAATTTACAATCCTAATAACAATTAAATTTGCAATCTCCAATGTTTAAAAATATACTAAAGTACATATTACCATATATCCATATATCCATGCTATCTTTATCGGGCTAAATTGCATTAAATTTTAACCTCCACTCACACACCCACCTTCTTCCTCCACTTCAATTTTATTTTATCCAAATAATTTGGGTTAATTGTATATACATTATACCTATTTCATCGAAATTTAAATTTATTTTTTACCGACTGTCTCTAGGAAGGGAAGGTATAGTTTTCACACCAAATTTCAAATTTGGAGATTTTTACATATATCCACGAATCATGCAGTTTGTTAACGGAAAAAAGTATTTTTAGCATGATGTCGCCCATCTGTCCATTGTGTGTTCGTAAAGAGGGGTATAGCTTGAACGGCTCAACGGATTTTGATTAAATTTGGTATATTTATTTAATGCATCAGTACCATGAATTCATCAACTTTTGGTGTATATCCGGAAACTGAAAGTGGTAGTTTACAAAGAATTAATTTTATATTTATTGTTGGAAAATATTTCACTTAAAATGTTTTTAAGAGATTTAAATTTTATTTTAAATATAATAAATAATAGTAATAAATGTTTTTATATGTAACTAATGTTTCTAATTAATAAGAATTTATATGGTCTTAAAATGAGCTAAATTAAATTTAATAAGTAAATTATTTAAAAAAATAATAATAATAAAGATTTATACTTTCAAAAAAATCTATTAAATAGTTAGAAAATTATTTTATTTTTTTTTTATAAAATTGAACATTTTTTTTCAAAAATAATTCAATCATTTTCCTCAAAGAATATGAATGTCTTGATTTTAATTAAAATTTATTAAATTAATTTATAAGTAATTATATTTAAGAGAAAGTATGATATACATACCGGATTTATTTTTTTTTTCTTTTATTAAAAAAGAATGAGCAATTCACGATTCGAACCTGTTTCCAAAGACGAATACCTTCACACCACGCCTCCCCATCTGCAACATCTTCTTTTCTTTAAAGCATGTCTCAAATTAATTAATTATAATTTTTATGAGTATCTCTCATTCTATCCTGAGACATAATTTTGAGGATCAAATAAAAAATAAATAAGAAAAATCAATGAATAATAATAAATAAAAGAAGAAAATTTCGCAAGAGAGAGACAAACAAAAAAAAAAATAATGAATAATTTTTAATAAGAAAATTTGCTTGTATGTTAATTTGATCATCGAATAAATTTCTAATAACACTCTAAATATATTAAATTCTTTCTATACTTCTTCAAAACTTATAATTTAATTAATTAACAAATAAACAATAAATTCTGATTACTTTGTATTTTTGATATTCATATTTGTAAGTTGTAGACATAAAATGGTAAAATATCACCCATACATTTATGAATATATTTGACTCACTCAACATAAAAAATATTATATAATTCTTATAAAATCCTGATCTAACTGGGAACTGAATCTGAATTTTAATAACATCTCTTCAATATATTATATACTCGTTTGTATTTATAAAACTTCTTTTCACATTATCATATTTAGTAATATTATTTAAGCTGATCTCCCTGAATTATTTAATTTATATTTTCATTTTATGTCCTTGGTTTAAGACAATTTGGCCATTAATTATTATTAAGTTCAGTGATAACCCATGAACTTTTAATCTCCAAAAATATTGTAAAAGAATAACAAAGTTTTAAGTTATGGTCATTATTGGACCTTAATCATAATTATATTCTTGACGGAGTAGCGATATAGCATAAAAGGTTTTAGTGTAAGATTTACAAATTTTTGATATTTAATAAATGTTTCTATATTTTGGAAATTAAAAATATTTAAATTTTTTATTTTATTTTATTTTGTTTTTTTTTGAACAAATTTTGAAAAAATATTCTTATAATTAGTATCACAAATAAGTGATGATAATGAATAAATATCAATAATTTATTTAGGTATATCCATTCTTTCTAGATTAATTCATTACTAAGTAATTGAGAAATATTTGAAGAATAATTAATATTTTATAAAAATATTTAAAAAAATAAATGTTATAAATGTTATTTTACTTTTACTTATATATTTTAACAATTCCAATCTTCATAATGTATTGATTTATTCATAAAATAGAGTTAAATATTATCTTTAATAACAATCTTATATTAAAATACATATTTATTATACATATACTTAATTAAAATAAATAAATAATAATTTAATTGAAAAAAATAAATATCTAGTGTTAAAAATAAATACTAAATAAAAAATAAAATTAAATATGTAAGATATATTTATTTCATAACAAACACAAACGATTATTACCGACCGACGATAGTAAGGGAGGTATTGTTTTTTATATATTTAATTTAATTTCAAAAATGAAATATAATTTTTGAAATGAATGAAAATTTCCTTTATTTTTTTAATTTACTTACTTTATTATTGTTATTATTATTAAAATTTTCGAAGACTATTTAAAATTTAAATAATCAAGGATAAAAAATAATAGATAAAAAATTTGTTCTTATATCTCCTATCACATGTTTAAGCTCTATAATCGATTGATAAAGTTTTAATCAAAAACCGGAAATAAATAAATAAATATACATATATGAAGAAACATAATAATAAATAAATAATGAATAAAATTATTTTTTTGTATTAGCATAAATATAAAAAAAACTAAATATAAATATATATGTTAGTTTATAATTGATTGATAAGTGATTAATTATCACTCACCAAGCCACTAACTAATTAAGTGGCCAGTTCTCATGAAATTCATTATAAATTCTAAATTTACTGAAAAAGGAAAGAGGAAATCAAAGAGACCGTGATTTCACGGCCAATTAAATTCAAATCTTGAATGATGGCGATAAATGAAAGCAAATAATTAATTAATTATGAAATAGACTCGAATACAGCACCACATAGCAGAAAATAATCTTAGTAAATTGATTTTGATGCTCTAGCTTAGACATCAATAAACAACTTTTTCCTTTTTTTTAAAGCACTTGATAAGCTGTTATAATTTATGAAGAAAATCAACTCATATGTTTTACTTTTTTTTTTTTTTTTTTAATCAAGCTGTTTTGCAAATGTTTTTTTTCTTCGCTTTATTTAATCTTTATATCCTTACAGTGACAGAATTAAATTAACCTAAATGGAAAGATCCACTATTATATACATTTTATAACATAAACAATATTAAATTTTAATACTAATGATGTTGTTAGTGTCGTCACAAAATCTAAATAAATATTTAAAAATAATTGACTAATTAACTCATATACCTATATTTACTTCTATTACTATAGTTAATGGGTTATTTTTAATGGATTGATTTAAA
This sequence comes from Labia minor, assembly GCA_963082975.1. Taxonomy (NCBI): domain Eukaryota; kingdom Metazoa; phylum Arthropoda; class Insecta; order Dermaptera; family Spongiphoridae; genus Labia; species Labia minor. The sequence goes on along the minus strand of OY720349.1, from coordinate 65,177,438 downwards.
TTAGCCGCTTAACAATATTTTGAGGTTATATTTGAAAGACAGTAATACTTATTTTATTAATTTATTTAAAAAAATATATATAATGACTCATGAAAAGTCAGTTTTTTGAAGAAATGAAATGAAGTTGTTGTTAAAATACACTTATCAAAGTCAGTTAATGATTTTAATAAGAATTCATTTTATTTATAAATTAAATTATCTTAAACACTTTTAAAATTGTTATTGAATAATTAATTTATTACAATATTTAAATACAAATATAAATATGAAATTTTATTTTGTATAATAACGTTTGTTTTGGTTAAATTTAAATTTATATAAAAGATCAAGTGTTATTGTATATATAACAGATGAACGATTATAAATCTTGGTGCTCGTTTGCCATCCGGATACAATTAGGAAGCTCTAATCCTCAACGGGAGTGAAATTCGATGGTAATCTAGATCCTATTAAATCATCCAATTGTCCGATTGTCGTAATTTACGGCCACCCACCAGCCCCTTGCCTTCCCTTCTGCACGCCCTTAAAAAGAAGAGCCTATTAATCTCATTTAATACATGCTAATGTAACGTATACATAGAATATTGGCTTGTGATGAATGGGCTGTGTCGAAATAACGAGATAAAGAGTGAAATATTTGACTTTAATTAATACGAGGAAATACTATTCGTTATAATAGATATTATACTTATACATTAAATAGGTAAATATTATTTTATCCAATTTTAGATATTTTAATAGTTAGAATAAATCGATCAATTTGAATTATAATTATTCATTATTTTTCTTCTCTTTGAATAAATTACAATATCTATAACGATGAAATTTGTAAATTATTGTTATATAAGAGATTTAAATAAATAATTAATCACTTTGTATTATTAATTAATTATGAGAGTCCTCACCAAATTCATGAATAATTGAGTTTAAATTCCATTTTTTAAAAATGGTAATTTAATTTATTATTGTTTATACAAGATGATTTTTAACATCGAAATAAGTATAAATAAATAATGAAATTGTACAATTTGAATAAAATCAATTAATATTTGGAATGATGGACATACACATAATAATAGTTCCAGATGTCCGGAACTCCTTATAAAAGTTAAATTAAATGCTGATATTGTTTAAACCACATATTGATATTTGTTATTGTAAATTTATTCAAAAAATACAAACATATACACAACGTTTCGATTGCTACTTCTGCAATCGTTATCAAGCGACTGCACTGTTCGAGCGTCCAGTGACAAGTGACCAATGATCATTAATTATTAATGATCATTGGTCACTTGTCGCTGATATTGTTTCATTAAAATTTCCCTTGAACGATTAACATTGAATTCTACAACAACATTTAACTAAAAAACATTCTACATCAGTGATTATGAATAATACACCAGGATCTAGCAAGTATTTTTAATTTTCCATAAGATTCATTTTCATAGGATTCTTTCTATTTTTAATTCAAAATCATAAACAATGACAAAACTATCGAAAGATATCTGGATATCTTGAATTGGTTCCTATAAATCATTCGATTTACTTATTCTAATTAATGTAGTGATATTGAAGTTAAAATGTAGAAGAGAAAACTATTCTAATGTTCCTATCATATTATAGATATAAATTGTAAAATTCTAGAGATCTATAAATTATTACCTAAAAGATATTTAATATAGCAAATATTAAGATAATTATTAAAAGAAATAATAAATGTGCTTTTTATTTACTAAATTATTAATTTAAAAAAAATCCTGACTATTTACTTTATTTATTTTGTTTTTTGCTCAGTTAATTTACTATATACTTATAATTTAATAATTGATATAAGAAAAAGCACTGGTTATATTTACCACCGGTATTGGTAGGCAAAACCGCAGGATGTTGTCAATGGAAAATTGCTGAGATAAAGAAAGGCAATGAATTCTACTTCTGGGACTGATTTTAAAAATATTAAATTCCAATTAAAAAATTTTTAATGTAAAAAGGTTCACATTTTTCTAGTATAGAGAATCAGTAATCATTAGATTGATTTACATTTTATACCATTTTTAATTAAATTAAAAATATAAAAATAAGATTAGGACATTAGGTAAATAATATTTTAAATATGTACTCCTTAATTAACCTTAAATTAATCATATTCAAAAGGAATTTGGCAAATTTTATAAAATCAGTCGATAATATTTGATAGCTAGTTTTATACATTTCCTTTAAACTATATAGTTATGAACTTTAACGTCATGTCACATTTTATTATTTATATAAGTTGATAAAGCAGAATGATACAACTAATTTTTTTCATGATAAGCAAACGTTCACTTCATTTTTAATTTAAAAATATTAACATTATTAGACTTGTTGTCCTCTAAAATTTTTTAATAAATTATCATTCTAAAAATTGCAAATGAAAATAATTAAATAATAATAAGTATATCACATATACCTTGTTAGTAAATTACATATATAAATTAAAAGTCATTATTATTAATAATATTTTATTGCTATTTAATCAATCCAAGCCTTGTTGGTATAATCCTGGGTTCTAGAACTTGAAGACCAAAAAAAATTATTTTAATTAATATAAATTAATATAATTAATAAAATTAATTTTACTATTTTAGATTCGTAAACAAAGTGCTAATTCCAAATCTTAAATTTCAATACTTCCATATATTATTTTTTTTTTTTATTTCCTTAATTGATAAAATATCATATAAAAAATACGTTATTTAAACTATTTTTACGTAATTTTTTTCATATTGGCCTTGGCTCTCATTTTCATTTGGTCCATGGCAATGAACTTTCTTATCTTTTCCAAACATTTAATTAAATTATAAATTTTTTAAATTTGCCTAAGTTAAAACTGTATTATTATGATACCACAACACAACATTATTTACAATAATTCTATATAATTATATTTATTAAATAAAAAAATAGCTACATTCATATATAATAAATGTAAACAAATGTTTAAATCTCTTTTTTCATTATACATATTTTTCTTCTTATTATTATTACTTTTGAAATGTTAAAAATTCTGTTCAATTAAATCTCCCCGAGGCTTTAACGTAGTGTATTCTCTCTCCTTGTCTCATACCTTAGTAAAAATTACTCTCACCTCTTCATTAATTTTCGGTAATAGCTGTTAATCATTTCGTTAAGCTATTAAATAATAAATGCATTGTGAAATGAGCCCGAAGCAACTCCCCTCTCCTACACTTCTCTTTGTCATTCCATCTGACAGACATTGCATTCGTTAGTTTTATCGCGCTATTTATTATTAAAATCCAAGATAATGATAGGCAGCCAGCAAACGAACACTAATACAAACCAACCACTTTCTTCTAATCAAACTTTAATAACAAAGTTCATTAAATTGCTACAAATAGATAGTTGACGACTGAAATAATAATAATTAATTAAAGTCAGTTCTTTTTTTTTTAAAGCCCAATGGAATGTTTGAAATTAAATATTTAAATCATTTAAATTATATTTTAATAAATAGATAAATTTTTGGTTCTAATACCAGGAAAATATTTTTCTCAATTTTTTTTTTTTTTTTTTTTTTTTTTGTAGAAATATTGATGATAAATATATGAAACTGAAATCGATTAATTACAATTAAATATTAAATTAGTCTAAAAAAATAAGAAAATATTATTATTAATTGAGTAATTGAATTAATAACAATATTAATATAAATATTAAAATAAATGAAAGATGATTCAGGGAATTCTTTATGATTTTTGAAAAATATGAAATACCTAATTATAAAATTATCTAAATTTTTCATTAAAATTTCAATCATTTTTTTCAAAATTCCTCAACATTCTATTCTTACCTTAGATTTATTTTTAATTTAAAAATTATCAAATCACATGATGGTTGATTTTAAAATAAAAAATCCAAAATATATAGTTTTGATGTTATACATAATAATGGTATAATGAAGATCACACTTTTAAAAAAAACTTTTCAATTTATTCCTGTTAAATTATTTATAATATGTATTTACAAGTTTTATAAACTTATTTGTTTAGAGTATTTAAATACTCAATTTCAATTTTAATTAAAAAAAAAATTATTATCTATTTAGGTTGTATTGTATATTTTGAATTTAACTAAATTTTTTCTTATTCAGATATAAACAAGTAAAAGAAAGTAAGTTATTTTGTTTATGCATGTACTAAGTTATACGTATTTGCTTATTGTTGTTAAGACAAAAAAAAAGATATAATCAGAATTAAGTATTTTCCCATATTGAAGTCTTATAAAAATAATTTTTTGAAAGTTCAGAAAAGTTTTTCATAAAAAAAATGTTTAATAGACATCTATACTACAATTATACCGTGCATATTAAATTTAGTTTAAATAATATAATTTCTTCTCAATTATAATATTTCAATGGCAAGCGATTTAAGTTATCAGTTACACAGATATCTTATTGTTTTTTATCCTACTAATCAAAATAAGTAAATATCTTCATAATATTTATAAACATTTAAATAATTCTGCTAAGCAGTAATTTGAGAGATAGTTTAAAGGCTGCTATATTATATTTTGACTGATTTTTCTCTAATGATAGTTTTAGATTCCCGAGATATTAATATAATAAAGAGAGAGATAACTACAACATTATAATAAACACATAACCATATTATTATTTCCCTCATCTTAAAATATAATCATAATTTATTTGTTTTTATTTTTTATGATAAATTAATATTTTTCTGCTATTCTCAGGATACAATAAAAAAAAACATTTATAATAAGAAATATCTTTTGTTTGTAAAAAAAAAATATTTCTATTCATTCTGAGTTTTGATTTATCTTCATCATTCGAAAAGATAAAAACCAGGACAAAAACTTAACAAATTCCCTTTTAAAGAACTGAAATATAATATTTTCAGAGAGATTAGAAAGCAAACTTAAGATAAACATCCGAATCTTTTTTTCGTCCTAATAGTAAATGTATATATTTTGTAAAGAATTCCGTTATAAATTGGCATAAAATTTTTAGGCAAACAAGAAGGTTTTTGTATAAAGGTCGAGAGGACACATAAGAAAACAACACATAAACCAATCGATGGAATAATTAATAGATAAAAAAAAATGTTTGATTGATAGAGATAAAATATTTAAAAAATTGAAATTAAAGTAGAAGTAAGTAGATGGGAAGAGTACTTAAATTAAAAAAATGAAGACAATTTTTTTAGAGATGCTAAGATGAATTTTTATATAGTATAACGTTATCATTATTAACAAATGTTTTATTGTCAATTGATAAACTCTTCAATACTTAATTTTTTTAAAGTAATCTAGTAGATTATATTCTTAAAAAAATATTAAAGCAATGTTGCATCGACCACTTAACAAATTAACTGAATTGTCGATATTTTATTTTATTTATTATTATCAGATTTGATATTAAAGTCACTTAGTCATTGAAAAATATACAATTATTTTATTTTTTTTTTATATTTTTTAAAATTATTATATAAATATAATTTAATGAATCAATTATCATTCAAAAATACTTGGAGTAATTTAATTATTTATTATTACTATTTAAATATAAAAACTTTACACTCTTTTATAATTATTTATTATTATAGATCAATATTCATATTCGCTCCAGGAATACTGATAATAACGACATCCGTCTCAAAACTTTAATCTTGAATGATCATTCTGATTTATTTATTTATTTAATTAAAGATATAAATTAAATAGTGGATATTTTAATTAAATTTAAACAAAACATATTTTCTTATATTAGATCTAATTTTTAATAAATAATTAATTGCATTAAATAATATATTGATTATTTAATCAAGAACTAATTCATAATAAAATCTATCTATATTTCGAAATCTTTAAGAAATCGCCACCTTGTAATTTTTAATGCTGGTCTTTAGATAAATATCTATTATCTTGATATTTCAAGGATGGCGCCACAAATTTTAATGCCATTATTTTATTATTGCATATTCCTATTATTTACTTAGAAATTAAATATAAATAAATAAAAAAATGAAAAATAAATTTGTTCTTTTCGTTACAAAAAAATATTTGAGTAAAAAAAAAATTAAGGTGAATTGTTTCAATATTTAAAGAAAAATAAATAAATTTAATATAATATACTGTTTTATAGTTTTTTTTTTATTAAGTTTACGTTATTTTCAAATCATTCATCAAATAATATAAAAATATTATAAACAAAATGATTTATTCAATTAAAATATTATAAAACCTTTATTAAATTATATTTATTTATACTAATATATATCTGAAATTAATGTAACTTTTAATTTTTTAATTTTTTTATTATTTATTTAATCTTTAATAATTAATTTAGAATGATTTGTTCAATTTTGAACTTAATTGGTTAAACGGTGTAGGTGATAGTGTTCATATAATTCTTGGAAAACAGGCCGAAATGCTCGAAAAAGTGACGCAAAATTGAACCTTCCGAATGGACCATTTGAAACGGAGCCGCGGACAACATTTACATGGAATTATCTTTAAAATGTAAATGGCAAAGGCCAATTTATCAATTCCAATACAAATTTTGAATTTATAATGCAAATTGAGTGAATTTATTCGATTTTTCAAAAACTACGCTTCAAAAATCACCCATTACATATTATATTCTTTAAAAATTTTCTAATAATTATATTATATAAATTAAATAAAAACACAAAAATTACATATATAGATTGTTAAATTAGTATTAGATATGATGAGTCTTTCTTATTTAGAATGGTTGGTAACTACCCATCGTAGAAAAAAGAGAGTGAAAGGGAGGGGGGGAGTGTTTTCGTCGAGGTAAACCTGTAATGAGGTCGAGGTGGATATAAATGATATTTCGTCGAAAGGTCGATGATAGATAGAGGGCAATCTGTCATTCTCCGTTTGGGAGGACTTGTGGGGCCCTTTTACAGAGGAAGATGATGAGTTTCGAAAGATGAAGCCGTCATAAAAACGGATGACGACTTGAAGAGAGAAATGCGCTCTCCAAGTGAGACCACCAATGAACCTAGGAGACGGACAACACCAACATCATCATTGGACATACAAATGAATGTTTCTCTATTCTTCTCATCTTTAGTATATACACCCACATGTCTATCATTTCTACCATGCTTCGATTTAGCATCAGAGATCTTAAACGAATCAATCAATTAGACTAGAAGAGTAACATTATAATACATCTGTAGAAATATGTCATTGATCGAGCTACTTGGACATGATGCATTAATCGATAACAAATCGATAACTGAGCCCTTTCTTTGAACTTGAATGTCTTACAATTTTTTTTTAAATAATATTTGAAATTTTATTTATCATGAAATAATCATTGGAAGTGAATCTTTAATTTAAAATATTTTCAATATATGATGAGGAATATATTTATATTTAATAAAGACAATAATAAATTTCAAAGTTATATAAAATAATATAGTAATCAAGCACATAACTCAGAAGTATTTAAATTATGAGGGTCTAAATCTGTCGGATTTCAAAAAAAAAAAATTATTATCTACGTAGACATATCCCAAAAACCAATTATACAATAATAAAAATAATATATAATATAATAGTAACTAAAAACTTTTTTTATATTTAACAAAAATATTCAAAAAATTTAAATAAGAAAATTACACTTTTATACTCTTAACTTCAAGATAATTTAATTTTACAATTTTTTTTTACCATATTAAATCAAATTATTGTTTATTTTAAGAGTATAATGAATTAATATAATAAACCAAATATAGAATTCATGGGAATTAATATAATACCATGAAATTATTGAAAGTTACACAGATTATATATAAAAAACAGGTTAGAACACAGTGATTCCCAAACTGAAAAAATTTCCTAATAGTACTTGAAATTTTTTGGTTCTAATAAAAAAAAGGTAAGGTGATTTTGAGGGGAAACTTTTGAACAATTTTTTTCAAAATTTTTTCAATAAAAAAAAAGCTCAAACGTTTTCTGGACTAAGCTTTTGAACATTTCGTACTTTTTCTCTGGGTTAGAAAATATTCTTTTTTAGTTTACCTTCTCCATTTTATACTTCCTTAATGTTAGGCAACCAGTTTGGCTTAGTCCCTTGTTTATTAATTTCATGTATTTTTTCATATAAAGTATTACAAATTATAATAATTTAATTAACGAATTGAATAAAAATAGCAAATAATCATAATAATATTTATAAGAAAATGAATGTTTATTTATTAATTTAATTTATATTATATTATTGATTTTGTTTCGGCGGAATATTCCCTAAATATTCCATAAAGCTTATTATTTTTTAGTTTATATTTTTATATTAAACTTAAAGATAATTTATTATAATTTAGAAATATAATATTAATCTAATTTTAATAATTAAAATTTACAAAATGTGAGATTATTTATAAATATTAATCCAATATTATTTTGTATATTTGTATATTTGTATTTGAATTTGATCCATAGTATTCTTAGTAAGGAGTTGTATGTAAAAGTCATGAACAAAAAATGTGAGCTCATGGGAGAGAGGTGTACTAACTCTAAAGTAGATTTCATCATTACAAGAAACATTTGCCCGTTACTTATTAACTTATTATTATATTAGAAAATCATATCCTCAAAAATTTATATATATACTAGATGTGAAGAACACCGAAGCCCCCTGTACCCCCGAGTGATACATAGTAGGTTGAAAGTCTGTATATAAAAGGTTTTCATCCATTTTGTTTCAATCAGTATATTACATAAAACAATCATTTTGTTGTGTTCTTGTATATGTTCTATCTATCTATCTACCTCTAGGCTCTGGCTCTACGTTACTCGAAAGTTCTTGACATCAACAACCACATTTCTCCAAGTGTCCCTATCCTGAGCTATAACCATCTAACTCCTACCCATTCCCATCTCTCTCCCGTCCCTTCCTACATTGTCCTCCCACAGCGTCCTTGGTCTTCCCATTCTAGCCACGTGCCCTGCCTATCGCAGCCTTCGCGATTTTATAACCCTAACTATTTCTGGAGATGCATAGAGGTCATGCAATTAATCTTTCTTTGGACTAAAAATGCTGGGAAGAATCCTATTCTCAAATACTCTGAATCTACTCTCATCTCCCAGAGTCATAGACCATGCCTCCCACCCATATAATACAACAGGTCCAAATAATTGTTTTATATATTTTAATTTTGATTCCCTTTGATAATAATTGTGATGAGATAACCTTTTTACTCCTTGGCGTTTCCCGATTGCAACCTCGATTTAAATTCTTCTCAGATATTATTATCCTTCGTGAATATATTCGATTTTTCTACATATTAAAATTCTACATTTTCTATATTTAGATTTTGTATGTTAATAATGTTCCTCCCTGATACTAAATATTTTGTCTTATCACTATTAATTTAAAACCACATCTCTTCTCCTGCCTCGATTAATTTTTTAAGACCACCATATTATTAAAGTAGCATTTTTAAAATTTAAAAAAAAAAATATTCTTAATTTTTAAATTAAAATTTTTTATTTTTTCTCAAATTACTGTTATTGTATTTATCGACAAATATTTATTTTTAGTATCAATTCATCGACACGATATGTTTTCTGAACCATTTCATTAGAAATTTTATTTTTTAAACGTGTTTCTCTTAATCTTTCCTTAGGGATTATCTGAAACATACAAAATAATTAAACATTAAATAAAAAAAAAATTATATATTTATATATATATATAAAAATAAAATAAAAACCTGACAATCTTCTTGTTTTCCATTAGCACTTAATCTGGTTTTATTATGACAGATAGGAAAAAAATCAATGTAGAAGAATTCAGACTTCCGACTTAAGATTCCTCCTCTATATCTATCTTTTGCGTGGGTTGATTGAAATAATGCTTGAGGCAAACAACATTAACAGCAACAACAAAAAAAAAAGGATGAAATCGTCTCTAATAATAAAACACGTTTTATTCATGTTAGAATTAATCGTTTTTTTTTTTTATTTTAATTTGATAAAACGTTATTAAGAACTTTAATTGAACTCTTTTGTTCTTTTAATGAAGTGAAAGATCACATTTCTATATTTTTTCTATTTCCTCACGTATCCAATCAAAATATTTCACTTAACATATTGATAAATAAATTTCAATCAACCTTTTGTGTTAATGAAATATGTATACAAATGTTTCAGAGATAATTAATATTTATATTTATTTAAAATAATTAATTTCAATGATAACATTATTATTATAATTTGTAATTTATTAAGTCTATTGGGTTGTTATTAATGTTTATTATATATCCATTTTAATTTACTAAATTTATTTTTTAATTTTTTAAACTTTATTAGGTTTAGGTTCCAGTAGCTCACAATTATATTATTTTATGTATGAACCAGTTTTTTACATATTTTTAAAAAGTATAAAATAAACGAAAAATAATAATAATTATTATTAAGTTTATCAATTTAAATAATATTTTTTGTTATTTTGTATTCAATTTTGATTAATATTAAATTTTGAAAATTAAGGTTATAGATTTTATATATTCTTTGAATTTATTTTATTTATTCCTTATCTAGAAAATAATATATAAAAACATTTAATGTAGGTATTTTCATAAATTGACAAGTTATTTTTTTTTTTTTTGTAAATGATTAACTGGTATTTTGATTTTATTGTTTTTATTTATTTATTTATTTATTTTTTGATTAATTATAATTTAAAGAAAGTAATATTCCATTGATGAGGAGTAGAATTGTGGAAGCTACCTTACGATTTAGTATTATATAATATATATTATATAGGATATCATATTCACTAAAAAAAAGTTTGTTTTTTTGTATTTGATTTTGTTCCACTTTTACATTTACAGGTATACATCAACAACATTAACATTTTTAGTAAGCCAGCGGAAAAAGCTTTATCCTTGATTCTTAAATTAGAGAAAGGAGAAAGAAGTGAGGGGAGAAAGGGTTGGGGGTTTATTTGATCAAGAGCTTAGCTTAGGGCTTTAAGACCCCTCTTTCAGAGGCATTATGGTCAATGGCCGTGGGAAGAGGCAACCGCGCCAGGTAACTTGTCTTTTGAGATTGGGGCATCTCCTAAATCTTGTACTCTGTTTCTAATACACAGAGTCTGGCTCTTTATCTAGCAACATGGTTTATTTATTTACTTGAAATTTAATTTATATTGGTTTACCAAGTTTATCTCCCTTAAAAGAATAATAAAATAATAAAAAAGAACTAAAATGTAGATATTTTATTTTTTTTAAATCATAATCAACAGTTCTTTCGTTATTTTAGTTCAAGTTAAATTTTATTTTTAGTTATAATAAAATATGTATAAAAATAATTGAAATAAATAATTTGATATAAATATCTCATAATTCACTGGAAATGTACATATATTATAAATATGAATCTGAAAAGATCATATTGAGAGATTAATGTCTTTGAATCCAGATAATTGAGATTTCATTTAGTAGATTTACAAATACAATATAAAAAAAATCTGGAGTGTCTCCACTCGACTATCTCGCAATTTGAATTGGATTAAATAACATAATATATTATATTTAAATTAAATTTAATTAATTAAATTATAAATTAAAATTAATAAATAAAATTTATTAAATCAGCGCGTGTTTGGCTCTTTGTTGATGCCACCACGTCACGTGCTGGCGCGTGATTTGCAATGTTAAAAAATTAATTCCGGTACTTTCAGCGATTCAATCAAACTGAAATTCTATATTTATCGGTTTTATACAATTTTTAATCATGTGAAAAACTATTAACATCTATTACATCTTTATTTTTACGGTTAGTTTAGAGGATAAAAAATGAAAACATGATAGGTAATGACCCTCTTCCGAATTTCTCAAAAGTTGATAGAAAACTATGAATTTTGAATAATGCCCGTGTACCAAATTTCATTATTCTAGCTCAAATCGTTTTTTCGCAATCCTCTCTCTATATATATACAAACACATACAGACATTTGACTCAACCTTAGGAAAAATGACTCAGGGACCTTCAAAACGTATAAAAACATCAAAATCTCGAGATCGAAAATTTTCGTGATTGCAATACTATATCTGGCGAGATAGTAATAAACAATGTGTTTTTTTTTAATTTTATTGACATTTTCTAAAAAATTTAATTTTTATAATAATATTTTTATAAAATCTGATAATTTTTATTTTCCCCCTAAACTATTTGGCATTATATTTCATATTTATTTTTTATTTTTTTTTAAAAAGATTATCAATTAAAGTATATTTTTGTGTACATTAAAATATAATAAATCATCATACCAGAATTTTTTTTTATTTAATTATAAATATGAATTCTAATGAAATATAATATAATATATATATATATATTTAATTGATACATTCAATATTATCATATGATATTATAATATTAATGTAAACCATTGATAGGCCTAATTGTATTATTTAATTTTAAATTAAATTCATGTATCATCATCTTTCTTCTTTGATGATGATTCAATCTAACGATAAAGATGTATATATTTCTATATCGTCTGTGAAATGTGATTAAGGGTGTTAGTGATGGAGAAGAAAGGCACGGAGGGGATTTACTCGAAAGAAAAAAGTGGATAAACCCCCGGGGCAAGGTTCCTCTGTCGCCACATGCAAGCAGACAGATATCACGCACACGCATCCATTTGTTAAATAACTCTTTTAAACGTCTGTCGGCTTAAAAACAAAAAAGAAAAGAAAATAAAAATTAGAATATGCGCCCATCTATTAATATTAATTACAAATTATTAAAGTGATATTGATATTCATTTACTATAGGTAAATAGATATATACGTATGTGTGCATGTGTGTGTGTCTATTCATGTGACTGTTCGATTTTAAATTTGAAGTAGAAAGATTGATTCAATCATTGGAATGAAATTGATTTGGTTTGGTAGCAGTACAAAGAAAAGAAAAGATAATGAAATCAATCGGGCAAGATTCTTTAGAATGAAATAAAAATAATCATGTTGTAAATCAATATGCTGGTGCTAACAAGTTCAGACACTTGTTGAAACATGACACAGTTAAAGGGGCCGATTAATATTAGAAGAAATCATCAGAGTTACAGTTAAAGGGATTTTTATCAATCACTTTAATCAATATACGAGTATGATTCGTTTTCAGCTTTAAATATTCAACTCAATTTTATTTACACAAAGACAAGAGTCAAAAGTAAAATTTTAAAAGTAATGATTCCAGTGGGGCGTATTAATTAAAATTAACGGATTTTTTAAAGCTTAGAGAAACTAAAAGATTGTTTTTTCCTTATGCCTTTCTACTCTCAAAAAAGTTTTTTTATCTATAAAATATTCTCCAGAATTAGCACTGGGCAGTCAATGAACACGAATTAATTTGTGTACTTCTTAATTATATAATCAACAAATTCGACATTTTATAAAAATAAAAAAATTTTTTTTTTTTTTATTTCAAAATATAAGTTTCTATGTATATTGAAAATTGTTTTCTGAAATTTAACAAATAGATTTATATCAAAAAAAAAAGAACAAAATAATCATATTGACAAAAGACTTATTAAATTAATTAATATTTTATGCCTTATCTATATCATAATATCATTATAAAAAATCATCGTACACCTTGTTATCAACTTAGTTCTTCTTCATCTTCATATTAAAAATCTTATCAACTTGTGGTTAAATTTGATTATCTAATTGAAAGATTTCAAAATTATCATTTGGAAAATGTATCTCAAAACAATACAAATCAAATTATATATATTAGTAGAATTCTTCGGAAAAACTAATAACTTGAAAAAAAATATGATATGATTAATCGAAAAATGTCAGTTACGAAGAAATTGAATTAATTTAATTCTTTTTTTTTTTTAATCAAAATAAATCAATTAAAAATATAATTTTTTCTAAGATGTTATATTAAATGTCATTTAGTTCAGATAAAGATTGAATTTGTTATATCATTTATATTTTATATTATTAAAGGGCGTTTCGTTACTTTTAAAAGAAATATGGTTTAATAAGTAGGTTAATTAAAATGAATATGAAAATCATATAAATTGATATAATTGTTTTTTATTCCTTTACATTATACAAGTATAATAAATAACTAAATTGATTCTCATTATATGAGAGCAGGTCAATAAGTCCGTCACCTTTTGAATGAAAAACACAGGTTATTGGATAAAAAATTATTTTATTTTTAACGTAGTCTCCTTAGAGCCTTTCTCCATTTTTTATACCTTCCAAAAAATAAGATTTATCGAAGACATTTGAGATGATTTCATCGTTGGAGTCAAATCTCTTTCCGTTGAGCCATTTCTTCAGGTTTGGAAACAAGAAATTGTCTAAATCGGATCTAATAGGCTAAATCCGGAGAATAGGGTGAATGTGGGAGCAATTCAAATCCCAATTTATGGATTTTCATGGAAATTCACTTTTTTCCACTTTCTTCTCAAATTACGATGGATGTAAAAAAAAACGAAAAGGCCCAGATGGTTCAAATTTCGACAGGAGTAAGCTGATAGTTGCCTGCTGACAGGAGCCATATCATTTAAGAAACGGTAAATTCAAAAAGACTTATTGACTTGCCTTCATATGAGGTTATTCGAGATTTTACTTGAGGTTGAATTACTTAATTTTATATATATTAACTTTATAATAATAAAATAAAATATATATATAAAAGTTTTAATATATATATATTTGGATGGTTAAAAAAATATTCAGTTATTGAAATTATCAAGGTAATTTTTTTCTATAATATTTCAATTTAAATTTTTTTTTAAAAATTCGGAATTATTTTTACTCTTTCAAATCCAATTTAAGCAATACTTTCTTTATATTTATTTTTTCATTCTTGAAGTTGAAGTGGTTAGCAGTAAAATTGAAAGGATCGAAAATCTTCTAACTGTTCTGGGTCCCAAACGGTAACCAAAATCTTTATTTGTCTTGATCACTCGCTATTCAGATGGTATGAATTATCATTTGGTGTCTTGGATTATTTTTTCTATCGATACACATCGCACTGGATAAATGTTCTTTAATAGAAAGGAAATATTCGAATCGGCTGTTCTTTGTAATTCTCATTTGAGGCTGATAACTGTCAATTACAAGGTAATCCGACTGACAAACATGTCCAGTCCACTCGGCAACCAGATACCCTGTAGAAAGGAAGTTCTGGCGGATTTTCTTAACCTGCTCTCTTTCTCTCTCAATTTAAAAGCGTGTAATCAATTCCCAAAGGGGAGGATCAATTTATCTCGGGTTTACGTGATAAATTTACAAAACATGGCACGTGAGTGCCACGTGGCTCTCTCAAACAAGCAAGCCCAAACGCCTCTCCACATTCTCTCAGAGAGAAGACGATGACAATCCAAAATATTACCAACAACTAATTAAAATAATTATGTGCTCAAGCAGGTACATTTTTTTCTTCCCGTAGCTAATTACAGAAAATTGTAATTTTTCATATATAAATTAAAATATCATTCAAAGTTTTTGCTAATTTACTTCATTCAATTTCATACAAGAATGAATAGTTAATTTCTCCTCAGGCTTTATTACTATATTATTCACTTTTGAGCGGGCAGTTTAATAGAATAAATTAGTTACCAATCGTTTATGTGACAATATCATAAAAAAAAAAATTGTCCTTTTTGTACATGCCACTTCTTATATAATTTATTCGTCGTTAATGACTGACTCCCCCATATCCTTATATAATGTTAATAATAATATAATTTGTACAAAACAATAACATAAAATATTGTCTTTCAAATGTAATCCCATCATTTTTACAATTATTTTTTTTTATTTTAGATAGTATAATATTAATTATTTTGATTGCTAGTTTTTCATAGAAGAATGCAAAACCGAATTTTAAATATAGATTCAAAGTAGTATATTAATTACTTTTATAATAATTGTAATCAACAAATATATAATATAAATTTTGATTTTAACTTTACGAGAGAGGAATCTAGATTTGAGATTATAAATTATTAATAAAAAAAAAAATATGAATAAAACATTTAATAAAAATTATAATCTTAGTTAAAGTAATTTATAAATAAATAGCCTGATGAATGAAAATGTCGCCAGGAGCCCTTCGCTTGACCTTTCTATGAATTCATTAGCTAACCTTTTGGATGAACTCCATTCTATTGAAAAGGATAGGGAATTCAAAAGAAATGTTAACGATCCATATATCAACAGCTATTATGATTTAATTATTATTATTATTATTATTATTATTATTAAAAACATTTTTGTTGCTGTTATTGTTAGATTATGAAATAATTCACGATTATATTCTATTTTTATTTTTTTTTTTCGATAAATTGGAGAATAATTATAAATATTTTCTGTTAATCTTTAAAAAAGATGATGGGATTATTTTTTTCTATTTAAAAAATAAGAATTATAAAAGAAAATAATAATTAAAAAAATACTTATGCGATATATTACTTATACAATTTCATAACCTATAAGCATTAATGTCTGTCTGTATATTATATTTCACGATATAAAAAATTTATATATATATATAAATTGTTCATTTAAATTTTAAATATATAATATATTATAAATATAGGATTATTTTAGATGCCAAGTATCATTTAAAACTTTAAATAAAAGGAAAGGAAAAATATTTTTTGAAAAATAATAAGAGGTTTGTTTTTATTGGTAGAAAATAAAGTTTATAAATATATATATATATATTATTATATTCCAAAATTTTAAAATCACTACTAAATCCATTCAATCAAAACTAATAATCCAAAGAATTAAAATATATTTCAATATAATTTTTATGAAGATACTTTTTTTTTTAAAAATTTATAATAATAAAATTATGAACGAAAATATAAAATGTTACACATTATATCGAATTCAATGAATATTGGGTGGTATATTAGTTGATTGATGATAAAATTGTTTATGTAAATTACGAATAAAAGAGTATTAAATAAAATTATAATCAATTCAAATTTTTGTACAAAATGATTTGTAACTTTCGAAAAACAATTATGAATACAATTCGACATCTATTTGAATAAATCTATTCATACTTTCATTAAATTTTCATTTTGTCATTCAAATATTTGTAAAAAGAATATTGTCTTATTTGTTCTGGTTGAGAGAGATACGTAGATAAACAATTATAATCATAACACTTATCAGTTATTTTCAAGGTTTATCATTAATTCGACGCGATTTCTTTAGAATTAAATAAACGAAGAAGGGCTCGCTAATCAAGATTCACAGATTAACATGGATAATTAATTTGATTTCACCAATCTAATCAAAATCATCTATATATATTTATATAGTATATATATATATATATATAACACATTTCATCGCATTCATTTTGTTAATATACCAATGTTACACTGTTACACTTAATGAAATGTTTAAAAAATTTTGATATAGTATAAAACTCTTACAATGTGAGAGTTTATTAAGTTTTTTTAGAGCTAAATAAACCCATTAAGTTATAATATATTATTTGTCAAAGTTCGTGTGTGTCATAATAATCAAAAGCTTTTTTCATTTTTACCAAAATATATATTATTATTAATGTATTAATTAATTATTTTCTATCCTCCATGAATGATTTATATTAAAAATTTCTTATTAATCATTATTGGTTTTTAATAACAATTTCATATAATTATTTCATCTCATACTTATATATATGCTGTGCCCCAAAGAAGATGGCTCTAAAGTTTTTATATGGGATTTATATAATATAATGATAATAATATTAGATAGCCTTGGAAAATTATTACAAATATATCATCATTTCCATATCAATAATTTCTAAAACCTTTCTTAAAACCAATTAATTCGATGGTAATAAAATTTGAAATTTGTGAAAATCATAGTAATCGTAGATATTGACAGAATTGAGACTTAAGTGTAAAGTAATTTTTTTTAAATGATTACCTTGTGCCAAGCTTAAGCTGAAATACATATACGTTTTAATAAAATTTCTTTTTTTTATGGGGAGGGGCTAGGTCTATTGTCTCATTGTCTATAAAGATGATTTCATACACCTAAAGTGTTTGACTCTATTGTAATAAACCTAATTGAGTTATAATCTTTGACAATTTTGATTGATTCCACCTTAACCAATTATCTTATATTTAATCTAATTTGATACTAGGTAAATTTTCTTTATATATATTTATATATTTATAATTTTTTCCTTTAACTTATTTTTGAATGACTAAGAATGAATAAGAAAATATGATTGATTATAATATTAATTATGTTTCCATTGATATATTTCAGTAAGTACACGCTATTCAAAACAGATATCCTTTATCGACTTGATTTATTTAACTATAATCTTGTTTCGAGTAAATTTTATTCCATTTAATTTGATCAATTCAGAAATTTTTATGTTTTTAATAAAATTAATTTGTTGATCAATTAAATAATAAATTTCAAATTTTATTTCTATATATGAATTAAATGAATGAAATGTTTCTGAATACAGTACTTCTTTCTTATTTTTATTTCTTTTGATTTATTAAAAAAAATTAAATTTTGTTTATTATTATTAAAATAATTTAAATTGATCATATATTTTTCATTTGAACATTATGAATATGAAGATGTTCCAATACTTATTTTGTCTTTATTCAAATAATATGTAATATTTAATAGCTTAATTTAAAAAATAATTTTATAATAAATATTTAAAAAGTCATGTTTTGTGATTTTCTATTTCAAAATATTTAATAGTTTAATAAACATGCAAGTTTATTATTCAAAAATATAAGCGAACATTCTAGTACCGCTTTTAATATACATAATCTGATCTTATCTGTCAAACATTGAATAAGTTGGGTGCATTCTTCAAAACAATCAGCAAAAACTTACGTTATAGTATTTTGGAATTTTGGGAATCCAAAAGTTTTTTTTTTTTTTAACTTATTTAATTCTTTTTATGTCTTATATTTATTTTTAAAAATTAATTAAGATATTAATAATTTTATTTCATTAAAAAAACTGCTTTAAAAAAATAACGATTATAAATAAATATTAAAACTAAACATTATATATTATATGAATTAAAAAATATTATTAAATTATTTAATGTAGGTATTAATATTGAAAATATAATAATCATAATGATTTGGACTAGAAAGTTGAATGTATACGTTTGGTTTAATGACACAATGACTCTTTTCAGTAAATACAATGATTATGACATAAAATATTAATTTTTTAGCAATTACTTTTTTTATTTTTTATTTTTTATTTCATTTTTTGTTTTTTGATCGACATATGAAATTTTATCGTCTCTAAAATGAGGTGGCGTGTTTTTTTTTCAAGAATAATATTAGAAATCTTTTTCTCTCCCAGACTTATTCTCTTACCTTTTCTCGTCTATGTATACATGACAATTCTTTCTTTTTGACCTATAAGTGAGCAAATATTCAAGCCAGTCAATGAGTCAAGCCTTATATGGATGGTTGCCCTCGACGATTGGTGCGGCAATCAATTCCCAATTTCAATTTATTCATTTTTCTTTTTTTTTTTTTTTCTTCTTTCATTAGAAATAATTACAGGCTATATTTAATGTTGATGATTTATTATTAACTCTTTTCAACCACTCGTCAAAATTCACCTCCATACTTTCATTTTAGATCATTTTCTTTATTAATAAATCAAAATCATATATTATTTATTTCTTTCCCGTAAAGTTTTTTTTTTTTTTTTTTTTTTATTTAAAGTAATAATTTATTTATTAAGAAATAATTGTATGACAAAAATATGGTTACTGATAGAACGATCTCAAAATTTGCTCACTGAGTAGATACATTTATACATACACATCGTCAAAAATGCAGAAATATAATTTTTAAAAATATGAGAAATGGATTCTTGAACCTTGAAAGGTAAAAAAAAATCTGAAATTTCATAGCAATTTGACCTCCCACTTCAAAAACAAATCCACACAAGTCTAAATATTAAACATAAACGTAGGTTTTTTAAAGTAAAATCTATTTTATTAAAAGAATCATTCAAGGTTTTTATGGGGGAGATGATTTTCAAAATAAGGTAAACATAAAATAGAATTTCTTTGGTTCTAAGCATAGATAATTTTTGAAATATAAAAACGTATATGATTTATAAAAATTAAAAATTAAAGAGTAAAAAATTCAAATTCAAACTAAATTAAAAAAAATAAAAATTTGAAAAGAAAAGATTTGATGAATTTACTATAAAAATATGTTTTGAAGTGAACTCTCTGATTAAATAGCAAGATCGCCGTAGGCTGGTTGGGCAGCTAGTGTTAATAATAATACCTATAATGTCACACATTAACATTCACTCACCTAAAAGATATCCAAATGAAAAACACATACGATTAATTAATCCTCATTTTTATTCATAATTTCTTCTCTATAAATTATATTCATTCGTCTTGGAAGTACATATATTTATTTAAAATTTAAAAAAAAAACCTGATTTGATCAGGATAGACTTCATAAATTGTCAAGTTATGGATAGAATGATAATTATCTTATTTCATTTAATATAAAATTAAATAAAAACCCAATCATTTTTTATTAGAATTGTTTTTTAAACACGATGAAATTTTAATGGATAAAACATTTCAGATTAATGATATAAATTTATTTATTTATTTATATGGAATTTGTGTATATATGAACAATTAACAAAAGTTATAATAATAGATATTATAATCAAAAGATAGGATCACCTCCTACATGATATTCCATAAAAATGTAATAGTAATAAAAAATATAACTTAGTATATTATTCATCCAAAAGCTTTCCTCTTATCATTAATTTTTTTTTTAATCTTCCTGTATATATTTATAGTTTCTTTCTAGATAGGTATTAAATCTGTAAATATGATTATAAAATTATTTTTGTCCTGACAATTTTATAATAAAGAATTTGAAAATAAAAAAACGTTTAATTATATATTGATAAAAATTAATTTAAATATATTTGTGGATTTTTTAAATTGTTAAAAATAATATATATATATATATACAGGGTTATCATGTGGGTGCGGTTTCAAACATTGTTTAAAGAAAAACAGAATTACTTACAGTTAATGTTGTTTATTAATCTAAGTTGTCGTCTCATACAGTTTTTTTACATAATTAATAAATTTTAATATGGGCGCCCTTAGTAATCAACTTCTCTCCAAACATTCGCTAACTTTTCTTCGTCTGTAAAAATTATATCATCTAAAAGTGATTCGTTTTCACTTATTATGACCAACATTTTAACAGCGAAATTGTAACGGTTTACACCATCATTGTGTTTCAATTCCTGCAGAATCTGAATTTTATAAGCGTGTGATTTGAGTTTTTTATGTAAAACTTTGTGAACCGTTGTTTTTGGAATACCTAATTCAACGCTTCGATGAGGAATGGACTTCCCAGGACTTCTAATTGCCGATTGTCTAATTAGTTCAACCGTTTCGTCTGGTACACTTGGTTTGCCGGTTGATTGTTAGTTCTATGCCCGAACGATACCTAATAATAATAATCTCTCTATCTATCTCTGTGGCTCTACTGAACTCGAAAGTTCAAGACCTCAGCAACAAGATTTCTTCATTCAGTTTAGTTTCTCCTAGTGTTCCTATCCTGAGCCACGACCATCCCCACCCTCTCCCATCTCTGTCACGCCCCCTCCTACATTGTCCACCTACCACGTCCTTGTTCTTCCCAATCGACATCCCAACCAATATATTTTTCGCCATTCTTTCCTCTCCCATTCTAGCCAGCCCATCGCAGCCCTCTCGGTTTTATAATAATAATAATCCTGAGGTAAAATTATAATTTATTATTATATTTATTTTTCTTTCATTTTTCTATGAACAAATAAATAGATAAGAATTTGCTATGTATATGCTAATTAATGGTTTGAGGCCAATTATCATATTATACAAACAATTATTACTTTAATAGGTATAATATAAGTATAATTCTTGGAATTACTCACCAAAGACCTGGTGTTGTTGATGATGACCCCAACACTGGTGAAGTAAGAAACATGTTTTTCGTCTTATCATTCAAATATTCATTGATTTTCATCTCTAGACATAAAGATCTTTTGAACATTTTTTTTTTCCTCCAATACTTCCAATACATTCACAATGTGTATATTAATTCAAATATGTATTATTCTAGTTAATTTATATGCATTTCTATCAAAGTTTGCATAATTCTTTATTTAATTGAAGTGTTTTTTTTTTTTTAATTTTATTTTGGATTCTATTTGAGACCAATGTTCAAGCCTTTTCAAAATATCGCACTCTTTTTATTTTCAATTGCTTCTTTTTTTTCCTCTATTCTTTAAGTCATGTAATAAATAGAATTCAGAGCATGAGTTTATGTAATTTGCTTAATTGGCATTTTTACACTGGTACTTGAAATATACATAAAAAATTATTTGAAATTTGTTGAAAAAAAAACAACAAAGTGAAAATAAAAAGTCCGATGTTGATTTATATTTATTAAAATTAAGATTAAAGAATTATAGTGAATTATAATATTTAATTTAATTATTTATTTGATCGAAAATTGAAAATAGAATGTACCTTTTATAATTTATTATTATTATTATTTATATTCACTTCTCTTCTATATATATAATTACAAATATTATGAAATAGTAGTAATTATCTATAACCGTATAATAAAGTATGAGAGTCAGAGACTTATAACTTGAAAATATATAGAATAGAGGGATACAAGTTATATTTAGTATGTATTCAATTATATATATATATATAGGATATATTATAGACTAATTAATCACTGGAAAAATATTTGCATGACCACCTTGGCATTGGCCTAGACATGTTTGCAAAAAAAAAATATTTTAATTAATCGCTGTTAATTTGTTGTTCATTTTATTTATTTATTTTTTATTCATTAATTAATGTTATTGTTTTTTTTTTTCTGTTACAGGTAAGCATCCTGACGTTCTCTCTCTCATCATCTCCTCTATGAATTGTAAAGTTTCCTGGCAAGGGAAAGAAACATCATCCAGTGAATTTGCATAGATTAATAGTTATTATTCATTTGTCCGCCTCTACTTACTTACCCTTGTCATTCCTAATTATTTTCTAAATAAACTTTGAAATTTATCAATTGAAACCATTGATAATAAACCTAACAACATTAAAATATTTTATAACTTATTTAAAATATTCTGAATTGAGATAAATAGAGAAATAAAGTTGGAAAGAGTGGAAGCTGGAAATTCATCTTTCATAGAATTTTAGCCTTCACTTCTCCCTCAGGTAGAAACCATGATACTTAATTACAAGTAATCTAAGTAATGGATATTAGACATCAATCAATATTAATTACAATCTTTAAGATTTCCTGACCTAGCAATAATTTTTTTTTTTTTTTTGTTTATAATTAAAAAAAAATGTAAGTTGTAAGTCGTGTACGAGTATCTACATCGGAAAGAGATATTCCATTTCACATGCATAGTTGAACATTTCATAAATTATAAAAAAAAAAAATTGATTGCTTTCACTTGAGTCAGTAAACCAATGGTTTATTCTTTTTTTTAATCTTTATTAACACATTACTACGCATTATCTTAAAATAATGAAAAAATTTTAATTTACATGATTTTAATTGCTTATTTTAATCAATTAAAATTTTTATATATGATATTATTTTGAATTCTTTTTACTATCTCGTAAGAGATAGTATTGCGATCATTTTTTATACATTAAAATATAAAAATAAATATATTTATATTTTTTCTATTCGAGTGAATATACATATATTTGTACTTAGGTATAGCTAATTTTTTTTTTTAACCTTACTTATTTGAATAAAATTTGTAAAACAATAATTTGGATCAAAACCCTATCAACTCTTCAATATACTAATAATTTTACAATTTATATAGTATAATTAATTTAAATTCAAAAAATTAATTAATAATACACATTATTTTTATCATATTTTATTATATTTATATTTAGGTTACCCTGATAATAATTTATATAAGATAAATAAATGTATGGAGAGAATATGAACAACAAAGTATTATAAGAGGACGCGAAAGATATATAAAGTAACCTTGACATTGACCTGAATGTGTTTGTGTGTATAAAGGAGAAGTATACGTATTCTTTTAAATGTGTTGTTTGAGATGACAACATACCTAATTCAATCTCTTTCATTTTATACTTCTACTAAAATGACTTATTTCCAATATAGTCAAAATTTTTAAATCTGGTTTTCTCCAATTTTTAAGATTCTATTTAAAAATAACAATAACAAAATTAAAGAAACATGCTAATAAGATCTATTCCCTCTAAGATACTCGTATGCGCAGCCGCGCATTAATTTTTTAAAAAATTTATAGCAAATTGTTATTTTTAAAATCATTTCATAAAATAAATAAATTTCTTCGTACAAGAATAGAAATGATTGTATAGCACTTTTTTTTCCAACCCCATTGAAAACGTAAAATGTGTGTGGGCTAAACCGTTTTTTCTACTTCTTCCCAGGTGGTCAACCATCATTCATCCAAGTTTTCCCTCCACCTAGGATATCTCTTCTCATTCTTTACTTCTATATCGATGCGTGTGTGATTTTCGCACCTTCGCGTGTGGCGCCACTCTTCGCCGCCGGTGGCAATTACATATTGTAAAGTTGCGCCTCATAATTGAAACATTAATAGCCAAGAGGCAATCCAAGGTGTTCCCTCAAATGAAAGCGGCGTGCTATCGACGAACTCACATATATCCAGTTAAACCCACACACAGAAATCTTTATTCTTTTTTTTTTTTTTACCATCGCTAATATGCAAAATTTATATAATTAGGATAATTCTAAGTAAAATTGACCGGTTTTAAAAACAAAACACATTGACTAACAAATTATTATCGATTATATATTATTATTTCTTATTTTTATTTTTTTCATTTATTATTGTCATATATACAGGTAGTCAAATTATCGATTATCTAAAGTTAAAAATTATAAATTCCTTTAAAATTTAGTTATTAAAATATTAAAATTACCTTTCCTCTCACTTTCCTTTAATATATTTTTATGCTTAAAATTAGTCATTAAATGAAAAGTAAATTAAACAATATAATAATTGAATATTTATGGTCAAATTATCATAATTTTTTTTTTTTAACTTTATCGGATCTATTTTAGTAAGCTTTGTATTTAGATATAATGCTTTATTAATTCTTCAATCTAATTGAACTTGGTGAAATTTGATCCTTTGAGTTTGACGTTAAAATACTATATAACCTCAAGACCACCAACCTGCATATGTTTTTAGTTAAAATTTGAAAAAACAAATTTCTAGATGAATGGGAAGGTTTAACTCACATGAGTCGATAAGTACCCTTGATAATATATTACTTTTTACAATTAAACGGATCAATTGAAATTAAAATTAAAAAGTAAAAACATTACTAAAATAATTTTATAGAACGATTCAAATCTTTTCTCAAATTTCTTTTTTCTCTAATGACACAAATTATAAAACAGCAATGAATAGTTAATGCAGCGATAAACCAAGTTCGGTTAAGCCGAAATATTTAAATAAAACTAAAAACTAGAATTTATTCGACTTTCAAAATGCAATAGCCGAGAGGTATTTCTAATTTTGTTTTTCTTTCTTATTCAAAAATATTCTCGTCAATCAATCGCCACCTGGGTGGTCATTTTTATCAAGAAAAATATTATTCATATATATATATATATAAGATATAATGGTAAATAATACTCTGATCTCTAATATATTCTAAATGTTCCGAGACACATAAAGAAGAAATTATTTTTCTATTCTTTTTTTTTTTTTCCTATTCATGCAATTTTTCATGTTCTATGTGAATTTCTTTCAATGTGAGAAATAGATGATTAAAATTGGAATGGAACGGATGATAACAATTTTGTAGCCCGGGGCGGTCTTTCAAGAGAGTAGCAGGTTAAGCAGCCGCTAAGATAGGAAGGAAGCACTTTAAATATGTAGGCAGTCTTGATTGGTAGGTAGGTGGTAGGGTTAGATCAAGTTGATCGTTCGTTCATCTTACCGAACTTTCATCAAAGTAAATTGCTTTTCCATATAATTATTCCATCTTAACCATATATAGATTAATATTCTTATGCAATTTAATCACAAATAATGGTTCAATTTTATTACACTACAAATAAATCGATATTCTTTAAAAAAAAAAATTAAATTAATTTCACTACAATAGTATTTTTTTAAAATATAAGATTAAATTTAATTGATATAATTATTAATGTATAAAATATATAGTAACTCAAAAGGTACAATAAATGTACAATACAAATACTTCTTTAGAAAATTAATTGAATTTATTTGCCAGATTTTAATTATTTTTTATGATTTATCAATTTACATGTCAGTCATCTTCATTTATGTAAAATGAGATTGAAAATAAATGTACAATATATATATATATATACGTATATTTATAATTTAGACAGTAATCAATTACTTAAAATATTAGTTTATTATTAAAATTGAATAAAATACAAAATATTTCATTAAAAGATATATTACGTAAAAATATTGGAAAATTGAATAAATGTCATTTATTTTTATATCACTTATATTCTAATAAAATAATTAAATTAATAGATTATTAAATATAAAATATTACACAGGTGAATTTGATAATATTAATACTTGTTAACATACACCAATATCGCTATAGTTCATCATTTATATTTTATTTAATATTATTATTATTATTATTATTTTATTAAGGATGTGCAGACATCCCAAGCCATTAACACGATCTGTCATACAGATTGTATTGACTTTTTATTATACGAGTCAA
Organism: Labia minor; assembly: GCA_963082975.1. NCBI lineage: Eukaryota > Metazoa > Arthropoda > Insecta > Dermaptera > Spongiphoridae > Labia > Labia minor. The sequence goes on along the minus strand of OY720349.1, from coordinate 65,150,522 downwards.
TTAATAAATACATTTTCTGAATTCATTGGAGTGACTGTAAAAGGGCAACCTGGAATAGATTAGAATAAATAAATTAACTATGTAAAGTTAAAATTAACCATGGCATCACTGAATTAACAAAGTTGTTTCTCACATACAACACCGGAGATTTAGGTAAATTAATATAATATATTTAATCTTATTAAATTTTTAAAATAGTTCATGACAAATAATTCTTAATTTTTCATATATTATTAATACAACATTATTATATATGTAAGATATTATTAATGGCCTAAATAAGATTTCTATTTTAATATAGAATAAAGAACAATTTGAAAATGAAATTAATACTTTCATTAAAATAATTTTTTTTTCTTGTAAATTAATTATCTTTTAAAATTTACATATTGATTTTCTTTATTTTAAATACATAGTTAAGTATTTAATTTTTTTTTATAATAATTGATAATTCATTTAATTTAATATTTAATAAATGATCGTTACTAAAGGTTGATTATTTATTATTCATCAAAGTTAATTAATTATTATTTTTATATTGAATCATTGAATGGTTGTTAAAATGACATTAATACTAATTGACACTGCTTTTATTATACAATTAAAAATTTATTATAATTGGTCGGATAATAAAATAATATTTTATATACATATTATTTTTTAAAGATCAAAAATAAAATATAATTGTATTTATTTTTTATCTATGTATTAAGTATTTTTGGGTAAATACCTAAATTTATGTATCTATATATATATATATATATATTTAATTATTATGGTACCCCAATTTTTTCAAACATTCCAATCCTACACCTATTCATCCAACTTATTGTATTCCTTTTATTTATCCAAAATAAATCGTGTTTAATTAATATATATTGTTTTATTTTTAAGAATAAACAAATAAATGAAGGCAAATTACTGATTAATGGGGATGGATAGTAAAACAAGTCCATCTCGTTTCTTCCTATCTCGTCAGTTGCATCCGAATCTTCATTAGAAAAGTCAGTCAAGTCGTAAAAGGTACTTACATTGCCCAACCGTCGTCATATAGTGCCCCTTAAAAAAAAACAAAGCAGCTTTTGAAGATAATATTTTTGAAAGGCACTAAATTTAGATATTACATCAAAGTAATAATAATAATGAATTCGTTGACAAATATAATAGAGATTAGTCAGATATATATTTTTCAATTACATCTTATTTATTTACAATTATAATTAACCGTTTATTATTATATATGAATATATCACTGATGAATATTTGTAAAATTACAGCAGATCATAACTCATTACGGCTATGACATAAACATTAACCAAATGAGTTCGAACACAATGTAAATATTAGTAGAATTAATTTAACTATATATACATATATGAAAAAACAAATAAATAGAAATTGAATATATATATTTATGTGTAGTCATCTTAAATCTGTTTGTTATCTTAAATCAAATCAAAATCATATAAAACTATCGGCTGTAGTTTCTTTTTTAAAATCTAATATTGTGTTTTAATTTTAATTTGTTTGATATGTGATTGTATTGCTCAAAATCATTATATAAGTTCAATATTCCAAGATTTCGCTTCTGAATTAAATTTTCGAGGTTAAAAATTAAAAAATTAATTACTACTGTCACAAAAAATGTCGATAGATAGTAAAGCAAATCGTTTATTAGGTCTATTACGATAGTTGAATATTTTAATTATCGAACCTTTTTATATTTTGTAAACTAAAATTAAAGTTGATAATTGAATAAACTTAATATAAAATAACAAGTATAATACTGTAATTTTTCTCCTTCTTAATTCTTCATGTTTCAAGTTATTTGTTTCACGCGCATTTCGGTTCATTATCAGAAGCTTATTTTTCTTCTCGTCACAAAGCTTCTGATTTTGGTGTAACAACCGAAATGTGCCTAAAGCAAATAAATCAATAAACTTGAAACTTTTAGAGTTTAATTATAAATTATTCTTATCAAGTTTTATATTTTTTAGATTTAATTTAACTTACATAATATATTAAAATGTTTCAACTAATACCTAAAGTTTAATCTAATAATTTCATAAATCTATCCATTGTAACAAAATGTAGACATTTGATTAAATTATTTATTTCATTATTTGTTTTATTTTATAAAAAAATAATTGAATTTATATATGAAAATCTATTACAGAATTTTATGTGCATCATTTTCCTTCAAGTGCCTGATATACCAATTTTATAAAAAAAAAAATTAAAATATGTGTTTGTGATTTATATCAATTCGAAATAGATAAAACATAGTTGACAATTTCAGTGACTATAAATTGATAGAAGAATTTCTGTAAAAGGGAAGGAAGTTAAAAAGTAATAGTCTCATCTCTCTTTCCTAGTAGAATTAGAAAAAAAAATAAATAAAATACTTTTATGATCTCTATAAATTCTTTCGGAAGACATCTTCTTCCTCTTCTTACACTTGGAATTTTCATTAACATTTAATTGATTGGTTAATAAAAAGAAGAGAACGAAATAAGGAAATATGTCCCAACCCTTTTAAATTTAGGCATTTAATTCTTTAGTGTGGTCCTTTAACTTTAAAAAAAAAAGAAATACTTTATAGGCCCTATAAATGTGACATCAACATCAATGTTCCATTTAGAATAAAATAACAAAATTACTACAAGTACTTTCGAATTAAATAACGTGACAATAACAACAACATCAACATCGAGAACTAAGTCATGTAATAAAAACATTGAATCATTTGAATAAGAAAAATGTGTGGAGAGAGGGGTAATATAAATTTTTTAAAAAGGTAATAATAAAAAAATCTCATGTTCTTAAACTCAAAACAAGATACACGAGTTATTTCTTTTTATTCTCATCACTTGAATGGTAAAAAGGTGAAAGTATTTAGGATAAATTAAAATTAAAGTTCAAATATTGAAATGGTTATATACAATAAAATTTCACCTTTGAATTTTAAATTTGTAAATATTTATGAAGAAAAAATTATTTTTATAAAAAATTTTGAAAATTTTATTATCTTTGTTGTATAATATATAAATATTTGCAAAATCTAAAATATCATTTTAACTATAAGCTTTCACGCATAGAAGAAAAAGGAGAACTATTTAGAATTTTAGAAAAATCATGTAAAAAATGTTAATTCAAAATTTCAAAATTAATGAATTATTATGGAAAGACCTATATTCTAAAAAAACATATATAGAAACCTGCCTATGTTTGTAGGTTGATTTTAATTTCACTTTACCTTTGAATGAAAAATTTAGATTTAGATTTTAAAGAAATTCATAAATATTAGTTGGATTAATTGAATGTCACTCATCCAATCGATAACTCTTAATATTAATACAGGGTTATGCATTGATATAAAGAAAATGATTCATAAATATAAATAAAATTATTCATCAAAATAAATAAAACTATTCAATAATATAAATAAAATCAAAATAAATTTAAACAAAGCTTTATTAAAGTTTTATATACAAACTAATACATGAATCTGCAAGTGTGATGAAACGCAGCGTAACTAGAGCCCTAGTGGAGGCACACCAGCTAACGCTCACTTGCCAAAAATATTTGACTTCTACTATCTAAATCGAGGTTACTGCCACCACGAAACCATTCCTCTACTCGTGAGCATGAGAGACAGAACTCTCACCGGGCAGACTCACGATCCCGTGGTACCATTTTGATCATTATTTGTGCACGGTACGGTAAGATTTCATCTAATTTTAAATAAAAAAAATAGTGAAAATGTTTTAAAGCTATTTTTAAATTGTATTAGTGTGTATATAAAACTTAAAAGCTTTGTTTAAATTTATTTTGATTTTATTTATATTAATGAATAATTTTATTTATATTTATGGATCATTTTATTTATATTAATTCATAACCCTGTAATAATGTAATAATATATATTTAATATCTATAGATATATACCTAATATCATATAAGAATTACAATGATGTTTCATTTATATTCTAATGCAAATATTAAAGTTTTTATCAATTGCTATTATATTTAGATTAGCTCTGCCCCCTATACCCCCTGAAGTCTATCTTTTTTTAACCTCTCTTCTTTTTCTTCTTCTGTCTCAGTAGAGCGACCAGCTGCATGTAAGACCCTATCTTTAAAAAGCCTATGAGACTCAATTAATCGTTATTTAATTTTAGGTTCTCTAACTAAAATATACAGACAAATTTGAAATTTGTTATTATCGGTTGCCATGGAAACGTATGGGAAAAAGAAAGCTGTTTTTAGGGTTTCCCGGCAATTATTCGATCTTTTCTCGCCGTAAAAACCATCCTTGGACTTCAACGAACGTTTAAAAAAAAAGAATTGGCAAAATTGGTCCAGGCGTTATTAAGTTATGGCATTACCAACACATTTTGCGATTCATTTTTATATATAAGATTAAAAATAAGTGTTCATACTTTTTGAATAGATGGATGACAGAATGAATGAAAGAAAAGGGAGAAGGGATGGAGAGGGATAACCCTGAAGGTGGCGAGTGAAAGCTCGACTTGGGAAGTTTAGATGGGGCGCCGGTGATAGGCATCTTGGGCGGAGCCCCCTTTAGTGCCTAAAGATGGACAGCAACTGCCTCGTCCACTGTAATTAATTACCTTAAATACTTCCCGAAACACTTTTACTCCAGCCAATTATTGATAATCCAACTCTGTGAACCAATTCTATTTTACACTCACCCCTTCCATTCTACTTTCTTCATCCGTTCTACGATATTTTCCGACACTAACGAAGAAAAATTATATATAAATCCATCTCTTTTAAATGATATTCATCTTTGTATCAATTTTTTCATATAACTTTTTAAAATAGTTTATAAATTTTATTTTTTTATACAAAAAAAAAATAATTAATTTAAAAAAATGGGACATGGAAATGTTGAAATTAAAAAAAAAAAAACAGATCAATTTTTCATTCCATATGATTTGATAACTAATGAAAGAGAAAGGGAAAGAATAATTTAAAATTGTTGAATATTAAATGTATTTTGTATAAATTACTCTATGATTATTTGAATAGGGAAAAGTCTATTTAAGGAGAAAGTTGAATATTTTCGATTGAGAAAAAAAAAATAAAATAAAAATAAAAAAATGATAGATTTTAAATGATGTTTTGAAAGTAAAAGATATGTAAAAAAACTGTAAAATATAAAAATGTTGATAATTGCTTAATTTTCACAAATGAATTTATTGATAACAAATTAAAAATAAATAAATAAGTGCGGATGTACATAATCAATTTTTCATCTGATCTCTTCGATAACAAAAGTATTTATAAGCAAATATGTTTATAAAATTGGAAAATGGGGGTAAATTTGTTTAATCTCAATTTTTTTTCTTATTTCTATAATGGAATAAAAAAGATTTCTGAGCAACTTTATTTTTTCGCAGAATACAAAGTGATTACTTGATTCGAAAATTTTGTCTAATAATTTTTATTTTTAATTTTATTGTCTTTTGTGGGATCCAAATCTATTTTAATCAACTTTTGTAATTTATTAGATTCAATTCATCATCTTCAAATAAATAGATCTGAGTCTGAACATTAAGGCATGTTTACTTTATTAATTATGCTCAATTTGATTTAAATAGAATTTAATAAAAAATAACTGGGATCCATTAAATATTTTTTAATTTAATTGAAATAAGAATAAGTAAAATTTGGCTTAGTACTCTTTGCTCTTTTTCAATTTATATTACAATGAAATAAGTATTGGTTATAAGAGGTATATAACCTATGTATTTTTACAAAAGGAAAAAATAAATGAAAAAACAAAACAAAATGATTGACACTTACTGCCAATATCATTTTAAAAATCAATAATTCTTTTATAATGATATTGACAGATTAGAAAATATATAAAGGATTTGAAATCAGCGAGTAGATAAATTGAAAATTAAATAAGTTGACCTCTGGCCAGGTCCGAACCGACCGACGGTTTGAAGTAAATTAATTTCCAGCTACAGAAACAATTTCAAATAATTTTAATATATCTATTAATGTAATAAAAAACAGATATGGATACATAAATAATAAGTATAAACATTTTTAATTTTATTTTATTTATAATATATATGCAAGACCAGGCTGTGACGTCATGAATGGCTGGATGACGTCTTATAATTTTAAATCAAGAAAAAACTAATAAATATGATTTTTCTCGAGGATAAAACCAATACAAAGTGCATGATTCGTGGTGATATATAAAAAAATCTCCTTTGGTGTGAAAATAACCCTTTCTTTCCTATCGTCGATCGCTAATACTACCACTTCCGGTTTCCGGAATTGCACCAAAAGTTGATCAATTCATCCCACTGATGCATTAAGTAAATATACCAATTTTCATCAAAATCGGTTGAGCCGTTCAGGTTGTACACATCTATACGGACAGACGGACGGACATCATGCTAAAAATACTTTTTTCTGTTAAGAAAATGCATGATTCGTGGAGATATGTAAAAATCTCCACATGTGAAATTTCGTCGGTCGGTAAAAATCAAACTTTTCTTTTTCTGTCCATAACCTCAACGTTTCGGTGACATATCAGGGCCTTCTTCAAGGCCTTCAATTTTCTTTCTGCCTGTGCGATATTCAATAGTAAAATAAATTTCATTATCATGACATAAAAGTGAGAGGAAAAGTTGATTTGTGAGTTGCAGGTGTAGAAAGTGAGTCAAGTATTTTGCTGCGTGATCTTGATGATGTCTTAATAGCTGTAAGACAATAAATCACTGAAGTGATCCAAAAATAAAAATAAAAAACAAAACTAATTTGAAATAACATCATTTATTAAAAATTTATTCATTCAAAAAATATTCATTTATTATTATTATTATTATTTTACGCATATTACTATTATTCATGCTATTTTCTAAATATTTTTAAAAAATGAACCATATAATGGATAATAAAATTTAATAAGAAATAAACAAAGTTTATAAAAATCCTACTATATTTTAAATACTAGGACAGGTAGTGAAATATTGGAATTCATCCAAAAAGAATCAAAATAATAATAAATATTCTTAGAAGGAGAAGGGTTTATGAATAAGGAAAAAAACTCGTTTTGAAAGAATTTGTCATTCTGTGTGTCAAATATTCCAAATTCTTCAAAAGAAAACATATGTACGTTATATTACCACAATAAAATGAGAAATTTAATTTGAATCGATTATTTTTTATAAAAAAATTATTATATTTTAAAAAATTTGAATATTACTTTATTGATTAAACAATATCAATATTTAGAATAATTTAATTAATATAATAATAAACATTTTGAAAGGTAAGTAGAAAATATAATAAAAAAATATTTGTGAATATTACTCGTATACTATAATACCAAATGTTAATAAAAACATCAACATCTAAAATTGTATTTTATTTTAAGTCTTTGAAAGACCCTCAAAAAAATATTACCAATTTTCCTAAATAATGGCTGAAATATTATTGTAAAAGAATTCTCTGAACTGATGATTTGTTTCTTTACTTCATCTCAATTGATCTAGAAGATCTAGCTTTACAAATACATATATAAAAAAAAATGATAGTATGAACTTAATGTATTTCTTTGTCTACCGAGACATTTCGTTTTATATTCTATATGTTAAAATTATAATATAACTCAAATTATACCAATGATATAATATCCTTTTTACACTTAATTTAAAAAAGTGAAATATGATTGATAATTTCATCTAATAATTATTTCTTGGAATATCATATATTTTCGGAATAACTGTAAAAGAGTTTTGAACTTGAAAGAGTACTCTACTCTAATAGTTGGCTATTCAAATAAAATTGATAATCTAATAGAAAATCATATAAACATAAATTTAAATTCCGTTTTTATTCAATCGACTTTATTAATTGTTTTGACTTTTCAATATATATATATATATATAATTACAACTTTACAAGAACATGTTTTCAATTAATTTATTACGTCTTTTTTTTAATTACGCAAGGATAAAGTTATTAGAGATTATTAATCACTCATCTCATGTCGTGTCTAATAATTAATTTAAAATATCTCTATTGCTTTAATATATATATATATATATATATATTCAAGGTAAATATATTATTTAAAATTAATATCTAACGTTTAATATAATAATTTATATTCATTGTTGGACATTACTAGACACATATTTAATTAATTATTCTTCTGTTGCTTTCATATTTAATAAAATATACTATTATATATGCTATTATCTATATTTTATATAATTGATTGTTTTTTCCTAAATCAATTATCGAAATCATTAATGACAAAATAATATAAATATTATTAAATGTTAATTTAACCATCACCTACATTTAAATAGTATATTTAATAAATTTTAAATTTTAATTTTCTAAGTCAGAAACTTTAATAGTTATATCCCTGATCTTAAGGTCGAAACTTTTTTTAATAATTAAATTAAATGGACTTTTGCCTAATTTTTTAAAAAATTAAAAAGTTCATATACAATACAATAAAAATCATTATTATTTCATACTATTAATGAATGGCCCATTTGATAATAATTTATATTGGATTTTTTTCCTTTTTTCCTTTTAATGTATGCAATTATTTAACTAAAATTTAACGTAAATTAATATTTATTAATCCATTAATTATGAAATGTTCATTTGTGAATTTTAAATATAATAATTAGTCTGCCCCCATCGACATTTTTTTTTATCAAAGATGAAAAGACATATTCTAAATATATCTCTAAATGTCTTTGTATGCTTTTCTATTGATCGAATCTTCTCCAATATTGATAAATGCTTTCCACTTATAATTTAAATGAGCCTTATTTTGTAAAAAAAAATTCAACACCTCTCCATCGCTTATCTAACAAATGGATTGTTATTAGGTCTATTTTTCCTCTTGTTGACTTTCCCAGAGTTTTGTCATCTCTGCGCATTAATAGTAATCATTTATATCTACAAAACACGCACCAACACATTGAATCACAATAAAGAACTGAATGAATGATAAAGTGTGGACATTTTAGTTTATTTTTTTCACCTACCTTATTATATAAATAAATATTCATTCAAAACATCGCTCATCACTTGTGGAAGAAAATGATGATGATGATGGCGCCATTTGAAGAAGAAAAAATTGGGACGACGTTCGTTAGGGAGTAAAGAATAGGTGATTTGTATCTTATAGGGAGGCTGTTGAGTGGACCAGTTTATAATTTGCATAATTGGAAGGCGTGATTTGTCAGCATTTCAAATTTTTCTCAATCAATCATCTCTATCCTTTTCTCTCATTCTCGCTTTATGCCTCGTTATTTGAATAATAATAATAATAATAATAATAATAATCAAAAAAAAAAAAATTAAATATGCACGAATTCAAATCCAAATAGAGATATCTGGATAAAAATGTTAAAATTATGAAAATTGATACTTGTTTGTTATGGCGGATAGGATTGATCTTTCAAAATGAATGCAATAAAAAGAAAGAGAGAAAAGACATCACCTCTAAATCATCTTCAACATTTTTTTTTGCTTCTAAATCAAATCATAAAGGTATTTATATACTTAAAATTAAAAATAACGCACATCTTTATTTATACTTTATAATATTTCTATTTTCAATTTATTAATTTTTTTTTTGTTTGTACATTACAAAGAATTTAATCAACAACAAAATAAATATAAATTTTATTTCAATGGGTTTTTAAAACCGTTCTTGGTAAGGTTCAGATAATCTTTTCACATGTGCCTAATAGAATTATTTATATAACCAATTGTTTGGACAATCTCCTCGATATATATTTTTAAATATATAAATTATATATTAAAAACAAATTAAAGAAATTATATATATATATTTCAATTAAATATGTATAAGTTTAATTTTAGTTATAATATATATTCATCTTCCATCAAGCACTTAGCTAAGTGGTAAAATACTTGAACTTCAAAATATAATAATGTCCACAAAAATTATAATTGAATATTTAATATTGTGTAAAGGTTAACTTCCCTGTGTAAATTATCTAAAATTGGTATAGATCCAATACAAAAAGGAGTTGATAATTTTTGCCATATTTTTCCTTTCGTATTAAATGTTATTTTTTAAAAAGTATGTGCTTAATTATACAATTTCTTAAGTAAAATTAAATTTTTAACAATAATTGTCCAGTTTTTATTGAATTTTTTCAAATTTTTATTTGTTCTTTCATTCGGAGATTGATAAAAAATGTAATTTATTAACATTCATATATCTCTTGATTATTTTATTAGACATGTATGTTTATTTTTAATAAATTTCCTCTATGATATTGTTATTTTATGTAACTGGCGTTTTTTAGTCACTTGGAGAGTTCAATGCATGGTAAATTAAAAAATAAAATTAACAAGAATAATACAAAATAATATAAATATTTATAAATATAAGATAAATACACTTTATATACTTAATATTTTATTAAACTATTTATATAGATCTGAAACAATCAGAAGTGATAACTAATTATATTTTATTTTAAATATTCTGAGATTTATTTATAATATTAATTAAAATATAATAATAATGATAATAAAATTAATCATATGATCTATTCTAATCAGTATAAACTTAATTTAAAATATTTTTGAAATAAAATTAAAAAAAAATTTTTTGGAAAATTTTATAATTTCTTTTAACGAAAGAATTTAATGGGTTTGGAGTCAGCGAAAAGTTAGTAGAAAACAGGGTCAGGAAATGAAGATCTTTGAAACCAATTTCAGTCCTTTTTCAGAAATTTAGTTTTGTGATTTTTTGAAATAATGAATTATATGTTTATCATAGAAATATATATGTAAGTAAATAAACTATGTATCTCATTTCTTTCTCATTTACAAGACACCCATATAATCATATGTCGCTGACTTTTAATCCATTATACATTTATTAGTCAGCCAACATCATTTTAGAAATAATTTAATATTTATTTATTTTCATTATTGAGTGCTTTGAACGTATCAAGGTCGTTGGAATATTTACAAATATTGCTAGGAATTTTCACAAGAGGGTCGAAGAGTAAAATCATATTAACAATAGTATTTATTTATTACTCAATTTTTCCTGTAATTGTAATCATACCTAGAAATTCTTTAATTCTTCAAGTCATAAATATTTCTTTCGTTTTTTTTTTTATTTTCCTTATTTGCAAAACCCACTTCAATTGTAAATTTACATCGGGACAAAATTCCATCAATCTATTATTTGATTATCTTTTTTTTCTTTCGTTTTCTATGCTTATACATTGAAATAAACTCATTTGATTCTTTTTTTTTATTTTTACTTCCTTTTTCGTACATTTTAATTGAATTAATTCATCTATTTACATTCTAGGTATGTTAAGAAACCAAAATAAAATCATCAAATTGATGAGCTAAGTTTCAATATTAAATCTTCTCTGTTTATATATATATACTCAAATAGTATTTTATGTCCTTGATAAGCGATTTGGTTGGTATTAAATATTGAAAAAATTTAAAGAATGCTTCACACCTTTAGTTTTGTACAATTTAATATAGCTGTAATTGGAAATTAAAGTATCTGATTACATTATAAATTATTGGAAATTCAATATTCGTATATGCAAAGGAATTATACCAATTTATTGAAATTCCAAATCTTAATTTGAAAGATTGATATCATTCTAAGATAATTATGTTATCTTAGATAACACTAATGATTATAATTCACTATTAAACACTTAAATGATTGGAATTTTATCGATAGGAAGTTAGTTCAACACGTTTTTTTTATATATTTATTTATAATTTATAATTAATATTTGTTTTATTGGTAGTAATATTCATTTCAATTACGAATTTTATGAATGAAATTCACTGATAATTAAATGTATAACTAAATGGAAGAATTTATTTTTTTCTTCTTTGATTAGAAAAAAATATTTGTTTTATTTTAATTTATATCTTTAATTGAATTAGATAATTTGATAAAATTTTTCTTATTAATTATTATAATTCATGAATTTAATTAAGTTTAAGAAATTCAATAGAGGTATAAATGGACATAATTATGGGGGCACAGCTAAGCAAAAAGTTGTCTGTATGCTGACAGATTTTATTGTGACTTAACAGTAGAAACCTTCTACAAATATTCAACTAAAATGATAGAAGAGAGATAATTTTAAGAATAAATGAAAAAAATATTATATAATTCGAAACAAATCATTAAATATAATTTGATTTAATATTTATTCTCCCTTATCATTTAAACAGATTTAATTTTATTTATTTATTTTTTTATCTATTTTTTAAATTTCAAATTTAATAGTAGATGATTAAATTAAATATTATTAATGCCTAGGGTGGATAATTTATCAATTTATCATATCTACTACTAAAATTTAATCCAAAACAATGTCTGGTTCACTAATATCTGTGCTTTAAAGTAACATCGAAAAACTTCCACTTTCTTATATTATGATAATCTTGTCCGGGTTTTATTTAGCCACGTCCAGTATTTTGATTGGAAATTTTCTATTTATCCGTTCTGATAATGTTTGCCATCATATGACAGAATGTCATTGTAGAATGTCAAAATTAAATACATGGATAAAATGAGAGAAGGCAAGTGGGAAGAATTGAAATTCCAAAATAAATTCATATTAGATGAGTAAATATACAAAGACAAGAAGATGAAGATGTATAGGAATTCAAACGAACAACTAATTTCAAGGACTAATTTTTCATATTTGCAAATTCATTAAATGCGTGTCATTTAACAAAAAGGGAAATAAATGCATAGGAATGCCTATTCAAAATTTACAAACCCTTTCTTTGGATTATTTTTTAAATATTATATTAATATTATAAGTTACTTTAATTTTAAATAATATCCAGATAGGAGCAAACATTTCATTAAAATTGGAATTCTCTTAATTGAGCATTTTATGAATTGTAATGTAGAATAGATCTTTAGGTAATTTATATAAAACCAAATAATTTAAAAATAAATTAATCAAGAATTTCAATAAAGTGATTTTTTTCTGACAGTTTGTCCAAATTATGTAGTATATACATATTTTGTATTCTATCTATCTATCTCTCAAAAGTTCTTGGCCTCAGCAACCCCATTCCCCCAAGTACCCCTATCTTGAGCTACACCCATCCAACTCCTATTTTCTCTCCTCTCTCTCACGTCCCTTCCTACATTGTCCACTCACCGAGTCCTTGATCTTCCAAGCAGACGTTTTCTACCACAAATATATTTTTCGCTAGTCTATCATCACTCATTCTTTCCAACTGTTCTTCCTGCTTATCGCAACCTTCTTGATTTTATTACTTTAAGTCTGGAGATGCATACGTATAGGCTTTTGTATTCTATTCTACTTTAAAAAATTAAGGAAGGATATTTTCTAATTTTTTTAATTTCTTAAAATTACAAATAAATATTTTAAATATATTATTTATTACTTTGGTTATTTTTACTTTATTTTGTTATGTACTTTGTTTTTATATTATTAGATCTGAAAAATCAAAAATGTATTTTTTTCTAAAGATAAACACTTTAGTAAGTACTTTTCTTTTAATTCATAAAATTTGTGTACCTAAAGATTATAATCCTTCAATTGGATTTGTGAATATATAATTTTGTTTTATTTTTTTTCATAAATGACACTAGGTCTTCTTAACCAAAATAAAAATTATAATTTCATATTTTAGAATAAATTAAGTGTTTTCCAATATTTTCAGAAAATTAGTCTTGATTCAATAATCGGAACAAATCATATAAAGAAACTAATAGTCGAATTAGATTGTATTTTTATTGAATTACAAATAAGCATCCTTACGTTCAACTTCACTCAATCAAATCAAATTTGACTGGTTAAAATTCAAACTTTTAAATATTTAATTTAGTTTAAGTACTTTTTAAAGTGGTAAAACGTGTATTTCCCTCTACTTCATAGGAATATATGAACGTCAGTGGATTAGACAATATTAATCGATTCTTATAAAAATCTATTTCTCATAATTATTCGAGTAAACAAATTCATCAAATATATTGATTTGAATTGTTAGAAGTGGTATATAAATTTATATAAATCAACAAAATCTAATAATAATACCAATAAGCAAATATTGATATTAAATATATACAATGTTGAACTTTAACTTCATTTTTAAAAGTAAAAAATTCAAAAGTACATTTAAATTCGAAATTTTTTAAATTTCAATTATTTAATAAATAAAGATGATTTGAGAATGGTGAAAAAAACAATATTGAATAAATTTCTTCACGTTAATTTTTTTTTTTTTTTAAATGATAAATCTTAGACAAAAGAAAAAATTCTTGATGATGATAAGAATATGAAATATATTTTATTTATTATATTATGAACAAATTTTATAATCTTAATAGTTTGTTTCAATCATTGAAAGTTTTTTATAAAAATATAAAAAAATTACCAAGTTTGTGTTCGTTTGAAGAGGCTTAATAAAATAATTTGCATAATAAAATTTTTCTTCATTTTTCAATTTTATTATATTACATAGTACAATTATTTTTCATTCAATATATATATTATTGTATATCTTTAGAAGAACAATTTACTATAATATAAAATTTTTATCTATATTGTTCAAATATTATTTAATAAATATTTTTTAGATTTAAAAATGATTCTCTCTATTATACATATTCTTATTTATTTATGTATTTTATTCACATTTTATTGACATAAACGTACGACGATATGCCAATAAGTTCGTGACTTTTTGAATGAAATACAGGTTTTTGGATAAAAAAATATTTTATTTTTCAATATAGTCTCTTTTGAGCTCTATACACTTCATCCAACGTTTCTCCAATTTTTTATCCCTTCCTAAAAATAAAATTTGTCGTGGCCTTCACCCCGAAAAACCCACTGTTTTGACTGCTGTTTGATCTCTGGTGTGTGTTGTGGTGAATCCATTTTTATGAAACGGTTACGAAACGACGCAAAACCTCGTCCTTATTGCCATTAAACAATGCCAATGCCATAATGGTTAACAAGCAGACGAAATTCACTTTTTTTTTTCTTCTCAAATCTGTCTGTTATTAATAGATGTCAAACAAAAACTAAAAGACCCATCTGGTTCAAATTTCGGCAGGAGTCAGCTGATAGTGTTGCCTGCTGACAGAAGCACTTTAGCCATTTCATTTATGAGATAGGAAGTTCAAAAAATCACGAACTTATTGACCTGCCTTCGTAATAAAGAATATAACAAACCATTTTTTTTATGACAAAAGCTCGATTATTACCTACACTTATTTGCGATTTTTTGCAGTCATGTAAAACTATTTGAAACAATTATTATATAAAGTTAAACTGACAATTTAATTGTTTGATTGATATGATATTGTGATATTAATATGAATAAAATTATTATAATATAATTAAATTTAATCATTAAGAAATTATTACCTTTTAAGTGGAAGATAATTATAATTAATAAATTCACAAAGCATAAAATATATATATATATATAAACATTTAAAAATATATTTATGATATATATATATATATATATACTAAAATAGACTAATATCTTTTTAAGTGTAAAAATGAACCTCTTGTTATTTCAAGTATGTAAAGAATTATTTAACAAATAAAACAATTGATTTCTGATCTAACTTCTAGTACTTTTCTGATTCTTAATAGAGATATTTAATAGAATATTTATCTAAATACCCAGAGACATGCAAAAATGTTCTTATCAAATTGTCGAAAGCGATAAATGATATGATAATGAACTATAATAGAAAGAGGGATACAAATTTAAAAGAATAAGAGATATGAAAAAAGAAAGGAGGGAAAAAAGAGAGAGAAGAGGGAGGATGGACGATAATCAATTAAAAACTATTTAAAATTCGATATAACATATTAATATCATATATTGATGAATTTGGGCGTGTCTGAAGACTTCAATAATTAAAATATTCAAATGAGTTTGAGAAATTGATTAGTTTTGAAAATGATAAAAATCTTTCACTCCTCTTTTAGTCTCTCAAACACACACGCAAAAAAAGATGCACTCAAACACACCCACGTATACTAAAGACAATCCCTTAATATTCATTTGTAAGACAAGTGTTAAATAATTTGATATTGTAATAATTTCCCTTTCATTTTTTTACTTTTTTTTTGTTTTATATATCAATTAACCATTTATCAAAAGAATTATAAAATATATAACAATAGAAATTTAAAAATGCATTCTAAATTCATTGATATAATTGAATACACAATAGAATAATAATATAAACTAATTTTTGCATTCAATATTGTATATTATTTAAATTAGAATTAGAATTATTATTATCAGAATTAAATTAGAATTTATTAATTTTAAATTATTTTATATTTTGTTAAAAAAATATTTTCTATTAAATCTTCAATGAACATTAAATAATAATTACATAGTGAAAAAGCGCATATCAGATAAATAAATAACTACATCTACTCTATTCTTTAAAAAAAGCAAATTAATTATGACCAATGACTTTGTTTGAAATCAATTGGAATCTATGTATAGCGAAAGTGTGTTTTCAAAGGGATTTTTCCATATATTTCATTCCCTTTCCCCATTTGTGTGCCATGGTCATAGTTTATGAAAATATATAATAATTTTTCCTTCAGATAATTATTTTAATTATTTTAAATTATTAAAAATATGTATAATCTTAAACTCTGGAGGCATTATAATGTCTCTGACTATTTTTGGATATTTTTTAACATAATAAAAAAAAAATTTTAATTTTCTACTTTTTAATAAATATGTCATAATTTGAAATTAAATTAAAATATAAACTTCTAATCAATATCATTATATCTACATACGAGGTGTGTCTAAAAAGTTCGGTGAATATGTATGATAAAAACATAAAAAGAGAATGTTAATTGTAAATACCTAAATTATATAACTTTCAAAATAGTGTCCACTTGCCACAACACACTTCTGACAACGTTCGTATAACGCTTGAAAACTGTTGGAGAAGTCTTGATGTGTAATCATTCTCAGAATAGCCGTCACAACGTTCAGGCAGGCAATCCACAAGCAGGACACCAGAAAACACTGAACGAGTACGAGAGATGGTAACAAAAGATCGACGATTGACTCTGCGACTAATAGCCGAAGAATTGGGTATTAGCAAAGACACAGTAAGTAGTGTTTTCTGGTGTCCTGTTTGTGGATTGCCGACCTGAACGTTGTGACGGCTACTCTGAGAACGATTCCTCAACAGTTGAGTTCTCCAACAGTTTTCAAGCGTTATACGAACGTTATCTGAAGTGTGTTGTGGCAAGTGGACACAATTTTGAAAGTTAATTTAGGTATTTACAATTAACATTCTCTTTTTATGTTTTTATCATACATATTCACCGAACTTTTTAGACACACCTCGTATGTAGATATAATGATATATGAAAATATAATAATATATAATATAAATATAAAATAGATAATCTATATGTATTTTAGTTATATATATTTACATCACTATTAGATATTTATTATAGATTTATTTATATATTTTTTTTTCTTAGAAAATTACACATTAAAAAATTTCTCTAGTTTATTTTATAAAAGCTTTGATAAAAAAATTTTAAATTAATTCTTTTTATGATTTAATAAAAATAAGCGGAAAATTTCCTTTTAATTAGTATTTCTAATTAATTACCATAAGTTTATTTTTATTAAATTTTTATCGTTTTTCTTTTTATTTGATAGTATTTGTATTTCTAAGATTTTTAATATCAGAAAGTTTTTTTTTCTTTTATTTTACTTTTTAATAGATTGATTTATTTTATATTTATTAATCAAGTATTCATTAAACAATTCTGATAAAAAAGACAGGTATAAGAAAAAAAGTTTGTTGTATCAAGACAAAAACTTTTTCATAATCTAATTATACATTAATTTATTGATCCTAGAAAACTGGATTATATTTTTAAAAGAATTAATTTACACTCTATAATAAAATTATCTAATTTTATCTTTATGTGTGTCTCTTGAGTTATTTCATTATACGTTAACATACCTCGGTGACTATCGGGTATCTTAGAACCAACTAGAGCTCCCAGTCTAATGATACTAATAAGTAATTTTATCAGTTCAATTCAATCCAATTTATTATAGGAAAATTTTGATATTCATTTTTTTCTCAAACCAAAGATTAATTTTTAAAATACAACTATTTTTCCTTAAATTATATAATACTTTTCTATCCAGATATTATATATATTAGGTACATGTAAAATAATTCTTATTTTTATGGTTTTGTTTTATTTATCCCGTGTAATATCTTAATAATTATAAAAAGACAAAAAAACTTGTTTTTTTTTTAATAATAGTTAAGTAAATTTATTTAATCATTTTACTTTATTAATAGTTTTTTTTTTCAATCTTATATTCAATCTAACCTAATTTTAATGTTTTTTATATATTATTTTTTTCAATTTAATTTTATAACAATATTTAAATTTTTATCCCTTACCTTCTTTTTTTTTGTACTTTTTAAAAACATTATGTATCAATAAAGTCTTCTATGATAAATATCTAAAAACAAGGTGCCAAGGTGTGAAGAATCTGTTCCACTTTTTTTTTATTTATATATATATATATATTTAAAATTCTTGAGAATGCTGTTTAATATCATCCGATAGCATAATATTAAAATTCTATTAGAATATAAGAAGGAACAGGTTTTTTTTTAATTGATGATTTGAAGAGATAACGTACAAGTATAAACAAGAGCGATTATTTGAAGGGAAGGTGGAAGGAAAGAAGGCGAGTTATATATAGTAAGTAAGTAAGCCTATTACGTACGATACGAGATGTCAAGGGGAGATGTCATGGATGGCGTCCGACGACCACTTTTTAATTTCCAACAAGAAGCCTTATTCACATTACGTGAATGAAAAAAAAAACAACCACAAGAAAAAAACAAATGAACAAACTAATCCACTTGGTTCGTTGAAGAATTTGATTTGATATCAGGAATAGAAAAATATTGGAGTTTTGTTCATTTTATTTATTTTTTTTTTTTTTAATGAGATCCAAGACTAGTTCTTTTTTATTTACTTTTTTTAATATATGTAGTATCGGTAAGTTCTGGTTCATTTTTTTTTTGGCTTGAAAATTGCCTAATTAACATAGAAATAGTAATATTAATAAAAATTTTCGTTATATTTTTAGTTTACATGAAAACCAATTAATAGTATCAAAATATTAATAAATAGACATATAATGAGGGGGGGGGAATATGAAATGAGATGAGAAATATGGTTTTTGTAGCTACCAACTTTGGATAGAGTTATTAACAATCATTTGGACGCAATTATCATAAATATCTGAATGATTCTTAAACGACGAAAGAATTTTTTTCAATGTATATAGCACAAAATATATTAAATTTTTAATTTTATATATATGCAGGACTGTAACTAGCTTTTTGGAAAAGATAGTTCATATTGTTCCCTTTCATCTATTATAAAACAAATCTTACTAATATATACCTGATAATTCTTTCATTTTTCTTTAATAAGACAGTCATAAATATATGTTAATAAATATTTAAATTTAAATGAAATTATATTTGTTAGAATATATTTATAATTATATAATCGTTTCTTTTATTTTTTTTATTTTTTTATTTTTATAATATTTTTAAAAAAATGTACTAATATGTAATTTAAAAAGAAAATTGTAAATAAAATAATATGAACCAATAAAGGCAATAATAATGATAATATATATACATATATATAGAGAGAGAGAGATAATCATTTCTAATCACTGAATTACTATCTATTTAATATATATATTTGAAACAGAGATATGTAATAAGTATAATAACAAAATATATTTATTCTTAGATTGGGTTAAACTACTTTCTGGTAAATTATTCAGGAAATAAATTTCATAGACTAATTATTAATTTTAAATTCCCTTATAAACATATTTTCTATTTTTATTTATCTAATAATAACATATAAAAATCAACTTTCTTTAGGGTGAAAAATATATGAATGGAGAATAAACGAACCTTTTATTGTCATGTGATGAAAGGTAACTCCAAGTGATTGATTGAAAATGAAACAAGTGAATATATATATATATATATATATATATAGGTGTATATATATATAAACCAGAGTGAATATCTAGTAGACTGGCTGATTTTCTTCTTTTTTATCACTGAATGGCCTGACAGCCAATCGAATGTATCTCTCCCACCTGACTCTCCACGCCGCCTCCGTTACCGGCTGCTTCTCTTTCTCTCTCTCTCTTTGCTAAATAAATTAATCTCCATATATTATATCATTCACATTTAATATATAAAACAACTAGATGAATATTTTTATAATCTTAACTATTTCGATTGTTATCATTTTAGTGAAAAATCAATCAAATCTACTTATAAACCTATATATATATATAATCATCATCTTCCCCTCAATTTTTTTTTTTTTTTTTTTTTTATATAAACATTTCTTAACGTATCATTAGTCAGTTGTTAATCGATCAGGAATTAAATTGTATTTTGTTTTGCTAGTTGTTGAAATATGTTGAAGGATCTAAAAAAATTGTTTATATGGAAAAATCGAACAATTTGTTTTGTATTTTGTTATAAAAGTGAACGTTCTGGTGAAATTTTAGTGGAATTTATCAATTTATGTTTCATCTTATAAGGTAATTAATATATTTATTAATATTTCTCTTTTTTTTTTATTTTGTTAACGAATTTTGAAAAAAAAAATTTTTGATTAAGTATTACATTGTAGAACGCTAAGATCAATTCATAAAATTTGATTAGGAATTCAGAATTGATTCATTTCTTTTAATTAATTAATAGTTAATAATGTAAATTATTTTTGTTTTGTTGTTGTATTGAAAAATAATCCATCTTTCTGAAATTGTTGTGAATCACGAAGAGTATAAAAAATTCCTATATCCATTATATTTCTTAAAAAACAAAATAAAATAAAATTGAGATTATAAAAAAAATGTTTCTTAAATATTATCATTTTATTATTTAAGCTATTATTATTAAATATTTATAATTTATTAATTATTTATTTATTTTTATAATTAATGTTACTCATGTAGCTCTAGAATGGCAAAATTGACATAACTTTTAATAATTATTATGTTTTTACCTAGATTAATATTTACATTTTAATATCCACTGTTAAAAATCTACAAATTATATTACAAGAGAAATAATAAATTCCTTAACTGAAAAAATTATTCAAATTTTTTTTATGTATTCATTATTTTATGTATTCATTATTTTATGTATTCATTATTTTATGTATTAATGAGAATGAGAATGAGAATTACATACCACACTATGCATAATTAAACATTTGTATCTAAGAGAATCAATCAGCAGCTTAATATTGGTCAAAAATTTCTGTACTACAAATCTAAGTATCTTGTTTATTAATCTTTATATAATTATCAATATTTTTCAAGTTCTTTTGGACAACGAAATCTAAACGCATTTTTGGCCAGTTTTGGTATTTATTAATAGATTAATTTCAAATAAAAGGAAAGGTGAGGCTCATTATATACCAGAACAATAACCACTTAATTAGCGTTTGAAGAATTCAATTATAAATATAAATGACTTCAATTATCAAAAAATAAAAAAATAAATTATTTTATTATACATATATATTGTAAATAAAAAATTAGGGAGTCTATTGAATAAGAATATCACGAGATAATCCATCAACCTCTCGAATGTTATCAATGAAATAAACATTCGACGAATTTCATAATTATATTACTAAGTTTACTAAAGATTAAATCTTAATTTAAAATAAATGAATTTCTATCTTTGCAATGTTCAATTTTTCCAATTGAGTTAAAAAAAGTAAAAAAGTTTTATTTGTTTACTTACCAAATAATTTTTGTTGCCTTATTATAATCCACTATCTATATAAAATATCACAGGTATGTAAGAATATCGAAAGTACTAAAATGATGAAAATTTTTTATATAAACATATCAATATTAATAATTTCATGTTACCACTAAAAATAGCAAGAATATAATAATCCTGTTAATAACTTTTGTATATATTGATTCCTTACATGATCTTTATGAATTTTTCACACTAATATAAAATTTTTTCATTTAATTTGAAATCTGTAAATATTTTTTTATTTTTTTTTTAGCATAAGAAGATTGACAAAAATATTTATATTATTCTAAATCGTTTAAATATTCTTATATTATTTCTTATTCTTATTATATATTATTTTTTTTTTAGATATTATAAAAATAATTAGTTAATTCATTTCCATTATATATATATATATATATATATATATATATATATTAAAATTATATTAATAAAACAAATATATATAAGTAAATTAAGTAATAATTGCCGGGCAAAAATTTAGTATTTCAATGCCTTTAATAATAAGATCTTATCAATTTTATTATTAAAAATTATTAAAAAATTAATTCCTATATTAGTAAATATATTTAGAATAGGAAACTTGTCTGTTTATCTATTCAAACATGAACATAAAGTAGAATATAGGAAAGGGAAGAATTTAATGTTATAGAACAAGATTTCTCTATGTAAGCAACTAAAAAATAGATGAAAATTTTCCGCTGTTTTGAATACTAATTAACGATAATATTTAAGAGGTATCGTACGATTATATTATCAATTTTTCTTTATATAAGATGTAAAGAATGTAAAAATAAAAATAATTTATTGATTTCTTAAACTTTAAATAAACTATTTATTTATTTATTTATATATATATATATAATGATTATATAATGATTATATAATTAAATTTTTGAAATATTGACATAATTTATTTAATTTACCATTAAATACAAGTAAGTTGTGTTTTTATATTTATCCCTATACAATTTATTTATAAATATTTATAAAAAATAATATAGGAACTTATTGGGTTGTGTAGGAAAACATTTATTTTTGAAAAGATTGCTCTAACAAATTTTTCGAAACAATATTTAAATGTTAAAATTACTTAGTAATCAATTATTATTCTTAATCTTGAATCACAATTATGTTATTATTATACTAATTTTAATTAATAACCTTAATAAAGTATTGAACTATGCCACTAAAATTCAAATGGCTGAACTGGACTTAAATAAAAATATTTATAAATAATTTTCAAATGATAATAAATGGAATCCAAATAGGTTGTAAATTATTAATAGTTCAACTAATATCAAATTATAAATATTTTATAAAATTTACAATTTGATATTTTTATATAAATTTTTACTATTTTTGTTTTAACGAAAATTAATTTTATTGATACAATTGAAAGAATATTTAGTAATCTTTTTAAAAAAAATTTAATTATTCAATTAATTTTTAAAATATATTTTTTCTATTTCTGATTTTTTTAATTTTTTTTTTTTTTTTTTATTATATTTTGATAAATATATAAGTATTTTTATTTTATTTACAAAAACATATTTATTATTAAAATCAGATAAAATTAAGTCGTCTCATTTTGTTTATATATAAATTTATCACTGTATCCTTAATCTTGGATTCGTAAGTTTGTTTTTCTTTTTATTTAGAAATGTTCTTATAAAACTTTTCTAGTTTGATTGACTATCTGATTATATTTTTTAATTAAATTAATCCGTTTGATAATATCTTTTTTTTTATTTGTTTTTACAAGATCTTTAAATGAATTATCTGAAATGTCAATTCATACATATTTTCTAGTGTGATTTTTTACGGTTAATTAAATAAAATTAAATAATTAACAAATTATAATTAAATTAATGACTATACATATTTCAGTTTACAAAATCTGAATATTCAGTTCGCTTATATGCAAAGAATAGACATATATTGGTTGCGGGAAGATAGAGGCAATTATTTTAAATTGATTTTTCATATTTTTAAATAAAATTTTGGAATTCAACTAAAATATTAGAATATGCATATTAAATCTAAATATTTATTAATATTCCTGATCTAATTGGTATATTTATTTATAATTAATAAATAATGCATTTGTAAAAATAAGATCTTTATAATAATAAATAAATACCTACTTTTCCGCCATTTATTTATTAAAATAAAAATAAAAAAAAATATATAATAAACAAAAGGAATAGTTTATTTATTCAATTACCTATATACAATACACTTGAAAAAAATGATAATGATAATTTAAATACTGGAATCTTCTTGTTCTGACATAGTTTTTGATTTAATCTGCAAAATTAAAGTGTTAAAGATGATTATAATTCTTATAATACTATTTATATGTCTAAAGATAAATAGTTGCTCAATTCAAAGAGAAGACATCAAATGGTCGTTTCATTTACCTGGCGCTATAAAATTTCGCAAGTTATTTTTTTCTAATACTAAAGGTTATATAAATTTAATTAAAATTTCGTTTTTTGATAAGATCGATCTTGTTTTTAAACACTATTTCTATTTTCAAACCACTTGAAGTTCAATGACTAGATTCTTTTCTAGACGACTTAATCAATGAAATTATCTCTAGCTTCATTTCCCCCCTCCAACTTGTACGTCTCTCTTCATTCGTTCATACGCATTCGTTTATTCTGATGAAAATCAATTTTTAATTAAATATTTCTTTTATATAGCTATTCTTTTTGTTTGTTTAAGAATTTTTTTTTCTATTCTTATTTTTTAACTTTACTGAATAGATAAAGAAAAAAAATAGATAAAAATTTTTGATTTTTAGCTTCACGAATCAAACAGCATCAATCATGTTTTTTTTTTTAAATATTCTCATGAAATATTACAAATAACAATTAAATAAACAAGTAATCGAGCTAACACATATTTAAATTAAATAAATAAAAACTATTTTACAAATAATAGAAAAAATTAAAAAAATAATTTTATAATTTTTTCATACTGTTTTAGTTAATTACTTTATTATACAAATTTTAAATATTAAATTTATTAACAAAATTTTATTTTAGAAAATCTAGCCTAACTATATTATATTAATTGTAAGTGGTAAGTAAGGCACTTGAGGACAAAGATTCTAACCTAAAAATTTGCAAAAATTAAAATTTAAAATAGTAATAATACTAATATTTTATTTATTTTATATTTTAAGGAGGAATTTTAAGGTGTATATTTGTATATTTGTATATTTTCAACTCAACCCACACTACCTCCGTCTTAAAATCACACTTCTAAATATTTATATTTTAAAAAAATATGTATATTTAAAAGTGAAGTTTATTTATAATAAAAAAAAAATTGTAAATAGAAATTCCTTCACGCTCTTCCTGCTCCCTTTAAAGAACTCTTTGATCCCATTCTTAAAATGATTAATTTGTTATCTGTACTAATCCATCGTTTGCAAGTTCCTTGACCAATTTCTCTATTAAGAGTTCATCAGTCGTTGCGTTAGACATTTCTAATGGCATTCATTTGTCTCTCCCTTGGGGGCATCTCCTATCGCACTCTCTCTTTCTTTTCTTTTTCTTAGTATATTTACTCTTGAAGTAACATTGCGAGAAACATATAAACAACAACTCAGAGATATCCCCGGGAGGGATACATCTCAAGATGGGTAGCAATTATTTAAACACTAATAGAATTGAATTTTAAACGTTATTGGGCAAGAGCATCTGAAAACAAATTGCTTAGGATAATATTAACAAAACGAATTGATTTAGAAACTTTAGAAATAGGAGAAGTAGGAAAGGAAAGAAAAGTCGAATCAAAATATTTATTCTATAAATTATTACTCTAATCCCCTTTGAAAATAATTAATATTAAAATTATATAATTTAATTAAATAAATACATTTAAAAATAGTTTCAATTCATTTTCGTAAATATTCTTAAGATCCATGGCCATAAATATTTATTTATTTATTTGTTGTTAAAATTAATGAATTATGAAATTTTAGTTTAAATGATATTGTATATTTCTTAGGATGACAAAATATTCAAAATATTCAACTTTTATTTATATTTGATTTTATTTATTGATGTTGAAGAATCTCAAAAACTGGTAATTCTAATTAAATGAAATTATAAATCTTTTTGAATAATACTAAATAAATATAACTTTACGACAGATTTAAAAATTTAATTTAATTAAATAAATACATTTATAAATATTAATTTTTGGAAATATGCTTATGAATTCAAATAATAATTATATAAATAATGAGAAAAATGGATATAAAGATTTGTAATATGAAAATGACAACTCTCTTTTAATAAAATATAATTTTAATTTTTGTTACAGGTTCCCACAGCTTGCCGTCTCTGCGAAGTTGTTGTGTTTATTGATGGTAAGTTGAAATTTTTTAATATATTTATCTAAATAATAATTAGACTATTGATCAATGAATTTAAAAATTATAATTAAATTTTAATTTAATAATTTTATAACTTTTCGTTTATATATTTTATTTAAAAAAAAGGAATAATTGTAATCATTATTTTGGGGAAAATTTGTGAATTTGAATATAAGACTTGATGTACATATCTGCAATTGTATTTAATTTATTGATCATTTGTTTCTTATAATTTTATACTAGTTATAAGTATATATGTTATATGTTATATGTGAAAACAAATAGGTGATAGCATGGTACATGTCAAATCTCACCATTCTGACACAAAGGCTGCCTTTCAAGTAGAACAGAAACTTAATATTAATTAAATGAATTATATACATGGTATACTACATATATAGCAGAGGTGGCCACACTTGGTGATACTTAGAGCCATATTGAAAAATCGAAAATGTTTAAGAGGCAAATCGGAAAAAATATTTACTTTTTTTTTTTTGGGGGGGGGGGGGGTCGTAGTCTCAGAAGCAAAAATTACGAATACGTGCACGATTAAAACACCTAATTATATTAATAATAAGTCATACGCCCCGCATGCAATAATTCTGCTGTTGCTATTGTAATAAAGTAGACAGAGTTGATATTTATATCATAGATCGGATACATTTTACAACAAAGTTTTTAAAACTTGCAGAAATAACAAAATTTTAAATTTTCTTTAAATAATTTATGTAAATAAATATGTGTAATGACTTATCCTTTTTTATATTTTTTTTCATAGTTTAATATATGTAAATTCTAAATTGTGATAACTAAATTTTTTTAATTGAGCCACAATAAACTCAAAAAGAGCTACGGTTATAGGATTCTTTTTTTTTTTTTTTTTTTTTTATTTAGCATCCATTTATTTTGTACATCTGCCCGAAGGCAATAATACATGGTTTACAATAAAGAGTAATAAAAGGGCGAGGGGGGGAGGTAAAAGGAAATTATAGGGCAGGTTAAGGAGAGTGAGTCATTGGAACTGTGGTAGGAAAATAGTCGAGGAGGGGAGGAAGGGAATGTCACTGAATTATTAGCCTGATGGCTAATCCCAGCTAGGGCACCATCGCGGGTCTATTTATTAATGTCTCTTGTCAAGTCCTGTGGTTTGAGTCTTTTGAGTCGTCTCAGTTGTCCTTGTGTGTCTAATAGTTGTCGGGCTTTGGGATTAGGGTGTTTAAGGAGTCTGTCTTTGTAGCGAAGGCTGTAATTTTTAATTTCCATTTGGACTGTATCCATTCCGAGGTCCCTATGAATCAGTCTGTTAGGGACATACCAAGGAGCACCGACTATCAGTCTAAGTGTTTTGTTTTGAAACCGCTGAATCAGGTCTCTGTTGGATTTGCTAGCGGTCCCCCACATCTGAATACCATAGGTCCAAATGGGTTTAAGGATGATTTTGTAAATTAGAAGTTTATTGTCTATCGTCAGTTGAGATTTTTGTCGGAGCAGCCAGTATAATTTGTTAAGTTTAAGTCTCAGTTGTTTCTTTTTTGACTTGATGTGCATCTCCCACGTTAGGCGTCTGTCAAGGTGCATACCGAGGTACTTTACAGTACTTTTAGTCGGAATGGGTTTGTCTAAATTTACGCCGGGGCAGGTCTGTCTATTCAAAGTAAAAGTCAAGTGTGCAGATTTGTCTTCGTTAACTGCTATTCTCCATTTCTCAAGCCAAGGCCTTAATTGGTCCAGGCTTTCCTGGAGCATAGCAGAAGCCACGATTGGGTCTTTATGTGAAGCGAGCAAAGCGGTGTCGTCAGCAAAGGTCGCTGTGGTTATGTTCGGGTTGGTCGGCAAGTCAGCTGTAAAAAGTAAATACAAAATAGGTCCCAAAACACTACCCTGAGGTACTCCAGATCTAACAGGATAAACCTCACTAATGGCGTCATTCATCCTAACTCTAAAGCTTCTGCCATCGAGGTAAGAACGAATCAGCCTGTAATAAATTAGCGGGAGTATGTCATAAAGCTTCCGAAGTAGACCCTCGTGCCAAACTTTATCGAAAGCCTGAGATATATCAAGAAACACGGCTGAGCAGTAACGTTTGTTTTCAAGGTCTTTGTGAATAACATCAACAATTCGATGTACTTGCTCAATAGTGCCGTGCTTCTCTCTAAAGCCGAATTGGTGGATTGGGATTAAATCTATTAGAAAGGGACGGAGTCTAGAAAGAAAGACCCTCTCGAACAATTTAGAGATGGCAGAGAGAAGACTAATAGGCCTATACGAGTTTGACTCCTCAGGAGGTTTCCCAGGCTTGAGGATCATTTTCACCAGGGCTGTTTTCCACTGGGTTGGGAAATGACCCACTCTAAAGATGGAGTTAAATATGAGGGTCAGAAAGAGAATTGCCCTATCAGGCAAGTTCCTCAACATTTTACCTGAGATTAGATCATTTCCCGGGGCCTTTTTAGTTTTGATTGTCTGTCGTATAATGTCTTTTAATTCACACGTCTGTATTAGTTTGGGGAATGGCATTGAGTAATTGTGTGTTTTGTATTGGTGTGTTGCCTGAAAGTTATTGTCAGGTGGAGTGACCTTTGGTGGGAGAGGAGTAAAAACGTTAGAAAGGTGACTAGCGAATGTATTCGCCTTATCGATGTCACTCCTCGCCCATTCATTATTTTGTCTACGTAGTGGGGGGATTCTTTCAGTTGGTCTTTTAAGTTTCTTTGTCGCTTTCCAGAGAGAGTAGTCAGTTGAATGAGTAGGGGTGAGGTCTCTCAGATACTTTTGAATGCTTTGATTCCTTTCAGTTCTGAGTAGATTCCCAATTTGTTTAGTTAGATTATTAATTGTCGTTTTAAGGTGTGGGGATCTGTTTGTCTGCCATTGTCGTCTGAGCCTATTTTTTTTAGTTATTAAGTCTTTAATGTGTTTTGGTGTGTGTTGGTTTAAGTCTTTAGGAGTAATTTTTGGTGTTGACAGACGTGCTGCCATTTGTATAGTATTGGTTATATGGTAGATTGCTTTGTCAATGTCAAGGCTATATGTCAGAGGTAAGTTTAGGTCCAGGCTTTGGTTTAGTATTTCTGCATATTTATTCCAGTCAGTTTTATGATTAGTCAAGTAGTTAGAGTTTGATTTGAGAGATGCACAGGTGTTTAATGTAAGTTGTACTGGGGAGTGGTCAGAGGAAAGATCAAGGCAGGATTCAATTAAGCATCCATCCCCGTTAACCCCTCTTGCCACAAAAAAGTCAATTAAGTCTGGGATTTTGTTACTGTCAGAGGGCCAATACGTAGGTCTTCCAGTTGAGATAGTAATTAGGTTGTGTTTATTAATAGTCTTAGCGAGATCTCGACCTCTAGGAGTAATAAGTCGAGATCCCCAGTCAGTATGTTTTGCATTGTAGTCACCTCCAGCAAGGAACCTCGACCCCAGGGTCTGGAAAAAATCCAAAAAATCCCCAGACGAAATTCGATGCTTGGGAGGGCAGTAAGTAGATGCAATTGTAATAGGTCCGTTTTTGTCTTGAATTGTTAAAGAGGTTGCTTGTAGATAGTCTTTGTAAAAAGGAGGGTTTTCGTAATGGGATATTTTGTCTTTGATTATAATGGCTGTTCCTCCGTGTGATGTACCGTCTGGGTGATTGGTAAAGTATAGGTTGTAATGGGGAATTTTTAAGTAGCTTCGAGGGTTGAAATGAGTCTCAGCAATTAGCATAATGTCAATGTCTTTGTCTATCAGGTAGTGTTTGAGTTCACAAGAATGCCTCAATAGGCCGTTAGCATTCCATAATGAAATTTTAAGCAACCGATCCATTGGGCATTCTCGCAATGAGGGTAGTCAAAAGGTTGAGTATAGTGTCCATGCGATCCATGAGTTTAACCAACATGCTTTCCAGAATAGGTGTTTGTGTTTGTGTCGGGAGAGATTTGGAGTTGTCGTTGTTATTAGATTTTAGTATGTCAGAGTAGCGAATGTTTGGTTGTGACATGGAGTTAAGTGTTTGTCGTTTATCATGAGTTGAACTAGTTGGTAGTGGAGGGGGTACAGTCTGTAGTTGTTTAGGTCTAAGAGAGGGATATTTGTTTTGTCGTAATTCGACATAATGTTTGCAGCCCTTAAAGTTGGCTGGATGGTCACCGCCACAGAGTACACATTGGGGTGGAGAAGTCTTGTCTTTTTGGCAGTCAGATGTAAGATGGTCTTTAGTACATTTGACGCAGCGTGGTCTCAGCTTACAGTATGCCCTGGTATGCCCATAATGCTGACATCTCGTACATTGAGGGATATCTCTACGAGCACGCGGTGCCTCAATTACAACCCTGCTATGACAGAGGTATTGAGTAGTATAGATGTCTTTATTGTTGGGTGCTGGTTTTAGGTCTAAGAAGAATATAGGTAGGGGTTCCTTTGTCGTTTTTTTTCTTATATTAAAGATATTGGCCACTGAGTGACCAAGGTCTTCAATTTCTTTTTTAATGTCAACAAGGTCGGTCGAGTGATGTAGTTGTTTGATAACAGCTCTAAAATTTCTTTCAGATTTGGGTTGAAAGGTATAATATTCAATTTTGCTGTTATCTAACATTTTAATTATGGAGGTGTAGTCTAGTGGTTTTTTAGGATTGATTTTAACTTCGTCTTTTTTTATTAGTTTACAAACGAACCCGTCTCGGGCTACCCTGCCAAGACACGCCAACATGTCATTATAATTAGTGACATTAGGAATAAAAATAGGGGGGGGTTTGTTTGGTATAGTTTCTTTAGAAGAGTTAGGTTGGTTGTCAGTTAGTTCTGAGAGTGATTGAAATTTATTAGTGTGTGTAGGTATAGTGTAATCATCCAAAGTCTTTTGTTTAACACATCGAGTTTCTGGGCTGTCACGTAGTCTTTTATTGTGATTTACCAGTTGCCAGTTGTTTTTATGGTTGTCTATAGGAGTGGAGACGTCTGAATGTGAAGATGTTGAAGGTCCGGCGTTGTCGTTTTCAAGCGTGATTTTTTCAAAAGATACATTGCAGGGGTTGGGCTGGTCCTTGTGAAAAAGTTGGTGTTCTACTGCGCATTTTGCGTGGAAGCCCTTACAACATGTCTTGCATTTATATTTCTCACCACGAATGTGGAGTTTGCAATAGTGACATATTGCCATTTCTGGCGTTGTTATTATTATTATTTATTTATTTATTTATTTTTTAAAAAGGTATTTAGTACTTGGGGCATGGATGAGAGAGAACTGGGGTGGGAAGGGGAGGGGTAGACTTCACACACTCGCGGCCTAAACGGTGTGGCTGACTGGGAAAAAAGAGGCCTTGGAAAGAGGGTATAAAATATATGTATGTTTATATATTAGTAGATATTTAATTTATAAAGGTATTATTTAAATAAAATTTTATACATACAAATTGAAAAGTTGAAAATTCAATATAATATTTTATATATAATATATATTAAAATTTGTAATTGATGTATAATGAGGTATTTAGGCCGAAATGGCCTAGTAATGAGATCGCCACTAAAGATCACTTAGAGAGTTGTTAACTGCTTGATGGTTAGTTAACTAATGTCCACGGTTATAGGATAGTGATATTTCCTAAAATATCGACTAATCCTAGCAACTTTTATTTCTAAGCATAAAATCATTATATATTTAAAGTCATAATTTCAGATGATACCTATTTGAGTTCTTCAGAGTAAAGATTATTCACCTTAGATTATTTATTTCGTTTTCAAACAATTTTTTATCTTTTCTTTATCGTTAGATATACAGGCTTCAATCTATTTCTCGGAAAAAGGACTATTTAATAATAGAAAAATTGTTATTAATT
The DNA here is from genome assembly GCA_963082975.1 of Labia minor. NCBI lineage: Eukaryota > Metazoa > Arthropoda > Insecta > Dermaptera > Spongiphoridae > Labia > Labia minor. The sequence goes on along the minus strand of OY720349.1, from coordinate 65,118,340 downwards.
TTATAAACATTAATTAGACAGAAAGTACATTACATTAAATAAATGTTTTATTTATTTTTTTTATTTGTTGATCTTATAAAATTGAAGTAAAGTAAATAAATGTCTTGGAATTATATGGTATTTTAAAAAGAGATACCTAAATAAATATCAGTTATCAATCATCAATTAAGTAGGTAATATTATTATTATTTTGATATTATCATTTCTAATAATTTCCCTAGATAAGAATATATTTGTTTTGTTTTTTATAGAAATACTGTGGATCCGGTGGCGCCTTTTGATACTTGAACATAAATGATAAAAAAAATATATATATATATTTTTTTTTAATAATTGTTAATTTAATTCAATAAAAAAGCAACTTTTAAATTAATTTTGATATTTTTTACTGAAAAATTTAAAAAATGACTATTTGTAATTCAAAAATATTTAACATTTTCTAAAAAAATAAATTTGATCTTATCTGTTTTTTAATAAAATTATATTCGTATAAACTATGAAAGATTTTGATTAGGGTTTCTGATTATTCGAGCTTTTTACTATTTGCAAATATCGGTTAATAGAACCTTACTATTCGCAAATAACAAATAATATTCGAATAGTTTCGTTTTTGTAGTTTTTTTTTTAATTTTGGTTGTTTTTTTCACTAACTATTCTATTACTCGTGTTTTCTTATTATAAATTAAATAAAACTTATAGTTGTGAATTACAAACGGATAAAATTTTTGAATTCAAAATTTAGCGGGGATACTTTAGTACACATACGCTCAATAAATTGTAATTTAAGAGAATCAATTTTTTGATCAGCTAAAACATATTTTCTTTCCTTTTTTTACCCGGTTGTCTGGCTCTTATTCTATCTGATTCAAATTCACACTCAAATTGAATTTTTTGTAATATCGAAAGAACTTCATAAAAATAGGATTTCGCTTGTTAATCAAATTTGAAAGTTTGCTATGAAACCAGGAATTATGCATAATGGGATGGAACCACTTAATTTTCTCACAAAAATAAAAAAAAAACCAAAATTATTTGCAAATAATTGACAACAATTCGCAAATAACGAATAGTGAATTTTGAGCATTTATTCGCAAATATCGGTTACGAATATATTCGAACCAGAAACCCTAATTTTGATAGTTTTAAGAATATAAAAAAATATTATTGTTTTTCATTAAAATGGAACATAAATATTTATTTCTTGGTGGTAATACTGAGATAATGATAAATATACTAAACATAAGTAAAAAAATAAATTGTATATTCTTGATAAAACTTAAATACATTATTATGAATGATAGATGTTTGAAAAGGGATGGTTATGTTTCAAGATACAACTAAAAGTATTAATTGGATATAATATATATATATATATATTAATAATTAATATTCATTATAATTATTATAGTATTTAGCTATTTGGAAAATCAAGTGAATCATTCTTTTTCTTCTTTTTTTTCTTAGTTTCTCATTCATTGAATGAAATGCATTTAAATTCCATTTAATAAATAAATGAATCATGTTGATCTAGAAATAAAACGAAGGTTTTAATTTATAATTAATACTAAGAAATCAAATTAATAACTTAGAAACTTTTCACTTTTTATGATAAAATGATTCTCTCCTCAATTGCTTAGCCTTTTAAATCAATTTTCCTTCATCCCATTTCTATATTATTTATATTGATTCTTGGAAATCTCCTTTGGAGCCATTGCCCTTAATCACTTATCTGAAAAAACTTATTTAGATATTTTAATAAAGGCTTTCTTTGGGATTTAATTTTTTCACTCTCCATTTTTTTTTTCTCTTTCACCCTCCCGAATGCACTTACTACCTATAAAATGACATTCTTCTCGTTTGAGGCGCCACTCAGGCGTTGATGAGACAACGAAAATAAATGGTTTTCCGTCATTAGATTGATATAAAGAATGTATAATAATCGTAGGGCTGTAAGCTCTATTTTCATATTCATTTCAACTTTTAAATTAACAAAATAAATAAAATGAAAAATCCATTAGAAAAAAAAAATATATTCATAATATATAATGACTCATTTTAGCATTGCAAATCGGTTTAAAAAAAAATAATAATAATAATTCCTTCATTAGAATACATTTGTCTAATTTTAATTAAGAAATATTTCTAATCTTAATTCATCAAATTATTATATATATTTAGAAGCAATTTCAAATTTAGTAAATAGATTTGATTATAATTGATTATATGTAATTATTTGCTACTTGGAAGACAGGTGACTTAAATGAATGGTTGGATGATGGACGGTGACGGAGAGATTAAATTTAACATTTGAACTGTAATTAATTGAAACCAACCATTAAATCTATTGAAAATAATATTTTATTTAAATTTAGAATCTAGAAGTGACGCAAGAATACATTTAAAAAAAATAGATATTTTTAACCTAGATTGTGATTATTCATTTTGTTTTAAATTGTATTAATTAACTATAAATATAATATTTGTGAAAGTTCAAAGGAAGGAATTAATTAAATCTATATAAATAATAAATCTTAATTAAAGCATTATTTTGTGATTATAGCTTTGTATAATTATTAAATTGTTTTTACCGACCGACGATAGTAAGGGAGGTATTGTTTTCATATTAAATTTCACATGTGGAGATTTTTACATATATTCACGAATCATGCATTTTCTTCACAGAAAATAGTATTTTTAGCATGATGTCTGTCCGTCTATCTGTCCGTCCGTATCGATGTGTACAGCTTGAACAGCTCAACGGATTTTGATGGAATTTGGTATATTTACTTAATGCATCAGTATGATGAATGGATCAACTTTTGGTGTATATCCGTAAACCGGAAGTGGTAGAATTAGCGATCGACGATAGGAAGGGAAGGGTTATTTTCACACCAAATTTCACATGAGGAGATTTTTTACATATCTCCACGAATCATGCACTCGGGAAAAATCATCTTCATTAGTTTTTTTTAAATTTAAATTATATGACGTCACCCAACTATTCATGACGTCACAGCCAGCTACTTCTATATTATAAATAAAATAAAATTAAAAATATTTATGTTCTATGCCTATCTGTTTTTTATTACATTAATAGATACATTTAAATTATTTGAAATTGTTTCTGTATCTGGAAATTACTTTATTTCAACCGTCGGTCGGTTCTGTGCCTGGCCACAGGTCAACTTATTTTCATTTATTGTCTTATTATTTAATATAATTAAGTTGGTGTTTAAAAAATCTCATATATAAAATTTCCCATAAAAACTTTTAATTTATAAGATCAATAAATATTTAAGGGACTTTTTTTTGTAAAAATACTTTAAATTGCTTTTCTAGAAATCTCAACGGCTGTTATTATATAATAGAGTAGGTTGTTATGTTTTTATAGCACACAGTTTGTCATGTTTAACTTTTGAAAACCAACGTCCTTTACAGTTGGATTCAATGATACACATAGCATTCCAATGTATTGGTCAAACCTGTGATCAAATACATATTAGATCAGTTATTAATAAACTATCCATCTATCTCAGTGGCTCTACGAAACTCGAAAGTTCTTGGTCGCAACAACTAGAGTGTCAACCAAGTGTCCCTATCCTGAGCCACAACCATCCCTCTCCCATCCCTTCCTACATTGTCCAAGCGGAGGTTTACCAATCGGTCTCCCCACCAATATATTTTTCGCCATTCTTTCCTCTGTCTTTCTTCCCACGTGCTCGCTTTTAATACTCCAATTATGTCTGGAGATGCATAGACGTCATGCAATTCTTCGTTATTCCCCGGTGACCTCATCATCTTTGACCCATTCATTTATTAATAAAGAATTATTATTTTTTTATATTGAATTTAAAAACAAGCGTCTTATCGAAATAAAGAAATATAAATATAGATCTACATTTTAAAATTATGAATCCAGGATAACTTAAATAAAATAAATTGTATTATCAAAAAAAAAAAATTATTTCAAATTAACCATTTAAATATGACTCAAAACAACAAAGTCACTTTTTTATAAATAGCCAAAATTTCCTTGATTCTCTTATCATTTGGTTAGATTATATGTTAATATTAAAAATATAAATTCAATGTTGTCTTTTTGGACCAAATTATATACTAATAAATATTGCCCTTTTTCTCATCCGATTTAATCCGGTTCACATTTGTATCTTTCCCCTTAAATCCTAGAACCATAAAATAGAATTAACGCTTCACTTGAATAGACATGGCTAACGAGAAACCTATTTCTTAAGCCTCTATTAAATTACTTCTGGTAATCTCATCACTAACTATTATTAAATTATTTAAAGAAAGTCAAGAAAACCTGATTTGATTATAATGACATTAATCCGGATATAATTTGGTATAAAACAATTATCGAAATTTATTGTTTTTGATTTAGATCAGTCCATAATTATTTATAAACATGAAGATACAATGAATACTTTTACTTAAGTATTATTTCAACCATTCCCAAAAAACGTACTTGCAACTGGATCAGATGTATTAGAACAGTTTCCCAAAAGCGGTAGATTTCAGTTATTTGTTAAATAATTTCCTTCTCCCCCGTTATAAATAAATCATTGATTTATTCCAAAATGGCAAATAGACATTTATGCTTAAAAGAAAACAAATAAAATAGTAATAAAACTTTAGTATTTTACGGCAGACTTTCAAACACAAATGAACTGGTATGTGCAAAACACTCACGACTTTACGAATACTCGATAATAAATTATTTAAAATATTACTTTTAAAAAACAATTAGACTATTTGGAAAAATAAGTTTTTTAATTAAAAAGAATTAGTAATACCAAAAAAATATACATTTATAAAAATAATGGTACTTTTTCCTTCAAACCATCAATCCAAATTTTATTCAAATACATTGACGACCATTCTTTGATAATTTTTGATACAAATTAAGTATTCCTTTATTAAAATCTAAAATTTCGTTCTTTAGAAAAAATAGATTTTATAAAATTAGGTGATTTTTTATTTAATTTTTGACGATTTAGAATTTTTAGATTATATACAATTTGTATTGTATATACATATTTATTTTCATTTAAAATGAGGTATTTTTTGACAAATTGAAATATTTCTATTTAAAAAGTATTTTTAAAATATTTTTTTTTTTCATTTTCATGTTTTATTCAATCTATTTGCTTATTTTTTCGTTTATTTTATTTTATTTTTTTTGTTTCTTTATTATTTAATAAATTGATATTGATTTGTCATGTCATTTGCCAAGTGAGCTTAGATATTATATTGTATTATTGATATATTAGATATATTATAATATACATATTATATTAATTAAAATGATGAAATAATCCCAATAAAACATGAACAAAGTCTTCCATATTATATTAGTCCTATTAAATAAATCGTTTAAACGAGTTCTTTTTGTGATTGCCCAGGTGATGATCTGCGGGGCTGTGCCCAGCATGGTCCGCTCGGTCAAGCTGTACAACGATTGCAGCCACAGTTTTCTGAGTATCAACCAGACAGGTCACGTGCGTGCCGAAAACGAAAATATGCCCGCCCTCGAAAAATACGGTAAGTGATTATAATCAATTAATATGAATGACTAAATTCCACAAGTGTGGGTTTGTTAATGTTTCATTTTCTTGTATCCAATAAAAAATCGGAACGTATGCAATCAAGCCATTCGATACACTAAAATAAAAAAAAGAAATTATATCTATTTTTTATAAAATTAATTATTTTAAATTATATTTTGACATTAATTAAAATTGGTATGGTTTCGAGTATATAGTCCTCATCTTTATTTAAAGAATAATATAAACCTTTATATATCAACAATATCTCTCAACGAACTAGAAAATTTCACAAAAATATTTATAACATACACTATATTTATAGTATTATTCTAGTTTTTACCGACCGACGGTAGTAAGGGAGGTATTGTTTTCACACCAAATTTCACATGTGGAGATTTTTACATATCTCTACGAATCAAGCATTTTCTTAACAGAAAAAAGTATTTTTAGCATCATGTCAGTCCGTCCGTCCGTCCGTATAGATGTGTACAGCCTGAACGGCTTGGTGTATATCCGGAAACCGGAAGTGGTAGTATTAGCGATCAACGATAGGAAGGGAAGAGTTATTCTCACACCAAATTTCACATGAGGAGATTTTTTACATATCACCACGAATCATGCACTTTGTATTGGTTTTATCTCCGAGAAAAATCATTTTTATTAGTTTTTTTCTTAATTTAAAATTATATGACGTCATCCAGCTATTCATGACGTCACAGCCTGGTCTTACATATATATTATAAATAAAATAAAATTAAAAATATTTATGTTCTATGCCTATCTGTTTTTTATTACATTAATAGATATATTAAAATTATTTGAAATTGTTTCTGTAGGTGGAAATTAATTTACTTCCAACCGTCGGTCGGTTCGGAGGACCTGACCACAAGTCAACTTATTATACTTAATTTGATAAATAAGAGAGATTGTTATTTTCAGCTGTGAAAATAAAAGGAGAATTTAAGAATTTAAGCGGTCACACTTTATAGTATTGATAAATTTTTTTAACTCTATCAGCACTCTTATTAATATTTATTTTTATTAATTGTCTTAACCAGGTCCAATGCCCCTTTTATTACTTTTTAGTACACTTTCAAGGAACTTTTAAGGAATTAAAATAAAAAATGTTTTTATTTCATAATAACTATAATAATTAATAATAACTATTAAATAATAAATTTATATTGTTGCATATTTTTTTTTTGAATTCATTATAATTCTAGAGTAATTTCTATTTAAATTATTCTTCCATATTTTTTGTACCTCTGAATAGATTGTGCTGGACCGTAAAAACTATCGTTACTCACCTGACTCACTTGGAGAAATAGTGTTCGTATTGTGTTTCTTTTGTTCTTCTCAACACCCTTGTGTGTTATGGATAATGGTTTCTTACTTGGTGCACTTGTTACCCCGCCCAAAGGAGACTACTTGATTCATGGAACAGAGAGAATTGTCTATTGTTTATCGAAAAGATATCGGATATCTGTCCATACATCATTTCAAAACAACTTGTTTAAGAAAAATATAGAATAACCGATTCCATTAATATTTTATTATAATAATATATTTACGATTATTTATATTATTTATTATTCATATAATAATAATTATTAATGAAATTTTTATTAAAACCAAACCATCATCTATTATTACTGGAAGGGATATAATTTGTTTTTTAATAATATTGATTTTTTCCGTCAGTATATTATACCATTATCATTATATATAAAACCGAATTCGGGATATTTTATTTTCAATCAAGTTTAATTTTATGGGGTAAAAGAGGGATAGCGATGGTGGGGTAGGATGAGAAGTGTTTACTAATTAACATCACATTGCTAGTGGTTGTGTCGACATTATGGCGGCGGCAACTTCTCTCTCGCTTCACTTACCAGATATTTGGTTACTTCTTTTCTTCAGACCTTCCTTTAGAATTATACAATACTATTTTTTTCACCTTCCACTCTTAAATTTATCACCCGATATTATATAAAGTAGTAAAAAAATAAAAATGAAGGCAAGTAGTAAAAATTCTCTAGCCTTTAATAAACCATTTGTGAAATAATATAATATATAATAGTATCAGTTTATATAAAAATAAAATATAATATATATATATTTATTTATTTATATATTTTATATATCAATGAAGTAAAAAAAATAACATTAATGGGGATGATGTCAAACTCATAGCAAAGATTTAAATGGATTATAACAGATTTTAATTTTGTTTTTTTTTTTAAGGAATTGATTTCAAACTAATTTATATTTTTTCTATTTTTTAGTTATAGAATTTCATTGAAGAAATTATTTTTGCTTAAATAAATTTGAATCTTTAAAGGAAATAAATTGATGCGCCACTGGGTGAGAGGCTAGCGTCGCTGTCTCACACTCACGTGGTCCCGGGTTCAAGTCCCAGGCCTGGCAAGAGAATTTATCTAGCTTGGGTCTATGGGACGAAGTCAACCCAGCCTCCGGGATCAACATTGGAAAAGCTACTTGATAAAAAAGTATAGTAAAGTAAAAAAATATATATTCTTCTAGGCTTGTATAAAATTGATAGAAAATTTTTAATCAAATTTTTATTTGATATCATTACAAATTTTATAACATTTATTTATTTATTTATTGACAGAAACTGTTATATTCAACAATTATTAATCTATATTTTTATTATCATTTTATAATTTGTAAAAAAAAACCAAAATAATATACATATAAGGTAGCATCTAAATTCGTTAAGAATAAATTATACAAAATATAGAAATAAATTTAATATTATTATAACTTTTTTCAATTTTTTAATCGAATCTAATTCAACAGGACTTTTATCTTGATTCATATAATCGAAAATCACATAAAAAATAAACTTTCGAACAGTTGTACCATAACTATGAATGATGAACGTATTATAAAAAAAGACATGGATTATAAGGAAGGAAAAGTCTTCATCCCACTTTTCAAATATTTCCCTTGTTTAATGGGTTAAACTTCAATTTTTATATCTTTTCTTTCATTTTCATTTTTTTTTTTTTACTTTTTTTTTCTTAATTCAATTTATTGATATATTGAACTTTATTATATATATAGTATATATATTTTTTATCTTTTTTATGCTATAAGTTTTTCATCTATTTAAAGCTTTATATAGAGAAATACATTCAAAAGAATATCATGGGAATAAAATAAAGATTGAAAAAATTGGTCTCTACAAGGAAGTTTTCCTCAAGATATAGAGTTTGTCCTCGTTTGCCTTTTTTTCCTCCTGAAATCTTTAACTAAAGAGGTCAATCCAAATAGGAAGGAAAAATAGAACAAAAATAACTACATTCTATTCCTTATTCATGAATGAAAGATCATTATTCAATTATTTAAAAAAAAAAAAATAATTTCTAGAATTAGATAGTTGAATTATTTATTCAAGAATTAATTAATTTCTTTCTCATTTAAATACTTAATTTCTGTTAATATGATCCTCTTTGTGATTTAAACGCTTAATCATTTTTATAATTATTTTTATTTATTTAAGAAATTACAAAAATATTGAGTAATAATATATAATATTGTTTGAATTAATAAGAAATCCCTTTCTACCTACTTACTCTTTTTTTAATGATAATAAACAAAATGAAAAAAAAATATTCCAAAAAATATAAATTATACTCAGATATATCCATAATCTTTAGTAAATTTATAATTTATATATTTAAAATTTACTCACTCACCTCCTCATCAAAGGCCTTGGCCCATCAAGTCGATTCCGCCTGAGCGAGGTAGATGTGATGTATGATCAGTACCATGGATCATTTCAATCTTTACCTTGATTTTCGTGGTCAGAGGTCACGATTTCAAGTTAGTGTTTCAAATTATTTAAAAAAAAACTAAAATAATTTAATAGTTTGATCAATTCAACACAAAAAGAACACAAAAAGAAATGTGGAATGGCGGAGACTGCATAACGAGAATTGCATGACTTCTAAGGCTGCGATAGGGAGGGCACGCGGCTAGAATGGGAGAGGAAAAAGATATTGGTGGGGAGACCGATTGGAAAACGTCCGCTTGGAAGACCAAGGATGCGTAGGAAGGGACGTAAGAGAGAAGGGACAAGGACTCAGGATAGGGACACTTGGAGAAATGTGGTTGTTGCGGCCAAGAACTTTCGAGTACCGTTGAGCCACAGAGATAGATAGATATAACATATACAATAATAATATATATAATTAATTTAGTGATTAAATTAAAATATATTTTAAATAAGAACACAAAAAGAAATGAATGTTTTATGTAATATACTGATTGAAACAAAATGGATGAAAACCTTTTACTACTTTCAACCAAATACTATATACCGCTTGGGGGTACAGGGGGCAGAGCCCCCGTCTAGGTGTGAAGAGCGCCGATAAAAAATTTTTGAATCCACTCGGAAAACTGACTTATCCCTTTTCTTCCCTCCAATAATAAAGAAATGATTTTGGATACTGGATACTTTCCAGTTAGGTAATGAATATATATTCCTCAATATTATTTTAAAGGTATTTTTAATTTTTTTTTTTTGTTTTTTTGTTACATTAATATATCCAGGAAAAAATATTTAAGAATATATAGTAAGTATGAATGACTCATTTCTCTTGTCATTAAATGCAAAGCTTCCATAGTAAAAATCTAATTTATTTTGATTTGATCAATAGAGATGTAAATATATTGACATACCTAAGGAGCCATTAACTTGTTAGACCTTTTCATTTTATAGATTGTAAAAGTATATAAAGGTAAATTTAAATTATAAATGGAATGGATTAGCAAAAACGATTATTATTATGATTATGATTATGATTATTAAACTTTATTCAGCAATCGAAGAGAGATTTTCTTTTCTTTTAAATAGAATGTATTTAATAATATTGTAATCGTTCATACTATTATGCTGTTAGAAGAAAAAAAAATTGAAAGAATGGAATTGAGAAGGGAAGAAAACTCTGGGTGAGGAGGGGGAGGGGGGACATTTATCATAAAGATAAAGAACAATAGGGAGCGCACAAGGGTAAGTGGACATCAATTGGATGCCCTTTCGGGTTAACGAGAAGTAGAATGGAGTAGAAAGGGGGCGGGGTGGTTGCCCATTAGCGCCCCGGTCGCGGGGGGCTAATTGACCCTCCCGCTTCACAAGATAAATGGGGATGATATCCTCCGACAAAGGAAGAATGAGTGACTCAACTTCACCTGTCGGTTCTTCCTGTCTGGCTTCTATATCATTTTTTTAACCTTTTTTTAATACATACATAAAAATAAATTCATCTTATTATAAAAAAACACACCAAAAGAAAGAAACCAATTTCATTTTATATTTTATTATTATCGATTTAATTTTAATTCATTAATTTCTTAAAAGTGTAACAATTTCAGTGTTTATTTTTGTTTTACCCATTTTAAAAATGTAATTATTTCATAATATTTCAAAAGGTTTATCATTGCGCTTGTAGTTCACTACTTAATGAAAATATTATTAAAAATCTGGAGTGTCTCCATTCGACTATCTCGCAAATTAAATAATTATAAATTATACATTAAAATTAATAAGTATATATTAAACCAGCGCGTGTTTGGCTCTTTGTTGATGGTACCACGTCACGTGCTGGCGCGTGATTTGCAGTCGTGTTAAAAAATTAATTACGGTACTTTCAGCGATTCAATCAACGTATAAGAACATCAAAATCTCAACATCGAAAATATTCTTGATCGCAATACTATCTCTGGCGAGATAGTAAAAAGAGAAGAATTTAATTTTACTTTTACATATATGAGATATTTATGAATCATGATCCAGTACATAAAATTAACTCTATTTAGGTATATTCCAATTATGCTTCTGAAGTGTCATTGCAAAAAATAGGAAATTTTATGAGATAAATTTAAATATATTATACTATCTATAATATCTTAAACCTTTTTTTTATATTTTGAAAAATTGTAATATAAACTGCCTATTTATTTTATCTTAAATAATCATATAATATCTTAAATTAAATAAGGGATGATAATATAAACTTTTTAATTTAAGTAATCTAATTATATAAATTATTTCATTGATCTTTCATCTTGTTTATTTTTGAGTTTTAATTCATGCTCTAAAGAATCACATTCACAAATATTTGAATATTGAATTTCTCAAATTAATTGTTTTTTTTCTGAGGGTAGAAAATTTAAGGTATTTTTTTTTAAACTACTTTCAATCAATGGACAATAGTAAAGTTTTCTTTCGTGTATATCAATGAGTTTTAAAAAATATTTTTTTTTCTGTTTTCCTTTTTTTAGAACAAAACTCGACTCCCTCTTTCTTCTTCTTTTACAGTTCATTGAAAAGTTAAAACGTAAAATATCTCTCGCCCTCAATGGAGACCATATAAAATAGGGGTTAGTGAACTCTTTTGGCCCTTTTCAAATTGAGTAAAAATAATAAAAATAAAAAAAAAAAAAAATAAAATAAACGAGAGACAGAAGAAAAAAGGCATCATTCGATTAAAACTATCGTCTAGCAGGGTAGGGGGAGAGTTGTTGTTGTCGCTGTTGACGGTGGTTGGTGGTGATGGTGGGACGAAGTCTCGGCAAGAATTCTTAAGTTGCTAGTCGCATTATACGATCAAACTTTTAGAATACCACCCCCTCACCACCCACGATGAGCATCGAAAAACTTGTTCTATTTTTCGTTTTGCTCTTTCCTTCACTTTTTTTTTCTTATCTCCATTCTTTCTTATTCCATTTTCGAACGTAGATAGTTCGTTGTTTTCAACCTCGATTCAATGTGACATTTATTTTTTTTCATAAAAGATAAAAAAAAGACTTTATATCACTACCCTTTTGGAAATATCGTATATAGTATATAGTATATATATATATATATATATAAATTATTTCGTTAGAAAAAGAAACTAATTACAATAATTGAAAGAATTTCATTTATTTTTATCTTTTTATACTTATTATTATTCCAAGATCTAACACAACACCCATGTAGCGAGTTTAAACATTTAATTGAATTGATTCTATTACAATAAATATTATATTATACATTTTTATGTATTGGATGAGATTTTTACCCTAATTCTCAAATTCAGTAGTTGGGTATATTATCACTGAGCTACTCTTAATAATTAAATTCTCTCCGTAAATTAATTTGTGGAATATTATTTAAAATAATTAATTAAAAACTATTTTTTTTTAATTATCAGAATCTTAACAAGGGTTGTGTAGATAAAATTTATTTTTATTAGCCTTTTATAATATGATTGGTTGAATATAATAAATAAAAAAAAATCTGACTGTACGTCCTACGTAAAGACAAAGAACGAGTCCTATCAACCTTTACCTTGATTTTCTTATTGCTATCAGGTAGCTTTCCCAATTTTGATCCCGGAGGCTGGGTTGACTCAGTCCCATAGACCCCAGCTAGAGAAATTCCCTTGCCAGGCCCGGGACTTGAACCCGGGACCATGTTAATGTGAGGCAGCTTCGCTATCCTCTCACCCTGTGGCGTGGCGCCTTTTTATATAATAAATAAATAATCTATAAATTAATAATTGTTAATCTAATATGTAATGAAATTATCTTCTTAGAAGGACTATGTTATACCCTACTATTAGCAGGAGGACTTTATTGATATTGATATTATAATATATTCATATTCTTAACACTTAAAACTTTATCAACAAAACTTGAAGTTATTTTTAAATAATATCCACTTTGGTATTATTTATTTAAGAAGTAAGTTATTTATTATTTCTAAAAGCTTAACTTTTTATTTATTCCTCACTTTTCTATTTATAGAATATTAATATTATAATACTTTATAAATTTTATTAATTAAAATAATAATAAAGATGAGAATAATTCAAACATAATAAGTTACCATAATTCCTTTGTAAGTTATAATCTATGAATAGTAGTATACTTAATTAAACATTATATCTAAGAAGTTAAAAATAAATTTTCCTCATCTCTTATCTATAAACACCTCAATTAAAATAAATTAATAAAACAAAAACAAAAAAAACAACACATTTTCAATCATATCAACAATAAATATTCAAACCAAGGAAGAAGGGGGTGTTTTCTTTTTGTTAGTTAAGAAGAGAAGCGAAGGCGCCGTGTGTCGTAGGGGGCGGAGTTCTCCCCATTCAATAATGGGACACACCCCAAGCACTTCATGAAATTCACGCCCATATTAAATAGGCGCCCATCCATCTCGTCCCTGTTAGGTTCACACACCACCACCCTAAACGATGGAAAAATTCAACAACCATTCAATATATTCCTCTCAATTCTATTCAAATTACCAAAAATAAAAAAAAAAAAATTAAAAATTAAAATTACCTATATAGTTAAAATATTAAATACACATATGAAAAAGAAGGTCATATATGTTTCTTATTTTCTTAAATTCAAAAAATTTGGTATTTCTTGAAAAAATAAATTCAGCTTTGTCATATATTTGAAAATTTAAATAATATGTATAAAACAATAATTCCTTTTATTCATATACCCTATAACCCTATATAAATATTTATAATAAAATTTGTATTTATTCTTATAAGCATTATAAGCAAGCATTATTGTATATTTTAAACACCTATAAGATTATTCCTATTATCGTCACACATAAAATGTTTTGAATTATACATTAGCTACAAATTTGATAATTATTAATATCATTAATCAAATCAGATGATTTGTTCAAAACGTTAATGATTAATTTGAATACATCTTTTTATTTTTAAATAATAAAATTAATATTAATGAAATTGAAATATGTATATATATACATATATTGATAGATATCTATGGAAAATAACTGAATAAAAATAATTTGATCTTGAACTTAGAATTTAGTGATTAAGTCATTGAAAATTCCAAAAAGGGAAGCCATAAAATTTCGAATTTAATAGTATAGTTATTGTCATTACTATTAATAGCGAGGCAGATTAAATGACAAATAAATAATTATTACTATACGTTATATTTACTCCTGATAAATATAAAAAATATTTCATATTTAAAAAAAAAAAACAATTTTTGTATATCTTAACAATTATCAGATTATTCTTATTATCATAATTAAAAAATACTTTACCTTATAAATTAGTTAATAGATAAAAGAATTAAAGAATTTTAATCGACATTTTAATTATATTAGATAATTTGATTGGATGTAAATTAGGGGCTCTCACATCCTGCCACTGTCCCTGAATATTTGAGTAAACACGATTAATTATATAATAGAAATATTCATTTTTCCCTACTGATCAGTGAATGATAATTTGGGATTTCTTTAAATGTTATTTCAGATCCTTGTTTTAAATGATATACCAACAAGTGAGTATGTATGGGGATGCGGATGTGAATGTTCTATTATCTACACCGATTATCCTAGCAGGTTCGAATCTTTTAGGGAGAATATAAATTTAAAAAAATCTGGAGTGTCTCCTGGCAATTTGAATTGGAAAAAATAACATAATATATTATATTTAAATTAAATTATAAATTAAAATTAATAAATATATATTAAACCAGCGCGTGTTTGGCTCTTTGTTGATAGCACCACGTCATGTGCTGGTGCGTGATTTGCAATGTTAAAAAATTAATTCCGGTATTTTCAGCGATTCAATAACGAGATAGTAAAAAACGGTTACTAATGCGATTATGATTTTTTCATAAATTTTTTTTTAAAGGTTATATATCAGTCTCATAATATTAATATTTAATATTTTAATATAGATTTATTTGATTTAATTTATTTTAAAAGTACAATTTTTAAACTTAATAAACATTAAATCTTCTTGAAATTTTACAGCTTAGTGCTTAGTATATCTACTATTTTACCATGGTATTTTAATTATTTTAATTTCATAATTTAAAAACATAATTTTTAATAATTTAATTTTTCTAAAACCCACTGGGTCATGCAAAATCGTGCATATTACTTTATTTTATTTTAATTATTAAAAATTTTTTTTCTTGAAATGTTATTAAATTATTAAATACAATTAATAATTAAAAAAATGTAGGTATATTTCATTGAAAACAAGTCTTTGGGCATTGTTTGTAAATATAAAGCAATTTTATTTACTATTCCTCAATAGATAAAATCCAATAAACCCACCTGAAATAGAATCCCTTTGTCCTTAGATTTAATAGAGTAGGATTTTTTAATCGTTGTTTTTTTTTTTTTCATTAATATGAAAGGAAATTTTAGACAGAAAGGATTTCGTAATTCTGTCGCGATTATTCATCTCCACTTTTTTTTTCTTTGACTATACTAATATTATCATAATTTTGCATCTTTAAATGATGAAAATTCATCGGTTAATGATAGCTTTTGGGATCCTATTAAACATTCCATGTCTTGTCTGATGGAATTCAAATTGCCATTATCTTTGTTTGTTTATATATTTTATTATTATTATTAATTTTTTTCGATAAAATGTCGATATTTATCTTAAATGAGGAGTGAATGAGAGAGAGGAGTAGTTTCAATGTATATGGCCTGAGTGATGGACATAGATATCTGTTTATTTGAGGTACATTTCTATTTCTATTGGCTGCTGTTGGCTTCCAGATAGAAATCAGGACAGCGATCCATTTGTAGGGAAACCTATTGAAGTCCTTGACAAGGAGCGGAGTGGAATTGTGACGTCCAAATGGGAAGGGAATTCTTCTGTTTTATGAAACGCATCATAAAAATGAGAATCGGCTTGATGCATATTCGATTCCTCTTTCTCCTTCTCCCTCCTCTTTGTCCTAATTTTATTCCCTTTCATTAAAGTTTCATTTATTTTTAATTATAATTATAAATGGAAAAATATGTATGAACTCCAATTATATATTGAAATCCATTGAGATTAGATTTAAGGATAATATGGATAGGTTTAATTAGAAGGTTCTTTTATATACATTGTATACTAAAATTCAAGTTTTTCAATATATATTATCTGATATAATACCTACTTGTATTTTACCTTCTTTCTCCATTCAAATATATTTTAAAAATTCAAAAATTATAAGGAAAAATATATTGATCTGTAGATGTTCGCTTCAGTGAAGAAAAAAATAAATACATAAAATAAAATAAAAAATCCTTTATAAAAAAGACACAGCAAAATTGACAAAAGTAACTTTAAAATAAATTTGAAGTTTACTTCTTTGCATAAAATCCTATATTGATCCAACATTTTTAGGTTCGTTAACCACTTCTTTCAAAAAAATAATTGAGTTTTTTAAACCATTAAAGTGTATTAGTGGCGAACCTAGGGGAGGGTAGTCTGCACCGAGAAACACTTATTTTGGAGCGGCCTTTTTTTATATTTAATTATAAAATTATAATTGTAAACAAAACACAATTTATAGTCTTCTTTCCACAATGAGTGATGTAAAAGACAAAATCTTACAATATACAATAGAACAAAAAATTACTATATCTATCTCTGAGGCTCTACGGAACTCGAAAGTTCTTGGCCGCAGCAACCACACCCCTCCAAGTATTCCTATTCCTGCCAACCACAACCCTCCAGTCCCTATTCTCTCCCATCTCTCTCATGTCCCTTCCCACATTATCCACCCACCGCGTCCTTGGTCTTCCAAGCGGACGTTTCCCACTCGGTCTCCCAACCAATATATTTTTCGCCTTTGTATCTTCTCCCATTCTAACCACGTGTCCTGCCCACCGCAGCCTTCTCGATTTTATAATTCTAACTATATCTGCAGATGCATAGAGGTCATGCAATTCCTCATTATGGAACCTTCCCCATTCCCCGGTGACTTAATCTTTCTTTGGCCCATAAGGTCATAGACCATACCTCACACCCATACAATACAACCATTAAAATAATTGTTTTATATATTTTAATTTTTATCACCTTTGATAATAATTTTGAAGCGATAAGTCCCTTTAACAGGTTTTTCCCGATTGTAACCTCACTTTAAAAAAAAACAAAAAATTACAAATAATATAAATTTTAAGGGCATTATATTCTAATGAATTATACTCTATTATGAATATTAGAAGAAACTATATAAATATGTTTACATACACATATGTGTACAATTTGTTTATCATAAAGAAATTAAATTAGTTAATTAATTAATATTTAATGGTATACTTATTGTCTCATAGATGGCGAAACTGCGATCTTTCTTGTGCCTTTATAAATAAATATCTTAAATTTATATAAAAGTTGCATTTATAGGTATATCACTTTTATACGGCTTCCTTTATTAGTTTCTAATTTAAATATTGGATCCAATGGTAAAAATGTTTCTCATCAATAATTTGTCTCAATTTCAATTTATTTTTGTTTATTAATATATAAAATCCCCATTTATATATAATTGACTTATTTAAATTGGTAAAAGTTCTATGTACTCCTAAGGAGTGACGCATTTCAAATTGTTTTTTTAGTATTAGAAGAATTTTTTGAATTAAAATATATTTATTTATATATTTATTTTGGGTCATCAATAATAGAACCATTTCATTAATTTTTAGGAGTGTAATCATGAAATGTGTCATATTCTATACAATCTATACAAGAAATAGAAAAATAATAAGGTGTATGTATTTCTAACAAGCTAAAGAAGATGATAGACATATACTTCCATAATCGGTTCCCTCTCAAATATTCCAATATTGGCTTTACTTTATGAAACTGGACCATATGACCATCTTCAATATATATATTATGTACGATAGTATCTAAGAAAGATTTTATTTAATACTAACTTTAAATCATTAAAATAAAATATAAAAATAGAAAGATCTCTTTGGATAGTTTTATTATTCTTGAACGGGAGTGGGAGAAACAGCCTCTTGTGATTTCTGATTGCACTTGTCGCTATCTAAATCAAGCAATAAATATTTTATCGACTTGTATTTGAGAAGATGATGTGTCGTAGAAAAGTTCATTTTATAGCCTAGTAATACTAATAGCGAAATTGATCCCGTGACAACATATAAACTGATTTTAAGTCTTCTTTTTAAGTACCACTTTTCAACCTAGGAAGGAAATAAAAGCTTTCTTTTTATTCTTGTTTTTTTTTAAAGCAAAGGAATGCATGCATTTTTATAGCGACTCCCTTATTTCGAAGTTTATTTAAAACTTATTGATAGATTATAATTTTTGTTTAATTACAAGAACTGAAAAAAATTAATATTGGATATCTTACTATGACTAAAGTGTCCTTAAAAAAGAAAACAACAGAAAAATGCAACTTTTCAAGAAATTTGATAATTTTTTTATTTTAGATATTTGCCAAATATTCTAATGTGAAATAAAACTAGAGTCATCATTAAGATAATTAAGATTTTGATAACAACAATCTTTCAAGGTGTTTAGAGACATCTTTGGTGAGGCATAAGCAGATAAACCAATAAAATTTTCTAAATCTTTTGTCTTTCATTATTTTCCCTAATCAACACCAATATTATTTTTTTTTTTGTAAAATGTTTTAGACATACCGACAATAATATTTTGATAATATTTAATGCACATCTGTGAAACTTCATATACATACATCTTGGAAAGTCTGAGGTGGGAAAGCCAGACCTATTGGAAATTACTTGCCACACCTTGAAACCCTCTGGAAAAAGGGTTGTTTGTTTATCCAGCGTTTCAAATTACTTGGAATCTCATATATTTATTCATTCTACCTTCTTCATCTCCTCCCCATACACCCTGACTTGTTTTTTTCTCTGATTTTTAAACAAGGGAAAAATGTTTGTAAGTCCTCCTCACTCACTCATGCTGCCCAAGAATATCAAAAATAAAAGGTCCTCCACTAATAAATGAAAACTTCATTTCTTGATACGAGAGTAAAGAGAGAAAAAAAAAACTCGAAAAAGATGGAATTTGTTTTTGTTTTTTTTCCAACATGTCTATGCTTATCTATTTATTTGTTTATCTGAAAGAAAAAACAAGAGGTGCTTTTAAAAGTGTTAAATATATATATATTTTTTTAAATAATAACGAAAATAAAAGAAAAATAAATATTTAATAAATATAATAAAATAGTATTAAATTAAAAATATTCATTTTTGGATTAATTTGAAAATATCATTCTATAATAATGTATATATATCAGCATCTATGTAAATATATATTATTAATATGATCCATAAATACTTTACACGTTCTCAGCATTGATGCTGGTAAATCTTTGTTTTTATTATTTTTATGATTATTTTTGAAAACATTTATAAAACATTCGACAAAATACATACACTCGAAACCATACGTAAAAATACAATATTGAAAAATTATTATTTAAATTAATTAATGATAATTTATATATTTTTTTTTTTTAAATAATCTTTAAAATTTGTTTATGTTATAATATCTAAGTTACCTTTATTTTATTATAATTTATATATTTTTATATTTATATATGATATGTATAAATATTGTTTTTTTTTAATTTCAGAAAATTTAACGATAAGAACACACGACTTTACACTCAAGTTAACCATATTTGCAGAAGAATCGAAAAGGTTTCTTTGTTTCAATCGACGTTGGAAGTTAGTCGGAAAGGTGAGTTGATTTTTCCCCTTTATACAAATCTAAGATTTGATGTTATAATAATTCTAATTATATATATAAGTAATTAAATTCAAATTTCTAAGAAAATATAATAAATATAAAAAGTCCTCTTGCTAAAAAATTTAATTTGCATCCTAGTAGGAATTGTTTAATTTGATTACACAATCTCTAATGGGAAAATTTTTTTTTCCCAAATTCTTATTAATATTACTTATTTTTAGTATAAATCCAGAAGGATTTATATTATGTTGACTGAAATTTAAAATATTTATTTTAGAAAATAGGTATATCATTCTTGACTGTCATTAATATAAAATGATACATTTTAACAATCTGTATGTCAGCTAAGAATGAAAAATAATAAATATTTCATCTATTTATCCTCTAAAATATCCTTTCTAATCTGTTAATAAGAGAATTATTATTATTATTATTTATTTATTTAAATATTTATTGGCCGTATTTAAATTATTAATATAATTTTTATTTGTTTTTAAATATCTATTTACAATTAAAAAAATAATTTTTAATTTTGTCTTGTGTGTATGTGTGTGTTTTTCTGTTTTTGCTCTCAGACAAAAGCCAAAGGGCCAATGTGTCAATTCTACGAGAAAATGCTCTACGGCAAATATAATCAGTACTGGTCAGTGGCGAACACCAGCCAGATGGTGGGTTTTACAAAGAGGGGCCTTCCGCTTGCCACGCAGACTCCCATTCCGCAAAAGTTCAATAAATGTTTCAATTTCCTGAAATTCGACAATGCGTTCAACATCCATAGTCATAATATCCAAGTGGCCTTGTATGGATCAGCGGAACCGCCACCGAGAGCTCCATCCCGGGCGACCCCCCCGTCCACAACAACGACAACTTCCACCTCAACTCAGACCACCACCATCTCGACATCCACCACCACTACCACTGCGAGAACAACAACAACAACATCACGAAATCCACATAGAAGATTAGCCCATTTACGTCATAATCGTCACAAAGGGCATAGAGGACATTTACATCAGCCGAAAAAACATCATGCCATCAAATCAATCCCTAATAATAAGGAAAAAGATAATAAAAGAATGAAACATTATAAAGATAATAATAATAATAATAATAATTCAGGAATTCATTACCGGCGAAGACATAATCCTAATTTATATCGAAAAGTCTTATTTAAGGATCCTCCGCCATTAATTTCGTGATCTGTCAGACATTCAATTACCTAAATATATAATATAAAAATATATATAGTATATATTTATGTATGAGCATATGTACAAGTAAATACTGTATATAATAGGCATTGAGAAAAATACTAAGGTTGATAAAATATATCTATTGTAGATCTAAATTTCCAAAAAAAAAGAAAAAAATCAGTTTCGCTTTAAGAAAGATCCTTGAAAAAGGACATTTTAATTATTTATATATCGATGTATATAATTAATAAAATTTACTTATATATATATTTACGATATATATATATTTCATTTAATCACATGAGAAATTAAGAAAAAAAGATGATTTTTCCAATCTAGTCGAAGTTAAAAGTGCTTCTGAAAATTTTGATATTCATCTATATATATATGTATATATATAAATATATATATACATATATATATACCTGGGATTATGAAAATTTTTAATTAAAAATATACAATTGCCATTTCTTTAGCTGGCTCTAAGATGTGTGCTTTTTAGGAAAGAAAAATATAACATAAAACATTAATTAAATTAAAAGAAAATCAAGGTAAATTATATCTGGACAAAAGAAGTATTTTTTTTTATTATTTGACAAAAGGTATTCATAATTTTTTTATTTTTTACCTAAAAATTTAATAAATTTAATTTTTTTTTATTTATTTTATTTTTAAAAATAAAAACATCAAAGAACAGTTCATTGAAAATTAGTTTGTTTTTTTATATATATTTATTAACTTTATAAATTTCACATGTGATTTACTTCCTCCTCCTCCCCTCTTTCCTCCTCCTTTAATTTTCACTCATCTCTTTTGTATACATCTATTTAATTATTAATCTTATTATTATTATCATACTTTTGATTATTAATACATTTTTTTAATATGTAGCATTTATTTTGACAAAATTTATAATTATTCATGTAAAATAGTAAAATCTTCATCAACTAACATTATAGATATTTATTAACATTCCATATTGGGGTGGTGTGGATAAGAATTGAGAGTGCGAGTTTGTTTTTATGAAAACCTCCATACTTAACTTTTCTTACCATCGAAAAAAATACAAACTGATTTGTATAATTATTATTATTATTATTATTATTACTATTATTATTATTAATATTAATATTATTATTTCAATTATTATTTATTACTACTTTTATTTTATATTATTATTATTATTATGAATATCATTTATTATGTATTTAAAAAAAATGAAAATAATGTGAATAATTTATCTTTATCTCGTTTTGTATTTTTTAGTTATTATTATAATTATGTGTCAATATCATTATCATCATCATTTGATCTAATTGTTCATCGCTTGGGTTCAGTGCTTATCAACCGAGATTTGAAACCTAAGGGGAAAACAATTTAATTTCCATAAAAATATCTTTACTTTAATATATATAGATTTATGTATATATAATCATTATATATATTTATATAATCCATAAATGAAAATCGAATTTTTGTTCTCACATATATAATTTATTAAAGTAATATTAAAATTAAATAATATAATAATTTTATAAATATTTTGAATCTATGATAAATTATAGTTTATATTTTGATTTACTATTCATTATATATATATATATATATATATATATAAAGTAATAGATATTTTAAATTACCTACAAATTTACTAAAGTATTATTATCATTTTAATCTTACATTTATTATCAATTATAAATTGTACTTAATATTATTTTGTTCATTTGTCTATAAATAAAAAAATAGAAAGAAGGATAAAAGTATTCATCTAAATGTTGAATGTTGTAATTTTTAAGAATTTATTTTAAATAATAATAATAATAATAACATACTATATATATATAAATATATAAATATATATAAACTATATATTAGATATTTAAAAATAACTAATATAATTTTCGGCAATCAAAATCTTTTTTTCTTATTTGCTAAATAATGTTATATTTTATTTTTTCATATTGAAAGAAATACCATATAATATATATATATAAATATCTTTGAAATTGGCTTTATTGTGAATCAATATATATATTTATATTGATATTTAAGCCATTATCTATGTGTAACGTGCCATCTTTAGAATATATTGCAATACAATACAAAAAAACGAGCTTTGTTCTTTTTGGCCATTTGTCACTGGCCAAATGTCACAGACTTTTATTATTATAATAAATAAATAGTTATTGATATCACCCCTCTGATTTGTGTTTGATTAATCTCTCTTATATATATAAATAAATATTAATATTACTAATAATGAGTATTATTTAGCAGATAAAAAAAAAAGATTGCTTAATTATAGAAATAAAAAAAAAATTAAAATATAATAATTAAAAAAAAAAAAATTAAATAAGTAAATAATTTTTTAAAATGTATTAATTTGTTAAGGGAATATGTTCTTTTTTGTTATCTTTTTCTAGAATTCAAAAAAATAAAATAAAATAAAATAAATATAATTTTATATAAAGAGATAAATTAAAAAATAAATAATTGAATCATTCCAATTCCATAGCAATAATTATACTATAAGTGTATTAGAAAAATAAATCCTTTGATGTGTATACCCTCCCTTTAAATAAAATAAAATAAAACAATTGTCTCTTATCTACTAATATATAATTAAAAAACAAAACCCAGAAAATAATTAAGAATTCAAATGTAATAATTATTATTTATACATTATAAAGAATTACCTATATTTAATTATATATATATATGTAAAACGTCCCCTTTCCTTCCAACCAACATTCAACAATTCCAATATAAAAAACAAAACAACAAAAAAATAAATTAAAATTTTGTAAATAATTTCATTTGAATAAAAACCGAAAAAAAACAATAATGATTTCAAATTTGAAAAAATAAAACAATAAAAATTTTAAATCAGATTAAATGTTTATATAAATAATTTTTTTTTTTTCCAAAATACAAAAATTAAATAAATATTCATTTAAAAATTTAAATGATTTTTAACGATCAATAGGTAGGCTGTTTTATTTCGACTTTTTAAAAAAAATTATTATATTGTATTATATCATATAATAATATTATAATAATTGCATATTTCAAGAATTTATTTTTTTCTTTTTAAATTTTAATTAATAAACGCTTATTATTATAATAAATTGTATGTATTAAGGCAGTGGCGGATCATGCCGTGATGACCGAGAATGTTACGGTTATTCACATCTAACATTAAAAAAATATATTCAAATTTTAAAGTAATATATATTGTAATATTTATAATAAATTTTTTTTTATTTTAATTTAATTAAATGTTAATTATTTTTTATATTATACCTTTTAATTCCCTCACCCGTCTAAACAATTTTCGATAGATTAAGAGCGATAGTTTTTTGTTCCCTTTAGCACGGCCGTTTTTATCAATTTTGGCGCCCTGGACTATAATTAGCGCCCTAGGGCCTAGGCATTAAAATTCTTAAATACGATTTTTTTTTAATATTTCATTGCAGTTATAACAAAATGATTTTCATTTTTAGTATAAGCATATTTAATAATTCCTCTTTACGTTCGTAGCGCCCCTTAAGTTACGGCGCCCGTCCATATATGGCCCTGCACTTTAGAAAGGAGATTCAATATTTTATATAAAATATAGCCGGTATTATTTTATTAATTAATTATAAATATTTCAAATATATTAGCATCAGGTATTTTTCTTTATAGTTGAATGGTTGTGAGAATATTTACAATATTATTATGGTTTTATAATGTATTTAATACACATTTTAAAGAAAAAGGTGGAAAATCTTTACAGATTAGGGCATTGATCGGTTTCAGGTTGTCAACACAATGAATAGGTGTAATTAAAGGCATGTATTGAGTGGTGCTAAGTCTATAGCAATATTTTGGTTTTCCTTATTTTAAATATTGATTTTAGTGGTTGGTAGAATAGATATCGTACGCTGAGATTTTATTTAGTAAATAATCGGAATAATTTTCAAAAAATTAAATTAAAAATAATAAAAAATGTAAAATAATCTATAGAACACCAAAGGCGTACTAAACACAAAATAATAAATAATTTTATAAATATTAGTAAGTATAAAGATAATTTCTTAGAGTGTATTTAAATTTGTGTTTGAAAAGATCTACACTCGTATATATTTAACTCTTTTAAATATAAATGAAAGTTAATTTACAAACATTATGAATTTCGACACCATTCTGTTAATGACCTTCTTTTTCATTACATGAACCATCATTATTATCTATTCTCGTTCTAATCTCATTTTCATGTTCTACCTACTTTTTTTAAATTTATCTATTTAAAAATTATTTACTTTCATGCAAGGACAATAGTATTGTCTTCTTGGAAATATATATAGATATATAGATAAATTGAATATACCTGAAAAAGGAGACAGTGGAGGTGGATGAAGAGACTCGCGTCTGGACGTCTCCGGTGGGTATCGCGTTAATTAAAGGTGCTTCATTGCACAATAGAATGTCAAGCTTCCTTCTCAAGAGAAGGAAACCATAAAGTTTATTAAAATATGTTCATATTTCAACGATGAATAATGAATTAAAAAGATCATTTTTATAATAAGAATATAAATATCTGAAGATCTAAAAATATCTGGCTTAATTTTAGTAAGAAGAAATTATTTATATTCCTTTTTAAATTTTTTTTTTTTTTTTTTAATTTTGTATATTGATTTTAAATAGTAAATAAGATTTCATTAATTTAAAACATCATTATTTTATTGGAACTATGAAAAAATATAATTCTTCGCAAAATTTTTGGTCTGAAAATGGGTGTTACGTCAAAGTAAGAAATTACACGATCTATATTCACCCCCCTTCTAATAAATTAGGAATAATATTGTAATTGACACTGTTTAGTATTTTTATCTATTCTCTTCAACATTTATATTTATAGTTTTTCAATTATTTCTCCATCACCAAATTTATCACTTATTCGAACCATGTGTGTCTTCTCATTATTATAACGAAAGACCAAAAAAAAACAAAAGAATATTTTTTTTTGCTTATATAAAATATCAAGATTATATTAGTAGAAAATATATACTCTGATAGATATTGGTATATAAAGGAGACCTTTGTTTGATTCGCCCACTTCGTTTGAAAAATTTTAATAATAGTATTTATCTTTTATCAATATCTTATAATTAACAATTAATTATAATTAAAAACATTAATTGGTTAAAAAAGGAAGGCCTTTTGCCAAGGAAAATAAATGCAGGTTTAAAAAAATAATATTCTTATTTATATGATAAAGAGGTTCGCCTAAGGGTTTAAATCTTGCAATCATTGAATCATTACACCTATAAATCACTTTCAGGTGGGCCTGTGCTTCCAGAAAGGGATCCCTTATTACTCTTGTACTCCTTTGCACACACACATATTTATATTTTATATATTCATAAGTGAGTGAAAATGAAGGGTTTTTTTAAAAAAAATTAAAACTACATCAGTTGTTTCTAAGAAAGAGTAAATTATCATTTGGTACAAAATTTGTAAAAAACTACCGTTATAAATAATATCAAAATAGTTTATGATAATTATAATTATTTATTTCTATTTGATATTGAATTTTGGGGATTTTTATTATATTTTGTGAAAATTTTTTAACAGCTTTATTCTTTCACCATATAAAGTCATGGAAATTTTTTGACAATTAATATATTTGAAAAGATTAACTGTGAATAATTAATTAATTAATTGAAAAATCTACTTCGATTAAAGAAAGTCAATTTGAGATTGATATAGAAAAATCTTTAAAAATCAAATAGCAAAGATGAATAATACAGGAAGAATTTTAATTGCACATTCTTATTTATTTATTTATTTATTAATTCAAATATTTGAATATACATAAAAATCTGCTGATAAGAAAGATGAACGTAAAAATAAATCCATTTTTATTCGTTGGTTTATTTGTTTACGCATTAAATAAAAGAGTAATTTTTATCTTAGAAAGTAAAAAAATAGGAATTTTTTTTCTTAATATGATATGAATTAATTCTAATCGTATATGTTAACAAAAGGATTAGATAGTAAAAAAAGTTTCTTCTTTTTGTACTAGACAAATATTAGTATATTTATAAAATAAGCTTGTTTTTAAACGAATCAATTTTTCAAATGACCTACAGGCCAAATAACTGATATTCTCTTATCATTTGTTAAATAGATCATTAATGTTTACAATAATATTATATTATTATTAAAACCAAAATCAATATAAAAATTTTCAATAATAAAATGAAAAAAATTCCCAAATTTTGCTAGATAATTAAATAAATTATTATTCAATCAATAAAAGTGTCAATTATTATTTTAAAAAATATTTTTTTGAGATATTGTATATAATAATAATTTTAATATTAAGGCACAATTAGTTTCTGATTTATTCATTTCTTGCCATTAGCTTAATTTAATTTATTTGTAAGTAATTACATTTTTATTTTTTGTTGGTTTTGCATCATAATTTATGTATGTTCGTTTGAATAGGCAACTTGTTTACGATGTAAAATGCTTAGTTAAATAAAGTTGGTGAAAAAAAGGCATTAAATTAATTAATTAAATGAAATTTGATATTGTTAATTATAATTATAATTATAAAATTATATAATATTGGTCATTGTTGTTATAAATAAACAGTTTATTAGTTGAGTTGTTATATAAAAATCTTTTTCGAAAAAAAGAATAAAGGTACCGAATAAGCTGAAGCTTCAACAAGTTTAAAAGAAAATATCCAGCAAATGGAATCGATGTGCGTGTCTGTAAGCCTAATCACATTGCGGATATTAATAGAGTTATTTGAATAAAGGTTAGTGGACAATTTAAACATTGATTGAACTAAATTTTATAATTAAAATATATTAAATGTTTAATATTTCGTGAATTAATATTAATTTCAAAGGTAAAGCTATAAATAATCTTTAAATTTATGTTATATTTTAAATAATATTATTAAATATGAATTAAAAAAATTGTTAAATTTATAAACTATATAATTAATATTAAAATGTTTGTTATTTCAATTAAAAAATAGTAACCTATTCATGTAATTTCACCTACTTTAATTAAACATTGACTTACAACCTACAGATAAAGTAAAAAAACCAGCAAATAAAGGTTAGTGAAATTAACACAACTGTTTGCGCTTTTATTCATGTATGATTTAAAAAATAAAATTTTTTCTAACATTCTGGAGTAAAATTTTGAAAAAAAAACCTGAAACTCAAAATAAATTTAGTACATTATATATTAAAATATATTGGAAAACTTAATGAAAGATTAAATATTCAATATTTAATTTATGTTTTATTTTAAAATTATTATAAATTGAAGTATAATATTAGAGTTCTTTTTTGATAATCGTTAAAATATGTATAAAACATCTTTTAGGAAGGACATGAGAAAATTAAATAACGTTATTTCATTAAAGGAAACGGTAAGGACGGGTACTAGCAAGCAAACATCTGTCTCTATTATCTACAGGACAATACACTGAATACTTTCTTTGATAAACGCTCTTGAAAGGGTAGAATAGAGAAGGTAAAGAGGAGCGAGAATATCGTGTAGATATCATTCTATTAATTTTATATGTAAGATATGTACAAGACTATCAATGATATTCAAGAAGATAGGATTTTTCATATGTATATTTTTATATATTAGAACATGTCATAAGTTGTCCCCACAAAAAGTTTATTTATTTTTCAAAAATATAAATGATAATTATGTTATTTCAATAGAAAAGTTTAAAAATAATATGAAATTATATATTTCTTTAAATTTTATAATAATAAATAAAAAGATTTTAATTTTATTTCTATTTGAAATGGGGGGGGGGGGATATAAGTACTTATATATTATAATAGGTGCACAAGTTATATTGAGTATTGTATGCATGTTTCATTATACTACATCCTAGTTTTGTCACAACTAGGTCAGTTATATTAAATGATTTAATAAAATTCTAATAATAGATAATTAAATTTTCATACATCAACTGATATTACTATTCTCAATTTATCTTTTTATTAAAAGACATGTAATCACAAATTTTAATTTATAATCAATCCTATTATCTGAACTAAAAAGAGATACTATAATTATTAAAAATAGTATAAGCAAATTATAATAATATTAATCATATAGTCTATAAATGTATGATGAAATAAGAGATAAACAAGAGAATTTTTAAAAAAGTTAATTATTTTCGCTAATTGTTAAGTTATTTTTTAATATTTTATTGAATTAAAAATTAAACATCAGTCTTATCTTTTAAGGGGTAGAATATGTAGTTCATCCTTTAATTTAGCAAGTATAAAATTTAAAAATCATACATATATAATTATAATTCCCAATGAAAATACATAATAAGATTATACCTCTCTATCTCCTTATCCAGAGCAACCTCCAACAAATTCCTATTCTCTTCTCATCAACCTTTACTTTACCACATTCTTGATCTTCTCATCGGGTAATGTTGATGTTAATGTTGATTTCCTTATAAACAACTCACCCATTTGTACCACGTGTCCCATCATAACTTCTTCGATTTTTAATCCTATTTGAGTAGGCATAGAGGTCATGCAATACTTTGTTATTTCTTATCTTTCTGTGTATATTTTAAGAATTTAATTTTAAAATTCCTTAACCTTATTAAGTCCACCAGTCATAGAATCTTCCTTACTTTTATAATAAAACTGGCATACATTATAATTATATAATATATACACATAAAGAAGATTATAATTTTAATAATATTCGATTGATCCACAAAAAAAAAAATGAAATTTATAAAGAAATGAAAAACAAAAATATAAGTAAAAGTGGAGTTATTTAGGCTCGATAGTTTAAAGATTTTATAATCTCTTCTGAATATAGAACTTTATGATTAGTACCTGGAACACCGAGCTATCTCTCGCACTTTAACATATTTATACAATTTATTATTATAAAGTTTAAAAATTTTACAATTTTTTAATTATTTATTACATTGGCCCATCAAAAATTTGTTTCCGAAAATGGAACAAATTAATTAAAATTACTTGATTTTCATTTCAAGATGAAAAATATATTCAAATTTACTTGTGATAAAATATTTGACCCTATATTATATATAACGTATATATGTTGTTATAATGTGATGGATTCAGTTTTATATTTTTTGAAGTAGCAATAGCTTATAGACTGTTTCGACCAAGGATTACTACTGATAAAAATATAAATTCTAAAATTGTCTATATTTTAATTACGAAAGGAGGTTATATTTTTTCTTTTTATTTATAATAATCAAATATCTTTTAATATTATTTATAATTTAATCTAAAAAATATTTTAATACTCCTATAATTTATTTAATATTATTAGATCAAATCTATTCAACAATATTTGAGATTCCTTCCTTTATAATTGTTCATGATAAATATATTTCGTAATTTTATTTTAAAATATTATTAAAATAAATATTTTTAATTTTATTTCGAAATTAAATAAAAATTTTTAAAATATTCTAAATATAAAAAATATTAATACTATATCAATTAAAAAAAGGCGAGAAGCAAATTTCTTTATTAAATTAAGAAAATACTAATAAATTGATGATGTAATGATATGATGGTATGATATGAAAATAAAGATTATTATTATTATTATTACTAATAAATTTGATTTTTCTCGGGGCCGAAAACATGCAGATTGATTTTTCTTTATAAATATGGTCTGAATTTCAAAAAAATCTTAGAGCAGTTTAATAACTCAAATACATACAAATATATATACAATTTTTGCTAGTATAATAAGATAAGATAATAAGGAATTTCGTATTTTTATTTGTAAAATATATTTGTCTATTTAATTATATATTAAAATATCATTTAAATGGAATTAGATTATGAAAATGATTATCAAAAATAACATTTAATGCGATTCAATAATAAAACTAATAAAAATATGAACAAATACGAGATTGTTTATAATAAATATTTATAAATTGAATTATAGCAATTATATATGTGTTTATTAAAATTTAATTAAAATAAATAAAGTGCTTTCATATGAAATGAATTTCTGTTAAATTTGTATAAGTAAAGATTTTCTTTTAAATAATAAAAAGCAATTTTCAATTAGTTTTATGTTAACTTTTACGATTAATAAAGGCGAATGATGTAAATTTAATAAATATATATATTTTACTTGGTATAATATAAAAGTTGAATTAATCTTTAAATAAACAAACATATGTGATTAGATATTTAATATTCGATTATCTTGACAGTCTAGTTTATAACTTGATTAATTTTGTAATAACTTCATTGAAGTGTATATATTAGAAAGAGAGAAAGAGAAGGTAAGAGGGAGGGAGGGTGACCTGAAACTCCTTTTTTATGGCAAGATGAATACTTTATAGCCTCCTCTCCTCCCCTTGGTGCGCCCACATTAACTCCTCTATGGTCACAATCAATGAATGGACCTTCTCAGAAGCAATTCCAATCTTGATTCACTTGGCGTTCGAAGACGCCATCATCGTTGCTGATTCAGAATCTTCATCAGATTCGATTCACCAATTGGATTAGCACTCATTCACCGTAGGAGGGCTGGTGCAGCAATCAATCGGGCTAAAGGGAGGCGAGTTCAATGCATAGAGCCCCTCTAATTTCATCGAATTGGGATGAAATTGAATTGGTCTATTGCTATTTTTTAAGAGGGATGAAAATTAACAAAAGTCAATGGTTAAACGAGAAAATGTCATTTTCATCAATGATTGTGTTTGGGAAACAAATTGAACAATTAAATGCCTAGAATTCACTTCAAATATATGTAATGTCATTTGCTAGGTCAATTTAATATCAATTAATTACTATTAAGTAAATAAATAACGATGTTTACATAGTATAGCTATAAAATTACCAAAGAGGGATTCAAACCTCTAAGTTCCGAGTTCAATCTCTGCCCCTGTGATTAGACAAAATATTTATATGTTTGTTTCTTTTTTTGGATGTTGTTTAGGTAATTAATCAAAAATATTTCTCTGTAATTTGATATTAATTAAAATATATATTTATTATTAATATATATTTTGAAAATAATATTAACATATTTATTACTTAAATAAATTAAAATTATATTAGAATTGATAAAAATTAAAAAAGAAAAATTAATAATTTCTTTGACCAAAATAGACATGGAATAACAAGGTTTGAAATTAATCAATAAATTTTCTTTTTTAACTAATACCTACGTTTTAGATTCTAATTGAGTACTTGTACAAAGGCAGTAATAGTTACAAAAGTGAAATATTATTAGTTGTTAGTAATAATAGTCATACATCATCCGACTAGTGTCCGAAACATTGCCCTTAATTAAAATATCTAGATATTGATTAATTTTCAATCTTTCTATTCTATTTTAATTTTGACTAA
Source organism: Labia minor (assembly GCA_963082975.1). NCBI lineage: Eukaryota > Metazoa > Arthropoda > Insecta > Dermaptera > Spongiphoridae > Labia > Labia minor. Next base: position 65,085,578 of record OY720349.1, on the reverse strand, counting down.
AGACATTATTAAATTTAAATTTAGTATGATTATTTTAAAAAAGACCATTTTAAAGAGTGACAAGGATTTTAATCAATATCTTTTCCAATTTCATAATAATATTTGTAGCTATAAATATATAATAGATAGATTGATAGATAGATAAATTCTTGTTTATATAATACTTGTCTTGAACGCATACTGATAAGTAAAAAGTTAAAAATACAGTAAGAGTAATAGTGAATTCCGTGGGTGAATGTTTGCTGTTTCTATTCATTGATATTACTACAACAACTACCACCCAGATATTCAAAGTAGATGAATAAACAGAAAAGCAATCCCACTCATCGATGATAATATTCAAAGGAGAGAATCACAAAAGCTTATTCTTAAAAAAAAAGAAATGAAATCAATTAGCAAGGCGAATTACTCTTTGTTTGAAATTACATCTACAAAACCCATACAAACCACCCATACATGGATTCATACATACTAAAACAATTTATTATGATTATCGGCCTGTTTGAATATATAAACAGTACGGAGAAATTTTGCATAAGTAAAATTATGCAGAGCATATAGAAGGGGAGAGAAATCTAGGATTATTATAATTCAAAAAGGGTGTTATTATTTCTAAATAATATTTGATGAAGAAAGTTCTTCTTTTAAAGAATGAGCTAACGAACAAATTGGTAAAGAAGTTTCCCATTTAAAATATTTAATCATACTGACCCATCTTCATCCTCTTGAATAACATCAAATATATATAAATTTTTTGAATATTTTTAAAAATTATTTTCTCGAAATAGAAAAGAAAAGTTTTGGAATATAGACTTTGTTTAACATCATATATTCAAACATCTATTAATCATAAAGTAACCTGACTTTTTAAAGAATAGGTCAGAGGTTCTCAAACTGTGATACTGGTGGTACCTTATAACCTGGCAGTTACTTTTAAATACAAAATCATTTTAGCACTTAAACTTTTTGATGGATGTTTCTGTGGTACTAACTTCAAAAAGTTTGAGAATCCTTGGATTCGATTTTTGAATGAAACAAAAAACTTATTTATATATGGATCTTTTATAAAATTTTAAAGGTCAAATTTGTTATACTAGCAAAAGTTACATATTTAATATATACATAAAAGCAAAAACAAAAAAGTAAGAATTATTCAAATTACATTTAACTCTTGTATGATACTCCAAACTAAAATAAAAAGTATTTTTGAAATTATATTAATATAATTCACATTTTATTATAAGTCTCAGATGGATCTTTTTAATAACGCCTGCTATTTGAAAGTTACAAGGAATAATATTTTTATCTTGTAAATTTATTAAAAAAGGGAAGATAGTCTTTGATTGTTTATTTCAAAATCATAGTTATATTTATGACAAACCTACTTACAAGGGGATTCAATGGTGACCAACAATATATCTATAACAATTATCTATAAACTCAAACAACAATTTGTCAAATGACTATATTATTAATATGTTATAGAGTTATACCCAATACTTTGCATGATTACTTTCCCTAATTCCCGATTAAATAAATAATAAAAATAATTGAACATTTTCATAAAGATGTAAAAAAAAACATATTTAACATATAGTTTATTAGTCTATTATTTAATTATTATTATTTATATTAATTAAATTTTAAATATTTATTTTTGTTCTATATAAATTATTTATTATTTTTTATAATTTTTTTCCTTAATCAATTAATTGATTATCAACATCTTTAGTTAAAAGTCGAATTGAGGAATTATACACCACTTCCACGTTAATGATATCAACTTTCTATAAATTTTATTTAAAATTCAATGTTTTCATATGATTGTTGTTATTAATCAAATGAGTAGAGAAGTATTAGTAATGAAATAAATATATTTAAAGTACAACAGAATTATTCTTGAATAATATCAATAAATAATTAAAAATAATAATTATAGCATAAAGAACTATATTTTGATTTGATTTCTTTTTATTATTATATTTTTAATATTGTTTTATATAATAGGATTGTAATAATTATCGAGTATTCGTCAAGTCCCTAAGAAAATTTAAATGTCTGATTATCACGTTCCCACCGGCTCCATAATTTGTCTATTTATTTTATGAGGCGGCATGAGCCACCGGTGGTACATGCCGGTGGGAACGTGTTAAAGACGATGGATCGGACAAATATTATTTGAAACGATTTGATCCATATTCAAGGAAGATTCAAATTGTTTTTCTCTTTTAAATTATAAATCATATATAATTTAAAATCTAGAATTATACTAATGATATTTATTCGAAAAAAAGGATGAAGCCAAGAGGACCAATAGTCATATTTAGTAGACAAATAAGAGCTAAATGATTCATTTACTATAGTCATTATATTTCTATTTCACATTGCAGTCTATTAACAAGTATCTAAAACTAAATTACATGACGATAACCATTGAAATAAATTATAACATGAAAATGAGAAAATGAGAAATATTTATGGAATTATACCATTATATTTAATAAAAAGCCAATAAATTTTTTTTTAATTATTTTCATCTTTATTTATTTATTATATAAAAAGATAAATAATAAATTTTATTATTAAAAACCTTCTATTGATTTCAAAGAATAGTTAATAAATGAATAAATAATATATTAGTAATTATTATTAGCAATGATTAAAGTTTATTTGTGTCAATATTGTTAAGTGGATTGAACAGTTAAATAAATAACCATATGCTTGGTAACACAGTGAATATAATATGAATAATAGTAGAATTTTTCCTAAAAAGAAATATACAGCTAGAATAATAATGTAATAATATAAGAAGATATATATATATAATATAGAGTATTGTGTAAGTATATATATAATACAATAACTAGTAATTTTTATTTAAGGAAATATAATAATTTACTTGTATATACTTTGAAAAATACACTATTATCTATTTAAAAATTTTTAACGATATGTGAATTGAATAGCCAATCAAGTATAAACTTATAATAAATGATAATAAATAATTTTTATAAAAGTTTTTATGTGGCACTAGGTAATAGTGAATTTTTTTTATTATTTATTATTACAATTGGATGTTTTTTGTAAATAGAATTAACCTTTGGAATAATTTTAATTTGGAGTTCAAATTAATTGCATCATTCATAAACATTCCATTAAATGATTTCAAGGGAAAAATTGATTTTTCTTTCTTTTCTTTAAAATGCTGCAGCATTGCCATTCCTGACGTCAAGATCATTCCTAAATATTTATAACTGTTTACTATTTCTATTTTTTCATTTTCATATTACCAATTTTCCCCTCTTGCGGACCATCCCCCGTTTCGAAACACTACTATTTTTGATTTTCCTTAATTTCATATTCCATATTTTACAGTATTTCAGTAAAGAATTTATCTGGAGCCAGAATGACAATGTCGTCGGAATAGGCCAGCATCCTTATTCGTGTCTCCCCCACAAGTATTCCTCCGTCCATAAACTCGTCCAAATCATTAATGAACAGTGAAAACAGCGTTGGAATCAACAGACATCCCTGCTTCAGTCCCATTATTGATTCCAGTTGTTCAGTAAGACCTTTCATTGCACCACACATTAACAAAAGTGTCCGTGTAAAGACTCTTTATTATTCTCGCAATCTTAGTAGACATCCCTAGATTGCTTAACTTATAATACATAGCATGTCTATCGATTCTATCGAATGCTGCTGAGAAATCCACAAAAAAAGCAAAAAGCTTTTGTCTCTATTTAAGTATATATTCATATTATTTAATTTGATTTTTATTATTTAATAACCATATTATAAATTTTAAATTTTTTTTAGAAAACGAAAACAAAGAAAAATACTCAGATTTAACATTTTCCATTCACTTTACTTTTTATCATTGATTATGGTAATATCTTTAGAAACAGAAAAATTAATTTTATCATTATTAAAATAACTTATATATAAAGAATATAAATAAATTAAAAATAGATAGACCAAGCCTCCTATATCATTTCAGATAACTTAATTATGTATATGTACAAACTATGAATGTTATATATCTACTAAAGAAAAAATTATCATTTTAAACCTATTCAAATTATATATATATATATATATATATATATATATATATATATATATAAGTAAATTTAAATGGGAGTGTTTCTATTCATTTATTTCTTTGATAATAAATTATTTTTATTAATCCTTAATAAAGTAGTATAACATTGATTAGATTGTGAAATGATACTGCCTAATGAAAATTATTCCATAATCTTTAAGTTTAAAAATAAGCAGATTTGATAAACAATTATTCTAGTAATTTTTTTGATTATCATAAATCAATTTGAAAATATTAATTTAGCTTTAAAGTGTTTAAGTTATGAAGTCGACAATTCTTCACCACAATATCCATATTCCAACAGGGAGAATTTCGGGTTTTCAAATAAGTTCATATTAATTTAAATTAATAAAAATTAAATTTTTTCATGATAACTACTCTGTGAATCTTTGTAATAAATGAAAAACAAAAATGTCGCTCTTATTAACTTTATTCTCCCCCAGTCCAGTGCTAAAAATTTGAACCTATTTGGATTTCAAACATACTATTCTCCTTGATATTCTCTCGATAAGTGCTAAACCTAGTTATCAGATTGTGATTCGGCTTTATGCTTCTTGACTGAATCATCTTCTTTTCATTAATTGTCTCAAGTTAAGAGTCCTGCCTAGTAAGAAAATAAAAACTTCTAAAAAATAGTAACATTAAGGTTATCTGAAGTATGGCGGTTCTAGGAGGGATTCTACAGATGCCTGAAAACTAGGAGTTTTTAACCGGTCCGAAACCACCCTGTAATTGACAATAAAAATGATCATAAAATCTAAAAACAAAGGAATTATATTTAAACTTTACAAAAAAAAATAAATGAATTTATTCTAAATCTCAATAACTACCTAAAAATTTAATATTTAATTTTTTTATTAATATATTCAAAAAGTTTGTGTTTAGGAATATGTTACAATCTTCTCAATTAAAGATATTCATTAAGTCATTCAAAAAGTGTGGGATTTATTTCTTAATTACTGAAAGACAGATCTAGGAAAAAAAGACAAAAAACAAAATTCAACTAAAAAACGTGAGTGTTGCGTCAGGATATGGTGGGTTGTTGACCACCCTGTGTGATATCTCTGTCAGGTGGTCCCCCTTGATGCCTCCCCCAACTACCGGTACCCGTCTTGAATGCTCATCAAATTTAAGCCCTGCCGTTTATAGAAACAAGAAAATACAATTAAGAGTGTCTTTGGTTCTCATTTAATTAGTGAAGTCAATTCTCATTTATAACAACGAAAAAAAGTCCCATAACATCGAAATTTATATATAAAATATAATTTCGACTGATAATAAAGACATCAATTTGATTTCAAAACTCATTAATTCAATTTTAAATTTATATAAATATACTCGTATATTAAATTCTTCAAAGTGCATGTTTAATTGTAATTATCAGTCACTTAATTATTGGACGATCATTTAGATGAGTTTTTTTTAAAGAAGATAATATTGATTAAGAGTCGTATTTTACACATTTTAGAGTAAATTAAATATATTTAAATAATATAAGTATGTCTCTATCTCTATAAAAATAATGTGTTTTAAATGTTTTTTACCGTGGGAGGTGAAAAATCTTAAATAAAACATCCTATCCCGATAATGATGTAGTATAGTATGACATATGTAGTTCAATATCAGGGTAAAGCATATTTTAATTTTGAAATTGGTAAGGGAAATTCGAGGGGGTCCAGGGTAGTAATATTCAACTGCTATTGCCCGAATCACATAATAAATAACAATATTATGAGAAGTGTTTTTACTATCTCGCCAGAGATAGTATTGCGAAAATTTTCGATGTTGAGATTTTGATGTTTTTATACGTTTTGAAGGTTCCTGAAACATTTTCACTAAGGTTGAGAAAAATGTCTCTCTCTCTCTCTGTGTGTGTGTGTGTGTGTGTGTGTGTTTGTGTATGTATGTAACCAAGATTACGCAAAAACGGTTTGAGCTAGAATGATGAAATTTGGTACATGGGGATTATTCAAAATTCGTAGTTTTCTATCAACTTTGAGAAATGTAGCTCAATCTATAACGTTTTGATTTTTATTCCTCTAAAGTGACCGTAAAAATAAAGATATATGTTTGATAATTTTTCACATGATTAAAAATTGTATAAAACTGCTATATATAGAATTTCAGCTTGATTGAATTGCTGAAAGTACCAGAATTAATTTTTAACACTGCAAATCTCACTCGCCAACACGTGACGTGGTGCCATCAACAAAGGGCCAAACATGCGCTGGTTCAATAAATATTATTTATTAATTTTAATTTATAATTTAATTAATTTAATTTAATTTAAATTAATATATGTTATTTAATCCAATTCAAATTTGCGAGATAATCGAGTGGAGACACTCCAGATTTTTTTTAAATATGAATACATATTTATTTAGTTCCTTTTTATAAAGGGTGAGGAACTAAATAATTATCATTATGTATTCTTATATAAAGTAAACAAAGATAGAAATCGACGTATTAGTGTCATTTTCAGAAATTATAAATCGGATTTATATAAACTTTTAAACAATTTCAATATCATTATTAAGGGAATTTTTATTAAAAGACCACACATTGTTTGTATAAAATTATTTATTAAATTAAAATAACTGTCAACGTTTCGACTGCTTATTCTGCAGTCGTTTTCAAGTAACTTGCTCCGATTCAACAATGTGGTCTTTTAAAAATTCCCTTAATAATTATTAAAATAACCACAAAAGCTTTAATAAATAAATTTCAATATCAAATAAAAAAGAAATCATTGAATATACATATTTAGTTTTTGTTTAATTTATTATTTCAACAATTAGAGAGAATGAATAACCTAAAATAACTAAAATAATAGATATCACCAAAAATGAATATGTCTCAAGGGAAACATTTGTTGAGTATGGTTGGTCCAGGGGGTCGAAACCCAACTGACTAAAAGGGAAAATTAATTAATATACAAGTATCAGTTATAAATTAGATATTATTTATATGTTTTAACTATTATTCTTATTATCTTGATCAATTTTGTTGACGGAGAAGTTAAAATATATTTTTGTTTTTATAAATAGAATAAACATTTTTTTCAAATTAAAAAATAATTTTTTTCTCTATTTTTAATATTTTCCTTTGACAAATAAATTGATGAATAATAAATTGATATGAATTTTTATAAATATATTCAATATTATTTATATACTATAATAAAAACTATATTATGATATTTTATGTCTCTTGTTCAAGTTTTTTTTAATTTGTTTATAAATTAACATGAAGTGGAAAAGTTAATGAATAAACTGAAATAATACATCTTATAAAATAGCATTACGATATATTAATATGAAATTTTATTATGTTATATTTTATCCTATATATATATATATATATATATATATATATATTAAATGTATAGTTACAGCATATAGTATATTACATAATATGTATAGAGATATTGATGACTTGAAATTTTGAATAGCAATCACCTAATTCCTCAGAACTAGTATTTGTTTAAATTTAATAAAAAAAATTCACAAATTTTTCTTCCTTTTAAATATTTACATTAGATAAGGCGTGGTGAAGAAAAATATTAACCAAATGTTTTTTAATTTACTTTAGAGATTTTAAGTTAAAAAATATTTTTAATTTTTTTTTCCTAATCATCAGAATTTATTAATTATGTAATTAACTATAAAATAGTATTATAATAAATGGGAATTTATAGGAATACATAATTCTAGAATATAAAAAATGAATCTAATATTAGAAATTAATTCATATTAAGTTAAAGAAATATCTACTAATATAAAATTGCATAGTCTATTTTTTAACATAATCAAAATATGTATTATTTTTCTAAGATTTGAAAAATTCTCTTATTCTATTTTTTTCATTTACATCTCCAATAAACAATTTCATTGATTTGAAAATAGAGATTTAGTCGGGACGTGATTGACTATACACCCATTCCCACCTTCTCATCCTCTTTACTTATCAAATATGTATGAATAATTCGATTAGGGAATCCCCTTTTGGGCCGATTCATACATATACATAAGCATGTTAAATTCAAGTGACAGTGTAATGGAGAGGGGGATTCAATTCGCAATGGCGTACCGTATCCAATGATCCACAGAGAGTAAATGAAAAGAATGAGCGAAATTTATTCTGCAAGAGTGCATTGCATTTTTTCAATCCCCTATTCAAATGGCATGACTCTTTTCAACAGAATTAGTCTGATATTTGTTGTTTTTGTGTTAGGAGTACAAATACGAATGAGCATGAATAAAATAACGGAATATCTCGCTTAGCAATTAAATGATACTGATATGTGCATATTCGAATGAAATTCAAATTGATTAATCTGTTTTTTTAATATTGTTGGCATTGTTTTAGCAAAAAGATTTGTATTAATATTTCTATATAATTTAATTAATATATATAATGAATAAAAAATATAATAATAAATATATAATAATATAACTGGATGATGTATAGTAAATTCCACTATAAAACCCTTATGGTTATGCAACCTATTTCCTTATGCATACCGCTATTATAGTTTTGGTTTATTGAACTATTTGAACGGATTATTGATATAAGAAAATAAGGTTACTTAAGATAGGTAATTTATAAATGTTTTTTTTAAATTTACTTCTTTCATAAAGAATATTGAACAAACCATAACTAGACCATAATATTTATTAAAGGAAATTTTATTTACAGACCACATTTTTATGATAGTGAACTGGAGTGGGAGTAAATGTGCAGTACTTGATAACGACTGCAGAATAAGCAGTCAAAACGTTGTACATAAATAAATAAATAATTTCAAAAAAGTGGTCTTTAAATAAAATTTCCTTTAATAATTTGACAAAATCCACAAAAGTTTTAATAAATATAGGCCACGGATGGCGAACCTTTTTCAATGTCCGTGCCACAAAATTATAAAAAATCTTTTTGAAGTAACTAACGTGCCACAAAATTGTCATTTTTTTCTCCACCAACTGTACCCCTTTTAGTTTGAATATATAATCGAATATTTTTGTATAATTTCTAACTATCCTGTATAAAAGTGTTATAATTTTAAATATTAAGTTTTATTCCAAAAAAATAAAATGATTATTAAAAAATTTGGAACTTATATTTGGTAAAAATATATCTTTCCTAAATTTTTTTTTTATGTTTATTGTATGGAAATTTTTTAATTGATTTTAGTTGTAGATAATGACAAAAAAACAAAATTTATATTTGATACCGTGAACCACTTACATTTTCTTATTTTGATAATGATATGTTAAATTCTAGAAAAAGATTGCGATTCTGGCACTATTCTCCAACCATCCTATGCGTAAAGTAAAGCTTGATATAAATTTTATAAAATTAATTTTTCTTTTTTTTTAATAAATATTGATAAAATTTACAGCATATATTAAAATAAGAGCATATAAGAATATTCTGGTAATAGGAGTATTTCATCGCCCCAATCCATTTTGAGTTTATAACTTCACTATTTCCCAGACAGACAGACAAATAGTCATATTTGGGTTCCCCAAGTCAAGAAGAGTAAAGATTTGCAAAAAATTTTAAATCCTGAACAATGCTATTTGTACGGTAACAACTCGCAATGACATAATAGAAGTCCAAACGGTATACACTGAGTCTATCTATCATGAATGTTTTTTTACTGCGATGGAATTCAAGCGATATTTCAGCTTAATAAAATGAATAATTTGCCGATTTCATCTACTAAGATAGATAAATAAATATTCAATACTTCAAATTTCATAAATTTTAATTTTAATGTGATTGATTCATTTTTAATTTATTTCTATTGTAAAAAGTTATAATTATTAAAAAAGTAATTTTGTCTTTATGCGTGTCATGAAATTTTTCAAACGTGCCACTTTTGGCACGCGTGCCATAGGTTCGCCATCTCTGATATAGACCATAATATATTTCGCATAATAACTCGCAAAAATGTTTGTTGAAATTTTATTATTTGATATAAATAAAAATTAATAAATGTAGATATTTAAAATTTCAGGTTTTGTTCAAAATTAAATATTGAACTGTCATTGTAAATGTCGGAGCTTAGATTGCAATATTAATACATAATGTATCCTACTCTGAATTAAAATATTCAATATCCATTTAGGAAAATCTTGCCATTATTATATCATTATTAATATAATATGTTTTAATTAAAATAATATAATATATATTTAATGTGAAATAATATTAAAAGCCTACCTTTGAAGATATGATATATGAATTCTAGTAGATAATAAGAGAAAGAAGGATCGAGTCATCGTCATCCCTTTTCCATTAATCTAAATTCATTATAATCAATCAATCGAAAAGTTAATCAAGATCTTTTATAGTGAACCTGTTCTATGAATTCGATCAACTTCATACGAATGCTATCCTTTCCTAGTTTTTTTTTTAGTTATATATATATATATATATATATATATGTTTGGCGCCTCCTTTCTTTTAAAATTCCTTCGCGTGGCAAGGGAGGTAGTATGTCTCCCCATTTCCTTTTCTTCCTCCTCCTACTTTTCTTTCTTTTTTAACTCACTCTCATTTTATTTCACCAAAAATAAGGGCTCCCACCCAATTAGGCCAATTAAATGGAAACCTGTTTGCCGGAACACTGAAGCAAACGAGAGACCTATCTTTTGCGTTTGTGTCAAGGATTTATGGGTCCCTTGGGCCTTTTCGGTCACTTTTTTCTTCTTTTTCCGCCGTCTACTTACGCATTCAAATATTCCTCTATTGAGATATTTAAACTTTTTTCTTATTTCTCAAATAATTCTTCGCCCACTCTAATTTATCTTAGTTTTTTTTTTGTTTATCTATTTCTATGTTTTATTTAATTTATTTAAAAAGTCATTTAATGATTGATGAAAACAAGTCAAATTCATTCTAATAATCATTCTAATAATAAACTATGATTTTAACACATAAATACTTAAATTACGTATTTATTTGATGAACATAATTAATAATCAGCATTGGATGTTTTAGAACTTTTTAAATTTGAGAGAAAAAAATTTAATTAAAAATAAACTGATGTATATTATGTTATTATTAAATGAAATATAATAAATATTAATATATATATATATATAATAATAATAATTTTTTATAATACTAATTGAAATATAATAATATATCTAGAAGTTAAATGATTATTTATTATTTTATTTTGAACTTTTAAAGAGTTTTTATAATTTAAATAGATATATAGGTATATATATTAATTTGAAAAACAAATGCAACTATCTATCTATCTTTATGACGTGAGGTTCTAAGGAACTCGAAAGTTCTTGACCATAGGAACCATATTTGTCCAAGTATCCCTATCTTGAGCTATCCTACTTTCTCCCATCTCTCTTATATGCCTTCCTACATTGTCCACCCGCCGCGTCCTTGGTCTTCCAAATGGACCTTTCCCGATCGGTCTCCCCACCAATATAATTTTCGCCATTCTTTCCTCTCCCATTCTAGCTACGTGCCCTGCCCATCACATAGATTTTATAAACCTAATTTTATCTGGAGATGCATAGGAATCATGCAATTCCTCGTTATGCAATCTACGCCATACCCCGGTGACCTCGAAAAACAAATGTATAACTTGGTTAACTGGAAAAACTTTTTAAATTAATTTTCAATGTGGATTATCAGAATATATTTAATATTTGTGATATTTTTACTATCTCGCCAGAGATAGTATTGCGATCACGAAAATTTTCGATGTTGAGATTTTGATATTTTTATACGTTTTGAAGGTTCCTGAATCATTTTCACTAAGGTTGAGAAAAAAGTCTGTGTGTGTGTATGTATGTAACCAAGATTACGCAAAAACGGTTTGAGCTAGAATGATGCAATTTGGTACATGAGCATTATTCAAAATTCATAGTTTTCTATCAACTTTTGAGAAATGTAGCTCAACCGGAAGAGGGTCATTACCTACAACGTTTTGATTTTTTTTCTTCTAAAGTGACTATAAAAATAAAGATATATGTGTGATAATTTTTCACATGATTAATAATTGTATAAAACTACTATATATAGCATTTCAGCTTGATTGAATCGCTGAAAGTACCAGAATTAATTTTTTAACACTGCAAATCTCACGCGCCAACACGTGGTGCCATCAACAAAGAGCCAAACATGCGCTGGTTTAATAAATATTATTATTTTAATTTATAATTTATAATTTATAATTAATATATTATGTTATTTAATCCTATTCAAATTGCGAGATAGTCGAGTGGAGACACTCCAGATTTTTATATTACTAATATATTTATATAATAGTTATAATTAAAAAAATAATAAATTAATAATAATAAATATCTAAAATACTAATACTCAGTGACACATAAAATTACATTTTAACACATTCCTTAAAAATTTTAGAAACTTGAAAAACTAATGGTAAAATAAGTTTTAGGGGATAATATTGATTTATGATCCAAAAACTATACAATTACTTTACGGATATTGAATAATATTCAATGTAAATATAAATTTAAGGATATTTATTATTTATTTAATATCATAAAAAAAATTATTGAATACTAAATATTAAAAAATAAATAATTTGTTCACTGACTGAACATAATTATATTTAAAATCTTTTTTATTAAGATAAAATAAATAAAAAAATAAGTATTCATTTATTCTAATGTAATAGAAAATTAAAAATAATGAATAGATATAATAATTGCAATTTTAAAAATAAATTCAAAAAATATTTATATATAATGTTAATAATATTTTACAAATCTTTAAATGAAGACAGTTATTTATAAATACGAATTTATTTAGTAATTAGTTTTTCTATGTAAATGTAAAAAAAAAAATTCTCTCGTGATACTTGTCACTTTGATTTCAATGTAATCCTAACATTGGATTTTCTTATCAATAATATAATAGATATTTTTAGAAATGGAGTGTTGGTCATTTAATATAATTTATGCTAAACCGATGGCATACGAAATGAATGCGAGAGGGTCACTCAAGAGGGATTTATTTTTCCACTCCAGTTCTTCTATTTTTGTAACTAACCCTCAAAGAGATAATTGATCTATCTAGAATAACAAACAAAATACAAAAGTGCCTAGCATATAAAGGAGCGTAAAGAGTGTCTGCTACTATTATTATACACTCTCCCCCTCTACCTTTAAATCTGTCAATTTCCGAATGATATATCTAGATAGATATAGATATAGAATTTGGAAAACAAAACTCAGTAACTGGACAAATTGTATCAAATTGATTTACGTTTTGTGGGAGCGATGAGTGGTAGTCGCTGGCTCACATCTGCCCCACCGGCACAATCGAATTATTGCATTTTAGGGACGGATTGACAAAATAGACAAGACGCGAGAGGGATCTACGACTTCTAGTCCATCTGCCTTTCAACCAGAAAATTTTAGTATAATACTTCCGAGGAAAAGATATTTTCTTTTCTTTCATTTATGCTTTCAATTGATCACCCTATTTTTGGTCTCGAAAGCGTAGCAATTTTTAAATAAAATAGGCCACGTGCGGATTCGTTCTTTCAATTTTGGTTATTATTCTAGAGATTGACATTCAAAGTTGGAGATTTATCGAAATGAGAATAGGATTGACAATTTCTAAAATCAGTTACTGATGGTAAAAATAATTTTCATTTCATAAAGGGTTCACTTGTTTTTCGTTTATATTAGAAGCATATAACTTTTTTAAAAAAATAAAAATAAAAATATTCGATTTGGAGTGATTAAAATAAAAATTTTAAAAAATACATAAATTATATTTTTTATAATTTATATTTTACAAATTTTAGTTATTTATTATTTACTATCTTATGTCATTAATAGCTTTAGTTGCTGCTGTACTCTTATTGTCTTAATAATAACAATTATCTATAATTCTCGAGTGAATAATAATTTTAAAATATTTTTATTTTTTTTTATTTATTTATTGTTGTAAATAAATAAATATTATAAAAGTAATTTAAAGATATTAGATAAATTTGTTTTCTTTATAAAACCCCTCTAATTCGAGATTTATTTAAAATACCTTTAAACGTTGCATTTTTACTATCTCGCCAGAGATAGTATTACGATCACGAAAATTTTGAGAAATGTAGCTCAACCGGAAGAAGAGGGTCATTGCCTACAACGTTTTGATTTTTTTTTCTTCTAAAGTGACCGTAAAAATAAAGATATATGTTTGATAATTTTTCATATGAATAAAAATTGTATAAAACTGCTATATATAGAATTTCAGCTTGATTGAATCGCTGAAAGTACCAGAATTAATTTTTTAACACTCCAAATCTCACGCGCCAACACGTGACGTGGTGCCATCAACAAAGAGCCAAACATGCGCTGGTTTAATAAATATTATTTATTAATTTTAATTTATAATTTATAATTAATTAAATTTAATTTAATTATAATATATGTCATTTAATTCAAATCAAATTGGGGGATAGTCGAGTGGAGACATTCCAGATTTTTTTTATTTTAGTTTTTCCTTCATTATTCAAAGAATATTAAATACAAATCATTTGTAATTCATCTTGTAAAAAGTAATTGAAATATATAAAGTATTTATATAATTATACGAGTTTATGAATATGAAAAATAATATTACAATCATAATTAATAAATATATACATAGAGGAAGTTTATTAAACGAATAATTATGATTAATTAATAATATATTTATAATTAAAATGGGATTATTAGTGGCTATATACAATATAATAGATGCTAATTACCTGTTAGAATGTTCTCTCAGCAATTTTGGCGTCTTTTTCTATTCACTGTTCAATGAATACTAAAAATACTAATTCTTTTATTTTATATTTTAATATTTTAATATTCTTTTTCGAAGAATTGGCCGAGTCGCTTATCGCTTTTCAATGCAATCATATAAACAATCGAATTATTCTGGCTGCGCCCGTTTGCATCCTGCATTTATAAAATGAATAATTTCATTGATTTTTTATATATTAAAATTAAATTGATAAAGAAAATAATTTAAGAAATGTTTTTCTTTAGAAAAAAGAAATATTTATAAATGTATACATATTTTCTTTTATAATTACATTAGAAACAATTTTTTATTTTATATTATGTTGTTATAGATTTTATATTATGATATTTTATAGAATAAGTTTTTAATTATATATATTAAATTTAATTATTTATAAGTGATAAAGTCATGAGGGCCTCGGACCCTCTCCATATATATATATATATATTTATTAATAAATATTATTTATTAATTTTAATTTTTAATTAATTATATTTAATTTAAATATAATATATGTTTTAATTAATCCAATTCAAATTTGCGAGATAGTCGAGTGGAGACACTCCAGCTTTTTTTTTACTTAACAAAGTATTTCAGAGGTGTTTATATCTACTGAAAATTTTTAACATTCTTTCATAGTAAATATATTATTTTGTTCAATTAAATAATTTTATAATATGTTTAAACATAACGTATTATTTATATATTTATTTATTTTGTTAAATTTTTACTTTCCCGCATACTTCGTATAAGGGAAGTATTGGAATCGTCAAAAATTTCGACTTCGAGATTTCGATAGATCTTGACGTTTTAGACCTCCCTGAGTCGGAAAATACCATTTTTCGAATTATGTCTGTGTGTGTGTATGTATGGATGTATGGATGTATGTAAGCAAATTTACTCAGAAACTAATCAAGCTAGGACTTCGAAATTTGGTACACCGATATTATTCACAGTTTGTAGATTTTTATCTAAATTTCGTCAAAATTGGTTAACCGGAAGTGGTACTTACACTGGTTGCGTTTACCTTTCAAGTAAAGTACCAGTTTGCTTCGAGATATTTGCTTCCTATTTTGTATATAGATTTAAAAATATGAAAAAAATTCAGATACCAAATTTCATCATGATCTGACTACCGGAAGTGACATTTTACCTATACAAGTAGCGTTAGGTGTAAATTATAAATATATATAATAGTGTTAAACCATTTTACTTTATAATTTAAATTAATTAGTTTGTTTATTTTTATTGTTGTTAAAACATAATAATAATAACCTAATTACCTAATTATATGCGGGACAGTCTAGGGGAGGACACTCCCGATTTTTTTCATTATAAGTCATATTTATTCGATGGAGATATTATTAATTAAATTACAAGATTGACAAATAATTATTAATTGGAATAAATAAATTAATAAATATAAAATAAAATATATTTATGAGAGAAAATACATTATTTTAGTTATAAAGAAGCAAGAGATAAAAAACAACCTAAACATAAAAGAAACGGAATAAACAAATAGAATTGGTTCAAATTGAATATCTTAATCAAAATAAAAACTAATAATTAATATAATTGTATTCATGAATGGCTTCCTACCACCAAATCGAAGTTCAGGGGTAGTGGGTTAATCGAGTTGCGCTAATTATATATAATTACATACATATATACAATAATACATGTATTATAATAAGTGTTAAGAAATTGTCTAAATTAACATATATTCCGAAAGATTGATAATATAATATATTTCTTATGATCACAGACTAATATTAATATTAATTTAATCTAAACATTTTTTTGCTTTATAAATTATTTATTCGATTATTTAATAATTCTTTCTATTTAAAATTTTCTCAAAAGCTCATAAACAGCTCAATTTTCTTTTATGTTGGATATTAAAACCATTAGCAAAATTAATATATATATTTTAGATTATTAATTAATTTTTTAGATTCAAAAAAAAAAGATCGTTTCCCAATCTAACAAGAATATCCTTTCGTTATTCTTAGAAAAGACCATGAATTTATTGCCGTAGAAATTTCTAACTAGATTATAAAATATTATTATATATATGTATACAGATCGGAAGAGAATTTTAATTAATTCCCAACGTCTGTAATTAATAATGGTCTTTTGAGAGGTTGGTCCACGCTCTTAATAACTCTTAAAAATTAATAATTAGTCCCACTTTAGTTATGATCGATTTATCCCCACTCTACAATTTAGTTTTCGTTTTTTTTATCTATCTTGAATCTTTTATATAAAATATCAGCCAGGATGTCAGAATTAGAATGAAAGGTTGGAATGTTTTCCATCTTAAACCAATGATTATCAAATAAGACAAATGGTAGTAATTAATTACAAATTAGCAGCTCAATATCACAAAGAAATATATGTTAATTATATGGTGATTGCTAATAGGTCACATAAAAAAGTGAATTAAATGGGTAAAAGAAAAAGTGCATCTTTAATAAAAATATTAATTAACTTTAATATACATACTCCCAAAAGGGATAGAGGACAAAACTGATTATGCTGATTTGAAAATGTAAAACATTCAGACCATTTCAAGCAATTCCTAAAATAACATTTATTGATTGGAAATAATATTTTTTGATTGACATAATTAATAAAAAAATTAAATGTTATCATATAAATAATATATATAGTAATAAGATCGGGGAAAACTGTTACAAATTTTAATTTTATTGGGAATTTCGAAAAAATTAGTACGAATGATTCAAATTTGTCTTGAAGGTAGTAAAAGAATAAGTACTGAAATCAATTATCAGAAACTGCAATAGGGTAATGCCTGTTGACATGCAGCAAAGAGGCTTATCTCGTCAAAATTATTATCAAAGGTAATAAAAATTAAAATATATAAAACAATTGTTTCGCTGGTTGTATTTGATGGGTATGAGGCAGTCTATGACCCTTGGAGATGGAGAAGAGAACCCGGTTGGAAGACCAAGGATGCTGTGTGGACAATAGAAAAGAACGTGAGAGAGATGGAAGAATATAGGAGTTGGATGGGTGTAGCTCAGGAGAGAAGTACTTAGAGGAAGGTGGCTGTTACGACCAATACTTTTGAGTCCCGTAAAGCGACAGAGATAGTTATATAGATGAATAGATAGTAATATACGAGGGGTGTTCGAAAAGTAAGGTGACTTTGTATTTTTAAGAAAAAATATTTATTTATTTATCAATATTGAAGTAATCCCCCTCAGATACAATACACTTATGCCAACGATTTTTCCAATCCTCAAAGCACTTCTCATAGCACTTTTCGGTAGAGCCTTGAGCTCTTCCAGCGATGCAGTCTTTATCTCCTCAATCGTTGCAAATCTCCGTCTTTTCATAGGTCCCTTTAGTTTTTATGTTTAGTTTTAGTTAGTTTTTTAGTTATGACCCTTTTGAGTAAATCTGGGTCGTCATTGACGTCATTCAACAACTCTTGAGCGACGGTTCTTTTGATCAAAATTTAGCAATTTTGGAACAAACTTCGCTGACACACGTCTCATGCCCAAAACGTTAGAAAAAATTTCATGGCACGAGCCGACATCCTCAGCAAATTCTCTGATAGTGATTCGACGATATTCAAAAACAATTTTCTTCACTGCTTGAACGTTTTCATCAGTTGTTGACGTGCTTGGGCGTCCAGAGCGAGGCTCGTCATTGGCATCTTCCCGGTCATCTTGGAAGAGTTTGTACCACTTGTAAACAATTTTTTTACTCAGAACAGTTTCACCGTATGCCACTGTCAACATTTCAAGTGTTATTTATTTTATTTTTTACACCAAATTTGATGCAAATCCTTTGATCCATATTTTTCGATAGCAAAACACTTATAGCCTTTACACCTCTCACAACCAAACAAAAAATGCTATACACTTGAAACTTGGTACATATGTTCGGGAAGAGTGTACCAACATAACAAAACAAAAAAATCGATAATCGAAAGTACGTTGCCCGCGAAATTTAAAAAGTCACCTTACTTTTCGAACACACCTCGTAAATGTTTTATATACAATTTTATAAATCTTTTAGATCAGATGAAGGCAAACGGAGTCGATCATATAGTAAAAAATCAGCATATTGGAGCAAAAGTCGATTGCCCATGAATACGGAAAATGAATGTCGATCATAGCAGAATTTGCCGACTTATGTTTTAGATTTGATATTAGAATAATCGATTTTTTTTTAATTGAACTTATTAATATTACTTTATTTTATTTTATTTTTTGGCTATTTTTTTATCTTATTTTTATATTTTATTCGAATTCATTTCTATTAATTATGTATTCAAATCATTAAAAAATTGAAAAAATTTATCATTTTGGAAATCTCTTTCTTTTTACTTTCATTTTTAATTTGTTGATTCCATTAAGAAATGATTTTTTCCAATCAAATAAATTGATTAAATCTCCATAAAACGCTATTGACGACTGTCGGAATATGAAGCAGGATAGGAATATGGCTTACTGAAGACTGCCGTAGATAAAGGGAATAATTCTTAAATAAAATTCATAATATCGGAATTTAGTATTAGTATAAGAAACAAAATATAGAGAAAATTGTTTTTTAAAATGTTTAATAAAACTTGATATAAAGAAATTTCCAAATAGTTAGTTGTTTATCATGATTGAAATACTTTTCATTGACTGCATCTTCAACATTTAAAAGTAACAACAACAAAATAAATAAATACAATATATATATTTAATCATTACCCCAAAATATTTTTGTGTAAGTTGATATTACCCCATAATGAAGAGTCAAAAAAAACGAAATTGCCTCTTTTTAGCATCTTTCCAATTATATCCCCCAAGATAATTTTGAAAAGAAAACAATAGCTAAAAATTTAATTTGTAAAAATACTAACAGGTTTATAAAATAGCAAATTAAAAATATATACTTTTTACTCACAAAAGTTTCATTTTTAACCCCAAAAATTTCATTTTTTCCCAATTGGGGTAATTTACCCCGGTTCCCCGACCGGTGCAATAGATAGTACAAAAATACCGGTATTCATAAATTCACGATTCAATATTATTAAAGAGAAAATATTAAATTATCCAATGAAATTGAGAATTTGGAGATTAAATTGCCTAACAAAAGGGTTGATAAATAATTTTAATTTTTAATTTGAATTTTAATAAACACAAATTAAATTAATTAATTTTTATTTTGGGTATGCCATTATAGATAATCTCAATTTAAAAAAATAGATTAAATTAATTAATATTCAAAAATTAATGTCATAAGTACACGTGAAGGGAGGGAGATAGAGAGTGTATAAGTGGACTTTGGAAAGCTTCCTGTTTGTAACCGCCTCCACAGTAGATCAATTCCATCGGTCCATCAGTAACTAAGTGATTACATTAGTCGAGATGTAATCCAACATATAAGGCTGATTTTTTTCTTGATAAACTCAAAATCCATTAGCAAATCCTGATCTCTTTAAGTTTTTTATATTTCAATTTTTAACAAATTCTTATTTAATCAAGTTGAATACATGTTTATATATATATATATATTAAAACATATTAAAATATATTAGCCTAAATTAATTTTATTAGATTATATAAATTTAGTAACTGAATTGACTAACTGTTTATAATTTTAAAATTTGTTATAAAAAACCTTCAAAAAGTGAATAGAGATTTTTATTTCAATTCTTCAAAAAAATAAATTTATGAAATACTTCTACTTAGATATAAACAAGTGTTTTTCTCTTTAATAATATATTGTTTAAAATCAGTAACAAATATTTTTAAATTTATTCTTAAATTTAAAATCAATTGGCTAAATGAAATTGTTCCGAAATATTTGTATAATAAAATTTAAATAGACTACAGGAACTCTACTACATGAAGACATTTTATTTAACTACAACTAATTCGTAAGATGACCCATTTTAAACAAAAACATTAATTACTCAATTATAAAAATTATATAATTGGATTTTTACCAGTAAACTAAGTTTGTTTGTTTTCTAAAACTACAAAAAAAAAATAGTGAAACTTTTTTATAAAATGAATTTGATAAAATTGTTCCACTTAATGAATCAAATTTTTAATAGAAGAATAGACCCTACCCACTAAACAACTCATTTTTCAAATTTTTCATCATTTTGTTTTTTCATACCCATTCACTATAATAAATTTCATTCTTCTTCAATACCTGTAAAGTAGTTTTAAGTCAAAAATGCTTGAGGGAATTAAACAATTTTCTTTTTGGAAAATAGAGTTGTTATCAGAAATGAACTGGGGGTGAATGTCTATGAAAATAGAGCCATCCCTCTCAAATGAGGAGACCTCCCACGGTCAACAGACAGGCGGACATTTGAAATTTATTACCTTCGGTGGTACCCTAATTAAATGTAATCATAGATAGGAAACTTACGACTAAAAACCCCTATTTTATTTTATTTCCCTCACCACTCAATTTATTTCCCATTTAAAATCATAGAATTGTATTTGAGTGCTATTAATATATTAAACAAATATTTCAAATGGTTATTAGCTCATCTTTAAATTATTTTCTATGGAACTCTATACAATAAATATATTTAAATAATAAAAATAATTTAGTCAGTAGATATTCGTAAAGATGTAAATCATAAACATTTGAAAAATATTTGTCTTTTTTTATCTTTTTAACGATTTTGATAATAATATACTAACCTTTAATCAAAACAAAAGATTATTTTCGTTCTAACTGGTTATTTTGTGTTGAAAACGTGGTTGGAATGAGTAATTGAAGGGAATTAGGAGAGAGTTGAATGGATGAAAGTTGTTTTGGATAGGGACGGTTTTCAGAATGTATCGAGTTTAGAGCCTCACTGAGTAAAATATATTTATAATTTTTGATTTCAAATGAATAAACAATTAATAATTCCATTCAAACACAAATAAGTAATCATAAAAATGTTATATTGTATATATTTTAAAAAGGAAAAAATATAGAAAGATTGTATTGTAGATTTTTCATGTTATTCTTACTTCATTCATAGCACTAGACATAAAAATTTAAATAAATCGTTTTAAAATTAAGATCAGAATATAAGCTATTTAATTTAAAATTTATTTTCACGAATATGTATATAAAAAAATTCTTTAAAATTATAAATATTAATTATTTTTCTATATTTTCTATTACAATTTAGAAGAATTTCCATTATCTACTATAATTGCTGATTAAGTTTCATTACATTCTGCTTAAGTGAATAGATATTAGAAATCAAGATCACGGTCAGATAAGATTTAAAATATCATCAGCTGATGGTATAAACATTCTTTGAAAATAAATAAATATAAAGAAAAACTAACAAGGCGCTACATCGAAGGGTAAGTGTTATATTTTGGAAGAAATTCTTTGCTTTTTGGGTAGGTGTCTTTTAGCCTCTTGTCAGTAGTAATGTTATCTGTAAATATATTAAGATCTAAGGATGTTTACACGTGTCTTTATAGAAAAGAGATCACTGGTGTCTGTGTTTGTTGTTGTTACCGATGTTGTTGTTAAACATCCCCTCCCTGGTTGAAGGCCTTTCAACAAGTGAATGGTTCATACGATAAGAGCTTATCTCTCGATTTATGATCATTTAATTCAAAAGGGTTGAGTTATATACGCCTACCTAACTATATCTTTCTCCCACCCTTTCCTCCCTCTCTGTTCACTTGAATATATATATATATATCAAAGTTTCCCTCCTACTCTTCACAGACACCAACTCTTTTCAGAGGAAATATTTTCAGTCCCCTTTCCGTTCTCTCACGACGTGAAAGCATTTTGCTTGACAGAGAGAAGAACCGATTCTCCAAGCAGGGAGGGGTCAACTTCCGTTTACTCTTGCAAAAAAAAAATTATAAAACAAAAACCACCACCACCCATTAGAAATAATATCAATAGTTAAGTCTATTATTTCAAACAATCTTTTTTTTTCACAAATCAAATATTAAACAAAAAGATGCAAATGTTTTTTTAGTGTACCCTAACTTTGTCTATTAACTAAAGTACCTTTTGTTTAAATAAATGTGCAGATGTATTTTGCGTTTCCTTTACTGGTATTCAAAATAATTAACAGGATATATTAATAGAGATAGAGAGAGATTTCAAGGTGAACTTTTTTGTACTGTTTAAATTAAATCGTTTCGTTTAAAGAAAAAATGAATGGGGAAAAATTGAATTTATTTACTTTATGGTGTAGACCAGTGATTCCCAAAGTGTGAGCCGCGACGACGAAATATTAAATTAAATTTTCTAATACTTGAAATTGTTGGTTCTAAGAAAAAAAAATCGGGAGTGTCCTCCCCTAGACTGTCCCGCATATAAATAGCTAATTAGGTTATTATTATTATGTTTTAACAACAATAAAAATAAACAAACTAATTAATTTAAATTATAAAGTAAAATGGTTTAACACTATTATATATATTTATAATTTACACCTAACGCTACTTGTATAGGTAAAATGTCACTTCCGGTAGTCAGATCATGATGAAATTTGGTATCTGAATTTTTTTCATATTTTTAAATCTATATACAAAATAGGAAGCAAATATCTCGAAGCAAACTGGTACTTTACTTGAAAGGTAAACGCAACCAGTGTAAGTACCACTTCCGGTTAACCAATTTTGACGAAATTTAGATAAAAATCTACAAACATTGAATAATATCGGTGTACCAAATTTCGAAGTCCTAGCTTGATTAGTTTTTGAGTAAATTTGCTCACAGACATTACATCCATCCATACACACACACAGACATAATTCGAAAAATGGTATTTCCGACTCAGGGAGGTCTAAAACGTCAAGATCTATCGAAATCTCGAAGTCGAAATTTTTGACGATTCCAATACTTCCCTTATACGAAGTATGCGGGAAAGTAAAAATGTCAAATGATTTTGCGAGGGAAGATGTTTTAAGGGAGCCTAGGAAAAAATCCGATTATTTAGGGAGCCGCAAACCGGAAAAGATTGGGAACCTCTGGTGTAGACAATCTCATAATAGTATATAAAAAACAATGATTGTAAAAATTTTTATAATCATGTAAATTGGTGGATTAACTTAAAAAATATGGGCTAGTGCTTAAGGTAACAAGATCATGACGAGTCAACAAAATTAATATTTAAATTTTACACTAAAAAATACGTATTTTAAAATCTTCAAACACTCTAATTGATTTATTACATTGTTATTTCTCAAAATCTAGTATAAACTCGATACTGACTATATATACATCAATAATTTCTTTTAAATTATATGAACGATCGTTACAGGTTTCTATTATTTAAATTTCAAATAATATGAATAATTATGTTATAAATTATACTCTAATCACTTCGTACTGCATTTAACATTATTATCTAGCAGATGATTTATAAAACTAAAAGTGGGGAGCTATTGAAGGAGCTCGCAAGTGGACTGGCCTAAGGCTGCCCTTTATCTAAATCACTCTACAGGATCAAATATTGCGATTATGATAAAAAAAATCAAATATGAAATTTTGGTATTTCTAAAAGTTCCGAAGATCGATTATTGATAATTTTAGAAGTAAATATATGTAAGTGTGTGTATGTATGTTTTGATTGTGTCCAAATCAGTTTCAAAGACCAGTATTTTCAAGAAAAAGTCATTTTTTTTATTAAACATTTTCAAAAAATAAAGTTAATATTTTATTTTACGTACGAAGTACGAGATAGGTATATGAACTAAAAAAAAATTTACCAACTGTTTTATAATTATTTTCCTTTTTAAGTTTATTTTTCAAACTTCTTTTAAGAAGGTCAAATCTTATAAGTTAAAACATTTTAGAAAAGAGAATACAATTCTTTGTATACAATTATACTAGATTTTTTAGAACAGATAATAACTATATTAAAAAAAAGATAAAAATAAATTAATTTCTAGTCTTTTCATGATTAATTTTTTTTTAATTTTAATTTTTATGAAATATTAATGAATTAATTTGATTAAAAATCTTTAGATGAAATTCAAAATGGAAAATAATTATTAAGAAGATTAAAAACATCAAAAGTTGAGGGGAGTCGTTGTACTAATCATACAATAACTCTATCCCGCCTACGCGGCATCCGATTCGAA
Source organism: Labia minor (assembly GCA_963082975.1). Lineage (NCBI taxonomy): Eukaryota > Metazoa > Arthropoda > Insecta > Dermaptera > Spongiphoridae > Labia > Labia minor. The sequence goes on along the minus strand of OY720349.1, from coordinate 65,060,567 downwards.
AGACCTTGTCCTTTCATAGATAGAATGTACATCATTCAAGGGTTATTTATATATTATATAATGTCAACCAACATTGACAATCGCCATAGAATTTAAAAGAAAGGTTTAAACTAAAATAATTTAAACAAAAAGCATCTGTTGATTTTATAAAGGTTTTTATAGTTATATTTAGTTGAGAGAAGTAACTTACTGATTTATTTATATTAGTAAATAATATATCAATATAACAGTAGTGCTTCTGAACTAGAAAGTACTTGGCTGCAGCAACCATATTCCTCCATCCGTTCAAATCCTGAAGTATTTATCCAATCTATAAACCCACAATTGCATTTTATTTAGGTTTTTTATTTTCGACCCATGATATAAATATATATATATATAATCTTGTATTTAAACAGAATTGTTACTATACACAAATTACTTTGTAAAATTCCTATATCTTTCTCCTTGGAATAGTGTTTAACATTTTTTCCTAAAGATATTATTTGAAGTGTTGACATGGAATTGCAACTCCTTTCTCGTTTGATCAAACGAGTGTTGAAGCCAATGAAAATAATAATACATTTTCTGAGATGATTTTTTGAATCTTTTCTAAGTCATCTATCACCTGATCGTATCAGATAATGATGCTAATCGTCAGTCATATTCTTTTGGTCTTGATCCGAAAGCCTATTATATATTTAAAAAAAATAATCTCCGTCTCCTTCACCTTTATTTACGCATAGTAAGTTCAATCCATGACTTTGGGCCGTTCTCACCTCATAAATAATCGCCTACCATATATGTTCGTTGTCTGTCTGTCTGTCTGTGTCTGTCTGTTTATAAGAAGATATAAATGTGTGCCTCTCTATGCTCATAGGCGTGTGTGTGTGTGTGTGTGTGTGTTTAATTCAAGACGACATTGAATGGTCAAGTGAGTGTAGGTAAGAAAGAAGGAGAACATAAATTATTTTCATTCTCTTGGAAATGGAATTCAATCTCAAGTGGTAGATTGAGAAAAAAAGAAACCAGCCACAAAATTCTAGTTAATATTTGAAGAAGTAAATTTATTAAATAAATAATTCGGAATGTATAAATCGTATTTGTAAAATTAACAATATTCAAAAGAATCATACTGGTGAATTCCTGTTAAATCCACTTAAAAGAAGTCTCCTATTCTTTTTATGATGCTACCACAAATATTGAAGCGAATCCTTTAAATAAATATTATATTTTATTCAAGAATATTGCTTATATATATATATATATATATATATATTTAATATATAAATTAATAATAGAAACAAAAGAATGTATTCAAAATGTATTATTTGAGTAAAATATTTTATTATATAATTTTTAGTTGATTTATTTATATAAGAAAAATTAAAATAATAAAATAAGAGGTAGTGAATCGGGAACACAAGGAATCTCAAAAAACTGAGAATTGTTTTCGATTGAAAAGTAAAAATAACAATTAACTCTTACAAATATTAAAATTTTTCATTTTTTGATTGAATCAATTGAATACTAGTTAAACTTATAATCCTATAAACTTAAAACATAAATAATGAATCCATTTTGGCATTTTAAAAAAATTCACTATTACAATTTTAAAGGGGCATCAAACAATATGTATATTTTTAAATTTTTGAAAATAGAGAATATTACAAATAAAATATAATTATATAATTATGATATATTTTAATAATAATAGACAAGATTGGAAATACAAATTGGATAAAGGACGATAAAGACTAGAATAAAATTCATTTGTCCAAGAACTTTTGAGTTCAGGAAAGTCGTAGAGGTAGTTAGATATCCTTCAATCGATTTGAAAGTATAACAAACTTGTTTAATTACATTATCTATATAAGTAGTATATAGCATTTGATTTTTTCTTATTAAATAAACAAAATTCTTTTTTAATTTAATTTTAATACCACAATATAATATTAAAATCTTATGATATACATATAGTATATATAGTATATATTTAATAAAGAAAAAAAAACAAACTAATTTGTCATTGAATAGATATCGTATGTGGAATATATAATCCCTGTTTGGTGGTCTCATTTATTTACGCAGGATTCCTAGAATTAGACTTTATCAAAGTTTAGAGTGGCTTAGCTAACGAATAAACTTGTTTCGCTAAATGTCTATGCTAATTTCCAGGTTGGCGCCGGAGCTTCTTGGCGCCTTCTTTCTCTCTCTTCCTCCCTCTCTGTTTCTCTTTGACCATCTTTTAGACACATATCGACCTACGAACCTTCAAGAAACTTTGTGAAATTAAATTAATTGTGCATTAGCATTGATGATGAATAATATATCAATTATAATTATTTTAATTTTTCATAAGGAAAAATAAGAGTGATAAAATTGACGGATAAACTAGACAACCCCCAATGAAGAATATTTATCACCAAAATTTAATTATAAGTAAATATAAAATAATATATCAAAAAATATAAAATATACGCGTTTATTAGCAACTTAAAAGTTTTGAATTGATTTGTTCCTTTAATTTTAAGTTTAAATTAACTAAAATGAAAATTTATCTAATTATAAGTTACATTTTATTTTATATTTTACATACACAGCTCATATCCGCTTCACGAAACTCATAAAAATTTAAAACCTATAATTATTCACCAATAAGTTCCTTTGGCAAGAACACTTCATAATGTGGTTCTTTAATCTATAATTGTAGGTTTTAATTAATAATATATATGCTATCTAAAAACAGTCGACAGTCAATTGTTAATTTATTCAGTTCACTTAACTTAACTAAGCCAATATATTTTGAAATTAAATTTTCATACCATTCGGAGTGAATGTAAATTTAAAATAATATTTTTCAAAATTTTAGACATTTTGTGCAAATGTTTTTTTTTTTTTGATCATACACAATTATAAAATAATGTATTATTTTAACCCCTGGAAAGTATGCATTTAGCGATACGAAGAACAAAGTCAATATTCGCTTTTCAACCAAATTTTTTATTGCACTAATAATTTTATATTTAGATATTAAATACAAATTACCTATATATATATATATATATATATATATATATATATATATATATATTGACAAAACTGCCTTTCTTGGAAAATTCAAAAATGAACTTGTAAAATTTGTATTATATTTATCAATAATACACTAATAAAGAGAAACAGTAATGTATATATTTTAATAAAACTAAAATTTAACTTAATAAGTTCTTATTAAAAAATTAATTATTTTTATTACTCAATCCTTTTATAGTAAATTTTTAGATTCAAAGATTACGAGGGGTGTTCAAAGTATTCTCGGTATAGGTATGAAGGAAAATGCAGAAACTTCTAACTAAAATCTATTTTTCAATGTAGTCCCCCATAACCTCAATACACTTGTTTGCTCGGGAAACTAACTTTTGAATTCCCTCTAAAAAATATTTTTCCTCCTTGTCCTCAAAATGTGCGTTAATTGCCACCTTCAGCTTTTCATCGTCAGAAAAACGTTTTCCACGAAGATCTTTTTTTAGGTTGGGGAACAAGAAGTAATCACTGGGGCAAGGTCTGGGCTGTAAGGTGTATGCTTTATTTCTTCAAAGCATTTTTCTCAGCATTGTCGCTTCAGTCATTCTGGTCTTCTTCCACCAACGATGATTAGATTAGTACTAATGATAAATAAATGAAATTTTGAGGTTATGTTCTCAGGGAGTGTCGTTACCAACTGAAATAATTTAAATCCCTTTCGTCACTGCAAAATTACCCCGTTACCGAGAATACTTTGAACACCCTTCGTACATCTACAAATGGAGTTAAGAAAGTTGTCGCGTTCCTACTGTGCTTTTATTAATTATATATATGAATTAGAATAGATAGAGGTAGCTCAGTAAATATCTAATTATATTATTAAAACGAAAATTATTGTTTAATGTGACCAATTTTAGAGTTGTCGAAAGTGAGGTGGCTTTTTATTGAAATCTATTGGTTATTCACGAACGTGGGTGGTAGAATGTCTAGCGGCATCTGTCACTATATATAAATTTAAAAAATGCATCAATTTAATTTATTAATCAATTAATTGTAATAAAATACCCATTAATTTAATATTTTAAATATCTTTCTTTATTTATAATTTTCTATGATAGGATTAATAAAAAAAAAAGAAACATTAGATTCTTCATATTTGATTCAATAAATTTAAATATTTATATTTTCAACGTAAAATTATTATCTTTCATCACTCAAAATATAATATTTTTAAACATTTAATTGATATTATCATAATTTCATAGTAAATTAAAACTATGAAAAAACATGTTAAAGGTGTTTTTTTTCTATCAACATGTTAATTAGAAAATAGCCAATGTTAATGATTATTAAAAATAACGGCATCATAAAAAGAATATAATAATCTTTAATGTATTCCTATACATAAGTATTGCTATCTATATATCTATAAATGCGAGAACTTTATTGCCAATTTAATTTACATGAAGTGATCATTAAGAAAAAAAAATGGAAAGAAATTAAACGTTAATAGTTTCTCATAGTGTTACTATTGATGTATTATTAATACATATTTAATATCTTAGACTAAAAGAATAATAAATTTAAATGCATAGATAATGTTTATAAATCATATTGAAAATAAATAGACGCTAAATTGTGAGTTTACCAATTGAATACTAATCTAATAAGGATTATGTTAAATCCGTTTGGTTATTTATCGTTTTCTAATAGGCATTTATGTTACATCGCACAATTAGTGTTGTTAGTTAAGTTGGGTGTTGAACATTTGAATATGAAAAAAAAATAAAAGTCCAATGAATGGAGGTGGTGGTCAAGAAATGGGCGAGGAAGAGAGAAAGAAGAAATAAGGAAAATGATGTATGACAGTATGGATGGATGGAGGTACAATTTGGAGGGGCCATTTAGGGAAAGGATTAAGCAAATGTGACTTTCCGGAATGTCAGATTGATTGGTTTATGTTTAACCAATGAACTTATTTATTTATTTATTCTTTTGATTTTAAACTTTAAAAAAAAATATATAAAATAAATAAATGCCTTTCTAACTTTTGAATGTCGATTAAAAAACAAATATAATTTTGATATTAAAAATTCTTAAGTTTTATTAATGTATATATAATATATATTAATATACTCAAGACTGATAACTTCTTTCAATTACCTTTCATAAATCCATTTCTAAAATACAGGAAAGAGATTTAATTTGAAAACATTGGGATTAAATTATAATAAATAAATTATTAATTTCTATGTAAATAAAATAATGTGTATAATGTATAGTAAATAATAAATTTACTTTTTTTTATTTTTTTTCCTTAATTAATTGTATAATACAATATTAAAAAGTATATTTTATATATATATATATGTCATATATCACTCACTCACTCACTGTTTCCGTAACCATTCGTTGCTATGGAGATATATATATATATATATATATATATATACGAAGTGAAAGTTTTGCCTGACGGACCCTCGAAGGGCATTGTCTACAACAACAGTGATTCGTAAAGTGTGGGCCGCGGCACCCCGGGCAGCCGCGTTGCCGCCTTTAGGGGGCCGCCAATTAGATATTCTATATTATCCCAAGGAAAATATTAAGAATAAATTTTTAATTTTTCGCTGTTTTTTAAAAAAGGAAAGCTTTCCAATTTTTCAAGAAAGTAAAAAATTTAGAAAAAACTCTGATGTATTGAGGGCGCCGGGGAAAAAATCTGATTATTTAGGGAGCCGCAAACTGGAAAGGATTATCGACAAAATAGATCGTTTTTTAATTTTTTAATATCCAGGATTATGAATGCCAACAACATCATAATAAAATTGAGCTGTGGCCAGGCCCAGAACTGACCGACGCGACGATTTGAAATAAATTCATTTCCAAACAACATAATCCTATATATATATATATATATATATATATAAAGTATAATAAAAAATATATTTTTAAAACTTGAATTAAAATGTCTAAATTATATTATCTTGGTTTTTATTTTTAGTTTAATTACTCATTTATTAATTACTACTATATTTTAAGTGAAATATTTTCCGACAATGAATATAAAATTAATACTTTGTAAACTACCACTTCCCGTTTCCGGATATACACCAGTAGTTGATGAATTCATGTTACTGATGCGTTAAGTAAATATATCAAATTTTATCAAAATCCGTTGAGCCGTTCAAGCTGTACACGTCTCTACGGACATAATAAGATCAAATTTAATGAGATAGCATCACTATTTCAGAATAGAGATTCTTATGAAAAATTCGATATCTTTATTTTTATCATTAGTATTTTGTGAAGATTTAGTATTATTATTTTACAAGTAAAATCAGTGTTTAATACATTCATAAATATTTAATAAACAGAATTTAAAAATCTTGATAATTAAAATCTTAAAAATTATCTCGAAAAGAAAATATTTCAAGAATTTATAGATAATATATATCATATAAATTTTATATTTATTTTAAATCTATGCTTATAAACTAGGTATATCTTATTATGGATTTTTCTATCGAGTTATAGCCTAGCTTATCCATAAATGGTGCGTTTTGCTATCCGTTTCGATAGAATCTCGATTGCCTGCCTGAGTGTGATAAATATAGCTTCCAAATACAAACAAGCTAAGCAAAAACAGAATAACAACATATTCACTGTAAAATACAACATATATAATATTTCACAATTCCGAATATAACAAACCTTCCATTTCTTATAAATAAAAACTTTATGAATTTATTGTGTTAAAAATTATAATTCAAATGCATTACCCATTGATTATTTCTTCTTAGCAAATATATATATATATATCGTTTTATTAAATCAGAAAAACAATTTCAAAACAAAAAATAAAGACAAAATGAATAGATCAAATAAAATTTTATTAACATAATTAACACTTAGTAACACAAGTACGTAGTTTCCAACTTGTGATTCGTAGAAATGTTCTTATGACAAAAATATCTACTAATACTAATATATACATAAATAAAATATTTATTATACTTAAATAAATAGAATTTTTAGCCATTGTCTTCAGAGGAAAGTGTAAAGATAAAAATTTGGGGTTGTGGTCACTAGACAAAATAAGTTTGAGAATTTCACTGACAGAAAAATAAATTGTAATACTTTAATAACCGAAAATAATTAATTATTTTATTTAAAATTTTTAAAATTATATCATATCATATATATTATTTGATTATAATAACGTCGATAACTTAGTTTTTATTTTATTCTTATTAAACTTGTTAGAAATGAAATGAAATAGTTTGATTAGTTATTTTTATTTAGTCACATTATTTATTTAAAATATCAATTATTTTTATTACTTAAATATAAATATTCTTAAGAATTCTCTTTTTCTCGCCACTTTCATTTCCCCAATTAATGGTCAATTCAAAATCGTTTATAAAATGTGTTAGATAATAATCATAACAATAACAATAATATATTATTAATTTGTATAATGTACATAGAGCCTCTTGTGTAGTTTTTTACAAAATGCCAACAGCACGTGGTGGTATTTTTAATACGCCAAATTATCTCAAGTTCTAAACATTATAAATAAATATTTATTAGTTTATCTTTTCCACAAACGAACAACTAAAGTAGTTAAGTGTTCAGTGTAACTCTGACAAATACATAGAAATCATGATCATAATTCCTATTCGAAAGTTTAAGTTATAGGACATATATTTCAATTGAATATTTTATAATATTTATTAAAATTAATTCATATTTGAAAATGATTTAAATAATTTAACTTCAAGTGTTATGTAACAACCGATAAAAAAATAATTTATCAATTAAGTATACTTTTATAATTTAATGAAAGGCATATTTGATATATATATACGAAATGTCATTCAATCTCTTATCTTAATTTAATAAAATTATTATATATATATATTAAATATAACAAAAGTGACAGATGTTTAGACTATGAAAATATAATTAATAGTGGTAAATAATCTAAAAGAAAATAATAAAAAATTATAGTGGGCGACATACGTATATGATGAAAATTCCACTAAATAATCCCTTAGGCACTTCGATATCAAATCACACTAGAAAATGAGAAGCGAAGTCCGCCTTGAATAAGCAGAGGATTTTAATATTTAAATATATGCTAAGTAGTGGTGTAGCACGTGGAAGAAAAACAAATTCTGTTTGTGTCATCTACATAGTTAAGATTACCCATTAATATATAGTTAACTTTTATTATTGACAAAAAAAAAATGCATTTGAAAATATATTTTTTTTAAGTAATGTCTCTGAGATATAAAATGATATATTAAAATTATATTCTTATGAATTTTTTTGCAATTAATAAATATTTATTAAATGATAAAAATAAGCTGGAGTGTCTCCACTCGACTATCTCGCAATTTGAATTGGATTAAATAACATAATATATTATATTTAAATTAAATTTAATTAATTATAAATTATAAATAATAAATATTAAACCAGCGCATGTTTGGTTTTTTATTGATGGCACCATGGCACGATTTGCAGTGTTAAAAAATTAATTCTGGTACTTTCAGCGATTCAATCAAGCTGAAATTCTATATATAGCAGTTTTATACAATTATTAATCATGTGAAAAATTATCAAACATATATCTTTATTTTTACGGTCACTTTAGAGGAAAAAAAATCAAAACGTTGTAGGTAATGACCCTCTTCCGTTTGAGCTACATTTCTCAAAAGTTGATAGAAAACTATGAATTATGAATAATGCTCATGTACCAAATTGCATCATTCTAGCTCAAACCGTTTTCGCGTAATCTTGCCTACATACATACATACACACACACACACACACAGACATTTTTCTCAACCTTATTGAAAATGTTTCAGGAACCTTGAAAACGTATAAAAACATCAAAATCTCAACATCAATCAACAAATATTTTTAATTTTATTTTATTTATAATATATATGTAAGAGCAGGCTGTGACGTCATGAATGGCTGGATGACGTCATATAATTTTAAATCAAGAAAAAACTAATAAATATGATTTTCCCGAGGATAAAACCAATACAAAGTGCATGATTCGTGGTGATATATAAAAAAATCTCCTCATGTGAAATTTGGTGTGAAAATAACCCTTCCCTTCCTATCGTCGATCGCTAATACTACCACTTCCGGTAAACGGATTTGCACCAAAAGTTGAGCAATTCATCCCACTGATGTATTAAGAAAATATACCAAATTTCATCAAAATCGGTTGAGCCGTTCAGGCTGTACACATCTATACGGACGGACAGACGGACGGACAGACATCATGCTAAAAATACTTTTTTCTGTTTAGAAAATGCATGATTCGTGGAGATATGTAAAAATCTCCACATGTGAAATTTGGTGTGAAAACAATACCTCCCTTACTATCGTCGGTCGGTAAAAAGAAATTAAAGAAATATATGAATGAAAAGTTTTTGAAGATTCTTGAACACAAATTTTATTTTCTAATTTGTCCGAGGCGACAAATTTGAAGGGCGACACTTTAGTTATTCATGTAATGAATTGTACGAATATAAGGTCTGCACAATTTATTCTATTCCCCGGGCGCTGTTAAATTAAATCATAGCTGATGAAGTTAAAGTTTTAAAAGTAAATTTTTAACCATAAAACCTTAATAAATGATTAGTGAGTAAAAGAAGAGCTGACCAAAGAGACCGAGAAAGAATAATTTTCGAACATTCAATTTACAGTGACTTTGTATGCATTAACGAATTAAATTCATTGCATATAATATATTTTTTTTAATAACGCAACCAAATGAGATTTTGTTAATTATTTGTTATTTAAATTCTTTTCTTGTCCTCCTTCTCTTGGCAAACAGGTTGGTCTTTGATTATAAAAGCGATTTTTATAGAGGTTTGAATTATTTGTCAAGCGTTAGTTAAATTAAGAATAGAAATGGGCTGATTTCAAAACCCCATTTGGGAATTAATTGATTCGCATTCTCTGTCTGACATCTCTATTAGGTATTCATTTCAATATTAAAAAGAAAAGTGATATAAAGTTATAACGATTAAGAGAGAGTGAGAAAGACTTCTGAATATATAAATGGATATAAAATTTTTAAAGTTGAATTCAAATTATCGGGTATTTATTGAACTGCTAATGGTGTGCCAGGAATGGAACAAGAATAAGAAAAATTGTATTTTTATAATTTATATATTATGTATATATAATTTAAATTATCTATAAAAAAGGGGAACAAATCCAAAAATATCATATAAAATTTATTTTCTAATGTTAACTTGACTTATCGTTAAAATATTTATTTTAATTTCATTCATTTTCTTTTTAGTTGAATATAATAATAATTAACAAATACACATACACAAGACTAAAATTGAAAAAAATAAATAAAATAAAAAGGTAGAAAAAGAATAGATAAAAGTCTAGAATGACTGAAGCCGCAATATATTCAAAAAGAAATTAAAGAAATATATGAATGAAAAGTTTTCGAAGATTCTTGAATACAAATTTTATTTTCTAATACTAAATGAAATAAATAAATAATTAATTAAATTGTCTGTAATTTTTATTTATTTATTATTAATCATTAAGAAGTATTTATAAAGATTTAAAAAATATAAGATTTCTTATTATGTTATCATTGTATAAAATAATTATTATTTTAAATCTTTAAGATTTTTGCTGCCAATTCTTATCAATTCTAATTGAACTATTTTAGATTAAATATAGTTTACAAATATCTATGAAACGAAAAATTAACAAATTTGTTAATTATTGAAGATGATTATCTTTATTAATTTTTATAAATTATATTATATAATTATATTGGTTTAACTTTTTATTTTTTTTTTTTTTTTTTTTATAATTTTAAAAATTACCATCTCATTGTGGAATTTCAAAGAAAATACAAATAATCCCTAGCTAATTAAATAAATATAAATTGTTTCAATGAAAATAATTTTCTTGAAATACTTGAACTTTTTCCTGTGAAATTAAAAAAAAATTAATTAAATTTCAGAAAAGATTTTAGTTTTTTTACCCCAAATTTTTCTGTCCATTTTATTATTTATTTGATTTTCGACGAATATTCTAAGGGTGCTTGAAGAGATGAAGTAAGTGGTGGAGAGTGATTGAGAATGAAAGGGGATGGACCTCCACGATGCAGAAGATGATGGATTGACTATTTACAGAAACCCTAGTATAATTTACTTGGAACGCCTCTTTTGCCGCCACTTTAATTTTAGGCAACAAATTGCAGTTATTAAGAAAAAAAATACTAAAAAAATAACAGGACAAAAAAATGAATAGTGTAGTAAATGCAATAGAGAATAATTCAAGATTACATTATTAGAAATTAACACTTTTGGAACAAATTGAATAAAATAATTTTGAAATAATTTTTATATTCAGCTTACATACGAAAATATTATCTGTTTTAAAATTCTTTGCTATTATTATAGATAGAAATTATTTCTGAATTTTGAGTGTATACACTGAATACTTAAATCGTACAAGTAATGTATGAGCATGATATGGCAGGTACCTATAGAAGTAGTACATACATCTATAGAATATATACGTTATTGATTTAGATTATAAATAAACTTTGAAAATGTCGTGCGGAACTGTATGTATGAGGAATTTGCAGGAGGTTGCTTGCAAGATATAACATTATGATTTTTTTATGGTAAAGAGACAACACCTTGCTCTTATTTTCTGAATCTTCAAAATACCATTAGTTTGTATGAGAAGGTCTCTAATCAAATTTGAAGATATGTAATCATATGAACATTACAATGAATTACTGTATTAATTTCAGATACATGTTTCTGCAAACAGAAAATTTCAATACATAAAAAAAAACATTATTTTACATCTATATTAAGTTCATTAGTACAATTAAATATAATTTAATTTTCTTTTTTTTATGAGAGGTAGAAGAAAAATGAATATACACGTACATTAAAATTATGTTGAGTTTTTTAACACTAAATATAGAGTTATTGAAAAAACAAAACCAAACTTGTAATGTTATAGATTAAAAATACAATCAAAGGAAATACATGAATATTTTTGTGACCTTAATTAAATAAAATTTACAATTAAATTTACTTATTTTTAAATTAATATTATTCTAAAGTTTTCTTTTAAAATTTGAAAAATTCTATTGAATTTTTTTATGTTCTTTTGAATAAAATTCTTCATTCAATATTTGTCTTCTACTCCCACATTATCGGTTTTTATAAATATTTTTCTCATTTAATTATTTATATCATTTCATAATTCAATTAATTAAATTCTTATGTTAATATATTTATTATAATAAAAGTTATAAACAATAGTAATATAGAATAGTATAGATTGTCTTAACTAATCGTTTTGTTTTCCCTACGGGATCAAAATCTATTTAGTCAGTCTTCATATAATTTCATATCGATTAGATATCATTTTATATTGGTATATATTAATTTTGTGAGAACTTATTTAGGTTTGAATACATGTGTCCTCAAGTTCCTTAACTCAACTCTAAAAGATGGATTGAGCCACGCTTATCTTATTTTTAACGTTTAAAATTAATTATTTCAGAGATTTATTCAATTACATATTTTGAAATTTCCATTCCCATAATAATATTCTATTTTAATGGTTGTATGTAATGTTTGTATACTTGCCATGTACAGATTGTATTCATTACATCCAAGGTTATCTTATTATTACCGTGCGATGATAATAATAGCGTGCGTGAATTTACCCTTCTTCCCTTGCTTGATAATTTGCATGCAAATAGATAGCGGCTTGTTTTCGGATAAATATAGATTCCCTTTTCAATTGTCCATATCTATAATTATGTGGCGCCAAATTAAGGCAATTGATTTAGTCAAATCAAATGAATAGCAAATTCCGTCTCTAATTTACACCATGCGGAACGAGGATTCGTAGAAATCTAATATACGATTGATTGGAATATCTGTAATCAATAAAAAATTTATTGATTTCTTTGAAATCAATTATCTGTAAGGTTGAAGAAAATGATTATAATTTTTATTTTTATTCAATGTCAATTAAAAATAATTAAAAATAATTTTTATATTAAATATAATTAAATAATATATTAACTTTTGAATTGAATTAAATTATTTTAATATTAAAAGTTTTTTTTTAATAGTATTGGGTTTTATAAGAATCTTTGTCTACTTTATCCCCATTTGCATTTATTTTAAATTAATTATTTAATTTAAGTAATCATGTCCACGTTCATTTTGACGGATCAAGATTAGAAAATATTAAAAGTTAAATTTATAAGAATTTTTTAAAATGGAAATTGTATATCATTTTAGAAACTAAGAATTGGAAAAAAAATATCAAAAACTGTAAATGAGTGTCTTTAATATCGAAATTTCACTTAGAAAACAAGAAATTTTTATTTAAATTGAATTTATTTATTAATGTATTGAAACATTGTGATTTATTATAATTAATTATTTTAAAGACAGTTGTGGTTTACAAACCACGTGATAAATCTATCCTATGGAACGGGTATGGTATATAAAGACAAAGCTAATTTTTGCTAATATCAAATAGCAACTTTAGTTTATGCACCTTTCACTAAAAATAACCATAAAAGATTTCAAAAATTACTTAAAATAGAATCTAAAGCAGTTTTATTTTTGTTAACATAAAAAAGGGATGAAGGATAGATATTTGAAGTAAATTTCTATTTTTTGGGTCTTTCCTTCTTAAAGTGAAAAAAAATTATTTTATTTATTTTTTTCAATTTTTAAAAATTTTTACAAAAACCTCTACCTTTCTGTCTCTTAAGTAGTTTATGACTTGTAATTGTGAAAATAAATAATATATATATATATATATATATATATACTTATATAATTTTATTCATAAATAATATTTTTTTTAATCTGTTTGTCAGGTAGATCAGACAATAAGCGAAATCGTGCTGTAGGTAGAATTAAGATAGCAGTGATATGGTGTGACTCGAGACACCTTTTCTCAATAACTATTATTATCAATGGTTCGATTTTGTTTATTGGAATCTTCTGTTTTTCCCGAGACGAAGGTTCAAACATAAATATCACAAATTCCCTCTAACGGGTGATTTTTGTCACTAATTTCTATTATTGTTGAGTCAATTTGTAATTCATCTCCAATAGGCAATAATAATTTAATTCATTTTGGGATAACTAAAAAAAAAAATAATAATACTTAATAAAATTAAATATGTTCAGTTTGCCACCCACGTTGCTAAATATTTTGCATGGGAAAATTTATATTCACTTGAGCTTTCATTTTATTTATTTATATATTTTCAGTAATTATCATCAGTATTTATTATTTACATATGTTTAATAAATAACCAACTACAGATACAATTAAATCTGTTTAAAATAAATGTAAAACTATTAATTCAATAAATTTTTAATAATATATTGAATTAACTTTATTTTTGAAATGGTATTTAGTTGTACGTATATTTCAGCTATGTTAGCAAGACATTTTTATTTTTTCAGTTTTTTTATAACATCTAATTACCGACCGACGATAGTAAGGGAGGTATTGTTTTCACACCAAATTTCACATGTGGAGATTTTTACATATCTCCACGAATCATGCATTTTCTTAACAGAAAAAAGTATTTTTAGCATGATGTCTGTCCGTCCGTCTGTCCGTCTGTCCGTCCGTATAGATGTGTACAGCCTGAACGGCTTAACGGATTTTGATGAAATTTGGAATATTTACTTAATGCATCAGTGGGATGAATTGATCAACTTTTGGTGCAAATCCGGAAACCGGAAGTGGTAGTATTAGCGATCGACGATAAAAAGGGAAGGGTTATTTTCGCACCAAATTTCACATAAGGAGATTTTTTTACATATCACCACGAATGTATTGGTTTTATCCTCGGGAAAAATCGGCTAGTTCAGCTATATATCTATCTATCTATATATATAAAAGGCAATGTCTGTCTGTCTGTTGGTTTGTCTGTCTCTTATAGACTCAAAAACTACCCGTCCGATTACGGTGAAACTTTCAGGGATTGTTGTGGGCATACCAAGGAAGGTTTTAGTGTAGTTAAATCCAAAATTAATTTATCCAAAATTAATTTAATTAGTAATATATTGCTAAAAGTCTGTAGTGTCACAAAACTATCGACAGATGGCGCTACATATAATTTTCAAAATTCAAATATTTTAAATTTTTTTGAAACTGTCAAAAATAACATACCCATAATAACAGTTGTAATAAAAATAGAAATATAAATCACAATGTAAGTAAAATATTGAATCGTTTTATTTATATTGTTTCAATTATTGTTTGAATATATATTAAATTTATATATAGATTTATTAATTATAATAAGTCCATTTACTTCAAATTTTTTTAATTTTTTATTTAAAAGTATATTCAGCATTGAAATTGCCATTAAATATGCAGGTAATTGGAACTCCAACATGTAATATTAGCAAATATTCTGGGATGGGAAAATACTAAGATCATGTCATGTCCTATTAAATATTTTGAATTTTATTTTGAATCATACAATGGTAATGAAATATTGTGGGTAGACTTTTGAGACAAACAATAAAAATCTCTATAAAATAAGAGAATATACTTATTCCGAAAACTGTTAATTAAAATGTAAAACTATTAACAATTAATAAAGTAGAAATAATTTTCGAACAAATAAAAATGTAATAATTATTAACAAAAAAAATAAAAAATAAAAATAAATTATTAACAAAATAAGTTGACCTGTGGCCAGGTCCGAACCGACCGACGGTTTGAATTAAATTAATTTCCAGCTACAGAAACAATTTCAAATAATTTTCATATATCTATTAATGTAATAAAAAACAGATATGGATACATAAATAATAAATATAAACATTTTTAATTTTATTTTATTTATAATAAATATGCAAGACCAGGCTGTGACGTCATGAATGGCTGGATGACGTCATATAATTTTAAATTAAGAAATATTCGTGGAGATATGTAAAAATCTCCACATGTGAAATTTGGTGTGAAAACAATACCTCCCTTACTATCGTCGGTCGGTAAAAAATAAAAATAAAAATGTAATAATATAAAAAATAAAATTTCAATTATATTAATTTAATAAATTATTATTATTATTATTATTATTTTCACGTATTAAACGGTATATTATTATTATTATTATTATTTGTAATAATTCCAATAAAAATAAATAAAAATAAAAACCAAAAAAAAAGTGCAATTAAAACTAAAATTTCAATTATATTCATTTAATACATTATTATTATTATTATTAAGTGTTCAGTTATCATATACGTAGATATGTATGGAGAAACACATGCAAATATTGGGAAACATCCGGTGGAAGACCAAAGATCAAGGTGGGTGGACAATGAAGGAAGGGACATGGGAGAGATGGGACAGGGTAGGATTTGCTTGTAGCTCAGGATAGGGACTCTTAGAGAAAAGTGGATGCTGCGGCTAAGAACTTTCGAAAACTGTATAGACACAGAGTTAGATAAATATAACATATACAATAATAATATATAATTAATTTACTGATTAAATTAAAATATATATTTTCTAAGAAAACAAATATATGTCTTATCTACTTATACTGATTGAAACAAAATGGATGAAAACCTTTTACATACAGACTTTCAACCAAATACTACACTCGGAGGTACAGGGGGCGGAGCCCCCGTCTAGGTGTGAAGAGCGCCTGGAAGGCGCTCTGATCAGCTAGTTATAAATAAAATAAAATTAAAAATATTTATGTTATATGCCTATCTGTTTTTTATTACATTAATAGATATATTAAAATTATTTGAAATTGTTTCTGTAGCTGGAAATTAATTTTTTTCAAACCGTCGGTCGGTTCGGACCTGGCCACAGGTCAACTTATTTTTTTAATATTTTAAAAACTTTTAATTTAATGCTTGAACTAACATGATCAAATTACTTATCTGTCACTTGATAATTTAGTTTAAAAAATGAAAATTTATTTTCCTTTTCATCTGTTCACGACATTTTGGAATTTTTTTAATTTTTAAAACCTAATAAATGCATTTCTAACATTTTTTTTGTTAATGAAAATAAATAGATGGAAGATGGAACCATTCATTTTATCATTCGATTCCATTCAACTTTTTACGTTTAGTAATATTTATGAATGAAACAATAATCAATTGTTTCATAAATTTTGACAGAAATATTATTATCTTGATTCATATATCATTTAAAATACTTAATCCTTAAACATTAACTTCATTTTATATTTATAAAAAGATAAAAGTTTAAATGAATAATAAGTCGTCAAAATTGAAGAGCTCTTTTGGAAATTTAAGGACTTAATATTTACCCTATGAAAGAAGAGAAGTCTTTCTTCTTCAATCTATCTGACTGCCGCCAAAGAAAGGCATAAATTGATGAGAAAATATTGACAACGCAAAATATAGAGAAGAATGAAAAAATAATTTGCATTGCGGTTTCTAAATTTAAAAGACATATTTTTAAACGATTCTATTCTCTTTTATTTTGTTTTTTTTATATTTTGAATATAATTTTTAGGATTGTGCTAAATCATTTTAAAATTCATTTAAAATTAAAATGGTTTATCTTTTAAGCTTTTATTTTTATTTTCATTAAGTAATAGAAATTTTTGAATGTTTTGTGTGTTCGAAAAAATTTTGTCAAAATGAAGAAACCCTTAGAGTTGTCATTTCACAATGTTTTTTTTACTATAATATAATAATTAAATTAAATACCGTATCGAGTTAGGGTATATCGAATATTTGGTTATTACTTATCTCAGGGGTCGGCAAACTACGACCCGCCATTTATTTTTATCCGGCCCGCGGATAAATATTGTCATTTTTGATGTAAATACAAAATAATTTTTCATATTTCAAAATCCATTTGAGTGTACGATTGACGAACTTCTGTCAGAACTTCAGTTAGAAGTTATTGATCTTCAAAATGATGACACACTAAAAACGAAGTTCATAGATATGGATCTAACACAATTCAATGAATATCTTTCCGAAAATGAATACGATCAATTAAAATCATATGCACGAGGGTATATTTATGTATGTATTTGGAAGTACATACCAATGTGTAAAGACATTTTCGAAAATGAAGTATACAAAATCGCAATACAGATAGATCATTATTAAAAGATGACCATTTGCAACAACTAGGAATATTAACTTTGTATCCAATTATGATGAAATAATATCTCGAAAAAAAAATTACATTCATCACATTAATGCAAAATTTATTTTTTAATTAATTAATTAATTTACAATTTATTTTTTATTAGATTCTTCGTTAAGATAATAAAATATATATTCTAACATGTTTGGCCCCCAGATCTTTAAAATTTTTATATTTGGCCCTTTCCTAAAAAAAGTTTGCCGACCCCTGACTTATCTGAAGGCTCAAAAAATTCCAAAAACATATTTATATTATTTATTTATTCATCAATATCCATTTTGTATCCTTCAAAATAATTCCCTCAGATATAATACCAGCGCTTCTTCCAATCGTCTGAAATGCACTTTTCGGTATGGCCATGAACTCGTTCTTCGATTGGGACTTTATCTCATCAATTGTGACAAAACGCTTTCCTTTCATTGGTCCTTCAGTTTTGGGAAAAGGTAAAAGTCACAGGGAGCCAAATCTGGTGAATACGGTAGTTGAAGCATGATTACGGTGATGTTTTTAGCCAAAAATGATTTGTGTGCTGATGCATTATCGTGATGCAGAATCCATGATATGTTTTACCACAATTCCGATCGTTTGAGCTATATTGCTTCACGCAAACGTAGTATTCCTTATTAATAGTACGACCTGTTGGCAAGAACTCATGATGCACCACGCCAGTGTAATCGAAGACAACGGGAAAAACTAGGCGTGCTTTTTTAAAGCGCTTGTACCATTTATAAACATTTTTTTGAGACAAAGTTGTCAACATTTTAAGTGTGTTGGAGCACTTTATTCCATTTTTAACATAAAATTTAATACAGATTCTTTGACCCATTTTATTTTAAATAAAAAATCGAAGAACACACAAAAGGTGACTAACTTTTTCAGTTGTCAAAAACAAATTACTAATCCAAAATGGTTGATAACAACATAACAAAAAAAAGTTTCAATAATTGAATGTACATAATTCACCTTTTCTTTTGATCAGACCTCGTACATTGATAAATAATTTAAACTTTAAAATAACATAAGAAAATATATATAATTTATATGTGATGGAGTTGTGTGGGAGAATAGTTAGTAGCTCAGGAAAGTGACCTTTGGAAAATGTGGTTGCTGCAGACAAGAATTTTCGAGACATAGATAGATAATATTATAATGTTATAATAAAATACGAGCCTTTCCCTCAAAATATTTTCTTTTATTGAATTTTCAAGTTGCTAGTTGAAAATCAATTGTAAATAAATACATTCTTTCCTTCAGCTTTCGAGTCGAGTCGAAAACTTGTAGTCGGAGCAACTAGAGTTTGTTGATTGACACTTGGTACAAAACTAGACGAAAAAGGTACTTGTAATATCTTTCAATATCTTTTTTATTTTTTTAATTCTATATAATATTATATGTTAACTTATTTACAAAACCTGCTGTCGTTTATTATATATATCTTAATAATTAATTAAATTTTATTTTTATAGATAGAAAAGTGACAGAGACTAATATATGTATTACAAAGTGGCAGAAATATTTGATAAATAAATTGACCTGTGGCCAGGCACAGAACCGACCGACGGTTTGAAATAAAGTAATTTCCAGATTTACAGAAACAATTTCAAATAATTTTAATATTATTATTAATGCTATAAAAAACAGATATGGATATAATATAAATATTTTTAATTTTATTTTATTTATAATATATAGCTTAAGTACCCGGCTTTGCTCGTGATTAGGGCTTACAATACCGGGATCTCGGGATCCCGAATACCGGGATCCCGGACGATTTTTGTCCGGTATTAAAAACCGGTATTTATGTAAAAATACCGGTATTTTGGTATTACGAATTTACGAATTTAGAAAATGTGTATGATTTTTTAATGACAATAGTGCCGACAAGTGTAGAATCAGAAAGAACTTTTACGGCCGCTGGTTATATATGTACAAAAATTCGGTCCTCGCTTGATGATGAAACGCTAGATTCGTTGTGTTTTTTAAGAGCAAACTTTAATAAACAAAACGCAAGTTATTAATATTAAATACTTTCAATTTATATTTTTATATTTTTTACTTCTTTAATTATATTTAATTCTTTAATTATATAATACCTTACGAGCCTATTATATGTAAAATGTAACATAAAATTTAATATTTACTTTATTTTACTTGCACGTTTTTACCGACCGACGATAGTAAGGGAGGTATTTTTTTCACACCAAATTTCACATGTGGAGATTTTTACATATCTCCACGAATCATGCATTTTCTTAACAGAAAAAAGTATTTTTAGCATGATGTCTGTCCGTCTGTCCGTCCGAATAGATGTGTACAGCCTGAACGGCTCAACGGATTTTGATGAAATTTGGTATATTTACTTAATGCATCAGTAGGATGAATTGATCAACTTTTGGTGCAAATCCGGAAACCGGAAGTGGTAGTATTAGCGATTGACGATAGGAAGGGAAGGGTTATTTTCACACAAAATTTCACATGAGGAGATTTTTTTATATATCACCACGAATCATGCACTTTGTATTGGTTTTATCCTCGAGAAAAATCATATTTATTAGTTTTTTCTTGATTTAAAATTATATGACGTGATCCAGCCATTCATGACGTCACAGCCTGGTCTTGCATATATATTATAAATAAAATAAAATTAAAAATGTTTATATTTATTATTTATGTATCCATATCTGTTTTTTATTACATTCATAGATATATTAAAATTATTTGAAATTATTTCTGTAGCTGGAAATTAACTTACTTCAAACCGTCGGTCGGTTCGGACCTGGCCACAGGTCAACTTATTTTGTATCTATCTACTCCTACTCTCTCTATGTAATAAAATAAATAATATCTACTCATTTCAGAACAATATTTATTGGATTTCATATATTATTTGTTAAAAAGTCAATATAACAACTGAGGTAAGTAGAAATATAGCTAGTAAATTTATTATTATTAATACCGGTATTAATACCGGTATCCCGGTATTTCAAATTTCAAATACCAAATACCGGTATTCAGATTTTAGTTCGGTATTGTAAGCCCTACTCGTGATCTTTCCCGGGATCATAATGACGTCATGAAGGGCTGAGTGGCGTCATATAATGTTAAATTAAGAAAAACCTAATGAAGATGATTTTTCCCATGGATAAAACCAATACAAAGTGCATGATTCGTGGAGATATGTAAAAAATGGTGTGAAAATAACCCTTCCCTTCTTATCGTCGATCGCTAATACTACCATTTTCGGTTTCCGGATTTGCGCCAAAAGTTGATCAATTCATCCTACTGATGCATTAAGTAAATATACCGAATTTCATCAAAATTCATTGAGCCGTTCAAGCTGTACACATCTATATGGACACACAGAGGACGGACGGACGGACGGACAGACAGACATCATGCTAAAAATACTTTTTTCTGTTAAGAAAATGCATGATTCGTGGAGATATGTAAAAATCTCCACATGTGAAATTTGGTGTGAAAACAATACCTCCCTTACTATCGTCGGTCGGTAAAAAAAAGAAATAAAATTTTATTGAAAAACAATAAAAATATTTATTTTCAAAATTTTATAATTTAAATAATTTTTATGAAATTTATAATATTCAAAAAATTGCTTTTTTTAAGGGTATTTCAATATTTAAATTCCTTCAAATTTATTTAAATTTCCAGAGGGCTTATCTATAAATGCTGAATTTTCTGAAAAAACTTTTAATAAAATTTCTAAACAAAACATTTATTTTCTTAATCACTTTTGAAAAATAGTTAAATATTTTAAGAATATATATATATACGTATATATATATATATATATATACCTTAGGCCTTAGGAAAAAATGTTTGATATATTGATAATGGGATAAATGATAAATGCAACGATCTGTAGGGCCTCTAGATTGCCTGAATGGCTAATTATTATTTAAAATTTGATGGCTAATCTGAATATACTATACAAATTTCAACATATACCCGCTTTCTACCGAGAATAGGGCACACTAACTAGACAGCACAGCGCAGACCATAGCTGATCAAAGCTGATGATAAATTACAATAATATTATAATCTCAAAAATTATTAATATATGAATATTCATTTTACAATAGTTGGGGTTGAGTAAGAATTGATTATCTTATATGCCCACAGATCTATAATATGAAAGAAATTTGAGAAAAAATATTTTTATTCTTTAATATAAAAATAAATATATAGATAGATAGGTATTATATACCCAATTATTAAAAATGTTAATAATTAAGGTCTGATATTTGGCCATACCAACCAGAATTTTTCTTGTAATTTCAATTCAGCCTTCTTCTCCCATCTTTAACAAAATTAAAGTAAGTTTTTTGAAAACTAGACAAATTTAACTGAAAGTTTTTGTAATTTAAATCTCACCGCGAAATTTTCTATTCTATGCACTAGTGCCCTCTTTTTTATTTCAAATTCAAATGTTGAAGTTATATGATATTTTCTTTTCACCAGAATAGGGTGGAATAGGGTTTCTTTTAAGTTAAATTTAAAAGATTTACATATTTTTATTTTATTTATTGAAATAATTTTTATAAAGGAAAATGTCTTATAATAAATTCTTTACTTATATTTCGCCTTTTTTTATAAACAGACCAATTCTTTGTCAAAATTATTTATCTCTTGAAAAACTTATTAATTATAGAAATATTTATCAAACAGCATCCAATAATAGTTTTTGGGAATTAACTAAAAAAGGCCGATATAATAAAGAAACAAAAGTTTCACGGCCAAAATTAATTAAAGAAGGTTTCAAACATATGAAAGAAGAAATTCAAAAATGGAAAGAAGAGGTTAATGAAAGTTTTGATGGAGATCCTATTATGACATATAGACCTGGTATCTATATTATTCTTAGAATTAATTCACTTTTTAATATATTTCAAGTAATTATTAATTAGCTGTACTTTACTCTTAACTATTTTTTTTGTCTTGTAATATAATAAATAATAATTGTAGTTTTAATATAATAGGTAATAATAATTGTCAGACTTAATTTGAAGATAAGAACTTAAACTTAAAACAATAAAAACCATTTAATTGACAAAATACACACAATTTTTTATATAATCAAAAATTTTAAAATTATAATTAATTAAGTCAAAATACAAGGTGATTTTTCCTTTTGTATACTAAATTAATATCAATTTAATATTACAATTGTAAAATAAATAAACAACTCACTTTAGAGAATGAATTATTTATATATAAATCTAATATATATTTAAGAAATCTACCCTAAATTAAGCATAAATTACATATTTATTTTTAAAAAACAAGGCACACACAGGACACTTTCAAAATAAATGAAAAATATATATGATTATTTCAAATAATATTTCTAAGCTTTTAGTTTGTTTTAGGTGAAGTTGATATTGTATTTGACTTTAAAAACGATCAATCACTTGAAAACTGGCTTGTAACATGCGATTCTGATAACAATGAAGGATTTAGTCATGCTAAATTAGAAACTACTACAACAGGAACTGCTCTTTTTAGTGGTGAACTTTCAACTGCAGTACCGAAAGATGGAAGAATTAAAAAATCGGGATATTGCAATATGACAAGTGCAAGACCACGAGTTAGTTAGTTAAATATTTTATAATACTTGGAGACAAGAGCTTTAATTATGCAAACTAAAAACTAATTTTATTCTGCATTTTTTTAGAAATCCTTCCAACGAGATATTTACTATGACTGGTTGGCATATACACATTTAGTAATTAAATGTCGTGGTGATGGTCGAAGCTATGGATTAGTACTATCAACTGAAGGTTATTTTGATATTAATTGGAATGATGTTTATCAGTTCGTTCTTTATACTCGTGGTGGTCCATATTGGCAAATTTCAAAGGTGTGGTATTTAAAAAAACATTTACATTATAATCGAATAATTTAAGTTATTATGCTTTAAAAAAATTTTTTTGTGTCTAGTCTTATAAGGTAATATATATTATACCATTATTTTACCACCTTTATTGTATGGGGTTAATTTTAGCAGGAAAGAATTTATTAGTCTTTTTTAAATTTTTTATAACATTTTTGAAAAATGAAAATGATTACTAGATTGCGGACATTACTTAATTAATAATTATGCTTCGCCAAATATTTCGGTGTTATTATAATATTTATATTTTAAATAAAAAACTAATTTATAGATTTTATTTTTCTAATAATTATAAACGAGGATCATCTATACCAAAGAATTATTTTTTCATTCTATTCTAAACAAATCATTATGTATACTATATATATATATATATATATTACATTATATATAATTTATTATAAATGAGATAAAGAAGCGGCAATAGAATTTACTTACTAACTTGAAACAATACAAGAATTATCTTTAAAAAAATATTCAAAATAATACACTTTAAACAATACCTCCCTTACTATCGTGGGTCGGTAAAAAAGAAAACATTAAAATTATTCTAATTTAATATCTTATAATGCTAATAATTTCTTTCTTTTTCATTTTATCTTTGAAGAAAATTAAAAATATTTTAAAAAATAGCTTATTCAAACTTTTAAGGAAAATAAATAAATAAATAAATGACTTATATAAAGTAATTGAATATAAAAGAAAATGCTTTCCAATGAAATCCACTTCTTTTACAATAAAGATCTTATAATAATATTATTATATAAATTTATTATATCGTGGCAGGATATACCATAATAGATTGTTACGAAAATTAAAGGAAACGCGCTAAATAAATTTAAAAATATATTCAAATTAGAAAATAAAATACTTCAATGGTTGAAAGGGGTCCATTAAAAATATTCCTAAAAATAAAATTATAAAATAATTTAAATCACAAAACAATTTGAATTTGTCCACTAAAAAAAATTAATTGTTAAACACAGTTCTTGTTATATTTTAATGATTTTAAGGAATATTTTTAAATTCTATTTTTCAGATTCCATTTAGTAAATTTTTCTTATGTAGTAAAGGGCGAGTTCAAGATAGACAACACGAAATCCCATTGCAGAGAATTTCTAATGTCGGTATTACTGTTGCAGATAAGGTATAATAATTTTCTATTTTATTTTTATATCTTGAAGATTTATAATTTTTATTATTAGATTATATATATTATAATTTATATACAATGTATATATATATATATATATATAATTATTTAATTTACAAAAATGTTTTTTTTTTAGATAAACGGTGCATTTCAACTGGAAATTGCTCAAATAGGAGTTGTATTTGACCCGTGCCACAAAGAAAAATTTGCTTATGAAATGTATAGATTACCAAAATTTATTGCTTCAACTTGAAATTTCTTTATTTTAGTATAATTTATTGTAGATATTTATTGTTGAATTAAATAAAGCAATGTAAATATTATTTTAATCATGAATGAGTTTTTTAGTTATTTATATATAATATAAAACTTATATCAAAGAGGTTCCAAAAACTCTGTACCTTCCTTCTTATTTATAAAAAAAGAATTTTAACTTTAAATGACGGATTTTATTTTGTCTTTTAAATTTATAATTGCGAATACTTTGCATTTCGCCCCTTATATGGTGAAATTAATGAAAATTAAAAGGTTAAAGATGATTATTTCTTATTAATATTAGAATGTAGATTAAGATTATTCGAAATCATCTTTATAACTGATCTACTGGACTACGAATCACGCCGATCCGGTTGCCGCTATTCGGCTTCGGGAGTTTTTCCACTCCACAACTGTTTTCTGTTGGAGAAATCGAAGGTGACTTGAAGTTACAACAGGTAACCGCAACTGTTTAATCATTGTTCCTGATGAAGCCATTCCTGAGGATGTCCTGATTGGATTGACTTGGTCCAACCAAGTCGCCATGATGAAACGAGGGTGCGAATTTTCATTTTGGCCCCTCGACGAACAACCGCTATCGGCTATGACTCCGTGCGCATCTGTACCTATTACCGTCAAGGAGGTCAAACCAGAGGACCCCGATCATGTACGCGTAGTGATGGGACCACTCTCAAAAGAATTCATTGTCACACCCACTAGCTCCGGTGTGGGATTACTCGAAAATCAGATTACAGAAATGAGATACTCACTCCTGCCCCGCTGACGAGGCACTGTTACCCGGAGAAATATTTAATAATTTAATAATTTGTTTCAATATCTTTATTTATTCTTTATCAATAATTATTTATAGTTCTTTTCACGAGTTTATTCCTGATATTTTCTTATTGAAAACACCCAACGCTAACAAAACTAATTACTATATTAATTAATTTATTTAATCCATTAAAATTTCCAAATTTTTAGGAGATAGAAATATCAAAGAAAAAAAACAATAATATTGATTTCAAAAAAAATCTTATATTTAATACATTGGAAATTCTTCTGTAGTTCAGAAAATATAAAGAGGCACTTTTATTTTAATAAAAAATGCAAATAAAACAAAAACCTTACATAGCTTTTGTTAAGTATATATATATATATATATATTATAGATATATAAACTATATAAAAAATAAATTATCAAATGAACACTAATTATCAAAATATTGTTCATTGTTTTAGGATTTATTTTACAAAGGAGTATTTCTTTGGGGTGAAATAATAATAATAATAATTAGAAAAAATATAAATATACTCTCCTTATATAGAATAAAACCCTAAAAATTATATTTTGTTCAAATTTCTAAAAGCACCATAACTCACATTAATTCTATCCATTATGCATTTTATCTTTAATATTCTTAAATACAGATACCAATTATATAATAATTAATAATATCTATTAAATTATTTTCTATATATCTTATTTATTATAGTTTTTTATTTTAATTTTATACCTTTTTCTTTAAATTAAATGCATATTTTTCCATTTTCTTTTTCCCAAGCTGAGTGTAAAACAAAGCAACTAACAATTAGATTAAATATAATTATATATATTTGGTGCTTATAGATTAAAACAATGAGTATAGGTTAATATTTCATCTTATATATCTTATTTAGTTTAATTAACCGATGACTGTAAGAAGAAGCTTTTTAAAATCTCCTGAGCAGTCCCCCTGCAATGAAAGAAAATGAAAATTGAATTGTTTCTAACATTAATTAGGTTAAAAATAAATAAAACTAATATAAAATAAAATGAAATATAAAACATATTGTATAGTTAAAAAAAATATTAAATAAAACTATAATTTCATGGATCTCAGTTAGGAAAATGGATTTAACTATAAATCTGATCAATTTAATACTTGTGTTAATTAATGGCCTTGGAAATTCCAAGACAATTTTAATAATATTTAAAAAATTATTTAGGAGCATTAGGAATTTTTTATTGTGCTATGTACTATACAAGTATAATTATGTCTAATTTCAGCTAATTTACCAATAATTATACATGTCTCTTGTCCTCTTTATTAGTCAATTATAATGAATCTTAAATATTTATTTAATAAGAATTTTTTAAAAAAATAATTTAACCATTTAACTTACCTCAACTTTATCTGCCAAAGTTTTGCCATAAATAGCCTCATAATCATCACGAATATCTCCTAAATCAATTTCTGATCGCGCCACAATGATTCTGATCAAAGTTTTATCATCGGTTCCCATGCCAGACATTGCATCGTGAAGTCGCTTAGCGAAATAACCAGTCTTATGACGACAAGACCGTACTAGAGAAACATAAACAAATTTTTATTAATTTTACAAAATATTATCTATCTATCTCTGTGGCTCTACGGAACTCGAAAGTTCTTGGTGGCAGCAACCACACTTCTCCAAGTATCCCTATATTCTGAGCCACAACCCTCCAATCCCTACCCTCTCCCATCTCTCTCAGGTCCCTTCCCACATTATCCACCCACCGCGTGCTTGCCCTTCCAAGAGGGCGTCTTCCACTCGGACTCCCCACCAATATATTTTTCGCCATTCTTTCCTCTCCCATTCTAGCCCCATATCCTGCCCATCTCAGCCTTCTCGATTTTATAATTCTAACTAAATCTGGAGATGCAAAGAGGTAATGCAATTCCTCGTTATACAGTCTCCGCCATTCCCCGTTGTCCTCATCTTTCTTTGGTCCATAAATGCTGCGAAGAATCCTATTCTCAAATACTCTAAATCTACTCTCGTCTCCTAAGGTCACAGACCATGCCTCACACCCATATAATACAACCAGCAAAATAATTGTTTTATATATTTTAATTTTTATCCCCTTTGATAATAATTTTGATGAGATAAGCCCTTTACTGCATGATAACAGGCGTTTCCCGATTGCAACCTCGCTTTAAATTCCTCTCGAATTTTATTATCCTTCGTGATTACAGATCCTAAGTATTTAAATTTTTCTACATTTTGTATGTTAAGATTTGTGTGTTAATCCTCTCTAGTACTTTGCCCAAGCACTATTAATTTCTAGCCCAACCTCTTTTCCTACTTCGATTAATTTTTCTACGCTATCCTTAATTGCAATTGCCGGATCTCCTATTATATTTAAGTCTTCTGCGTAACCTAATACTTGAATTTGTTTGTTTAATTGGATTCCGTTTGATTTTTTCCCAATTTGTCTAATCACATATTCCAATACTAAATTAAATAAAATTGGTGATAATGCGTCTCCTTGTTTTAACCCATTCCGAATTTCGAAAGTTTCTGACAGTTGATTCCCTTTACTACCTTTAAGACAAATTTGAATAATACGCCCTAATCTGATCTAAAGTTGATCGATTTGGGCTGAACCCGCATTGATATTCTCCTGTAGTTATTGCAGTAAAATATTACCTACACTCTTTTTTATAATTATAATAACATAATTTTTATCATATATTATAGAAAAATAATTAAAATCAAAATATTTGTACCAATGGCAAGGTAACTATCCTCAAGGCTGCCGGCAAATTCTCGTTTTATTGCTGTCTCGAAATCGTGACCAGCTAATCGTTCATATTCTTCAAAAATTTTTCGTAATTGGGGATAGCTTCGGGTCAAGAGGATTGCATTGAATGCAGACTCATCAGTGCCCCATTGCATTTCACCTGAATAATAGAAATAAAATAAACATTCAAAAATTTAAAAGAAAACAATTTATCATTTTATATTTATTTAATTATAATAAATATTTCACTTTACCTGCTGCAAGAAGAGATTCAGCATCAGCAATTGCAGCTCCTTCATCAACATCGAAATTCTCATCTCTGTTAGCCTGAAAATAAATATTAATTTATTTTTAATTCCATTAGCAAATGTAAACTTTTTTTTTACAACTGAGTATATTTAAATATGTCTCTTTCATTGAACCAAGAATACGGGGAGAAGCTAAAATAAAATAAAATATATGGTAGAGAATAGAAATTAAATAGAACTGACTCATGGGGACTGGGTCATGTGTGAGATATGTGGTTGTTGCGGTCAACAACTTTTGTATTCAGTAGTGCATTAGAAAAATTAATTAAGCCTTTCAAAATTATCTATACATTTATTAACTATCTTTTTATGATTACTAAACAGAAGGGATTTATTTTAGTTTATATCGAATGTATTTAATAATAAATTAAAAATTCTATTAAGGTAATTTATTTTGTAGAACACTAAGAATAAATAAAAATAAATAATCATTATGATGCCCCAACAGAATTAATGCCATCTTTTATTTATTTTATTTCTTAGAAACATGATGAATGCTATTGAAATAAAAATTAACATAATAAGGAAAGTAAAAATTTTTTTAAATATAAACATTCTTAATTCTTCTCATAAAAAATGAATGAGAATGAAAGAAAATGAATAGATCTACAATCACATGCGTTTTTAATTCTTAAATGTAAAATAAAATATTTATATTTATATAATCCTGTGATGGTAGTGATTTCGAAATGCTTTGGTCAGATGAAACAAATTCTTATTTTTTATAATCTACATATTTTTTCAATTCCCTCTTATCAGTTTTTATTTTATTCTCCCTTCATATTTGTTGATAAATCTAATTCAATTTAATCTAAAACGAATTCTAATTCCTAAAACAGCATTCTTGTTATTGATCATTAAAAAACGGATCATGTGTTAAGAATTAAAAAAATTGACTATATTGTCATTAGATTGTTCTATTTTGTCAGATTATGATTCTCAACTCCCTTTTTGTATTATAATAGATAATTACCGTGCATAATGACACCAAAAGTCGTTTAAAATGTCCAGATGTATCAGATTTCAAATCGCTTTCCAAGGAATTTTCAAATTCTGAAAACACATTTACAAAATAATAATAATAATAATTTTTTGAAGTGAATTTTTGTTTTAAATTGTTAATATTTCAAAAGCTTACTGCTTTCATAAACACTAGAGATGGTTTTGATGCCGTAGTTGCTGAGTGTACATAGAACTTCAATAATGGCCTGTTCGTCAGTTCCCAGGCCACTGATGGCATCATGGATCTCTTGGGCATAGAAATCTGGCAATGGGGTCATCAGGGCCACAATAGCCTGCTCGAACTTTCCGCCCAGTTCACTTTTTAATTCGTCAACCAAATCCTATAAAAAACAAATAAAAATAATAATCAAAACTCATTAAGACAGTTATAATATAAGCTTAGAAACAATGACATTAATCATTAAAAAAAAAAAAAATTGAGAAATAGACCGATGTATAGCATGTTGTGTTCTGTTTAGAAAAATAATGAACTAAATTAATTTTAATGGATAATAATAAAAAATTAATGAATAATGTCTCTAACAGTTCTGATTGAAAGAAAAATAATAATGAAAATATATTAAATAATTTATTTAAATAAATGTATATAAATCGAGAATGTTTAATATACTCCTAATTTCTATTAATAAATGATAATTGTAATGATGTGAATGATGTTAGTAAATATTATTATAATTTTATTAAGTTAATTAAATTTCTCTAAATTTGGAAAATAAAATAATTTGATTTCCAAAAGAAAATAAATTTTAGGGTATAAAATATTATATTTTGAAAAATTACAATATTTGTTGAAATATGCATTTTTTTTTTTAAATTAAAATAATATTAATATTTTTTTTACCTTTCCATACATGGTTTTAAAAGTTTCATCAATTTCAAGACGTTGCGAAATGGTACGACGACCGAGAACATCGAGGATGGCCTGTTCATCGGTGCCAATCCCCTTCATAGCAGCTCGGAGGGTTTCTGCATCAGCTCGAGGATCAAATGGGTCGGCAGGAAATACGGTGGGCACGCACTGCTATCCACAGAAAGTTTGAAAACAAACGAAAAAAAAAAACACCAAGATAAGCCATGCAAAAGACGTCAAAGAGAGAAAGGGATTCTTAGGATAAGCATCCACTAAAATTAACTAATATAGAGATTTATAGATAGATTTTAGAATGATAATATAATGCAACATACATAGTTTGTTATATTACAAGAATAATTTACATATATTCTTCAATCAGAAAAAAAGAAAATCATTTTTCAATAATTACACCAGCATTCAATTTTAATTTTTCAAGTCCTTACGCACGGCAAAATAAATAATTGATCTAATCTTTTATTAATTAAATTTATCTCGGTTTATATTGTACAAGCTTATCGTAAATTTATTTACTAAATCCTAATCAAAATTCTATTTACAATTGCAATTTGGATATTTTTTATAAAATCTTTCAATAATCACAGGTTTTTTTTAATATAATATAAGTAAAAATTATATACGAATTTCTTCTAAATAATTCAATTTTAAAGAAGTTATATGTTCAGATATTCTCTTTACCAGTTGTCAATTAATACTCTCTAAAGGTATATTTATAGAAATGATTCAAATAGTATTTTAGATATTTTTAAACGGTTACATTATTATTAAAATTTACTTATGAGAAGTTTTAATAATTCATTCGTATTTTAATTAATTTAAAACATTAAAAATTCCAAATTGGCATTAATTCCATAATATCAATTTGTTAAATATAATAAATTCTATAAACAAATCCCTAAAATAAATTAATTAAATTTTTCTACAAATCATCTCTAATGGTGTGATCAATGTCCCTATTTTTCATGTTCAAATTAAATTGTTAGTGGGAAAAATAAAAATTCCAGGATTATATAATACAAGACCTATGGTACAAGATAAATATCGGTCTATTTTAATTAAAAGAAATATTTTTATACGATAATTATAATTAATAATACATTATTTGAACTTATTAAGATTTCCTTTTATATTTCAGAAATTTATTATAAATGTGTGTTAAGTAATAAAAAGGTATTATTAATTCAGAATAAAAAAAATTATCTAATTTCTCAACAATTTAATATGAAATAATCGAGATTTTTTTTTAGATGAACTATAGTTATATTATTATAATTAATTTCTCATGATAATAAAAATCATTTATTTTATAACTAATACATTTTTTTTATTTTTAATCTGAAGAATTTAGAAAAATGTTCATAATAGGAAGAATATTTTTAATTAGTGAGTATTATATAAATAAACAAATGGTATTATACTAATCATAAACATAAAAATATGTATTTGTAAATATGCCTATGATAGAAGAAATTCGTAACAAATTGATCATGACCTAAAATATTTATAAATAAATGATACATTATTCAAGATAGAAAAACTGGGATTTTTTTAATATATATATTATATATTGATGTATTGCACTTTTAATTTTTAGATATAAGTACGAATATTAATACTATCATTGACTAATTGATTAATTTTTATTTCAAGGAACAGGAACATAAATTTAATTCCCTTGATTTTGTTCCCATTCAAAACAATACAAATTCTGAATTTGTATGGAAAATAATATTTTTTAAGTAATAAATTCCGAATATCCTTTATAGTTACGCTATTTCCTCTTTATACAAAATTAAGGTTAATTTTTATTGTTATATTATGATGTATAATAAATACATATTTTTCCTTTGATTCTTATTAGAATGAATAATGAGCATTAGTATTATTTATTTAATTTGGTAAAATTCATATTCTAACAACTATTAGAAATTAGAATATCCTTCTACTTTATGGTATTATGTATTACTAGTTATCTAGTTAGTAATACTATCAGCTTGTTTTTCCTGAAACCAAGGTGAGAGAAAGAGACAGAGAGAGATTTCTATCTTCCCACCTGTCAAAGTTCACTCAAGGATTATTTTCTAAAAATCATATCATTAAATTATGTAATATACTTTAGTTTTATTTTTCATTAATTACAAAAGAGAAGGTTAACAAGTGAATTGATAACCTTAATATCCTTTAAGTTATAAATATTTAGTTATCTACTTTTATAAAAACTTATTTATACACTTCATATAATAAGAAAGTATTTTCAAATTTTATTTAAATTAAAAATAAAAAGAATTAAATATAAATAATCAATTATCTTATACAATAATATTAGTTATTAATTATTTTTCTTTTAGGAAATGATTAAACTTCAAAATAAAATGTTAATTTTAAAAAAATATAAATATACTTAATATAAAATAATAATTATTTCATTGAGAAATTAATGAAATTAATTATTTTAGGATTTACTTATAGATTAGTGATAATGATTAGAAAGATATATATTTCTAGATTGATAAATGATATTTGAAAATATTACCTTGGATTTGTACATTTTGTTTTAAGAGAGAAAGCTAAGAGTGCAAACCGGATCTAAAAGCTTAGACAGTCACTGGCTGAATGGCTTAGCAAAAGCCGGCCAACAGGCTTTTATGTATCTAAATATAATCCCACGTCACTCGGTTGAGTTAACATTTCTATACTAATTGAACTATGGCCAAACCAAAAAGCCTACATATGTACAAAATAACAAAAAAAAAACAATAATAAAAAAGAGTTGGTAATTTCAGAACAAATTCATCAATGAATGAAAAGTTATTTTCACAAGAATCTGTAAAAGAACGCATCCTAGAAAATTATTATCATTTTCTTTTTAATATTTCATGGTGACTCAGAGACTTTCAATGTCATCTAAATTATGATGATAAAAATTATGATTCACTTATTATAAAGAATGTTAACTACTTTATTTAAAAAAAAATATTTTGAGTGGATTCAAATTTTTTGCAAGAATGCAAAAATTTAGAATTGGTGATCTAAAATGATTAATTTGAAATTGATTGAATCAATAAAATGTACTTTGGAATACTAATTTATAAAAACATGTTGATCTCAGCATATTTATTCGTTTAAAATGCAAGAATTCCTCATATAAGTATATAAATTCAAGATTAGAATAATAAAATAAATTAATTTTGTTAAATTAAAAATTATAGATAGAAATCATTTTAATCTAAAAATAATTAAATTAAATTGAGAAATTAATTTTCAAAGAGTACAAAAATGCTTAATATTCATTTTAATAATTAATAAAATACGTAAAAATCTCATATATTTAATATTAATATTTGTATAATTAAATTTATAGTAACTAATTAATTATAATTTATATTAAAATTAATAAACATAAAATCTCTTCAATTTTATAATATAATATAAACTTTTAATCATAAATGTTTAAAATTTTGAGTTAATTGTATTAATTCAAATCATAATAAGGGGACAGAAGTAATTTTAGGCCAAAAATAACAAATTATTAAATATAGAAATAATATAGAAATACATATTTTGTCAAAATAGAAATTAAACTCATTAAATTTCTATGTTTGTAAGTATAAATATACATTAACCTACAATGACCTACGTACATCTATTATAACTCAACATTATGTTTTTATTCTTTTTCTATGTATTTTTACATAAAAAAATAATTTAAAACTTTTTAATAAGAAAATGTAATCGAAATTTTCATTTTTTAACTTAAAATTATTATTTTCAGTAAATCTTTAAGACTTTCATGCCTATTTATAAATAAGGTCTATTATAATAGTTATATTTTTGTTTTGATCAATGTTTTCCTATAATATAGAACAAAGACTTTTTAGCGTTGAGAAAAGAGGAAAGGAGGGGGAGAGAAGCCGATCCAGAAGGAAAGGTGTTGTTTTTGTGTGCGAAAAGCTGGCAACTGCGTGGGGAAGAGCAGGCATGCGGAACATCACTCTAAGATGCCCTTGCAAAATGTAAAAGGACATTCTAGTCTACACCACACGTTCACTAGCAGGTAGACAATTTACAAGCACCTCCGATTGAACTATATACTCATGAATAATAATGCTGAGGACGTGTATGCAAATTGGACCCGCTCATAAAGGGAATCATTTTTGTTTTTTGTTTCCTGCTCTATTATGGAGTGGATTTCGTGACAGAATTCTCGCTGTACAATTTAGACAATTACATTACTTTGAGAGAGAGAAAAAAACAATCTATATTCGGAAAGAAAAATTGTAGCTAAATTTTTATATTTAAATTTATAGACTTCAAAATTGTTCCCATACCATAATTATTATTTGATTATTAGAAAACATGATAAATAATAAAAAATTCCCTAATATATATGCATTCAATTGTCCGGCGAAAAATAGCAGGTTGCATAAATTACAGGGATTATTGGGCAAATAAATATTTATTTATTTTTGAAATTTTAACCGAGAAGACAAAAATATTAATTATAGATATCTTTCATAATATTTTTATTATTAAAAAACTGAAATAAATTTGATTTTGATTATATTCTTTATACACAATTCTGGGAAATAGATTAAAAGAAATTTTTTTGTATAGTTTAGTCATTAAAATCTTTAATATTCAAGAAAATTGTAAACAAAGATACCAGCTTTATAGTAAACAAACTTTTATTAGTCAAACATTCGTATATCAATAACCAAAGTCTGATAACATATTTATATATTTATTTATAAAAATAAAATTTTAAAAAATAAAAATCAGATGAAAACATTATTAAAACATTAATAATAGCATAAGTAAAGCACTATATAAAACTATTATAGGGAACGAATTTAACCAGCAAAGTATATATAAAAAAAATGAATAATAACATTAACCTGTTAACAAGTTGAACTTCTTTTATTTATCTTTTTATTATTTCTTATACTGAAAATATCTAAGATAAATAATATCACATATTATTATTATATTTCTAACACAATGATACGTATACGAATAAATTTTGTAGTTTTTCCCTTGACGATTGTAGACACAAGATGAAAAGATTAAGTCTTTCAGATAAAAATGATAATGACACTTTGAAAACTGAATAAAAATCCTTGAATATTATTGTATATTATTCAGTAAATGATTATATTGGTTGGCAAGTAAGTCATTGCCGCTTTCATTCATAGATGACTTCAGTTGAATTATTAGGTTTGCTGACCTAGTCCAAATGTAAAACACATTTTGGTATTTGATAGTTGGCAATTCAGCTGTCAATCAATAGAAAAAGTTTTTTGATCGGTTGCGTAGTTTTCGTTTGACGTTCGTTGAAAAATGGAAGATCAAAAGAAACATTTTCGTCATATTTTGCTTTTTTATTTCCACAAAGGGACAAACGCATCACAAGCTCATAAAAAGTTATGTGCTGTTGATGGAGACGAAGCCTTAAAAGAAGGGTAGTGTCAAAATTGATTTGCCAAATTTCGTTCTGGGGATTTTTCACTCAAAGATGAAAAACACTCTGGTCGTCCAGCTGAAGTTGATGACGACATAATCAAAGCAATAATCGATTCGGATCGTCACAGTAGAACACGTGAGATTGCAGAGAAGATTCAGGTATCACATACATGCATTGAAAATCACTTAAAACAACTTGGCTATGTTCAAAATCTCGATACATGGATTCCTCACGAACTGAAAGAAACACAATTAACGCAACGCATTAACAGCTGCGATTTGTTAAAGAAACGTAATGAAAATGATCCATTTTTAAAACGACTGATAACTGTCGATGAAAAATGGGTTGTTTTTAACAATATCAAGCGGAAAAGATCGTGGAGCAGGCAAGGTGAACCAGCTCAAACAAGATCAAATCAAAAGAAGGTTTTGTTATCATTTTAGTGGGATTACAAAGGAATTGTCTACTTTGAACTCTTACTACCCAACCGAACAATCAATTCTGTTGTCTACATTGAACATCTAACGAAATTAAAAAATGCAGTTGAAGAAAAGCGGCCTGAATTGACAAATCGGAAAGGTGTTGTATTCCATCATGACAATGCAAGGCCACACACATCTTTGGTCACTTGGCAAAAATTATTGGAGCTTGGTGGGGATGTTTTGCCACATCCACCCTATAGTCCTGACCTTGCACCATCTGATTACTTTTTGTATCGATCTTTACAAAACTCCTTGAATGGTAAAAATGATGATGTCGTACCTGATTCGGTTTTTTGCTAATAAAAACCAGAAGTTTTATGAATGTGGAATTATGATACTGCCTGAAAGATGGCAAAAGGTCATTGATCAAAATGAGCAATACATTACAAATTAAAGTTATTTAGTTCCATGAAAAAATTGTCTTTGATTTTCTTAAAAATCCGCAATTGCTTAGTTGCCAACCCAAATATTTATTATATTATTATATATGTTTAAAATTGGGAATTTATGTTTATTGGAATTATTATTTTATTAACAAATCTAATTAAAAGACTAAAATAAATAACTATTATTTATTATTATTTGCGTCTGGACCATCTAGGATCACGCAAAGCTCCCATATACAAGGGTATTGATGTTAGGTGTGCCCATATGTGAATGTTCTTTAGGTGTTAACTTCATTCTTCTTTTGTGTGCTCATGAAGATCCGGTGTTATTCTCATCACGAACCATTGTTGCTTGAATAAGGGTATTGATGTTAAGTGCCCATATATGAATGTTCTTTAGGTGTTAAGTTTTATTCTTCTTTTTTTTTTTTTTTTTTTTTTTTTTTTTTTTTTTTTTTTTTTTTTTTTTTTTTTTTTTTTGAGGGCTCGTGAAGATCCGGATCCTCCAGGAGACGGGCGGATTGGGTACCAACTGGAGTTATTCTCATAACTATCCATTGTTGCTTATGGTTGCTTGTTTTTGAGGTAGTCCTGCTGGTGCAGGGTTATATAGAACCAGGGCTTGTCAGTTCCTGGAGCAACTATTATTTATATAGAATAAAACTAAAAATTATAATTATAGGTACGATTTATATTAAATTTTTATATCTTAATAATTTTATTTTATTTATAATAAAATTTAAAAATAAAATTATCATTTCTAACCTACAATAATTTTAAAAATTTAGTTTTATTCTAAAAATTATTAATTGCTAAATATTTGTTTCTTCTTTTTCAATGTCGTATACATATATACATTTGTTTTTATACGATGCCATTTAAATATTTAATCTATTCTTTTTGATTTCCTACTAAATTATATGTAAATTATATTTTGTATATGATTTTATTGATTGGTTGATATAATTTTTGATCCAAAAGAGCATGGCTGATTGGCTGATAGCTCAATGAAAAACTATGCACTCCGGATAACAATGATAATCGAAATCGTTAAATTATGATTTAATAGACCAAAACAAATCTATGTCTGTATCGAAGAGGAGGCATGCAATCACCCCATTCCCATTCGAGTGCAATGAACTTGAAGTTCGTGCGTGGGTGGGGACAAACGATACCAATGGAATTTAGAGAAGAATCGAAGCGCCACAAAGACAAGATATTATAGTACCTTAATTATTTTTTTATGCTGTCTTATCGTTTGATAGAAAAATAAATAAATAACAGTTGTAATGCGATTATCGTGAGGCGCTCAATTGGCACTTACTGCAATTTTTTTGGAAAAGAATACCGAAATCACAATTAAATAAGTTCATCTCTTTTTACAATTTTAATAGGTCATCTAAATTAATCATCATTTAATATCAAATATTTCCCTTTAAATATTAATTTTATAATATTTATAAATTAATGATAAAATATTTACTAAAACTATATATATATATATATATGAAGACCTTAGAGCGAAACAGTGGTAAGCCACAAAATCAAAAAGTTGAGATATTGCAGTTTAAAGTTTAAAGAAAAGATATAAAACATTGGGTTTACTGCATATATTTCAAATTTGCTCAATATGTAATATCAGTAAAGGGAAAAAGTCAGCAACTATTATTTCTTTAAATAAAACATTTTTTCTACAAAAATTAGAATTTATTTTGAAAAAAATGTGGCTTACCATGTTTTTGCTAAAACTAAACTAAACGGATTATAAAAATAACTAAGATAATATAATACATCTATAACACATCTAAAATTTCAACTTCTTTATCTACTATATTTTTTTTCACAAAAAAAAAAATAGAATTTACATAAAATGTAGCTTCACGTGTTTTTGCTTTATCTAAATTAAAACAAAATAAAGAAAAGAATGCAATACTTATTAATCATTTAAAATTTCAACCTCATCATCTACATCATCAACAGTTACATTTAATTGAGTGTAAAATGATTGATAGAGGTATATAAGGCAATAATGTTTGTACATTTTTAATTTTCTTTTCTGCTATTTTTAATGGCTCGTTGTATTTAAGTTTAATATCTGACAAGGTTATCATTACAGGTCTACCTTGTTTTAAGACATTAATTTTCCTGTATTCTCCATTAACTGTGTTTTTAACAAAAAATGATCCAATATTCTCTGATTTAAAGCAAAAGCTATACGTTCCTGAAAATTCCAAGTTTGTCTTATCAGAAAAGCGTGCTTTTTTGTTTATATTCGCCAACAGAGGCTCATAAGAATAAGTCTTTTTGACTCATTTTTGTTACTAAAAATGGGTTTTTTCGGTTTGATTTTTGAATGACATCTAGCCAACCTTCTGGTGAATATATTTGCTCGTTGTTGGGCAATAACATCTTAAGCCACATGGCATACAATACTTTTGCATAAATTATTTACAAAATATTTTTACATAAAAACGTGGTAAGCCAAAAAAATAAAAAACAATAACCTATCTCAGAAGAATCTGTCGACATATTATCGTTATTTGGTACAAAGTCTTTGTCGACACAACTGTCATCACTCTCCTCAAAAAACTCAGGACTAGAACGGTTATTTTCACGAATAATTGCTCTTGAACGAAGACATAAACCAGAAGTCGACGCCATATTGATGTGGCTTACCATGCTCTTCACGTAAGAAAATGAAGTAATTTTGCCAACACCAACAACATGATTTAGCGATAGCAGCGGTATTTATTACGAAACAGTCAAAATAACTTTTTTAGTGGTTTAATATTGTTCCCGCCATATGATAAATGCAATAAAACAATTTTCGGCAAAAGTGTGGCTTACCACTGTTTCGCTCTAAGGTCTTCATATATATATACGGTGTGGACAATAACCAAGGTGACTGGTGCTGTAATTCCTTTTCATGGCGCTACACCTAAGATATCAAAACATAATTAAATAGGTATATGAACCCTCGATAACCAAAAAAAATTCAGTTTCCTAGTGTTGATACTTTTTCAGATCAACTTTTTCTACCTTGTCACAAAGAAACCATGAATCCTACATTCCAACTTCGCGCCAACATCAAATTCTGTTTCAAGCTTGGAAAAAACAGTCACAGAAACATTTGAAATGATTCAAAAAGCACACGGAGAGGAAGCCATGAGTCGTAAGAACATTTTCAAATAGTTTGCAAAGTCCGGCTTCAAAAGAGTTGAGTGAAGACCCTTTTGAGAGTTTTTTTTTTTTTTTTTGATGCTAAAGGCATCATTCATCAAGAATTCACTCCCCAAGAGCAGACGGTCAATGGAGAATTATATTTGAAGTTCATGGATCGTTTGCTGAAGAGAATCGCGAGG
The DNA here is from genome assembly GCA_963082975.1 of Labia minor. Lineage (NCBI taxonomy): Eukaryota > Metazoa > Arthropoda > Insecta > Dermaptera > Spongiphoridae > Labia > Labia minor. Next base: position 65,019,568 of record OY720349.1, on the reverse strand, counting down.
CTATGCACGACAACGCTCCTGCCCACAAGTGCCTAATGGTGACCGAGTTTTTGGCGAAAAAAGGCGTTGTTTTTATCGCCAATCCTCCCTATTCCTCTGATCTAGCCCCAGCTGACTTTTGGCTATTCATTAAACTAAAAATGACCATGAAGGGAGAGCGTTTTTCATCGGTGGAAGAAATCCAGAATTACGTAACCGCGGCCCAAAAGAATGACTTCTATTTATGCTTCAATTCATTTTACAAAAGATTTGAAAGATGTATCAATGAGGAAGGGATGAATAATCTGAAATAAAGTTTATAAATTTGTAACCCGTTTTGTTTTTATGGTCTCAGTCACCTTGGTTATTGTCCACACCGTGTATATATTATCTATTACCTTTAAATTTATAATAAAAAAGCCTTTTAATACAATAAAATATAATATTTTAAAGTAATTGAAAAAATATATCAATAATTTAATTATTTTTTGTTAAATCGCATGTTATATGATTTAGTAAAATGAATAAAATTATTTAAAATTAATAAATTTTAATAATTTTGTAGATTAATTATTTAAGTACGATGATAGATAAATATAATATTTTAAATACAATTTAAGTGCAATACTCAGATTCGCGCTTGCACACATACATACATGGTATTCATAGTTATTTTATATTACCCCTTCCCCAAAATATTATTTTCCAGTCTCAAGAAAACGATAATTACATAGTTTCAAATTTATAAATTTTATGTTATGAATGAAAAGATAGTTGCATTATCATTCTAGAAATCAATTTCGATGATATCATTTAATAATCGAAACTATTCAATCATTTTCTTAAAATATTACAAAATAAATCATTTAGTTAGAAAAACATTTTCATTTTATTAATGTTTATTTAACTACGTTTATTATCCATTGTTTTTCCTCTATCAGGTCCCAATTGAAACAGATCTTTTTTGAAGATCTAATTAAGATGATTAAAATTTAATCATAGAAATGTTTCATCTTTCAGCGAATAACTATCTTCCTCTTTAACTACATATATATATATAACATGCCTATATCATTAATAAATATTTGATAACATATTAACGCATCTATTAATAAGCATTACTCATATAGTTAATATGTTCAAACACATTTATATTCAATCCCATTTGAATATGGTTGCATTATCATTCTAAAAATCTATTTCGATGATCTTATTTAATAATCGAAGCTAAAATGATGTTATAAATTGAATATATTTCAAAACATTTAAAAAACACAAATCAAAATAGAAATATTAAAATAATTTTAAAACAAAGTGCCTTTTAAAAATATTAATGAATTTAAATCACATATCTAACTTATGTATATTACATTGTATTTCTTCCATATAATTAAATCTAGTATTAGATAATAGTACACTAAACAAAACCAAATACTTGAAAACCTTTTAAGAAAAATATAAATAATTATATAAACAAAATATTATTTTAATTATAAAAAGCATCTCTAATCATGAAATTAAAACATTCAAATTATTTTAATTTAAAATATAATTTCGTGATTTTATTATTTTTGAAAAATATTTATTGAAAATTTATAAAAATAGTTCGAATGTATATTTAATATAAGTTTCACGAATTCTTATGTTAATTGTAATAAAAATAAAATTTTGTAGAAGTGTACGTAATTACATATTTTCAAATAAATTTATTTATAGAATCGAAAAGGGATGATGGAAACCCTTTCTTTCTTAGAATAATAAAATTTATTTTTGAAACTTTATTTTTTAATTTTAAAAAATATAGCGTAGTTTTTTAATCAAAATAAATATTAAAAAATTGCAAATTTTATAACTAAAATGTATCCATCTCCCTCTCTATTTTTACCGACCGACAATAGTAAGGGAGGTATTGTTTTCACACCAAATTTCACATGTGGAGATTTTTACATATCTCCACGAATCATGCATTTTCTAAACAGAAAAAAGTATTTTTAGCATGATGTCTGTCCGTCCGTCTGTCCGTCTGTCCGTCCGTATAGATGTGTACAGCCTGAACGGCTCAACCGATTTTGATGAAATTTGGTATATTTACTTAATGCATCAGTGGGATGAATTGATCAACTTTTGGTGCAAATCCGGAAACCGGAAGTGGTAGTATTAGCGATCGACGATAGGAAGGAAAGGGTTATTTTCACACCAAAGAAGATTTTTTTATATATTACCACGAATCATACACTTTGTATTGGTTTTATCCTCGGGAAAATCATATTTATTAGTTTTTTCTTGATTTAAAATTATATGACGTGATCCAGCCATTCATGACGTCACAGCCTGGTCTTGCATATATATTATAAATAAAATAAAATTAAAAATGTTTTATTTATTATTTATGTATCCATATCTGTTTTTTATTACATTAATAGATATATTAAAATTATTTGAAATTGTTTCTGTAGCTGGAAATTAATTTATTTCAAACAGTCGGTCGGTTCGGACCTGGCCACAGGTCAACTTATTTTATTTTTAAATCCCTGTATAATTAAAAAATAATATTGAATATAGAAGATCGTATAGAAATGCAAAATATTAAATTTAAAGAAAGAAATAGGCAGAAATTTAAATAAAATTATTAGAAGACATAACATTACATTAAAATTTACTTAAATATTGATTTTTCAATATTTTAAGCTATTTTAGTAAAATTAAATTCATGCTATATTCATTTTATTATTTCAGTTATATTAAATGTTTCTACGCCTACCTGAACTGGGTAGTATTTAGCCATGACGACGAGAGGATTAATGCACTGGCGTGGATCACTTGACGAACAAAGTTGGACTGAACTGGGAGTTCTCGACGCAGCGTTATATGAATTGGTGGGCTGTAAAAAAGGAGTACCTCAGAAGGAGAAGCGAATGACTCACGCAATTGAATGAAAAAGAGGCCGGTTTGTGGGGGAGGTAGGAAATGCACAAATAATTCTACACTATACAAATTACATATACCTATATAGTAAAAACCAATGATAAACGCAAACTGATTACATTCGTAACGTACTACTATACTATATTATTTTCTTCCGTTAAAATAAAATTCTTCTAATGTTTCTCAATATACTTTTATATACATCTTTGTGAAAAAATATATTCACCTCACGAATATATAATTAATCGTGTATTGATTTACGAAATAAAAAAATTAAAATAAGATTTAATAAATTGTAATCTACCTTGAAGAAATATAAATCAGTCAAGTGGATTGTTTTTATATAATAAACAATATTTGTAAGTAACATAGGTTTAGAAGGAATTATTTTATTAAGGTAAGCTTATTATTTATTTGTGATTTCTGAATATATACAATTTTTGTTATGATGAATAAAAGTGAAAATATAAATGGTCGTTCTTTAATCCAATTAATAGAAAAATTACTTAAATCAATATATAATCATGAAATAAAAATAATAATAAAGATTACATATAAAGATTATAAAAACTATAAAAACTTGTATTCATAGATCAGCGATCGGGGAACTTTTTTAATCATTACCCCAAAATATTTTTGTTTAAGTTGATATTATGGTGAAGAGCAAAAAAAAACAAAGAAACAAAATCGCCTCTTTTTAGCATCTTTCCTATTATAGCCCCCATGATAATTTTGAAAAGAAAACAATAACTAAAAATGTAATTTTCAAAAATACTAACAGGTTTATAAAATAGCAAATTAAAAATATATACTTTTTACCCCCCAAAATTTCATTTTTACTCCACATTTGGGGTAATTTATCCCGGTTCCCCGACCGCTGTCATGGATATTTAGATAGGTAAATTCTTAAAAGAAAAAAGTTAAAACTATTGTCAGAAGAACTGAAAGACTGGTAATGTTCAAAAAAACTTTGTTTGTCACCAAAAATTAAATTCAATCAGTGTAACGATGTAAGTAGTCCTTATCCTTGTTTATCCATAATTTAGTAAAAAAAGATTAGAAAATATAATCAATGTCAGAATTTATAACTTGAAGTATTAAGAAAATCTTAGTCATAGTCACAATACGCCAGAGATAGTATTGCGATCACGAAAATTTTCGATGTTGAGATTTTGATGTTTTTATACGTTTTGAAGGTTCCTGAATTATTTTCACTAAGGTTGAGAAAAATGTTTGTGTGTGTGTGTGTGTATGTAGACAAGATTACTCAAAAACGGTTTGAGCTAGAATCATAAAATTTGGTAGATGGGGATTATTCAAAATTCGTAGTTTTCTATCAACTTTGAGAAATGTAGCTCAACCTATAACGTTTTGATTTTTATTCCTCTAAAGTGACCGTAAAAATAAAGATATATGTTTGATAATTTTTCACATGATTAAAAATTGTATAAAACTGCTATATATAGAATTTCAGCTTGATTGAACCGCTGAATTAATTTTTTAACACGACTGCAAATCACGCGCCTGCACGTGTCGTGGTGCCATCAACAAAGAGCTAAAGACGCGCTGGTTTAATAAATATTATTTATTAATTTTAATTTATAATTTATAATTAATTAAATTTAACTTAAATATAATATATTATGTTATTTATTCCAATTCAAATTGCGAGATAGTCGAGTGGAGACACTCCAGCTAATTTCTAAAGCATTCATTCAAGTGCTCAGTATAATTCTAGAAGAGTTAACAGAAAAATGTCCACTTTAGTGAATTTTGTGATCTTTTTTCTTTATATGATCGAAACCCTAATTTATACGATAACTTCACAATTCTTCAAGTGTTATAATGATATATTTTTTTGCAGAAGTCTCCTGAATAATTTATTTAATAAATTTTAAATTTAAAATATTGTTAAATTTAACTTTTGAAAACTTGATGGATAAATTACTAAGCTAAAAGAAAGAAGTGGGAAAATTTCTTTCATTATATGCCATCTGAATTAATGAATTAATTAGAAAAAGTATGTCTGTCTTTAATTGAACTGCGAATGAAAATTGAAGACGAATAGATAATGATACTTATATATTATTAAAAGTTAAAATAATTATTCTTTAAAACCTATTAAATTGAATTTATATAATTACTTGGTAAATTATTAAATATGTTTTATCCATTATAAACTATAAAAGAAGTTGACTAAATAAATGAAATTTTTTAAAATTTTAATAGATTGATGAAAAATATTATTAGCCACAAATGCAAAATCAAAATTATGACATAACATTTAAGTTGCATTAATGCCTACACGCCTTTAAAATAAAAATAACAATCATTTTCTCAATATATTAAATATAAAATTATTATTAAAAAAATAATCAAGATTTAATTTGATAATTAAGATAATATTTAGAAAATAAAATTATTTTACAGAAAAAAGTTTCTCATTAACGTTAACGAATTAATTTTTGAATTTTATTAATATTTTGGTAATAAATTATAGATATATTTTAAATAAATTTAGTCATTTATATACTAACTAACTACTATATAATTGGAAATTTATTGAAGATATTCATTCAAAACTACAAGTACTATTTAAGAATTAATTTTTTTAAATTTTCTATTAACGTAAAGTAATTTATAAACAAAATAAAAAACTATAATTCAATAATTTTTGTAAAAATGTAAAAATATGTATTTTAGTAAAAACATTAAAGCCATTTGTGAGAGAGAGAAGAAAAATCTACATTTACTATTCATCATTATTTATCATCAAAAGTAAAATGTTGATTAATATCGTGAAATACTCCTGAACCAAATATTAAATTTAGTCCCTTTAAAATTATATGTAGTTTTTGTTCTAGTAAAACACACTCTACTTACTGACTAAAAATCTTTTAGTTCATTTTGAGGTTATATATAAAACATGTACGTGTACATGTACTTGTCGCATTTCCGTTGACTTATGGAATGTGATTTTTTTTACCATTTCATTTCATTTCTATCATTTTATCATTTCTATTTATTCATATTAATTTTTTGTAATAGACATGGATAATTTAAAAAAAAATATTTTGTTATAGAAATATATTGTGATAGTTTCAGTCTTCAATGTTGAATTTAAATTTTAATAGAAACGGAGTCCTGAAACATTAAAAGAACAAACTACTGATCATAAAGACAGTTAGATCACGTCTCAAAACAGGTAAATGTGTAATAGTTGTAAATCTTTTCTTGGAAGGAGAGACCTCTTACGAGAACCCACCTTGAATCAGAATATGAATGAAAGTTTCAGATGGAATTTTTACGTCATCAGAGTCGTTCAGATTCAGCATATTTTATTTATTTCGTCATTGATATAATCATATATAAGATTTAATAAACATCATCGATAGTGAATGGTGGCATTGAAAATAAATCTTACGTCACTTAAAAATTAAGACCTTAGGTTTTTTAACTGTTTTTATTTAAATACACAAATTGGAAAGAAATAATACTTTAAATAAATCTACAAAAACATATTTATACATAAATATACATATATTCAAAAAAGATGATTTTTAACAATTTAATTATTTTTAATTGATAAATTTAATATTTGAAATTTTAATAAAAATTATTAAAGAACATAACAAATATAAAATAAAAAATAGCATTATAAATTAATTTAATTCCTTTAATTCCGATAAGACTAATGGAATTTAAGCCTATTTCAGCCATGCTAGATAAATTAAAAATGTATTTTATTTATTATTTATGTATAATTTTTTCAATTTATATACCTGATTAGATTTGAACCCTTGGCTCTCGGTCTGAGACATTTATCTTTTAGCACCAAAATGATTACATTTTGTAAAATGAACTGAAAAAACTTATTTTAATCAATATAAAATAAAGATAATGTGTTGAATCTACTTTATTAGATGTCCATTTTTAAAATTGATGTACATGATGTTCTATAAATGTTTATTATTATTATACAAAATATTTTTTTTAATAAATTATAGATTGATGCTTATCTATTTTCTCCAAACAGTTTATTTGTGCCAATACTAAAATGGACAAATTTTGAGTAATTTATAATATTTTTTATCTTTAAAATTAATGTTTATTTATTTATATAAGCTTATAAAAAAAATACATGTTATATATACATGATACATGTAAAACTCATAAAATAGAAATCTCTAAGGAAAAGCAATCTAGTATCTTTGTTTTGTTAATATATTAGGTTAATGAAGAATTCTAATGAAAAATTAATCTAGGAATGAATCGTACGAAACATGTTTATTATAAAATGATGTCATTTATCATAATAAAATATTAATCATACATAAATTATTATTATATTAATTATCATATATATATATTAATTGAATATGAAAATTACTCGTATATATAGGTAGATATGATTTGTTTGTATAAGTTTGTTAACAATAATTTATTATTATTATATTTATTTATCATTATACAATATACACGGCACAGTATAATTATATAGTATGTATTTTAAAGTTTTTAACTTACACAATAGATTTATACTAATATAAATTTATTCTGAAAGTATTTATTTTATTTTTTTAATTTTTTTTTTAATATCTAAAATAACTCTGTAAAAAAATAATTATATATATATATACGATATATTTAATAAACTAATATTATATTAACTTAATAACAATTAAAATATACTCATATTGATTAATTTGTATAATTTATTTAAAATTAAAAATTATGAATTATTAGATTTGAATATAATATGTATCTATTTACAATATTTTAAAGCAAAGATGTTTTTACTTTTTGATGGAGAAGTGAAGTGAAGAAAGGACAAGAGAGAAAGAGAATAGTTCTCTTCTGTTCTCTTTTTCTATTAATCAATACTTATTTTAAGGTCATTATTCGATATATGTGCCAACATAACCATTTAGATTTTTATTTTTTAAAATATTTATTTGGAATTTGAAAGAAATGATAAAACATATTAAATAAAAAAAAATCATTATTATCTTTTCAATTTCTAATTGTATATTTGTATAAATAAATTTTTTCTATATAATGATTAAAAAAAAACTATATATATATATATATATCTAATATTATAATTTATATTAAAAATGATTTGATACAATGTAAAATAATATTTATTTCTTTATTAATCAAATTAAAATATTTTATTAATGAAATAATAATTCGTCAAATATAGATTTAAAAAAAAATATATTAAATCTAATATTTAACTTTGATGGTTGATATATCTTTACTTACTATTAAAGAATTTGAATGATGAATCAATTTCAATCTCCAGGAAGATAAAATTTGTAAATTTCTTCGAGGTAGATAAATTAGGAACAATGATCTCTTTTGCTGTTTCGCAAAGTGATAACGCAAAGACGACCACCGGGTCCAAAAGAATCTTTGAAAAATCGCCTGAAAACGTAGATCATTTATATAGTATTATTATTGCCATTATTATTATTACGTACATTATTACATGAAAAATAAATAATATGGAATTTCTTTTCAAATTTAGTTTTGACCAATGCTGTATTTATGTATATACGAGCTACATATTTTACTATTATTAATAGATTGAAATATAATACATATATATAATTTATATTTTAATAAAAAAATATAAAATAGGGTGAAGTGTTAAATTAAATAATTATAATAATAATATTTCTTAAAGGGGATATAAAAATTTTTGATAAAACAATTCACTATGATTTAATCTAAATATATAACACTTTTTTTGCTTCTTTTAAAAATTAAACATTTCTAAATATAAGAAATCATTTTTAAATTTTTGTAAAATTATTCACACTTTATTCATACATTGTAAACTCCCTCCACTATATAAATATAAATTCAATATAAAAAATACCACTTTACGAAACGAGCCCAATCATAGAAGTAAGCATTACTTTTCTTTGATTGAGGACTTGAATTAAATATAAAATTTAAATATTTATTTATTTATTGATATGTTTATAATATCTGAATATATATAATATATATATAAGTAATTTCTAAAAATATTATTTTTAGACTCCTGGAATTCCTTAGACATATTTCCATTAAAATCATGGGTTTACGGGGACCCTCCCCCCCTACCACGAAATGTGAAAAATGTGGAGATAACTAACAAATATAAATTTGAATAATTATGATGCGTAAAACAAAAAAATTCTAATAACTTATAAATTATATAATTACAATATATAAAATAAAATAAAATAGAAAGGAAAAAGAAAAATATTATAAAGAAAACTTTAACATTGTTAACTCTATTGTATAGAATTCAAATATTTTAGTCGGGCATAACTTTCCGTTATGTACATCTAGCATAACTATAAATTAATATATACATATTAAATTAAAGTAAAAATCTAAATATTTCTGTTTTTAAATAATAATAATAATAATAATAATAATACATGGCTGTAAATTGAGCATTAAATCGAAAAAACAAATATGGCGCTTATTTTTTCAACTTAAAATAAAATCACCAAAATAAATTTTTGTGCTGCTTTGAGATTACAGTTGATAAAAATTAACTATGATAACTATAGACAATTGAAAATGGTTTATAATACAGTTTTTGGCATATAACTTTATACGAGAAGTCCATTTATGATGTATTGGCAACATTAGCGCCATAATTGATTTTTAGTTAATTCCTTTAGAAAAAGTACCTAATTTTCTTTTCAGCATTAAATAAAAAATATTAGTGATTTCGATTCTTATTATTTTTTTGTTTGTTTTAAAATTTATATAAATCCTTAAATATTAAACTTATCATTTTAGTTATGAATGATCTATTGTGATAGCACACATTTTAAAGTGTATGTAAAATTTTTTAACTCACAATCAGCGATAATATAAATGAATAAATGAAATAAATAAACTTATTTTTGAACATTTTAAGATAATAATATAAATAAATTTAAATTATAAACATATTTCTGGACATTTTAAAATAAACTAATTTTAATTTCACAAAAATTTAAAATTATATAAAATGTACTTAGTTAGAATTTTTTTTATTTTAAAATAAACATAATATTATTATTAATTAATTATAAATGAGTTGTATAAATGATTATTTTCTTTATTTGATGATTTATATTAATGTAATGTGGTATTTTTCCTAACTTTTTGAAAATTGATGCCATTTCAGATTTATTGAATTACAGCGCTATCTGGTTGTATAATCTATAACTAGATTGATTTTTTTTTATCTTGCAATATTAACATTTATTTACCACTTGTAAAATATTATCCAAAGATTTATTTTTAAGTCTAAAATATATATTATCCTAAGACATATATTAAGGTAAGGTAATTTTTTTAATTTTTATTTTAAATAAAAATATATAAAAATAAAATTATAATTATATTATTTAGATAAAACTATATATAAAAACTAACCTTTTTTAGAATTTTTATAATTATCAAAACATTTATTATTTATATAATTGTTTATAAAAATTCTTTTAGATAAATTTCTAAACACTTGCGATAAAAATGTATTAATTATTTTGTTTCGAATATTTTAACAACTCTAATATATATATATATATATATATATTTTCTGTAAGTATTTATGTATATTTTTGGGCAGAATGGGACAAGGAATCCAAACTAGAAACATGTGTTTGTTAAAATAAATGTGTGAATTGTTTTTATTTTAAATTTCTCAATTTTATAAATATTTTAATAATCAAATTTGTATGTTTTTTTTATTTTTTCACAATATTAATTCTATTTTGATTAATTTTAACAAAATGGAGGATTATTTAAAATGTATTTTATTTGAAGAATTTATCTTTAATAATCATAAAATGCTTATATATAGATATTATTTTCTTACCATAAATATTCTAATTTAATATTTTTTTTTTCTTAATTATAGTATTCACAATGCCTAATCGATCGCCAACATATGATATAACTCCCGGAAGTTCTTCACGTTATTATTCTTCGGACCGTCGTCGAAATCTTAAACGTAAACGTACTCGTCATCGTCCTTATCATCGTAATCAATCCAGTTCTAGTCGATCTCCCTCAATAATTAGAACTATAAAAAAACATATTAGATCACGATCGCCAAAAGATACGGGCAAAAAACATCGGTCTAAATCAAAATCTGCAGGGAAAGAAGTCGAATGTGATGATCATTTAGATATTAAAAAAATTCTCCGATATGATGATACAGACGGTCATCGTAAAAAATATGACAAGCCAACTCTTGGAGGCTGGCGAATATATGATCTTCTTGGTAAAGGAACATTTGGTCAAGTTTATCGTGTTTATCGAAAAAAACATAATGAACATCAAGACGCTGCCCTAAAGATAATAAAGAATGTTAGAAAATATCGCCATGCAGGAATGATTGAGGTAAGTAAACCTTTCCAAAACAACTATTAATTCCTAGTGGTGGCAACTTATTTGTATTATTATATAAGTTTATTTTTTATTTCTCTTATAAAATTAAATTTACTTTAACATATTTTATTTAAAGTTAAATAAGATATAAATCTCATCCCCTTTGGTTTGACTCGAACTCTGTAATGGAAAGCCTATAAAAACCGAAGCAGAATGTTTCTTACTAGCATAAAATTTTCATAAAAAAATTAATTATTTTATTTATTTATTTTTATTATCCAAGAACATCTCTTTATTTTTCGTAAATTTTTGTAAAAATTGGTAATTATTTTTATATTATATTTAATTTTATTATAATTTACTTCCTACTATTTCGAAATTTAAAACATCATAAATACTATTTGTTAAGCCTATTATTTATTTATTTATTTATTTGTATAAAATGTAATATTTTAATAACATATTTTATTCAAAACAAAAAATTCAATTTACAAATGAATAATTTTTAAAAATAATATATATATTAATTTATTAAAATCTTTACAATCTTTAACTAATTTGTTTTTTCTTTCTCTCTTTCTCTCTCTCTTTATAAACAAATTTATTATAGTCATCTTCGAGTGACTTTAATAAAGAAGATCAAGATCTTCAAGAGAGAAGATGGAAGATGATTAAATCAATAAAATATATATATTTTTACAAAGAGGAATATTTCACTTTCTTCCTTATTCTTTATAATTGAATATACAGATTTATTTTTAAATTAAATTTGACAATCAGATTTTTTTACAATTTTTTTAATTGAAACAAAAAAAAAACATTTAATCTTTCAAAATGATTTTTTTTTTTTTTAATATTAAAATTAAATTTTGCCCAAAACGTTAAGATGACAAAAACGAATAGGTAAAAGATTTATTTAAATAATATTAATATTTTAATTAAAAAGTTGCTATCCTCTAGGAAAAGAAATGTTACAAAACAAAAGAAATATATGTTTATGTAATTTATATGGTGTTTCTGTAGTAATTAATTTTTAAATTGTTTATTTGAATGATGTGAAAGTATATCCAACTGTTGTGAAAAACGTAAGCCGTGATTTGAGCCCTTCCACCCTCTTGCTGATTCTTAGGTGAATACTTTATCTAAAGTCCGTCAATTGGACCCCGAGGGACGTCACTCCCTTTGTGTCCTCATGTTGGATTGGTTCGAATATCATGGTCATGTCTGCATCGCCTTCGAACTCCTCGGCCAGAGCGTGTATGATTTTTTGAAAAAGGATGATTATGCGCCATATCCATTAGATGACACCCGCGACATCCTCTATCAGTTAACCCAGGCAGTTGAATTCTTACATCGATCTAAAATCATCCACACCGATCTTAAGCCCGAGAATATCCTGTTTGTTGATTCGAGTTCAGTGGACTGGTTCAACCCATTAACGAATAAATACCAGCGTCGTGTCAAGCGAACTGATATTCGACTGATTGATTTTGGTTCAGCTACTTCGGAAAATGAACACCATAGTACAGTGGTGGTCACGAGGCACTATAGGCCTCCAGAGGTCATTCTTCAGGTAACCATCGGATTGACTCTAGACTTATTTTTGGTCATTCGAAGGTAATTGTGACATAAGACATCATAATTTCCTTTTAACTCAATCAAAAGACTATTCCTATAAATATTATACATATTTATTTATAAAATCATTTTAATTTCAGTTACAAAATTCTTTTATTTATTTTTAATATTATTTTTTTGAATTTGGGAAATAAAATATTCAATTATAATATTTAAATATCTATTTATTTTAATATTAGAAATAGGATTCACATTTGCTTTTCAAAATATAAATACTTTTTATTTTTTTTTTATATAAATTGAAAACACATTTTATTTTTTTAAATTCACTTAAGATATTTAAAATTGAATGTTGTAATTTTATTATCATTATCCATCATCATTTCTTTATATTTTTAGTATGATTAAATTCATATTTTTTGTTGACATTTTCTCTAGTATCTATATTATTTGTATTCTTAGCCGAAATATTGTTTTGTTGCTCCAGCTTGGTTGGTCTTATCCCTGTGATGTCTGGTCAGTGGGTTGCATTGCTTTTGAATTGCATACTGGTCGTGCCCTCTTTCAAACCCATTCATCAATTGAACATCTTGAAATGATGACGCGTATTTTTAACGCACCATTACCAAGAAGTATGACTGCAATAAGTCCTCGACAGGATATTATCCGAGAGGTAACATTTTTTACTTTATTTTATTTTTGTACATCATAAAAGTATAAAATTTGCTTGTGCAATCGAATATTTATTGTTTAAAATTTATTTAATATAAAAATTAAAAATATAATTTATATATATAATAAAGTAATTTTATTTATTTTCGTTTATTTAGATGGATCCTGACACCTTAAGAATTCGCCGTATGGATTCGTATTTTAATAAAGAAAATCATCAAGAAAATAAATTATATAAATGGATTGAATATTTATTAGTTTATAATCCTGAAATGCGCCCTACAATGCGACAAGCATTTAGGTATACATATTTTATCTGATTATTATTTATTTAATTTTTATTAAGTAAAAAAAACCTCAATTATTATATTCTATAAAAAAATATAGATTTGAAATAGATTGACCCAAAAATGGGAGTAAGTGAAAAATTTTCAAATTTTTCGTTTTTTTCGACAATACAAAAATAAATATCAAAGCTATTATTAACTTGTGAGAACCGTATATCCTTATTATTTATTGTGATAGCAATGTGATTATGGATTTTATGTAAAGTCATTTTTTTATTTACCCTGTGATAGAGCTGATGATTAGCCCTTTAGGAAAGTAAATAAGATTAAGAATGATAAAGAGTCCTAATTAGACCAGACACTTATTAAGTGGCATGCTATCTTTTTTAAGTTGGAAACATTACAGAAGTCCCTTATATATCTATCAAAATATCAAAATAATTATACAAATTAAATATATAAATATATAAAATTACTTTTACTTGTTTCAGACATTCCTATTTTGACGGTATGGAAGACTTTCGACCTCAAAAGCAACGGAAACATTCAATATCACATTAATTTTAAAATGCACTTCTTCATATTTTTTCTTTCATATCTATACACATTCATATAAATTTATAAATACATTTTTTAATCTATTTTTGAACAAACTTAGTATGAAAAAATTATATTATTTAAAATAAAAACAATCCATAAAATATATATATATATATATATAATTATATAGAATATATATTTTAAATACAAGATTTTAATTAGAAAGAAAAGTATAAATTAAATCAAAAGATTAAAATATATAAATATATTTAAAAGTTTAAATGTAATTATATTTTATGTATTATGCAAAGTTGATTAAAATTCATATTTTATTTGTTTAAATTTGATTATTTTAATTATTATTAATAAAATTAATTAATTTAATCTGAAAATTATCTTTCTAAATAATTTTTCTTTCTTGATATAGCTCAAACTTTAAAAATATTTTCTTATTGAAAATATATAATTGTTAACTATGAAACTTCTATTCTATTTGTTATTGTAATATATATCTTGTTTATATATTTGTATAATTTGTGTTAAACAATTTCAATTGTTATTTAAGATTAAATAAATTATTTATGGTAATTTATTATTTTCAATTATTTTGTAAAAGTAACAGTAAAATTTTTTTCATAAATGTTTTAAAAATATTTTTTATCAAATTTTAGAACACAAATACATTCCAATATTTGAAATTCAAACAATTTGTTCTTATTAAAATATTTTCTTAAATTTATCTCTATTTTAATTTAGATAAATCCCTAACTTATTTAAATTTTTATTTTTCTTTAACTAATTTTTTGACTTTATTTCATATTTTTAAATATTTATTGTCAATCCACCAATAAATATTCAAAATTAAATCAGGAACTGGAAATAACTGTGTAAAATATGTGGCCCGACTCTGTAAATTGTTTTATGCCAAGAAATGCTGAGAAAGTTAAGAAAAAAATACAAAAATTGTTTATAAAAAAATGAATAAGAAAAAGCAAATTTTATCGTAGACCTTAAAAAATAGAATACTTAATCAATAGTTTTTATTAAAGATAGATAGTGGTAGTTTTTGGCAAGTATAAGCCTTAGTAATTTGATATATATTTACATGGCTGAATTCAAAATTCTGACAACGATCATCAATTGCTGTGGGCACAATTTACCATCTTTTTTTTTAATAACCTAATATTTTATGTTTAATAAGTGTTTGGTCCAGCTTCACTCATAAATATGTTTGTACTGAAGCTCATATTGTATATTTATTATATTTAGTATATATCAGATTAAACTAGCTCCAGAGACCGGCTTCGGCGATCTTCACACCTAGACAGGGGCTCTCAAAAGTTCTTGGCAGCAACAACCACATTTCTCCAAGTGTCCCTATCTTGATCTATTACCATCTAACTCCTACCCTATTCCATCTCAGAAACGTCCCTTCCTACATTGTCCACCTACAGCATCCTTGGTCTTCCAAGCGGACGTTTTCCAATCGGTCTCCCCATCAATATTTTTACTGCTCCCATTCTAGCCACGTGCCCTGTCAATTGCAGCCTTCTCGATTTTACAACCCTAACTATATCTAGAGCTGCATAGAGATCATGCAATTCCTCGTTATGCAGTCTCCGCCATTCCCTGCTGTCCTCATCTTTCTTTGTCCTATAAATGCTGCAAAGAATCCTATTCTCAAATACTCTAAATCTGCTCTCATCTCTCAGGGTGGTAGACCATGAATCACACCCATATAATACAACCGGCAAAATAATTGTTTTATATATTTTATTGATCCTCTTAGATATAAATTTTGATGAGATAAGCCTCTTTACTTCATGATAAGAGGCCTTACATATCAATATCTATTCAATAACTTCAGAAATTAAGTCTGATATTGATATAATATATAGCCTATGTTCAAATAGAGATATGCAAGAATATTGTGATGTAATTTCATCGAAATCGGTTCAGCCAATTTTGAGTGTATAACGTCAGAATTTGCGGACAGACAGACAGACATAAAAAATTCTAAAGTTACTTTTGGATTCTAGAGGTCATGAAAAGCGAAGATATGCAAAAAATTTTAAATTCTGAGCAATGTCCAGACAAAAACCTTTTTTTATATATATTAAAGCCAAAGCCTATAATTTATAAATTAGTATTTACCGGAAATTTAAAGTTCATCAATCAACTTCTGTGATGTCGTTTTTTTCCTCGGAGAGTATCCTCTCATTCGGTATCTCGATATAATCATCCGCCAGAAAATCCTCTTCATACACCCCAAACAAAACCATCAGAGCACCAACACCCAAAAACCACCACCACCTAACAAAAAACACCAAAACAGCACAACAAACAAACACACCACAACATCCATCCCACCAGTCCCACCCACTCACTCATTCAGAACAAACGACCTCAATCTGAGGGAACCCACAATCATAAAATATAACCTGTTCAACTCTCCTGTGTTGATGGGTGGCAGCAACTGAGTCCAAGGAATACGCTCGTCTATATTCAGGCCATCTCGAATACCACCATATAAAGGGCACTTGTAAATAATGTGCTCCAATGTTTCGAATTCTTTCAGGTTGCACATTGAGCAGATCACATTTGGGCTAATCCTGTGCGCACATCCATCCAACCAGAAGTAAATCGCATTTTGATTTGTTAATCATGTGGATAACTCTCCTCTTGTTAACGAAACCTTCAACGCCAGAATACCACCCTGACCGAAATCAATAGTTTTATATACAGGCACAAAGGTTGACTTCCTAATTCTATCACTGTCCATTTTATAGTAATAGAGCTTTAGGCTCTCCGTCAAAGAATTAATCCTCTTTTTTATCAGATGGCTTTGTTGAGAATCCCAAAGCTCACCTTCGTCAATTAGAAGAAAGTACCTCCTTACTTGCCCTGCCCAGTTGTAATCGTCCTGGCTGTTCGCCTCGTCGTTAATTAAACTAAACAATTTGACATAAGAGGCGGTAGGCAATCTATCGGATTCCATGTCTAAAAGTTTACAGAGCCATAGGATGACTCTTCTCACTACCTCTACAACTAGATTGTACCTCTGAAATTCGCAGTTGAGATTGACATACTAACATACGACATTGACTATTGGTGATATTACTAATTGATTTATATACAATTATGCTCTTAGAGTTCTAAAAATATGAATTGTAATGATTCAATAAATATGTATTATCTTATCTGTTTCATAAAAGCCGTTGTTTATATATATCTATATTCTATATTATCACCAAACAATCACTAGAGTATAATAATTAAAATAATATGTAGTATTCTATAGATTTAGATTATCTTTGAAAATTGCTTGTTTATGAATTCTCATTAAGAGAAAGAAAAGTTTATAAAATCTAATAGTTTTTTTTTTATTTTATTTTGTTGGCGTTTAAAAATTAAATCCATTGATAAAGCCTCTCCCCTGTAGATAAATTATCCTGATAGGTTTTCTTAGAAGAGATTAAAAATTATTTTTCATAAGAAATTAAAGGAAAGAAAAAAACTTTATCTTTCCTTTCGGCTGCTGCCCTTCAACTCACACAGCAGAGATGAATGTATCCAAAGTTATAACTCTAGGACAAGGATCATTTAACGAAAATGTCACCGACGCCGACGCCTTTTGAATTAAACCAATTTTCTCGGAAGGAATAAATAAATTTCAAAATATTCTTGTTTTTATTTGATGTCTTTATGGATCATTTAAAGATATTAACTCGAACCCCTTTTAAAGGATATTTATATAATTTTTAAACTAAGATATTGTTTTCTTTATAAATAAAATTGATAATATTTTTAAAAGGTAAGAAATGAAAGAATTTATAAATTCATTTGTGAAATTTCTTTAATTAAAAAGTAAAATATTTTATTTTTAGATATTTATTTTTTATTTATCGGTTTATATAAATATATATAGGAAAATAAAAAACCGGATATAGAAATAAAATAACTCGTTAACTCTTTATAAGAATCGTAAAATTTTCCATAAATAGATTTTACGAATTTTTTAGATATGTTACCATAGAATTCAAAAATTATAAAAAATAATAAAAATATGTGTTATCCATTGGTATAGAGAGTAGCTACAAAACTTGGAAACCAGGGTTCAAACATCATCAAATTAAGAAAAATTTAAAAATAATAAAAGTTATATAATTGAAAAAAATAAATAAAAATGATCACAGGGCATTAAAAAAAATGTATTTATAATATACATATTTACAAACTGTAACTTGAGTGAAATAGTCTTTAGTCATAAAACTAGAAAAAAACGAGTCCATTCCTCATCAAATTAAAATATTAGGTAGGTATATATATTTATATAATTTAAAATAATATTAAAAATATATTAAAAAAAAACGTTGAAATTATCTTAACTGTGGGTACATAAAAATAAAAATTACAAATTTATCTAATATTTTCAGTGTTAAAATATAAATGATTATTTTAAATTGGTAAAAAAAATAGATTTATATTGAAAAAAAATTAATTTTTAAATTATAAATAATTAATAAAATGTGTAATTCTGTGTTTTGGAAATTTTCTCTTATATTTTTGTTGAGAACAAAAGAAAAAAAACTTTATTGTTTCCTTGATTCCAGTTGACATAAAATCATATGTTATCATTATACTTTAATACCTTTACATTTGGAATGAATACCCCCTTGCTTCGAAATAGAATTGAGCTAATCGACTTGGTTTCACTCATCCTCCCTCTGGCGCCATGGTCCGTTTCGCCTGGCAACTATTAATAACCCTAGTGTGACCCCACCGTAGATAAATGGACTCCACCGTATAAGAAAAGACACATGGACCACCCGCCCCGTTTATCTTGCAACCCCATGCCAGGACACACCCTCTTCAAGTCAACCAATAAGCATAACATCGTGGACCAAAATTAATTGATTAATGGTAAAGAAACTCTGTCATTGGGGTGATTCCACCAAACTAAAATTTCAGTTACTATTTATATTTCTATATTATACATAGGTAAGGTATATTTAGTTGTATAGTATATACTATATGGAATTTATAGATTTAACCATAGACATTTCTTGAGTCATTTACGTTACGTTTTATATATATATATATATATATATATTATATACCAGGTTTCGTACATTTGTGTGAAGTGTTGTTCGGCGAGTGCATGTCCCAATGATGCGATTAGATGGTAATCAGACGGAGCCAGGTCTGGAGAATAAGTCGCATGCGCTAGTACTTCCCAATGGAACGCCTCAATCGTATACGTGAATAGTTTTGCTGTTTATGAGAGGGCATTATCATGAAGAAAAATGACTTTATGTTGCCTTTTTGCAAATTCCAGTCGTTTTCACTTCTTGCTCGATTCAAATCCATCATTTGATGTTGGTAGTGTTAACGATTTCGCTAGGTTTTTAGTAGCTCATCATATATTATACAATTTTTCGGTCGTTTTCCACGCTCGTCGTTTCTCACGTCCAAATCACCACTTTTAAATTTTTTAAACCACTCAAAGCATTAAGTTTTGCCAAGAGCATGTTCACAGTATGCTTCGATAAGCATTCTTTGCGATTCTGCAGAAGTTTTCTTCAAATGATAGCAGAAAACCAATGCTGTCCGCAAATCATAGTTCGTAGGCACAAAACTCGACATGATTGAGGTTATTGAAAAATATACCGGTGTATGAAACTTAGGTTATTGGATGTTGACAAACTTCGTCAGCTGTTAGAGGGAGAAGATGGCTCTACAGAAGCGGTCTTATGATCTTTAAACTAATAGCGAGCACCATCTATAGGGAATTTCATACTTCTACACCTATTTAAACTAAAATTAAACTTAAAATTATAAACCTTAATAAGAATAATCCTATTTTTATATAAATATAAGCTATTTACTTTAAGTGCATTTCGATTGTTACACTATCAAGCTTTCTTCTCAAATCAAATCAATATATATTTGCAAATAATTAAAAAAACTGGAAAACTTCACAGTCTTGAATCTAAAAAATATTCTTATAAAGATTTATATTTTTTAGTTTTATTTTAGGTTATATAATTAATATAATAGTTATATATTACTATATGTATTTTTTCTAAAACAATCATTTATTGAGGTGGAAACCCTTTACATATCAATATTCTTTAAATCAATGATTTCTACAAAATTAATTTCCTTTAAACTGATTTAGAAATTTGATTATTGCATTCAACTCTCTTGTTAAAAACCGATATAGATGTACGAGGGTGGGGTGAAAAGTTTCCGGCCTGACCAAGAAAAACAATGTTTTAAAATTTTTTTTTTTTTTTTTGCTTTATTTTTCAACATTCAAGATTGTAGAGACAATGTCACCTGGACGTGCACAATGGAAATTTGAATATGGAAAGCTGTGTGCAACGCGTGTGCCGCGTTTGCTAACGTTAGACCAAAAACTGCTTCGAAAAACCATTTCTACCGACAATTTGGCGCTGTTGGCGTAATCCAAAAGAATTTCTGCGCCGATTCATAACTGTTGATGAGACTTAAATTAAATTAAATCAAATTAAATTAATTAGAACACCGTTATGAGAAATGTAGCATTATGTTGATAAAATATAGCAAAAAGAATTTCTGTTCATATTTTTTGAATTAATTGAAGTCAATATAACTTAAAAAAATTTTCATGGACAAAAGCAGGTTTTTATTAAGTTAACTGGGACCCCCATTGAATATTTAAATTTATTTTTTTATAATTAGAGTTATTATTATTATTTAACTATTTTTTAAATTAAAATAATTATAGATAAGTACTGATTTTATTTATTTTATGTCTAGATATTTTTCTACACTTCTTTTGTTTATATTAAAAATTATAAATAATTATTTTATAAATCTTTCTTTTAAATTTATTTCCTTAGTATTTAAAATTTGTGTTGAATATGTGACATTATAATTAAAATTTGAATATAATCTCTTTAATTAAATTAATTAATTAATTATATGAATATTTGTGAATTTGTATTACCAAATAATTTACGTGTTACTTTTTTTAATTATATGAAAACAGGATTGTGGCATATTAAAACTTTATCCTTGTCGTGATATACAATAAAACTATAAAAAGTTTAAAATCTACATTTAATCAGATTCAGTGGATTTAAATAAATATTCTTGGAGATTTTCAGTTTAAAACTACGTTAAAATTCTCTATATAAAACTAATAAAGTTAATTTTTGTGGATTTATTCTACCTATTTTGAACTATCGAATCTTAAGTATCTCATTCTTATAAACAAGTGTATTTAGAAGTACCACCAGAGGCGGATTACCCGTAAGGCTAACTAGGCACGTGCCTAGGGGCGTGTAGTTACAAGGGGCGCGCGAGCTCAGAATTTTTAAAATTTATAGTATTATGATGGGCATTTATGGCCGATACATATTATAGAATAAACATAATAGTATTTATTTATGTATTGAACGACAATTTTTTCTTTAAAATAAATACATAAACCTTTCTGTGATATGATGGAAACTAGCGAGTTAAATTTATAATATATAAATATTTAATTACAATTTTCAAATTTATTTAATAAATATTTCATGAGAATTTTAGCAATTAATAATCAATAAAAATAACCTAAATAATTGTAATGTAGGTTGCCGTCATAAAGGAGTAAAAATTTTAAAATAATAGTTTTATTTTCAAATTTTTATTATCTCGCCAGAGAGGAAAATTTTCGATGTCGAGATTTTGATGTTTTTATACGTTTTGAAGGTTCCTGAATTATTTTCCCTAAGGTTGAGAAAAATGTCTGTGTGTCTGTCTCTCTCTCTCTCTCTCTCTCTCTCTCTCTGTGTGTGTGTGTGTGTGTGTGTAGACAAGATTACTCAAAAACGTTTTGAGCTAGAATAATGAAATTTTGTACATGGGTATTATTCAAAATTCGTAGTATTCTATCAACTTTTGAGAAATGTAGCTCTTTCGGAAGAGGGTCATTACCTACCACGTTTTCATTTTCTTTCCTCTAAAAGTATAAACTGACTGTAAAAATAAAGATATATGTTTGATAAATTTTCACATGATTAAAAATTGTATAAAACTGCTATATATAGAATTTCAGCTTGATTGAATAGGAATTAATTTTTAAACACGACTGCAAACCACGCGCCAGCACGTGACGTGGTGTCATGAATAAAGAGCCAAACACACGCTGGTTTAGTATATATTTATTAATATATAATTTATAATTAACTAAATTTAATTTAATATATGTTAATTAATCCAAATTTGTGAGTAAAGTGGAGACACTCCAGATTTTTTTATATTATATAGGCCAGAGGCGGCCAACCAAAATGATCTTGAGGGCATATAAAATTAATATTCATTCTGGTAAAATTTATTGTCAACATATTTTATTCATTCTTTCCAATTATTTAAAATTTAAATAATTCTTATATCAAAATATTTTTGGATGATGGAAAAAATGTTGTATTATGTTAGATTTCATCTCAAAAAACAAAAACAAATAGGTATTTTCTTTAATGATATTGTTATACATCGATTTTATTTGACATAAATAAATTTAGTTACTAACATTAAAAAAAAATAAGTAAATGTACCAGTGGTGGACCATGTTAAGAGAAATTTTCATTAAAAAACACTATTATTCTGTAATAAAAGTGAGAATAACAACAAAACAGGAGCTAGCATATTGTACAACTATTTTTAATTATCACTACAACACAAACATTCGGTTAATTTATATTTAAATATTTTTTTTTAAATTTTTTTCAAAACGTATTTTTGTTCTATCGTAAGTTTCAGTAGTGGATCACTTTTTGCTCCAGTAATAGAAATGGATTTAAAATAAATAAATGGAATAAAATGCACTAAGGATTGGTTATATTAATATTTTTTATCATTTATTTTAATTATCCTTTATATTTACAGAGTTTGTTTCTATATATTTACAATTCTTATCCATTTAAACGTGCGGTTTTTAAACAAGAAAGAAGGTCAGTTTATGCAATCGAAAAGAGAAAGATAATGACATTAATGTAATTTTTAAAAAATATATTGGAAATTTTAGTAATATTAATTTAATATAATTATAATTATTCATACTAATATAATATATTTTATTAAATTTATTATTATCTGTAATAAGATGTTTAATTTAAATATAATAAATTGTTGTTGATTTAATTTCATAAAATAAAATTATAAATTTAATAATGTTTATAAATTGGGAATTAACATATTTACACAATTTATTATCAGAATAAAATTTAGTTATCTAAAGGAATCTGATGAAAATATAATTTAAGTTGTAAAGATTTAGTGATTTTCCATGTTTATCTCAGTATTTGGCCACGTGGTCCACTACTGAATAAAATTGTTCTAGACACTTAAAAGAAAAAAAATTTAACATACATCACATTTATTTTAATAAAAAATAAGTTGACCTGTGGCCAGGTCCGAACCGACCGACTGTTTGAAATAAATTAATTTCCAGCTACAGAAACAATTTCAAATAATTTTAATATATCTATTAATGTAATAAAAAACAGATAGGCATATAACATAAATAATAAATATAAACATTTTTAATTTTATTTTATTTATAATATATATGCAAGACCAGGCTGTGACGTCATGAATGGCTGGATGACGTCATATAATTTTAAATCAAGAAAAAACTAATAAATATGATTTTTCTCGAGGATAAAACCAATACAAAGTGCATGATTCGTGGTGATATATAAAAAAATCTCCTTTGGTGTGAAAATAACCCTTTCCTTCCTATCGTCGATCGCTAATACTACCACTTCCGGTTTCCGGAATTGCACCAAAAGTTGATCAATTCATCCCACTGATGCATTAAGTAAATATACCAAATTTCATCAAAATCGGTTGAGCCGTTCAGGCTGTACACATCTATACGGACGGACGGACAGACGGACGGACAGACATCATGCTAAAAATACTTTTTTCTGTTTAGAAAATGCATGATTCGTGGAGATATGTAAAAATCTCCACATGTGAAATTTGGTGTGAAAACAATACCTCCCTTACTATCGTCGGTCGGTAAAAAACGATTTTAGTAAAAAAAATTTTAATCGTATTTTTAACGATTTAACGATTTTAGTAAAAAAAATTTTAATCGTATTTTTACCGACCGACGATAGTAAGGGAGGTATTGTTTTCACACCAAATTTCACATGTGGAGATTTTTACATATCTCCACGAATCATGCATTTTCTTAACAGAAAAAAGTATTTTTAGCATGATGTCTGTCCGTCCGTCTGTCCGTCTGTCCGTCCGTCTGTCCGTCTGTCCGTCCGTATAGATGTGTACAGCCTGAACGGCTCAACCGATTTTGATGAAATTTGGTATATTTACTTAATGCATCAGTGGGATGAATTGATCAACTTTTGGTGCAAATCCGGAAACCGGAAGTGGTAGTATTAGCGATCGACGATAGTAAGGGAAGGGTTATTTTCGCACCAAATTTCACATGAGGAGATTTTTTTATATATTTCCACGAAGCATGCACTTTGTATTGGTTTTATCCTCGGGAAAATCATATTTATTAGTTTTTTCTTGATTTAAAATTATATGACGTCATCCAGCCATTCATGACATCACAGCCTGGTCTTGCATATATATTATAAATAAAATAAAATTAAAAATATTTATATTTATTATTTATGTATCCATATCTGTTTTTTATTACATTAATAGATATATTAAAATTATTTGAAATTGTTTCTCTAGCTGGAAATTAATTTACTTCAAACCGTCGGTCGGTTCGGACCTGGCCACAGGTCAACTTATTTAATAATGGGCCACCCCGGTCCACTTCTGAAAAAAATGAGATATTTGTTTCAGTAAATGACCATCCCCTTAATAATTTATAATCATCACACAAATTAAATATTTCAACTGATTAATATAATTTGTAGTATCAATTATTGAATTTAATTTTTGGATTGAAATTATTATTAAATAAAACAATATATTGAAAATAAAGTGAAGCATATCCTTAACGTTTTGCATAAGAAACGAACCTTAAAATGCAAGAACGCTTGCCTCGTGTTTTAAAAAATTCATAATTATAAATAAATGCAGGGATTGCTCTCTGTTTCATTGATAAGCAATCCGAAAAAGGCTCTTCTTGGTATTTATCGATATCTCAAGTTTAATTTAAAATCAAAAAGCTTATTTTCATAAAAAATCTTTCAAATGGTCCATTACTGGTACAGTGGTCCACGACTGGGACATTTACTTTATATATTTATTTTTGAATATATCTTTAGTTTATCGCGTTATTTTAATTTCAAATAATAATTAGAGGTAATTAAAGAAATAAATAAATTATTAATTAAATTAAATTAAAATAAGCAATAAATCCATTTGAATATTGCTTAGACAAAAATAATTTTATTTTTAAAATATATAATCAAAATAAATTTTTAAATACACATAATATAAATGGTTTATATAATATATAAAGAAACATAGAATATTATTTACAGGATTTGTTAAGATAATTTAATTTAAATTAATTTTCGATAATAATTAATTTTATTTTGTTATAAATATTGTATTAATAATATTGGTTGTTTTATAATTTATTGGCAGCCTATTTTATTTAAAATTTTAATAATTCTTATATAAAAATATTTTCAAATGACGCAAAAAATGTATTATGATATTATTATGATACTTCCAATAAAAAAATTATATTATTGTTATTATATGTATTTCATTTAAAAAAATTCTAATTGGTATTTTTTTAATGACATTGTAGTAAATTCTTTTATCTTATTTCCTACTTTATAAAATAATTTGTAAATTATGATGAATATAGATTCACATAAAAATTGTTATCGTGGACCACGGGTGGGCCACTCCTGTTATAGACATTAACGCTTACACTTAATTTTTAACTTTATTTAATAATAATAATAAATTGATTTAAAATTTTATTAATTTGTGTAAATATAATAAAATTACAAAATATACTTAAACTGATAATGAGATTTTATTCAAATTATTTATATTTATTGATATATTCAATAAAAAAAAATTTATATTATGTTTAAAGGTATTTTTTTTTTAATTAATTATAAATAAAAATTGATTGATCCAACTAAAATAGTTATCATTTAACATATAATTTTAATTATGAAATCTATTTTTGTGAGTAGATTAGTGTAGAAAGAAGTCAATTTTGGTCATTTACCATCTGATGTTACTTGAAGAAAACTCATTGCCTCCATTTGAAGCGTTACTGCATAAATCTGTCAAAAATGAATGGAACCCCTTAATAGTAAAATATACAGAAATAGTTACAATACAATCAGTTAATTAACAAAGGAACTCATTCGTGGTAAGGAAACATTTAGTGTTTTTGGTAAAAAACATAACAGAAAAAACTATTATATTATTAAAAGAACCTTTATTTATTAGAAAAAAGATTTTGGTCTACTATATATATATATATATATATATATTGTATATGTTACGGCCAATTCGAGAATTGGCCAGCCATTTCGGCAAGTGGCCAATATCGTCTCATATCAACCGGCCAATATCCGATTTTCTCTTGATTTCGGGATTTGGACAGCCAGTTTGCGAAATGGCTTGGAGCTTCTGGCCAAAGTCGGAAGCAAAGGATTGGGATCAGAATTTAGGGTGTTTTATACCAAAATAATAATCAGAACATTACACTGATTATCATTTATATTAAATTATCAATTATCAGTTTATTAATATAAACTAATATAATACATGTAATATTTAATATAATATAAACTAATATAAACAGTAATAATCAATCTTCAACTCAAAATTAAATAAATGTATAATATTATTTATATTAAATTATTTATGATAAATTTAAAAATATTAATTACTTATTACAAATTAAACTAATATAAACGGTGAATTAATAATAATAATCCCTAATTCATCACTTATTACTTATTACTGCAAGATAAACTTTGTGGCATTTTGAATTGCATAGCAGTTTGCCATTTTTGCATTTGCAGAGGTTTGTTGTGCACTTTGTAGTGCAATTGCAGATCAGTGGTTGTGAAGACGCGACGGTTACGGCCAAAACCCGAAGTGCGGCCAATTCGTATATTGGCCAGCGATTTCTCGGCACTTCGGGAATTGGCCGGCCAAAGTAGCATTTATACTAAGAATTTCTAGTACATCGGATATTGGCCACACGGCTCGCCCACTTTCCGAAATGGCCGCACTTTGGGCTTTGGCCGTAACATATACATATGTATATTGTTATGAAACGGCAACCTAAACGAACATATATATATATATACTAGCTGCTCCGAGTCCCATCTCTCTCACGTTCCTTCCTACATTGTCCACCCTGTTCACAATTGGTCTTCCAAACGGACGTTTTCCAATCGAACACACTCACACTCCCCACCAATATATTTTTCCTCTCCCATTCTAGCCATGTGCCCTGCCGATCCCAGCCTTCTCGCTTTTATAACCCTAACTATATCTAGAGATGCATAGAGGTCATGCAATTCCTTGTTATGCAGTCTCCGCCATTCCCCGGTGTCGTCATCTTTCTTTGGCCCATAAATGCTGGGAAGAATCCTATTCTCAAATACTCTGAATCTACTCTCATCTCCCATGCCTCCCACCCATAAGATACAATTAATAATTTAATAATTTTGATCCCCTTTGATAATAATTTCCCGATGGCAACCTCGATTTAAATTCTTTGCAAATATTATTCTCTCTGATACTAATTATTTTGTCTTATCAAATTAATTAATTTCAAACCCCATCACTTTTCCTGCCTCGATTAATATTTTTATGCCTCTTTAAATGTTATTAATTTATTTAAAAAAAAAACAAAGTAAACAAAATAAAAATAAAATATAAAGAAATTAGCATAACACTAAACTACTATAAAAATAATATTAAAAAATATATATTAAAATCTTACGTGAAAATCCAATTATGAGATCAAATTTTCTTAATTAAAATGATTTACTCACATAATCTTAAAAATTAATAGTATTAAATTATAGCCGTAATGTGAATGTTTTCAAAGTTTAAAAGGCCAATAAGGTCAATTGAGATATTGTAAATATCAATAGATATATAAAAAGATTTTTATCTGCACATTGCTCAGAATTTAAATTACCGCCAAATTATCGCCAGCAGTGCCTCTATGATCTAGCATTGTAACTAAACTATTTTGATTTAAATACCACCCCCTGGACACACCTTACCAATTAGCGGTTTAATAAAAGAAGTCTAACTTGCCCTGAGACCTACTGAATATGCATAAAAAATTTCATAAGAATCGGTCCAGCCGTTTCGGAGGAGTATAATTTCAAAGTTTTGTGACACGAGAAATTTATATATAAGATATATATATATATATATATATGTTAGAAGGGTGCGGAAACTCCCCCAATATTTGAATTTTGAAATTTAAAATATTTTAATTTTTATTTAATACCAGCGATGGATTAATTTTTTGATTAAACCATTTTAGAAGAGACCTCACAATTTTTATTTAGAAAATCTGCTAATTACTGAACTTCAAAAAAATAACTAGAGTTATTTTCTTAACCAGAATATATAGTCATTTATTTAAATTAATTGCAAAAAGGTTTAAATAAAGTGAATTTTGAATGAATATATATATATATATATATATATATATATATAGTTTTTGTAATCATTAATTAATGAAATATATTCATTTGAATATTATAAAAATAAACATGTTTGTCTCATTTATATATATATTTATAAATGATGAGTTTAAATTCGAAATTATGAGGAAAAAGAAAAGTTCACCTCTTAGTCTTAGATCACTAAATCTTAAAAAATGTTTTTTGATTAAATTGAGCGTTTAAATGCATTCAGGAGATTGATTTTAAATAAGAGTGAGAGCGTTTAGGGTAGATTTTCGTGAAGTGGGAAGGAGGAAGAAGAGCTGCGGTCCATATGTGCTCGTAAACGAATGGGCCGAAAGCAAAAGCAAAAGAGAGAGAGAGGAGGTGAAATTAATGAGTAGAAAATGCATGTTGTCGCATTGGCTTAAGGCCAGCGCATGCAAGCGTGACCAGCAGACGGCGGCGCGCTTTACTTTTCTCTTTCTCTGCGTTGCTTTTTTTGACAATTTTAAAACTCGTGTGTGTAAAAAAAAATATCCCGTCCCGTTCATAGAAACGCGTTTGTTTATTTAATATCTTACTCATTGAGCATTTGTATGAAAAAAGATAGGAGTTTATTTTACGATGACATTTTCCTCCTTTCATAAAGAGAATTAATATATATATATATATATATATATATATATATATAATAATTTTCAAAAATAAACAACTTAACGGGTTTCATTCCTAACCCTTTGGTCTATTCAGAATACCTACTTTGTTTATTTTTATTTATAAGTTGAGTACTCACTTTTGTATTAAACAATTAGTTGAATAAAGTAATTGAATAATTAAACAATAACATAATGAGCAAATAAGTGGATTACAAATTATATACAATACATTCAACTTATTTAATTTTTTAAAAAGATTCAGAATTAAATGAATATAGACTCAAGCCCTTGAATAAAAAATTTTTTTTTTTTATTTGAAAATATTAAAAATTTCTGTTGAATGAGAAAAAGAAGAAAATCAGCTTTGTTTTTTATTTCCTTTATTTAACATCCACTAGGCTAACGTTTCGATCATGATTAAAGCTATCTTCAGAGCTTGTGTGTTGTCAATAAAAATGTAATAATGAGATATATCTATAATTTATTTTTCATTAAAAATGAATTAAAACATTTTATGGCGCTCAGAGAAGCTAGTCAGGGTACTCTGCCATCTGTATCCCCTATATAATACTTAGTAATTTGTTGAAAGTCTGTATGCGAAAGGTTTTAATTCGTTTTAATTCAATCAATATATTTTTTCTCTCATTTGGATCTTCGATTTCACTCAATATTGCAAATTGCACTATTTTTCAAAATATAAATTTAAACATAAAAAATATTACTTACTTTGTTTTAGAAAATATTAATCAATTAGGAGTAATATTCAATTTAATTTAGTTTAATTTTACTTTTAATATTATAGAATATTAGAATTTAAATATTATAAACATTATTTGTATGAAAATTTCTAGAATTAGTAATCTTATATTGAGTGTCAACTTCTTAACTGAGCCACCAGAGGCGCCACATGGAGCGTTGTTTATTTGGGTTGGGTCGATTTTTTGCCCATAACTTTGGAACTGATCAACGTTTGGAACTTTTCAACCTTATACCTTATTCTTGCGCCATTACGGTTCTTATGATACCCGAACGATTAAGATCCATGAAGCCGTTTAAAAGGAGTTTAGGATTGTGTAGTCGTTTAATTATATAGATACACTTTCAAAAGTCAAATAAAAAATTATATTATTTATCTTTCAAAAATATGAACACAAAGGAATTTAAATTCAAATATATGTTTCATCTATTATTCAATAATAATTAATAATTGAATTAATTTTATAAAGTTGAACTTAATATATTATAAATATTCAAATTATAATTTAAATAAAACTCTAATGGGTCCATAAATATGATAGTAATGTATAAATCCTTTAAATACTTTTTATTATATTAGACCAGATGCCAATTTACGGGATTATTGAACTCTTCTATGAGACCAAGTTTAGAATTAGAGTATTATTACTGATCAAATATTATTTAAATTTAATTAATTATAATCTCGGGACATTGATTGTTGTTGTTAACATTTATTTTAAAAAACTATATACTTAAATAAATAAATTAATCATTATGTGCACTTAACCTGAATATTAACCTGAAAAATATTGTAATTAATTTTATTTAATTATTTATGCCTGTAAAAACATTGTTAATTATTTTATAAGAAATGCAAAATCCATTTTTTACTTTTTTAGTGATCCATGTATCCGTGAGTTATAAACAACTTAATACTAATGGATTTTTATTTACTTATACATTCTTAATGTTATTAAAAACAAAAATAGACTAATCACGTCCGCCGTGTGATCTTGAGTAAATGCCAGAAAAATAAATATTAACTTTTTAATAATCGAGCCATATTTATTAAAATATAAAAAATCTGGAGTGTCTCCTCTCGACTATCTCGCAAATTTGATTTAGATTAACTAACACATATATTATATTTAAATTAAATTTAATTAATCTATATATATAAATGAATATGTGCCCCGCTAACAGCGCTTTCATATTGACAGTTGTTATATTTAAAATTATTTATTTTGCAAACATTTTAAGAATAATTTAATAATTTATTTAATTAATATTCATTTAAAATGATAATTAAAAATATTTTATTAAAAATAAATTGTTGAAAAAATCTGATCAATTAATATTAAATAATTTAGAGAACTAGAAAAGCATAATTAATAGCTAAAATGTCAGTTTTATCTTCAAATAAATAATATAAATTAATAGCTAATTGATTAATGTTTCATTTCAATTTTAAGATTACTTTTTTATATTGGGCCAACACACACACATATCGAATTGTTTAACTGACTAATTATTTTTTTAAAAAATTTTGTAACTTTTATTAATGTTTTAATTTTGTATAACTTTTAAAAACTTTACGATTTTATATTCCTGGAAAATCAATCAAAATAACTCATTATAGTCAAAATATTATAATATATTATAAAATAGAAAATGTTCAAAATGTTCTTATTTCCAATAGTTACTTTGTTACATGGATTTAAATTAATTTACTTCGGTTCCCCACCCGCTACCCTATATATCTCCTTCCAAGGATTCAAATTACCACAAACTCTTTCTATCTTTTTCCCAACCGAGTCCTAATTTTATTCTAAAGGTCCCAATAGATTCACTAGATTGACTGGGTGAGGAGTGACGATCAATTCAAATTCACGAGAGTGCGAATTGTGAGGATAGCATAAATGTTTGGAGAGATTTGGGGTTGGTTGCTGCGGTCTTGAAATTCCAAATTCCAAATTCTTGAATACCTTAAAATTAGATATGTAAATAGATCTTTAA
This sequence comes from Labia minor, assembly GCA_963082975.1. Lineage (NCBI taxonomy): Eukaryota > Metazoa > Arthropoda > Insecta > Dermaptera > Spongiphoridae > Labia > Labia minor. Next base: position 64,987,144 of record OY720349.1, on the reverse strand, counting down.
GAATATCTATAAATACGTTTATAATAATTTAAAGAATTTACAAAAATACAATATATGTAGATTAAAATGAAATTCTGAGCAAATGTATCATTTTTTGTTGTTCCTTTTTGAATTTGCTAATGTGCAATACATGTAGATTAGTAAGAGCTAATCGCATTAGTATAGGAATTAATCTCTCGATAAATCATTGACAGTGGTAACAAGTTAGCAAGCTAATTGGAACCAATTCGGGATCGTCATCAAGAGCATTAATACTCGCCACGACCTTTGACAAGCCATTAGTCGCGCATTACGCGGGGAGAAAATTTGTTCGTCTCCACATTTTGAATGCTTTTACTAAAAGGAAATGAATTCTCGTAGTCAAAGAGGCAGGCAGGCAGGCAGGCAGGCCACTTGTCACTTGACGACGTCAACGACAACGACGTGGATCTATAAATCCCTAACGGCAAATCTATGAATATACAATCCGACTATTTTGTGTGTGCCCTGCCAAGTGACACATGCAAAAGTAGCACACAAGAATAATTGCTTTTGATCGAGGGTGGCGGTGAAGAGAGGAAAGTGGGGAATCTTTTATAAAAAGGTTGAGTGAATTTATAGATAGCTTGTGGTTTGGATATACATATAGGTATATAGCTAAGAATAATCTTTCTTTACTCTTAAGAAATTAACTTGGCTATTTTAAAAAGAAATCGTGGTCGTTGTTGTCGAATTATTTTTTATCTTTCTTTTATTTTCATTTCTCGCCAGATGAAAAATTTTTAATCATTAATTTTAATAGAAATTCCTCATTTAAAAAAATAAATGAAATAATTTATTATAATGTTTTGTTTTTTTTTTTTCATTCCTGTTGAGATTTAATTTAAATTTCATTTTTTTTTTATTTTGTCAGTAATTATTTATCATGAAATATAATTAAAAAATAAATTATTTTTAATTAAATTTAATTTTTAAGAAATAGTTAAATGTTTTGATAATATGTTTAATAGTATCAATAATTATAATAATAATTGTACTATAAACTTGAATTTATTTAGTAGATTATTTTTTTGTAAAACAAAAAAAAGTTGTGTTATTAAAGAAAAAATAAGTTTTTAACCCTCACACAAAATCTGATTCAATTTCAAAAAAATATATCTTATATTTTAAATTTCTTAAAAAAATTTTTAAACAAATTCATTATCAAAAGAACGTTCTCTTTCAAATCCCTTTTTTTTATAAACCTTGAAATCAAAAATCAATTCCAAAATAGATAAAATAATTATACAAGAGGCCGATTTTTACCTTTTTCTGTTAAAGTAAATAGAATATTAAAGAAAATTAATTTTTAATAGAATTTTTCTTAGAAAATGTTGTTGCATAATGGAATATTTTTCCCCACTGGTCCGTTTCTTTTTTTTTATTTTTTTTTTTTTTTTTTTTATTTTTCAGACATGATGTTGATTTAAATTGGCCGACAAATGTCAATCAAATAAAATTGATAAGATAAATGCTAAAGGAAAAGGTTATAATTCCAACAACATTCTTGGATAATATTTTTAATTGTATTAACAAATATGAATATTTACAAAAAAAAAAATAATATTTAATCTAATCAATTACATTATCATAATTAGCCCAATTTGTTTTTGCGTTTTTTCTTTTGCAATTACAACATATTAGTATTAGAATTTATGTTTATAGAGATATATAGATATATATATAATTTATTAAAAGAAGCATAGAAAATTTATATAACCAAAATGATAGTATCTACTTACTTTGTTTAACATATGTATATTATATCAATAAAATATAATGATTAAAAATTTTTAATTATAAATATTTTTTTAAAGAAATATATAATAAACTTTGATTTTTATAAAAAAAACTTGGTTTTCAAGTTTTTAAATTTTAATTAAATAATTTTTAGTATTTATTATTTAATTTATCATCAATCAATTATTCCTTTATAATATTAAAATTACTTAATTACACTTAAAATATCGTATATATAAATTTGATTATTTATTTATTGATTATTTATTTATATATATATTATCAATTTTTAATTAGTAAAATATATTACAAATAAATGTCTTCATATTTTATTAATATTTATTGAAAAGCATACATTTTTATTCAAAAAAGTTTATAATTTTTATATAAATGAACTCACATATTAGGAAAATTATTAACTAATTTGATTGAAAACAATAAATACCTACATAATTATATAGGTAAGTATATAAATATATAGATTGGGAAGGGGGTGAGACAAGTTAATATATTAAAATATAATTTTTACATGTTTATTTTTTATATTTTTTTTTTATAATATGCTACCATGTAATTTGATAACTTGAACCTTTTCGTTTGTAAGTAAAATACCAACATTGATTAAATAAGCTGTTTTATAAATTATTTTTTGTTGGGTATAAGCGAAGTGCATAATCGATCAACATAACCAAACAAGGCATACAGGCTTAAAGATAATTGATAATTAAAAGTAATTATACAATTAATTTTTTAGATAGACCACATGTATAAGATTAGACCGATTTTAAATATTAATGATACAAATTATATTTAATAATATTACAATATTACAATGATTCTATCTCATCAACGGAGAAGATTATTAATCATCTATTTTTCAAATCCAACATAAAATAAACATCTTAAACAATCGAACAGTGATTTGTTTAAATTTGTCTGAATATTCCTTAGAATTTATAATTTTTTATATTCGTTTGATGTCCTGGAGAATTGAAATATAACTATAGAATTTTTCATGCCAGGCTTGGTTAGGCCGATTAGTTTGAAATTAGTTCATAGTATCAATTTTTGACTCGATCTTCTATTTAAAAAATCTTTTAGAATAAAAAATGATTTCAAATGATATTTGATGATTATTTAAAAATTTAAATAATTATTGTTTCTTTTAATTTTGGAAATTACTAGAAGGTGTACCAAACGGATGAAGACATTTATTAGGCAGTGTGGAGGATCACTTACCATATTGAGGATTTTATGCACAAGAATAAATTAATTTTGAACAATCATTAATGACATGTATAAACAAAATTTATATACTTAATTATAAGATTAATGTACAATGATGGTCATGGATTTATAAAAATATTGAATATTCATAGAAATATCCAAATAAGCAATCATTTAAAATAAGTTGACCTGTGGCCAGGTCCGAACCGATCGACGTTTTGTAGTAAATTAATTTCCAGCTACAGAAACAATTTCAAATAATTTTAATATATTAATGTAATAAAAAAAACAGATATTTTTAATTTTATTTTATTTATAATATATATATATATATGTAAGACCAGGCTGTGACGTCATGAATGACTGGATGACGTCATATAATTTAAAATTAAGAAAAAAACTAATGAAGATAATTTTTCCCGAGAATAAAACCAATACTTTTGTATGTGTGAAAACAATACCTGCCATACTATCGTCGGTAGGTAAAAAGGGGAGATAAATATGTATTTAAATAAGTTATATTTGAAAGATTACTAAAAATATTTTTAAAATTAATAAAATATAAATTATTTTTAGGTCTTTTTAATATAGTTAGTTTTTGTATAATAGGAAATTAATTAAAAATTTATTATATATTGAAGGGAAATTAAATTAAATATATAATTTATATAATAATAATTTTTGGATTTTTTTTTTAATTTTATTGAATTTATAAAATGTGAAATTTTGATACAATTAAATTGATTGTATCTTGTATCAATAAGCATTTAATTATAAGTTATTAAAATTATTATCGAATCATTATAAATATTATATTTAATATCATATAAGTATGATTTAATTTTTTTTTTCCTAACGATCAATAATAATTTCTGGGTAGTTAATAAAAATAAATTAATTTTCAATATATATTTTTATTATCGAGTGATTAAGGGTTGATTTTAGCCGAAATCAGCTCTGCGTATGAATGCACTGCACTGTGAGTGTGTGAGTATGTGTGAGTGCTCACTTGCCTACTGAGGCCGGCCGAAGGAGTAGGAAAGCGAAGGGGGTTCGGGGTAGAGGAAGGGTGCGCGCGCATTCAAAAACAGAATTATTTGCCAATTCATAAAATAATTATAATTATTTATTAAATTTGATTTTAATCTTTTAATTGAATTTTAAGGTACGTTTTACACATATTAAAATTTTTTTTTTGCTCATTTTTAAAAACTATTTTGTTCCAAATATTTAAAAACTTCATCTTTATCTATTAACTATTAATAAATTGGATATTATAACATCACACTGACATGTGATAATAAAAAAATCAATCTGATTTATATATATACATTTTATATAATTAATTTTAATTTCAGAAAAAATATTTTTTTACTAAATTAAAATTTATTTATTCTTTATTAAATTTTTTTTTTTGATTTTTCTAAACAGAATATTTACAAAATAGATGAAAATAGATAAATCATCCTTTAAGAATATTAATAATAATTAAAATTAAAAAAATATAAAAAAACTTTTTAAAAACAGCTTTTATTTAAATGCACTAAAAAGTAGAAAATAATTTCTCTACACACAGCACGATTTCCTTATAATTAATCATATCTAAAAAATAAGTTGACCTGTGACCAGGGCCAAACCGACCGACGGTTTGAAGTAAATTAATTTCCAGCTACAGGAAGAATTTCAAATAATTTAAATGTATCTATTAATTCAATAAAAAACAGATAGGCATATAACATAAATATTTTTAATTTTATTATATTTATAATATATAAGTAGTAGCTGGCTGTGACGTCTTGAAAGGCTGAGTGACGTCATATAATTTAAAATTAAGAAAAAACTAATGAAGATATTTTTTCCCGGGGATAAAACCAATACAAGATGCATGATTCGTGGAGATATGTAAAAATCTCCACATGTGAAATTTGGTGTGAAAACAATACATCCCTTACTATCGTCGGTCGGTAAAAATTGAAGAATATTGGGTTTATTCACGGATGATATTATTATTTATGTAAACCGAGGCATTTTTATCTCCCGGAGAATTTTTGCGGGGATACTGGGACAGAATACACATAAGAATAAGCAAAATAATCGTATGGGATTTGTAAGTCAGCTAAAGAATAAGAATATTTGATCTATCAAAATTAAAAAAATTTTTAGGAGATCTAATTTTATTTATTTATTTAAAATAAGTTGTGCCACATGTTTATAATTAACAAAAATTATACATTAAGTTAATTTTTTAAAAAAGCTTAACTATATATATATTTTATTTCTTTCCAAATATGATTTATCAGTACAATGATAAGAAAAAAATTTGATAATTTATTAATATTAAATTATTATTGAGTATAGATATATTCGATTACGATATTAAAAAAAAATAAAATATTTTTATATTTGGTAAGTTAAGAAGAAATAATAATGAAAAAGAATTATATTTTTACAATATATATGATTTTTTTATTGTGATGTTTGCATTTTAATTTTAAATTGAGAAATTATAATAATAATTAATTCTACCTAGATAGTAAAATATTTAAAATATATCAAAGTTTAAATTATGAAATTGTACCTATATTTCAAAATGAAAATAAAAAGTTAAAGAAAATAATCGCGATATTCAATTATTTTTTTATTATTAATTAAATTAAAAAAAAACAATTGAATATTTAAAAGGGCCTCCTCCTTTCCCCATATATTAGCCCTTCCAAGCCTCGCCTTCCGAAATTTAGAAAAAGTAATAATAAAGAAAGTTTGCCTTAAAAAAAAGATTAAAAAAATAAGGCGTTTGGTCTGTAGCCTCTTTGGATCAGCTGAGAGTGCCTTTGATTTTTTGGATTTCGAAATGAAATCGCGACATTCGGGGCAACCTGAAATAAAACCTACCTAGTAAGGGAGTGCATAGCCTCCATCAATAGGCATGGAAGGCCCATGCTAATCGAAAAAGCCCTGCGCTCAAAAGGTAACCAACAATTTGTTCCTGTTCAGGCTAATCCCATTTCGGAACTTTGCTGAATTACCTTCCCGAATTCCCGTTCATCCAATCCACCTCAAATACACTCTCAGTAATACAAAATGGCACAATTCAGACCTGACATGCAATTCATGCAATCCATCCCTTAAATAATAGCATGGCATTTGTTTTAGCCACCCACATTTCATTTATTTATTAATTCTAATCTAATCTATGAATTAGTAGGATGAGAACACGCATGGATGTAGGAGGCAACCACCTGAAAATTCCTAACAACTATATATATATATATATATATCAAAAAATAGCCACCCTCCCAGTATAACGCATCGAAACCTACTAATTCTAAAAATACCTTTGTCTCTTCTGCCTCCTTTATCTATGCTTCTTCTTGAAAGATGTACTCTGAAATTCCCTAATCTCACTAAATTCTGTCATATAATTTAATATATTTTTCTATAATCTCCTAATGAATATTATCAAAAGCAAAAAATCATTGTAATTTAATTCTACTTTCTATATTATATTAAACTTTACTTTAAATATTATATTTACATTTTCTATTTTAAAGTACGCCATGCTAAATAAATAACGATTATTACTTACATTTGGAGAGCTGTATTTCAATCATTTCATTGTCATTAAGGATGGAGAAGATAATCAAGAATTCCAATCAACATTCAGTAGCAGGAACGAAGATGGAAACATGAAATAGAAGAAGAAAAATAACTTATTAGTTTAGAATCAATATATAAATAAATTTAAATTGAATTAAAAATAAAATTAAAAATAAATACTGACCTCGGAGTTAATAAAGGGTTGATATTTCTCGCAGATTAAACTCGAAGAACAGCTCGTAAACTTGAATTGATGTCCATCAATCTCGCCTCGATAAAGAAAAAAATAAGATTAGATATTAGATATTTATATTATATACAGGAAATAAATATATAATATTAATAGGATTAAAAAAGTGTATAGATTTTTAAAAATATTATCTTTTTTCTGTAATATTAAAATACTAAAATTATTTTACATCCTATTTATATAGAACCATGATTATAATAAGTTAGTTATAATACGCATTTAATAGACATATAATAAAAATATCTTAGAAAACATCAGAAAACTAATTATGATTATATTATTAATTTCACGAAAATTTTATTCTGTTTCATTGATATATACGAGTAGGTAATAGAAATATCATTCATTTTTCAAAAGTGTTATAATAATATGAAATTGACAAAACAATATTCAAATGAGATTTGAAAGGAACGGTAATGAGCGATAATGAGATTAGAAAGAATATATAGAATATTTAAATATTATATTTATTATTATATGAATATAAGAAATTTATATTTTTTTGATTTATAATTATATTATATGAATTTTGAAAATAATCAGCACATCTTGCTATTTTTTAAATAAATAAGTTTTAATAGGATTAATATATATATATATTGAAATTTAAAAAATATTTCAATAAATATATTTAAAGAAAAATAAAATTTTGTATATTATTTTTTAATTTTTAAATAATTTTAATAAACTTTGAATAAAATTTAATTAATGAGATCTGATAGAATATTTAAGATTAATTACATTTCAAAGATTTAATGAAAAATTTATAAATTTATATGGGTATATGAATAAAAAATTATAAAAATGCACTTTATAAAATTTAATTTTTATTGAAATATTTTTTTTTTTTTTAAAGTTCACTAATCTTCCTTTTAATTAATAAAAATAAATAATAAAATTACAATTAATTCTTGATTAGCGACTGATTAAGGGATGATTTCAGTGGAGAGGCCGCTAAGGGTCTTGCACTCTGCAAGGAAGGGGAACTAAATGCGTTCAACTCGGCCTGACGGCAGGCGGAGGTCACTCCAGGCGGCGGAGGGGCTTGGAGAGGGGCGAGCGGGGAGGGCACAGGTGAGCGCTCTACTGCAAATTATTTCAAATAAAATACATATTCAAATAAAATAAAATAAACAAATATTAATTTTTAAAATTAGTAGTGTTTTAGAATACATCTTAAATCGAATCAATAAGTTTAATTCTATTAATTCTATTAAATCAATAAGCTTAATTTTATTCAAAGATCTTTTTTTGACAATTTGTATTTTATAATCACATAAATTTTATTTATTTAAAAATTTTATAATGAAATCACTCTTTGTATTAGTACACTATTGTAATATTATAAAAAGGAAGAATTTTAACAAATGATTTTCAATTATTTAAATCATTTTTTTAAAACCCCCGCAAAGCACTTCATTATATGAGGAATAAAGATGTGAAGAGGCATTCACCTTCACCTTCATATGTGTAAATGATGTAAAATAAATTTGATAATTTCAAAAAAATTTATTGGCTCATTCAAGAATTCACCATCACTGATACTTTTTTCCGGAAATTTAAAATAAATAAAAAAATAAAACTGATTTTTCAAAATGAAGAAAAATATTAATTTTCAGATTTAATCAATAGAAATGTGTGCACCTGTTTCTATAAAATCGATAGGATTTTGTTCCAAAAATAAAATCAATCCACCCACTTTTTAGTAAAAAGATATTCTCATGTCATTAATAAAATTGCTCTCCTCTTTCTCTCCGTTTCTATCTCATTCTTTGAATTCGAACATCTGGTTGTTTTAAACTCAAATAGAAATCCTCATTGATCCTTCAACTCACATGTCAAGATGCTTATCGATGGAAGTCGTTGCGCGTTGAATCGGGAATCTTTTTTAATTGACTCGACACAAATTAACATCCTCTTTTCTATCAAAACATGTCGGTTCCATCTCTCTTATTCGATATTACATATTATTTACAATAAACCTTCAATCGTGCATGTATTTACAAAATTCGCCAAAAGTATCATCATTATATTATTTAATATATTTATAATATAATAAAAATATGATTGGAAATTTTTCCTAATTAAATAAATGAAAAAAAAGAGGTAGAATAATTTTTAAAACAACTTCATAGGATATTTTTATAATATAGGAATTATCAAATTAAAATAAAAATTTATCATTATAGTTTGTAATAAATGTAAAACTAGTGCGATGCTTTCACATTATTTTCATTTAAGACATCCATTTGAAAATAATATATAATAAAATTATATTTTTTTTTATAATTATAATTTTAATACAAAAATAAATAATTATTTTTATTCGTAAAAAAATAACGATTTAATTATAATTAAAAAAATAAAAATAAAATGTACTAACTCTTTCCTTTGATATCGTTAGATATCTATTTTAAATAAAATAAATTTAAATATACCAAATAATTAAATATAAAAAAAAATTATTAATTAGAAAAATTAGAAAGTAAAAATTATAAAAATTGTAAAACAAAATAAATAATATAATTTAATTTCATATGAACAGTAAAACCACAAGTAATGGTTGTCACCTTTGACACTCCTTAGATTAACGCTTTGATCTAAGTAAAAACCATCTTGTGAATTGACAATACATTTACACATATTATGTCAATTAATCTTGAATTTATTAAAAATATATTGAGATAATATCTATACCTATCTCTCATAATATAGTATTTTGATCACGAAAATTTTCGATGTCGAGATTTTGATGTTTCTATACGTTTTAAAGGTCCCTGAGTCATTTTCACAAAGGTTGAGAAAAATCACTGAAAGTACCGGAATTAATTTTTATAAATTTGTTAACACGTTGACTATCACGCGCCAGTACGTGACATGGTGTTATCAACAAAGAATTAATTTTTTTAAATTTTGACTTAAAAATGAAGGTAAAGATTTTATAAATTTAAATTTAATATATGTTAATTAATTAATCCAATTCAATTAAACTTAATTTATAATTTATAATTAACTAAATTTAATTTAAATATAATATATGTTAATTAATCCAATTCAAATTTGCGAGATAGTCGATTGGAGACACTCCAGATTTTTTCTCATTCATCAAAGAAACAAAATGTGAAATTTCCATAAAGAAAAAATTTAATTTTTAACAAGAATAAATATTTAGGTGTAGTGTGTAAATTATCTTAAAATGTTTATTTATCTTTAAATTTATATTTGCTTGATTAAAATTAATTACTGGGAGTTAATTTCTTTTTTATTTTTACTTTAGATGAGAATAAAAAAAAAGATGAAAAAATGACATTATATGTATACTTTTTTTCTTTCAAGTTAAATGAACATTTCATATTTTGAATTGATTTTTTTACAGCAGAGATTGAAATATTCGAAGTCTTTGAGGGAGAAAGAAAGAAAGAAAGGCATCCATCCCTTGACAGTTTTCCGGCGGCGTTCCGGTTGGTTAGATGCACGCAGCTTCCGGCGCTCTTCTCTGTACCAAAAATATCACCAACCTACAACCTCAACCAATCCAATTCAAAAACATATTGAATCGATTGCAAAACTAATTTCAATTTTATTTGAATGTATAGAAATAAAAGGATATTCTAAATATGTTCAAAAAAGGTCTTTATCTGCACATTGCTCAGAATTTAAAAATTTTTGCATATCTTCACGTTTAATCATTTCTAGAATACAAAAGAGACTAAAATTTTTAATGTCTGTCTGAATGTATGTATGTATGTATATCAGAAAAATTGTGATGACTCAAAATCGGCTGAACCCATTACAATGAAATGGCATCACAAAATGCATATATATATATTTGAACCTAGGCTATATAAATTATATAAAAATCTATTCAAAACCTCAGAAATTAAATTTTTAAAATGTTCATTCATTCTCTTCCTAATTAGTCAATTAAAAAAAGAAATTATCATTAGTTTAATGGAAAAATGATTACAAAAAATAAAATATAAACAAAAAATATATTTATATATGTATTTTAGATTTTATGGAAAGGACAAAACATTTATTGAAAAAACAAAAACAAATAATGACCAGCTATTAATATACCATCCTAAAAACCCGGATTTTTAGGTAAGGTTTGATACTACATATAATGTATGAGAAAAAATGTGATTATTACTAATACCCTTGAAAATGAGTTAATTTAAAATCTAATAAAAAACTATTAAAAACAAATTAAATTATTAAAAAATATTTGTAATTATTAAATATATTAACTAAACTATAAAATAAAGAAGAAATAACTAAGATAAACTTTCTAACATACGAGAAAATTGGAATAATCTTTTATGTAAAATTCAATGTTTTGCCCCACACAATATGGCTAACAAGAATTTCTCCCTACTTTTTTGGAGCCACCCCCCACTCCTTAAAACTCCCTTGTAGTAACCGTGTGCATTCAATACAGCCAGGTCACGCAGTAAAAAAATTACATTTGATATGGTTTGATTAGTTTAAAAATTAATTCAACACGTATTCTAAATACAAATAATTTTTTGCACTTCTTAAAATAATTGATGGGATTCTTTTCCTTACACACTCACAACTTCTCAAATTAAAGTATAAAATCAACTGCAACCCTCGTTTCTTGTTCTTTCAAATGACAATATCACCGTAAAAAGGCACAAATAATAAGTTGCAAATTAATATTCTTGTTTTTCTGATTCCCAAAAAAATTTCAATGCTATGAGATACTTTTTCTAAACAACTTGTTTTCTTGAAGTATTTTTCAAACCATTTATTGAAAAGATAATTTTCAAATTTGTTTTCATTTGTTACCATCATTTTTAATTTTTCTTCTATGGAGTGTTTAAATTTTATTTAAAAAATCAATTTTTATATACATATTTTTCACAAGATATATTCAAATAAAATGTGTCAAGATTCAACTTTTCAATTCATTTATGTTCAAACAAAGTCAAATTTCTTCCGGATGATACCGTTTTAAGAAGAATTTTGTTTTATTAATTCATACTGTTATTAAAAATCATTTGACAAAATTTATTTTAACATATAAAAAATTCTTTCTTTAAAGAAAATTATTTAATTTTGTGTAAAAATTAAATTCTGGTAAATAACTTTTTGCACATATCTCTATATGTATTCCTGATTAGAATTGTACAATGTTTGCGACATTGTTCTAAAAAAAAAAACAAGATTAATTGTTAAAAATGAAATTTTTATTTCGATTTGCATGCATGCCAGCCAGGTAGCTGCCTCGGCGGCAGAATTGGATTGATTCGTTTGGCGGGTTGGCCATCTGAGAGTGAGATTGAGGCCTGTCCTCTCCCAGCAGCATGTGCAGTGTTGGCATGTTGTCGTCGGCAGCTTTGATCTCCTCTGGTCGAGGGTCATCGAGCGCGCTAATGGGACAAACCCGCGCGTTAACAGACGCCGACGACAACCAACACAACGAAGGCACAGTTTCACATGCACAGGCAAAAGTGTGCTTCTTATTAAAGCCTACCAAGCGATGGCAATTGGTAGAAAAGAGATGGAATGGATGAAAAAAAAAAACGAGTCCTCTCTCTGGTGGTAAGACGAGAGCGGGCATGAAAGAGAGTCTACAACTTCATATTTAATTAAAATCTTCATTAGCCGCCCTAAAACGAAAGCAAAAGAGAATTAAAGAGTAGAGTGGAAAAAAAATTGAGCAAGATTTATAGTCTGAGGTCAAATCGGAAAGTATGATATGACATTCCGAGTGCGGTTATACATTCAATGGAGGGTTTTGTTCTTTGGAATTGTCTAAGCAGGACGGATGTCAGCTGTGCATGGGAAATTCAACATTCCAATTATTCTGCAAAGATAGATGAAAACTTAAAAATCGAAATAGAATTATCAGACAAATATCAAAGAAATAAAGTTAATCAAGCTAATAAATATAATTTACTCGATACAAGAAATACAAATTTCACACTAAAATCTACTTTAAGTTTTTTTTAAATCATTTTTTTAACCATACCATAAATTAAAGTACATTTAATTTCAATGAAGTTGATTTTAGAATATAAAAGGTACCCTAGAATTTTAATGAACAAAAAACAAATAAATTTATTTATTTACCTATTAAAATATACAATAATTAATTATTTTTACAATGAACTCTTGTAAAAATATCACTCGACCAAATTAAATTTTATCTTTTTACCGACCGACGATAGTAAGGGAGGTATTGTTTTCACACCAAATTTCACATGAGGAGATTTTTTACATATCACCACGAATCATGTACTTTGTATTGGTTTTATCCTATCTGTTTTTTATTACATTAATAGATCGTATATTAAAATTATTTGAAATTGTTTCTGTAGCTGGAAATTAATTTAACTTCAAACCGTCGGTCTGTTCGGACCTTGCCACAGATCAACTTATTTTTTTATTATTTTTGGAGGAACCGAAAGGTGTTTAAAATGATTTGAAGTAATATTTTACAACTTTGGATGATTTTTGATATTTTTTAATAGAAAATAGAAAAATTTCTATTAAATAAGTAAATAATTTTAATACGTAATTAATACAATATATTGTTTTGTATTAATTATATATATATATATACATATATAGGACAGGAGTTTTATAGAAGATCATGATTTGTTTATTATTTAAAAATTCAATTTATTATAAATTATTAATATACACATATATATATGCCCATAATTATGAAAGTGGTCAAAGTCAATTCAAGCTTTAAAAACATTGTCATGTGAAATGCACACAAAATTTCATATTCATAATAAATTCCCATTAATCAAAACAAAGAAAATTATAACTTAAAATGTCGCATAATATAAAAATATTTTTTTAATTTATTCCAATGCAATTCATTAAATATCTCAAACAAGAAATATATGACTTAGACTACTTTCATAATTATGGGCACATAGGTATTTAGTAGATGGCTTATTAAAAGTAGAATAAAAATAAAATTAAATAATGAAATTTTGGAATTTTAAGTTAATATTTTAAGGAACATGATTTATTAAATATAAAAAAATCATTAAAAATTTGCATTTATTAATCTACTATGTTGTAATAATTTTATAAAATAAGAAATTAATTTTTTTTTGAAAAATATTATAATTAATTTTATGATAATTTATAAGTCATTATTGTATTAAATAAAATAAGCGTTTTATTCTTTTATTTATTTTTTACAAAACTGGCTTATTAATTAAAATTCTTTCTTGATATAGCATATAGAATTAAGATAAACTGTATTACAGATAATTTACAGGTGATGATTGGTTGCATTTCATTGAATATTGCAATGGTTTTTATCCTTTAATTTGTTCGCAGGCAGTTCATATGTAGCTTAGGTGAGTTGATGGCCTATAACGTATTCGTGAATGCTTTGTGATAATTAAATGGCATCAACCGTGTAATTCAGTTTATAATTACCCAAAGAGATGAGGTGGAGTAGGAGGAGGCGGGTTCTCCTTTCGTAACGGACCACTTGAAATGAAAAAGAAGTCGGCCGTCAGACAGCAACCAGAATAGCAAGCAAAACGACGATGGCAGATGAGAAAGAACCCCCTCCCTCCACACACCATGGACTCTCCCACTATTATATATTAAACAAATCGTAGCCAAAATAAAAAAAAAAACATTCCTTGTTTTTATTTTAAAATTCAATTTATTATAAATTATTAATATACACACAGATATATTTGGTTTATGCCTTATTATTTATTATATATAATAGTAGAGTAAAAATAAAATAAAATAATGAAATTTTGGAATTTTAAGTTAAAGCAATTTTAATTCAAATTAATATTATTATTCTAGAGATATAATATTAAAAAATAAGTATTTTCACTATGATATTTCTGGAGTATTTTTATTTTATAAAATTTATAAATAATATCCACACAGGGCCGTGTTACAGGAATGGGGGCGAAGAGGGCGGTCGTCCCGGGCACCATATTTTGGTGGGCGAAAAATTCAACAATTTAAGTAATTCTAGTAAAAATTGGGCGCTATATTCTATTTTTCGCTTTAATTAATGGTAATTTACTTAAATTAATTAAATAATAATAATAATAGCATATTAATTATAAATTTATATTGTAATAACAAGGTTAGCCCTTCAGTTCTCATTTGTCCCTTGGAGTGGGCGGGAACTACCCGGCCCTATCTAGAAAACCTGTCGCCTTAATTGGGCCGATGACATGTTTTTCTATTTTAAAATATCTCATGAATATTGAATATTTATTATGTACTTATGTGTCTAGTAAAGTGAATCTTCTGCATTAATAAATAAATGGATTTTACGACAAATTTTCTTTAAGCGGCTCATCGATAGGAACCTTCCTCTGAGTCAATCTGACTTGACTGCAGAAACCACATTATCCTACTCCTCTCCAAACTCCTTCACGTCTTCCCTTATATTGTGAGCCTACCAACCGGGAGTTTCTCTGTGGAAAATTTTATATGAAGTTTTGTTAAACTTTTCAGAAAAGGATCAAATTTCATATTTTAAGATTTTTCTCGAAAACCTTTTTTAAAATTTTTTAACCGTTTTTACATCGCCTGATTTGATTAAAAAATTCTGTAAAATATTTACTTGGCATTTTATTTTGGTAGTAGATCCATTTCTTCATTTTCAGCATTTCAGTTAATGTATTTGCTTATATTTAGGGATCTACATGAATATAATTTCTTTTCCTGATATAAAATAATTATGATATTTTAGATATATATAAATTTAAGATTCAAATTCACTCAAGAGAGTCGATTATTTTATTATTATTATTATTATTATTATTATTTTATTATTATTATTATTATTTTAGAAAAATAGCATTTGCCTAGACAAAAACCATTTGGCTATATCTTAGTTGGGCTTAATAGCTTTAACGATTACAGTAGCCAATTACGAAATTATTCAAAAACAATTTTTTTCCCAATTATTTTGTTTATATCTTTTTTTTTAAAATATTCGGTTCTTTATTAAATTGTTTTAATTGATTAAGAGATTGAAATAAAAATTTGAAAATAAAAAATATTTGGGTATTTTTTCTGTTTTTCTTCCCTCTCACTTTTTATCCAGGCTTGCTATATTTACTAAAAACGAAATGCAAAGAAGACAGACGAATACACTGATCGTGTGTCTTGTTAATCTGTCATCGGTCCAATAAATGCCCGACATTTTCTGAGCTATTTTCCTAGTCAAATTGAAATGGAATAATAGTTGAAGCTATTTGACTAGGTAAATGACTTTTGACTAGGTAAATGCTATGTTCCTAAAATTCTCATATAATTGACATATACATGCATTATCTATCTATCTATCTATCTATCTAATCTTATTTTGTTAGCTAAAATTCTATATATATATATATATATATATACATGTAAATCGGTTCTCAGAAACCGCTAGATCGATTTTTTTGAAATTCACACCATAAATAGTATTTATAAAGAAAAAATGAGTTTTATTGATCACATCTCTGGGAAAAATCATCTTCATTAGTTTTTTTTTTAATTTAAATAGATATGACGCCACAAATGACGTCACAGTCAACGCCTGTGAGATATATGAGGTCTTCAGCGACCGAGTGGAGGCTCGGTGAACCAGGTATTATTATTGAGGACCCCAGTTCCATTCATTTTAATCAGATTGATGCAATGATGCAACATTTAATAATTGTAATAAATAATTAAAGAATTGTATATCAATATTTTTTAAAGGGCCGAGCGAGAGCTCGGTGTCCCAGGTATTAATATTACCAGACAAACCCAATAATAATGAATCATTTTTTTTAACTTAATTACCGAGCCGAGGCTCGGAGTTCCGGTACTTTTTCTTTATTTAGTATAAAAAAATTTTATAATAAATAATAAAATTTGGAAAATTTGATGAAATAAACACCTAACATCTCTGATTCGTTTATATTTCATTATTAACATTATTATTAAGTGTACCAAAAAATATTTTTTTATTGAATAAAGGAATTGAAAAATTGAGCATGTCTAATTTTTAATTAATTTCTTTATTAAATTAACAAATATCAATAATTTAATCAAACTTTAATAATATTATCTTTTTTAAAGCGAATAAATAGTTGACGTCGTCAAAAAGATCCCAATGGTTTTAATGGGGTAATTAAAATTTTGTTATTGAGTCAAAGAATAATTTTCAAAGGCCAAATATTAAGGCAGGTTTTTAATTATTTCAATTTTTTTTTATTTCACTACGTATTTGACTCATTTTAGTTTATTTTTACTATCTCGCCAGAGCTAGTATTGCGATCACGAAAATTTTCGATGTTTTTATACGTTTTGAAGGTCCCTTAATCATTTTTACTAAGGTTGAGAAAAATGTCTGTCTCTCTCTCTGTGTGTGAGTGTGTATGTAGACAAATTTACGCAAAAATGGTTGGAGCTAGAATAATGAAATTTGGTACACGGGCATTATTCAAAGTTCGTAGGTTTCTATCAACTTATAAGATATGGAGCTCATCCGGAAGCGAATCACGTACCACTTTTTCATTTTTTTCCTTTAAAGTGACCGTAAAAATAAAGATATATGTTTGATATTGATATATATATAGAATTTCAGCTTGATTGAATCGCTGAAGGTACCGTAATTAATTTTTTAACACTTCAAATCACGCTCCAGCACGTGACGTGGTGCCATCAACAAAGAGCCAAACACGCGCTAGTTTAATAAATATTATTTTTTAATTTATAATTTAATTAATTAAATTTAATTTAAATATATGCTATTAAATACAATTCAAATTTCGTGATAGTCGAATAGAGACACTCCAGATTTTTTATAAAAATTGAATATGAAATGAAAGGAAAATTGCAATAGTATTTTAATTAAAATGAAAATAAATATAATTATCTGTGAATCAATATTATAATTAATAATTATAATTAATATCATTCATTAAATGAACTGAAAAATATGATATTGATGATTTATTAATAAATTATAATTACAACTTTGAAAAAGTCGGCACACGACTCGATTTTTTATTTTTCAATATTATACATATAAAATATTAAATAAAAAAATTATCTTCAGTTCCACCAAATGGAAATTTAATCATTAATCATGAAAGTAAATGATCATCATAAAGTATAAAGAAAAAACGTCTGTTCTATGATTCGGGCGTAGCTTTGAGATTGAGCGTAGCAAAGCGTGACTTCTATTTTTTCCCTCCTTAGTTACGCTCTTTTTTCAAAATAAAAAGTTTCAAATTCATTTGAAAATTCATTTTATTATTTTTTTTAAACATTATTATTAATATGCTACCGAAATATAATACTGTAGATTAGTTAATTAAATAATTTATAAAATAATTATACAACAATATATGTATGCTTTTTGAAATTATATTTTCTATCAAACATCATCATAAATAATTACCCTAAATTAATGACGAAATCAGAATTATATCCTCCAACTTTTATAATGCTAATTACTGTTTTCTTTTTATAATTTTAGCGTTCATTCATTCATTTTAATTCATAGGTTTTAGAAGATTATAATTCTTAAAAGTTACAAATTAAATCCAAAAATATTTTTTATATTAGTCAATTATATCATTTCAATCATTTTTACAACAGTTGAGGCCGTTGATTCTTATTTCATAGAAACTACTTGATTTTTCTTCTTATGAGGTAGTTTTCTACTCTTTCAACGAAACCAAAAACTATCATTATAATTATATTTTTAACAACATTCTTTTCTGTTAAATCAGAGATTGCCAAAAAGTGAGCCGCGTCTCCCTGGATAAATAAAAAAAAAAAGGTCAAATGATTTTGCGATGCTCTGAAACATTTCCGATGGAGGAAAGAAAAGTTTTTCAATTTTTCAAGAGTGTAAAAATTTATATAAAAATCGGATGTTTTAAGGGAGCTTCGGAAAAAATCTGATTATTTAGGGAGCCGCAAACCTGAAAAGTTTGGAAACCTCTGTGTTATATAATATCTTAGCGGTGAAATATCAATATTCAGTCTCTTTGTAATCTTGTTAATTGTAATTTTTTTTTTAATAATTCGCACTAAGATAAGCGTAAATAATATCATATATTAAATACAAATTTTCATAATCATCCATTAACTTTTATATACTTAATATGTTCTTCAATAAATCCAAAAAAAAAAATAAGTTAAAGTATGGCCAGGTCCGAACCGACCGACGGTTTGAAGTAAATTAATTTCCAGCTACAGAAACAATTTCAAATAATTTTAATATATCTATTAATCTAATAAAAAACAGATAGGCATATAACATAAATATTTTTAATTTTATTTTATTTATAATATATATGTAAGACCAGGCTGTGACGTCATGAATGGCTGGATGACGTCATATAATTTTAAATTAAGAATAAACTAATAAAGATGATTTTTCTCGAAGATAAAACCAATACAAAGTGCATGATTAGTGGTGATATGTAAAAAATCTCCTCATGTGAAATTTGGTGTGAAAATAACCCTTCCCTTCCTATCGTCGATCGCTAATACTACCACTTCCGGTTTCCCGATTTGCACCAAAAGTTGAAGTTCAAGCTGTACACATCGATACGGACGGACAGATATCATGATAAAAATACTTTTTTCTGTTAAGAAAATGCTTGTTTCGTAAAGATATGTAAAAAAATCTCCACATGTGAAATTTGGTGTGAAAACAATACCTCCCTTACTATCGTCGGTCGGTAAAAATAGTTCGGTGTCCCAGGTATTGAAATGAAAATCAATTTATTTTAATTAATTTGAAACATTTAAGGAAACAAATTTTTAATGGGTCATTTTTAGAAATCCCATTTAACAATTATAATAAATAATTAAAAAAATGTAAAATTTTTAAAGTATATAAAAATAAATTGTATAAATTTGTTAAAGGGTCGAGTGATAGTTCGGTGTCCCAGGTATATATTTTATATCAACAGCCCTACTTTTCTGTTGTATGTTATTATTTGAATGGCGATTCGCTGAATCAGGTATTAATATTACCAGCCAAACCCGATAATAAAGAATCATATTTTTTTTATTGACCGAGTGAAGTCACGGTGAACCAGGTATTATTATTGATGACCCCAGTTCCATTTATTTTAATCAGATTGATGCAATGATGCAACATTTAATAATTGTAATAAATAATTAAAGAATTGTATATCAATATTTTTTAAAGGGTCGAGTGAGAGCTCGGTGTCCCAGGTATTAATATTACCAGTCAACCCCAATAATAATGAATCATTTTTTTTAACTTAATTACCGAGCCGAGAAGCTCGGTGTCCCTGTACTATTCTCAATATGTTAAATGGAACTAAATAAAATAATAATTAAATAAACAATATATCTTATATTGTTTTTGACCAAGGATGGGGTCTTTAAAATTATATTTTTTCTTTTAGATCAAAAATGGAATATTATTAGAATAAAGTAATGAAATATTTTAAGTAATTTATTTTACAATTAAGTATTGTTTAATTGATCAAAGTGTGAGAGTGAGAGTTATATATACCTGCCGAAAAGTCACTTTGGCATATTGTTCATGCATGATTTATTTTATAGTAAGATTTCCTTAAATAAAAATATTTATAATGTTAATTATTTTACACGAAAAATTTTTGTCGTTGTGAAGGAGCTCAAGCTTTCTTTCCCATACATTCTTAAAATATTACTTCCAATAGAATCAAGAGTTAATAATAATTCATAATTATTAAGCTTGCGCTCGGTCACATATGTATGATGTTCACTCAAATAGAAAATAAATATCAAAATCTCACAACTATTTTTGGTAATTATTCAAGTAAACGGATTTTCGTGGATTTGGATAATACTTTACCAGTGGATTCCTTTCGCGATTCCAAATAAACTTTTCTTATGATAATTTTTCGAGCCTCTTCTAGTTTACGAGATAAAAATTATTAAAATAAAGATATTTTAAGTTTGACAGATTAGTTATGAACGTCGAAATGTGCCATTAAGTAATGTTTTATCGACTAATTCACTAATTATTCACTTATTCACTAATTATATATATATCCAAACCGAACTTATAAAACCGAAAATTAGTGCGCCCTTTGGTAGTCAAACGGATAAAACATGCTAGCTAAATAGAATATCAATGGATTTATATGCAGATTTCAATAATTTTTATCTCGTAAACTATAAGATGCTGGGAAAAATTTCATAAGAAAAGTTTATTTGGAATTACAAAAGGAACCCACTGGTCAAGTATTATCCAAGTCCACGAAAATCCGTTTATTTGAACAAATACCCTATTTTTTTTATCATAGTTACAATATTTTGTAATAAAATCAACATGACCCTTGTCTTCACATGAAAACAAATTTGTTTTGATTGAACATACGAAAAAGAAAGGGCAAAAAAAAAATGAAACATTTCAAGAGATTTTTCAATGCATACTAATATCAAGTAACGTCACTAAAACAACCTTCTGATAAACTTATTAATGAAATCTATTTGAGCCAATGAGCTTTTCTAATCGGCGAAGTTGGCTTTTGATTAGGGAATGAAGGCGCCGCCCTTCTTCTAGGATGCTACGTGGGGATTGTCGTTCTCCAATTGGCCAGCTCTCTCTCTACCAATCGGAGGCTTGGACGAAGCTCCTCCCGTCGCTTTTGCTACTTCCTCAGCGAGGGAATCCCACCCCCTATCGCACGTTCCTCTTCTTCATCTTCTTCTTCCTTGCTCTGCTCTAGTGATCTTCAGTCACGCGTGCATCCTTCACTCTTCTTGTTGGGAGCGATCCCTCGCTCTTCGCTCGAGCAGAAAAATCACCAGCGTGTTGATTAAATAATAAGGAAAAATTAAGTGATTTGAAACCAATTCGTGTAACAGTTTTTATTTATTTATTTATTTATTTGTTGAGATGTTTTTTCAATGTTTCTGTTGTGAGAGAGGAGAGAAGTGAAATGTAATCGGAGATCTTTTTGACAAGTGCCTTGCCTTAAAAAAAAAACCAAAAACGGAACTCAAGAAAAATATCAAATTTTGGAAATAAATCTAATAAATAGAGAAAAAAGAAAATTGAGGAAGTTTGTGGGATTAGCAGTCTGATCAAATATGGAAACAGGTAAGATTAAAATAAAATTTTAATATATTTTTCATTCTTTTATAAAAAGTACCAAATATATGCTAAAAACTCAATAATTAATTATAAAAATTGTATCTATAGTAATATATGTATCATATATACATATATAAACATATATAAACATATATACATAACATATATGTATATACAGGTTTTGATGTATACTGCTTACAATTTTACATCGGTCATTAGGTTTCACACAATTTTGAAGTTCTTGTGATCCTTACTAAGGTTCTAATTATCAAATTAATTCTATCAATTTCCATAAATATTTAACAAAATAAATTTACTATTTTAATTTCTAATGCCTAATCAAATGCCATTGATACACATCGATTTAACCGAGGTACTTATAATTAATTTAAGAAATTCTTAGATAATAAATTTAGATATTTTCTTTGGAAATAATATATAATTATCCTTATAAAGAAATATAAACTAAAGATATAGAGAGATTGCTTTTAAACTAATAACCTTAAAAATATAAATTAACATTATTATTATTATTTATTATACATAGGTATTTATATTATAAAGGATATAATGATATCTTTTACTAATTATTAAGAAATACTCAAATAATAAAATTATTTTTTCGAAAAAATAAGACTTAAATAAATTAGATAAATGGTTATAATTATATATCTAACACTATATTATTCCAAAATCGATATTGTACCCAATGCATATTGTATATAATATCATGAAAATAATAAAATATTATAAAGACTTGTTAAATTCCTATTATAATATTCCAGAGATTTTTAAATTTTATTATGGGAAATTAAATGAAAATTTAAAAATCTTGTTATAATGTCAATAATTTTGATTATTTTTTTAATTTTTTTTTTTTTTATTTATTTATATTTCTAAAATTTTTAATCTAGGACGGATATAAAAATATTCCTATAAAATTCTTCAATTATGAAAATTTACAAATAACACAATACATAAATTAAAACTAGAAACCACCGAAATGATTAAATTTCAATTTCAAACAAAAAATAAATTTAAATGTTTTTTTTTTTTTCTATTTTTTCAAATTTCAAATTATAGACACAGTGGCGTACCTAGAACTTTTGCCGCCCGGTGCGGTCTCCAGTTTGCCGCCCTTTCTATTATAAGTCAATCAAATAGTGGTTTTTATAAATTAATACACATAAATAAATTATTAAGTTATTTAATCAATATTAATTAATTCACAGAGTAAATTTTTTTACACATATTTATATAATATTTAATTTTCTAGCTTTCATACTAGAAAAATCGTGTATAATGCTCTCAAAATTTATATTATTTGTAATTTCTTGTTCTATTGATAATATTGCAAGATTTTGTAGTCTTATTTGACTCATTGTAGAACGAAGATAATTTTTTATCAACTTCAATTTTGAGAAGCTTCTTTCTCAACTAGCGACACTGATTGAAATTGTTAAAAAAATTCTTAACAAAATGACAATGTTGGGAACAGAATTTTCCAACCTATACTGCTGAATAAATTTTAGCAGATCAAGAGGGCCCTTCTCCCCGTTTTTCCAATGTTTTGCCTCTTCTTTTAGTGTAGGTACAGCCATAAAAACCTGGAACCTTTTTCTTTCAATATGGAACTGTTCTTTATCAATGTCAATCAAGTCATTTATTTGACATTCAAATTCTTCATTTAGTAGGTTACACGGTATTATACACGCATATTTTCTTGCAAGGCCATGCACCTGATCGAAGCGTTCTTTTATTTCCTTTATTTCCTTTATTTCCTTTATAAACATTTCTCTTCGTACTTCTTCTTCTAAGGATAGCACCACGTCTCGCGAATTTTCCCCACTCATATTTTTTCTCCTTCTAACTCGACGCTCAGTCGATATCTCCAACTCTTCACAAATTATTTTGGCTGCTATAACAGCGTTTTGTACTAGCGTATCTCTTTGTTCCATGAAATGTGTTTGCAAAGAATTTAGTTTTATATGGCATTGGTGGACATTTAATCCTTTTATTTGCAGGTATTTTTGAGCGTCATTAATTTCCAAAAGGACGGGTTCCCATAAATGAAGGTAACAAAGAAAAGAAAAAGATTGCATAGAATTGAGTAATATTCCAGCATCTGATCTCGTTTTATTATTTTCTTCTTCAGATGTCAATTTTTCCAAAGCGCTTAAAATGTAAAAAAAATGTTTTTTTACTATAGTTACCGCTGCAGCTCTAGCGCTCCAGCGAGTTTCTACACTGCGTTTAACACCTTGACCAGTGACAGAAAGTAAAACATTCCATCTATGAGTGGAAGAAGAAAACAACGAAAACAACTGTTCGATAGTTCCAAAAAATGTGATGGAATTGATAGCTGTAGAATCTGCGTGTAAACATGCCAAGTTTAAAGAATGATTTGTACATGCTACAAATTCTGCATTTGGATTTATTTCTTTAATACGAGTTTGAACACCACTGTGCTTTCCTGCCATGACGGGAGCATTATCGTAAGCCTGTCCTCTGCAATTTTTTATATCTAAACCGTCATTTTCTAATTTCGTTAAAATCATATCTGTGATTTCCTCAGCAGTTTTTCCTTTAGTTTCTACAAAGTCAATAAATGATTCTACAACTTTAACTTCGCTGCTATCAATAACTACATATCTAATAATTTGACTGGTTTGATCTTTGTGTGAAATATCAGGAGTGCTGTCAAATATAATACAAAAGTATTTAGCCTGCTTTATTTGATCCATAATTGTTTTTCTGACTGCGCCTCCCAATAGCTCTATGAATTCGTTCTGAATCTTCGGCGACAAATAAGAGAAACTAAATTTATTACCCATCTTAATTTTTACTACGTGTTCTCGTAATACTGGGTCGTACTTAGCCAATAAGTCAACAAGCTCAAGAAAATTTCCTCTATTTTCCATTGAATCGATGTTTTCCTGATGAACACTTTCACGATGTCCTCGAAACGCCAAATTTTGTTTTGCTAAGAATCTAATTATATCAAGTATTCTTGTTAGAATTTCCTTCCATTTTTTTATTTCTTTATCAATATTCTGTTGTTGTAGTTTGTCAATAGTTGCGCCACGTCCAAGTCTTATTTCTAATTCCTTCCATTTGGAATATG
This sequence comes from Labia minor, assembly GCA_963082975.1. Taxonomy (NCBI): domain Eukaryota; kingdom Metazoa; phylum Arthropoda; class Insecta; order Dermaptera; family Spongiphoridae; genus Labia; species Labia minor. The sequence goes on along the minus strand of OY720349.1, from coordinate 64,962,097 downwards.
ATCGAATGTGCAGTTGGTTCACCTCGTCTTGACTAATTTTGGGATTAAGTTTCCACCATTTGTTAAAACCATTTTCCGTATTAAAATCTGTTTGACAAAGATTATCAAACAGTTTGCAGCAGAAACAATAAATACTTTTCTTCGATGGTGAATATACCATCCACGATCTTAAGAGCTTTTCGCCATTAGGCAAAATTTGAAAAAAACAGTCCTGACTCAGTTTTCTTGTTTCACCTTTGGCTTTAATTGTATTACCAGGACGTTTTGCTCCTTCGCTGAAGTCGGCGTCCAAATTTTGAATTGCAAAGGGACCTTGACGTACCAGAAATACTCTTGTATTGTCTTCAATTTTGTTAGGCCATAATCCAATATCTTTCATAGAAATAGACGGAATAATTTGTGCAGCAGATTCTTCATCAGAACTTGATGAACTTTCTACTTCTTCGCCAGTATGTGAAGCAGGTCTTTCCTCTTCAACAACATTGGAAAATATTTTTTCGCCTTCGAGGGGTGCTTCTTCGCCAGTACTTGAGGCAACAATACTAAAAGAACTAGAAGACTCATGGGAGATATATTTGAGTAGTGCTCCAGTATTTTTAGTCTGTATTTCCTCCCTTCTCTTCCTTTTCTTTCTAAATGTCGCACCACTTTCTTTTACTCGTTTCATCCGAGGGATATATAATAAAAATATAACTTGTCGAAATAAATAGTATATTAAGTATAGAAAAGGGCAAAGTCATTTTACTACTCTGAATAGCATTTCTATAATACGTAATATAATATACTTACCTATAATAAAGTCTCCAAATGCACTGAAACCCTAATAATTTGTTTCACTCTTTACTGTTAAAAGATTGAATCGCGAATGAACAAAATGGTTTATAAGCAATTTATCATTCCAAATACAATTCTTCAAAACGGACTGAGTATATTTATCTATTTGCGATTCCCGAAATTGTAACTTCGTCAGTATTTTTGTTTTGTCTCGTTTATAACTTATAAAAAATTATATAAAAATAAATGTATATTAAAATAAATAAATCTAAATCAGGGAGAGGCTTTAATACTAGCAGACCGCCTTCCGCCGGCCCTGCTTTTCAAAAGAAAAATCGATGATTTAAAAAAATATTGGTATATCACTTCAAAGTAATCATATAAACTTTTCAAAAGAAATGACATTTATAAACTGATATCAAAAAATTTTAGTTAGGAAAAATTGCCGAACAAAATCGTAAAGATGCGTTTACGAATTCAACGAATTTTAATGAATACAATAAACTAAAATTATTATCCTGTTCTTGGAATTAGAATTCAAAATTAACACTAAAATGCATTTATATTCACCGAGGAATAATATTCGAAATCATATAGTTAATCATAATTTATAGTACCGGAACCCCGAGCCTCGGCTCGGTACTTAAGTTAAAAAAATGATTCATTATTATTGGATTTGGCTGGTAATATTAATACCTGGGACACCGAGCTCTCGCTCTACCATTTAAAAAATATTGATATACAATTCTTTAATTATTTATTACAATTATTAAATGTTACACATTTGCATCAATCTGATTAAAATGAATGAACTTGTGCTCCTCAATAATACATAAATATATAATATATACATATATTTTTTTCCTATAGTGTTTTTTTGAAAAACTGTTTAGCGCCCCAATTAGTTATAAAACAAACTAAAGACAAAAAAACGTGTTTTGCAGCTTTTCGGAATAAAAAAAATTATTTAATATTTGGAAATATATCTGACTTAGAAATAGAAAAATATTTCTATTTAATAATATTAGATCATATTTATTCAATAGTTTATTTTGAATAAGATATTCTTTAATTATCATTTTAAATGAATATTAATTAAAGAAAGAAATTGTTTTTATAATATCCTAAATAATATGTAACAATTTTCAAGATAGAAATTTATTACAATTATTAAATATTTTGCATCATTGCATCAATCTGATTAAAATGAATTGAACTGGGGTCCTCAATAATACAAACAAACAATTTTAGCTAGCATAATAAGATTAGATATTAAAAAATATATAAACTTACCTGAAAATAATTAGATATTTATGTAATAAAATTAAATTTTTGAGTAAATAAATAAATTATGAAAAAATAAAAATATAATTAAATCAAAATTCAAAATTAATCAAGTAAAAAAGGCAATTGAAATGTTAAAATATATATAAAATTACCTGAAAATAATTAGATATTTATTTGATAAAATTAAATTATTAATTATCTTAAAAATTATTCCAAGTAATATCATCTATTTCTATTCGACACTATTATCAAGATGAGAAGCATGTGGAGGGATCAGAGGGATTCACAGTCAGTGAGAGTAAAAAAAATTGTAAAGAAGACCGCAGTTTTTTAAAATAATTAAATTATTTTATAGATTATAAAATAAAAATTATTGTATTAACATTAAAAATATTGAAATAAAAAATAATATTTAGTTTGATTTAATAAATTAAAATATTATAAACTATAAATAGTTAACTTATAATAATCATTTATTATTCAAGAAAGAAAAAAAATAAATATGAAAAGAATAAGTTGCTTTTTACAACTATAACTAAATATAAAAAATGCCGCCCCCAGATAAGTGCCGCCCGGTGCGGCCCGCACCCACCGCACCCCCCTAGGTACGCCACTGTATAGACACATAATTTAATTGTCTCTAAAAAACAATCTAATAGATATATCCTATAATTATATTATAATGATCATAAATATACTTTTAAAATTCTCAATATAAATTCCTTTATCCCATTCAACTTTTAATTTTAATTTAATATAAAATTTAAATAATCAGCAAGTAATTGGATTAATTTAAAATTATTTTATAAAATAAATATACCAGATTTAAAAAAAATATATTAATATCTTTTTTTTTAAATTTTCTAGATAAAATAATATTAAGAATGCATATTTCCATTCAAAAACGTACAATTTTTGACAAGGCTCATCTGAAAGATTTATTTTTATCCAGAAACTCTGTTACTCCAATTTCACTAAGTTTTAAAAAATAAACAAATCTTTCTATAAATCACATTTTTTAAAAAAATTCTAGCATGTCAGTTAATTGTGATTTGTCATTTAATAAAAAATGTATTAAATGAAAGTACGAGAAAGTTATAATTTTTAATTAAATAATTAATAAAATTTATATTTAATATAATATGTATATTAAATTCATTAGTATATATGTATAAGTATTAAAATTTCGAAATATTGTCCTGATAATTATTCCAATAAAAACACATAATATTTCATAATAAGTTTGAATTGTTAATGGTGGGTTTTTAATTTAATTTAAAATATGTATATATATAATTTTTATAGTTGGAATATTAGTTATATTTTATTTTATAAAATAATAATAATTCATAAATAAAGAATAATTATTATCATTTAGTAACTTGTATATTATTGCATTCAAAGAAATCCGATTGGGAAAAGGTGGATCTCCTCTCATAAGTCAACACAAGGTTTAATACTATGTATCATGAAGTAAAAAAATAAAAGATTGAAAAATGAATCATTTGATCAAAAGAATGAAGTATTTTAGGCTAAAATTCGAATTTATATTATAAAAAAATAGAAAATCCAAGGTCTAATCTTGTTTTTTTAATAACATTATGAATTTGCATTATTTATTCTTGAAGAGAAGAGAGGAATTTAATAACTAATATAAAAATTATTCATTGTTAATTATTATTAAAGTTATACTTTCTGATATGTAAATATTTAAAATATGTTATTATCATTTTCTAATAAACTTTTTGAAATTATATTAAATATATTTTTTTATAAATTATAATTTGAAAATAAAAAAAAAGGTTTGATTCATTGGTTTTTTAAACGTTTATTTTAATTAAACTATTAAAAAGTTAATATTTAAAATATTTATATATTGATTTATTGAATCTCATTTGAATTTTGAATAAATATATATTAATTCAAATATATTGTGCATTTATACAGTTAATTTTTTTTTTAAATCATGAAAAAAAAATGATTTAATAAATTGCAAATAAAATTTGATATTTGTAAATTTACAAAATATAATTTTAGAATAATAATTTAATGCAATAAATGTTTTTTTATTTTCCTCTCTCTTTCAAGATAAATCCATTAAGTTAACTTTGTAAACAATCCATTCTGCAGCAACATCAATTTACATTTTTTTTTACATTACTAAATTTTTATATATGTCCATATTGTATTATTTATTTTTCTAAATGGTTCTGTTTTAAATAAATAAACAGAGAATGAGATGCATAAAAAATAAACTTGAATTGAAGATGATGTTAATGTTGTACGCATGATTGAATTTCAAGTTGATTACCATCCGACGGAAGGTGGGGACATACCACTTTAAAGTTTTCTTTCACCTAATATTTAAATATATATTTAGCTAATTCATGTATATTTATTAAGATAAAGAAATGAAAGAAATTAACCATTTATTTTGGCTATTAACTATTTGAAATGAAAAATGTTTTCATTTATTTTTCTCAAAAAATCTTTGAGCAATCTTCTATGTATATAATAAATTTTTTATTGTTATTTTATTTTCACTTAATATTTATAACTGAAATATTTTTTTATTATTATTATTTATTTATATATAATATATAAATTACTTTTTAATTTTCATTTTTATTCAATTTGTTTTTTTAATTTTTACCGACCGACGATAGTAAGGGAGGTATTGTTTTTCATATTTTCAATTTTAATTAAATTTTATATTTTATTGAATGATAACTAAAAGTTCATAATTGAATTAAAAAATGACTACTCAATAGGGTTTCAAATAATAAAAATAGATTCAAATAAATAAAATAGATATATATAGGTAATTTTATAATATATTAAATAACTCTAAGTGATCTATAGAAATTTATAAAAAATTATTTATCTAATTTTCATACTTTTTTTCATGCCTTTTAATTTTGTTCATAAAATTTTATTCAAATATTTAGGTAAAATAAATGAAAATTTCTCTTTTAATTCTCAAAATTAATTTTTTCATGTAAAAAAATTAAAACTTTTTGTTATTAAAAACTTAAAAATTTAGATCCTTTTTTACTATCTCGTAAGAGATAGTATTGCGATCACGAAAATTTTCGATGTTGAGATTTTGATGTTTTTATACGTTTTGAAGGTTCCTCAATCATTTTCACTAAGGTTGAGAAAAATGTCTGTATGTGTGTGTATGTATGTATGTAGACAAGATTACGCAAAAACGGTTTGAGCTAGAATGATGCAATTTGGTACATGCGCATTATTCAAAATTCATAGTTTTCTATCAACTTTTGAGAAATGTAGCTCAACCGGAAGAGGGTCATTACCTACAACGTTTTGATTTTTTTTCCTCTAAAGTGTTTGATAATTTTTCACATGATTAATAATTGTATAAAACTGCTATATATAGAATTTCAGCTTGATTGAATGGCTGAAAGTACCAGAATTAATTTTTTAACACTGCAAATCTCACGCGCCAACACGTGCCATGTTGCCATCAATAAAAAACAAACATGCCCTGGTTTAATATTTATTATTTATAATTTATAATTAATTAAATTTAATTTAAATATAATATATTATGTTATTTAATCCAATTCAAATTGCGAGATAGTCGAGTGGAGACACTCCAGCTTATTTTAATTAAAAATAAATTCTTCTTTAAATTATGTAATTTTTTACTGTCTTCCATTAAATTTGTATCTTTAGGTTTTACTATTATAATTCATTTTATTCTATGAATTATATAAATTTGCAGAAATATAAATTAAAGTTAAAATAATTAATAATTAATTTTTCTATTTGTTTTTAATTATTAATTAATATCTCTCTCTCTCTCTCTATATATATATATATATATATATAAATTTATTGTTATCAGGATTATAGGATTTTTTGTAAGGCGGGTGCCTTCTATTCAGGCCCTCTCAGCACATCTTCACTCCCCTCCCCCCCTCCCTTTTTGCCTCTTAACGTCTGAACCCACCGGTGTTGGGAGGAAGAGGTCAGGTTTCGCCTGGGCACACAAATTGACTCAACTTTTTCGAAATGGCTCCGAGTGAGTGTGTCGTCTGTCTATCTGCGCCCCCATATATCTATCTATCTATCTATATATATATATATATATGTTTAGTGACTGCTGCGGGGAGGATGTTTACTCGTCTCAAGTCATTTGTACACACGAATGCTCATTCATCAAAGGGGGTTTTGTGAGAGGAGAAAAATGATGAGGGGGGGGGGGGAGATTGAGAGGGAAGCTACCTGTATTAAGTGACAGACACTCTGTTTTGCTTTCGAAATGTGTACCAACAGACATTTGTTCACTTTTCGTTCTTAAAAGAAAGAAAAAAATAAAATATGATAGATAACATACAAAGAAGACTTATCTTTCAGACTAGACATTTCATTAATTAACAAGAGTCATAAAAAAAAATTAGAAAAATATTCGAAATCAATATTTACTTTATTTTTAATTAATGGATAATTATTTATTTGTTTATATAATGTTTTCAATAAAAATCTCTCTTTTATACGTTTTTAAAATAAATAATAATAAATATAAAGATTAATAATATAATAAATAAATAAAAGTACAGAAATTTGGAGAAATTTAAAACTATTTATATATTATTATAATGTATTAAGTACTTTAATAATGAATATGTATTTTAAATAATATGTCTGATGATAGCAATTATTATAAGCTGATTTATTTATTTATTATTTATTAAATTTTTTTTTACTTATCCAATTTGGATTATTAATGGTTGTTAATGGGTGTTGTCTCGACTACATGGAGAACAAATTCCCGACTAGAAAACAAATAAAACCTAGGGACGGCACCTATCGAAAAAAAAGAAACCCTTTTTGTTTAAACAGCCATGTAAATGGAAAATTATGAGATTGTCGCCAACCACAAGACGACCGAAAAAAACCACCTCCTTGTTGCATTGATGTATTGTTTAGTCAGCACTTGAGAAACAAGTACTTGTTCTTAGCGAAATTTACAAAACTAAACGACTCAAGTGGACAAAAGGGTAGAAAAATTTTGTAATAAATTCTAAAATAAAATCCTAATTTATCTCTACATCAATAGACTTTCGTTTTTCACTATTGAACTTGAAAGTTCTGGACCTTTGTGAGTGGAGCATTAAATATTATTCTCTGATATACCTCAAGCTAATTTAAATCTTCTCCCAATTCACTGACATGAATTTTTTATAAGGTCTCCCACAGGTTCTTAGGGGTTCTTTCTTAATTAGTTTCTCCTTAATCAAAATTATTGTATTCTATTCTAAGTTTTTATTAATAGGTTTATTTTTTTTATTTTTAATTTTTAATAAATTCTCTTTTTTTTATATGATATTATTAATAAAAAATAATAATAAATTGTATATAAAATTAAAAATTAGAATATTTGAATTTTTTTAAATTTTAACACATGTAATCAATCATATGCATTAAGAATGAAAAATTTTGAAAATCAACTTGGAATTAAATTCAGAAAAAAATACTGATATATAGAATATATAGACTATTCGAATATAATTTAATTTATATATAATTTCTCTCCTATTTTAAATTTAAACAATACCTCCCTTACTATCGTCGGTCGGTAAAAAACGGACTGTTAAGAAATTAAGATGTCCTATGCAACATGGATGGGTAAATAAATTGGACTGGTGAGGAGGCAATTTATAATTTTCTTTTAATTCAGATTAAGGACAAATCGGACAACATTATATCAAATCTCGCTAAGAACATTCAATATTTCTGTACACAAATTTTTCAGAGTTTTGACACAAGGCGTATGACTCACAATCACTTTAAATTGAAATTTATATAAATTAACAAAGTGAACATTTTTATTTGTTTAAATTTTATTATAATGAATAAAAAAAATTAAATATTTAGATCACGTGATTAAGAGAATCAAGAAACTTGAGAGAAAATAACTGTTAGGGACACTTGGAGAAATGTGGTTGATGCGGCCAAGAACTTTCGAGTATCTTTGAGCCACACATAGATAGATAGATATAACATATACAATAATAATATATATAATTAATTTACTGATTAAATTAAAATAAATTTTAAATAAGAACACAAAAAGAAATGATTGTCTTATGTTATGTACTGATTGAAACAAAACGGATGAAAATCTTTTACTACTTTCAACCAAATACGATGTACCACTCGGGGGTACCCTGTCTAGGTGTGAAGAGCACCGAAGGCGCTTCTGAGCAGCTAGTATATATATAAAATAACGTTATCTTATTGAAAATCATATAAAATTGTTCTGATATCTTTAAATTTTCTTCATTTCAATATAATATTCACCTGGATTTAATTAATTAATAGTTGGTCCTTTCAATTTTTACTCCTTAATTAAAGTATTTTCTCATAAGCTCATTTCGATAAAATAAAGAATAAATAAAACTAAAAAATAAAATACTATATATTCAATTATAAATATAGGCAAGCCATGACTAACGAGAAACAAAAGTAATAATAAATAATTAATTGAATTAATAGAGATTAAACAAAACAATATTAGGATTTTTAATCGCTAATATATTTATTAATTCATTAAAGACTACATATAACCAAATATAGCATAATTACTATATTTTTAATAAATATACTATATATATTAAATATTATTTATATTTTCAGGATTATCATAAAAATTGATTCCTTATAAGAGATTCATTATTAAAATTAAATATATACTTTTTCTTTGAATATAAACTTAATTTTTGCTTATCATCTATTCTTATCTAAAAATCAATTATATTAAAAATACATTAAAATTCAGCATAATAGTAAATATATTTTTTATTTTCATTATTGATTTGCAAATTTAATGATAAATAATTATGGCCATGTTGATAATATATATATATATATATATAATAATTTTAATATCATAAGATTACATACACATATAATAATAAACACTAATTTGAAAATTAAATAAATTGATCAAATCAGAAGGTTAAATTGATAAAAGATTGATATTCGATTAATATATATGATATTAGTTAATTTTATTATTTTATTATAGCATTGATTTTAAACATTCGACAGTTTTTGTTTGTAGTCTATCGAAGCAGTTATGATGATGGATGGAGGGAGAGGAGTGGAAGGAATGGTAAAATGGTGACCCTTCCGCAGAGGACTTCACGATAACCTTAATGGGGGTCAAATCTGTTTATTTATAGCGGCATTAAGAACAAACCCCTCTCTTTCTGTCTTCACTTCTCAATAACATTAGATAAAAACATTATATATATATATATATATAATATGTAAGATAGAGAAAAAAACATACTAAATAGTTCCAAGAGTTGGTTATTTTTCTTTTTAATTCTTTATCAGCTAATATAAAAAAGAATGAGAGGGATTTCGAAAAAAAAACATTTATAATTTCCAGGCTCCACTTAGAAAAATAAATTTTACCGACAATATTTTCTACCAAATTCGACTTAATTATACAATACAGTTTTATATTATATACAATAAATATGTATAAATTGATTACAAGAAAAATATTGATTTCTACTTACCTATTAAATATAATCAATTTATTTAAAGATAAAAAAATATATACAAATAATCTCAGGAAGTTAAATTAAGAAAATCTTGATTCAATTAATGAATTAAAATAAATCAGCGCAATGGATCTATTTAATCCGATTTCTTAATAGATTTTTATTTACCTAGTTTAAAATAACAATAAACATTTAGGCACGTGTAAGTGCAGAAAGATAACCTTTTATATTTCACTTGTTTACAGCTATAAAAAAAAATAATAAATTTTGAAATCTATATATTTATAAATATAATCAAAAAAATATTTTTATTTCTTATTAAATTAAAACAAAAACAGAAATATTGGTTTCGAATAAAACGAAAAAACGTAAAGTAAACTCTCGGAAGGTTTAATTAATTAATTTATTTATCTATTTGTAAACTTTTAATGGTTAAATCATCAAAGGACAGAAGAAGAAAGAAGAAAGAAGAAGCATGAAGAAAAAAAAGCTTCTGATGATGGCGTACCTAGTAAAATGCACATAAAACAAATAAATAAATCAATTTAAATCAAACCACATATTACGAAATAATTAATCCTTGTTTAATGTTTATTTTTTTAAGTTTAATTTAGTTTAGTGTTTATAATAAAACAAAATATGCTAACGAGTGCATACTTTCAGATGTATATATTTTAATTAGAATTGAAATGAAGTTATTCTTTTTTTATAAGGGAATTTTGTAAATAAAATCACATATCGATATTTGTTATTGTAAATTTATTCAAAAAATACAAAAAATATACACAACGTTTCGATTGCTACTTCTGCAATCGTTATCAAGCGACTGCACTGTTCGAGCGTCCAGTGACTCTTTTTTTAATCATTTAATTATAGTAATATTTAAAAAAAAAAAAAAAAAATTGTTATGCATTTGAATTTTAGTATTTTTTAATTATAAATTTTTTTAAGATGTTTAAGGGAATGTTATAAACATTTTAAGGTCCCTAATTATTGTGATGGTTCTATCTAAACTCTAAACAATAGCTTAAACAAGTCCATAATATATATATATATATATATATATATAGAATTAATTAACTAACAAATTATTGATCAAATATGTATATTGTTTTGTTAATTATTCATTTTTATGTATATTTTTTATTTGTTGTTTGTAAATGAGTTTACATAAATGTGGCTTGTTGAAATGGAAGATGCTTGAGTGATAATGAGCATTTTGGGGGAGAAGAGGGGCGCGAGAGGCTTTTGATATCTGACCCCCGGGGGTAGCAAGCCAAAAGACATCCCAAAGGCTTATTTATGGGCGCCGGCTTCCGTTGCTTCTCCTCGTCTCTCTCAGGCTCCCGGTCTAAACCAACCATCTTCTGATAGAATGACAAAAAAAATCCCTCTCTCACCACAAACCTCGATAAACATTTGTAATATAAACCCCTTATGGTAAATCAAAAGAATAAACTCGCTTGCCAAGACAAATCAGACTAATTAACCAAAAATTCAACATATTTAGGCAAAAAAGAAAATTAAATAAAAAAGCATAAGAAAGAATTCGAAGAAAATATGGTTTTAATTAGATATTTAGGAGTGATAATATTATGAATGAATTATTAATGAATATTTACTGGGAATATTTTACAATCTCTCTTTGGCAAAAAATATCCTCTCTCACTCATATGGTATAGTTCTGAACTAAGGACTAAGGAACTAGTTCTGAGGACGAGAGAATCAGAATATATATACATTTCCCCGCATATGTGTACTCTTGCCTTCATGTTTTGGTAAATGTTTACTTTTACCTTCATATTTTAAGGAAAGTTGGAATACAAATAAATTAAAAATATTATTGCAGTAAAAAAGTAACATTATATTTTTAATAGAATATATGTATATTAATTTAACATACTTTTGGTATAAAAGTTAAATTTTATAATACATAATAATAAATAATTTTATAATAAAAGAACATATAAAAATATATGTTGAACCAAATGTTATTTATTTGAACAAGAATTGCTATGAAAGTTAGAATTGAACAATATTCCAGCATTTTTACAGCTGCATTTTTTTGAGGAACATGTTCCTTTGCAATTGCATCTTTTAAAACCCCCCACCAGTAAAGGACTCTCTGCATTCCTATAATTTCTCTTAATGATTTCTCTACATTTTGAGGAACATCTTCGTAAGATATCAATTTTTATTCGCAAATGGCGAATTCATGCCTAGAATAAGATTGTTTCAGAACCCCCTGTTTAGTTCTTAATTTATATAAATTCCTATCGTCATCGATAGATAAAACAACACAAATCAAATTTTTTGGATCTGTTTTAACGATGTCTGTGTGCTACACAAATGACATGATCAACAACAGCAAAAATTTAAAAAAAAATTGAATTTGTCGTCAGCAGCGCCAACTAGCAACGCTAAATGTAAAAATTAGATTTGACTATCACCCGCCTGTTGTAAGGTTAGGTCTGCATAAACATAACCTCATTTTAGATCGATTAGTGGCCGTTCGCGAATCACTGTTGAGCGCACCACTTCTTATGCTCACATTTACCAAAGAGTTCAGTTTTTACATTTCTCTTATTTGAAATTGTAACTGTTGGTTGAATACGCATTACCCAAACGAGGAGGTAAATGTACACATTTTTCGGTAAAAAAACAAAAATGTCAGTAAGTGTGGATCATTTCATTTTTAATTTTAAGGAAAATGATATTAAAGAGAAATATGAAATCGAAACTTTGTGGATTCTATAGTTTTTACTTTATATTGTTCATTCTTTGACAAGCTGTTATTCACCTGTTCCAATGTAACGCAATGTATTCCTTAAGCCTGAACAAAAGTTATTCATTTTTACTTATTAGATTATTAATTAAAGTTAGAATTACAGAAAATTTTTATTAGTTATAATAGTTATATAGGCATGTATTGTTTTATTTAATATTCTCAAGAAAAATAACAAATAATTTAATAAGATATATTATTATATTTTGAATGAAGATTGTTTATTCAAAGTATTGAAATAAATTTAAATTCATTTTATAATTTAAAATACTGATAATATCTGGTTTTTTTTTTAATATTTATCTTTAATTAATTTTTATTATATTGATTCTTATTCAAAAAAATTAGAAGATATGATTATTTTATAATTATATAAAAAAAAAAAATGTAAAATGGAAATGTTCAAGTAGATTTGGTTGTATATAAACATAAATATAGTTTCAAAAAGGAGTTGGGGGAGGGGATGTTGCAGTGGTTGTTATTGGTTTCCGGTCGTTGCTCGCTAATTGACAAGCCAAGGAGAGCGCACGTGTCCTTTTGACACTAAGACCTTCTGGTCTAAGGTTCTCCCTTCGGGTCAGGGGTCATTCCACACATTCTTCTGTCGTTCTGGTTCCAGCTTGTGTCAATTTATTCAACTTTGACAACGCGTGCCTTCAGGAAATCTTCCCCCAGTCTCATTAGCTCTCAGAACCGAAAAATAATGTTTTTGTCTTATCAGAAACTATTCTTCAGATAAAAGAAAATAAATTATTCTCATTCCTATTTATTATAAGAAATCTTTCGAATTTATCTTTTTTAATTATATATTTTTACTTAATATACATATATTCCATATATAATTTTATAATCTAGTATACTGGAATAGAATAACTAACTACATATAAGTGAAATGAAAATTAATATATTATATCTATGCATAAATATACATATATGTATATAATATCAAATAATAATATATAATCAAAGTGTGTTTAATTTAAATAAAAATTAATTGACTAGTTTGTTTCGGTATAATTGAGTAATCATTACTATTTATAATTATAGCCCTTGACAACAATATTTTTTTTTTAATAAAAAAGTTGCCTAAACGTCAATCACGTCATTCACAAAGAATGAGCCGTTTATTGGAAGATTTCATAATTTAGACATGAAATGAGAAAAGAAAAAACTGCAGGAAAAAAATTATCAATTGTAAAAATAAGTATATCGACCATTATACTTAAAATTTAAAATTGTTATACAAAATCAGGTTAAATTAAAAATTCGAACGTGTTTAGGGAATAAATTTATAGAAAATTAATGAATATAAAATATATTGTAACAAATGAACCCAAAGTAAATAGGAAAAATAGTTTAGCGGGAATCACACCGAACTTCATTAAGTTAATAATTAGATAAAAATAATATTATGGGATTAGATACTGATATGGTATATAAACTAAATAAAATAAATATTAAAACATTCTGCTTATATCTATGCGACAAATGAACAATAAAATTCTTGTCTAGAACAACCATGTTTCTCTCTATAAGCCACTTGCATCCAATTTATATTCTCTTTTAATTTTTTCATATCTAATTTTTTTATTAATTTCTCATCTCATACTTCGTCTAATATTATAAATATTAAAAAATATAATATTTTTGTCTATTTGAATATTTCATTAGAAAAAATATTTATTTTTCTTTTTAGTGTATTTTTATATTAATTTTATTATCAGTAAATTAATTATTATTGTATATGTGATATGTTATATCTATCTATCTATGTGGCTCAACGATACTCGAAAGTGCAATGTGCAGACAAAAACCTTTTTTTATATATATACAAGATTATAATTAAAGGGAGTTTTTGAATGGAGATCCACAGAATATAAATGATGACTCAAGAAAAAAAAATAATTAAAAACTATTTGAAAATTTGAATATAATAATTTACTTGAAATTCACTACACAATTTAATTATTTTTAATTTAATTATATATATTTCAATAAAAATAGTTTATTTAAATTTATTTATTAGAATATAAGTAATAGCTTATCAATTTAAATAAAAAACAGAAAATGTTTCGGGAGCCGCTCCCTCTCTCTTTTTTTCTCACCCCTCCTCTTCTTTATGTTGCTTCTTATCAATGTTGAAGTTAAATTAACCGGCTTATCAAATTTACGATGTGTGGCTCGTTGAGTTCGCTCGAGCAAAACGGAAAAAGTGCTTTTGTAACCGAGGCGTGAAATAAAACCGAGCTCAGTGAACTACAAACACAAACACTAATTAATTTCTAATAATATATAATACGCTTCAAAGCATATAATCTTAATTAATCATTCAATTTAATAATCTAATTGTGAATCAAATAATGAAATTATAAAAATTATGTTTTTTTTTATTGAAGTGTGTGTGTATGTGTGTGTGTGATTAAAAATATTATGTATTTTATCTTTGTACTTTAAGTTATAACATATTGATTTATTTACAATTGTAGAAATTTAAATTTACATTTTTTACTTTTTATAATAATTTTAATTAAGGTATCATTAGATTGAATTTTCCTTTGATGGTAGTAGTACCCCTAATTATGTGATTATGATAAAAAAATATCTTTGAAACTTCTGATTCTATAAGTAAGATATTATTATTCTTTGTAAAGATTAGAAAGCAATATGAAATTCAACCAATGCATTTTTTTAATTTTCTTTTATCAAATTATTGATTTTTAATTGAATGGACAAAATAAAATTGATTTTCTAATTTACTAATTAATAAATATTATAAAGATACAAGAGATTACAATATTTCTGTTAAATTTATGAACGCCTTAATGAATTTTGTAAATTATTTATTTATAATATTAATTTAATTACATGTATTTATTTATTTATATCCATTAATTATTGTTTATCTCTAATTACATATCTTTTTTTCAAATAATGATATATAAAATATTAAAAAAATAATATAATGAATAAATAATTAACGCTGATAAAAAATTATAATTAAATTTTTTTTCTACTTATTTTTTTTTTAAACTCCCCTTCACTCAAAATTGTATCGAAGTGTGTGATTCAAACCTTTACTGTGCGTTTCCAATGAACTTTTATGTTTTTTGGTTTAACCAAAATTAAAATTATAAAAAAAAAAAAATATTTAAATAAAATTTTCTTGAAAACATCCCGTTTCCATTTTTTCATAACATATAAAAGTTTTTTTTTTTTTTAATTGCTAATCGTAATCGTAATACTTACAAATTCATGTATTATTTTTATACAAAATTTAATTTTTAATTATAAATCCTACATTTTTGTATATAAATTAAACTCAACTCAAAATAGAAAAATAATTAACATGTGTAGACAAGTTGTCTAATGATACAGAAGAAAAAAAGAATTGAATAGAAAGAGAGGGATGGCGGTGTTCCCTTTATAGTTTTTCTTAACCCCGTCTATCTAAAAAATATATAATGTATAAAAATGGTAGGCAAATAAATCTTCGAAACACAGTTGACAGCACTTGCGCTTAGAGGAAGCCTTTGAGAGATTCAAATTAATGCCAGACGGTTAGCAATCAATGTCTCACTCTCAGTTCACAAAGAGAAAGAAAAAGAAGGGGACAGAGAAAAAAATTTCAAATCATCTTCCACAGTACTAACATTCATATGGTTTCATAATTATTAAACTTCATACATGTTTTCATTTGGATTATTTATCATTTTAAATAAATTCTAATGTAGGTACAATGTATGATAATGTATAATGATTTTTATTTTAATGGCAATGGTTTGGATCATCTGGGATCACGCAAAGCTCCCACTTTCTCCTTATTCACACATACTATTCCTTTGTACTTTGTATGTGCTTCTTTGTTTTATGCCAGATCTTCTTGAAGAGCAATTATTTGAATTTTCTGCCGATCGAGTTCCATTAATAGATTAAATGTAACTTTCCGGCTTTTTTTTTTTTAATAAGGGTATTGATGTTCATTGTGCCCATATATTTAAGAATGTTCCTTGGGTGTTTAACTTCAATTTTCATTTTATCTGTTCGTGAAGCTCCAGATCCTCCAGAACGGGTGGATTGAGTACCACATGGAGTTCTCATCATGATCCATTGTTGCGTGTGGTTGCTTATTTTGAAGTAATCCTACTGGAGCAGGGTTATATAGAACCAGGCTTGTTAGTTTCTGGTGTGGGTGGCAGCTGATGTTAAATTGAATTTATTAGAAAAATTTGTTCTTAGTTGGAATTGAACGCCGGCTTCATGTGTAGAAAACTGCCACTATACACGCACGACTAAGCTGCCTCTTTATTATAAGATTACTATATAACTTATTAATAATAACAAATTTAACTGTGAAAAGGCTTTAACAACTCTATTTCTCCAGCTATCATTTTCCTGAGCCATTTTCATTTAGATCTTTAATATTTGATTGTATTTTGTTATTATCTTATCATTTATATTCTCTTTTTTTTTTTGGTTTTCTTATAAATAAATTTTTCAACCTTTCTATCATTTTAATCTTTTTATTTATTTATACGTATTTATTTTATAATTCTATTTTCTGAGCATTTATTTTTATATATGTATAATTATACAATTTTTATTTTATTATTTAGAATAAAACTAATTTATTTAACCTATCATTATTATTATTATTAGTATAATTAGAGGATCGAGGCACTTCAGCTACTACGGCCATTTGTACCTTAAAGAAATCATCCATCATACAAGATAAATTTCATTTATTGAAAATTTCATTCATGTTTTAATTTTAATTATTTATCATTTTGAATAAATTTTAATGTAGGGAAAATGTATATTTGCTACTAATTTGATTAAATGTATATATTATTGATATTATAGATATTATTGCTAATCTGTTTGCTGATACTTCCGTCTTTGCCTACACTTCTGTCCTTCATGTCATCAGAGATTTTTTAACTGAAGACATTTAGGTTACTCATTAAATGTTGATAAATGGATTGTTGAGTTGTCACTCTGGTTTCAAATGTCTTTCGAAACCTCAACTCTCAAAATGAGGTTTCTTTGATTTTTTAATAGATCCCTCAGAGGTTAAAATGCGCTTGAGGACAATTTATTCTAGTTTTTTTTTAAGTAATTATACTTAATTTAGGTATTTCTTGAATTCTAAATAATAAACACATGGAAGATTTAAAACTAATTATTTTTGATTATTAATTATAATTTATATTTATTTATTATATTATAGGTAATTGGTAATTTTAAACTATTCCAAAATTTTTGAATTAAACTAATTTTTCCTCTGGTCAAAAATAATTTTTTTATCAAGATTTAAAATTTAAAATAAAATTTAATGGAAAGTACATATTTTACAATACACTCCGATACATTTAAATAAACAGACTTTTTAAACATAATACACATATCATTGGCTTAGCAAAATATTTGGCACATTCCAATTTTCTCGGCATTTTTAAGTTATTAATAGCATAATCATGCCACCATTGTTCTATTGAAATTTAAATGACTCTTCATGTAAAGTTGTAATATTTATTAAATGATTACATTTATCACAAAATAATGTGATATTATTTATATCCATTTAAATAATTGAGACAGATTTAATTTGGTGTTTTATTTATTATATTATTTAATAATAATAATAGATGATACCGAGACCACTACTTGAAACATTTCAATATGTTTTATAAACTAAATGTAAACTAAAAATATAAACTTTAGAAATAAAAATTATAAATTAATCACTTAGTGAACTTTCAAGTTATTGATGTATTGGCTTTATTCTCATTTAGGTTGTTATGGAAGACCACTTCTCCGCTCTTTTCAGCTTGATGGTGTAACAACCGAAATGTATAATAAAGAAAATATATCAATAAATCTTATATATCCATGTGTTTAAATGTAGAGAATGGAAATATATTTTTTCAAATTTAATATGAGCTTAAGATAAAAAAGTTAAATGTTTTTATATTTTAAAAATATTTTTTATGGCTATTTTTTAAAAATAGTCATTTCGTGATGAATACCAAATATAAAAACTGGTTATGTTTTTAATCATTTTTATAATTATATTTATTTTTCATTTAGTCCCGGAAAAAGAAAATAAGATAGAAAACGATATAAGAAATTTTCTTAATGGGCAAATATATTGGTGAGAAATTTAAAAATAACAAAAGTAAATTAAAAGAAAACGAGGGTATGAAATGTAATTATTTTTTTAAAAGTTATAATTAACTCGGTTTTTAATGTAATCCATCAATTTTAGAAAGCAATTATAGGAAATTTGTTTTAAAATTCCTTTATTTTATAGAATTAATATTTATTTTAATTTATTTAATATCATTATTTTTATTTGTTTCCTTCTACTCTTGTCTTGTAAATTATTAATTTATTTTTTATTATCTGAAAATATTTGATAATTACTTAATAATTTACACACAATATTAATTCTTTAATAAATTCTTTTGATGACAATTAAATTTGTCTTATTTTTCTTCTCTTGTAACCGTTCATCTAAAAATCTAAACATAAGATTAAATTTAAAAAAAAAATTGGTATGAAATGAAAGAGAAGAAAGAGGAGACAAGATGAAGAACATGAGAGGTTTTAATAGCATCAACAGTTTTGGCATCCAAACAGACCATTTGTCACTGGCTGAGAGCGAAGGGGGGAGAAAGCAATAGCGATGAGGTGAGGGGGGGGGGGGCGAGGGCGGACGCCAACTTTGAACGAAACACGTTTTAAAAATGTCTCATCGATTTCCAACTTCTTTTAGGCTAATTTGAACAAATAAATATAAAAAAAACCGAGTTGAACTCTTTTGAAAATGTTGAAAAAACATTTAAATGATTGAGACAGATTTAATTTTGTGTTTTATTTATTATATTATTTATAAAATATTTTTTTCGAATGAAAATATTTAGACATTTCTGAATTACAAAGAATAAACAAAAACAAATTAAAAGGATTTGATGATGAGAAAAAATAATAGAAGGATCACTAACAAATGACAAACATTCATATCGAAATATCCTATAACATTAAAGAATTCATTCATTCATTTTATTAGAATAAAAAATTAAAATTAATGAAGCATTGCTTGATTTGTTTCTTCTAATTTATTTTTTATATTTCTTAACCACATCTAAAATATATGAAATATAATCATAGTGAAATAATCAAAAAAAGAATAATATGACTGCAACATGACTGACAATTTAAAATTTAAGATTTAGTTCGACATAAATAAATAAAACATGCACTTAATTGACAAAATACTCAATTATTTATTTTATTTATTATTATATAAAAGCGATATAAGATTGATTAACTTTTGGACGAATTGATTTCAATTTACTATATATATAGATACATTTTTTTTCACTTTACAATAAAATATGACAAATAAAAAATAGCAATTAATTTATAGGTATATTAATATATAAATTTAAGTAAAAAGAAATATTTTTAAAAAATACACTTTACTTAAATTTATTTTATAATTTTTAGTCGTATTCAGCGCCTCTAGAACTGCTATCGCAATCTATGTTTGAAATAGTGAACTATTCCATATTCCGCATATGAAAGTTTAGTTAATTAATTACCACTAATAGATAAATAATTCAGTGGATTTTTCAATTGATTCGTGTATTATTAGCAGGAGCAAGCGCGTATGCAAAATTTCAAGTTGATTGAATGACGGGAAGTTGTTGAAATATCGATTATAAAATGCCGCGGACAACCCGCGTACAACCGGACAGAGTGAGTTAAGTAAAAGTGTATAATAAAAAATAACCAATATATAATTCAAAATAGATTAACTTATAATTTAATTAATTAATTTTATTTTAGTATTACTATTATATATGTAGTATTATAGTCAGTGGTGTATTGGGAGGGGAACGCGGGGTTAGTTATATGGAAAAAAATAGTTTGCAGAAAATAGGACTTTTTTTGCTCCCACTATGCGTTCCCTTACTTCTTATTTTACCAATAGATCATTGATTATAGTAAAGGTATTATTAGGTGAATTAATTTAGTATCTAACCTCAAAAATTAAAAGTGTTGTTCAATTTTTAATGGAAACGTTCAAGTAAATGAACAGAAAGTATTATGTATTAATTAATTAATTAGTAGTATTATCAATTCTTAATGTTATGAACAGACTATTATATTATTACAATGTTTATCCATATTTATATAATTATGTGAAAAATAAATAAACATAAAACATGGTTTTTTGTTTCCCATTAAATTGCAATTGATTTCTATATTTATAATTAAAATACTCTACAGAAAGATATCTATAAAATTATTTATTCATAAAACTTAAAAAATTAATATTATATAATAGGTAAAAAATTAATTTCACTTAAATTGAAGAGATTTTTATAATGAAATACATACTACATACGTACATACTACATATATAATAGTAATACTAATATTATATTAATTAATTAAATATATTTAAAAAAAGATGAAAGAATACGATCGACATTTTTATTTCTTGAGTTTTGTATAATCAATTAAAATAGAGATTACACACACTCTACAAACATTAGCTGTTCTATTTTCATCCCCTCTCAAATTTTAAGCAAAAATAGAAAGAAAATAGCTTTTTCAAAGAAAATATTTAACATAATTAAATCAACTAGAAGTTTGCCAACACTTAAATAGCTGATATAATATAAATAAAAAAATTATACATTTATAAACAATAATAAATTAAAGTAATTTTATATTGATAAATTGATATTATACGTACTAAAGATTAGGAAAATAAAAGTTTTATGACAGATAATAAATTAATGATAATGTCAAGTAAATTATTATTAAATTAAATACCAATATAAAATTAGTGATAATTTACATTTATAATATAAATTAGTCTTATTTAATGGGACGTAGTTTTAAGAAGAAAAGTGAATATAAACTTTTAACAATTTCAAAATTTAGCGGTACTCTATAAAAGTTTAAAAGTATTTTACCTATTTTCTAATAAATTTCAATATAAAATAAAATAATTTTATTCGAAAATTTAATTAATTTGGGACCATAGTTTATAATATCACTATATAACTCAGAATTGAGGATTAAAAGGAATCTTTGAACTATTTTTTGTAATTTTTTATCTTTTAATTTTCAAACGTTCTGTTTATTGACATCACAATGTCTCTTTTTTTCATTTGACAATATGGCCACCCTTCTAATAATGGGTTAGGAGTTAGCGGGCAACCAGCAGGTTTAGAAATGACTCTTCAAAGGGTTGAGTGTCCAAGTCTGATAACAAATGGTCTGTGGGTTGAACCCTTATCAAGACATTGATTTTGTTATTTTTTACAAATGAGAAGTGATAAAATAACAAAACCAAAATACAATACATTTTCTAATCAGCCAAAATCATTAAAAAACAGTAGAAAACAGTGAGAACAGCACCAAATACTGCTGAATAACGGCGGGCAATCGCGAGTAAATATTTTAACTTGAAAAATTATTTTATATATATATATATACTAGCTGCTCAGAGCTCCTTCGTCGCTCTTCACATCTAGACGGGGGCTCCGCCCCCTGTACCCCCGAGTGGTACATAGTATTTGGTTGAAAGTAGTAAAAGGTTTTCATCCATTTTGTTTCAAACAATGTATAACATAAAACATTCATTTCTTATTGTGTGATTATTTAAAATATATTTTAATTTATTTAGTAAATTAATT
The DNA here is from genome assembly GCA_963082975.1 of Labia minor. Lineage (NCBI taxonomy): Eukaryota > Metazoa > Arthropoda > Insecta > Dermaptera > Spongiphoridae > Labia > Labia minor. The sequence goes on along the minus strand of OY720349.1, from coordinate 64,939,991 downwards.
ATATATATTATTATTGAATATGTTATATCTATCTACTCGAAAGTTCTTGGCAGCTACAACCACATTTCTCCAAGTGTCCCCGGTGACCTCATCTTTCTTTGGCCAATAAATGCTGGAAAGAATAATCTGAATCTACTCTCATCTCCCAGGGTCATAGACCATGCGTGGCTCAACGGTACTCGAAAGTTCTTGGCAGCTACAACCACATTTCTCCAAGTGTCCTTATCCTGAGCCTCTGTTCCATCTCTCGTACGTCATTCCCTGATGTACTCATCTTTCTTTGGCCCATAAATGCTGGGGAGAATCCTATTCTCTGAATCCACTCTCATCTCCAAAGATCATAGACCATGTCTAACACTCATATAATACAACAGACAAAATAATTGTTTTATATATTTTAATTTTCATTCCCTTTTATAATAATTTTGATGAGATAAGCCTCTTTACTGCATGATAACAGGCGTTTTCCGATTGCAACTTCGATTTCAATTCTTCTCAAATATTATTATCCTTCGTGATTACATTCAATTTTTCTACATATTCAAATTCTACATTTTGTATGTTAATACTGCTCCTGTTTGTTTCTAAATATATTTATTTATCATTATTAATTTCAAACCTCATCTCTTTTCCTACCTCGATTAATTTTTCCTCGCTATCTGTAATTGCAATTGCCGAATCTCCTATTATATTTAAGTCGTCTGGGTCACCTAATATTTTACAATTGATTTCCACATCTTACTCTTTCTTTACTACCTTCAAGATAAATTTTAAGATCAAAATTTGAAAAAGTTTATCCGGATCTATTGAGTCATGCGTAGGTTTTACTAAAGTCTACAAATAATTAGTGAACAGAGATATTGAATTCGCGGTTTTTTTAATATCTGTCATAATGAAAATATCTTAATTAATGTTGATCGATTTGGCATGAACCCGCAATGATATCGTCTAATTTTCCTCCGCCTATAGTTTATAAGTATTGTATATGTTATAATAGAGTATAATATTTCTTGATCATTTCATTTCGATATTTTAATTTCATTGTTTGATTTTTATTGAATATTTTTAATTATAATAAAATTAGAGAAAATGCAAAGTTAGAGACTTGAGACAATTTATAAAAATTAATTTATAAAAATTAACGGTATAAAAGTATTGATAAAACTAAAGATAAATTAACAATATATACATTCATTAATAGTATTAATTTAAATTAATGGATTTATTTGATTTTTTATTATTAAGTTCATTTATTAATTTTTTTAGATCATAGTTAATTCCCTCCCTTAAAATAAAAGAAGTACCTATTCAAATATGGAAAGAATAAATACAAAATAATTTAAGTTAAATATGATTTAAATATTTTATTATATTAATTAAAATGAGAACTTTTAGAATAAATTATTTAATTGAAATGATATTTGAATATTAGAATTTAAAATAAAAAGTTAAAATTTATAATAATTCTTTGATTGCTAGTTATATACATTGTGTAAAATGAGTCCGCCAGTCAGTGGGCCACGCCTGGCTCTTGAATGAACAACACGGAGAACTATATATAAACTTTAAATCTCTCTCTCTCCCGCTCACACACACTCTCACCTCTCTCCTCATCCCCTCCACCTCTCATTTCTTAGTTATTTCAATTTCCACAAATTGTCTAATTTTTAAAATATTCACTAATTTACTTTCTATTTTTATTCTTTAATCCTTAAATAATATATTTTCTATTTTATGTTAAAATGTAAATAACTTACATTTTAACATATTAAACTATGACAGCAAAAAAGTAAACGAATTACATACATACATACAAACAGTCTCCTTTATATATATAGATATAAGATATATATCTTTAGTTTAAAAATTTACTCATGATAAAAAATAAATTTATTGTATAAATTTCTAAATTTGACAGTCCACACAATGATGTTTGTTCCAAATAATTATTTAGCAGAAACAATTTTATTAATATGAAATTCAGTCAATTAATTTAAATAATTATGATAGATTATCAAAATTAACATATTGTTAAAAATGAATTTTTCAAAGATGTAAGGATCAATTAGCAGGAAAAAATATTTTATCTCTTTTCCCAGTAAGAACTATTACACTATTTTATGAATATTTGATTAATTTAAAAATCTAATATTGTAATATAATTATCTATAATGATAAATAAAGTAATTCATTTTCATTATATTCTCTAGTAAAACTAGGAATAAGAGATTTTCAAAAAAAATTTTAAAATTAATATTTGTAACAGTTTTCCCGAATCTAAAGAGTTAGTTTTAAAGTATACAATTGATAATTTTCATAAGAAATAATAAAAATACATTGTAATGGAATTTCAAGTCATAGGCCTTAGACCAGGGATGTCAAACTCGAGGCCCGCGACAACTTTGCGCCCCGACCAATACATCGGCAAATATTTAAAATTTTTCAATATGGTTCTAAAAAAAAGGTAAACTTTCTACTTATTTTTAAAAAATTTTCAATTAAATTAAATTAAAAAAAAAAAGTAAAATGCTTTTCGCGATCAGAATTTTAAACATTTCCGACTATTATTCGAAATAAATTTTTTTGCGGCCCGCCTAAAAGTTAAACCTTGTTTGTTTGGCCCAAGTGTACCTATAAGTTTGACATCCCTGCTTTAGACTTTGAGAGAATTAGATGAAAAACAGGTTATTGTTTTTTTTTTTATGAAATTAAATTTCAATGATATCTGATAATTTGTTTAACGGAGTTAAAAAAATTTTATAAGAAACTTCATAGTTGCAAGATAAACAGAAAATAAGAAATTTATTTATACAAGAACTTCATAAAGGTGTTAATCTTATTTACCCGAAATGACATTACATGTAAAAAGAATTAATTTAATTCAACTTATTTGTGTTAGTACAATAGATATATTAGATAAATATAACAATTAAACAAAAAAATCAAGAAATATATGCATTATGTATTAAAAGTATTTGTTTTTGTTTTTTTATTTATAATATTTATTTAAATAATTTTTTTTTTTATAATTAAAAACTAAAATATCAAAAGATTTCTGACAGAAATAAATTAATTAGAAAATCTACATGTTTAGAAATCCTCTTCCATCAAATAAATATTTAAAATTTTCAAGTGATAAATAGTATATCATATAAAAACTTGCTTATCTGCGTTACCCAAAATGTAAGGCGATCCATTTTTTTAACCAAAACAACATGATCTATGCTAATCAGAATTTTTTTTTTTTTTTTTTGATTTATGAGTCTAAACTACATATACAATATTATATAAATCGGCAGAAATTTGTAAACTAACACCAAATGGAGAGGGTCCTATTTCTCTTTTCATTCATTCCTCATTAGTTGAACGGAGGAACCTAAGACAAGGCCGATGGGCAAATCTTTTGAAATTTAGCCGCAAAGCCTTCTAAGCAAAAAAAGTATACCTAGAAGGAGAAAAAAAAATAAAAACAACTCTCTGAGAGTTAAACTGATTGACGTACGAGTATATATGAGATCTAGGAGACAAACGAATTGTGAGTTTGTCTTGACAGAACAAGTGACACGGCGTCAAGTGACATTGTCTTATCAGTATCAATTGGTAAAGTAAATGTTTCAAAATAAAAATAAACCTGAAAGAAAAAAATTAGTTTGAAGACGGTTCTATAGTTGACTTTAATAAAAATGAAAACTCAAATATAACTTATATTAAATTACAATATATCTCTCGAAGAAATAAAATTTAAATTATTTAATATATGTAGAAAAACATAAAATTCATAAATAATATTATATAATTAAAATTTAAAATAATATAAGATCAAAAACAAGGGAGGATTATTGATTAAATACACCTTGTAAAATAAATAAATTTTTCTTAATAATAATTATTCAAATTTTAAAATTAAATGTTAATTGGGTAATCTTATATTTATTAAATAAGTAAATTTTAGAAAACACTAAAGCTTTTATCCGACAATTTATTTTTTTTTCAAATGATTTTGTTCATAAAAGAAAAATTTTTAGTTGTACAGTGATGCCTCGCATAACGAACGCCTCGCACAGTGAACGCTGCACACAACGAACCATAATGAACTAAATTTCATGATTCATATAACGAACTTCGTTTCACGCAACGAACTCGCCCGAGCTTCCACGATCGCTGCCGTTGTATTGCATCCCCTTGCGTTTCACATAACGAACTTTTCGCATAACGAACTTGCTCCTGGAACGAATTAAGTTCGTTGTGTGAGGCACCACTGTAAACTCCTGTAAAGTAGTGGCACAAAATTTTCGAGGGACTCCCAAAATGCATATCTATTGACTTGTTCCTAATTCAAGCTAGAATAGCTTATTTGTATTATTTAACAATTATATATAATATTTCCTTCTTATATTAGAATTAAAATAAATTCGAATCTAAAAGGCACTAATAGTAAGTGTTAATTTATTTAAAATCCCCTCCACATATCTTCATCATCGTTTTATGATCTGCATCTCATTATATTATTTATAAATTAAAATTTAAAAAAATATTATTTGTGCTTTTTTCATATCAAAGTTTTGTTTAAAGCATATGCTAATATTTATATTTATATTAAAGAGGTGTGTGAAAAAATACCCCTACACATATTAGCATTGTATATGTACATATATACATATATAGTGTAAATTAATTAATTGATTTTATAATTAAAAAATAAAAATTAATAATAATAATTTTGGTACAGTTCTTAGTAGTTTATTAAAAGGGAGAAAATTAAAATCAGAAAATAAATTATTTAAAATATATATAAATAAAAAAATAAAGTGGAATATAAATTTATGTTTGTAAATTTATCATAAGGACTAGATCAACATTTATAATCATAAATAATATTTTGAAGTAATTTTTTAGAAATATTCTATCATTTTTAGTATATATAAAAAAATGTTTAACTTTAAATAGTGGGTGGTTGTGTTTCAGATGCGACTGCAGGTTGTCAACCGTATGGGGAGGTGAATCAGTTGGGCGGAGTTTTCGTTAACGGACGCCCATTGCCAAATGGACTTCGAATGCGAATTGTAGAATTAGCCCAGTTGGGAATTCGTCCCTGTGATATCTCGAGACAGTTGCGTGTTTCTCATGGTTGTGTTAGTAAAATATTAGCTCGCTTCCATGAAACAGGATCTATTTTACCTGGAGCGATTGGAGGAAGTAAACCACGAGTCACAACCCCTAAGGTAATTTTTTAAAAATTAATGCTTTCAAAAATTTATCAAAGCAAATACTTAAACATATACTTAGATATATATTTATGAGATAAATAAACAAGTGTGCCATTACACAAGCCAACTTCTAATAGTGTCATATATGTAACGTAATTCAAGAAGCAAGTTGCAAGAAATAGCATAGGTTCTGGGATATTTTCTTATATTTTTACATTTACATATTTAATGTCAATGGACAACAAAATTTTAATTTATAATAGCTATAAAAATTTTCAATTTAATTTTCTCTGGAAATTTAAAAAACTAATTTGATTTATTTAAAACACCTTAGCGTTGTAAATGTTATTGTTAATGCAAAGAACACTTTTACTTCACGTAATAAAGAAATTGACGATTTTGTGTTTGTGGAGAGATCGATTGAAAAACGGCCGGTTGGAAGACCAAGGATGTAGCGGGCAGACAATGTAAGAAAGGTGATGGGAAAAAGTAGGAGTTAGATGAGGACACACATTTGGAGAAATGTGGTTGCTGCGAACAAAAACTTACGTAGAGCGAAAAAGATAGATAGATAGATAGATAAAGAAATGTCTTTTAAGTTTTTAAACATTAAAATTGAAGATTATTTTTAAGAGTGGTTATTGATTGAAATTTATTATTAAATGTTTGGCCAAATTCATCATCTCCTCACAACTACACTCTATCTTCCTTATTCTAACTTACATCTAAATATTATGATTAATTTTGTCAAACAAAAACATTATGGTTGTTTTTATCACGTTAATACTACGGTTCTTTATGTCCAAAGGATGTTGAGAATTAATTAAAATAATTATTAAGGGAATGATTTATATAAAAGTAAAAATAAAAAAAAAATTATGTCCAATATATAATATAATATATTATAGATAATGTATATACGAGTTCTGGTTTAATTACCTATAAGTATAAAATACTGAATGTATTTACAGTTGAATATAAAATATTCAATAAAGATTTAATTTAATATAACATAATATAATGTAAATTAAATGGTATAGTTCTATAAAGATTTATATAATATAATCTTCAATGTCAAATGTCTGTAAAGAGTTAAGATTATGTCCAAAAATTGACTACAGTATCCTAATACTAAAGATAATTATCATCAAATTATATTTAGTTGCATTTATATTTTATATAAAAAAAGTAATCATTATTTTTTTCTTTTAATAAACTACTAAATTAATTTATAATTAATAATATTTACCCTTGGTATTTATTAGAAAAAGTTTACTTGCTTGACTAATTGATTGGATTTATACTTCTATATTTATATTCAATAAATTTTGTTTATTTTTTTTTTTTCAGGTGGTTTCTTACATTCGTGAATTGAAACATAAAGATCCTGGAATTTTTGCATGGGAGATTCGAGATCGGCTTCTTTCCGACGGCGTTTGTGATAAATTTAATGTACCTTCTGTATCATCAATTAGTCGAATATTACGTAATAAAATCGGCAACAGTGTAAATCACCATCACCATCACCACCATCATCCAACAACATTGTACACGAGCAGTACGGCTGCAGCTGCAGCAGCGGCAGCCCTCTATCCAAACTACCACAACGGATATAGCGCCTCTTCCAAAATGAACGGCGGCACTGCAAATGGCGCTTTACACCCATCAACGGCTGCTACGAGCCCAACGAGCTTATCCCTCCACTCGCCTGCAACACCCTCCACGGCTATTAATTGGCCCAGCTCACATTCCATCAGCGATATCATGGCAGCGAACCATCGAGCAGCGATGGATGCCCTGTCGAGTGTCTCAGCCAACACGGACCATAGTACAAACCCTGTTCAAACCAACCAGCCTCCCCCACCGCCACCACCTCCCACTCATCAGTATAATTATTATATGTACCTTCAAAGCTGCAATACAGCTGCCGCGGCAGCTGCTGCAGCCGCTGCAGCTGCAGCAATTGGACATCATTGTCATGGGGCGCCTCAGAGTAGCCCATCGCTTTAGACTCAATCCTTTTCATCTACCCTTGCAATATTTAATGGATTAAAATTAAACCTTCAATATCATATTTTTGATATTTGTGTGAAATATTTTGTGAAACAAGACAAAAATTTATTTCAATATTATAATTTTGTATTATAACATTTTTTTTAACTGTAAAATATACATAAATGATTTTTCGAGAATATTGGTCTATCAATAAATGTCCAATTTTTATGATATTATACATATGATTCCGAGATACTTTTAATTTCATATTATATATTTTCAACAAACAATTATAAATTTACAGGAAAGTGTATTTTCTATCATAATTATTACTATGTTGTTTGTTTATTTTATAAGAATCACAATTTCTCTAATTTTTAACACAATATCAAATAACAAAATAAAGGGTTCTTGATTAAATGTCAAACACAGAATCAGTTGAATTAAAGTTACTTTTACATAGAGTACAACATATAAATAAGAAGCATATCCTACACTTTTGATAGAAAGTGACAATAAAAATAATTATCTTTTCAAACAACAAAGTAAATAATAACAAAAAAGCCCTATTTAAGTGCTATTCCATTGCTTCATCAAATAAATATAAATACATATCGAAGCAGTGGAATTTTTTATAAAGTTCAAATTAAAACAATATTTATGAATCTATAAATTAATTTATATTGAGATATTATTAAATAATTTAGTTTTTGTCCAAATACATAATAATTTGTATTAAATTAAAATAAATATCTTTAAAGTTTATCACGTTTTCACTTGAAATGAATTCAAATTTTATTGTTATAATTTGCAATGTCAATTTATTTTTTGTTTATAAACAAATAAAAATGTAATTATTTTTTTAACCTTTGTTTCTTTCAAATTAAATTATAATAAAATCATTTTTAAAGATATTTTTTATTAATTAGATATATATTTTGAAATAAGTATTTAAAATATATTCAAAAAATTAAAACTTTAGAAGAAAACAGTCAATAGTCAGAATAGTCAGAAAAGAAATGTAAGATCAAGTTCTTTAAGATATTCACTCGGTAAAAAAAATTAATAAAGTGAGAATATTAATTCATTATATATTTTATTTTTTGTATATTATATTAGTTAGCAGTTCATTTTATTAAAAATCTCTCCAAAAAAAAAATACTTCAACTTATGCATATTTTTATTTAAAATAGTAATATTTTTTTATTTAAAACTAACACTTTTGTTGTTTTTATAAATATTTGTCCAACCAATCAAACAACAAGAATGCCGCTTTAAAATATAACTCTCCTTTAGTATTTTATTTTAGAAATGTTCATAAATCATTTTTTTTTTATAAACTAGATTAACCTTGATTCAAATGACATGTTTTATTATTTTTATTAACTGTCTTTCTTCGTCATTTCTTTAACTTACACTGACCATTTATTATTAGATTTTATAAGAAAATCTATATTTCTATATATTAATGAGGCTAAAAAATAATTTTTATTTAATTTTTATATAGACCAATTGTTTTATTACTAAAAATCTATATTTGAAAGTTAAAAGTTCAATATAATAAAAAAAAATCAAATTTTGTTAATATTACTAATTATCATCACATTATTAGAATATTATTAAATTCAACTATAATTTTTATGAATATATAAATATAAAAATATATATCTCTATTAAAAATTCATTTCATGTTTAAACAGCATTTGTTAAATAAATTAAATATTTTTTATCTAATAGATTATATAATTATATAAAATAAAATGTAAAATTTATATTTTTAAATTTAATGTATTTTATACATTATGTCATATTTTTTAACTATTAATATTTGACAAAATCTAGATAAACAAAAATAAAAATATTTATTCTTTTTGATAATTTTATAGAAAATCATATCGTGAATATAATATAATATACAAATATTTAAACAAGTAATGTCAGTAATGAGAGATAGCAACCAATAACAATCTATAAATTTTTCACTCGCCCAATTTATTTATTTCTATTGTGTTTATTATTAAGCCGTGTCCACACTATGTCGATCGACACCGACTTCGACTCGACTTTCTTTGATCCGGACCGACCTGATTCGGGTTGCGTTCGACTCGACACCGCTCAACAATGTCTAGCGACACGTCCAGACTTGTTCGACATTGTCGATCGGTGTCGATCGACATAGTGTGGACACGGCTTTATATTTTTGTAAATACAGTGTAATCATATTATATGAAGTTATATTATCTATATATATATATATATATATATATATGAATTAAATTATATGTAAAAATTATACACGCATACCTATAAAATTTACTAATTTATACAAGTGATTTGTTTTTATATAGAACAATTAAACTATTTCTATCGTAAAATATAATTGAAATTAATTTTTGATTACCTTATAATTTTATATTAAATAAAAAATTCAATTTTTTTATGAATTTTTTCTGAAAATTTTTTTTATCAAGTATTATTATTTAAATTTGAAAAGTGTAGATAATTTATATAAAGTTTCCTCTCATCAAATTCACATCTCTAAATAATTCATTTCTTATCATTTTATTACTTAATCACCATTTATCGATGTTCATTTTTTTATGTCAGAGAGACAAAAACGAAATAAATATTTTCTATCTCTGGCTCTATAGAACTCGAAATTTCTTGGCCTCAGCAACCACAACCCTTCAATAGGGGTGGTCTGTGCTCCAAACGTTACTATTTTGAGCCACTCCTATCCAAATCTCAATTCTCTATTTTCTCCCATTTCCCTCACGTACCTTCCTACGTTGTCTCTCCACCGCGTCCTTGATCTACCAACCGGATGTTTCCCAATCCCCCCACAAAAATATTTCTCGCCAATTTTTCTACATTTTGAATGTTAAGATTTTGTGTATTTATTCTATTTCTATTCTACTTCAATTTTTCTTAGCATTATTAATTTCAAGTTAAACTTTTTTTTTTCTTTCCTGCTTCTACTAAATTTTCTACGCTATCTTTAATTGAATTTGCCGGATCTCTTAATTTATTTAAATCGCCCACAAATAATCTCTAATTATTTTTATTATTAAAGTTCTATATACACTTTAATAAACAATGTGAAATTAATTTGTAAAAAGTAAAATTTTAATTATAATACATTTTAAAATATTTCATTTAAAATTTAGATTTATTTTATAAAATTTATAATATTAATATACTAATATGTATATAATAAAATACAAATTAAATATTTAGCTTTAATTGAAAAAAATCAATGATTGTTTAAAAACTCTTTTGATATTTTAGTTTATTACATGATATTGAAATCTCATTCTGGTAAAAATATATATTTTAATATTAAATTTCATAGTTTATGACCTTTTAATTTAAATATATCAAAGTTCTTTTCAAGTTTATTATTTATAGGGAATAATAAGGTATTAAACATTTTTGTTTTTTTATCTTTTTATTGCAAATTTTATTAACTTTTCGATTTCTTATTCTAAATTTATAACCTTTGAATATTATTTAATTTTTTAAACATTAACATCTGAACAGGTGGTCTGTGATCTGAACAAACCACGCAGACACGCAGACACGGCATGAAGACCGAGACCACATAAAATGACTAAATTTGAAAAATCTAAATTATATAAAATAAACAAATAAATATATTATCTATATTTGCTATTGGTAGTAATTCTTTTTTGTATAATACAAATTCTTTTTGATCATTGTTATAATCTTATTTTTATAGATTGAAATTTTAATTATCAGAACAAATTTAATTAGAATTTTGAAATGGGCTGGATTTCATGAACCAATCATATTAGAGAATACCGGTTCCTGTCAATTTATTTAATATTTATTGATTTATTAATTAAAAAAAATATGATAGTTTCCCAGTACAAAGAAGATTTATACATCTTATAATAACCAATAAAGTATGTTTTTTAAATTTTGTTGAGTTTATTTAATTTATTCTCCAATATTTATTTATTCTAATTGTTAAATTTAAATATCAATAAAAGAAAACTCTAGTTAAACATGTTTTGATAAATATATAATAAATATAAATTAATAACGAATTTAACATCATTTAAACTTCGCGCAAAAATAACTTGACAACATTGTTTAATTAAAATAAAATATTCATTTAAATTCATAAATTTAATTATAATAGATTAAATTAGAATTAATTTTTATTAAAATTTCGCTCGAAATTTTATTATTAATTGTTCTTAATGAAACAAATTAATTTTAATGAAAATATTAAATATTTAAATTTCAGAAAGTTCTATTTAAATCAAATAAATAGTAAATCTTAGATTTTAATCTTAAATTTTCAATTATTAGTTTGCAAATAAATATAATTAAAATGGTTATCACTTTAAGTGTGATTTGACAACCGCGCATCAACTGTCAAAAACATCATTTTTTTTTCCTGCTGACTTTTCATGAACCTGTCACTCTTTGTTAATTTAATGAATTAAACTCACATCATGAGTGAAAATAATGATAAGTCCATAGAAACCCCAAAGAGAATGTATTCGAATCTTAATGTTTATATGAATTCAAATGAAAATAGTCCCGGAGTTCATTTATTTGCCGAGACTTCTCAGTCGACGATGGCTTCCACAACTTCAACATCAACAGGATCCACCTCTTTGAAAGCTCATGAATTGCGTCGTGCTCGGGACAGGGAAAAAAAACGGATCCAACGTCAAAAACCTGAATTTCGACAACGCGAAAAGGAGAGAAATAAATTAGCTCGTCGCAGAGCACGTCTTGACCCTTTATATCGAGCCAGGGAAATGCAACGTGATCGGTTTTGGCGAAAACAAATGCGAATGAATCCAGAGTATCGTGCCAGAGAAAGAGTTCGGGATATGCTAGCCAAACAACGTTTACGACAAGACCCCGTTTACAGAGCAAGGGAACGTCTCTTACAAGAAGCACGCAGGAAATCCAAAATATATAAAATTGGTAAAAACAAATAAATTTTTAAAATATATTCTTTCACATTGCAATGTTTAAATATAAATATTTTAAATTCAGATAATCTAGTCTTTCTTTTCATAGTCAATCTTATACATCTCTTATAATTATATATTTAATTATTATAGAAAATTATTATTATTCATCTTATTCCAACTAAACAGTATGGTTTTAGTAAAGAATCAAGAAACTTAAGTTATATTATTATCATTAAACTTAAAGATTGTAAATATCTCTACTAGTTTTTATAAAAGATAAAATAATTTATCTTAATTCGAATTTTTAATATATATATATATATATATAGTGTGTGTAGAGTGCTTTATGAATTTATACTACTTATTGCATCTTTTCGAAATTTTTTATATTTATTTAACAATATTTATAGACATGTCTAGATTTTGCTTTAGTCATTTATCAAGAAAAATTTCAACTATACGAAAAAAATAGTCTAATCTAATTTGAAATGTTTTTTTTCAATCAGTTCATTCAACTCTATAATAAATTTTTAAATATTTATATTTTATCAAGATTATATAGTTTTAATTTTATAATTTAAATTAAACACAAAATAGGTTTTTTAAACATAATTTGACTTTAACAAGTACATACAATTTAATTTATTAATTTTTATACAGCTGAAACAATTCAACGACGAAGGGATTCAGTTTCATCTTCACCACAAACTCTTACTTCATCACATAATTTCTCTCAGCCATTCTATGGGTTTCCAGTTATAATTAAGGATAAAGAGAATATTCCAATGGCAAATAGAACAACTCAAATAGTAAGTATAATTTTTCTAAACCAAATTTTTATTAGTCTATATTTTTTTTATAAAAGTATTTTTTTAAACTATAAAACAATTCAATTTGATATATAATGTTTTTATAAACTTTTAATAATAGAATATATATATTTAATAATAATCTTAATAAATTATATTAGGTATTAGACTATTGTCTATTTGACAAAATAAAAAATATCTTGAAATATATTTCATTGCATTTAGATTGCATTTATTATCTTAAATAATTTGACATAATTAAATTTATTCTATTTATATAATTTATTGATACTAATAAATTAAATCATTAAGTGATGACGTTAATTTATTTATTTTATTTAAATTATTTTTAATAATGTATTGCACTAGTTTATAAATATTCTGTTTTCAATTCAATTTAATTATATATCAATTTTATTTTCAAAATTATATAGTTAATTTTATTTATAATTAGACAAATCAATTTATTTATATAGTATTTATATTTATAGATGTATTTTATATTTTCTTTTTTTACCATTTACATAATCATTTCCTGTAAAATGTATTGGCAAACATTTTCAACAATTGATATATTTCAATTAAATAATTCTATGGTCGATTTCATTCATCTTTTATTTATATTCAATAATTTAGTATAATAATCATATATATATTTATATAAATATATAAGTAAAAATTTATAGTTAGTTAATGGAAATATGTTTTTTATTTTAGGTAACATCATCTGAAATTCCACAGAGCTCCTGGATGCATCATCGTTCTTCTTTTGCAAAATATAAATTAGATATTTTGAAAGAAGGAGGGCTTGAAGTGACGCCAATAATGGGTTCCGGCATCCCTTTTGATGAGGAATGCATAACAATTACACCAGATCTTGGACATTTGATGCAAATGTCCAACTCGATAACAGTGCATGCACCACAAGTTCCACAATCCTCTAGTTCTTCAACGGCAACACCTTCTTCAGGAGAAGATCATACTGGAACTTCAAATCAAGAATGGTTAATTCACACATTAGGCTAAACTCTTATTTTATATTAATTTAATAAACGTTAAGGTGGTCTGAAGCATTTCCCCAGAATTGTTGATTTATGATATCTCACAAAAATATCTGAAAACAACCTGGGATTTAATTTTCATAATCAAAACTTTCATAAAAATCCAAAAGAACATATATATCTAAGAAATCAAAGACAAATATTATTTTTAATAGATGATTTTCAAAATGAACAATATATCATAATTAACAAATTTGTTATTTTAAATTATTTGAGTTTTAAATACCATATAAATTATAATAAACTCAATTTGGGTAAAGAGTTGATAATTTGATATTAAGTTAAATAATTGAATTTTAATTAAATAAATGTAAGAAAGAACTTTGACTCTTTCTATCTCTTAGGGATAGGTAATATATATATGGCACTCTGCCAGTTTAATCTACATTTATAACAATATTCTGTTTATTAGTTTTTTAATTGATCTCTCTTTATATTTATCAACTTCTTTAAATTTATACATATTTAACTTCTTAGTCTTAAGTTAAACAGATAAATAGTTTTAAAATTTCAATTCTGAAAGATACTAAATTTTTTTTATGGAAGAAAAATATATAAACATAGATCTTAAATTTCTCTATGAAAATTAGTAGTGATTCCAATTTTACAAATATTTAAATATTTAATCTTTCTAATCAGGTGTGACTAACAAACAAGGTCAACATGTCTTGTGGATCATGGATAAATACAATAAACATATTTATTAACTACATTGTATATATCAACAAATTAATTCATTGTATTTTATATATATTTAAATTATAGATAAGAAATATTTGAAATAACTTATATAAATACTAAAATACTTCTTTACTTTAATTAACAGAAAAAAGAGGGCAAGAAATATTATTTCTGAAATATAACTCGTCTGCTGAAAAGTTAAACCACCTTTATTCAAAAGTTTTGGGGTATTAATGCATCAGATCTAACTAGAGTTTGTGTGATGATCTCTGTCGTAGAATTGACTATGTATCCATCCAATCCCCAATAGTTTAGTTATAAAACTGAAATTTAAAATAGTACAAAAGTTCTTATTGATTTTTAGAAAAAAACAATTATAACACTATTTTTAGTAATTTAGTACAACTTAAGATGATTAATAATTAATTAGATTAATATACAATTCCAGATGCATCGAATAGGAAAGATTATTTTTCCTTTATAGGGTTTAGACTAATTCATTACCTAACATGTAATTATTAAAATTAAATGTAAAAAGATATCAATTATCGAAAAAAATGTTTTTGGTTTTAAATAATATGTAAGTATTAAATTTTCTCTTATATATTCATCAACATAATTCAACATTTATTGTACCTTTATTTTAATTATAAATGAATATAAATAGAAAAAGTGTATAAGTGAATAATTATACAATTTATAATATTTAATGAAGTAAAATTCATTTTCAAAGGAAATTTATATTAATTTATTTAATTGAAAAATACTACATTTTTTAAAAAAATAATAACTTAAATAGCTTATTAAATAGTAAATATTTAATTTAATATATTTCCATATTTACTCTAATTTCAAATTTTTATGATCAATATTATTATATATAGAGAAGAGATTTTTATTATTACTGTAAATTAATTTATATGCAATATTATTATATTCTTGAAAAAACACAATTTACGAAAACAGTTAAAGTAATAAATAGAAATATCCACATATATTTAAATGTGCTTTTTATCGTATTCAAGTTCCTAGAATTGCTTAATTAAATAGAAGCAATCCATTAATATTTTTGGTGTATATATGTATATGTATATACATATATATATATCAAATGAGTACATTAAATTATAAAAATATAAAATATAGGACAAATATAAAATTTAAATTGTATGTTTTTTTTCAAGAACTTATAATAATGATAAATCAATGTGTTTCATGTTAATTATAATATAAATATTTATAGTCAATATTAATTGTTCTGATAAATAACTAACTTTGTATATATATATATTGTGCAATCATAATAAAGTGATATTTTTCTTTTATACATTTCATTATTTACACATACACACACCCAAACATGTTATTTATTATATTATTATTTATTATATTCTTAGTTATTATTTGTATTATTTTTAATAATATTTATTTATTAATTAATAATTCAAATTGTTATATAGAGAACATTCTAATTTACAAGAATTTGGAATTAGGCCCTTTACTTAATTATTCGAAAATATTCAAACAAAATTGATTTTAAATATTTATTTAAATTATTATTTATTTTTCGTTTTTTTTATTTTAACAAATTATATAATATAATAATATTTTAATTATTCTCTATTCTAAAATATATATTAATATATATGGTATTTTATTTGTGTGTGGCCAGTTGTACTTTCTATCATGTTACAGTGAACAAATAAAATTATATTAAATAATTGAATTACATACATTTAATTTGAATATTTAAAACTTATATTAATTTTAAAAATAGAACAATATGTTGATTAATCTCATTCATATATAATAATGAATTAAGTTGCTTTTAAGGGAAGGGACGTGAGAGCGATGGTAGAGGGAAGGGGTTGAATGGTTGTGGCTCAGGATATGGACACTTGGAAAAATGTGGTTGCAGTGGCCAAGTACTTTCGAGTTCCGTAGAGCCACAGAGATAAAATTTAAATTAAAAAAATTTAATTTTTCTCTATAGAGATCGTTTTAAAATCTGGTATTTTTAAAATTGTTATTACACTTTTTCTTCTAAAATATATTGTTTTTGTTTTTTAATTTTAAAACAAAAATATTTTCATCCATATATTTCTATTCTAAAATGAATAATTAATATAATATTTTAATTAATATTTTTGAATAAGAATTGAATTTGGCTCTTCGGAATCTGCGGGCGTGTCGTCATTTCCAGGCGTGGTTCAGCCAAGATGGCTGCTTCCTTCTCAAGCCCATCCAGGTGATAGTAATTAAATCACTTCTTATTAGTCACATTTTCGTTTGGACTTTTATGAAAATGTATTCATAGTTTTTAATGGAGATATTTAGTGACTCTGTGAATTTTTTTTGTGAAGAGACTTTATGTTATTATCTACAAGGAATTAATCACTTGAAAGTAAGTTCATTTAAAATGGTGCCAAAATTGTTACTCTCTTAATATATATCATTATTTTTGACAAATTATTAAGAAAATTGGCAAACATTTTTCTTCTTTTTATTTTAACAATTTTTAAATGACTTTACATTAAGACATTTTCTTAATTATATTTACCATGCTTCTATCTATTTAAAAAAATTAAAAATTGTTTAAAATGATATCATTATTTATTTTAATTTTTATTATCAGATTAATTAAATAATCATTTGATCTTTTTTATTTTTAATTAATATAATAAAAATTTTCAGTTCTTTTTTAAAATAAAAATTACAAATATAATTAAACAGAGATAGATTCGATTTTATATTATGTATATAATGTGTAGAAATTTTTATCAATATGTAATACATAATATATATTTATTTTAATTTCTTAAAAACACTTTCATCTAATTCCGATCACTTATCAGATTCTTATCTCATAAATGAAGGTCTTTAAAATCTCAATAGTTTTTTAAATATCGAATTATTATTTAATGATTATTCTAAAATTTTTATAATAATAATCCACGCCTTCCAAGCTTTCATTTTAAATTTACCGTTGAAATATATAGGAAAATAGATAATAATATATATTTACATAAATATTTAAATATAATTATTGTTATATTTATCAAATTACATTAGCTATATATAATAATCTTAACTATCTGCTCTTTATGTCAACTAAAGTTTATCTAGGTTTTGACCTACTCCCCTCTTAATTAGAGACAAACTAAAAAAACACTGCATTTAATTTAATAAATGGAATATCAATGATTATATATATTAATATTAAATATTTAGCTATATTATATTTTATAGTTATATTATAAATGGCAAAATAAAATAGAAATTAAGGACAAACGCATATCAATGTCAAAGTGCCACAAACTCTGCAGTTCTATTGAATGCAGAGAGATGTAATGCAACAAACGCTGTTTTCTTATAAGATATCCTTATTAGTATTTTTTTAATAGTAAACTGAAATTATATATTTTTTTAAAATTATTATTAATTACTTTTAATCATAAATATATAATAATAATTAAATTTTATGAATTTATATTAATATATATTTCACCGATTAATTATCAGGTAAGATTTATTACTATATAAGATATATCTAAATCGCTCACATTTCTTCTTAACCATTAACAATTCAAAAAATTTATTTATTTTTTTAAAGTAGAGCCCTACAAAATTTTATAGGTTAAAAATTTTTTAAAACTTTTTTTTAAAAATAATTTAATTTAATATAATTATTTAATAAATACCGTTATTAAATAGTTGTGGATCGAAATTAGTAAATTATTTTTCAAAATTATTTAAACTGACATTTCTACCCCATAAAACGATCTTCAAATATATACTTTGAACATTGATTGAAATTTAAAATTTTTTAAACATCTATTCACACACACACACATATATTAGAAAATATTTTACAAAATGTAAAATTAGCAACAAAATATATTTGCCAGTTTGTTAGGGGAATTTTAATAAATTCAATTAATAATTTTCTAAATTTCAATTATTACAAATAGAACATTAACTTGCTCTTTTTAAAATTACTCAATTAGAAATCAAAAAGATTGTTGAAGAATTAGCTGAACTAACAAAGGTTGACAATGCTTAATACAATAAGTATATGCAGTAATGGACCCCTCAGGTTGATATATACATATATTACTCTCAAGTAATAAATAAAATTAAATTGGAAGAAATAAATAGTTATAATAGTTTTTGTTTGTTTGTTTGTTTTTTTCAATTTTTGAGATCGTTAAAATAAATTGAAATAGGAAATAATTCACTAATTGGATTTAAAAAAATTTCTATGTTTTCTTTGTTAATCTTAATCTAATTCAAGGTTTTCTTTCGAATATTGACATATTCAATTATGGAAATCGATGTTTATCTAAGCTCACGATGAGAAATTTATCTTTTTTTACTCTACAGTTTTTGAGTATATTTTGCATGATTATTTTATTTATTTATTTTTTGGTATTTCAATTTTTTCCTCCTTTCCTTTCTTTGATGGTGGATATGTGAAATTAATCTTATTAAATATTAATGTAAAATTATTATTTTTTCGATTTTTAATTGATTGAACTGTTTTTTTTTTGCTTTTAGGAAAAATGAAGATTCGATTTAAAAGGGATCTTATGAGTCCATTTTTCGAGTGATTTATTTTACTTTTTTTAATTTTAATTTTTAAATTATTTATTTTTTTAATTTCATAGATATATATTGTTTATATATCTAAATTCATATAATAATTATAAACTTTTTTTTTAATATGTCAAAATTATTATTTTTTAATCAGTTCTTAATACTCAGTTAATTGTATACATTTATATATACATATATATAAATATTTGTTTAAAAAATGTAAATAGACTCTTGATTTGCGCTTTTATTATAAAGTTTATTTATTTAATTTCTATTTTGTTAAAAACAAAAAGAAAGAATTTACGACAATGTCTTTTTTTAATAATTTGAAAAAAGTCCTCCATCTGGGTGGGGGCAATGAGGCCAAGAAGAAGAAGGTATTCAATAACATCAAAATGGATTATGATCCTGAACTAGTTTGGGAATTAATTGGTGAACTTGGCGATGGCGCATTTGGCAAAGTTTATAAGGTAAGTCATACAACTTCACTATTAGTCATTCATATTGATTTCAGCATCTTAAAACAAATCTCATCCATTAGTAACAGAATTATTTATAATAATAAAAAATAGATCTGAATCACGTCGTGCTTATGATGGACCAACTAGGCGATTGATACTTTGGCTGCAATTTTGGAAGAATAATTATTTATCTTGATTGATTTAAAAATTAAAATTTATTTCTTGTGATGTTTATTTATTATAAAATAAAAATATTGTATTCCAAATTTCGCAAAATGTTTATGAGGGGGGGGGGGGAGAAATGGTTAATTTTCCTAACATGATGTTCATTAAGATAATATAATATATGATTAATAATGCATAATATACAATAAGTTGTTATTTATAAAAATAATTAAATTCAATTATTTTATATCCAAATTCTTATATCTTTATACTTATATTCTGCATATACTTGCATTTACTTTTAAATATAAATTATTTTTTCAATATATTTACAAGATATTTCCAAATAGAAACTTATAATGAAGCAATCAATATATATTAAGTTAATATATTGATACAAATAGTATAGCAATATTTTAAAATAAATAGAATTGTCTACATTAAAATAATAATTCAACGAGATTAGTTTTGTTACGTTGTATTCATTCTCCTCATCATATTCTATATATTTTATTGAATATTTATTAATCAATCCTTTCCTTATAAATATTCATTAATAATTAATCAGTTTTATAATGCATCTATTCTATTATGAATCTACATATTATAATTCAATAATTATTATTACATCATAAATAAATAATTTTTTTTTAATATTTTTTTTAATCTTCCTTTAGAATTTAACTTAAAAATTTGAAATTATTTATATTCATAAAACTCAACCAAAAAATAAATAAAAATACTCTAGATATTATTTAAGAGAAAAAATTATATTTTTTTTAGATTAATCAATTTTTATCTTGAAAGAAATAAATAACAAAAGTATATATCTGATAACATGCAACTGAAACTATTTACTTAATTTTTTTTATTAGTATTAATAAAAAACCTAGTTTATTATCTATTTCTTTTTTTCTTTTTTTTTTTTTTGTTCTAAATATTAAGATAATTTTTTTTCAAACAATTTATTATTTTTTTAATCATAGTCGACTATAAATTTAATTATTCTACTTTTATATAATTTTCGCTTATTCATCATGCAAATATTTTATTCCTATTATAAATTACACCTCTATTGAAATAAATTTGTATATTTAAGGAGAAATACCATTAATTTTTGCTTTAATAATTTAAACAAATATGTTTTTAATATAATTTTATTGATTTCCGTTTTCTTCCATTCTTAACACGTCCTTTTCTATTTATGTCTGTTTATCAAGAAATTTCCGTCATATTTACTTGGAATAGGTAACCTTGAATGCATAAGCTGCACACTCTCTTACTTGGATCTAAAGATAGGATATTGGAACGAAAACGGAAATATTTGCTAAATCAAAAATTGTTTTTTATATATATTTATTTTGTTCTAATTGCATGCCAGAAAATTAATATTTAAGAAAAAAAAATAAACGAATAAAAGAGTGTGACTTATCGTTTATTTATGTTTTATCCGGTAAATGATCTCAGGCAAGCATATTTCTTAGAACACGCACATCTCATTTATTTTTCGTTTGCGCTTAAAGATTTTTTAATACTATTTATTTTCTCCTAATCATTTAATAAGATTTGAAATAACAAAGTTAAAAAAAGAAGAATTTGTTATGTCATGAAAATTCACTTCCTTAAAGTATGAAAATTTATTTTTAACAGTTATTTTGAATATAATTTAATTAGATAAAACAATAATATATATATATATATATTATTGGGATATAATTAAAATTTAAAATTCTATAAAATATTTAGCCATAATTTTTAAAAAAAAGATTTTTTTTAAAAAAATATAATTTACTGTTTGTTTTTTCACCTTTAAATAAATCTCGCAAATTTAATTCTTTCAATCAAGTTTATAAACAGAATGAATAAAAATGGTTGAATTATTTTATAAAAATAATAGTAAAATAATGATAGAACATATGTATGTGTTTAATGAATATATAAATTAAATATATTTATTGTGTGTGTGTGTGTGGTTATAAATGATAAATGGTCTTTAGTATAAGTATAGTTCCATAAAATAAAATAAAAATATTCCTGAATACATTTTTTTTTTAATAGAAATGATTATTGATAGTCAAAATTTCACTTCAAATTCAAACATGCCCAAATGAATTAATGGTCTCTCTTAGAATAAATATTTAAAATAAATAAAACTAGAAAAAATAAAAATTAATTTATTCAGTTTAACAAAAAATATTCATTTAATTTACGACATATCATTAAAGATTATTTTATTAATTTGTTATAAAATATTATTCATTCTTTTTTTTTCTATTCTTAGGCACAAAATAAACAAAATCAAAATTTGGCTGCTGCAAAAATGTGTACATTGGAAGGAGAAGATGATTTATCTGATTTTATGATTGAAATAGATATTTTATCCGAATGTAAACATCCTAATATTGTGGATCTGCACGAAGCTTTTTTTTTCGAAGGAAAATTATGGGTAAGTTATATTTTTTTAATTTTAATTATCAATTCTTCTAAAAAAAAACTTTTTAATATCGAAGTCCTTTCTTTTGTTTTTTTAGATGTTAATCGAATACTGCGATGGAGGTGCCCTTGACTCAATTATGGTTGAATTAGAGAAGCCATTGACCGAGGTACAGATTTCCTTTGTATGCCAGCAGATGGTTCAGGGTTTAGATTTTCTGCATAAATCTAAAGTGATTCATCGGGACTTGAAAGCCGGTAATGTTTTACTTACCATGGCTGGAGGCGTTAAACTCGGTAAATATAAATTATAAATAGTTTTCAAAAATCAAACTTAACTTGACCTAGAAAATCTCTTTAATTTACCAAAAAGATTTTTTTTTTCATTTTAAATCTAATAATTATATTTCATTTAATTCTATATATGGATAGATTCCCGTTAGAGTTATAAGCTTCGAGGGCCATCAACTTAAGCCCCTCAGGCGATAATGAAAACTTGTCTCCGAATTTTTTTTTTAGGTCATGACATGACCCTTTATAAATTATTAATTAATTTGATAAAAAATATTCTAATTTGGAAATAATTCACACTTATACTATCAATAATTTTTTATTTTTCTTTCTCTAGCGGATTTTGGTGTATCAGCTAAGAATAAAAATACTCTACAAAAACATGACACTTTCATAGGAACACCATATTGGATGGCCCCGGAAGTTGTTCTTTGTGAGACCTTTCGGGATAATCCTTATGATTTTAAGGTAATTTTTTTTTTATAAACAAGGACTATTCAATCTGATATTTTTATTAAGTAGCTTTTGTACTTTTTCTTTGAATCTATCTTTATTAATTTTTTTTTTATTTTAAAAATTAGGTAAAATAATTGAATTTTTTTGAGGAAAAATAATATTATTTTTTAGGTTGATATTTGGTCGTTAGGAATTACGCTTATAGAATTTGCACAAATGGAGCCGCCCAATCATGAAATGTCGCCAATGCGTGTTTTACTTAAAATTCAAAAGTCTGACCCACCGAAACTTGATAACCCGTCCAAATGGTCAAAAGAATTCAACGATTTTATAGCAAAATGCCTGATAAAAGATCCAGTACAGCGTCCTTCAGCAGAAGAACTCCTTATGGTATTTATTATTTAAATAAAATTTCTTTTAATATCAAATTCAAATTAAATTACCAATATTGTTTTGGGTGTATTATTTTTTCAGGCTCCTTTTATTAATTGCACTTTGGATGCCAAACCAATTCGAGATTTGTTACTTGAATATAAAGCAGAGGTTGTTGAAGAGGAATTGCTTGAGGAAGAACCAGATGTAAGTATTTTAAATTTAATTATATAACTTTGTTTAACCCAAACAAACGGTGGCGAGTTCTCAACATTTTCTCCACAAATAGTGTCTAAAACACTTTCAATGTCTATTCAATTTGCTCTTTATCTCTTTCCCTTCGCACATTTTCTATTCTTATTCACTACCTTTAATGTTAATCAATTGAAAAGCTTTCATTGTTTCCAAGATTTATTAATTTAATTATCAAATATTTTTACAAAATAAATAAAATATAATTCGAAATCTAAATAACCTTAATTTCAATAGAATCACGCCAAAATTTATGATAATTGTTAAATATTCATTTTAAAAGTAAATTTAAATTAATGGAAATTCCCAGTTCTAGATAAAATATGGTTTTTAGATTTTTTCCCATTTTTACATGCTTGCGTAGCGGTGTAGGAAACAGAAAAAACACAGAGAACAATATCAACGCATTGGTAAGTTTTCGATTTTGTCCCATGATTGATTCTTTTAAATTCAGGATTGAATTATATATTTTCCTTTATATTTATTTATTTAGACATAATAATCACATAACCAAAATTAAAAATTACACATTTTATTTTGTCTTTAAAATGTATAATTATGAAGATAATTATATTTATGTTTAACAAAAAGGAAAGAAAAGTAATCATCAAAAATATTGAATTTCATTAAATATTTATATTTTTGTATCTAAACTCCTTTGGTTTTACTTATAGTATTTAGCATGTAGATCTTTTATTCCAAAAATAAAATAAAAATGTAGAATATAATATATAATTTTTGTTGATATATTTTAAATATTTATTATAATATATTTTTTTATTCTTTTTTGAAAGCTGATAATTGGAATAAAATGCAAAACCTCTTTATTGCTATTTCATTTGATATTGCTTATTTTTCTCTAGTTTTAGTATTGTTTTTATTAAAGCATTATAATTTTAATTTCTATTTTATTTTGCTTTTAATCGCCACCTATTAGTAGTTTATTTGGTATCTATTCCTTTCAAATGTTGTCTTTTGTATTTTTAATTTATTTTTAAAATTAAAAATACATATGCTATAAATTATTGTTCAAAATTAAATTATTATTTTAATTATTTCAGGAGCACCGCACGTCGCAGCTTCCTCACCTGGACCTGGACACTGGAGAAGATGACTTGGCCTCTCTCAAGAGCGATTCAGATTCACGACGTAAGATCTTTATTTTCCTTTGGATTTATTATATTTTATTATATTTTATTATATTTCTTTAGTTGCTGTACCAGAACCGCCGGACGCGACAGTCCAGAAAGAAGCTGATAAAGGCATCGACGGGGAAGAAGGGGAAAGAGACAGGAAGAGGCTCAAACAAGAGGAAATTAATCATATCAGTAGCGAAACTGATAAAAAACACGTAATAATATATTCATTATTCCTCTTAAATTAAGTACTTTTCCTTAAATTAATCTTGATAGTTTTTTTATTTAGAAAAATATCCTCTTTTTTTATATAATTGAAAGATGAAATTTAAAAGTCTACTCAATATTTTTTTGAAGTGATTAATTAATTTAATTTAAATTTCAGATTTATATATTTACCACTTGTTAACTATTATTTTTTTTATACAGCCATTAATAAAAAGGACAAGCGAAGGTGGTGGCCTACCGGAACGACGCGGTCATGACAAAGGGCCAGCGCCTCCTCCGCCAATTTCTGTTCAACCAGCACCGCCTCCTCCTTCCACCCCTACTCCACCGTTGACTCCTTCAACTGCTTCGACCCCTGAAATACTACCACAAGAAATTAAAGAGCCCATTCCTAAAAGTAATGGCTCTGCACCTCAAATTGAAGACGAAGAGGAAGTTGAAGAAGAAGAAGAAGAGGAACTAGCCGAAGAGGCTGAAGAAGAGCCAATAATCGATTACGAGGATGAATCATCAAGTACAGAAGTTATTATAGCTGGTTAGTTTTTAGTATAAATTTTCAACTATTTTATTTACTACTATTTTTAATATTCTCATATACCTTAATATTTCTAAACAAACTTTAAAATAAATAAATTAGTTTCGTTTTAACAACTATTTTTGTTTTAGGTCGAAAATCTCCAGAGTCCACTAAACTTAACAACTCTACATTAGTAACAATTGTTGGTAGCGGAAGAGGCGTTGATATTTCATCTCCTCCCCAAAGGAGATCTTCTCTTGGACATAATGTTACAGTTGTTACTACCACCCATCCACCTGTCCTTCTTCCTCCTCCACCACCGCCTCCTCCCCTTCCTCCCCTTCCTCCTCTTCCAAAAATGCCCTCAACTCCAACATCGAATCTTCCCACACAACCTCCCTTATCACC
Source organism: Labia minor (assembly GCA_963082975.1). Taxonomy (NCBI): domain Eukaryota; kingdom Metazoa; phylum Arthropoda; class Insecta; order Dermaptera; family Spongiphoridae; genus Labia; species Labia minor. The sequence goes on along the minus strand of OY720349.1, from coordinate 64,913,965 downwards.
AAGTATGGATCAAGTAGTGATTGTAGCAAATGCTACCAACAAAACTCATTTAGACAATGAATCTTCTACAGATGATGATATAAGAGGAACATTGATTGGAACTCCATTAAAACTAGACGAGAGTGAAGTGAGTTCATTATTTAAAAAAAAATTAATAAATTAACTTCTTCCGTCACAATATGAATATTTTAACTTTTTTCGGTCTTTTTTTTAAGGTTGTCATAACAAATTCAAGCGTTGCTGAAGAAATTGATGAAAGTGATCTTTCCAATATGGCTGATACCAGTCATGTTTCTGTAGTTCGTGTTGGGGATCCAACAACAACAAATGGAGGCACCTCTATTCTTGTTGCTGGTATTACCCAAGAGTCCACTGATGTTGATCAATTAAGTGCCAAGGCAAATGACAGGTAAACTTGAAAGAATTCTAAATAATTTTAAAAAAATTGTTTATATTTATTATTTTTCAAATTGTCTTTAGATCGGATGTTGAAAGTATTTCTACTACCTTGAGCCAAGATAGCCATGGAAGTGGAAGTCATAAAGATATTCATATCAGTCCACATCCCAATCTCTTACATCCAACTGTACCATTAAGCATTCCACATATTGTGCAACATCCACCTCAACAACCGCATCATACCCAAGATAATGAACCAGAACAAACCGTTCAATTGAGACCAAAACCAACTGGATCTCATACAACAGGCCACAGGCATTCACGAACTAATAAAGAAGATGCTTCTTCAATAAATCTGAAGAAGAAAACAAGAAAGAGAACGAGGAAATTTGAAATTGATGGAGTTGTAGTTACTACTACAACAAGCAAAGTAATTTATGGCGATGATGAAAATGGAAGTCGAGTTTATGATGATCAAATCTTTAGGTAAAATTTTTGAAATGGTTATATTTGACAATTAAATTTATCTTATTAACTTGTCAAATACTAATTAAATATATAATTGATTAAATTAAGAAAGATTTTTTTTAAATTAGAAAACAAGAACTCCGTGAATTAAAAATGCTTCAAAAACAAGAGCAAAAACAATTTCAAGATTTAACGTTTAAATCCGCATTTGCTCGTGATCAACAAGAAACTCGGTTTAAAAATGAAAGGATTAATTTGCTTAAAACTTTTGAAATGGATCTTGAAAATATTATTCGTATGCAAAGACAACAGGTATGTTTCTCATTAAATTATAAATAATTAGACAAAAAGTATCAAACCAAAATTTCAATAGCTTTATTTTCTAAATGAATATTTTTTGATTTTTAGATTGAACGAGCAGAAGCTCAACAAGAAGCTGATTTAAGAACGGCTAGTAAAAAAATTCGTGCTGAACAAGAACGAGAATTGAAACAATTTCGCGATGGTCTCAAACAAGAATTGCGTCTATTAAAGCAAGAAGTTGATTTAATGCCAAAAGATCAACGAAAAAATACCTTCCGCACTCGAAAAGAAAAATTAGAAGCAGAACATGAAGAAAGGGTATAAAAACTATTATTTTTTCACATTTATTATATTAATTAAAAAAAAATTACTATCAAATTCTTTAATTAATATCCATAAACATAAAATTAATTTTCACTGAATTATAAAAATTTATTTTATTAAAGGAAAAACAATTTTTGGATCGATTAAATGAAAATCATGAAACTTGTTTGCGACGTTTAAGTGAAAATCATCGTGAAAAAATAGCGCTCATGGAGAAACAATATCTTCAACAAAAACAACAGGTAAATTATTTTTTCGCTAATTTTTAATAATTTATAAGAAATCAAGAAATTATGAATATTTATTATAATTCCATAGATTATGCGAACACGAGAGAGCAGCTTATGGGAATTAGAAGAAAAACAAATTCATGAAAGGCAACAATTAGCTAAACGACAACTAAAAGATATGTTTTTCCTTCAACGTCATCAGGTAATCATATATTTATTGATGAATTTAATTTTCACTATTTGTTTATCCTATAGTTATAAAATTAGATTCAAATTATTTTTATAATAATTTTTAGATAATATTACTTTTAATTTCAGTTTAATACATTTAATAACAAATTTATATTTAATTAATAGTGGAAATATTATTTTTAAATCTACCTATCTTTCATTAAATTTATTATTTATTTTTAGATGTTAATTCGTCATGAAAAAGAATTAGAACAAATGAAACGAATGAATCAGCGTAAAGAAGAAGATTTATCCAAAAGGCAAACAGGAGAAAAACGTGCCCTTCCAAAACGGATAAGAAGTGAAATGAAAGCTCGTGAAATGATGTTTAGAGAATCGATGAGAATAAGCATGTCGTCAGTTTCACCTTGTGATCCGGAAGAAGAAAGGGAACGTTTAAAAAGGGTATATATTTATTTGATACTATTATTAATATTATTAGCATTATTTTTATTTTGTGAATTTGATAATATAAATATTTGTTATTAGTTTCAAGAGAATGAGAAAAAACGTTATCGTGCAGAAACGCAACGTTTTGAAGTTAAACATCAACGTCAATTAGAAGAACTTCGTGCTTCCAGTGAGTCAAGTATTAAAGAACTTGAACAATTACAAAATGAAAAAAGTAAACATTAATATTTCATTAAAAAATTAATACTTATCAAATCAATCATTTTTATTTCATTTTTGTGATTTATTTTTTAGGGAAAATGTTGATGGAACATGAAACCATTAAATTAAAGGAATTGGAGGAAATGTATGGCAGAGAGCTTAAAGATTGGAGAAGCCTACTCAAGCCGCGTAAACAGGTCTCTTTCTAACTTCTTCCCTTTCCTCTTTCTCAATTTTTTTCTTAACTCTATATAAAATATCTCATCAATAATTTTTCTTTAATTCAAAATTTAATAATAATAATAATACTTATAAATTTAGAATCAATTTATTTCTTTTAATATCAATTTAAAGTAAAATATTCAAACTAACTATTCACTTAAAAAATTACAATAATTTTTATTCTTTTCTAATAATACTTAAACTTTAATATACAATCATTTGAATGATAATTGATTAATATTATATATAATGTCTCGATTGTAGTATTTTTTTCACATGCACTTGTCAGCATGATGACTACTAATAGCACTCAGAACAACTTTCAATCTTTCCGCACTAACCTCACTTGCCTTGCATGTTGTTTGTAGCTTTTGGAAAATAATATGAACCTGGAGACGAGAAGTTTGCTGATTCGGTATCAGGATGTATTCGGAAATCCTGCGGATTCTGCTTATTCTTCGCCGGGGGCCCCTGCTTCGCCCTCGGCTATCTCTTTGCCCCAAACTCCAATAGATAAAACTTTTCTTTTCCCACCTGATAAACTCTTTAAATCTCCATCAACACCAACCTTATTTAATTATCCACCTTCAGCATCTCCTTATTTTAAGAAATAACTTTCTATTCGTATCTTTATTATATCTTGCCTTAACTCTCAAATATTCCCAAAGAGTTAGCAAAAGTTATTTATTTATTTTAATATTAAATATTTATTATTTTAATTTATTTTAATATTATTAAATAGCAAATATTTTAAAGTATTTTATTCTTAGGAAAACAAATTATTTTTTATATGACCTTTATTATAATCTTTTTCTAACTCTTAGTAAAATCTATCTCTACAATAATTTCCTTAATCTTCTACACTTCCTAAATTTCATTGAATCACCAAGTCATCACTAACTATTAATTTCTCAGGTTTGTATTTTACTAATTAACATTTTTTAGTAGGGAATACCCAGAAACAAAAATAAAAATTATTTATTTGGATTTGTTTTATTTAAAATAAATTTTCCTTTAAATTGTCATTCTTTCAATATTAATAAACATCTATTCTAATAGTTTTTCGATTCACAACTTTTTTAATTCTTATAAATCTAAACTAATACTTAAACCTTACTGTAAAAGTACTAAGTGAAAATATTTTAGCATGTTTTTTTTATTTAAAATGATTGATTTTTAAAGCTTGAAAGCATTGCTATTATCATAATAAAACATCCAATTACTCTGTCGTTTATATTTTTTTTTCTCCACCTCCTCGCGGCTCCAGTATCTTAGTTACATTAAATCAAAGTGAATGACCTGGATACCGGAAAAAACAAACCAAAATATAATTGTTGATTTTTTTTTGGGTACTCCTACTAAAAATAACGAATAAAAGTCATTTCTTAATTAAGTTTAAATTTTAACTTTTTGTATATAATGTATATAAATTATAAGGAGGTTTCTAAATATATTCCATATAAACCAAGTAGCAAAGGCATGTTGCCATTTTGATACACAGAATGCGTTCAAACTGGCATTCTGTCGCTTTGAAAGCCTACCAGGACTAGATGAGATGGTATGATAAGAACTGAGACCGATAAAGGACTGGCAAGTACTATTGCACTGGCGATATGTCTATCTTTGATTTGGGACGACATTCGTTTAGCATGCCATCTGGTTACTTCTCATCATTTTTTGCTTTCACCATTTGACTTTGACTTTATTTATGACATACATGTGGATGTACTTTAAGAGATCACTTTCTGCTGATAAAGTGATTAAATGCAAATATAATCTAGAATTAGGGAACTTGTAAAGATCTTATTATAAAATTTAATGTTAATGTAAACATTAATATATTACATTAATATATTAGGTACTTTGTTCAAGATTTAATTTTCACAAAAAATAGTAATTTTATTTTTATAATATTTCTTAGATAACTTATATTCTTATTTAAGTATTTAATACTTAGTTTTCAATAGAAACAAACCAATATACTTTAAAATTTTAGATTATTTAATTATATTTATATATATTTAAAAAAATATTTATGTTTTATTAAATGATATTTATATTTTTTTGTCTAGATTCTTGAGGAGAAATTTGCTCAGCAACTTGAAGAGCAACAAGCCGTCTTTGGACCAAGTTGCCTAACCTTGCCATCCGATCTTCCAGAACTGTCCACTTCTTCACCACCTGGACATTCAACACGCAGCAGTCTCTCCTCAGTTTCCGAAGGTTAATTCCTTCCTATATTTATCTACTTGCTATGATTATACATTGTCTAAGTATTCCAAATGTAGAACTCACCAAGGACTCAATATATTTTTTTGACCAGAGTTTATCTACAATTACGATTACATGCATTTCTAACAAATGGAACCCCTCGGTCATCGTTGCTCAGATTGGATTTAGTACAGCCAAAGAGATCCTCTTCTTCGTCCTCCTCCTTCCTCTTTAATCTTTTCCAAGCCTCTAATACATTCGTTTAGCGCTACTTGTGCTGAACTTATTGTCCGCACATAAGACTGAATGATTGTGAAGCTTAATAGAAACAATATATTATAATTCTTTTTTTTTAGATGTATAAATGCTGTACTATATATATTTCTTTATTCATTTATGAATATACACACATATATTTAGATTAATTAATTATATACACATTTAAAAGAATATATATATACAATAAATATATATATTTCAATGTATATATTTGCAAATACTAATTGTATATTATCTCTTCACGATCAACTTTATTAAAAATATTTTTTTATTTTAATTGTTATTTTATAAAAATGTATTCAAATAAATTTTCTCTGAATATAAAATTTTTAATTATTGTTGCTCTAAAATGCTCCTTTTATTTAAAAAATTATATTTAATGAATTCCTCTCTTTATACATTAAATACATAACCATTTCATTAAATCAAAACATATATATATATATATATATAAACATAAACATAAACATTTCTAGTCGTTTAAATTAGACTTTTATTTAAACTGCATTTATTGAAGTTAAGCATTTATTAGCATTTAAACTTAATTAATAGTAAAACAAATAGTAATTTTAGAAATATTTTATTAAAAATAATCAAAGTTGATCGTTTAGATGAAATATTCAATTATATCTACTACTTATATAATATAAAACCAATTACACTTGCATGTACACTTGTACACATAAAAAATTGCTTGTAAATATTGAATAAAAATTTTATTTACGATTGTATATAAAGGAAAAAATAAAATGTATGTATAAGCAAAAGAAAAAAATCAATTTTTTTTTTTTAAATATTTAACTATATAAGAAATTTAATAATTATGTCTATTTTTAAAAAGGAAAAAAATTTGAAAATTTGCTCAGATATATAAAAAAAGGCTAATTTCCTCCACTACCTTTATCTTCATTTAATCACTAATTTTGGTGCAAAATCAATATACAATTTAAAAAATAATACGCTTCAGAATAATAAAAATGTAATAATAAATAAATAATATAAATTATAGATTTTTATAATTAAGTAATTATCTCTTAGATTTTAAACACTTTGTTCAAATAAAAAAAAAATCATTTACTCGCATTTATGTATTACTCACAAAGAAAGAAGAAACGTTTTTTTTAAATTAAATATATTTATTTCCCCTATATATATATATATATATATATATATATATATATATAAATTTATAATTATATATATAGTTTTATTTTTCCATAACATAAGTTTCTTATTTGTGAGATTATTAATATATAAAGAATTAATATTTTAGATTATTTAATATGTTGTTAATTTTACAAATACCTTCAGACTTCTGTACATCTTTATATATATATATTTATATATAGAAGAATAAATATATATATATAGTCATACTATAATTATTATTAAAACTATTACAAATTTATAAAAATATTATTTTTATTGTTTTAATTCCTCTTATATTATTATGTTTTTTTCAGACTGACAAACTATTAATTATTTTGACTGATTTCCCATATAACAACAAATAATTCAAATTTCTTTCAATTAAAAATTAGATGCAAACTTTTGGTATTCTATGATTTATACAAATAAATTCCTATAAGGCAATTTTGAATCAATATTAGGATTTATTTATTAATATACCAAGACAGAAACATCACAAAAGATTATTGTTTCATTTTGTGATTATATATAAATGTTTGACGAAAACATAATTATTTTAGTATTTCCTAAATGATTCTATTTAATATTTACTTTCTCTCCACTTTTCCTTATATATATATATATATACCAATGCTTTTAATTTACAAACAGATATTTATATATAATTTTTTAAGACTATTCATTTATTTATATATTACATTATTAAATCCTTTAAATTATATTCTCCCAAATTTCAAAAATATGTTAAATATTAAATTCCATGAACAATGTTATATTTAAATGTTTTTATTTTAAAAAGTATATATATGAACCTAATTATACATAAAAATGAACGAATTTTTGAAAAAATGTTGAAGCAAATTTAAATTGATTTAGTAAAATTATTTTTTTAATCAGTAAAAAATAATTAATATTCATGTATTAATTATTTATATCTTAATATAAATCTAAATAAAAAGATGAAATTAATTTAGTTAAACTTAACACTTGGTTGATTCGGATTTTTTTATTTTTAATAAAACTTATGCCTGAAGACAAATAAATAGTAATTAAATATGATATATAAAAAACAAAATTTAATTTTTATTGTATGAATTTTTAATGTATGAAAATTAAATGTGTTATAATATAGTCTGGTTTAATAGAATTAGTAGAGCTTAAGAAAAAACAAGTGAAAAAGAACAAAAATTTGTTACTGAATTTAGATGTAAATAGAGGTTCAAAGAATAATATGTTGTATAAATCCAAAATATAAAAATATGAATTTACAATAATTATTTATTTATAAAAGAAAATAGTATTCATTGAATAAAACTCAGATTTCTTTAGAAATGATGATTTATTGGACACAGAAGATCGTTCTAAAGCAAAACGATTGGAAAAATAAATTCCATTAGTGATCATCATTGGAAGACAACTCTAAATCACTTTGTATGAATGATGTATGAATGTAAAATGTAAGTGTGAATGAGTCTTAAATGAAAATCAAATTTACTTATATAGTTTATTTTTTATTTTTTTTGAACTGATTATAAATATATTTAAAATAAAAAAATAAAAAAAAAAAAAAAAAAAGAAATGATGACAATGAAATTACTTTCTTATTTTCATTATTTTTTCTTAGTTTCTTAAGAAAAGAATATAAATTTTTTTTTGTATTAATATTCGTTGAAAATTTTAAATGAACAAATTAATTATAATATTATAATAATGATAAGGGTGTATCACTCATAAACTCTATATTATAAACATTTTCTAAAAATAAATAAAAAAAGGGCACATTTTGATTAATTAAAAAAGAGAAAAATCATTATCTTTTTAAACTAGGTGAAAGATACTTATTACCATTATCTCTACTAATTGTCCTATTTCGGTAGATTATAAATTTATAATTTATTTTTAGTTTACAGAAAACAATTTATGTTATCACTTAATATCAACCTTATTTCCTTTTCATAGAAATTACTTTATTTTATTTGAATTATTGGTGTGTATTATAATTTAATAATCATTGTGAAATATTTGCAAATATACAAATTTATATTCTCAAGTATTCTATTTTCTAGCATGAAAATTGATCTTATTTTATGATGACCAAATATAAAATAAAAACAATCATACACATGCATATTAAATGACCATTGTGAAGCATCTCATATTACTCTTATATAATTGTTTTAATTAAAATGAAACTGGGTGGTGGGGATTGGGTCTTAAAAAATAGGAAATGTTGCAATTAAATAAAATTTTATTATTTGTAACATATGGTGCTTAAACCCAGACGAGAATATATATATATAGTAATGTTTGAGTGTTTGTCTAGCATAAAAATACTCTAAGGTTAATACGTAAGCAATTTATAAGACTAAATATTAAATCTAATTATGATTTTTTTATTATATTTTTTTTTTCATTTTGAAACCAATGATAGAAGATTGGCTAGGCGTGGCTTAACTCATGATTATTTTTAATGATGACGCCAGATCGTTAGATGATTTCAATTGATGTGTATATATATATATTATTTCTACAAAAATAGATTTTTTTATATAATGCAATGATATGAAGTGATTTTATTAATGAGATTAGTAATTAGGGAGTTTTATTTATATAAATAAATATTTTTTTGGTTTTATAAAATAAAATTAAAATTTACAAAGAAACATCCTTTTTTAAATTCTCTGGATTCTTCTTATTTTATACATTGGTATACTTTTTATAGGGATTTAATTGGTTTTTAATTTTCGAGAAAGAAATGTTTTTCCCAATACACATTAGCACAACCAATATTTGGTCTTGAATAACTAACAAGGAATCAATAAGTAGATGATGCGACATCGCCATTTGTTCAGGACCTTTATGCGACTAGAAATTGGATATATATATTTATATTGGTTTGTTATTTTATATAAATATAAATATATACCTATATATAAACATATAAATACATATATCTCTGCGATATTTGGTTGTTTTTTTGTTTTATTTTTGTTAGGAAGACAAATAAAAAACGTCGTAAAAGGGACGAAACAGGGTTGGGAAGTAAATAGAAGTCTTCACACATTCTTGTCAGCAAACCCCGTCATGAAGTACCACCCAAGCTAAAAAAGAAGAATAATCCATTTATTATATTCTTTTATTAGCAAGTATTAATTTGATCAATGCAAATTATGTATTTCAAATAACTTTCTCTTTAAATTCTATAATATGTAGTTTTTACACAAGCCTTATTTAATTTTTTATAGAAATAAACAAAATTGAAATATAAAGTTAATAAATTTATTTCAATTTTTAAAAAGTGTGTGTCGTTTTCATTATTAGTGTATCATAATATAAATATTTATGTATACTTATTCTTATGAATTAAAATATTAAATAAATATTTATCTATTCACATATTATTAAAATTATCTTAAAATGATGATTTTGAAATATATATTTGAAAACTAAAATCAGTATAATTACTTTCCTTTTATTAGTCAATAATGTGGCTGATGAAAACATTCATATAAAATATTAATAATTTCTTAGAATTAATATTAAATTTGTTTTCCTATTCAAATGTTAATGCATGTATTATTACATTTACGAATATCAAAATCTATTAATAAACTATTAAAAAAAAAAAAAAAAATTAATTTTATCTTTTAAATAAATATAGAGATGTATAAATAAAATGCCTAAATCAATATACAATAATTAATAGCATTGTAATTAATTCAGTATATTTTGTATATGTTTATTTTAACTTAACTGGTTATGATTCTGTAATTATGTGAGTTGGAAGGCTATCTCTTATTACACCATAAAATATATATAATTTAGTCTAATTATGCAAATTTTATCCCGCCCATTTAAAATTGTCTTCATGTCCGGATATGATCTATGACCTATGCATTAATTATAACAAGATAAGCCATTTAAGTTATATCTTATATATATATATATATATATAAAAGATATATAATCATGATGGATAAATAATATTTATAAAGTTATTAAATAAAATAATATTTATTATTTAATAATTAAGCATTCCAGACCCACCTGGTTATATTCAAGCCATAATATGTAAATATTTGCCCTTTCAGGCCTTAAATTCTATGTGTTAATATCTATATTGAATTATTAATATTATTAATATAATGATTTTACTTTATTATGAATATAAATGATTCTACTAATAATGATATGTATTCATTTGAATAATTAAAAACAAATTGTAATAAAATAAAAATTAAGACGATAAATCTATTATTTTAACATTTTGTCCATAGTGTATCAATTTCTTTTCTTATTATATAAAATCACTCATTTTATTGAATTTTATAAAAGCTATTAATATTTTGTTTCTCCTTCTCTTTTAATTTATCTTTTCCCATTGCAAATTTATTGAAAAACTACTCTCAAAATAAACTTCTATGATATAAAAAATAAATTTTGAAATTTTATAAATTAAAAAATAAGTATTTATGTAGAAAATAAAATACAAATTGGTTTAATGTATTTTTTTTAATATATATTTATTCTTAAACTTAAACTTATCTAAGCAACAAGGTAGCAAAAATGTCAACTTACTTCCTTTGGAGACACAATTGTGGTAATCAAAGAGACATTGATTTGAGAAGGTCTTAAGCATTCCAGCCTCAGAAACAGCGCAGATTGGATTATTAAGAGAGGCGCCGCCTCCAGCACAATTTTGTAATTTGGCGAGAATAGGACACTCTTTCCATCCGGGTAGGAATGGAAGTCCCGGAACAGGTCCGGCGACTCCTGGTGCAGCAGCAATTATTCCTGAAGTCACACCAGCACCAGCAGGCCGAGGTGTACTCTTGGCTATTGCAACGACGTGCATAGGTGGACGAGAAGCCACCTCTTTCACCCCCAGCAACACACAAATGGTCACTAGAGCTGCAACACATCAAAATAAATATTATCTCTATATATTAATATGAATATACCATTCTTTAAGTACATTTTAAGACTCTAGAATTATACCATCTCTTACGATCATGTTTGTAACATTTTAAAAATGGACGGACAATCAAAATTTTTATTATAATAAAATAAAACTTCTTAAATATTTTTTTTTTGTTTTTTTTTTTAAATAAGATTTTAAAGAACGAAATCTTTTACTTAATGTCTAAAAAAATGCAACATTTTTAGTGAATTGTTCTTCAACTATCTTCAGCTATTTTTAATAATTAAAAAAAAAAATTGTTAAATCATGTAAAAGTAAAATGTTTTACTGTTGAAATTAAATATAAATCATTATTTTCAAAGATGAATTTAAGCAACTGGAACCTGCCTCCAATACATCGACCATTATATTTTGAGCAAAATATAATAATTTCTATAATGTTAATTAATATATTCTCACAAGTATTAACTATATTATAAACATCTTGAGTATTTTCTCTTGGATATAGTATCATTGCTTTATTTATACTTATTGAGAAGAAATGCGCAAAACTACAAGATAAGTTTGTAAACATTAAAATTATATACAAAAAGGATAGGGACACTTGGAGAAATGTGGTTGTTACGGCCAAGAACTTTCGAGTATCGTTGAGCCACATAGATAGATAGATATAACATATCACATATACAATAATAATTAATTTACTGATTAAATTAAAATATATTTTCAATAAGAACACAAAAAGAAATGAATGTTTTATCAGTTTTATGTAATATACGGATTGAAACAAAATGGATGAAAACCTTTTACTACTTTCAACCACCAAATACTATGTACAACTCGGGGGTACAGGGGACGGAGCCCCCGATGTAGATGTGAAGAGCGCTGAAGGCGTGCTCTGAGCAGCTAGTATAATATATATAATTTTATCATTCCCTGAACAAAATAAAATCTGCAACCAAAACTACAGCGTGGTTAGATATTTGCAGAATATAAATTTTTAATTGAAATGAAATAATTATTGTTAATGAACTCTAATTAGTTAACTAAATAATATTAAAATTTAAATTAATTTAATATACAATATAAAATATATTAAAATTGTTTTATACTATTTCAGAAATTATTTTAATATTAATAAATTTAAAGTGAAAATGTAGCATATTTATAATATGTATAAGCTCAATTCATAATCTAAAGTGTTTTACGACAATATTATTTCTTGACAAGTTAAGATAATATTTGTTTATATTCAGTTCATTCATCAATCCTCATTATCTTAAAATAATATAGAAATAATAATTTTTAATATAAACCTAAAATAGAATTTTACTGCTATATTCATATTTATTTCTAAGAAAATTTCTTAATATTTTTAAATGTTAATCTCTTATCTAAACAATTTTTTTAATTTTTTATTATTTAAAATATATATTTTATGTTTAATTAGAGTCATTATATATTAAATATGATATTATCAAATAGGTTTGTTACCTTTAGTTTATAGAATTTACTTGATTTAAACCATGAATAATCAATTATCAAATTAGTTAATGTATGGTAAGAGTTTAAAGCCACCTCTTAATTATAAGTGAAAAATATTTGGTGAAATATTCCAGAAATTGTCATATTTTTCAAAAATTCCCATTTTTACCGACCGACGATAGTAAGGGAGGTATTGTTTTCACACCAAATTTCACATGTGGAGATTTTTACATATCTCCACGAATCATGCATTTTCTTAACAGAAAAAAGTATTTTTAGCATGATGTCTGTCCGTCTGTCCGTCTGTCCGTCCGTATAGATGTGTACAGCCTGAACGGCTTAACGGATTTTGATGAAATTTGGTATATTTCCTTAATGCATCAGTGGGATGAATGGATCAACTTTTGGTGCAAATCCGGAAACCGGAAGTGGTAGTATTAGCGATCGATGATAAGAAGGGAAGGGTTATTTTCGCACCAAATTTCACATAAGGAGATTTTTTTACATATCACCACGAATGTATTGGTTTTATCCTCGGGAAAAATCATCTTCATTATGTTTTTCTTAATTTAAAATTATATGACGTCACCCAGCCCTTCATGACGTCACAGCCTCGGGTAACGCCGGCAAAGCCGGCTACTTCAGCTATATATTATAAATAAAATAAAATTAAAAATATTTATGTTATATGCCTATCTGTTTTTTATTACATTAATAGATATATTAAAATTATTTGAAATTGTTTCTGTAGCTGGAAATTAATTCATTTCAAACCGTCGGTCGGTTCGGACCTGGCCACAGGTCAACTTATTATTTATAAAATTTATAAATTATTCTTGTTATAAGTGTGAACAGATTTACAGATAAAAAAAAATATGACAGTAAATCGAAATTTAACAAAAACATGTCCGCATTTTTTCCACACCCCTTTTTACCGACCGACGTTAGTAAGGGAGGTATTGTTTTCACACCAAATTTCACATGTGGAGATTTTTACATATCTCCACGAATCATGCATTTTCTAAACAGAAAAAAGTATTTTTAGCATGATGTCTGTCCGTCTGTCCGTCCGTCCGTCTGTCCGTCCGTCTGTCCGTCCGTATAGATGTGTACAGCCTGAACGGCTCAACCGATTTTGATGAAATTTGGTATATTTACTTAATGCATCAGTGGGATGAATTGATCAACTTTTGGTGCAATTCCGGAAACCGGAAGTGGTAGTATTAGCGATCGACGATAGGAAGGAAAGGGTTATTTTCACACCAAAGGAGATTTTTTTATATATCACCACGAATCATGCATTTTGTATTGGTTTTATTCTCGAAAAAAATCATATTTATTAGTTTTTTCTTGATTTAAAATTATATGACGTCATCTAGCCATGCATGACGTCACAGCCTGGTCTTGCATATATATTATAAATAAAATAAAATTAAAAATGTTTATATTTATTATTTATGTATCCATATATGTTTTTTATTACATTAATAGATATATGAAAATTATTTGAAATTGTTTCTGTAGCTGGAAATTAATTTATTTCAAACCGTCGGTCGGTTCGGACCTGGCCACAGGTCAACTTATTAATTAAGTATTTATTTTTATATATTTTTTTTTAAATAAATTATGAAATCCAGAGAGATCCAATTCGAAATTTTTCGAAAAAGCTTTAAATATTGTATTTTAAGTAAATGTATAATTTAATGAAAATCCATAAATTTTTTTTTAAAAATATCAAAAGTTTCTGATATTTTAATTTAATTTTTCTATGGAGTAAGATTTTGTTGAACATTATTAACCCCCGATATTAAATTCCATTTTATCTATTAAATATATATTTTTGATAATCTATCACTTTCAATACTATATTATATAATAAACTTATTGTACTAGCAAATATATATATATAAATATAGAGAGCCTCGATAATTTAAAGTCTAAAGGAAACACAAAATATTTTAAGTTATAGAGGTTTTAAGTTATCAAGGGTCTATGTTAGGGATAGGTTAATAGCGTACGGTTACTTGAAAACGACTGCAGAATAAGCAGTCGAAACGTTGTACAATTGTTTTAATTTAATATATAATTTTATACAAACAATGTGTGGTCTTTTAATAAAAATTCCCTTAATAATTATCAAAATAACCACAAAAGCTTTAATAAAAACATTTTTTCATGTCGTTTCTTAAAATTCTCTAATCAGCCATTGCTGGCTTTAAAATTTTACTAACACTAATGTTTTGTTTCGACACTGTTTGAACCACGTAAACAAACATTGTTCTAAATTAAGAAATTCGAAAATTTTTCGTCTTTGACAATGAAGACTTTCTCCTGATTCTTGCTTCTTCAAGATTTCAGCTTCTGAGGGCCAATACAGAGATTACTTATACATATTATTTTTTAAAGTTATAGAGGTTTTGAAGTTACCGAGATTTGAATTATCGAGGTTCTACTGCAGGGGTGTCAAACTCATAGGTACACTTAGGCCAAACGAACAAGGTTTAACTTTAGGCGGGCCACAGACAAATTGAAAGTTGAAATTTTTTTTAAAAAAGTCGAAATTTTTTTTTAGAGACAAATTGAAAAGTTGTTGCGGGCCGCGAGTTTGACACCCCTGTATGTATTTTTGAAATATTAAACTTCTCTAAGGATTTTTTTGAAATTCAAACTATAGATAATTTTTATAAAGAAAAATCGATCTGTATTGTTTTCAGCCTCGAGAAAAATAATTTTTGTTATTTTTTTTCTTAATTTAAAATAGGAATTTTAATAATAAAAAAAAAATTGCACTGGGCAACGCCGGACAGCGCTTCCTTAAATACAAAATATTATAAATAAAATAAAATTATAAAAATATTTATTTTAATAATATTTTAATAATATGTTATATTCACAGGCCATACTTTTCTGTCTTTCAGTGCATTAATACGTACATTTAAGGGCTGTATGTTTTATGACTATTTTTTTTAATTTATGTTCTTTTAAATTATTTGAAATTGTTTAATATATTTTGTCGTTTATTTATTTTATAAATAATAATCTTAATCTTAAATATTCATAGTTCTTAAAGTACCAAGCGGAGGCTCGGTGAACCAAGTATTATAAATTTATGTTACATTGGTGAGGTTTGAACCCTTTTTTCCTTAATAATCACTGATTTCTTTCAATAAAAAAAAAAAAAAATTAATTATAAAAATAGAGTTGCTTAGAAATATAGAAATTTACTCCTATTAATAATAATAAGTAATAAAATGAAAATGAAAAAAAAAAATCTAAAAATAAAATAAAAAAAAAAAAAACAAAAAATGTGTAAATAATTTTATCTCCATCTGGAAAAATTTTATAATTCAAGATTCCCTATTTGATTGGTTAATCATTTTTGATGGTCAAAAGTCAAAAGAAGAAATATGTCATGGACTGACTAAAAGAAGGCATTTCAATGTCTTCCGCAAATGGAATGGAATGAGAAACTCTTAATTTGAAATTATAGGGAATTGAATCCAAGTGTTTGTTTTCAAGAGCTTGTCTGGCGGGACATGATGATGATGCATTTTTGATAGAATCTGCTTTCAAATAACTACAATTTAAGTGAGATGTCATTTGATCCCCTTGTCAAGGTCAATTTATCGCAATTCTTTAATCGAACCCGTCGGCCGCCCTCCAACTTGAGAGCGCCTCCCTTGACCAGATAGGCAAGAATTAATTTTCCGTTGTCGAGGAGAAGAGACGTCAAGCAAGAATGAATGAAAAATAAATAAATAAAATGCGTGAGTGAGTGGGTCAAAAGGTCAGAGAAGCGATGACACACACCCGAAACGGCGCCTTTCGATAGATCAACCAATGCACACTTCAGAGGGTCACCCGCACATAAGAACTTCGATTTCAAATGAAAAGTTGACTCTGATGTCTTTCGGCCGCCCTCCATAATTAATAATTATCGGCTACGGACTTTAAATGGAAAAAATTAATCTTTCTCCAACTCCTTCTCTTACGCATTGACATGATATTATTTCAATATATATATATTTGATGAACTCATCCATATATGTATATTATTATTAACTTACGAAAGAGTTGAAAAAAAAAAAAAAATCTGAAGGAAATATTGATTATGTAAAAGAGAGTTTCATGTTTATTTAATTTAATTCCAAAATGTAATTAAAAAATTTAAAAATAGAGAAACAAATCTTCTGTGATTGAACAACGCGATTAATTTATTATCATCAAACATTTTAAACAAAATTTCAGTATCTTTTATCACCTTTGATAATATTGAAATTTTATTTGCACACGACACACAATGTCACTAGAAACATTAAATTAAAATTATTTAGAGTATTTTTTTCAAGATGATAGAATAATTTTAAACAACTTTTAATTTATTTATTTTAAAATTGATTCTTAATGTTTATATAAAATTCAATAAGATCTTCATATGAAATTGTGTAATCAACTCTACAAAATTTATCTCAATTGAATTAGATTCTGAAGTTATTTCTTTTTTTTTAAAAAAAAAGAAAAATTTATTTTTTTTTACTATCGACTTTAAGAATTGCTCTTAGGAATAAAAATACATTCTATTTACTTACACAAAATAATTGTTTTAAAACAAAGATACTGTGTACATATTTCTCTAATTAAAGTTATTAATAAAAAATATAAATATAAAAATTTTTATAAAAAATAACGTTTTTCTCATGGACTAAAAAGAATAAATTAATTTTTCTATAAGCCTGACAAAGTTTATGGATGAATTGCTTTATATACAGCTAAAAACGTTGGGCGCATTTAGTTTTATTTATTCAAATGAAACATCAAGTCAAATTTATGTAATAATAAAAATTTTATTAAACACATAAACTGACAAATTTTTTATATTATGCAATAAAATTGATAGATTAAGAGCTAAGAAATTAATCTTCTATTATTTTTAATTGTAATATACTTATATCAAGGTATATAGAAAATTTTAAAAGAATTATTATTTTCTTAAATTTACATAAAATCAATCAAATCCAAAACAGTTGATTATACTAGAAGAAATAGTGTTACTTGTTAATGAAGTGTTTTACTAGAATTGCATAGAAATATGATAGAAAGCAAATGAAAACTAAAAGCGCCCAACGTTTTTAGTTGAATATGAATCAATTCATCCATAAAATTTGTAAGGCTTATAGAAAAATTATTTTATTCTTTTTAGTTCATGAGAAAAACGTAATTTTTTATACATTTTTTTTTATATATTTATATTATTTAATTCTTTTTAGTGCAATTTTAATTCGATAAATTTATTTAATATAACAAAAGAGAAATAGTAAATATAATGATATAGGGTCCAAAATTTCCAAATTGAATAAAACAAAAAAAAACAAAATTATTTTCTAAATGTATTTCTTATGTATTTCTGTTAAGTAAATGTTATTATTGAATAATAATTATTATATTATATTTATAAATAAATAATTAATATTAATATGAGATTTTATAAATGTATATAGGATATTGTGTACTCATATTAACTTCATAAAAAATATTTCTTTTATTGCTTTATTTGATTTTCTCTCCGGGACAGATCATCGGATTGGAAGAATACCGTCACAACTCAAAATTAATAGATTTCCAGGAAAGGCATATCAAAATTTGTAAAATATTAAAACAATTATATCTTTACAGGGATAAATAATAGAAACAAACGGCTCTACATATAATTGAGAGGCATTTTAAATTGAGATTTCGACTAATAATTTGTAATTTATGTACACTTACGAACCCTTTTACCCTTTACACCGCATATTATTTAAATATGTAACAGTCTTTCCCAAAAAATAGTTTGCCTTTTGAATATTGCACAATAATCCAACACAAAATAGGACTGTATTATCCAAAACTATGAAATCAAAATCAGGGCACTTTATAAAATGTGACACTATTTCATATATGTGACGGTCTTACACAGAATGGCCGTATAAAACTGCGGGAATTACAGACAAAAGTGTTAATGTTATATACTTTTTCATATGATTAAAGATTGTATAAAACTGCTATATATAGAATTTCAGCTACATTGAATCGCTGAAAGTACCAGAATTAATTTTTTAACACTGCAAATCTCACGCGCCAACACGTGACGTGGTTCCATCAACAAAGAGCCAAACATGAGCTGGTTTAATAAATATTATTTATTAATTTTAATTTATAATTATTTAAATTTAATTTAAATATAATATATTATGTTATTTAATCCAATTCAAATTGCGAGATAGTCGAGTAGAGACACTCCAGCTTATTTTCATTGAAATATCTATAAAAATGATCAAAATTCTAGCTCAATTTAAAGTTGATGAAAAATCGATTTCAATTTGTCATAAGAGCGAACAGACAGACAAACAGACAAACATGAAGCGAAGTTGATAAAAACGTTATAATAATAATAAAAAATGTATTAAGTTTTCTCTCAGTTGTTTGAAAAATAAATAAATAAATTTTATCATTTGAGAAATAGAAAATTTTCTTAAAGTCAATAAAGTATATATTAATTGATTGTAAATTTTTATAATTTGATAATATATAAAATGTTATTGAAGACAATTTCTATATCAATAGCTCTGCTAAATTCATAAATTATTTACCACTTATCGCCATTCATCTTATTTTCATCCAATTCTTTTAAATTTACCTTTCTATTAACACTCAATCAAAGATGGTTCTGAGGTTTATCTTTTTTTTTTTTTTGTTTACTAGTCATTCTTCACTCATTCGTACCACAATTAAATTACACATTCACAATAAAGAACAATAAAATATAAATTTAATTTAAAATCGTTTTTTGAATAGTCAATAACATTCTATGTTTAATCTACATCTTAATTTTGATTAATTATTTATTTTATGAATTATTAATAAATATAAATCTGAATAACTATTGTGCTGACACGAGTTTATTAAAAGTTTAGCCTTGATCCAATTTAAACTATTTCTAATTCACAAAATTTTTATATTATAAATATTTACTTTTTATTGATAATTTATTATTATGTCATTATTATTAATAATAATAATAATAAACTTATTATTTTATCAATTAAAATCTAAATAAATAATAATTTAAAGGAGATGTAATAATTTATTATTTATTATTATTCTTTATGTAATAAATATAATTAAAATTTCGAAATAAGATTATCAATACCTATTATAAATTTATTTTTGGTTTTTATTATAGAAGTTTGAAATTAATCTAGTAAAATGTATAATATCAAATTTAAATATTTTTTTTTATTATTTATTAATGATTCTGTACTCGTAAGATTTAGCTGCTATGATCCTCATAGTGGATTTGTAATATACTAATATATAAGTAGCAGGGTATTTTAAATATTTTAATATATTTGTGTTGTTATTGAGTCTAGAGAAAGAAATTAATTATATATATAATGAAATAATCAAATAACTGTATTGATAATTATAATTGAATTCAATCATAATTAAAAATACATTAAAAGAATATAAAAAATAAATTATGATAAAAAGTCTATAAACAAAATATTAAAAAAATTAAAATATCTTGTGACACCATTTAAATATAAAATTTCGATATGGGTAGGTGTATCTACATATTTCAATAAAAATACTCATTGATCTCTAAAATAAACTTATTAAAATGAAATTAAATAAAAATTAAGTACTTATAAGTACTTTTTTTGCTAACAAATAAATCAATCAATATATATTAAATAAAATTAAAAAAATGTAGTTAATAGGATATTTATTTTTGGATGAATGATTATTGTTTTCTTTCATTTTAATTTATATTTTCAATTTTTACAACATTAAAATGCTCAATCTAATATATTTTAATAATAAATTTTATAAAAATATATTTTAAAAAATGTTACAAATATGTAATAATAATAATAATATATTAAAATTATATAAAAATAAAATAAAATAATTGAAGTCCGATATTTAAACATTTTTATAACAAACGATATCATTGTGGATTTCATCTGACAACCATTAATCGAATTTCCCTTTCTCCACTAAAGAGAGTAGAGTCTTCCCTCTTCCCTCTACCCCATGCACTTTTTAATTAACGAATTCAATCTGATTCCTTTAGAAAAATAAATAAGAAAACATTATTAAATATATTTTTAAAAATTAATGAAATTCTACAAATATCTTAAAAATTTAATAATCGAATGTAATAGTAGTAGGAGTTTACAATCAAGTATAAAACAGATTTAATAAATTTAATCATTTAATATGTTTTTTTAATCATAATTTGGATTTTTTAAGTATAACAAAATAATTATTGTATAGCATTGAATTTGATATTGTTTATAGAAACATCAAATTTTGAATATTAAACATAATTTTCTTGAAATTTTATATATTAATATTAAGAAAACTCTAGTTTTTTGATAATAATAATTTTGAAAATAATAATAATAATAATAATAGTATAAAAAACGACATATAATATATATATGTAAAAATCAATTATGTAAAGAATGTATTTTTGATCCTAAACCCGAAAAGGGAAAGGGTGGAACAAAAATAAATAGTATAAAAACGAATTTATTAAAAATTTTTACAAATAAAATATTTTTTAGTTTATACATTAAAAAAATGAAAAAATTAATTTATTAGCATTTTTAAATATCTTGTTCATATATATATTTATACATAAATATATTTTGAAATGAACTATCCTCTAGTTAGTAATTTTGAGATCTAGCCTTCATCATCTCAATGATTTCGCAACAATTTTATTTCAACAGAAGATAATCATTATGTATAAATATATATTATTATTGATCATCAGTATCTAAGCCCATTTTAGCCAGATTAAACCATTTATTATTATTTCATATTAAAACTTTTATGAAACTTATATTCACTATTTCAGCATTTTAACTATCAACTCCCCATTATAAATATATCATTTATTTAAAATAAAATAAAAATTATATATACTTATTTTTCTTATTATTTTCTAATAATTCCAATCTTTTGTTATAATTAACCGATAGTGAAATTTTTAATAAAAATATTTGATACAAGATTTTAAAATTAATCATTTTTGATTTGAAATTTATTTATTTTATTTTCGTCTTAAACTTATATATTATAAATATATATATTTGAAATATAATCAATTTATTGGCATATATAAAATATATATATAATAATGTTATTAATATGATAAATAAGAAAAATAACCACTCCTAAGTTACAAATATATTTGTATTAATTATTTTTAATGAAAAAAAATATGATTTCAATTAATATTTATAGAATATTTCAAAAGGTGATGTTAAAGGATTTAAGGGGGGGGTGGGGGTAAGTTATAAGGGTAATTTTTCAATATGGTGGTGGTGGTGGTTGGTGGTGATTTGGTAGCGCGTGTGGTGCGGAGGGGTGTGTGTTTACCTGAGATCGCGATAGGTCCTTTAAGCCGTCTCATGTCTAAGCAGCAGCAACAGCTTCCGGTGCTCCTTCTTCCTGGTGGTTTCGCTCCACTTGACGCCAAAGTTGAACTGGAAATGCCGCCAGCGACGCAGCCGAACGTTGATCAGTCCGGGTGCGAGTGAGAGCGTCCGAGTGGGACAGAGACGGACGGGGTGCGAGTGCGAGGGAGAGCAGAGGCGACCGACCACCCAAGAGATTATGAATCCACGAGATATCAGCGCCTACTATACTCCTCTACACATCAACAAACACCAAGAGGAGGATCGTCTTTAATTAGAGACGCCGAACGAGATAAACGAAAACAAAAAGGTCCCCTCCAATGGATCATTTTTCACCCAACATGGAGTGGTCTTTGTTTTTGCCCCCAAACTATTATTAACTCCAATGAAAAATAAATGAATGGTTCACTCACTCATTTATACAAAGATAGATATAAAATATCGAAGAATGAATGAATTGACAATCATGGAAAAATGATGGAAACAAAAAGGTTGGGGTGATAAGCTTCTTTATAGAAGGAGAGGAGAGAAAGGGGAAGAAAAATGCATTATAAAAAGAAATTATTACAATTATATGTATATAAGGTGATAAAATGTGAAGAGATCCTTAATAAAGAATTTTGAATAAAAGTTATTATCTGTTGATAATTGCTAAGAAATTAATATAGTCGGTTGTTTTTTCTATACCAAATGAAACCTTTCCTCCACCCCGATTAAGGCTATAAATATGTACAATTTGTAATTAATTGATTAATTTTACTTTCTTATAAATACCATCACATCATTGGTTTCATTGGGAGTGATTTAGATTACGTGGTCAATACCACATCTCCTATCCGTTTTATAATTCAATTCAAAATAATATTTTAATAAACAATTAATTCTAACCCGAAGATCATACAAAATTAAATTAATTAAAAATTACAAAAAAAAAACAACAAACTTTAAACATTAATACATACACATTAACAAATATTAATTAATAAATTGAATAAAATTATCTATATATTTATAGGTAAAGTACAATGATATAAATAGGAGCTACAAAATTTGTAGACAAGTTCAAACTTCATCAAGTTCAAAAATTTAATATACTTAATATATATAATATTTTTTTTAAATTTTCCCAATAATTATTTACAACTGCCCTATTAAGGGCAATAAATTGTTTGTTTTTAATTACACAATAAATGATATACAAAATAATTTACATATTTACAATAACATTTTGATTACTCGACTCAATAATTTGAGTTGGATGGGAGATGAATGAGGCATTTCTCTGTTATAGTTAAAATTTATATATAATAATAAAATGTCACGAATAAAAAATTCAAAAATTAATTGAAATTGATTATGAAAAAAATAATAATTATAAATATTAAATACCAAAAAACCGACCTTAAATAACCATTCTGGGTATGTTTAATCATAAATAGTGGATATTGGGTTTCTTATAATTATTTTAAAATGAATCAAAATTAATTTTAAATATAATATTGAAATTTTAAAAATTGGTAAAGAAAAAAATGTACTTTTTTAAAGGAGGGGATATTTTATAAATTATAAATAAAAAATAAAATTGAATTAAAAAATTATAAAATAAACTCTTAAAAATCTAATTTTATGAATTTCGCCAAAAATATTTTTTTAAATGAACATCCCTCCTACTCTTCCCCACCACAACACCCACGATCAAGATTACATCCTTTCAATGATATTAGACATACATATATACCCTTGGTCTATTTATACATATTTCATTTATTTAGTGTTTATAAGTATATAATAATTATCGGCAATTATGTAGATTTAATGATCATGTTCAACATGTATCTGATTTACGATTAATTAATTCATATTATAAAATTGTTATTCTTATTCTATAATGTTTATATGAATATATGAAAGGTTAACTATGAGAGTTTCTATTTTCTTTTATTTACAATAGATATTTTATAATATTCATAGATTAAAGAGATTCTACATTTTATCGAATCAAAATTTGGGATTCCAAATTTAAACTGAAAAGAATCACAATTTTTTCTTCTCAGTCTGACTTGACTATTTTATACATACGGTAATCACTTAATATTACAATTTAATTAAAAATAAAAAAATATATATTTAAAATACAAAATCATATTATAAACTAAATAAAAAATACTTAAGCCGGAGAGATAGTAAAAATGAATTTAATTTTCTATCATTGTACTTATATAATTTGAAATATAATAATATAAAATTTATTTATTATTTTCAACTCATCACATTTATCCAAGTGTAGGTCAATTGACATTATTGTGAGCTACGAAATTTGAAGTAGACGGTTCAAATATCATCTAGGTTATAAAAAAAGATGTATTAAAATTATATAAAATTAAAAATAGTTATGAAATCGACTGATATCTCATTAGTCTTAAAACTATTAACCAATAATTATTTGTTTTTAGATGAATTATATATAAAAGGATAAGATGATAAAAATTAAAAATTCTTGATTAAATTTTTAACAAGATTTTTTGAAACACTTTTGGTTCTATATAATTTCTATCCATTACAAATCTTCTAAAATCATGAAAAAATTATAATATTTTATATATATCAATTAATTTTATACAACTACAATAAAACTTTGTTCCTATCATGAAATCAGAATGGTTTGGGTGTCTGTGATGATGGCATTTCTTAGAAAACGGTGGGAAATTTCTCAATTTGTGCAGGTGATGGATTTCGCCATTACTCTTGTCTCGAAAAAGGCACCCTACTGTGAACACCATAGCCCTTCTAAGAAACTTCTTTCAATGGCATCTCTTTTTTACAAAATCTACTCTATGAATTTAAATTTTTCAATAATTTTAAACAAAAATATCTACATATATTAATATTTAATAATTTTTTTAAATATTTTGTTAAATTAATGTTAAAATGAAACGATTTAAATTCAATTTCATTATATATAATTATTATTATTTCAAATGAGCCACTTTAGGATAGGGTTAAGTGATATTTTTTCAAAAGAATTTCTAACTAAAGTTTAAAAATCATTTGAAATAATTATTGATTTTATAGCCAGAAGTAAAATTTTAAATCAAATAAGAAATATTTATATTTATTTATTTATTTGAATGAAAGAGAGAGAGAAAAATATCATTAAAAATTATATATATATATATATATGTACAGGAAAATGTTTTTTATTATATACCTACATAGAAAGAGCAACTAAAATCCTATTTTTCTACATAATCGCCAAAAAAGTTGAGACATTTATCGTAGCGATGAACGAGCATCGAAATTCCTTCCATTATGTAGAAAAATATATGTATTTTAGTTGCTCTTTCAAATTGTAGGGGGGTATATAATAAAAAACATTTTCCTGAACTAGTTTTGTCTTAATTCCAAAACGTAACCTACTTTGTGAATTGCCCTCGTATATATGTATATTTCGAAGCTTATATGAAAATCAATTTTATGTATTCTTTTAAAATTTTCAATTATAATTATTTATTTTTTCATATTTGAATTTTAAATTACTACTCTTTACTACTGTAAGTTCCAAATTAAAGTTGTGTGATGCTATTGCTGTAATAAAAATCTTAAAATCCCAAATAAAAAGATTAGAAAGGGCATTACTCAAAGAATAAATAATATTAACATTATATGACACATTGGAAAATAAATATAAACCAGAGTTTTATTTCTTTTCTCCATTTGGACTACATAATAAAAATTATAAAGAAATAAAAAGAAATAAGATAATTAATTTGCATGCTGTCATTTTTTTCTTTTCACACTGTTCAACTCCAATGAATGCATATCTTTTCGGAATTATTTCCCACAGCACTGCATTTGCATTAAAGCATTTTTAATTCATTTAAAACATACACAAACAGACACAGACAGACACAGACACACGCACACAAATTTATTTATGTTCTGCGTAGCGCATATAATTTATCATTTTCTGAATAAAATCTAAACTAACAGAAGCAGACAATGACGTGATTTTGATGGAGAAGGGGAAAGATGAAGAAGAATTATGTATGTGTAGGACTGGTAAAAGTGTATTTTATAAATTTATATTATCTGACTTCTATAAATGTAATTTTGTATTAATTTCATAGATTATTTAAGACTTTGAATAATAAACAGATTAAATCACAACGGAAATAATCCTAATTAATTATAGTTTATTGAATTTATAACAATAATTGGTTTAACCGTATCATGAAACGTAGATGAAACATTTTACTAGGTTATGTAAATTAAAATTAAACTTAAAAATATAAAACTTATAATTTATCTTGATTATATGAATAATATAAAATCTAGTAAATTTAATTCACATTTTCTCTTACTTTTACTACTTATTAGGTTTCTCTAACACCTCTTTTACTTCCTCTCTCTATTTTGTTCAGGGATAATATGCAGGGCCGTCTTAAGGAATTCGGCGCCCATGGGCTACTAAAAATAATGCGCCCTTCTTCCTAAGAAAATACACAGAATGGCAAATGGGAGTCGGAAAAGTTATACAAAACAAAAGTGTCAGAACTAGAAAAAAACTATTTATTACTTTTATAATAAACTGTTATCTTTATTGTAACTTTTCTTTAAAGTCACTTATTTAAAAGATGGGTATAAATGTTTACCCAGATTTGAGGGGATTATCTCAATAATAACAGTTCCCATCAGTTTTTAGTCTAATCCTTAGAACTTGATCTGAACTATTATATGATTGGTGGTCTTATATTAACTCCAGTACAGCTCCGACAGTTCAAATGCGACTGAAACAAAAGTACGATAGGTAGGGTGTTACTCCTATTTCGCGTTGCCCTTCTCTATCTATCGTTTTTCAGCACATTTGGAAGAAATAAAAATCAGTTTAATATTTTAAGAAGTGTTTTAATTTAAAAATAAGTAAAAACTAATAAAATGAAAAATAAATTTTTACTATATCGCAAATAAAAAATTGCCGCCTCAAAAGGCTTGCGCCCTGGGGCTATAGCCCATTTAGCCCTGTGGTTAGGGCGGCACTGATAACATGCTACTAAATTTACAGATTGTTAACTCTTTATATAAATCTATACATTTTCTGAGAGTTCAAGCCTCAAAAAATTCACAAAATAATGAATTGAAAATATATATTAGATCATCAATAAAAAAATCCCTATGCTTGCTTAAACATTTCGGTTGTTACACCATCAGGTTTGTTCTTTCAAATTTTAACAATCATGTTTAATTAAAAAATATTCTCATTAAAATTTATATTTTTAAGCTTGATTTTAATATCATTTACATTGTATCGAATTATACTTTAGAATATCTAACATTTGGGATAAAAAAATTTGTTTATCTTTCAGGTTTCATAACTCTCTCTATTTAGCAAGCCTAGATATATTTTTATTAATAACATATTATTTTATCTATTAATTTTTTTTTTTTTTTTGTGAACCTTGTTTGTTTTGTGAAAATAATAAGAAAAAAATCAATCAATATATAAGTACTTTTTCATTAAGATATCTATAAACTTTTTATTAGATGTTCAATGAAAGTTTTGGTTTATATAAGGAAAAGCCGTCAGATTAAAATAGTCCCAAAAAGTTGTTAATGGTTAACCAAGAAACTCTTGAATGCTTTTGTTACTAGGTTCTGCTAAAATATTGCCTCCAAAGATTAAAAACCATGTCTATTAATTTAATGTTTACTCTTTTATTCAATACCCCACTGAAAAGAGAAGATGATTAAAATTTGTCGGTGAAAAAATCTTCGTCTGTATCAACCAGATGAAATAATAAAATTCATTAATTATTAATTAATCAAGAATAATAATAAATAAATTTCTTGATAATAGAACTGCTAACGTAAAATAAATAATAGATTAATAATTTATAAAGATATCATTCATTATAATTTTTAATGATATTTTTATTATTCCTAAATGGTTCTAATATCACATGAATATTATCTTTCAATATTATTGTCTATCGATTGATAGGCTTGTTGCTGTGTTATAATATTGATTTATTTCTATTTTTAATTTTTTTTATCTATTATGACATACATACATATTAGAAACAATATATTACACTTTTAATGGGTAAATAATCTTTGAATAATACTTTTCTATATTATATATATTATATATTTGTAATATATGTATAATATGTATATATGCATTGTATAGATTCACATTATTACTGGTTTTATAACAATTTTAAAGAAATGGTATTCTGTAAGGTCCTCTTAGTATTATGTACATATATAAACAGAGTGATATTGCGACAACCAAAATATAAATAATAAAAATAATACATAATAGTAAATATCATAATTTCTATAGATAAGTATAATAATTGTACAGAATATTAAACAATTTCATAACAATATAGTATTTTAAAGTATGAAAGTATTAAAAAATATGAATAGAAATAACAATAAAATTATTATATATATATACAGAGAGAGAGAGAGAAGTTAATTAAAAAAAAATGTTATTTTTCATCTATTGGTGCCTGTGGTGATAGAAAGCCGAAGGTTATCGAGGTCCTGTGAATATTCTAAGAGGATGGGGATCTGATTAGGCAGCGGAACTCAATTCCTTCGCCACATCCGTAGCTGGTAACGCGAAACTATTTGATAAAACAGCAAAACAATACAAGATGTAAATATAATTTAGATTGGATAGTACAAAGGAATTTAAATTGAAATTTGATTCCGGTTTAAAAAAAAATCTAATGGAAATTTAACTCTGTATAATTCATCAAATTTAATGGTTAATCAGATTTTTTTTTTTTTGAAAGAATACCGTATACCTTATCAATAACTAATATGAATAATAAATATTGCATTTTAATTTGTTTTTTATTACAAAATTTAAATTTTTTTATATGTGGTGTTTGTAGAAGATATTGATAAATTTTAATAATAAATAAATGATGACATTAAAAATTTTATCTGATAATCAATGAAAACTACTACAAACCATTTTTTTCAATATAATTATGAAATAACTTATAATTAAAATCTATCACTTATATGAGGACGTAAATTGACGAGTGAAATATTTTCAATTTAAATTTTTTAAACTGTATATATATTTATGGTTTATATTAAAAGTAATAATATTTAATAATTTTTAATTTAAAAAATAACATAAATTAAATAAAACTGTTTGATTTATTATATATAGTAGAAAAATAATAATTATCCATTTAATAAAAGGATCACTTTTATAAATTAACAAAAAATCGTATTGTTTTAATATTTAATTGATAATATTTTTATAAATAAATAAATGTGTAGTAAATAAAAAAAATACAAAACTAATGTGTGGTAATGATGAAGTGTAATAAACATACAATTGTTCATCTGATTCCAACTCTCTCCAGTTTATTTTCAATGATGATTGCATAAGTTTCAGGCGTTCAAAATTTATTGCCATTATAAAATTCTAATCTGTAAAATATTAAGTTATTTTTCATAAATATATTTTATTCAACTTTTTTCAATTCATATATTTGTTTTTTATATATATATATAGGTAATTCATCCAGCCATTCATGACGTCACAGCCTGGTCTTACATATATATTCTAAATAAAAAAAAATTAAAAATATTTATGTTATATGCCTATCTGTTTTTTATTACATTAATAGATATATATTAAAATTATTTGAAATTGTTTCTGTAGCTGGAAATTAATTTACTTCAAATCGTCGGTCGGTTCGGACCTGGCCACAGGTCAACTTATTTTTTTAAGAACCAAATTGAAAAAATTTAGAAAAAACTGGACTAGATTTATGAATTAATTTGCATATATAAAAAATTATTTTGGAAATAGTTCCTCCAACTGAAAAATATACTGGAACCAAAGAAGGTTGAGATATATAAAATGTTAATTGGGTAAGTAACTAATGTATTACTTACTAAATTTTTTTTAGAATTAAAATAGAAATTCATACTAGAAAAGAATTGTTTAACGTAATTTGGTAAGAACACAGCAAAGAAAAGCATAACTCATCGATATCTTCGAAATGACATGTAAACTTACTATACCGTATCCCAACCAAGATAACAACAATTCTTACCATTTACCCTCTTTTTTATGAAATTTATTTACATTAAATTAAAATTATATCACATTCGGCAAACAATTTTAAATTTAAATTGAACCATTTACATTAATACGCCACCGCCTTGTTTTTTTTTTAAATATGATAATTTCATTAATGAACTTCTTACTGATATATTTATAATTTTTTTTTTAAATTTTCATTAAAATCTGAATAAAATTAAGCTTATTGATTTAATAGAATTAATAGAATTAAACTTATTGATTCGATTTAAGATGTATTCTAAAACACCACTAATTTTAAAAATTAATATTTGTTTATTTTATTTTATTTTAATATGTATTTTATTTGAAATAATTTGCAGTAGAGCGCTCACCTCTGCCCTCCCCGCTCGCCCCTCTCCAAGCCCCTCCGCCGCCTGAACTCACCTCCTCTTGCAGGCCGGCTGACTCGAACGCATTTAGTTCCCCTTCCTTGCAGAGTGCAAGACCCTTAGCGGCCTCTCCACTGAAATCATCCCTTAATCAGTCGCTAATCAAGAATTAATTGTAATTTTATTATTTATTTTTATTAATTAAAAGGAAGATTAGTGAACTTTAAAAAAAAAAAATATTTCAATAAAAATTAAATTTTATAAAGTGCATTTTTATAATTTTTTATTCATATACCCATATAAATTTATACATTTTTCATTAAATCTTTGAAATGTAATTAATCTTAAATATTCTATCAGATCTCATTAATTAAATTTTATTAAAAGTTAAATTAAAATTATTTAAAAATTAAAAAATAATATACAAAATTTTATTTTTCTTTAAATATATTTATTGAAATATTTTTTAAATTTCAATATATATATATATTAATCCTATTAAAACTTATTTATTTAAAAAATAGCAAGATGTGCTGATTATTTTCAAAATTCATATAATATAATTATAAATCAAAAAAATATAAATTTCTTATATTCATATAATAATAAATATAATATTTAAATATTCTATATATTCTTTCTAATCTCATTATCGCTCATTACCGTTCCTTTCAAATCTCATTTGAATATTGTTTTGTTAATTTCATATTAGACATATTACACTTTTAAAAAATGAATAATATTTCTATTACCTACTCGTATATATCAATTAAACAGAATAAAATCTTCGTGAAATTAATAATATAATCATAATTAGTTTTCTGATGTTTTCTAAGATATTTTTATTATATGTCTATTAAATGCGTATTATAACTAACTTATTATAATCATGGTTCTATATAAATAGGATGTAAAATAATTTTAGTATTTTAATATTACAGAAAAAAGATAATATTTTTAAAAATCTATACACTTTTTTAATCCTATTAATATATTTATTTCCTGTATATAATATAAATATCTAATATCTAATCTTAATTATTTTTTTCTTTATCGAGGCGAGATTGATGGACATCAATTCAAGTCTACGAGCTGTTCTTCGAGTTTAATCTGCGAGAAATATCAACCCTTTATTAACTCCGAGGTCAGTATTTATTTTTAATTTTATTTTTAATTCAATTTAAATTTATTTATTGATTCTAAACTAATAAGTTATTTTTCTTCTTCTATTTCATGTTTCCATCTTCGTTCCTGCTACTGAATGTTGATTTGAATTCTTGATTATCTTCTCTAACCTTAATGACAATGAAATGATTGAAATACAGCTCTCCAAATGTAAGTAATAATCGTTATTTATTTAGCATGGCGCACTTTAAAATAGAAAATGTAAATATAATATTTAAAGTAAAGTTTAATAGAATATAGAAAGTAGAATTAAATTACAATGATTTTTTGCTTTTGATAATATTCATTAGGAGATTATAAAGAAATATATTAAATTATATGACAGAATTTAGTGAGATTAGGGAATTTCAGAGTACATCTTTCAAGAAGAAGCATAGATAAAGGAGGCAGAAGAGACAAAGGTATTTTTAGAATTAGTAGGTTACGAGGAGGGTGGCTATTTTTTGATATATATATATATATATATATAGTTGTTAGGAATTTTCAGGTGGTTGCCTCCTACATCTATGCATGTTCTCATCATACTAATTCATAGATTAGATTAGAATTAATAAATAAATAAAATGTGGGTGGCTAAAACAAATGCCATGCTATTATTTAAGGGATGGTTTGCATGAATTGCATGTCAGGTCTGAATTGTGCCATTTTGTATTACTGAGAGTGAATTTGAGGTGGATTGGATGAACGGAAATTCGGGAAGGTAATTCAGCAAAGTTCCGAAATGGGATTAGCCTGAACAGGAACAAATTGTTGGTTACCTTTTGAGCGCAGGGCTTTTTCGATTAGCATGGGCCTTCCATGCCTATTGATGGAGGCTATGCACTCCCTTACTAGGTAGGTTTTATTTCAGGTTGCCCCGAATGTCGCGATTTCATTTCGAAATCCAAAAAATCAAAGGCACTCTCAGCTGATCCAAAGAGGCTACAGACCAAACGCCTTATTTTTTTTTAATCTTTTTTTTTAAGGCAAACTTTCTTTATTATTACTTTTTCTAAATTTCGGAAGGCGAGGCTTGGAAGGGCTAATTTATGGGGAAAGGAGGAGGCCCTATTAAATATTCAATTATTTTTTTATTTTTAATTTAATTAATAATAAAGAAATAATTGAATATCGCGATTATTTTCTTTAACTTTTTATTTTCATTTTGAAATATAGGTACAATTTCATAATTTAAACTTTGATATATTTTAAATATTTTACTATCTAGGTAGAATTAATTATTATTATAATTTCTCAATTTAAAATTAAAATGCAAACATCACAATAAAAAAATCATATATATTGTAAAAATATAATTCTTTTTCATTATTATTTCTTTTTAACTTACCAAATATAAAAATATTTTATTTTTTTTTATTATGGAAATTATTTCATATGAATATACGTAAATATATTGTAATCGAATATATCTATACTCAATAATAATTTAATATTAATAAATTATCAAATTTTTTTGTTATCATTGTACTGATAAATCATATTTGGAAAGAAATAAAATATATATATAATTAACTTTATTTAAAAAATTAACTTAATGTATAATTTTTGTTAATTATAAACATGTGGTACAACTTATTTTAAATTAATAAATAAAATTAGATCTCCTAAAAATTTGTTTAATTTTGATAGATCAAATATTCTCTCTTATTCTTTAGCTGATTTACAAATCCTATACGATCATTTTGCTTATTCTTATGTGTATTCTGTCCCAGTGCCGCAAAAATTCTCCGGTAGATAAAAATGTCTAGGTTTACATAAATAATAATATCATCCGTGAATAAACCCAATATTATTCAATTTTTACCGAACGACGATAGTAAGGGATGTATTGTTTTCACACCAAATTTCACATGTGGAGATTTTTATATATCACCACGAATCATTCATTTTGTATTGGTTTCATCCTCGGGAAAAATCATCTTCATTAGTTTTTTCTTAATTTTAAATTATATGACGTCACAGCCAGCTACTACTTATATATTATAAATAAAATTAAATTAAAAATATTTATGTTATATCCAAAGCTGTTTTTTATTGTACTAATAGATACATTTAAATTATTTGAAATTGTTTCTGTAGCTGGAAATTAATTTACTTCAAACCGTCGGTCGGTTCGGACCTGGCCACAGGTCAACTTATTTTTATTTTTGATGTGTATATATTTATATACTATATATATATCTATTTATATAAAATATCCTTGCATGACATAAATGCATAAAATAGAGGTCGCTAAAATGGAACCCGGAAATTAAAACTTTGCGCTGACAAAAATAATTTATTGTTAAATTTCGTATATAAATATATCTATGGATATGGCGGAATCATTATGAAGGGAATGATTAATTATTCAACGCTCTTTAATGGGTCATCGTATTTCTCAAATATTTTTAAATAAGAAAGAATTTTAGCTATTTTTTCAACAAACCTCTCTCCCCATCATTCTTTTTTTAAAATGGTTTAAATACAAACTTTGATATATACAAATAAATAAAACAATTAATTTAATAAATAAATAAAAAGATGTTTAATAATGAAATATTTTAATACAATTTGTTGATTTTATTAAATGCAGGATGAACAAATAAAATTATGTTACATAAATAGAATTTATTAAATAAATAAAAAATTAATCAAACATGCGTCTATTGCCCCATGGTCTTGTTTGGCCACGGAATGGCCGATTCCAAATTGGACGATTATTTCCCGGTCGTGGAGGAAGACGATCGGGTCTGCCGACCTGTTGGCTGGCTTCGTTGTTATTATTATTTGTCATTTGTCCATTGATATTATTATTGCTGTTGTTATCAGGTTGTTGAGGTTGGGGTTGTTGTTGTTGATTGCCTAAAAATATGGATGAAAAGTCTTCCGTAGTTGTTGAAGTAGAAGAAGGGGTTGGCGGGTTGGCGGGAGGATTAAATACACCTCCGCTTGAGCCACCACCCCCCTGGATATCCGAAGGTGGAACCACACCAACTGTGCCCCCGGGAGAGCCCACCCCACCTAATGAAGCTAATTCCTCTGCAGTGAATGGATTCGATACATATCGATCTTCGAAATCGGGGATATTTGGTTTTTTAGTAGTCCGCTGAGCAAACACCAATGCAACTGACAGAAGAAATACTGAAACATGAGCAAAAGTGTACACATTTATTAATTTGTTGTCAATTTCATATTTAAATTAATTAAAAAAGTTTAAAGTGATAATCTTTTAAAAAGTAAATCCAGATTGATACAATTTTAAAATAAATATAATATAATAGATATTTAAATTGTGCAATATTATTTTTGTATTGTTTTAAATAATTATATTGTTTATTAAAAACACAAAAGAATTAAAAATTAAAGATTATTAACAATTGAAAATGAGACTCATTGTAAAATTAAATTTGTATTTAAATGATTTAAATTTAAATTCCAAATATATTTAATGAAAACTTGGTTGGGTGGCGCCACCAACAAGAAACATCTGTGCTGCAATCTAATGTTGAGAAATATAAATGTTTTCTAAGATCGAAATAAATATATTTTCGTAAAATATAAAATAATAGAAATACATATTTATTTAAAATATAATAATAATATGCAAATAGTGATTTATATATATATATATATATATATATATATTAATTTTTAAAATCTTTTTCAATATTTTATTGATTTTTAACTTTACCATCATTATTAAATAATTCAATTTGATCCTATATTATAAATTTTTAATGCAACTAAATTTAAATATAAAAAAGTTATATTTTATTTAAGTGTATGCATATATTTCCATCCTCCCAGGGCTATAAATCAAAGAAATTTCAATTTAATTCAGATAATTTTTTATTACTCTTTTAAATTTAACAAATTTGTAAATTATTTAATTTGTTAATCTTTATTATTTAGTATATTAGGTTGTTGAGAAAGTAATTTTGTTTTTTCTCCCAGAGGATTTAATTATAATTTTTCGAACACAACTTCACACTTAAGCCGCATAATCATTATATGTTTGGAGAGCTGATATAAGTTCAATTGAATCTACGCAGTAGTTTTATGGTTGGTGCCCTTTTAAATATAAGAGCAATAAGTAGCATTTTAGACATATTTTAGATAGGTGTAATAAAGCTAACAAAGAGAAAAAACTGTTTAAAATTAAAAAAAAACAATAATAATAATAAATAGTTATGCTAATTGTATTTTTATTTGACAAAAGAAAGTAACTATCTACTAAAATCGTGAAATGCCTTTTAGCGTTTGTCCTTCATTACCTTTTATTCATTTTTTTTTCTTAAGTTAAATTGATCAATTTAAAACGATGTGTAAACACTTTTGCTTTTCATTTTAAACCATTACAAAAACAACATCAAACAACGATAATAATTGAAAAAAATGAAATATGATTTATCAAAACTAATGTGTGCAAAGTTCGTGGAAAAATTTATATATTTAGTTATATACTAATATATTTAATCAGACTAATCACAATAATAATTATAGAAATATAAATAACATTATTTTTTTTGAAATAAAAATTCTTGGAAAATTTTTAATTTTTAATAAATTTTTATTTGTAAATTTAAAATATTCATTTATAAAATATTTTATCGATTTAGATATTTATTTATCGAATCTATTTATTTTATTTTTGGTAATTTATTATTATATTATAAAAGGGACCTTGTTGTATTATAATTATAGCTGAATTTGTTTTTGTTTTTGTTTTTTTTTCAATTTTTTTTTCTATTAATGAGTTATCATTATAAGCGATTGATGTAAAGATTTTTAAAAAAAGGAATTGTGTGTGTGCGTCATAGTGACGTGAGAATCGACAAATGCAACACGAATAAACGATAAAATCATGCCTAGAAATGGCTTTGTCAGTTAAATTACAGATCGACATAACATTACTTATAACTTATAACTTATATATCTATATATATAAAGGAGACTGTTTGTATGTATGTATGTATGTAATTCGTTTACTTTTTTGCTGTCATAGTGTAATATGTTAAAATGTAAATAACTTACATTTTAACATAAAATAGAAAGTAAATTAGTGAATATTTTAAAAATAAGACAATTTGTGGAAATTGAAATAACTAAGAAATGAGAGGTGGAGGGGATGAGGAGAGAGGTGGGAGTGTGTGTGAGCGGGAGAGAGAGAGATTTAAAGTTTATATATAGTTCTCCGTGTTCATTCAAGAGCCAGGCGTGGCCCACTGACTGGCGGACTCATTTTACACAATGTATATAACTCTAGGGATTCCCAATCAAAGAATTATAATATTTAACTTTTTATTTTAAATTCTAATATTCAAATATCATTTCAATTAAATAATTTATTCTAAAAGTTCTCATTTTAATTAATATAATAAAATATTTAAATCATATTTAACTTAAATTATTTTGTATTTATTCTTTCCATATTTGAATAGGTACTTCTTTTATTTTAAGGGAGGGAATTAACTATGATCTAAAAAAATTAATAAATGAACTTAATAATAAAAAATCAAATAAATCCATTAATTTAAATTAATACTATTAATGAATGTATATATTGTTAATTTATCTTTAGTTTTATCAATACTTTTATACCGTTAATTTTTATAAATTAATTTTTATAAATTGTCTCAAGTCTCTAACTTTGCATTTTCTCAAATTTTATTATAATTAAAAATATTCAATAAAAATCAAGCAATGAAATTAAAATATCGAAATGAAATGATCAAGAAATATTATACTCTATTATAACATATACAATACTTATAAACTATAGGCGGAGGAAATATTAGACGATATCATTGCGGGTTCAGGCCAAATCGATCAACATTAATTAAGATATTTTCATTATGACAGATATTAAAAAAACCGCGAATTCAATATCTCTGTTCAATAATTATTTGTAGACTTTAGTAAAACCTACGCATGACTCAATAGATCCGGATAAACTTTTTCAAATTTTGATCTTAAAATTTATCTTGAAGGTAGTAAAGAAAGAGTAAGATGCGGAAATCAATTGTAAAATATTAGGTGATTCAGACGACTTAAAAATTAATCGCGGTAGGAAAAGAGATGAGGTTTGAAATTAATAATGATAAATAAATATATTTAGAAACAAACAGGAGCAGTATTAACATACAAAATGTAGAATTTGAATATGTAGAAAAATTGAATGTAATCACGAAGGATAATAATATTTGAGAAGAATTTAAATCGAGGTATCAATCGGGAAACGCCTGTTATCATGCAGTAAAGAGGCTTATCTCATCAAAATTATTATAAAAGGGAATGAAAATTAAAATATATAAAACAATTATTTTGTCTGTTGTATTATATGAGTGTGAGACATGGTCTATGATCTTAGGAGATGAGAGTGGATTCAGAGTATTTGAGAATATAGGATTCTCGCTAGCATTTATGGGCCAAAGAAAGATGAGTACATCAGGGAATGACGTACGAAAGATGGAACAGAGGCTCAGGATAAGGACACTTGGAGAAATGTGGTTGTAGCTGCCAAGAACTTTCGAGTACCGTTGAGCCACGCATGGTCTATGAACCTGGGAGATGAGAGTAGATTCAGATTATTCTTTCCAGCATTTATTGGCCAAAGAAAGATGAGGTCACCGGGGACACTTGGAGAAATGTGGTTGTAGCTGCCAAGAACTTTCGAGTAGATAGATATAACATATTCAATAATAATATATATAATTAATTTACTAAATAAATTAAAATATATTTTAAATAATCACACAATAAGAAATGAATGTTTTATGTTATACATTGTTTGAAACAAAATGGATGAAAACCTTTTACTACTTTCAACCACCAAATACTATGTACCACTCGGGGGTACAGGGGGCGGAGCCCCCGTCTAGATGTGAAGAGCGACGAAGGAGCTCTGAGCAGCTAGTACTATATAATAATATAAATCCTATATATGGTAATACATTACCTTTACTAAGACATTTTAATAAAATTACAGAATATTTGAATAAAAAAAATCTTTAATAGAAATTTTTATTAATTTGAAATTCGTATTTTATTATTTGCTGGCGTTATAATACTTAATCACTTATAAATAGTAAAGAAGATAATAACAATGCTTTTAGGCAGGCTTACATTTCTCTTGACGGATAAGTGAACGAAATGAAATTGGAAGGGTTAAATAATTATTTATGTAAAGACTTAAATACTTACAGCAAAATTCATAAACAATTTAAACAACAGTATAATCTTTTATAAGTTTGGCTTTATATAAAAAATATAAAATATGTACTTATTTCAATGCTTGATGAAATTTGCTATTATTACAATTTAATGCCACAATAATTATTTATTTTGAATGAATATTTGTAACAAAATTTAATTTATATTAATCTTGAAATTTGATTTTATTAATATAATATTAATATTTGAGAAAAATGTATTAAAAAATGATAATATATATATGTATATACTTCAATTTATTAATTAAATAATTAAATAAATGAATAAATGATTGTAAATAGCAATTTCTTCATGGTCTTAATTAAATTTTTTAATAAAGTATGAAAAAAAATATATTTTTGAAGAAAAGCGTAAAATGCTTAAATAAAAAATTATCCAATTTTCAAAATGTTAAATTGGGTTAGTTCTGTTTGATGAATTAATTGAAATGAATTGATAAAAAATTTAGTTAAATAAATTAAATGGATTCAGTGAAATTAAAAGAATTCGCGATTTTTCTAATCGAGTGTATAAAAATACATAAAAATATTTTATTAAGAAATTTATTGGTATATTTAAAAATTTAAAAAATTTTCATATCCACACACATTTAATATATTTTCAAAGAGATGTTTATGTGTGAATGTCGGAGAAAGTCTATGTCTATGTCCGATTAGCTTCAAATTTTATAGAAAGATTATAAATTCTTATTTTTTGTTAATTTTGATCAAATTTTTTAATAGTTTTTTTTTTGTATTTTTAAAAGAATCTGAATTATTTAATATAAAAGAAAAGAAAAAAAAAATAAAATGATTATTGATAATTGGATTCCACGGAGGTGATCTTTCAAGTTAATTGTTATTAAAATTTTTCTTTCTTATGACTTAATATCTTCAACTTACAGTTTAATAAGAGTGTTTGTTTTTGTTGTTTTATATCTCTGGCGTTATCATTAATAACCACTCAGCTATGAAAATCAGGTAAAAACTAGGTTGAGACTGAGTCATTATCATCCGTTTTTTTCATAATTGGGAAATTCCCCATTAATTTCATATTGTGATAATAAAGTTTTTCTAGAGTATATTAGTAAAATTAATTAATCATACTAAAATTAAAAAAATAATTAATAATTTGAAAAATTAAGATTATATAGAATAATTTTTTTAAATTGCTCATTTTAAAATAAATTTTTGTCTATTTTTAAAAGTTTTAGAATTATATATATATATAAATATATGAACAAAATAAAAATATTAATATAATAAATAAATATAAATATTAATATTAGTATATAATAAATAAATATAAATATTAATATTAATATAATAAATAAATACAAATATAATTATTAATTTGCAAAAAACTGGTTTTTTTTAAATAAATGTGAATTTGCAAATCAAGGCCAAAAACCACCGTTTCCGTTTTTTTATTCTTAATGATTTTACTTATAACCTCACAAGCCGGATTTAATTTCTAGTTTTTCTTACCTTCAAAACCTAGTTATTCAATATTATCAAGATCTTTAAGATTTAATCACTTTTTGTCTATTTTCTATTTAATAATATTATTATTATATCATGAACTAATAGATTAAACTGCTCATGTTTGCATGTTTTTAAAATCATGAACTTTATATATTTGCATATATCACTTATTAGTTAAGGTTTATAACTAGATTAGTTAAGGTTTATAACTAGATTGTGATTTGTAAAAAATAAAAAAAAAATAAAAAAATAAAATATATTATTATGAAAAGTATAAAAATTATTTTTTCAATTTTTATAAAAATTTTTACTTTGAAAATCATAAAGAAATAATATTTTTATGTTAGAATCATTAAAGTTAAGAGCCACTGTATCTTAAGTCTTAAATTCTTTGGCATAATTATTTGTATAGATAATAATCATTATTATATTTATATATATATATATATAAGATTTAAAAATTCCTTTTTTTCAAAACTAAACTTTTTTAAATCATTATTTAATTTCCTTCTTAATCAGTTAATGTTAATTAATCAGTCTATACTTATCTATAATATATATGTATTTTAAAAGAAATTATAACAAAAATTTATAAATATTTCAATTTAATAAAATTTAAATGAATATTATTTTACATATTTTTGAAAATCAAAGAATTAAATATAATACTATATTTTATTTTTAATATTTCTTATTTAAATTATTGTTAGATAAATTTCTACTTTTTAATCTCGATTTTCTATTGCTTTTTGAGATTAGTTTAGTCTTAACTTATTTATAAGTCATTTAACATATCTAGAAGTATAATATTATATATAAAAGAGAAATTTTTTAATTACATTTCATGAAATATAAAAATAACTTTTCCTGTTCCAAATAAATCTGATTTGGAATAATGATTTGATGTATCTCCTACAACTTTAGTGATAATTAATAGTTCTGATGGGATAATCCGGCTTAGAGCCACATGAGTTTCTTCATTAAGTAAACTGCTGCTCTCATTGAATATTTAAATTATTATTTATATATTATTATTATTATTATTATATTTGTATTTTTACACTAGCTAGGTATTGTATGAAAATTTTTTTTGGATTTATGTCTATTTTGACTAAAGTTAAAATTGTTATATTAAAAACTATAAAATTTATAAAATTTATTTCTATGAGGTATATTTATATCAAATAACACATAAGTTCTGGTTTAAATATGCAATGATATTAATTTAAATTTGAATTTATGTTGATAATTAACTACGGTATGGCTCTTTAAATAATAAAAATCTCTCATTGACTCATTCAAAATTGATCAAGGATAAAATTGACCATCATTTGATTAAATCAAATTTTACATTCGTAATATATATACCTTTAATATAAGATATATATATGATTAAATATATTTGCTAGATTTAACTTTTTGTAAATGTTTAATTTAAATACTATATTTTTTAGATAAAATTATTTTATTTAAAAAAATTTTATCTTAATGACCATGAAATAAAATATGCTTTCACCTTCTGAAATATTCAAAAGATCTAGTAGTTATAATTTAAAAACATTTATGTGATTTCCTTTTTTACAGTTTGAAAGCTTGAAAGAATAATACTTTTTGATTTTGTTTATTGAAATGTAAGACTTGATTATTATTATATAAAATATTATTTGTACATATTTTTTATTTATTTTATTTTTCGAGGTATTAATTATAAAAATTTTGAATTAATCATCAAATAAATCTTAATCTCATTCTATTGTGATTTGGGAATTATTTTTGAAAGTCAATCAGGTATCATCATAATAAATTAACTTGAAAAAATTAAAGGAAATGATTTTAAAACTTCCTGGTCCAAATAAAAAATAATAAGAAAACATTATCTTTTATGTTAAAACCACTTCCTAGGTGTTCTTTTTTATTGATTAATTTTCCTTGAGCATATAGATTTTGAAAAATTTATAAATATTATCAAGAAAAAACGAAACCAGTGGTTTTAACAAAAAATATTTCATGAAATTATCTATTAGATAAAATTCGATAAATTTATTAGGTTCAATAATTGTTTTTTGGTTTAAGCTATTAAACGTTTATTCTTATAACATCATTATACAATATATATAAAGGATCAAAAAAATATTTTTAAAACTCGAATTAAAATGACTAAATTATATTATTTTGGTTTTTATATTTAGTTTAATTAATCAATTATTAATTATTACTACGTAAATTTTAAGTGAAATATTTTGGGACAATGAATATAAAATTAATACTTTGTAAACTACCACTTGCGGTTTCCGGATATACACCAAAAGTTACTGAATTCATGTTACTGATGCATTAAGTAAATATACCAAATTTTATCAAAATTCGTAGAGCCGTTCAAGCTATACACGTCTATACCGACACACAATGGACAGATCGACCGACAGACATCATGCTAAAAATACTTTTTTCTGTTAACAAAATGCATGATTCGTGGAGAAATGTAAAAATCTCCATATGTGAAATTTGGTGTAAAAACAATACCTTTCCTTGCTATCGTCGGTCGGTAAAAACGATGGATAAAAGTATTTAACAACGTCATATCCTTAGATTTGCGTAAAAAACAGGTGTAATTAAGTAAATAAGTTTCAATTTTCATAATTAATACAATCTGAACATCTCAGCAACTGTTTTATTACATCTGCTGGACAGTTGTAATAAAAATATTTCGAGGTGGGCCTCTCATGTGATAAATTCGCAACTGACAACTGACAACCCTTCTCAATAATAGTGATATATTTAATTTTATTATAATCAGTAATATTTAATAAATAATTCATATTTATATAATGTAAAGAATAGTTTCTTAATTAGTATTAAATAATGCTACACTTGAATCTTCTTGTATAAATATTAAATTAAGCAGAAATTTGAAGGCCATCGCTATACATTTCATTAAAATTCTTTCTCAACTTCTACCGGTTTTTCAGGATATCAACTAACAAGAAATTAAAAAAACATTTATTTTTCTTCAATTTCTAAGATGAACAAAGAATTTTTAATTTATTTCCCAATTAATATTCAGTCATTTATATATATTTATATATTCTATAAAGATTTTATACTATTATAAATTCATTATATTTCAAATTAAAGTATTTAAAAGTAAAAAAAAAAAAAAAAAGAATAAGATCCAATCATCTATAAAATAAGATTTTATAAATGGCATTATTTAAATTTCAAAGATTAAATCGTTAATAATTACATATAAAATTAAATTATATTAAAATTAAAAGATGATTATTTGAATGGTTTATACTACATATAAAATGGTTCATATTTTTTTTAAAGAATAAGTTTGATTTTTTAAGGGAAAAATATTAAATTTGATAAAGAATGATTAAGAGATAAAATCAGACATTAAATCTTTATAAAGTTGAAAACAATTTTTAAAATTACTAAAATTGATAAATTACTTCTTCCAGTAATTAATATAAAAAAATTAATCTTTAATGAAAGAACCCATTTACTGTGAATAATATGATTCCAACTAATCCATGTATATAAATAAGTTTATTTCTAAAATAATTTTTAATATATTATTAAAATCACACATAAATTCATAAATTATAAAAAAAATATATTTTCAAAATTTTTCTTTAATTATTTGAAAAAATTAATATTTAATGAATATAATATAAACATATATTTCTATTATAGAGAATTATTATATATTTATATTAATATGACCAATTGATATATATATACAAAATAAAATAAAAAAAATTATGAATAAAAAACTAATAAATACGAATAAGTACGAAAGGTACATATATTAATTAATTAACATCTATTTAAAAAAAACCAACAAGCACAAAAATATATATAATGGACGTTTTGCATTATTTAATTAAATTAAATTTATAAATAATTAATTTATATATTTTGAAGAAAAATTTAGTCATAAATCTAATAAACAAAATTATCTTCTTTTATAAGATTAAAAGAAAAGAAAATATAGATGTTAAGTAGAAAATTAAAAAAAAATTGTTTATTAATAAATAAATAAACAATATTTGAAATTTAGATAGTAATTAAATCTAAAATATTATTTAAAAGAGAAAAATGATAAATTTGAACATTAATTCAAGGTTAAGTGGGGGATGTTTTGATAAGAAAAAAATACTATGCGAAGACCTTTGAATTCCTTTTAT
This sequence comes from Labia minor, assembly GCA_963082975.1. Lineage (NCBI taxonomy): Eukaryota > Metazoa > Arthropoda > Insecta > Dermaptera > Spongiphoridae > Labia > Labia minor. The sequence continues at coordinate 64,869,157 of OY720349.1, read as the reverse complement.
AAGCTCACCTGTGGATCTGAAGCAAAAACCCATGGCGAGTGACGCTGAAGGGGGTCGGTCTTCTTTCAGTCTACAACGTCGCCAATCGACTGAGTGAATAGCCTTCTCGCTGGTCAACTATCATCTTTTATACAGCCTGGCGGTGGGAGGAACTTGCACCATTCTATATCAAGAGCAGCCAAGTTGAACTTGGAAATCGGGAGAGCCCACCATTCGTCATTCCAAAACAATAATATTAATAGTTTTCCGGTTTTTCTATTTGGAAAGATACAACAACACAAAAGAAATATCCCCTTCGGGAATGTTCATACTATTATTATTATTTATACTAATTATTATTATGATTATTATTATTATTATTATTATTTATACGAATTATCAAAACAAAATGGTTAATTTTCCTTGAGGCATTAGATTAAATTTCTAAATTATTTATTTACGTATCTCATTCACAAATATTACAATATATTTAAATAATACATATTATGGAAAAACATTTATTAATTTAAAAAAAGTATTAAAATTTATTCAATAATTTATTTTAAAATTTTATGTGCATTTTCTCTAAAATAATTAAATGATGAAATATCAGTAAACGTATAAAATAGTACTACTATTACTTACTATACCTAGTATACTATAAAGGTAGATATGAAACAATTGATAGAAGATTTCAATTCAATTGAGAAATATGGAAAAAAGTGATTGTTCCGGCCAAGAATTTTTTACTATAATAATGCAAGAATGATATTTTTAAATAATTAATATAATTATATCTTCTTTTTATTTAATAAAAAATCACTATAATTCAATAATAATTCAAAAACAAAAAAATCAATAAATTAATTAATAAAATAAATAAACAAATGTAAATTCAATGTTTTCGGGTCATTCATGAATTAATATTTGAACATTTGGAAAGACAAGTTTAGTTTAATTAATTTTTCAAAAAAAAGATATTATTATTTAATAACATCATATAATTTATCTCAAATAGCCAAAATTTATTTTAGTAGTACGTAGTGGTAGATATAATTAAATTTGAGGAAAACCCAATCAATGTGAATGACCGAGAGATAATTTTATTTCTTTATAATATATATATATATATATATATATATATATATTTATATTTATATATATATATATAAATATATTACAATATTAAAAAAAAATAATTTATTTCAAAATTTTATCAGAGAAAATCCTATAATATCGTTAACTCTCACGGAATTTAAATTAATTATTTTCATTAATTATTTCACATACATTTATTTCTCTGTAAATTTGTATTTTATTAATGAAAGTTTAATAAAAATATTAAAAGATATTAATATATTAGTAATATTCATTTTAATGTTAATTAAATAGCTAATGTTATAAAAATGTATTTACAAATTTTTACACTTAAATTTACTTTTGGAGGATTACGAGAAAATTGAGTTGCATTATTATATTATTTGAGTTTGTTTAGAAGAAGTGATGATGAGGAAAATTGATATGCTAAGTCATAAAACGCAGACTATTTTGCCAATTGAAATCTTTCGAACAGTTCTGAGAAGATAGAAAATTAAATATTCATAGTCAAATTTATTTGTGTTTATTAAACACATAAACTGACAAATTTTAGCTAAGAAATTAATCTTTTATTATTTTTCACTGTAATATACTTATATCAAAGTATGTATCAAAATTTAAAATAATTTTTTTAAATTTACATATTATCAATCTAATCCAAAATGGTTGATTATATTTAAGAAATAGTGTTACTTGTTAATGAAGTGTTTTACTGTGGTATATATATATATATATATATATATATATATATATATATATATTGTCGTATATTGGATATTTTGGTAAGGTATTTATTAGAAAAAATTGGGTTGAGAATCAGATTAAATTAATTTGGTAGCACTCTGGATAAATTTAGAATAATAAAGGGTTATTGAATCCGCGACGGTTGATATGGGAAATGATAAAATTGAATAGGTTCAGATTAAAAATGCATATTTAAATTATAACTAAAAATTATGTATTTAATAAACTAAAAGAATTTATATTACAAGTAATTATATGAAATTAAAGAATTGAATGGTACCGTTAAAATAGAAATATAAATTAAATGAAATTTAATTTATATTTAGCAATTGCAAATTATTTAAATATGGTCGACCACTTATCTGTTATTGTAATTAATAATGAGTTCGGGGAACACTGGGACTTCATGTAAGATGATTCTTGGATATTTTCCTCAAGGTATTATGTCGTCTTATCTGGGCAGGAACAATTCCTCGTTCCACTCGACGATCCTTGTAGTTGTTCTTACTTGGTCTGATGAAGTCACTTCCCTTATACTCAATCCAAGAATTGATCAAAAAATGTCTAACAATGTAGATGGTCATCATCCCCTCCTATGCCACTTGGCAAAATTGTCCACCCCTCACTCCCTTGGGTAACGACGAGGTATATCATCTGGGTACCAGATGGAATGCACTTCCCTGCGTTTTTCCCGAAACAATAATTCTAGAAAGTTATCTTTTATATACTCTGCCATGTGTTCAAACAAATAACTTTCTATATTTCCGTATCATAATACATGTATACAAAAAAAAATGCATTTTTATATTTATATATATATATGAATTATAGCTCTATAAAGGAAATTAATTGCATAGAAATATGATAGAAAGCAAATGAAAACTAAAAGCGCCCATCGATTGTAGTTGAATATGAAGCAAGGCTGTCAGGCTTATAGAAAAATTATTTTATTCTTTTTAGTGCAATTTTAATATGATAAATTTATTTAATATAACAAGAGAAATAGAAAAGATGAAGTTATACGAAAATTTACAAATTGAATTTACAATATTTATGTTTAAGAATCCGTTGAAAAAAAAATAATTGGAGTAATACAAACGGAGTTAGATACTAAAAGTAATTAATCGCTAATTAATAACAATTAATTAATTATAATTCAATTATATTTTTTCTATACTTTCTAGTGAGTTTTTGAAATATCTATAAAAATTTTCAAAAGTCTATCTCAATATTAAGATGATGAAAAATCGATTTCAATTTGTCAAAAGAGCGAACAGACAGACAGACAGAGAGACAGACGCCAAGTGAAGTTGAGAAAAACGTTTAATAAAAATATTAATTTGCTTGAAACTTTACCAAAAGTTTAATTTAAAATTATTTTTATCAAGTTTTATATTTTTAAATTATAGTCTACTTAACTTATTACAATATTTTGGGTTAAATTTATAAATTTCATTTTTGGAATAACCTAATTTTTTAACACACAACAATAATGTCTTAATAATATTAATTTTTATATAAAGCTTCATTTAGAAAATTCAAATTATTATTATTCAATTAATTCTTATGCGAATTAATAATTGAAGTTTACATTGGTATATATCTCCTTTTGCGAAATCTAATTATTCCTAATTCGTAAGAAATTCTTTTAAAAATGATAAAAAATTATAAAAAAACATATTTTTAAAGAATCCTTAAATTATTCTGCGAAACAATTAATTAAACAAAACATTTTATACATTACTATAACACTTGGACTTAAGTATACTTATTTAAAATGACTAAATAAATAAAACAATTGACTAATATAAAGATGGATGATATTAGTATGCGGAAAACGTTTATTTTTACTTATTTTTATTAATTTATAGATCGGTTGTCTCTAATTATAATAAATATAAGCTAATCCTTATTGTGTACCTAATATTATAAAAATTCAACTTTAATATAATTTAAAAGTACGAGCTATATTATTAGGGTGACCAAACGTCCCGTTTTTAGGTGCTCATCAAACATTTAGGACCTTTCCGACTTTTTATCCAAATTTTTTCAATTTGATTGTCCGGGTTTGGTGTTTTCGAAATATGGTCCCCTAAATATTATATATACATATCAGTTTTTTCAATAAGCAAGAGATAGTTTCTAATAGCTATAATACATAAAATTAATTATATTCTTTAAAAATAATTGAAAATAAGTAAAAATCATTTTAAAAATATCTATTTAGTAATTATTAAATATGGGATATTTAAAAAAAGATATAATCATAATTATTTAATTTGAAGAAAGAGATTAGGTGAAATTAACTTGGGGAAGATATATAAATATTTAATTATATATCTTTATCATATAAACAAAAATTATATTTAAATTTAAATACATTTAATAAAAAAAATATATTATAGAAATTTGTCATTTAAAAATGTATATTTTGAAAATTAATTATATTATATAATTTGATTAATTTAAATATAATTATTTTTTCCTTATTTTAAATAAATAAAAAAAGTTTTTGAAATCAAATAAGGAAATAAGATTTGTATTCAAAAGAAAATTTTATCTATGGGGATTTTTGATTATAAATCTGGGTCGAACCATAGCCTTGACTCACAATTCTATCTTTCTCTATATATATGTGTGAATATCAGGGAGGTAGGCAGAGAACATTTGAAACAAAACTTGTCGTCTATCTGACGTCACAGCCGCCATTTTACCTACATCAAAACATTATATTTTCCTTTGATCTTCATGTTAATATATCATCAAATTTCGGGCCTTTTTTCTGGAAAATTATGTGAGCAAAAATTTTCTCATGAAGAAAAAACTCTTTAAATTTCATTTTATTTCAACTGCAGGTTGTTTTGATATGCATATATGTATAAAAAAAATTAAATGTTGCGGCAATCATTCTCTTCATAATGCTGATGATTAGTCAATTAAAAAAAGAAATTATCATTAGTTTAATGGAAAAATGACTACAAAAAATAAAATATAAACAAAAAATATATTTATTAATGTATTTTTTTAATTACAAAAATTATTAATTTAAATAAATTGTTATAAATTATGCTGAAAAGCAGACCGGCTCTAGGATTTTGAATTTTGAATGCAAATGCAGAACATCCCATGATAATTATTTTTAAAAACAAAAATAAATCAACAACTATCTATAACCTAAACCCAGGAGTAAACTTAACCAGGTCTTAGAATCTAATAAAAAATAATTTAATATTAAATACAAATTAAATTATTAAAAACTATTTCTAATTATTAAATATATTAACTAAACTATAAAATAAAGAAGAAATAACTAAGAAAAACTTTCAAACATTCGAGAAAATTTAAAACAAAAATGTATTATGTCATATGGAAAATTCAATGTTTTGATGTAGGCAAAATGGGCGACAAGAATTTCTCCCTACTTTTTTAGAGCCACCCCCCCCCCCCACCACTTAAAACAAGAGTTAGTGTCACTCCCTAGCTCCCTGGTGAATATAGAATATAATAGATATGTAATAAAAAATATTATTTTATATAAAAAAACAGGTTCAAACTTTAAAAAATAAAAAATTTAATATAATATCAATACAATAATTATTTTTAAAATTTACTTTTATAAAAATATAAATTTTATTAATACTATATTTTTATAAAATAATTATAGTTATATTATACTTATAAATAAATTCAATAATTAAGTTTTAAAAATATAATATAAAAATAAATTTTAAATCAAGTGTTTTTATTATAGTTAATAAAATATGAATTTTCCTTCAATATTGTTCTATTTAATTAAAACAATAAATATATATTCCAAATGAATTATTATAATACATACATTTTTCTGATCTTCTTATTGTTATTTAGAAAATTTGGTGAGAATTTTTTAAATTATATTGTTACTTGTTATGATTATTTTGATTAGAAGAAGGTGAAATTGAGTTTTCATTATGGTTGAATAATCAAAATTTAGTAATTCTTCATGTTATTTGAACAATAAAATGAAAGTGGATGTTTATTAAAATTTCCACATTTTTCAATATCAAAAATATTAGTATAAAAACTAATGTAATTAAAAACTTCATGTAATGAATTTAAATATAAAAAATATAATGTAATATCAAATAAAAAAAGAGGCGGGAGGCAAATATAATACATAATATAGTTTGTTTTCGATGTTTTAACTATATTAACTAATAATAGTATGTAAAAATTAAAAATATTATAATCAGTTTAAATAAGAAGTTTTAAAAAATGTTCTATTGCATTTTTATTATTTTAGTCATATATAATGTCTATATTAAAATAAATACTATTCTTGTTCATTATAGTAATTGATGTTTAATTAAATTCTTATTCCAACTTTGGTTACAACCCTTGAATATCTTTTTAAGAATTAACAAAAATAAATAGATTTTTTAGTATTGTAACAAAGTGCAGGTAGAATGCCATACGCCTGAAAGGATCTTTTTCAAGATTATGACTTGTTAAGTGTCTTATAAAATTAAAATGCATTCACACGAGAGCTTCTAGCTACTTCTTATAAACTTATTGATCTTCTGGCATGAGAATGTCGACAGCAGCAATTTGGCAATCACAAAAATTAATCAGAGCGAAATATACTGTATGAGATCTGACTCAAAAATGAGATTCATATTGACCTGTTTGGTATTTATATTATTTATCATTATGAAAAAAATCGAAGAATTGTCCAAAAATCACAAAGGACAACTTCGGTAATTTATATAAAAGTTTTTTCTACTTGGCTGCTTTTCCCGGGAAGTCCCCGTTTATTTATTTCTGAGTAAATAAATTAATATTAAATACAAATAAAAGCATTATATTTTCTCTAATATTGTATTATATATTAAGATGAGAAAGTTTTTTTAAATAAAATTTTTCATACTTATTCTTTGGGTCATTAATTTTTAAATGAGAAAATAAATATATTAATGACTAAACTTCTATCCGATAATTTTTACTTTCCCGTATACTTCGTATAAGGGAAGTATTGGAATCGTCAAAAATTTCGACTTCGAGATTTCGATAGATCTTGACGTTTTAGACCTCCCTGAGTCGGAAAATACCATTTTTCGAATTATGTCTGTGTGTGTGTATGTATGTATGTATGTATGTATGTATGTAATGTCTGTGAGCAAATTTACTCAAAAACTAATCAAGCTAGGACTTCAAATTTGGTACACCGATATTATTCACAGTTTGTAGATTTCTATCAAAATTTCGTCTAAATCGGTTAACCGGAAGTGGTACTTTACCTACACTGGTTGCGTTTACCTTTCAAGTAAAGTACCAGTTTGCTTCGAGATATTTGCTTCATATTTTGTATATAGATTTAAAAATATGAAAAAAATTGAGATACCAAATTTCATCATGATCGGACTACCGGAAGTGACATTTTACCTATAGCTTTAGGTGTAGATTATAAATATATATAATAGTGTTAAACCATTTTACTTTATAATTTAAATTAATTAGTTTGTTTATTTTTATTGTTGTTAAAACATAATAATAATAACCTAATTACCTATTTATATGCGGGAAAGTCTAGGGGAGGACACTCCCGAATTTTTGTATTTTGAATTGATTATTAAGAATTTGTTTCATATAATTTTAAGAAAAAAGATTTTTTTTTATTATATTTATCATTTTTATTTAAACATAATGATTACATGAATTTTATATTACATTTTGAAATTTATTTGTTAAGTTAAGTTAGTTAATTACATAATAAAGTAATGACATTCCTGTAGTATTATATTAGTAATTCTGGCGCCTTATGCATTTATAATTAATAATTCAGTTTAATTTTTTTCTAAATTTTATTTTTATTTCAGAATAAACCCGGACCCCATGTCTCCCTTATCTACATTATGATTGTTTATTAAAATTGACATAAATGTTTTATATATCTAATATGAAAATATTTTATTTAAAAAATGTACAAATGAGATTTAAAGGGTAATGAAGAATGAAAAAATATTCGTTTATTTGGAATTTTTTTGATTATTTATCCACGTTTCGATTTCACTCTCTGCTCGTTCTCGCCAAATCCTTTCCTCTTCCAAATTTGCTGTTGAAGATGTCACGAGATGTTCTAAGTTTCTATCACCGTTTGAAATCTTTCCATTCAATATCTATAAAAATAAAACTTTTTTTAAAAAAATACCTTCATTTTTTATTTTTATGTATAAATTTAAAAATGGCTGATGGCAAATAAAGTTAATTGTAAACATGCTTGGACCAGAGTTTAAATAATGTTTTGATATGCACTTTCATTTAAACAGTATTTGATTGAATACAATACTCATCATTTTTTTTATTGAAACAATGTATTTGAGTAAGCGGAAATTCACAATTACAATTAGTGTAATTTATTTATGGAAATGACAATCCTATTTTTCAAAGGTTTTTGACGAATAACCATTCCTTGTTTAATAGAAATTTGTAAATCTATTTATTTTAACCAAAGAATTATTCAGCTCATCATACAGAAAATTTTAAGACTTAAGACCCCCACAATCAAATTTATTTTCAATTTTCTACTATTGAAATTTTTCAATCAAAAGTAATATATTATAATTTAAATAAGAATTCGATTTTTAAAAGAAAAGATTTCTTAGATTCTAAGTTTTCTTAGATAAAACATGGTCCTACAAAATGATGTTGGTTTGTCAGTAGATGTGGCCAAAGAAAGTCAAAAATTAAAACGAGATCGATAAATTACATTTCTTAGATAAAATATATATTTTTCTAAAATCAGCTAACAGTGATTGCAACTTTACATAAGTGATTTTATACTTTTATGATTTTTCAAATGATTTTTTATTAAACTCGCTCAATCGATGTCAATCAATATTATCTTTATTATCAAGATGATTTTATTTACTTTGAAATACTCTAAAAGGGTTTCCTAATGGATTCCTCTAAAGTATCTTTATTTATTATTTTTATTTTAAATACTAACATTGTCTTCGGTCGAAATTGATAATGAACTCTTGAAATTGATAAGGAAAATATTTCAAAATGGGTAAAATGTATTGTAATTTGTATGATTATCGCGAATATCATTTGTGTTCTTCTTAAATATAACTAACCTTTTGGAAATCCTCATTTTTCTTTATACATTCAATTGAAGTCTTAAGCATTAAATACAATAGATCAGGCTTATCTTTCATTCTAAAAATATCAAATGGAAATAACAAATTATCATCAAAATAATATCAAATTAAATAATAATATTAATGATCATAAGATAAATAATTTAACATAAAACTCATTTTACAAATAAACAATTACTATCGTTACTTTTAGCCCGAATGTCTGTTTATACTAAAGATGATAAACTTCATTTCAAGTAAGTTAAGTGAAATATATATATTTTACTTTGTTAGATAAAATATATAAATATTAAAAACAATATTAATAAATTAACAGAAATAATTTTAAAAAATCTATATATTATATTATATATAGTTATATACCTATATATAAATATATATTATATTTATTATATTATTCAAAACAATATTTATTTATTTTGAAAATAATAATAATAAAAAAATAAATAATAATAATAATAGCCTATAAAATATTCAAAATTAAAATTGATTTCATGAGTAAGTATTAAAAAAGTAGATAAATAAAAACAATTATTTTTTTAAAGAAAAAAAAAATTAATTAAATAAAAGATTCTAAATATTGACTAAACTCACTAGTAAAATACATTTCTAATTTAAATAAAGAAGAAATTAAATATAATTTATTATAAAAATGATATGCAATTACTTTTCGGCCAGCGTATCCCAATTAGAAGCAAATAGCTCTTGTATTGCGAGGGCGCCCACATGATTTCCACTAAATACATTAGCGACCATCCGAGCATCTCTTTCATTAAAACCAGCTTGTTCACCTTCGAGAAACACCGCTCTCACTAATCTAAAATATCAAAAATCTTTATTGTTGAACATTTCCAAAATTGTTTATTTTGTTTTGTTTTTTTTATTTAAATAAGTAGCATTGAAATTTTCATTTTATCAAAATTGCATTGATAGTAAAAACAGCAGGTAGAAATAAAGACTTACTTGAAAAGAAGTCTATTATCTTTAGTACAAGCAGCCATTCTGGATAAAAGTAACGATCTATCCGATTGTGATTGTTTATTTGAAAAATGAGTTAATTTTTGCCAAGCAAGTTCCCATTGTTCAGTATTACCATAGCGAGACATTACACAAAAATGTTGAGCATCGGGCCTAAAAAAATATTACATTAAAAAATTGAAATCTTTCTCAAAATTAATTTATAAAATTATTTATATCCTATAAGGGAATTTTGTAAATAAAACCACATATTGATATTTGTTATTGTAAATTTATTCAAAAAATATACACAACGTTTCGATTGCTACTTATGCTAATTCTTTTTTCTCCTGTAATTTTGAATTTGTAAGCACGTTCCGAGCGCCATCTGGTTGGCGACCTAGGTCTTATATTAAGTATCATTCGTCACTCGTCACTGGACGCTCGAACAGTGCACTCGCTTGATAACGATTGCAGAAGTAACAATCGAAACGTTGTGTATATTTTTTGAATAAATTTACAATAACAAATATCAATATGTGGTTTTATTTACAAAATTCCCTTATAAATAAAAACAACCACCAAAGCTTTAATAATTTAATTATTTATATCCTATGCAATAATTTATTCATGCATAGAAGAAAAAAATAAAAGAAAAAAATTGAAACAAAAATAAAAGATTTAAAAATTCCAAGATTCTCCACCAATAATGACAATAGACAGTTTCCGATATTTAATATTCAAATATTTCCAGAATGTAAATTTATTTTAACTCTAAATAGATAAAAAAAAATACATTTTTTCATCAAAAAGATTCGTGGGAAATATTAAAGAGAAAAACTGAATTTCAGTGTTTCTATTGAGATTGACAAAGAATCGGCCAAGTCGCCATTAACTGGAAAATAGAATACTGATAATAAATATGCTTAGATCACCAAAGTAAATGAAACAAAAACCTATATTTTATTTATTTTTAAAATTTTTAACTTGAGATTAATTCAAATTAATTTTTTAACGTGAGATTTGACCTCACTTTAATTTTTGAAATTCAAGATTTTTGGATCATATGACAAAGTACTATAAATAATTAATAAATTTCAAATAAAATTAATATTTTTGATCTTCCGGAAAACAACATGGTCTCTATTATTATTGATTTGTAATAAATTAAATATTTAAAAAATTATAAAATTGTGAATGTAAGAATTACTGACCAGGGTGCATCATCACTTAGAGCCCAAAGCTTCCAGGCGGCACCAGCAACCTCAAGACAAGATGAATGGCCCATTTCACATAAATTGCGTCTTGCTTCCGCAAGAAGTGTTTTATTTTCTTCTTGAATTGCTGTCCCATTCGAAAGCGTATTATTCAAATTATTGATCATATCAAAGAACATTAGCTATAAAACAAAACAAACAAATAAATAATTAATAAATAAACAAAATACAAAAATAAGATGGTTGAAATAAATGAATGGTTTTATAATATAACCAAACTTGTATAAAATATTCTAGTCTTGAAAAATAAAATTATATAGTATATTTTTATACAAATAACATTTTTTTTAAACATGATTTGAGCTTTTGTCTATTGGTTGATTGATAAAATCATTATTTTAAAATATACCATTTCATACCATACCATTTCATATATTCATATTACTAAAAAGAATAGTAATAATTAAATATCTATAAATAATTATTGTTAATTTACAAATGATCATAGATATTGAGATATAATCTATTATTTAAAAGAGAGAATTGAATAATAATAATAAAAAAGATAATTATAATAAATAATAAGAATATCAGACTAACTTCTAGTGGTGTACAATAGGCGGTACCGGACAACATCCTTGTGACATGTTCACGCATTGTCATGAGTACATGCCACACAGCTGGCGAATTTTCATTTTTTTGCATTAATTTGGTTAGTTCAAGCGGTACAGTGAAACTCAATTCACCTCCAAGAGCCAAATTCCAAGCATCATGTAATAATTTCGCTCGTGTAATACTTGGTATTGTAACACGTTTATCAGAACCAAGGTAATCAATAAGTAGCCGCCAATTAACTTCATCATAATTTACCATAAACATACCTGAAAAGGGAAGAATAAAACATATCTATTTATTAATTACGATAAATTATGAAAAATATTATAGAAAAATAAAATAGATATAATATTATGTCAAATAAATCAGTTACCAATTTCCTCTGGATTGACAATGATGAAGTCTTTAGCATCAGGAAGGTTCTCGATATGAGTTTCATTGGTGCTTAACCAGGTGACTGGACGAATATCTGCCGGATCGAGTTGATTAGGAGTGAGGTACATAATTGGGATCCACCAATAAAGGAACAACCCTTGAGCGGGACGGTGTGGTCTTTCTCTCAAGAACATGTGCTGAAAAGAAAGTGACAGACATTTTATATTTAACTGAATCATATATATAATCAATATTTAATTTGATCATGAATTAATACAAGTAATATTTTCAACTCAACTCAATCATAAAAAAGATTTTAAAGAAAACTAATTAATATAATGAATATTTAAATATTTATTTAAATAATTATTAAGGAATTATTTAGAAATAAAATTTGAATAAATAATTGAATGAATGAATAAAGTATGCCTACCAGCCTACATATTTAAATTATTTTTTTATTATTAAAAAGATTTATTTATTAAAAATGAAATTAAATAAAATTAAGTTTATTTTAAATCTTAAAAATGTGATTATGTATTCATGTTGATATCATTTTATTTAACTTAAAACAATCAGGTAAGAGGTTTATCTTGTTGTCCATCTAAATCTACTACTTATGGTATATTTAGAACGGGTTTTTCTATTTTACATTAGTATATTAAAATTTTAATTTTTATTAGATATATATTTTAGGTTTATTATATTTATTTCAATATTTCATATTAAATTAATAAAATAATATTACTCGTTTTTTGTAAATATTTTTCAAAATGATCAAATAAAACCAAATTACAATACTGATTTCAACTCAGGCTTCCCTCTTCAAAATCAAGACAATAAGATACATAAATTTAAATGCAATTAATATTTTTGAAATTTAAATAATTAAAATAGAATTAACAGGTGGAGACTGAAAAGTTCGTAGGCTGACACATTTTTAGTTACCCCTAGACGCTTGTATAAATTTGACAGCTATTGCACAATTAGTATCGGAGTTATAGAATTATAATATTTTTGTGAAAGAACTTTTGTTAATTTGAAAAAATGGAAAAAAAGGAATTTGACGCCCCAAAGAGGCTGTTACCGATAAAAACATCAAAAAAGTCCACAAAATAATTTTTGATAATCGTAAAAGTGAAGTTGAGTGAGAGGGCTGAGAACCTAAAGATATCAAAGGAACGTGTTGGTCATATCGTGCACGAATATATAGATATATGAAAGCTCTGTTCAAAGTGGGTGCCGCGCGAGCTGACAATCGACCAAAATCAACAACGAATCGACGATTCTAAGGAGTGTTTGGGGTGTTCAAACCTAATAAATCCGAATTTTCGCGTCGATATGTGACTATGGATGAAACGTGGCTCTATCATTTTACACCGGAGTCCAATCGACAGTCAGCCGAGTGGACCGCAAACCTATTTCCTCAAAATAGGCTTGCGGTCTAAAGACAAATCATATTATAAAAATGGTATCGAAAAATTATATGACCACTATAATCGCTGTATCGCTCTCGAAGGGAACTATATTGAATAATAAAAACAAATTATATCAAAAAAAAAAAATTTTTCTATTCTAGTCTACAAACTTTCAGCCCACCTGCTAATGTATTAGATTATTTTTCCCAAAATTTTTGAGTTACCATTATCAGATTTTTTTATAACGCTGTGCTATTTTAATAAAATATATTTCATTTGGATTTTATAAAATTTTGTCAAAAGAGACTTTCCTTATAAGTTTTACATTTGGTTCTGTTTTTTATTAAAAAACTGAGTTGTGGCCAGGCAAAGAACCGACCGACGATTTGAAATAAATTAATTTCCAAACATCATTATACAATATATATAAAGGATCAAAAAAATATTTTTAAAACTTGAATTAAAATGACCAACTTATATTATTTTGGTTTTTATTTTTAGTTTAATTACTCAATTATTAATTACTACTATATTTTATGTGAAATATTTTCCGACAATGAATATGAAATTAATACTATGTTAACTATCACTTCCGATTCCCAGATATACACCAAAAGTTGATGAATTCATGCTACTGATGCATTAAGTAAATATACCAAATTTCAAGCTGTACACGTCTATACGGACACACAACAGACGGACGATCAGACATCATGCTAAAAATACATTTTTCTGTTAAGATATGTAAAAATCTCCACATGTGAAATTTGGGTTCCTATCGTCGGTTGACAAAAAGTACGTAACCACTTCTAATTATTCCTTTGGGATAACTTGAATATTTAAATAAAAAACAACATTATAATATATTAATTATGAAAAAAACATTTAAGTATATTACATTTGTTAAATAAAAATAAATAAAGTATTTAAATTAAAGCTATGAAATTAATTTTTAGGTCTTTGGAATATTTGTAAATAACATCTATAACTGCCAAACGAAAATATCAAGACAAAGATTAAGAGAATGATTCTACTAACTCTGCAGGCCATACTCAGCCAGAAATTTAATGTTTTTATTTATATTTTATTATTTTTCAATTATTTATTAAATCGTAAATCGTCAATCGTAATTTTAGATTAAATATGATGGCATTGATAGAATTTATATTTATATTCATTCACTTTTTCTCTCTCTTTTTCTCCATGCTCACCTGTTTCACTTCAGCTGTTTTCCCTTCATAGTTTCGTTTGATTGTAACGACAGGAAATCGATCATAAGTAATCCAAGCTTGAGCGATGTCCCATACTTGGATTTTCTCATCTAATGTGTTATCATGCCAGGCTTGTTCTGATAGTGTATTCCATAATTGTGTTTCAGTATATGTTCCAAATCGTCTTAAAAATAGAAAAACAATTATTAAACGTGTTTTAACCTTGTTTTTAATTTAATTTTAATAATTATTTATAGATATCTACTTTTCTTGAATCATTTTTCTGATCGCTGATTGGAATGTATTAGCGGACAACGTATAAGACAACATTCGAAATAAGAAAATTGCTGTAAAAATTGAAAAAATATTAAAATAAATAAATTAATATAATGATAATATAATAAAAAATAGAATAATAAAATTAATAAATAATACTTCATCTGTCCGGAAAAATAGTATAAATTTAAAAATAAGCTGGAGTGTCTCCATTCGACTATCTCGCAAATTTGAATTGGATTAATTAACATATATTATATTTAAATTCAATTTAATTAATTATAAATTAAAATTAATAAATAATATTTATTAAAGCAGCGCATGTTTGGCTTTTTGTTGATGGCACCACGTCACGTGTTGGCGCGTGAGATTTGCAGTGTTAAAAAATTAATTCCGGTATTTTCAGCGATTAAATCAAGCTGAAATTCTATATATAGCAGTTTTATACAATTTTTAATCATGTGAAAAACTATCAAACATATATCTTTATTTTTACGGTCACTTTAGAGGAAAGAAAAATCAAAACCTTGTAGGTAATGACCCTCTTCCGGTTGAGCTACATTTCTCAAAAGTTAATAGAAACCTACGAATTTTGAATAATGCCCGTATACCAAATTTCATTATTCTAGCTCAACCCGATTTGCGTAATCTTGTCTACATACACACACAGACACACACACACACACTGGCGAGATAGTAAAAATTCTAGTTTATCGTGAATATAGAAAACAAATGACAACATTCATTATATTATTATGGTATATATTAAAAGTAATATAACATAATATAATTGACATGTGTCATATTCTTCTTGCATCAAAGCTCATTGTTTTTATGATCAATAAAATTAGTAAATCAATTGATAAACTTGGAAACAAGAGATTCCAAATATAAACAATTGACCACAGAACAACGTCGCGGTATCCTTAGAAAAATTATTACAGCACATGAAAGAAAACAAGGTGCAATCAATGATATTGCTCCTGCATTTAATTAAATTTAGCAAGTATTGGAACAAAATTATTCTTATTTAATTTAATAAATTTAATTATAGTTTTACTAAAATAGTTAATATACTTATCATGTTTAATTTTTAGTTTTAGTATTTTTTTTTTCAAATGTAAACTTCATTTCTAGACCACAAAAATCGCGAAATGTATACCAAATTTCCGGGTGGAGGAAGTAAATATTAGAATAAATAAATATTATTGTATTTTATATTTATTGACTCAAATTTTACACCCACTTAATTTTATATTTTTATTCAATTATATCAGCTTTATGAAAATATAAACTTAATTTCAGTGTGAAATGATATCTTATAAATAAACTTGTCATTAATCTTCCCTTCTCCTATTTTTATATTTCTTTGCTATTTTCACCCTCTAGTTATATTTCATAATTATAACTATATTTTAGGACTTTTATAGATCCAATTTTTATTATCGTGTTCGATATATAATTGTTATTTGTTATTGTTTTTGACAGTTTATTATATTGGGAATATTTATCAAATATTATTTTTATTCTATAGAAAATGGCTAAAATATATTGATGGAGATTAACATATTTATTATGAACCAATTTTTGAATTTAAATTTTAAATTTATGAAAAAAGTTAAGTGATCCAATAGTGTGAGTGAAAGGAAATAAATTTTACTTACTTTTTCGTACAATCCCTTCATCGGATGTCCGTTGATTCAATTGCGGTTTACTATATTTATAATACAGTGAATAATCGATAGCGGATTTCCAATTTTTAGCGTGTTTCAATTCAAGCTAAAATGACATATGAACGTGGATAGATATTTAAAGAAGAAGAAAAAAAAATAACGGAGAATGGATTCGCGAAGGTACCTGTAACATATGTCGGGTAGTTAAGAAATCGGCAAGGGCTTTGCCAATCCGGGCGTCTCGCCATGAAGCTGGAGTGATGAGATGTCGGAACCATTGGTTTTCGATTTCGGAAGTGAGCAACCAGGGACCCCAATGGGCGTCTTTCTCTTTAACTCCCGTTGCCACCAAATCACCTTCTCTAGAGATACGATAACAAGAATAAACTTTAGAGAGTCTCCCCACCACTCACTTACTCATTTATACATTCAAATATATTTAGTTTATACTTATACAAGATATACAAAAGAAGACTATATATACATATAGAACAAATAGTGGTTTGTACAAATAAACCACGCAAGGGATAATAAACACAATAGCTTTGACTATACATCCATCAACAATCAAAATAAAATTTTATGTACAAAATATTTGAACCTATTTTATATTTTCTCTATTCAAAATTTATTAAATTGATTCTTTTTCATATAAAAATGGTAACTTAAAAATTCTATTTTAAAAATAAAGTACCCAAATAATGATAAATTTAATTATGTTTAAATTTTATCAAGTTTAGAAGAATTCTAATTATATATAATTTTTACCGACCGACGATAATAATATTAATATTAATAATGTTAAAGGTCAATTTTAATTAAAATTGTAATAAGTCTCATATATTAGATAGCTGAAAAATTTTATCTATTTTTACCGACCGACGATAGTAAGGGAGGTATTGTTTTCACACCAAATTTCACATGTGGGGATTTTTACATTTCTCCACGAATCAAGCATTTTCTTAACAGAAAAATGTATTTTTAGCATGATGTCTGTCCGTCCGTCCGTTTAGATGTGTACAGCTTGAACGGCTCAAACGATTTTGATGAAATTTGTTATATTTACTTAATGCATCAGTTTGATGAATGGATCAACTTTTGGTGCAAATCCGGAAATCGGATGTGGTAGTATTACCGATCGACGATAGGAAGGGAAGGGTTATTTTCACACCAAATTTCACATGAGGAGATTTTTTACATATCACCACGAATCATGCACTTTGTATTGGTTTTATCCTCGAGAAAAATCATCTTTATTAGTTTTTTCTTAATTTAAAATTATATGACGTCATCCAGCCATTCATGACGTCACAGCCTGGTCTTACATATATATTATAAATAAAATAAAATTTAAAATATTTATGTTATATGCCTATATGTTTTTTATTACATTAATAGATATATTAAAATTATTTGAAATTGTTTCTGTAGCTGGAAAATAATTTACTTCAAACCGTCGGTCGGTTCGGTATTTGATTTCAGAAATGAAAGTCATTTTTTTAAATCTTTATACAATACAACATAATGATATAATAAGATTAATAGGAAGTTCGCATTTAATATTTTTTCATAACAGTTTTTTATGTTATTTACTCGCCACTAGAAGTCACTGAATAATATCAACTTCTTATCATTTAAGCGATCACTCTTAAAACTATTTGGGTATGTAGAAAAATTATCTATATTATTGTAACTCCATGATGAAATAGAATAATTTATTATTATTGTCATCAACATCAATGATTATGATTATGAATTGGATTAGTAATTAGTGAAACAGTTTAAATTAGAATATTAATTGTGTGCTGGACGGGGAAATGAATAATTTATAAACCTTCTTTCATTTTCTAGATTCTCTATTACAAACAGATCATCAATTTTTAGTATAATTGTAAAATTATTATATACACACGCAGGTAAATTTTGCTTGTTTTAGATTTTATAAATCAAGATTAAAAAAAAAAACAATTAAATTTAAATATATCTAATGTCTATACTCTCTCTAATTATGATAATTAATAATAATTAACAAAAATCTCAATTGGAAATCTTTTTATCTTGTTTAAGATACTTAAATACTCACGCAAATAAGACTAAACCCCAATGATCCGCGGGTAAATATGGTGGAAAATATGGAAGAACAACTAGATCGAGTTTCGGTAACGGAAAGTCGCATTGGAGCTCGCCTTGCAGTAATTCAATCACCTGTCGTGCATCACTTAATTCATTAGACAATTGGTCCAGGAAGGGTTTTTGACCATAGATACGTAATTTAACACCCCCTGAAATTGAATACCAATGTTGAAATGTTTGATTATTAATTTATAATAATTATATTATTTCAAATCGAAATGTGTGGATAGAAATTACCTGATTGATTCGGAACATTGATTTCAGGTAAATGTTCTAAATCAGACACCACAATACCTAATGAAAATGGAGACATTGGTGGAGATGGCTCAAAATGGTCCCAAATAATGCCAGATTCCGTTGAACTATAAAAGAATAAAGTTATAGTATATAATAAAATAGTAGCGATGTTAAAATACACAAAGAGATTTTAATTTCGAAACTGACACCAGTTTTATACAATTTTTCAACTGATGATTTCAATGACATTAAAAGCAATTTATGTTACTGTCAAAATTTAAATGACATTACGAAGGTGTCCAGTAACTGAAGTCAAAATCAATAATTGTGTGTTGTTTATTTTAACAACTGAAAAATATACAGAGATGATTAAAATAATTCAACATTTTTTAAATGAATTACACTATTATTAAATAAACCTATTCACATATAATTAAATAAATAAATAATTTATAATGTGTTATTAAAAACCACCGTGTTAGGTCATTAATTATTATAAGTTATTATCCTTGTAATTGAAAGTGTATCACACACCCACAAACTTATTCATTCTAACTTTTCTACTTTCCTAAACTCTATCGTTTGTGTAATCTCAAGTTATAAATGTTATTGATATTATCAATATTTAATAATAGTAAATTAAAAGAAAACTTATAAATATAAAATATAATTTAACTTAAATATGTATTTTATTTCATATTTCATACAATAAAATAATTACAAATTAAAAGATATATTTGTAGACACACATTAAAATTAATATTTATGAATTATTAAAAATATTATACTTTTTAATTTTTTAAAAATTATTTTTGTAATATATATATAATCTGTATATAAATATATATATTATCTTCAATATATAGCAATTATAATTTTTCATGCAGAATCATAGATTTATATAAATATATGAAAAAAAAAATATTTTTCAAAACATTTAATAAAAAATTTTTATATTACATATTTCGAAAGCTCACATTTTGCCATTTTTTTAACTTAATTGGGTAAACATTTTAAACTCTCTACCCCAAACCAAATATAGACAACACTTGAAAATTGTCAGAAATAGATTAAAGGAGTCTTATAGTTAGTTTTTTCTATATACTTTTGTACTTACACTTCACAAAATATAATAATCTCAATTTAAAAAAAAAAAACATTTATATTTTCTTTATAAATACTTATATAAAAAAGTGTAAAGAAAACACTTAATTACCTTTCTTCAGATTGGCGTAGCGGCGTGCTAGCCAAGACATGCATATCTTTTGGCCTTGCTACACTCAGTTCGATAGTTGCTTTAAAACCAGGTTCATCCCAACAGGGGAAAACATGCCGAGCAAAAGCTGGTTTCAATTGGGTCGCTACGAACCATCTAATAAATTACAATCATTCATTTCTGGATTAAAAAAACTTATTACTATTTTGCTTTAAAGGTATTCTAATATTTACTTCTAATACTAATATTTAAATTGTAATGATTCTTAGTGTTTTATTTAATGGATAATAAATTATATTTCATATAATATAATAAATTCAATATATATATATATATACTATTTGGAATTTATAGTGTAAATCAGGGTATAAAAATGATTTAAGTCCAGCTATATTGAAAAATTTAATAATAATATATTATTATATGAAAAAAAATATTGATAAAAATTTGACAAATTTATGTAGATATCGAATAATAATAAAAAATAATTTTTAATTTTAATATAAAATTATTATATATTAAAGACATACTCCATATAAAGGTATAATTTAATTATAATGTTTTTAATCTTGATTTATGAAGACATCAATTAAAAAATGAAGAAGTTTTTTCTTTCATTTATTTAATTACTAACAAAATGATTTCTTGTGGAATTTTATAGTTTTAAAATTATTTTCACAAATATAACTATAACTATAAATTACTATAAATAAATTAGCACATAAATATTAATATTATGATTACCTGATTTCTTTAGTTTGCGAGTGTTTATAACTATTTCGAAATAACCCCTCTGTTTTATTGCCATGCACGGGGCCACTAAACTGAATCTGAAGTGCATATGAGCCGCCCTTTCGTAACTTTTCAGAAACAGTTATGGTTAATATATCGGTAGCAGAATCACGTGATACCGTGGAGACTTGCATCGGTGTTGTTATTCCCTCGGTTACCCTAAAATTGATATAATAAATTCAATTCGATTTTGGATAGAAAAGTTTTTGTTAAAAAAAAAAAAAAAAAATGATAGATAAACTCACGGATGCGATTGAATTTTGAGTGCTGCACTTTTGGGATCGCTGCTCACTCCACCACCCAGCCATAGTACTTGAATATCAGATTCGTTTAACTGTAAAAACAATAAAATAAAAATAAAAACGCGACAATAAACAATAATTAATTTGTTTTTAGTAAATTACTTGAAGAGAATGATGGGCGTGTAGATGGAAGGTGTCTATAGGCTCTTCACAAGTTACGTTAATTCGAACTTTTCCCTGGAATACCCCTTCTTCGGCTTTTGGTTGTAGTTCTAAACGATATCCGGATGGAATGAGATGTCTAGGAAGTGGAGTAGCCCGTCCTTGGATCAATGCATCAGCTAAATTCAATTCTCGTCGTTCCTTTTATTTATAATAAAAAAAAATTGAAATTCCAAAAAAAAAAAAAAATATTAATAAACTTGATTTACTTTTAATAAACTGGGAGAAGATAGGAGATGGACAGGATCATTTGAAGAAATGTGATTGCTGCGGCCAAGAACTTTACTGTTCCATAGAACGACATAGAAAAATGGATATAAATATCTTTGCACTTTGAATAATAATAAGAGAGATAATTTAAATTATTTAATTAAATTGTTTCGGCACAATTAATCAATTCATAAATATTACATATATTATATATGTACGTACATCTTTTGGTCTGATCTGATCTATAATTTTTGGATTTAGATTCAGATCAAAAAAATCACGAATTCCCGGATTTAAATTCAAAAGAATCTTGTGTAAAATTCTGACTGATTTCTGAGTGCTCAGTATATAAAATATATCAATAATAAAAGATATTTTCATAATAATTTTTAAACAGATTATGATTTTATTATTTATTATTAATATTTAATTTTTCATTATTATTTTCTATTTAACTCGTAAGATTAATTGTGTTAGATATCATTTTTTTTTTAAATTTCCTGACTTTTGTAAATTCTTAAATTATTTATTGTACAATAATTCGTTAGTTTTTTTTTTTTTTTTTTGGAATTAAAGCAAAAGCCTAAAAATGATAAAAATAAAAAAAGATAGAAAAAGTGTTGGAAGAACGATGGTACTTACCCTGCCAGGGCGCGCGGCTGCAACCCAGAAAAGCGTTGAGACGACCAGCCAGAAAAGCCTGGGCATCCTGTCTGGACAGCGTCTCACATAGAAATGGCTTAAGAATCCCGTCCTTTTTGTGACCTCTTCCCCATGAAAGGAAATCGTCCACTAGCCAATTTCAATTATTCAATTGAATTGAACGTAACATTGAATCAGACGTACCCTACTTAGATTATCAATTTAATTAGCATATTGGACGACGAAAGAGGGACGAATGACAGACCTTGAACTCGATGACATGCGCAAAAAAAAATATTTCAAGGTCAAAAAAGAAGCAAACTTCTCAATTTTCCATGATGGATATCAAATTTTAATCATCATTTTTACTATCTCGCCAGAGAACGAAAATTTTCGATGTCGAGATTTTGATGTTTTTTACATTTTGAAGGTTCCTGAATCATTTTCACTAAGATTGAGAAAAATGTCTGTGTGTGTGTATGTATGTATGTAGACAAGATTACGCAAAAATGGTTTGAGCTAGAATCATGAAATTTGGTACATGGTCATTATTCAAAATTCATAGTTTTCTATCAACTTTTGAGAAAGTAGCTCAACCGGAAGAGGGTCATTACCTACAAGGTTTTGATTTTTTTTCCTCTAAAGTGACCGTAAAAATAAAGATAGATATATGTTTGATAGTTTTTCACATGATTAATAATTGTATAAAACTGCTATATATAGTATTTCAGCTTGATTGAATCGCTGAAAGTACCAGAATTAATTTTTTAACACTGCAAATCTCACGCGCCAACACGTGACGTGGTGCCATCAACAAAGAGCCAAACATGCGCTGGTTTAATAAATATTATTTATTAATTTATAATTTATAATTAATTTAATTTAATTTAAATATAATATTTGTTATTTAATCCAATTCAAATTGCGAGATAGTCGAGTGGAGACACTCCAGATTTTTAATTGTAAATTCAAAGATTACCATAAATAAATAGTCTTTAAAAAATTAAGTTGCTTATCGTTTTTCAGCATGCTGGGTGTTAAAAAAGCTTTTGGAGGCAAAATTTTTAAAATTTATTTGCATCTGTGAGTAGAGTAAATTGTTTTTAATATCATATCCCATATACTTATAAATTTTTACATTTATTAAAAATTTTATAAGTATTTTTCTCCCATATTAATTAAATTCTTTTAATATGATCAACAACCCTATTATGTCTAGAATTCGCAAACTGCGCAAATTATTGAGGACTTTGTAATGCGTTTACTTTCAAAACATCCTATTGTTGAATTCTCATCTCATCTAAATATTTTTATAAGATTAACAGAGAAAGAAATCGAATTTTACATATATATATTACTATCAGATTTATCAGGGATATAATCACGTATTTTTGTGAGATTGTTTTCTCGACGTTTCGGCACCCATTTTGGTGCTATTTTCAAGAGATTATTTAGGTGGGAATATTTTTGGGATTCTGAGTCTTAGTCTGTGTGACCAAGGGTTAATATCGGGATTTTGGGTTGATAGGTTGGATGGTTTTGTACTCACTGCGTTGCCTAAATATACTATATATATACTATATCTAAACCAACATATATATATATACCTATTCATTTCCTTTTTAATAGACATTAATTATACTATTTATATAATTTATTATATTCTTTATTATCAGATGTCATAAATTAATGATCTTAGAGTAGATTTATTTTATTCAAGTAGTATACATCTTTTATTGAAAAAAATATTAAATATTTTAAGGATATTTATAAGAAAAAAAATTGATAGATGTATATCATCATTTATTGATATCAATAAAATTCAAACTTTTAATGTTTTTTTCCTAATTATATACTTTATTTTATTGAATATTATATTACGAAATATCAAAAATTATAAAGTTCAGATGATGTTTCTTACTATGCTAAAATTAATTCAAACTCGATTGCCGAAGCTTCTTCTCACAACTTTTATCTCCCAGTTCAAATGATAACAAAAACGCTTATTTATATTACTTATTTTACAAACCTTTTTTTATTCTTATCGTTAATGGAGTGTTTCATGAAAAAACAGTAAAGTGGAATCACTTTTTCATTATTTTTTTCTCATTTTCTTTCTTTCTTTAACTACTTAAAAGATCATAAATTACATAGCTTTAGTTGCTGACAATTAATCATTTATCACGATTATCATACGAGCTGCGAATTCTTTTCCTTTTATCATTTTTATTTTTTATATTTTATTTCTTATTTCCTTCTCATATATATATATATATATGTTCTATAATAAGTTTCAATAACATAAAGTTTACTATCTAGTCTTTGAGATTCTTTAAAATTGAACTTGTATGGTTGATCAATTTGAGTGGTAAAAATATTTTAATATCAAGGTTTAATAAGATTTAATACAAATTATTATTAATTAAAAAACAATAATAATAATTTTAAAAAAATTTATATTTTTTTAATATATAATTCATAATTTTTATTTTATATAAGTAATTCAATAAAAAATTGTTTGAGAAACAAATTTATTTAAAGTTACAAATAGAAACGAATACTCTTTAATTTAAATTATCCAAAAGCAATGTAATACATAGAAAACAAAAAGTAATTTAATTATTCAATAAAATTGCTTAAGATTGATTGTGAAATGGTCAAAGTTATTGACACAATAAACAAAATCAAATTAAAAAGTAAACAAAAAGCGATTGAAAAAAATGTGAAAAACAAATATTTATAGAGGTGCTAAACTTAAATAGGAAATTGCTACTTTGAAGAATTTATAGTTTTTACTATCTCGTCATTTTCACAAAGGTTGAGAAAAATGTCTGTGTGAGTGTGTGTGTATGTAGACAAGATTACGCAAAAACGGTTTGAGCTAGAATGATGCAATTTGGTACATGAACATTATTCAAAATTCATAGTTTTCTATCAACTTTTGAGAAAAGTAGCTCAACCGGAAGAGGGTCATTACCTACAAGGTTTTGATTTTTTTTCCTCTAAAGTGACCGTAAAAATAAAGATAGATATATGTTTGATAGTTTTTCACATGATTAAAAATTGTATAAAACTGCTATATAGTAGAATTACAGTTTGATTGAATTGCTGAAAGTACCAGAATTAATTTTTTAACACTGCAAATCTCACGCGCCTGCACGTGACGTGGTGCCATCAACAAAGAGCCAAACATGCGCTGGTTTAATAAATATTATTTATTAATTTTAATTTATAATTTATAATTAATTAAATTTAATTTAAATATAATATATTATGTTATTTAATCCAATTCAAATTGCGAGATAGTCGAGGGGAGACACTCCAGCTTATTACTTTAGACTTAACTTTCAGACATTGACAGACATAGAAACGATTTTCTAAAAATCCACTATTGAACTACAGGCACCTTACATTATTTTACCTATTATATATAAGAAAATATGAATACTTGAACCTAAACTTATAGTAAAAAATAATAATTATTTTATATTTATATTGATATTAATTTATAATATTTTACATTAAAAAAAAACTATTTAATTAATTTTATAGACTTAATTTTATGAAAGATTCTAGTGCAAGAGAGAGTTTGATTTACGATATATATATAATAAATTATACAAATGCAATATAATTAATTTTAATATAGAAAATCCAAAGAATTGATTAAAAATAAAAATATATAAACTAATGATTATAATTTTACTTGATATATTATAAAAATCAAAATTAAAGATTTTTATTTGTTTTTCTTATTAATTGATTGATAGTTTTATTTAACTGTTTGACTAAAAATTAAAATATAAAAGGGAAATGTATGTCCATTAAAACTTAATGAGAATTCGAACAAGAATAACAAATATAGACATATGAAAATATTTTAAATTCATATTTTTCTTTGATCATATAATTTAAAAAATATAGAAACATAAATATTTGTAATTCTATTTTATTTAAATCTTTGAATTTATTAAATTAAATTGATATTTATTTTAAAATTATTAAAAATAAAAAGTGTTTGTAGAGTGTGATTATAGTATATTTTTAAAGTAAAAAAAAAAAAAAATAAACCTAAATAAATTAGATGCATCGAAGAGCCGATAGCTTTTAAAGGGAATTGTATTTTTTCGTCTAATAACAAAATTAAATGGGGGAAAATATATCAGCGTGGTGACTGATGGGCGGACGACACGGGATGAGGGCACGGAAGAAAGAAAGGAAGGTGAAGAGGTTCAAGATGTGATATGTTTACTTAAGATTAGAGTGTTTGATGGGATGGATGAAAAAGGGATAACTTGAAGCAAGATGGCGAATGAAAATCATCTCATAAGATGGTGTTGGTTCGGAAATTGATTCGATAGAAATTCAACTCGGTCTCTCCTCGTCCGACCATCCATGAGCCCTTCTATTACGTACATTCACTTACAAAACCTATTCAAAACCCACCCTTGCCTCTATGGCTGTCATATATAGGCCAACCTCTGTCGACCAGAGGGTGGAAGATGGGAGTGGGGAAGGAGGGAGAAATGTAACATGTTCAGCTATATATATATATATATAACCAATAAAAAAGTTACCAACCTCTTAACCTTGGAGTGGGAATTGTGTAATGGGATTCATTCAATGGGAACAGCCAAACGGAAACGACCAAAATGTTCATTTCGACAAGAGATTAAAAAAAATATCAGTAAATATATTTAAAAAATTGAAAATTGATCCTGTAAACGATTATATTATGTTCTTTTATATACTTTTTCTTTTGCATTTTTACTTAAGGGTACCTCAATGAATATACATATATGATACTAAATGTAAATTATGAATTACAAATTTCATGTTTTCAGATTCATTGTTGAATGTTACCATAATAATGTGTTCATTTGAAATTTATTAGTCAATTTGCATTGAAATAAAACAGCTTAAAATCTTAAAATGAAGAAGTACTCTAATATTTTTTAACTTGAAAATTAAACTTAAATATACACACAAAAACAAAAAAAATAATAATAATTTTGAATTTAACACTCGGTTTGGTTTTTAATTAGTTATTTTGTCAATTTCCTATATGCGCATTTTATGTCTTCATAAAAAGCAAGAGTTTATAAGGATAAAAGTTAATAATAGTGAAACTACCAAAGGAATTTCCTTAAGTACTTAGGAGTTGTCTTGGATAGATCTCTGACTTAGGGAGATCACGTAGTGGCGACAGCCTCAGAGTCAATGAAAACAATTTCGGCTCTCCAGAAGATTATGTCTAGGTTTGCGGGTCCAGAGACTGGCACTAGAAGAATCCTCAATTCAGTGGTCTCTTTGATATTAACTTATACCGCACCGGTGTGGGCGAGAGCACTAAATCTCAGAAAATATAGCAACATGGTGCAAAGCCCTTATTTGGGTTTGCAGATCATATAGGGCGGGCTCAGGGGTGGCATTAAAGGTGCTCCCATCTGTCCCTCCCATCGTTCTCTTAATAAATGAGAGGGCATACAACTACGGAGAGAAAGACACAACAGAAAACAGCCACTTAAACTCCGGCCCTCTTCACACCTAGACGGGGGCTTCGCCTCCTGTACCTACGAGTGGTATTTAGTATTTGGTTGAAAGTAGTAAAAGGTTTTCATCCATTTTGTTTCAATCCGTATATTACATAAAACATTCATTTCTTTTTGTGTTCTTATTTTAAATATATTTTAATTTAATCAGTAAATTAATTATATATTATTATTGTATATGTTATATCTATCTATCTCTGTGGCTCAACGGTACTCGAAAGTTTTTGGCCTCGACAACCACATTTCTCCAAGTGTCCCTATCCTGAGCCACATCCATCCAACTCCTACCCTCTCCCATCTCTCTTACGTCCCTTCCTACGCATCCTTGTGCTTCCAAGCGGACGTTTTCCATCGGTCTCCCCACCAATGTCATTTTCCTCTCCAATTCTAGCCACGTGCCCAGCCTTTCGCAGCCTTTTCGCTTTTATAACCCTAACTAATTCTCGAGATGCATAGAGGCCATGAAGAAGAAAGAAGAAGTGATTTATATATGGTATATTTATATATATAATGATTTATTTTGTAACATATATTTTGAAATTAATTCTATCAATTCATTTTTTAATAAAAATCAAAATTGCATTATTATAATATTGTGTTGTTTTCTCGTTGATTTACTCTCAATCTATATATATATATATAATTAATATAATATAAAATTGGTGTGAGTATATTAGGGTAATGGATGATTAATGGTCATGCAGAGGGTTGGATGTGTTGCTCTTTAACATTTTCATTCAAAATATTCCCATAATCATCCAATTTGGAAATAAATCAGATTGCATTTGAATGAAATTATGGGTTATTTCCTCCGACAACGACATTGGAAAAGAAAAAAATATACTACTAAACAAAAATAACAAAAACAGATGATTGTTGTTCTCACCCGTCGATATATATATATATATCAATTTTTGTCCATCCCTTTAAATCAAATATCATTTCACCTAATTGCACATTCATATAGAAAAATATATGTATATTTGAAAGCTTCAAAATCATACGTATCATAAATCACGAATTAAAAATATAATTTTATAAATGAATTAAATAGATGATAACAAACGTACTAAATGACAACAAATGAAATAAAATTACAAAGAATTATTATTTATTTATTTTTCATTTCGATTCTATCTTATCAGACCGAAAGTTCGATTTTTTTATATAGCTAATTTATTCAAGTCATTTAGGGCAACCACCCGGCCTATTTTGAGAGGACAAATCAAACAATTCAACTCTTTGTTTCCTGACCTAACTAAAATAAATGCTCTATTTGAGTAATAACTAATCATTTTTTTTTATTTTAATAAATTCTATTTTGTATTTTAAAAATGTTAAGGGTTCAGCAACATGTGAGATATCAGGCAAAAGTAATTGTTTGCCCGGAAAATAGGTTTTTTAAAAGTTCCATCCATCACTTGGGTGTCCAGAATCTCCACATTTTCCCGCTCGGTATAAAAACGGATGTCGGCGACAAACGGATCTTACTTGAGACTTTTAAAAAAATATTGGATGAACCTTAATCTTCTGTCTACATAATGACACCTTGAGAAATGTTCTAGTGCTTATAATCTTATATTGATAAAAAAAGATTTTTCGAGATTTTAATTTGTGGGTCATTCAAGGCACCTCTCTTCATTTGCGACCCCCATTTTTTTGAAAAAAAATTGTCGCGACCCCTGAGTAGATAGTAGAGATGTTTTTTAATCGTTAAGGAAGTTAGTTTACCTACGTGAAGATTTTTATTAGCACGATAATTAGAAAAACGTTGATTGACATCACACCAGGTTTACGAGGGCGCTATATTTTTTATTGTTGGATCGCGACCCTCGGGTTGCGCACCACTGATTCAAGGTAAACATATATTATTGACAATACAGTAATAAATCTTAAATTTACATTTAACCTTAAATAAACATTTATTTTTAAAATTTCTTAAAATGTCTGATCTGATTTTTAGAAGGATCACTCTCAATTTGTAAAGATTGTAAAAAAAATAATGACTATTATGTCAAACAACCGTCTATAATACAATACGTATTATACAACCGTCTATAATACAATAATATTAAATTTAAAATGAATGTCTTCTCAAATAAGACAATTTAAGATAAGAAATGTAAGAGTATTGTGTGTGTGTGTGTGTGTGTGTGTGTGTGTGTGTTATGGTTTAAGTTTTCTTCTCATTACTTTTATTATTTTCTTTTGTTTTGTTTATAATTTTAAATTATTCTATGACATATATTTTATAGGACTAAGAAGAATATGGCTTAATCCGGTTATCTGAAATCCATTTAAGATAAATTGTATATAAGTATTTTTAAAAATTTCTAAAAAGTCATTGTATTTTTTAAATATTTGTTTAATTGATTTTGATGAAGGCATTTTGAATGTTGTTGAGTTCAATTTCTTGTTTTCTATAGAAAATTGAAAAGTTGTTAATCTTTTGTTGTGATCTAACAAAGCCATTTCCATAGAAGGGGTAAATTACAATGATGGATTCGGAGAATGACTGGATTTCATAAGCGAAAAAACAAAACATATAAATAACACATCTTTATTCGAATGAAATGCTTAGGGAGGATTTTCACGGGTTACGATTATACAATGTCTGAATGAATTTATTATAGAAAATAAAACAACAACCAAAAACATCTTTCATATTCATAATAATATTTTTTTTTTTTTTTTTTTTTTGAATAAGATATATACATTTACAATATAATATATATCTGAAAGAGACGATGTATATATATAATATATAAGGCATCTGTCTTATCGCTTTCTAGCTTTTCCACAATATTCGCATCTATAAAGATATATATATTATATATCTGAAATTCTCATTCAATGCCAAAGAAATGTTTGAATTAATTCAATTGATGTTGGATTTAGCATAATGATTGAATACCTCCGGAGGGATAAATATTGAAATATATATATTCGATATATAATATAAATATATATGTAGTTAAAATACGGTTTTTTCCACATTGTTTAATAAAATTTTAATCTCTACAATTCTAACTATAATTACTGGTAATAGAGACTAAAAACCAGAATCCCGAAATTTCTTTTCCTTCTTGAAAATGGCTAGAAAATGCACATCGAAAAGTTGAGATTCAAATCTCATTAACTAACGTGGAAGAAACCCTGGATTAACTTCTCATAAACAAAACATACACTGAATCCTAAGCGAATATATATAATTGAAAAAAAAAAACGGAATGATATTGTATTATTTTTTATATATTTAATCCAAATGAAACAATTTTGATTCACAACATTGAATTTCATGATTTTACATTATATACATTTAGAATTTGCTCATAAGTTTTATTTTTAAATTTTTTATAGAGAAAAGATTTAATATCCAAAAAATTTAAATAACTTGGATAAACAAAATAAGAAAGTTAGAAAAAGATTAAGTTAAATCGAAAGGGAAATTAAATTATAGAAAAAAAAAGAATAAAATAAAATTGAAAATAAAACCAAAATGTAAAATAAATTTAGATAAAAAAATATAGAGTAAAAGAAAAAAAAATTCTAACAATGTATAAGATAACGAATATAGTTTTTTCAAGATAACAATATTAAATTTATTTATTAGTAAAAAATTTAATTAATGTGTTGATATGATGGTAATGTGTGAATTAAATTAAAATTGAAATTTTAATAGCGTACAAAATAATAGTAATATTATATTAATAAGAAGTTTAAAAACTAATATTTGATCTTAAAACAAACCAAAAAATACTAACTGTTCATTGTTAGTATATTTATTACCTACCTTTTAAGGATGCAAGAATTTAAGTTTTTTTCGTTGAATAGAATAGTACAAAATATAGATTTTTAATTTTTATATTTTTTTTAATTAAATTAAAATATATGTATTGTTTAATATCGGCATGATTCCCAAATTCTTACCGTTTATAATTCACAGGTTTAATTTTAATTTAATAAAATAATTAAATTGTTCATTTATATAAGTCGGTCTTTGATTTAAAAAGATGTATAATTTTAATAACAAAAAATTATATAACTAATAAAAAATTTTTAATGATTTATTTTGTCAAACTAATCAGCAAAAAATTTCATAGATAAATAAATTTAATTATATCAAAAACTTTAAGTGTATTGAAATTTGAATTCATTTGATATTTAAATTTTAATTTGAAATTTATCAAAATAGAGAAGTAAAGAATAATATAGCATTAATATTAAGTTTCTATTACTATGATGACGATAGTAATAAAATTTTATCTTGAATGAGATTTGTGTATGTATTGATTGCTACCTGAGGACAATGCTATTTATAAAAACATTTGTAAAAAATTAATATTATACTTTTTAAAATATTTAATTATGAATTAATTCATACTTTGAATTAAAATAACTTGTAAATTGTAAAATGCAAAAATTTGTATTTTAACAAATTAAAATAATTAAATAATTTTAATTAAAATAAATTTGTATATATATTTTGCTTTTTGCACATTTATTAAGAAATTTTATATTTTATGTTAAGAACACTCTAGCAATACATATATATATGCATAAGTATGTATTGTAATGTAAAATAAATCAAAGTGTATATATAATTGTAAAAATAATAAAATTAATAAATGCATCGAATAAAAATGAAATTATATATTATAGTGAAAGTATATTATAAAATAAAAAATTATAATATAACATTATAATTGATATAAAAAAAAAGGATAATCATTTTATTTTTTAATTTCTTTCTTTATTTTTATTAGATGTCGATTTCCAATGCCGAAATTATTATTTTAAAATTATTTTATTTATATCTAATCAAGTCAAAAATCAAATTATATTTAGATATTATTGAATTATTAAAATAAAATAGGATCATTTGATATACTATACTATATATATATAAATTAAAAATAATGAATATTTAATGAAAAGTAAATGAATATGATAATAAATTTAATATTATTTATCCAAAATGTATATATATATATGTATATTAATTTAAAATAAAACATTATTATATTAATGTTAATAGAAATCAAAAGTACTTTTCTCTTTATAAAAAAAGTATAATATGAAATCTCTCATGAAATTTAGTCATTTAAAAAATGTTAATATATATATATATATATATATATATATATATATTGATATTTTTATATAATGTAAAAGCATAAAAAAATGATTTATAAGAAAAGTGAAAAAGGAAAAAAAGTCAATACATATACATCTATTTTTTCTTTATAATTGAATACACCAAGAGATTGATACAATTCTTATATGTATTTGATTATCAACAAATATAATATATCAGTCGAGAAATGCCAATAGAAATGTAAGATTTTACAATAAGAGTTTTATATTTTTTTTTTTTTTATTATAAGGATAAACATTCAAATGAATTTCTCCGGAGTTCAACAATGTAGATTGTGGTGGAGGGGTAGAACTAGGACAATTATTATTATTTTTATATATATATATATATATGTATATATATATATATATTAAATATGATTTCATTCTTTTTTCATATTTTTTCTTTTTTTTTTCTTTTTTTTTTTGAAAAATACTTAAATATACAATAGAATTGTTTTAGTATTAATTTAGAAGAGAACACTTAACGCCCCTTTTTTTAATTTTTATTTATTTATTTATTAAATTTTTATATTATACATAACATAAATGTATATTTAACGGGCGATGACAGTAAATAGCAGATTGTTGATTCAATAGTTGTTTTTTTTTATTATACATTGATTTAATAATTCACATTTGGTTTGTTCTTAAAAATTATTATTATTATTATTATTATTATTTTTGTGTCAATATTTTTTATGCCTAATATAATTTTCATAAATATATATTTATTTATATATATTTATATATTCCAGTTAGATATTTTTTAAAGAGTATAAAACGAACTCTATATACTTTCTTTTATATACATAAAGATTATATATTATATATTGAAATATATATAATTTAATTTAAAATTTATTTAAAAAAAAAATACAAATTATAAAAAATAATAATTATAATAAAATGGTATGTCATATTTTCCTTCATTATATAAAGAGCATGTTTTTGTAACTTTTTTTTTTTTATTTTTTTAGCAGACATCACATATATAATAGGTTAATAGAGACTCCAGGGTTATTATATCTTTCCCATACATACATTCATTATTATATATATATTTATATACATAGAAATGACAAATAAAACACAGAACCCTGTTGAGAGACCCATAAAATCGGAAATCGATGACAATTTTTATAATTCTCGTTATTTTAAATTTTTTTCTTTGTTATTTATACATACATTTACAAACATCTATATATATATATATATATTAGAATTATATACATAGATCGATATTTAAGTTGCAATGATAAAAATAAAAAATATTTTTTAAACAAATCATTTTTATTAATAATAAATTATATTATATTTAAGAAATAGAAAATTATAATTTTTGTAGGTTTGTTATTTCAAATTGTAATTTTAATTTATCACTTTTAAATTATAATTCATATTTTAAAAGATTTATATATATAATATTTATATTTAATTTATATATAATTTGCAGGATAATTTATATATTTATTTTGATGAATTTTGGTATAAATATATTTTTTTCTTTTTAAATATGAATGTGAGATGTTTTATGAAGTGGTAATGAGATTCAGTGCTCAGATTCCAACATCTCTAAATTGGTTAGCTCAAGTTGGGCTTTATATATAATTAATTAATCTTCTAATATCATTTATTAAAATAGACAAATTTTATAAAAGTTAAGTAAAAAAAAAATCATTTACACGAATATAAATTAATATATTAAAATACGTATAAGTACAGCTCACATGTTAAAAACTTAAAATAATTAATATATTTAAAATAATTACTCTAATTTTGTAAAATTTTGTGAATAGCAATTGCGGTAATAAAATTATTTATTACTTGGCCAATCAAAATCATATTATAAAGATGGTTTAAAGTTTAAGTGGTACTTTTATAAGCTATATGAGTTATAAATATCCAAAGTTAAAATATTTAAAAAAAAAGTAATAAAATCAAATGTCTTAAATTATATTATATAATAAATTAGATTAAAAAAATAAAAACTAAATCCAACCAATATCATGGAATAAAAAAATATTTCTTTCAATAAAATATTAGTGATTTTTATCATGGCAACAGAGATAAATATTTTCTTTGGAAATTAATTAACAATGAATGTAATGAGAAAAAATGATTTACATTTTGACTTGGTCAAATTCTTACACGCAATAATACATTCAATATATATATATATATATATATATATTTAAAAACATTATCTTACCCTTATTTAGGATTAAATGATTGATTAAACAAACATTCATCCATTTTTTAAATATACTATTTCCACAAATAGCATAAATGAATGACGTAATCATCCCTGGACGGCGAGGTCCTCACAAACACACTCTTTCAATATTGTTTATATATTTTATTTATATTATTATATTTATATAATAATTGTTTGGAAGATTCCGGAACTTGATGCACCAAAGCTATGATAGTTTGCACGAAACCAAACACTTCCTCATTTGTCAAATTCTACCTAGATTTATTTTATAAAAAATATTTATATATATATATATATATTTATATTTATATATATATATATTCACACTTTGCAATATGGATTTGTTGTAGCACAAAGTTTATTTGAGTTTCTAGAATAAAAACTCTTGACTATAAATTATAATCCTATAAATGTATATATATTTAATTATTATTTGTCAGAAATAAAATTAAAAGAGAGAGAGAGAGGAATATATTTTTTTATTTACGTATAAATCAAATTAAATTATTTTTTCTAAAATCAGTAAATATTTTGAAAATTGGCAAGTAGATTTTATTTGAACGCATAATTAAATGAAAATAAATTTTATCATCTTAAATAAATAAGTAAATAAATTTTGTTACAATATAATTTTGAGTAATATTTAATCAAAATATATGTATCTTATTTAGAGAGAGAGAGAGAGAGAGAGAGAGAGAGAGAGAGAGAGAGAATTGCATTATTAAATATATATTAATATTTAATATTATTTTTATTTGTGGTTTTGTA
The DNA here is from genome assembly GCA_963082975.1 of Labia minor. Lineage (NCBI taxonomy): Eukaryota > Metazoa > Arthropoda > Insecta > Dermaptera > Spongiphoridae > Labia > Labia minor. The sequence goes on along the minus strand of OY720349.1, from coordinate 64,833,087 downwards.
AATGAATCTTAATATTTTTGAATTTTTTAAAAAATTTGCACCTAATTGTGCATATGTATTTATCCTGTGATGTTATTTATTGTTTAATTAAAAATTTATTAATTTAGTTTAAAATTTAATAACGATTTAAGTTCATATAATACAATATAAATCATTTATTTTTTATCATTCTTTAATTAATATATGAAAACTGACAAATTATGGGCTCAGATCTCGATGAACATTAAAAATAATGAATGAAAATCATGAATTAAATAAATTTAATAAATATCCCTACAAATAAATTATTTGTTGTTTTTTATTTGTTTTACGGAATCGAAATTACAGATAACATGAAATCAATAATTTTTAATTTTAGATTAAAGAACAATATATTTTAATATACTAGCTAATTATTATAATAAATATATAATATTAATGAATGAAATTAAAAAAAATGAAAATGTTTATAATAATAATTTATGTATAATATAATAATGTTTATGTTTTTTTTTTTACTTTAAATATTGTTAATTAATAAAATGCATTTTTTGCACTTAAATAGTAATTTTTCTGTTTACATTTCGGACAGAATTGATATATAAAAATATTTAAATCTATATCTATATATAGATATAAATATATATATTATTTTTCTATTTTATAGTTCAGTTTAGTGTAAAGTTACAGTGTGGTGAACTATTTGTAGTCTCCATTTGACATTTTAATTTCTTATCAGTCCTCCACTTTTAATCCAAACATGGATTGGTCATTAAAGAACTTTCTACGTATGATGAAAATTCTTTAAAATATTATGATAATAATTTCGCTTAGAATTTAGTAAATTTATAATTTGAATTTTTCTAAATTTATACGGGATCATTAGTTTGGTCCTTATAAATCAATTGATTATGATTTTCAGAGCGCCATATTAAAATTAAATCAATGAATTTTCTAAGAATGATAAAAAATAGTAATTATATGGTAAATAATATATTAACAGAAAAAATAATGTTTTAATATTTGAAATAATTTTTTATTTGTTTTACGGATTTTCATTTTTATTATATAAAGTTAATTTAAATTATTTTGATAATAGAAGAAAGCAAAGAAATATTTAAAATATAAATAAAGATTTATTCACTTTTTTAAAAATCAAGTAATAGATTGTTTTTTTCTATGAAAAATAATTTTTATTTTAGATTTTTTAATTATAAACAAATGAATAATATGCTTGCGTGATGAATTGTTATGGAAATAAATAATTTCATTTTTTTTTTCTTTGATGGTTAAAAAGAACAAAATAAAATAAAAATACAAAGAAAGAGGAGAGTAGGGGATTTGAAAGAAAGAAAGAAAGAAAAGAATTGATTATTTTTCCGTTTTGTTAGAGATAAATCTACTTGCCATTGAGTCATGGGGTGGTGGGAGTTAAAAAAGAAACGTGATTTAGGCCGAAGTAGGCGCAATTTCGAAATGAAACTTGATTGGATTTCAAGTGGGGGGAGGGGGGAGTGGGTGGTGGTTTAAAATATAAAAACGTAGAAGAAGGAGATGAAATTGGAAGCCGAATGTCTCTTGTTTTGTTTGGCTGTCGATGAGAACTATACACAGCTTTCTTGCTGGTTGGCCATGAGGGGTGTCCTCACAGTTACGATCTCCCGGTGCATCATCATTGGATGGCTGGTGGGTGAAAGGGGGGTGGTCAGCGACGAGACTGGTGTCATCGCTGTTGGGTCATAGCCATGCCTGGGTGCTGCTGTATGATCAATCTGAGCATAGATCGTGCTATTGTCATCGCCACGGACACCCCCGGGCAGGGTGTTCGGCCTCGCATGACACAGTTCAGCATAGGTCACCTCCTGATCGCCCGCCTGCAAAACAAAACAACACATTCATCCCTGTTAGATTTTAAGTTTTTTTTTTTTTTTTTATTTTTATTTTATCTTTATTTATATTATTTTATTTTATTTTATTATTATTATTATTATTATTATGATTTTTTTTTCTTTTTTTTTTTTGAATGAAAAATATTAAAAATGAAAGAAGAAAAAAAAATGTCTAATGAATTAATAAATGGAGTGGATCTCAAGAGGTCATTTATTCAAATCTTTGCGAACGAGGAAAAACACGAACGACACCCCCAGGAGCAAAAGTGTAGTTGAAAGAACGAACAAGTGACTCCCGGGGGAGGATATTTAGACTCTTGGAATATATAAAATTGTCTTATAAAATATTAGACTTTACAAAGAAAGATCAAAAAAGTCCATTATATAATTCAATTATACGTATAAATATATATATACTATATGTGTATATCAAATATGTAAACTTCTTTATCCATTCCTTTTATAAAAATGAATATGTGCCCACTACTCATAGTTTCCTCTATCGTTTCAACAGTATATTCTAAAGTCTGGTTTACAATTTCAATTATAATAATTTACCTAATTAAAATCTATACGAATCATGTGTATACAACAAACACCACTGTAATCTTATCCAATTACGACTGACAAGTATGATGATATAATCTATAGAGGTGTAAATTGTATGATTAAATTATTGTATTCCTTCTTATGACTTATGATAAAAAAATTTCTTTTTTAAACAATCTAAACCTCTATTGTACAATAATAAATAATTGTTTTTTTTTTCATATTCAGTATGAAATATTTATTAAAGAATTATAATTATTATAATCATGATTATTATTAAATATTATTATTATAATAAAATAATAATAATATTTAATATTTATCAAATAAAAATAAATAAAATTAAATTAAATTTATATTATTGGACTCTGTAAGTAAGTATTAAAGTATTATTTTCCGAAAAAAATGGAATATTTATATCCATAAATAATAAATTGATTATTTATAATATTCCTCTTCTCTTAATGAAGTAAAGCAAAACAACAACAACAACTCAAAACAACAGATGAATATAACCATCTTTATTTATATAGTATATTCATAAAGAAAAATATTTTAAACATTTTTTAAAATTTTAAATTATCACTTATAAATTATATTGTTTCTATTAAGAGATCTAAATAACTAAATAAATAAAAATATTTATATTGATTTTAATACAATATTCAGTATTATTATATAAATTTTTAAATTAGTTTAGTCTTTAAATTAAATTCATTTTCTAATATCATTTAATAAAAATAGACAAATTAAAAATTCTCTAATATAAATTTACAATAAATTAAATTACATTTATTTATAAGATATACATTAATAAGAAATTGTCGAGAGAAATAAACCAATAAGAAGAAAAATTTAATTTAGTGCTTCTTTTTAATACTAATTATAAAAATAAATAATTAAAAACATGCTTAAAAAAATATATAAAATAGTGGTTCCAATTAAATCTTTAAAATACTAATGATTATTAAATACATATTATATAAGTACTTAAATTATTTTATTATTACTGTAAGATATCATTTACCTAAGAATAAAATTATATAGTAAATAGACATATTTAGACATTGAGAAAGAAGATAATTTTCTAGTAAAATAATAAGGAAACTTTTTAGTTAATAATGAAAGTTATAAAATAAAGAAAAGTCAATAACAAATGTAAGAGAAAAAAAAAGTCCTTAGTAAAGTGCAAAACTAATTTACTTTATTTTAAATTGGATTAAATATGACACAATAAAAAATATTCAATTTTAAAAATAAAATGAAAGTTTTTAAGCGTTCAAACAATAGCAAAAGGTAAGATCAAATTAAATAGAATCATTGATAATTTTCTGAATACTTTAATTTTAATTGTATTTGTTTATATTAATTGATACAATATATATTTCTTTATAATTATGAGAAATTTTAAATAATTGAAAAGTTATCGAAAAAATTGCAATAACAGAAATTGCAGAAAGAATTAATGCTAACAATGTGGATTCAATATCGACTTCAATTATTTTTAAATATATAATTATCTCAATAATTTTAATTAAATGCCGTTTTTAAATATATTTTTTGAAGAAATGATATATATTATTTATAAAAACAAATAAAAATAAATCAGAAGTCAAATAAAAATAGAATGGATTAATATATCCAGGTCTACCCCTATAACTTTTAATAATAGTTTTAAACATTAATGTGAAATATTTCATGACTATTTATAATTTTAGATATTTTATAGTATGTTGTGTCAAACTAATTTAATTAGACAACTAATACTCTAATAGATCAGAAAGGAATTATGTAACATCACAATGTAACTGAAAACATAGTTTTTGATGTTCCAATTTAATTAAGAGAATTGAAATTTTCAACTATGTATGTATGTCTCCCACCCTGTATACACATACAAATTGATCCAACAATTTTTTATAAGTAGATCGTCTGATAATCATTTAATATTTTTTTATATTGTTTAAGCTTATTCATCAATACAGATACAAATGAAAATGAAATATGTAGATAGGTAGTTAGGTATGTATAAAACAACATAATCTATCTACTCTGGTGTTAAATATGTACTCATTTACAAGAAAACACGAATTAATAGATAATTTAATATTTATTTGTTTAATAGTTTTATATATAAAAATATAGAAAATAATTGAATTTATCATTACTCTATATCCATTTTATACTTTTTAATAAGTATATATATATGTATTTTATATTTAAGATAAAGGTACCAGTCATAATTCTTTGTCACTTTCAACTTCAATTTCAGACAAACTGCTCATTCAAAACTACTTTAGGTTCTGCTGAAAAAAATAGCTTTAGGTTCTATTTAAATGTAAATCTAATGAACCTTATGAATATATTGATAACATCTGCTTATAAATTTATCAGCATTCAATTTTTATTTTCGTATTCTTAAAAACCTTCAATAATCTTGATGGTTAGTCGGCCATTACAGTTCGCAGATGTCTTTTGCTTGATTTTATAGCCCACAACGTATCAAAAATATTTTAGAGCCTTATATTGGAGGGATTTTTCACCAATTATCTATCATACACTGGTTCACTGTCATTTACTGGTGCCTTAACCCTATTTACGTTTCATGACTTTGAAAATCCATATATATCTTTAGAATTTTTCATGGATGTTTGTCCGGGAAATTTCAAGGTTAGATATTCAAAAAAGAACAAGAAATTATTTAGTTCGGACGCTAATGTAATTATTCCTCATTATACTGATATTCAGTTTGCAATGAATTTTATCAATATCTAATCAAGAAATCTAAAAATCATTCTTTTTAAATCTTTGTAAAGTGTTCTTCGTCGGAACCTGTCCATCCATGTTCGACAAAGAATATACAAATTTTAATTCTACCAATTCGGATTTTTATAATATTATAATACATACATTTTTATTTTCATTAATTTTAATATTTTAATATCAATATAAATTTAGAACCTTTAGAGATATATAAATTTTATTATTTTTTAATTCAAATAAAATAAATAAAAGAGATTTCTAATAGATCTAAGCATCCTGAAAATTTGTTATTTATATGCAGTTATAAATAGAATCCTTTCAAATAATTTCTTTCATATAGGTAACTTATCATTTACAACCTTCTAACCTCTTCATACTTTAATCCATCATTTTTAACATCATTCATTTTACTAGATTTTTTTTCGTTTCAAAATCAATTCATATATTTGCTTTTCCTAGAAAGATCTTTATAAATTTCCCTGCATATATTCTACTAAATCTATTGAATCAGTAGCCTTTTCTTTGAACGTGCATGTATCCAACTACAAGAGAAAAGCTGCTTACATTATTACTTATATGAAAATAAAAAAAAAAAAATAAACAAACATGTAAAAGAAAGTAATCTGAATAGTCCATGCAATGAATAGATGATAAAGATGATAAGTTGAAAAATAAAGAATAACATTAAAGAAAATTAAATAAAAAAATATGAATTAAAAATATCCTCATGCATTTTCAATCGATCATTAAAAAAGAAAAATATACTTATTAACTTTAGTTAAGAATTATTTTAAATAATATTAAAGTAAAATTAAATTGTGTATTTAATACACAGTATAGTAACAAATATTTAATAATTACAAAGTCATTCAATTTTTCTAACTGTATCTTTGATTATTGACACCTGTTGAATAATTAACCAAATTACCATTATAACAACATAAAATGATACTCATATTAATATATAAATCCTCCAAAGGTTTTCAAAAGGCTAACTTATTCTATACTTTAATTTGGACAGTTGAACTGGGTTCATGAAACAATTATTTGTACTAAAGATAGAAAAACTATTCGGTTGCATATAAATCAGGTTGACGCTACATAAACAAATACTTTTGTTAATATAAACAATATTAAAAAGTATTTGATTATTTCCCCAAATAATATTATTTATGATTTTATATCCTAACTTATATTTTTACAAATATGTATTGTTCTATATGCTTACGATAGGTATATGGTTTTTTTTTAATATTTAATATAAAAATAATTAAAAAAATAAAATTAAATAAAATAAAAGATTCTTTACATATTGTTTATAAATATCCCACTATAATCGGTATTATTAAGATAGCCACATTGAAGTACGAATTTTCAAGGGTGGAATTTTAAAGTTTACTTTTTTTGTCCAATATTTTATATACATACAAATATATATTCTAAGGCCTATACTGAATTTATTTCACATAAAGATGAGGGTTTTTTTTATAACCGATAAAAAAAACCTCTTGGTAAGTCGATATCCATATAAATTATACTTTATATTTTTTAAAGGAATTTTTAAACATATTCTTGATTTCGATAATCGTATATTTTTAAAATTTTATATACATAAGATCTAATACTATTGTTTTAAAAACTTTGTCTTTTTGGGAATATCATAATTCTATTTCCTTGGAATTTCTTCGGAATTCTTCTTATGTATTAGAGTGTACAATATTTAGTCTATAAATTAACTCAAATATATATTCAAACAATTCTTGTTGAGGTCAAAGTTACTTAGTTTACTTAGTTTAAAATTTTAAATTATATTCTAATATATTCTAAAATATTTGCCCCAGTAGCCAATAAAATAAAATAATTTATTGTTGTGTGTTCATATCTTCTATATAGAAGATGTCTCACCAGAAACAAAAAAAGTATTTTCTTTTTTTTTATTACTTATTATAGGAAATTATAATTTTATAAGAAATACTAAAGGCTCTTTGAACTAAATATTAAACTTAATTCAATGGTCTTGTCAAATTTAATTAATTTCTTATTCAGGTAAAATCATTATCAAGTATTTTTAATTAAACTTCAATAATCAAATAATTTTTAGAAAAAAATTAAAATAGTAATGAATATATTATTTACTTATTAATTTTAAATGAATTTGTAATTTTAACTATTTGAATGCTATGTATTTTTTTTTTTAGATATCTTTCATTTTATTATATTTTTACATTTATTTTTCCTTATTTATTTTATATTGTATGTATACACAATATAATAATAATAATAATTTAATGGTATCATGACGTAAAAAAATAAACTAAAAATGTATATAAAGACAACACACTGGAGGTTGAATTGTGGGAGGCATGTTAGCATTGAGAGATAACGATATCATTTGATATGGCGAACACTATGAGAAAGAAATGGATTTTCTGTATCCTCTTTGAAACGAAAAAGTTTTCGTTTAATATTGTATTTTTTTTTTTATCTCAGAACGAAAAATGTTTACTAAACATTTTATTTTTAACATTATCAAAACATGTAGATTTTGCTTTCAATGTTAAAAAAATATTTATTTATTATTTTTAAATATCTTCAAAGGTCATTTGAACTTAAATTAAAATTTTTTTTAATATAAATTAATATTATTCAATTTTATTTTTAATTTATATGTTCTTTATATTATTTATTATTTATTCTTGTTTTATATTAAATAAGTAATGATAATAAGGCCGGTAAAATACCTTGCCAACTCGGATGAATAAGTTTTACTAATTTCAATTCCAACTTCATTCCCACCAATCAGATACAATGGGATATTAGAGAGGCCAACATCTAAAATTGAAAAGACCGGAGAGACCTACTCCCGTATAATTAATATTTAGTATAGACGAACAGGGAAAGGATAAAGGTCATAAGGTAGATTGTACTCGAACTACTTATATAATTTAAACAAGGGGTACCAAACTTCTTCTTCTTCCCTTCCCACTGTAGGTTACTAAAGTATATTCTTTACAATTCTTAATTTATATATGATAGTGGAGAATGACTCATTAGTTGGTAAAATTTTCTTATAACTTTACAAGTTTAATAATTTAATATCTAGTTCACAATATAGGAAGACACTTTCTATATTATTAATTTAGAAACTATAATTTTGTATATATAAGTACGGTTTGAAATGAATTAAAATATCTAGTGAGTCGTAAAGCTATCTCCTTTTTGTATAGAGAATATACATATATAGGTTTAAAAATATACCTCCTGAACTCTTTTAGAATTCACGTTGACTACATTAAGAAGTCAATATTAATAAATAAATATGTTTTAAAACAATTAAAAAAATATTCCATTTTATAGATTTTTTCCTTTTTTAATTCTTTGATAGTAAATCTGTGGAAAATTATTTATTTAATTATTAAGTATATTAATTAACTTTACCCAACATACATACTTCACTAACACAGACATGGACTCAGGTCCATATTAATATTATGCACATATGTATATATTGTAACATATTAGTATATCGTATCTATATAAGTAAATGACTACGCATCCTAAACTCCTTCTAAACAGCTTCATGGATCTTAATGGCTCAGGTATCATTAGAACCATCATGACCCAAGGATAAGGTATAAGGTTGAAAATTTCTAAAAAGTTGATCCATTCCAAAGTTATGGACAAATATTCGACCCAAATAAACAACGCTCCCTGTGGCGCCTCTGGTGGCTCAGTTAAGAAGTTGACCTTCAATATAAAAATAATAATTCTAGAAATTTCCATACAAAGAATGTTTATAATATTTAAATCCTAATATTCTATAATATTAAAAGTAAAATTAAATTAAATTAAATTGAATATTACTCCTAATTAATTAATATTTTCTAAAACAAAGTAAGTAATATTTTTTATATTTAAATTTATATTTTGAAAAATAGTGAAATTTGCAAATTTGAGTGAAAACGAATATCCACATGAGAAAAAAATATACTGATTGAATTAAAATGAATTAAAACCTATCGCATACAGACTTTCAACAAATTACTATATATTACATGGGGGCTCTGCTCTTAAAGATCTTCTTAAAGATCCGAAGGCGCTCTGAGAAGCTAGTATTTATTATGCGGTATAAAAACGGAATATTTTCAATAATATATATACCTCTGACTAATTACAAAATTAATATAATATTTAAAAAAAGGTCCGATTCCGATTCCCTTCCCATGATGAATATTTCTTTATAACAAAAAAATAATAAATAAATAAATAACAACAAAAGAAAATTAATATAAAAGTGAAAATTGTAGAATATGCAGTATAAAAAAATTTAGTCAAGAGTGAAAGAAAGCCAAGCCGGGTGCAAAATTGAAGAAAAAGATATAACAAATAAATAAATAATAAAGAAATGAAAAAATAATCGCGCCCTCCCCGCGTCTCAGCTTACAAATCGGAAACAGATCGAGTCAGCAATATCGTCGAATGTCGTCGGTTGGTGAGTATCGCCAACGGTACTCACGGCGTATCGGCCCAGCCCGTTCTTGAAAGTGTCGTAGAGGTCCCCGTTGCGCTGTACCGGTTGAGGTTGTCGTATCGCTCGTGTCGTGCTCGACGACGCCGAGGACGGGGTGACCATTGAGGCCGATTCGGGCGGTGTGCGGTTGTTGAGACCAGCTGGAGTGCCCACCCCTGCGACCAGTTGATAGTCCGAGTCTGAATTTCAAAAACATCACAACATCTCTTGACATGGGGGTGGGGGAGGTATACATCCAGATAAACACATGACAATTATCTATTCTACAACAATAAATAAAGGATAGATAGATATTGATAAACAAACAACCAACCAAACAAATATACCATGTTTCTTGAAATCCTTTTTAAATATGAGACCTTCAGCGCCAGAATGGCCTAACCCACATTTTTCACTTTTTTGCTTTTATCTCTTAACATTATCCTCGTAAACTTATATTTTAAAATGCCGTAGTAGCCTAAGCAACCTTCTCGTTTTTATCGCTAGATTTCAGCACATGTACTTCTCTGGATTTCATGATTTAACAGAAATCTAAAACGCCAAACCGCATAAAAGCAAAAGTGAAAAATGTGGGTCAGGCCGTTCTGGCGCTAAAGGCCTCATATGCAAATCCAAAAAAAAAAAATATTAGATTATTTCATATACAAACTATTTTGAAAATTAAAATTTTTTATCCTTTGGCGAATTGCAATATCAAATCACAAAACAAAATAACTAATTGAAGTAACATTAACTAAAAAATTACTATAAAGTATGAATCTCAAGAAACATATAATATGAATGACATTTGTTATATAATAAATCTTCACATAAAAATTCAAACTCAAAATTGAAAAGTATATGCATTCCTACAGTGAAGTTCTAGAATAAAACTATAAAATTTAAAATGTGATTAAATAAACAAACAATGATATAATATATATATATATATACATTGCGCCCTTACATACAAGAGTATACAAATTTACTACAAATTAAAAAATTAGAAAAAAATTCAAAAAATAAAAATTACCCAAATATAATGAATATAAAAAAAATGATGAAATAAACAATGAATATAAAAAATATTTTTATATCGGCAACCCTCAAAACTTGGTGTCCGGGCACCCGCTCGCTTGCCCATCCCTTTATCTAGTGCCGTATATAATGTATTAATTTAAAGTGGTAATATTTCTAATATATTATTTAATATATTTCAATTTTAACTTTATTTCTAATGTAAAAAAATTAACTGAAATCAGATAAATATTAGAATTTCTATCAATAAATTCAAATTACTGTGTGTACAATATCATTTATAAATAACTTGGAATTAGTAATAAAATATTTTTTTAAATGTGACTGAATATAAAATAAATATATAAAATATAAAATAAAACCTACTTAAAAATTTATATTAAATAAAATATCGATTATTATATTAACTATACAATATGTAATGTTTTATATTAATTTATTTCTTTTGTACTCACACATATTGTGTATATTAACAAATAATTTATTTTATTGGAAAAACAATATATTATCTTAAAATATATAAGGTTTCCTCTTTTTCAAATATTTAATAATACATATATATATAGAAATAAAAAAATAAAAATATGATCTTCCTATTGCAGTAGTCATAAAGTTATAAAAAGATATATTATAAAAAAAAATCAGATATACTGTATATGAATAATATTGAACATCTTGAAAACCAATAAACCCAGGAAGGCCAATTTTAAAGGGCAGTTTTAAAAATATCTTTCATCTTCTATTCATTTCTCATATTTCTTACCTATTCCCTCTCTTATGAATATTCTATATTTGTCTCCTCGCAAGTTCATTTTATTCACTAATAAAAGGAAAATAGAATAAAAGCTAAAGAGAGAGGGAGAGAGATTGGGGTGAGTGGAGAAAATTAGAGAGAGAAGGAAAATATTGTCAAGTACTTACGATTTAAGATGCAAGAAAAATGGATTTAAAATTTTAACAATTTCCAAAAAAATAAATTTGATTATTACCTTAGAGATAGAAGTTTTTTTATAAGGAGATGAAAAGTTAATAATAATTCAAATCATATCATTGAAAAAATATTCATTTTATATTAGTATACTATTATACTGCTAAATAATTTTAATTTTTAAATATAATATTTAGATTAAGTAAATCTTGATCCATTTTACTTATAACAGAAAATATTGAGTCCATAGATTAGTTTTAACAAAAAGTGGAAGAATAGAGGTAAAAATCCCAAAACATGGAGTTAAGCCAGATAGATGCAATTTGGATTTCATCTGGATAAATCATTTCATATTCATATGGTTTCAATCCAAATAAAATGATAAAGTTTAGAAATGTTATGAAGGACGCAAAGAGAATAGTAATAAATAAATTAGTTTTCTGTCGAATTTTATAATAATCGTTCTACATTTGTTCTTTATATGGAAATTTTGAAAAAAATTAATTATTTGAAATCAATTCAAGTCTTTTTAAAATGATATAATTCCAAATATATATATACAAATGATTCGATACACATAACAACGATTAAAAAGCAAAAAAAAGATATTATTCTAGAGGTATTTTCTTAAGAGGAAAACATTAATTTTGTCAAGAGTTTAAATCTTCTTGCACTTTAATTAACAAGGAATTTAATTAAAAATTTTCTTTGGTGATTTATTTTAGTTCTTTAAAAGATACATATATATATATATATATATATATATATATAATTAAATGGCACTTAGATGGAAATTTTCCATAAAAATTTAAGAATTAAAAAAAGTAATTAGGATATACCCTACTATATGTATATAATATATATAAATTATTAACTTCAATTTCATTTACCTAAATATAATTATAAGAGGTAAAATAAACATTTATTTTTTACTAGTTAAAAATGTGAATCAAAATTAAGAGAAAAAAGATTACAGTTTATAACAGCATTTATTTATTAAATATTATATTATATTATTTGTATATACATATATATATAAGATATTTACTAGCTGCTCAGAGTGCCTTTGGCGCTCTTCACACCTAGACAGGGGCTCCGCCCCCTGTACCCCCGAAGTAATACATAGTATTTCGTAGAAAGTCTGTATGTAATAGGTTTTCATCCATTTTGTTTCAATCAGTATAAGTAGATAAGACATTTATTTGTTTTCTTGTAAAATATATTTTAATTTAATCAGTAAATTAATTATATATTATTATTGTATATGTTATATTTATCTAACTCTGTGTCTCTACAGTTTTCGAAAGTTCTTAGCCGCAGCATCCCATTTCTCTAAGCGTCCCTATCCTGAGCTACAACCAAATCCTACCCTGTATATAATATCTTATATATAAAAATGAATTGCCAAATTGGTCCAGGCGTTATTGAGTGATGCGGTTACCAACAAATTTTGCAATTCATTTTTATATATAAGATATTATATATATATATATATATATATATATATATATATATTTGTTAAAAAATAACAAAATTTTATGAATTAATAAAATATAACGATATTTTAAAATATACATATTATTTCAAGTAAATTATTGGAAAAGTATATTTCCTATAAAAAAAATAATAATAAATATTTCCAAATGCTAATTGGAATATTAAATGATAATATTAATATTAATTATTAAAAAAAATGCAATTACAATTAATAATATTATTTATTGTTTTTATTATATACTTTTTAACTTTCTTTTTGATGTTATAAATTAATAAATGAATAATATTACTAATTACTTAATCTATTTATATTATATAATAGTATTTTTGTTTTATCATTTTCGTGGCGTCTAAAATGAAATGCAAGTCCTGGATCTAATTTCCTCAGAAATTTGTCATTCGAGGGTGGTTGGAAAGTATATTCCACCTTCTTCTCCTTTCCATTAAGTTTCTCACCCCTCAGCCATTGTCCCACTTGGGGATAGGGCGGATGTAGCACATTACATCGCATTGTGGTGGGCATCCGGTCGGCCATAATAGCACGGAATGGCGTCGGCCATTTGATCCAACGCGTACAATGCACCAAGACAATCACCTAGGCGTCATTTGCTCGAGATCTAGTAAACTAATCAGAAGAGGAACTACAACATTGTCTTCCTTTGAAACTCACACCGTTTCTTTCATTATCATTGTTTTCATATTAATACTATTTTCATTCTTCTAAATAAAAAATGTTTATAGTCTATCTAACTTTAAATAGAACGGAATGTAAAATATGCGTATATGAATTCGCAAGTGATTTTTTTTTGTTTTATTTAATAATATTATAATTTGTTTTAAAAAAGAGAGTGAGAAACCGATTTAAACTTTGATCAATGTTTTAATGTTTTTGTTTGGTTAAATTGTATTTTTTTAATATGCTGTTACATTATAATTGAATTATGATAATTTTTAATTATATTTTTCATTTTATATCAATATAATAATAACAAAAAAATTTATATTTATTTATAATGATAGATTCTCAAATAATTAGAATAAAAATAAAAAAAAGTAATTATCTTTTAAATATATAAAGGTTATTATAAAATAATCCACGGATTTATTATATCATACTAGTTTTATCTAACATTTTAAAATCTAGAATATTTTTTTCTTTTTTAAATCTTGCAAATCCAAATTTTTGTATATTTTCAACTAAAAACGTTGGGCGCTTTTAGTTTTCATTTGATTTCTATGCAATTAACTTTCTTTATAGAGCTATAATTCATATATATATATATACTTAAATACCCACCACAGTAAAACACTTCGTTAATAAGTAACACTATTTCTTCAAATATAATCAACCATTTTGGATTGGATTGATATTATGTAAATTTAATAAAAATTCTTTTAAATATTGATACATACTTTGATATAAGTATATTACAGTGAAAAATAATAAAAAATTAATTTCTTAGCTCTTAAACTATCAATTTTATTGCATGATAAAAAAATTTGTCAGTTTATGTGTTTAATAAAATTTTTATTATTATAAAAATTTGACTTGATTGTTCATATAAATAAATAAAACTAAATGCGCCCAACGTTTTTCGTTGAATATGAAGCAATTCATCCATAAACTTTGTCAGGCCTAAGTCCAGAATTAAAATTCACTTGAAAATGGGGCCATAATGGACACTTAAATATGAATATTTAATATTTTTCCAATAGTGGAAGGGAAAAGAAAATGAAAAAGTAAAACGAATGAGATTACTGTATGTATATTATATTTATATTATATTTTATCGACTAATATTAATATTATCATTATCATTTTCATTAACATAGAGACAATTAATGCCAAAATATCATTATATTATTTTAGTCACTGAATATTAATTTCTACCACAAAATTTTTAAAGTGAATAAAAAATTATATTCATCAATTAAAGTTGTAAATGAAAATAGAGTGTCCCGTATTTGAATAAGAACATGAAAAGTAAAGCTTTCCAATAAAAACAAGTAATTGATAAATTATTCAAAAGATTACAAATGATTAAATGCTCTTGAATCTTTCTTTGATAATCGGTTTCATTAAATTCCAAAGCTGTTGAATTATCAAATAACATAAATAACAAATGGTTGAATATCCATGAATTACATATCTATACATTTACCTAACCAAGCCATTTTTTAGAAGAAACAACAATATAGAATATGCGTCCCTGTTAAGTTATAAAATCAACATCTAAATATTATAGATTTTGACAAAAACTAATAATAAAATTCAATCTATAGAATATAATTTTTAATACTACCTTAATCAAATATTTTTTATTTGTTTGAATTGTGATTGGCAAATTTTTTTTATATATTATTAAAAATCATAAATGTAATAAGTTTATACATATATTAGAGTTGTCAGTTTTTTGTATAAAATCTTATCTAGTCAACCTTATTTAACTAAATGAAATGGCCTTTCAATCTAAGAAATACAAATTAGGAAAATATTTGTTTTTTAATTTCTTCGTAAACTACAGAATGAATTAAAATAAAAAAAAAATCAAATAAATTCGATTTTAAAGAAAAACATTGAATTTCAGAGAGTATTAAAAAAAAGTGAGCAGAAAAGTTGAAAAGTTTACTCGCTTGTGGATGTTAAAAAGAAAGATTTAAAACTCTCAACTTCATCTTGACTGTCTCTTGAGAGGAGAGACGAAAACAGAGACCGAAAGAGCGAATTTGTTACAAATAAAACAAAAAGAAAAAAAAAAAAGAGAAGTATATACAACCCACATACTTTGAATAAATGATATGTTCAAATGAATCTTTGAGAGTTGAGTTCTTTTACAGAATCCTTGAAGCTTATAAATTTGAAGTAAAAGAACTGTGAAGTCAAACAATTACAAAATACATGAAGTCTAAGGAATAAATCAATTAAAATGTATATAATAAAAATTTGAACAAATTTTTAATTTACATATTCTAATAAAAAATTCTAATTATTCATCATAAAAACTTTAATAAATTAGATTAGAAATTTTCCTACTCTTGAACTGTGGATCAACTTGCATATAATATAATTAATATAATATAGTATAGTATTGTAATATAATATGTTTTTGGCAATTTTTTTAATTTAAATGAATTAATTATATGGCATGGTCTAGTTATTTTATCTAACAGGAGGTAATATTATTTTATTTTTAACCTCAAAATTAATATACATTTCAATCACTAAAAAGGATATTTCCAATCCTATAATTTAGTTTGGAAATAATATATTTTTAACTCTCATATAGTTTATAAATGATGGAAAATGTTTATTTATTTTTTTTTATTATAAATATTAGATATATATATATATTATTGGTTTGTTTCACAAATCAGTTTAAAATAAACTTTTTATACCTCCATATTTTTATATTTAAAAATAGATTTTAATTAAATATTTATATATTCTGTTATATTTATTTTTAATTTTTGTTTTAAATACTTCTATAAGTATTTTAAGAAATATAATTTTTATTTTTTTTTTATTTTATTATATGCATTACAATATTTATATTATAATATAGTAAATATTATATATTTATAACTATCAGATTATATTTATTCACAGATATATTCATTCATGTATTATATACATATTTAATATTATCTTAATATTATGAGTACATCTTATATCCATCATACTCTTATCTTAGTTTATTTCTATTTTCTTAAAATGCATCTTTAATTAAAATGAATTCTTATTGATCAATACCTTTTTAGAAAAATTAAGTACATTAACTATTCCATTACTATCTAAAGTCTAAAGAATATTTTTTTATTTTTAGTTTATGTAATTTCAAGATGAAGATAAAATATAAAGAAAACCTCCATTTCTTCATAATTTTATCATTAACTTGTGAGTTTATAATATGTATGTATTTATTTAAAAATAATTTCTAATTAATTTTTAATAAAACATTTTGTTTTCAATTTTAGTACAAAATTAAAAGATTTTGAATAAGTAAAATTTGTACTATTAAGCATACAAAGAAATAATTTTTTAATAACTCTGAGATTAGTATTATTTTTTAATTTTCTTAATTTTCTTTTATTTGTTGATTAAAATTTTTTCTCTTCTTTTACTATCTATATATAATGATCGGTATCTTTACACTTTGTTTCATTGGTCCTTGTTCTAAGCCCATTTTAGGCAGTTTACAAATTTTAATGATCCCTGGTCATTAATTTCAATAGACCAGCATTTTATCAATGAGATACGCGTATCAATAAATGAGGTTTATATTATTGTTGGAATGAGATGAGAATAATAGTGATGGAAATATTGTTATTTCATTAAATATTTTAATGTTTTAGGATTTTTGATGACTCTTTCAACGTTACAACAACTTTACAATTTAAAAGAAGATAGATTATATTAATGATTTGCAAATCCTTTAATGGATCACGTTTTATTTGCATGGGTACTTGAATTACATGTTCGTTTCTGTGGGTTCTTGAGGTGGACGGACATTTAAAAAGGTAGTCCAACTTTGTTCCATAAAAGCCTGCTCGATGTATTGATCATTTTTATATTTAATATATCAGTTAAACAAAATAAAAAATATAATTTCATAGAGAAAATGAAGTATCCATATTTACATTTTTTTTTAAAAAAATGAGGTCTAATTCTCTTGTATAAAAATAACTGGTTTTAAATAAATCTGTCATATTTTATTAAATTATATTTTAATGTTGATTTATTTGGTAATAATATTTCAAATCTATCTATGTTATTCAAAGCATGTATCATTTAAAAGAAATAATTTCCTTAATGAAATGTGTAGATTCTGTGATGTTCATCTAGTGATTGATTGTGTATAGGTTCTAAAATTATACAATTCAAAGATACATATATGGTACGTTGTATCAATTTCAAACTATCTACTTTCGTACCTCAACCTATATTTTTCTTACACTCTTGCAATTTCATATGTTTGTTTTGTTAGATCTCTTTTCAATCTCACATTTCATTAGAGTTTTCGAGCTTTTAAAATATTTTTATTAGTCATTTTAGAAATTTGAAACCTCAAGTTCGATCTTTTGGGATACCTATACAAAGAAAACAGTTTGAACCCACACATTTTCTATATCTATATCTATAAATAATTAAAAAACGATAATTGGAAATCAGTATATACATACTGTGAAAATGATCCCCTTTGACTATTTAATATGAAAAGCATTTAACCACTATTCTTGGTCTCCTGTTATAAATTTATATTTTTTTAATCTTTACAGTGTTACGGGACTTTTGAATTTTTACTCTCCAAAATGGTTATTTCTTTATTATACGAAATTCTTCAAGAAAAGAATTTATATAATTATGATCTGAAATTTGAAAATTTGTTTCGAAGTCAGATAATTTATATTTAAATAATGAGAAATGAGAAATCCTGTTTACTTTTGAATTAATTTTTTTTTAAACCAGCACACACTATCATTGTTTAAAGAAGTTTTTAATTTGAAATTTTCAAGCTCACGTTGCACATTTGCTAAATACTTAGGGTGCTGGGCCTATTATATCGTGCATAGATAACACGAATACTTCATCGCAGCTAAATAAATTGCCAGTTGGACAGCCCCTTTAGCTATACTAGTATTAATGGCCAAAGTAGAGCAGTGGGCCCCTCACTCTCATCAACGGGTAGTTACACTTATCGTTCTCATCCCCATGTTGAGATACTCAGAGAGAAAGAGAGAAAATTCAACCTTATTCAAAGGGTTATTAATTTACATGTATAGACAAATTAACTTTTTTATATAAATTTAATGATGATCTACATATATACGTATAAAATATATTTATAAGTTTATTAAAGTAAATATTTTCTGAGATTATACTTCTGGTATATAATACTAGCTGACCGACAGACTTTGTCCTGATTTAACCATGAATAATAATATATATACAAATAAATATATTATTTTATGCCAGCAAAAATTTTCTTTCCTTGGTGATTCTCTTATTTTCGCTTACTGCAATGCTTATGCAATGATTAAACACAACATTTCTACCTTGATTCCATCCATTCCGTTCAATTTCATTTCGCATAAATCTTGGACTCACAACATTGCGAGTTCTGTGACCAATATTGGTTCGTCTAATTTGTGGCGTTTTAATGAACCAAAATACAAAGTAAACTAAAAAATTGATTCACTTAGTTTTTATGCATAACAATTCTTGACACCACATGCGGGAAATTAATTTAGTCGAAATTAAGTTTTTTTCCTTGTAACAAATATTAGAAATTTTATAAAATAAAATAAATGAAATCGGTAAGAGATGTGATGACCAAGGGAAATAGGGATTCATTTATATATATACATAGATATATAGGTATATATCTATATATAGAAATAAGATGAGAAAAATAATTGTTAGATTTAAATGATTAACTAATTGCTTTGACTAATAAAAGAGTTGATAAAATTATATATTTATATATTAATAATTAAATATTAATAGTGGTAATTGTTTTCTCTTGTTAAGGTAAGAAGATTTTTAAATAGATTGCGAATTCTTTTTATAAGGGGCTTTAAAAGTCATAAAACGAAAATTTTCACAGATCTCTTTCATTATATAATTATAAGAAAAATCGAGAAAATGGGAAAAATCTAAATTGAATTTTGTGGAAAAAATAAATAATTTTTCTTTTTTCCAGTGTAATTAAAAATATATTTTAAAAAGTGCTTGAAATGATTATGAGAGAGCCTTGTCATGCGAAGAGGGAAATAAAAACAGGTTGTCAATTTCATCGATCGGATTGATATAGAGTTCTGCATAAAAGAATTTTACAATTTACGTGTCTCCTGACAGGACATTCATCCTATGATAAAGCCATCCAGACATGAGATGTCAGCCTTCAATGGGTCATTATTTCATTATTCTAAGATTGTGACGTCAATTGGGAACGCAGCCATGGCATTCGTTAATATATTATTCGGCCTGTTAAAAAATCCAAGTAGGAAATGTCCAGATGAATTGAAACGGACATCTCGATGTTATTCGCTCATTGGACTCCCTAACCATCTAATCCTATTCCAACTCATACACCCACACATTCTTTCTTTCAGTGATATTATACTACCTATCCTATTGATTGAAGGTTCATCTCTAATAATGCTTCATAATGTTGGACTGATGATGTATTATATTAATGAATGGATGAGTATGCACAAAGAAATTAAAATAAAGAAAGCAGCCATTTGCAGATCTTCTCTCTCAATTAATAATAACTAATTCTTTATTTACAAATTTAATAATAAGTTGACAGATGTCTTGGACATTACTATTTTCTTGTTTGAATGGTTATTGAGTTTTGGAGAGAACTATTATAACATAATAACCTACACAATGACAGAAATACACAATCAGACGATATAAAGTCGTAAAGCTTAAGAGGGACATTCGATGGCTTGCACGCATTAGGCAAAGACCCCAAAATAACCCTTAATATTGAGTACTCAATAAACAGCATTAACAGAACCAGAGCATTTTCAGCTCTGAAAAAAACCTTTTTTCTTTAAGGGCATTTCCATTTACGATTATTAAAAATTAATTTCATTCTATTTTTTCTTCGATTTTAAATAAAAATTATTATTATTATTATTTTTATTGAACGTTAAAGTGGTTTTTATACGTTTATTGTTCAATAAATATATTGGAAGAAGAACCAATTGACTGAATTATTTATAAATATAAAGTGAAAAGAATAAGGAAAGTATTGAATAAAAAAGAAAATAGCCTGAGAAATTTAATTTTTAAATAAATTCTAATATAATTATTATACAGGGACATCAAAAAAGGTGGACGGGATTTCGAAGAGTAATAAAAACTGTAATACAAATGGTAGAATATTTATTTAAACATCAAAAGAGACACAGAATATCTTAAAAATTTTTATCTACTCCAAAAAGTTTCGATGTGTGATCACAATGCCTTATACATATCTTATATTTATATTTCTTCGATATTTTATAATTATAAATTATAAATATCTGCTCATGTCGAAAGATCTATTATAAGTTATATAGATTTTTATTAATAGCACAGAAAAATGATTACTTATATGATAACATACATTTTTTTTGTTATTGTAATAATAACAATGAAAATATTATTTAAAATGAATTTTAAACACTCTTAATAAATATATTATACAATTAGTGTGTTTCTTTAAACAATTGTATTTTTAATTTTATTTTTGGAAGCTATTTCCATATTTGACCACCTTCGCATTTATTTGAAATTAATTACGAGGGTCATTCAATAAAGAAAGAGACAAATGGCTATAGCTCAAAAAAAGTTTAATTGATTCTTACGAAATTCAGGCTATTTTTAATCATATTCACCCCCACAGTTATTCACTTGTCGCATCTTTCTTGTAGCCTCCTAATTCCCTTGGCAAAGAATTCTTTCGATTTACCGGAAGCCACTTTTGCACCGCTTCCTTAACTTCCTCATTGTTGGCAAATCTTCTTCCACCTGGGGAGTCTTTGAGTGGTCCATACAGGTAAAAATCAGATCGCGGAGGTCGGGACTGTAGAAAGGATGAAGTAAGACCTCCCAAACCAATTTTTGAAGTTTATCACGGGTCAGCTTAAGAAGCTTCAAGAAAGATGGTAAGTGCATAACTGTGTGTGTGTGTGGGGGGGGGGGTGGTTATGCTGAAAAATAACCTGAATTTTGTAAGAATCAAATAAACCATTTTTGAACTATAACCATTTATCTCTTTAATTATTGAATAACCCTCGAATTTAATTTTAAATTTAAGAAAACTTGGCGAGGCTCGATCTCAAGCTCGATCAAGTTCGGTGAACCACGACTATAACAACTAAGAGATCATCCTGGTCATTCAGTCATTTTAGATTAGATTTTTTTCCCTTCAGTTGAATATTAAGATTATATTCAAGAATTCGACAATCTTATTTATTTCAATTAATAGATCAAATAAAATAAAAATTATTTTTTAAGATCTTACAAAACCAATATCTTTTTTTCATTATAAAATAAATAAATATAAGTATAAATCTAAAAACCATATTTAAATCATTTAATTTAAGAAGTAATTACAATAAAAGTGGTTTTTATCAAATGTTATCGTAATATCTTCCAAAATTTATTTTTTTTTTAATTGATAAAAAAAAAAAATAAACTAAACCAAACAAGAAAGTTTAATATTTAATGTCTTTTTTGATTTGGTTTATTTTACAAAATCAAAATCAAATATCTTTGTGAAAATTGATATAACGAGGATCGAACATTAGAACGTAGAGATTGGATAGCCTTGCATAATTTCAATTCTTTTTTTTTTTATAAAATGACTGTCGCATCATATTCAATTAAGAAAAGACTGAGATACCAATCTCGTTATAATTTTAAAATTTAGTATAAGAAGATAATAAAAGTAATATCACTAATTTTAAATGTTTAGTTCATTTTAATGTTTTTTTTTAAGGTTAACTTATGGCATTAAATTGGTATAGAAAATTATGTATTGTATGAGGATGTTAGTCCTATCTGGTTTGGAATTTCTCCCTCATTTATTTATTTATTTTTTTTTTTTTTCATTTAATTTCAACTTGAATTACTAATTCAAATAATATAATATTTAAATTTTTTTTGTTACCAATTCGTTTTTCCCCTAAAAACTGCTGGGGTCCTCCATCACGATAGCCATCTTGATCTGTCTCTAATCCCTGAGCTTACAATTAAACAAGGCACCAGGCCCTGCTACGCAACACCCACATAAACGTTGTGCATTTTATCACAAAAACGAGTACATCACATCCGCCATTTTATCGGGACAGAAAATCAAATTTGCATTCAGTTTAATCCAAGCAGTGGGCCTACACACTCCAACAGACACACACTTACACATATACACTCATCCACACCCGCATAAGAGTCTTTTTAATGCCCTGAAGGCAGAAATTTATTGCCTGAGCGGCGCCATTAAAGTAGAGCACGTATTTATTACTATAAACTTCATTTTAGAGAAATTTTTATTTTATTTAGAATTATATATATCAAAACGTAAATATATTAATTATTTATATGCATAAATTTGCATTCTTTAATATATGTGTACGTATTTTCCCTTTTAAAACACTTTAATCAAGCTAAAATAAATTTCGAGTTTTTGTTCAATGATAAAATATATATTTATAAAGGGAGAGAGAGAGAGAGAAAGAGAATTTCAATATTTATTACTTGCTAAGTTTATCTTTAATGAATATTTTATAATTAAGAGAATATTAAATGAGAAACTATATATATGACCGACATTTCTATAACTTTGATTATTCCAATTAAAATTGTTATGCAACTCATTTTGTATTTTTCTTTTAATATAAGCTCAATTTTTTTTTAACCATTTATCATAAACATTATATATAATAAATAATAAAATCAAACTTATTTTATATTATAATATTAAATTTCTTTGGCCTTATTGGGAAAATATTTAAAATTTATAATAACAAACATTAAAATTCGAGATAATATTTGAATATATTGTTCTATCCATATATGTTTTTACTAAATCAAACATTGTTATCTTTAAAATCTACATTCCCCAACCATTCCTATCCTGGGCAATCTCTATTCATTTTTATTCATTCTTAAATTCCATCATATGAGTTTTTATATTGTCTTCCTGCTGCAAAGTTGTTGTTCATTGATTATGGCAGTTACAAAAATTTAATGTGAATAAATTATTTTTTTCATCAAAATATATATGTGCAACCAAGAAGTGTGGACATCTTTTGAAACCTTAATAAAAATTTAAATCAAATAGATACTAATATATACCTTTTAAAAAAAAATATTCTTTAATAATTGAAATATATATATTTAAATTTTCACTCTCCCTCGCTTCGCCTAAATTTGAGAATAAACAAAATTCATAATTATATAATATATTTTAGTATGTATATACAGAGTGCGGCAGAGAAACAGGTGATTCTAAAACTGTGATTGCGAGTGCCCAAATAGCGTAGGGAAATGCTTTCAACTTTTACCCCGTAGCCAAAATTGTATGCCATTTCAGTTACTATGTCTAGCTCTTGCAGCAACGATCTGTTGCTGTAAAAGCGTTTTCCAAAAACAATGACATTATGAGGCTGCTAAGCGAGTGTTTCATCGCCATAATCCTGTTTCGTTTGCTAACGCCATAAAATTGGAAGTGAGGAAGTTCGACAGACAGATTCGAGCGAGAAAGACAATTCGCTAACAATGCAATGTCAGTAACAAACGTGCGGTATGTGAACATGATTGAGACATTTTGTTTACATGAAATGACACGGTTTCCTGAAGTTAAGATGGAGTTACTTCCCAAGCTGCAAGGCATTCAATGAATGCTTTACGCCAACTCTTTTCAGGTCTTCTGATCACCAACAAGGGTGACATTAGTTGGCCTGCCAGGTCACCTGATTATATTTCCTTTGAGGATATCTGAAAACAGGAGTGTTTTCAAAACGCCCACAAGATCTGCATGATCTTAAAACAGCAATTCACGAAGAGGTTGCCAGTATTTTCGGGGACATGCTCCGACTTGTTTACGAAAGATGTTAGGAGAGCCTAAGAAAGAATAGTGGACATTTAAAAGAAATATTTTTTTGAAGATAACAATGGAATTTAGTGCAGTTTAAGTCGGTTTATACATAATAGTTCTCCTTAAGCACAAACTAGCATTTATAATCGCACGTTTCTCTGCCCCACCCTGTATAAATAACTTATGATAAGCTTCTGTGTGGTAAATACTGTTTCTTTTTTTAATTAAAAAATAAAATACTAATAAATAAATTTAAAATCGTAGAAGTATAAATAAAAATTTATAAAAAAAAAAAAAAAAAAAAATTAAAAAATAAATAAATAATATATTAATCAAAAAATGTATTATAGTAAAAAATAAAACAAAACAAAAAAGAAATAATGATAGTGCAATTTATAATCCTATGAGTCTAAGTCCTAAATAGTTTTTTAATAAATAATGAAGGATTATTAATAAATAAAAACTAAAAAAAAATGTTTAAGATTATTTATTATTTTTCATTGATATTTCATTTAAATATTATTATTATTATTATTATTATTTATATTAATATTATATATACCCAACTTATAAATATCTATATTTATACTATTTTTATTCAATTTTATATATTGGTAGCTATATATAGTATATATAATATAAATGAATTTTAAAAAAATATTTGAATATCAAATATATAAAATAGTTATAGATTTATTTTCTTTTTTTCCAATTTTATTCTAAATCTATGAAGAAGACAATTTTAATAATATAACAATCTCATAAGTAATTATATTATAGTATTTTAATTTTATACTTTAGAAGTATTACATATTTCAAATTATGTAATCATTTAGAATTTATATAATATAGAAAGGGGATATATCTTACAATTTTCTTTTCAAATTTTGTATATTAATATTTCTTTTTGTTTTTTTTTTGAATTATTAATTAATTATCCATTATAGGTATTTTCTAACATACACTTAGAAATAATAATAACAAAATTAAAGTATGAATGAAAATGAACACAAACGATGTACTAATAATAACTATCATCATTTAATTATCATCATATTAATATTAGAACTTAAATATAAGGTTTATATAAAAAAATCATGTTGATAGGTAATTTGATAAGAATATCTTGTGTTTAAGGTTTAGTAGATAATAATGATATGTCAATTTGAAGATATTTTTTTCATTATTAGTATAATATTATATTTTTATTAAATTTTTACGCTTAGTAGCCAATTTAAATAAGAATAAATTTGTTGGAGAGATTGAAAAAAGGAGTTGCTTTTTTTTTAAGAATAAATTTTCATTTCCACGAGACATCCAGCTCCATCCATATTTCTAGGACTAGATAGGAGCGGAGAGGACATTTGTCGTTCCCTATCGATGTTATCCCGGAAAGTTGAAAAGGTACCTAAATGATGGAAGAGATAAAAAACAAATTTGAATCGAGATTAGTTTACGGAAATTAATAATATTTAGTGTGAGGAAAAGATGAAAGTGGTGAAGAACATCAAAAAACCATCATGACAACCCTCTGAAAGTGAAAGAATAAGAAGATTATACCAACTAACGACAGTATTTTAGAAGAAGCCAAAACTACAAAATTACATGCACATTTGTGTAAGACCATACACCATTAAGCTATCTTGTAGATTACATATTTCTAACACCGAACAAACGTTTACAAAAAAAAATAAGTTGACCTGTGGCCAGGTCCGAACCGACCGACGCACAGTGGTCTGAAACGCCAAAAAAGCTGGCCAAAAATCGAAAATTGAAAATTTTTTTTTTTGCATGTCGTTTATGGTATTTTGTTGAAGACATATTTATGTACGAAAAGCTGAAAATGTAGAGCACTACCATGACTCTACGAGTTTTCCGAACATCTCAAAGTCAGCTGTTTTTACTTTCTCCAAGATTTCACAAAATGTCTGAAATTCGAGCTCAGTCAAAATTGGTGTTTCGTTTCATAGAAAAGTTTCATTTGCAACTTGCGACATGGAAACTGTTGCTGGAGGTACGTACATGGACTTTTTTTATTTTGTTTGCTAGAAATGCATGTATTATATTGATATTGGCTGATTTAAACCGCTTGTGTCAGAAAATGTAACCTGACGAAAAACTTTTCAAAAAACATTCCGCATTTTTTACATTGGTGACCATTGGTGACAATCTCATTTGAATCATAAAGATAAAGGTCTATAGATAAAGAAACATGAAGAAAAAATTGCTCCTTTTTGCCCCATTTGTTCCTATGAATTTTTTTCCGAGCGCGCGAACGTCAACAGACTAGGGCCTATGGGACCCACAGGTACCTGCAGGGTAGCGCGATTAATATCAATCAACACATCATTTGAAATTTATCATTTTTTTTCGTACAATCTAACTTCAATTCCGAAATTTTCGGCTCAAAAAATCGCATCTGACGTCACTTTTCTAAAAATCTGTCCGCCATTTTGAATTCGCCATTTTTTTTTTTTTTTTTTTTTTTTTTTTTTTGTCAAATTTAAATTTCCTGACTCTCAAAACTATTGCCTACAAAATTTCAAGCTGTTTCACCAACATCTTCATTTTTGGCCAGCTATTTGGGCGTTTCAGACCACTGTGCGACGGTTTGAAATAAATTAATTTCCAGCTACAGAAACAATTTCAAATAATTTTCATATATCTATTAATGTAATAAAAAACAGATATGGATACATAAATAATAAATATAAACATTTTTAATTTTATTTTATTTATAATATATATGCAAGACCAGGCTGTGACGTCATGAATGGCTGGATGACGTCATATAATTTTAAATCAAGAAAAAACTAATAAATATGATTTTCCCGAGGATAAAACCAATACAAAGTGCATGATTCGTGGTGATATATAAAAAAATCTCCTTTGGTGTGAAAATAACCCTTTCCTTCCTATCGTCGATCGCTAATACTACCACTTCCGGTTTCCGGATATACACCAAAAGTTGATCAATTCATCCCACTGATGCATTAAGTAAATATAGCAAATTTCATCAAAATCGGTTGAGCCGTTCAGGCTGTACACATCTATACGGACGGACAGACGGACGGACAGACATCATGCTAAAAATACTTTTTTCTGTTTAGAAAATGCATGATTCGTGGAGATATGTAAAAATCTCCACATGTGAAATTTGGTGTGAAAACAATACCTCCCTTACTATCGTCGGTCGGTAAAAACAAACAAAAAATATTCATTTGAATTCATTTATTCAAATTTAATTTTAGATTAATCAAAATTACTGTAAAACTAATACTTAGTACGCTTCAAACTTGAGCATTAATTAATTAAACAAGTGAATTGGAATTTTTTTGGCTAAAATTTCAATAGCACATGCCTGAACACTACCAAGTTTGTTTTTAGGAAATTTAAAACAAATTTATAAGATAAAATATCATTGATATCATTAATAGTTTATTTAAAAGTAATAAATAAGAAAAATAAAGGATTTTCTCCTTACAAAATTATCGACTACATTATTTTTAATATTTATTAATTAATAATATTGATATTCTGTGGGCACATTCAATTATTGTATTTATGAATTTTTATGAGAATTAAAACAATAAGTAAATTTGTTTTTTTTGGAAATTATAATATTTACATTGAATTTATCAGAACCACCTCCCCCCCCCACTCCTCACCATGAAGTAGGTCTTATCTCATTTCTCAATGTTATTTTTTTGTTTGTATGAATAATATTCGAAGAAATTTGAATTTTAAATATATTTTTGTTTATTCTATAAAATCAGCTGGATAGATAGGTAAGTACATATATATGAATTAATAATAAAATTATCATAAAGGGAAATTGATTTATTGTTTATAAAACTAAGTGGTTGATTATAAAAAAAAAAAAAAAAAAAGTGGAAAAGTGTAGTCTGTATTCAGTTGAGAATTTCCTTCATGTTTTTTTTTTTTTATCTGAAAGCTAAATGTATTTTTATTTGACTTTATTTTTCTTTCCTCATGCAGAAAAAAGAAAATAACAACCCTCTGGTTAAAATTTCGAATAAAATAAGAAATGCGAACATCCCCGCTGGTGGGTTTGATTACGAAAGCGCCAGGGGTAACTAACTAAGCACCAGTCCAGAGAGACAGACAGAATATATATATAGTATCCAATCGAAAGGTTTTTAAGCTTTAATTAAGCCCATTCTCCCTCTCTTTTTGCCTAAATAAAAATCACATTTTAATTAAAAGGGATTGAATCTCGTCACTTTAAAATTATCTTCATTTGTTGTCCTTTTTTTCGCCATTGGTTTTTATTCAGTTAATTGCAATTCAATTCTTTTGTATAATTTTTTTTTCCTTTCTCTCTCGCTCGGTCTATTTTTTCTTCTAATTTTATTAAATCGACTCTTTTTTTTGTTCATTCAATTTCGCTCACCTTTATTGCAGGGGATGACATCGGGGTTCTTGTCATCCATATCATAGAGGTCCTCAACGTCTGGCCGCAGGGGTATAGTCGCCTTCTCTTTCAAGGGCAAATTGCCTGGTCGCTGCCCCCCGACGGCAGCTACCGCTTTCGCGGATCCATTGGCGTGGCGGCTCTCACCCCCGGGGGCACATCGCCCCACACGAATCACCCCCAGCACCACAATCCCCAGAAAGAGTAGGCCAATGAGGACGCCAAGGAGTAGACCTAGCATCGGAAAGGCGCCTGGACTACCGCTACCTGTAAATAGAAACAAACATTATTATTCTATTCCAGTTTAGAATTTATATATATTTATAATTTTATTAATAATATTATTTTATTAATAATTTATATTCTCTTCACTAGAGAATAAAGTTAAATTAATTAATCCGATTGATTAAAATCATTGTTATATTATCATTTTAATAATACGATCTTATCTTTTCATAATTCTCAAAAAAAAAAAACATTTCTACATTATCTTAATTTAATATTTTCTTTCTAATTTAATTAGTATAGTATAAACGTATATATATTTTATTTCATGATTAATTATAGTTTATTAATTGATTTATTTCAAATTCGTGTGGCTCCTTTACAGCCACTTCAATTATTTTATATGTTCATTTTTTATTTATTTAATTATTAACGATATCTTTCTAGATAAAACCAATTTTTAAAAGATGAATTATTTTCTGGCATTTATAACTAGTGACCTATCGATACATCTTTAGACTCGTATTAATTTGTTTGTTCTTATTTAAGTCATTAATTGAAATGTGAATTTAGTAAGGATACTGCAAAAATTATTAGGGATAAATGATAAATTCTAATTTGTTCAAAAATTTGTTTAATATTATTTTTTATTTTAACTAAGTTTATTATAATTTATTTTTTGTATTTTTCTATAGGGAATCATAATTTTATATTCCTTTTTTTGTATTTAATTTATTTAAATAACACATCAAAACTTTTACATTTTTAAATGGAAAAAATTCATTGAGTTTATATTGTTCTAAAAAGAAGAGGTAAAAAAAATATAGAATTCGAATAAAATCCCCCATTCGTTAATATTTCATCCCCTGATCATCACGTTTGATTATTTTAATTATTCACTTAATGTGAATTTAATCGTCACAGGTGATTTATTTTTTCCCTCGAATTTTTTAAAATAAATATTTAAACCATCATCAAAGAATTGTTAATCCAATAGAATTGATTTTACCTATATTTATTTTTCAATTACAATATTACATGCATTTCCAAATGACGGTTTCCTTTCTTTTGTAATTTATTTTTATCCGATTTTAATTTCACATTATCGTATTTATATTTTTAGAATTAGTGAACTTCATTTTAAATTAATGAGAGAATTTTATGATTTATCAATAATCTAAATCAACACGTTTAAATCTATTAGGTAGTGCACATTTTTTTTTTACAAAATAAAATGGAAGGGACATAAGCCATACAGTCTTTGTTTATTGTAACATTTACAAATGAACAAATATAATGGTTATAAATAAGGTTTATGAGAATTAAATAAAAAAAAAATTGAAAAATATTGATGAATCAAAAATTCGAAATTGAGATTTTTAAGAAATTATATTTTAAAGTTCTCTTCCAAAGAAAATTTAATTAATTGATATCTGTGAATGTGTTGTGTATTAGTGAATAGTTTAGAGGAAAAATTAAAAATTAGTATAAATATAAAATATTATATTTAAATTAGATATCAAAATAAGTAAATTATGGGCGCCCGTCACTTTGGGTAAATTGTCTTTATCGCAGAATACAAAAGGATGTTAAAAAAAATTAAGGGAAAGGAAAAAAAAAATTAGCTGGAGTGTCTCCACTCGACTATCTCGCAATTTGAATTGGATTAAATAACATAATATATTATATTTAAATTAAATTTAATTAATTATAAATTATAAATAATAAATATTAAACCAGCGCATGTTTCGCTTTTTATTGATGGCACCATGGCACGTGAGATTTGCAGTGTTAAAAAATTAATTCTGGTACTTTCAGCAATTCAAACCGTTTTTGCGTAATCTTGTCTACATACATACACACATACACACACACACACACACAGACATTTTCTCAACCTTAGTGAAAATGATTCAGGAACCTTCAAAACGTATAAAAACATCAAAATTTTCGTGATCGCAATACTATCTCTGGCGAGAAAATTTTAAACAGATTAAATATAAGACCTTTAAATAAAAAAAAATAAGATAATGTAATTCACTATTATTACAGGGAGTAATAGGAATAGTTATTACAGGGTGTGATGATAAAAAAAATAATTATATCACGGGACGTGTTAGGTACAAGGTCATATCAGGATGATATATCTTTTTCAACTGCCAATTCTCAACTGATAAAAATATAAAAACTTGGAGGGAGATGGTTCCTCCCCTTAGTCGAAACATTATATCTATCTACATATATTACATTTTAACCTTAATGCGACAAAATAACTTTGTTAATATAATAAGAAAATAGACAAACAAAATAAAATGAATAATAAAAAAAAATAAATAAAAATATAAATACTTTATCTGTTACAATATTCAATTATAAATTTTTAAAGTTTTTATTTTATAAAATAATTTTCTACAAAAAAAAAAAAATGGATTAAATTAATTTTCAAATTCATTCAATTCGCCCACTATGAAAAGTTAATAAGATCTATAAGATTTTGATAATTATTTTGGAGATCAGAACTAAAAGAATGTTAAATTATAAATAATCAAATCTCTATATTTAAATGTTTATTATAATTTTTTTTTTATATATATAATTCGATAATTCTGTTGTTGGATTGTCATAAAAAAATCAATCATTTTCCAGTTTTTTTAGAGCCCAGGCTTTTAAGAAAAAATGTGAATCTCTTCAATCATGAGTGAATGTTGGTTGGTTGTTCAACATTCCTAGGGAATAATAATAATTCCAGTAGAGTTAACGACACAGCTCCTGGCATTCTCTATTCTATTATCTTCAATATTTAAGGGTTGGTTGCCGTCCCGCTTCCTGAATGATCATCTCTCCAACTCTCTTCTCTTCTCAGTCCGCTTAGAGCAAGAGAACTTTGAACAACGATAACTTCCAAACGGATAAACCGATTTACATCTAATTTAAAGCACTTTCGTTCAATCTATTAAGAAGAAGGAATAATCTAAATTGACACCAAAATCGGATTAAGAAATTCCAAGCCTTCCCCATCTTTTCTTGGAATCCACTCAATAAAAAAAAAAAAATAGTTTATTTATAGGTAAAGTTTGGATTGACTTTGGCTTTTGAAATATTTTTTCTTTGTAGAAAAAAAGTAAAAATAATTAAAGAGATATTTTTATCTTTTCATTTTGAAACTTTGCATTTATATTCATTAAAATCTAGAAATCTAATAATTAAAGAAAAAAAAATGGCATAAATTATTTTTTCTTTAGTAGCAAATTTTTGGTCCCGATTAATTTACTTAAAATTATTAACAAAATTTATAACATAAATATCTTTGATAATACTGATAAAAAAAACAGAACAAATCATTAAAAGTCTGTGTTATTTTCTTTAAATACATTTTTACTATCTCGTAAGAGATAGTATTGCGATCACGAAAATTTTCGTGGTTGAGATTTTGATGTTTTTATACGTTTTGAAGGTTCCTGAATCATTTTCACTAAGGTTGAGAAAAATGTCTGTGTGTGTGTGTATGTGTGTGTGTATGTATGTAACCAAGATTACGGAAAAACGGTTTGAGCTAGAAATGTAGCTCAACCGGAAGAGGGTCATTACCTACAACGTTTTGATTTTTTTTCCTCTAAAGTCACCGTAAAAATAAAGATATATGTTTGATAATTTTTCACATGATTAATAATTGTATAAAACTGCTATATATAGAATTTCAGCTTGATTGATTCGCTGAAATTACCAGAATTAATTTTTTAACACTGCAAATCTCACGCGCCAACACGCGACGTGGTGCCATCAACAAAAAGCCAAACATGCGCTGGTTTAATATTTATTATTTATTATTTATATATAATATATTTTGTTATTTAATCCAATTTAAATTGCGAGATAGTCGAGTGGAGACACTCCAGCTAATTATTTCTAAATTAATCTTAGAAATAAAAATAATAAATTATTATTTTTATGATTTTATTGAATTCTTTTTAATTAATTAATTAAAAAATTTTGTTTTTATTATTAGTTATTTTATTTCGTTTTTCATTTTGATTAAAATTTTACATTAAAAAATTATAATATAGGAAGTTTGGCAAGAACCAATTAAATATGCATAAGTTATTCTCGTGATTTTTTATTTTTGGATATTTTAAAATTTTATTTAAATAAACCTGTTGTTAATTATTATAATATATTATAATTATTTCTTTTGATATTAAAATATTAATATAATTGAGATTTTTGTAAAAGAAAATTATTATTCTCTTTGTGTTTTTTAATAAACCACACTAATTTATTTAACATGTTATTTTATATTATTCTACTTCTTTATTTTTATTAGTTTATCAAATTCTTTTAAATTAAATTTTAATCCTTTCATTAAATAAGAATAATTAGACTCTTCATAATTACATGAAATATTTAAATAAAATATTTTCATCAAAATGGATCATTCCATGAGAGGATTAACCATTAGCGCATCCATTTTTGACGATTTCAAAATTTTTATATCCTACAAAATGGTTTTAAAATTTGACTCATTTAAATTTACAAAAAAAAAAATTAAGTATATTTTAACAACCATAATGTAATGATTTAAATAGTATTGCGCTTTTGTTTGATCTTGATTATGTCAAACACATTTATCTCTATTATCTATTCATATTTTTCATGATTCTGTAATATTAAGGAATTAATATTAATAATCGACATTCTTTTCAAAAATGATGATCCATTTTTCTTCCATATATTTATATACATACTAGATATATATTTATATTATTTCTTTTTAAAATCTATAAAAGAAATTATATATTTGATTAGGCTATTTATGTATTCTATAAAAATAAAATAAAAAATTCCATTGAAATTTATTTTGTGAAGCTAAAATAAAGTTTAGGTGAAAAATTCCTTTGTATGAGGGCCAGTGGGTGGGTTAATATGTGTCAAGATTTATAGACTGTAGGATGAAACGAAAGGAATGGGAGGTGGGGTGTTCTTAAGAACCGCAGCAGCGATTTATGACCATTTCGCACCCCTCGTGAGACGCCATATTGATTGGCGCAGGAATGCTTTAATATCGAATACCGCCTTTCAATCCCTCGTACCCTACTTTCTGAGGGTTTCCAAGATCGGAGAAGGATTTTGAGGGCTTACGAATAGGAATGGGAAATAATCTTCGTGTCCCCCCCCCTCCTACCTTCTTGTCTCTTTCTCTCTCTCTCTCAAATGGTAGCCAATATATAATTCAATTAAGTTCATAGGGAGACGTAAGGTATGGTAAAGGATCCACTCTGGGTTACAAAGGGCCGGGGCTTCTGGTTGTGACCCTTGACCCGGGTGAGGGCCGATTTAAATTTAGATAAACGCACCCCAAAAGGATCCTCCTGCATCCCCTAAGCAGAAATAAGTCTTGATTCGAGGCACAATTACAATCTTAAATTTTATCTCTTGGGAAGAAGAGAAAAGTGGAAATAAAGTGTAACTCTGAACTGAGATTAAAAGTAAAAGAATATAATGTAATTTATAATGTAGGGAATTTTATTATTTAGGTAATTCATATTTATTATTTATAGGATAATTTTTTTAATTATATTCATCTTGTTGGCGTTTTAAGATATTTACCCTCTAAGTTCATTCAATAATTAATCTCAAATAAAAGTAATAATTTTGTATTTTACACTATTTAAATATGATTATACTTAAATAAAAATATAAATTTAACCAACAATAAACATGATTTTCGATTTATATAATCGATTTCTATTCTTTTCAAATAGTTTTTTTTTTGTAAAAATTTATTCAGTGCATTTATGTATATATTGACATACGATCATAGAAGGTTTAAAAAAATAAATAAAATAAATAAAAATGATTTCAAACATTCGTATCAAACAATTAAAATTACAAATCGACTATCAATCGATACAATTATCTACTAAAATTGAAAAAAAAATGTTATATGTCTATTCTACCACAGTCAGCCATTGATAATTATATTCTTTCCATCTATTATATATTATTATATTTTATTTATTTATTTTATTTTGTTCAATTATGGATTTGGAGATCTTTCTACTAAAAAAATCAATATTATAATTTTGTTAAATTTATATTACAGAATTAATTAACTTTATTTTCTAATCAGGCATTTATTTCTTATGTAATAAATTTACCCAATGTAATTGATTTCATTATAATAATAACTCTTGAAACCCCATAATTTTTTGACCTCAATTACCTAAATGAAAAAAAAAAAATTATTATATTATACATTCAAATAAAGAATAATGTTAAATATATAAAGGTAATTTAACCCAGAATTCCAAAGTAAATAATATAATTATAACATGTAAAAGTAAATATTAAATAAAATAGTGAAATAAGCCGAAACAAAAGAAATATTATTGAAAATTATCTAAAATTTAAATATGATGAATATCATTAAAATTGTAAAAGAATAATTAAAAATAAACATTAACAAGGTAGTTTTAATATATATATATATATATATATATATGATAGTAATTGGTCCATCAGTCCCCATGAAGATTGATTTGTTGTCCATACAATTGGCTCTCAACGAGAGGCGAGGGAAATTGATTTCTCCCACTTTCGCTGTTCTGGCCTCTCACCAATTCCAATTCCCAATACAAAGCACTATCTTTGAAAGGAGTTCCTAATCTATTAAATCGAAAAAAACACCAACACACACTCACATTCACACTCATATATATATATATATATACACTCGAAATGCAATCGATTTATCTTCAGGCTTGTTATATATCTTGCACT
The DNA here is from genome assembly GCA_963082975.1 of Labia minor. Taxonomy (NCBI): domain Eukaryota; kingdom Metazoa; phylum Arthropoda; class Insecta; order Dermaptera; family Spongiphoridae; genus Labia; species Labia minor. The sequence goes on along the minus strand of OY720349.1, from coordinate 64,796,903 downwards.
TCAAATACATTGATTTAATTAGCATGGAGTGATGAACAAGATCATTAATCATCTCATGATTGAGAAGATCTGCATACAATTTACCTGTAAGGGTGACATTTTGGAATAATTTTTTTTCTCTTTTGTATTCCACTAGAATTAAATTGACTGTTATATCGTATTATAAGACTTTCTAATTAATTTATCTCAAATAGTTGGTAGTTAAAAAGAAATTCATTGAATTAAGACTAGTCATTTATTTTAATCACAACTGAATTACCTATAGAACTTGAATAATATATTTATGCCAAATCGATATGCTTAACATAAACAAGTGTATCATCCCTGTTTAGATAACAAAGAACCAATAATATAATACATATCTTTCACGTGATCAAAATATATAATATCCATGCCTAATTTAACATTTTTCTTTTTCATTTCTTTTAATTTAATTAATTAATTAAAGCATATCAATGATAATTATTAAAATTTTTATCTTGCGTTGTATATGATAGTTTATGGCGATCTATACCAAATTCATCTATTTTAAGTATTTATCCATAAAAATTTGATTAAATAGATTTCATTTTTTGAACTTGGTTTGAACTTTTATATACCAACATCAAATGCTTTTCTATTTTATTAAACGTTTTAATTTTAGAAACACAGTAAGACCTCGCTTAATGCTGTTTCGTTTAGCGCTGCTTCGGTGTAATGTTCTTTGTTTGAATTGTGGGGATCCCTGAAATTGAACTCAGCGTTGGGCTTATCAGTGTTTCTTCTTTACTAAACGAAGAAATTCTTACCGAGTGCAAAAGGAAAACCTAAATTACATTAGATACCTTCTTGATTGTTTTATTGTTATTAAACATAATTAATAAATTTAGTGGTAAAATATCTCACCGATTTTCTGCAAATCTTTCCCTAACTCCATTATTTACATGATGCGATAACCTCGTTTAACGCTGATTCATTTTACGCTGTACTTTGTTGGAACGTATACCCCGCATTAAGTACCTATTTAGCAATTTTTATTTATGCTATTTCTTGAAAGATATGAATGAATTACAACTAATTCTATAGTATAGCCCAATAAATTTAAAATAAATAATATATAGTATTTATAAAAGTACACCTCTGAAATCATAATATAATTAATGAATACTTTAAAAATAGATTTAATTTTCAAACAAGAGCATCTTTAATTTTATTCTTTAACACTTTTGGGTTAAATAACTTTGTCCAAATAACTTTAATGAAGGGAATAAATAATTAAATTCTCAAACAAATTACAGGTGGCTTAGCGCCAATATTTAAGAGAAGGTGAGCATAGTTTATGTTAACAGTCGCAATCGAGTTTATTAATTACTAATTCAATCAGTAAGTATGCAGACTAAAAACATCCTGTATTTTTAATATACATTCCTATTATAATGTTATGAAGTATTGCTATTTCCTTATAGTATCAAATATGAAATAAGTAATTAAAAATAAATTAAATACCATGAAATAAATTTTTAATAATGTTGGATTACAAAATTAAAAAATTGAATCCATAGATGATTTTTAATAGAATTTTACAATTAATAACTACTAGGTAAAAGAATTAATTAGAAAAATACTAATGTCGTGAAAATATAATATAAAAACAGATATGAAAGAATTAGAAGATAATAAGAATTGGGTGGAAGGGGCTCAGAATAAGTGAGCACTTGGAAGAATGTTAATCCTCACTAGTAATCTAGAAATAGATAGATAAAAATATATACCTAAAGAAAATTTAAAAAAACTTTAAATTTTTATTTGATAAATTTTCTTTAATGTTAATAATAATTAATTATTAATTAATTATTATTTCATCAAACAAAGGCAAATCAGTATTTTCACAAAATTCTTCGAGAGGGTATCAGTACTGCTTCTTAAAATAGTACATATAATTAAAAACTATTTCATATATATATATATATATATATATATATATGGGAGGGGCTCATAACTAGTGAGCATATAGTCTGGTAACCATGAGGTCCCGAGCCATATCTAGTATTGCTTCCACTTACTTGTACTAGATATCTCTCTTTTATCTTTCCTATTTGGCCTCCCTACCGACCCTCCTCCCACCACAACTAATGCAATAAGGGCGGTATGGATATAAATCGGGACGCGGACACCAACGCGAGGATTTCTTAAGGATTGCTTAGAGGATTGCTAATTGAGAGAGAATGATATAATATAGAATTTTTGCTTGATGAGAGATCTCTGTGACCGAATGTATTGTGAAAGTGTTTGAATTGTATATATTTAGTTGTAAAAATAAACCGTTTTTTAAGAAATCAATATGCTTTTATTTGAAAAGCCCAAAGAAGAAGTCTTCCTGTTGCTCTCTCTCATTGGAAAATTTACCCCTAAACTCATAACCGATCCCCTCTACAGTCTACATTATTTTGGTCGCTCGTCCGTGATCAAAATATTCCTACATATATATCATTATGGTTGATACTACGTATATAAATGATATTCAAAATAATTATTTTGTTTTCTATCCATCTGATTTTATGAATTTTTCAATTAAAGGAAACTTTAATGATCTGGTGGTTTGAATGTAACCGAATCTTGAATGGATTCCCTTCTCTCTTGTTTTAATTTCACAATATAATTTCCATTAATAAAATCTTAATTGTATCTTAACACAATCTATTCTCTTCATTTCTAATAGACGATGGGGAATAGAAACCTCATCCTTTCCTTCTCTCTCTTCATCGCTAAGACTTGAAGAGATTAGTGGGCTACAATTAGTCTTGGCAAAATGACGTGTCTTATATACATAAACTTGCATTAACATTTGAACAGTACACTCTCTACCCATCTTCTATTACCGCTATAACCAGCCCTGCCCAATCCTATCGTCTTCCTCAACCATCCATCTCCCTCTTTATTCAATGCGGCTTTTTTTCAGTTTGAATATTATTATATAATTACAGTTTCAATTATGCAGAAATAAATGTTCGTTTCTTTATTTTATTTTTCAAATAAAATAATTAATATCTTAAAAATATATTAAAGAATAATGAAATGAGAAAGATTAAAAAAAAAAATAAAATTATATTGTACAATATTATAATCTATACAAAGAATCACCATACCAGTAAAAATAGTAAATCTCTGATGAATTTTTCTATGAAAGAACAGGACTTATTAATTTCATATCAGTGTAATGAACACTGAAACATTTGCTATGATATTAATTGAGGACCACTTGTTATTATTTCAAAAAGCTTCAAAATATTGATAGATCTCGTATATCGAGGAATTTTCTTTCAGGTCTGGGGATCAAACCCGAGAGCTCTGTGGTAGTAGTCAAATACGCTATCCATCACACTGACAGGAAGCCTTTATCATACTAGAATAATATAATTATTAATCTTGAAATAAGCAAGTAGTATTCGAGTTTAAGATTTAATAAGAGAAGACAACGTGTTTGTTCAATATTTTAGTTTTATTCGTTCCGTTATTCTATTAAAGAATTTAATTAGTAAAATGATATATATATATATACAGATTTGGAAAAAGAATAATAAATTAATATAATCTATTTTGAGCCATAGGGTGATCCAATGTATCTATTATATTTTAATTTCAAAGGTTCTAAATTTCAGAACTCTGACCTAATTTAATTACTAGGATTATTTTTTTTATTATATAAGAAATTTTATTAAAATAAAATTATTCTAGATCTGAGAGATGGTGGAGTGCTCTAGAATATATATATATGTATATAATATTCGGCGCTCTTCACACCTAGACGGAGGCTCTGAAGTCATATCTTTTTTTAACCTCTCTTCTTTTTCTTCTTCTGTGTCAGTAGAGCGACCTGCTGCATGTAGGTTCCTATTTTTAAAAAGCCTATTGTCTCTCTCTGACTGAGACTCAGAAGATTGAGTCTCAGTATGATAAATCCTATCATTTTTTAGCGACTCTTCTTTTTATTCTTCTGTTTCATTAGAGCGACCAGCTGCATATAAAAAGCCAATTTTCTCGCTCAGACTGAGATTCAATTAATCGTTTTTTAATTTTAGGTTTCCGATTACCGACCGACAATAGTAAGGGAGGTATTGTCTTTGTTTTGTAATTCTAGCAAATCAGATGAATTTGTTGTTATCGGTTGCCATGGTAACGTTACGTTTGTTTGGGAAAAAGAAAAGGGCTGTTTTTAGGGTTTTCCCGGCAATAATTCAATTTTTTTCTCGCCGTAAAAACCATCTTTGGACTTCAACGAACATTTAAAAAAAAAGAATTGGCAAAATTGGTCCAGGCGTTATTGAGTTATGCGCTTACCAACACATTTTGCGATTCATTTTTATATTATAGATTTATTTACCAGTATAAGGGGACAATAACTGATTATATGAGTGCCTTTTTCTGATGATTTTGATATACTAATTAAGTTTAGAATAATTTTTGAATGAATATTTATTTAAAAGTATTTTTTTCTTATTCATGAGTTCCATTAAATCTAAAATAAAATTTCAAATAGAAAAGACAGCGGAACAAATTAAAAGAATTTTCATTTCAGAAGTGATGTGAATCATTTTTATCAACATTTCTTTAATATTTGATAATATTTCATTTAACTTGATCAAGCTTTTATATCATAAATCTTAAATGGGGAATGATGTACATTTTATATTTCTAAATAATTTTTCTTTTACCAAGTTTTTTTTTCCCTCGTCGGAGGACAGATTTTCTTCTCATCCAACCCCTTCTTTTTCTCCCAGCTCTCATACACGGAATATAATTATAGAGCCCTCGATGGGACTATCAGTAAAAAATCTTCCATCTAAAATGTTACTTAAAGAAATCGATTGCTTTTAAGAAAGAAAGATCCAGTCAAACTTTCCCTGTAAAAGCTCACTTTTGATCTAAAATTCACTTTAATTTATTATCATTTTTATTATTGAAAAATCCTTTGATCTAAAGTTTTTCTTTTCTTTTTTTGCCTTCTTATTTTATACATTTTCATTTTAAATCTTTCGAGGTATATATTAAATTTAAAATGAAATTATAGAGAAATTGAATGATAAATGAGCAATGAATAAATTCGTAAAAAAAAAAAAACTTTATAAAAAATGATTATATAAAGTGCTTATAGAGATGTAGATTTATTTATTTCAATTAGATATATACTAATGAACTTATGTCCAAGTTTTTCATATTCACACACACACACACACACACACAAAATTTATAGTATTTTAAACAAACTGAAGTTATTATTATGTCCTAGAAACGTTACAATTATTATAATTTCAAATGAACAAAAAAATATAAGAGAGTATACATATTCTTCAAATTCTAATATAATATTATACTAGAATTATTATAAAAGTTAGATGATAATATTAAAATGATATTTGCTGAATAGAAAATCAATAATGGATTGAGACTTCTTTTTCCACCAATAACGTTAATGTTTCAGTCCCTGTCCAGGACTTGTGATTGTTATTTTTTGCCAGTGGAGAGCGATTGTGAATAATTTATTTTAATTATATAGAAATATATGAAGTGACCCATGACAAGCGTCAAAAATATTAAAGGATTGTGATCTGTTACTGAAACATTGACTTTATTAAAGAAAAAGAAGTTTTCCATTCCTTGATCTCTTCCCACTAAATTCTAATCCATTAAAAGTGAAAATATTAGAAAAATAACAATAAAATTAGGTTTATGTTTATGTTAGCTGGCTATGAAACCAATTAGAACAATATATTAAAGTTCAGAGAATTATTTGAGGGTTGAAATAGAATAGAGATGCATTATAATGGCATAAATAATGAATATTAATGCGATCGGGACCTCCTTTTAAGTTAAATATAATAGTGAGGAGCATCGCTGATATGTCATACGATTTGTGGTTAGAATTATTTTGCGCCCCTTGAGATAATAAATTAGACATCTGATTGGTAAGTCCGCTATCACTTATCATATATTTTGACAAAAGCCACCTGGATTAACTTTGGTTTATTTGTAGCACGATAATCTTTAAACTTACTAAAGTTTATGTATTATTCTATAGTCTAATTTATATTCGTTGAAATTGACGCCCTCTTACTTTGGCTCCAGTTGTGGTGCACAAAATACATATAATGATGATAGAATAATTTCTAAATAATTGAAATTAAACTCAAATTAGAGTAAACATTATTAATATAAATTAATAAAAAAAAAAATTAATCATTTTGATAAAAACAAGTTTGAATAGAATTAACATCGGTGTAAGTAAGTCTTATCACTTTGAAAACTTAACTTGAAATGAAAAAAATTGGATAAAATAAAAATATTAAATTTGCTTAAATAAATTCAATTCAATTTATTTACCTATATAAGATATTATCTTGAATAATAGAGATAAAAGAAATAAATCAAATAAACGATTGTCAATTTTTAATGAGCTCTAATGCATTCAATCTTTGTTCATATTTTCATATACAGGTAAACATTGAATATATACTTATACATACATTATTTAAAATTCATTATTAAAGGAATTAAATTAGATTAAAAGCAAAAACACGGAAAACATTATGAAAACATTTAATTTTCCAGTAAAATATACATGAAATTGGCCCTGAAGGGATATTTGATTATTTTCATTTGGATTTGGGAAAATATTTGGTTTAATTTTTTTTTTACCTTTAAAAAAATAATCTATTTTTATTTGTATACAATATTATAAATACAAATTTAGTAATTGAATTTTAATAATTAATTATATTAATGAAAATTCTATGAAATAGTCTATCAATAATCAAATTAAAAGTTAAATAAATAAATTCAAGGTATGTTATTTTTTAATTTTATTAATCAGCTTATTTATCAGGATCTAATTTACATCCCAAGACCTTTTCTATAAAATTTAATTTATCTTACAGATAGTTTAATTGAAATGAATCTAAAATATCGATTTTAATTTTATGCATGTTTAAAAATATAGTAATTTTGTTTTGCATTAAAAATTTAATTATATATTTATTTATATTATTATTATTTAAATAAATCATATTTTTTGAATCGTATTTGAATAGAATATGAAGTTCACTTTGCTCCCTTGCACTAGATAACTGTCCTCTGGGAATCCACCTCGGTTCGAGTAGATCCCCATGGATCATATAATATGTTACCTTGTAAGCGACTTCTATTCAAATAACAAAACCGGCCGTCTGAGTAAATGATAAATTGAAAGTAATTTCATGTAAATAATGTCTTGCAATATTTATTTCCGTTGATTATATTAATAAATAGAAAGGTTTCTTAATTTTCAATTAGAATAATTAGATAAAATGATATTATCAAGAAAAGATGTTTCATTTCGAACCTATTATTTAGCTGAGAAAGGAAAACTATAAATCGATCTCTTTCTACTAACACCCTATTTATTGATCAGCTAATTTTTTGTATTTTTATATTTAGAAAATATTTTATTCCTTCATTTTCAATTATTTTAACAAATTTCTTTTAATCATTTTTTTTTAAATTAGATCCATTTATTTTATTAAATTATTTGATAGCATTTTATTAATCATTATGAAATATATATAATTTTTGTTTATGGGAAATATCTTACTAAGAATTAATTCATTAATGCATAGGAAAATTTTTAAATAATTAGGTTCTAAAAATCAATTTAACTATTTTTTAATCTGCATTTTTTAGTACAAGCGTTAATATAACAAATTTTATGCCTTACTGTATATTTAGGTCTGTATGTATATACGTACGTATATTATCTTGAGTATTATTTTGAAATTTTTTATAATTAAAAATTATCGTAAAAAAGTTATAAGTGATGTAGCTTAAATAAAGGAGAAACATGTATGTTTGGTAGCCGAGATAAAAGGAGTAATAAAAATTATTATTTAAAAATCTACCATTATTTATTGAGTCATGAAAATATCTAATTCATTTATTATAAATTATTTTACTAAATTAACTTGTTACTTATTAAATTGATGAATTGAAAAGACAAAAAATGAACCAAATGTCGTACCTGTTTGTTTTTCTGCGATTTCTAATGTGGATCCATCGAGAATAACAGCCTCGCTTCGACCTTTGATGTTTGCTGCATAAACTTGCATTCTTAAAACTCGACCAGCATGTAATCCAGACACCCGAAACACAGGAAATTTACTTGAAACATTGGCTTGTAGTTGTCCTGTTTGTATATCAATAACTTCCAATAAAAAATACTGTTGTTGGCCCCCATCAAAACTTTCCACACACTCAACTTCAAGTGATTCAGTTGTTTGATTAATTAATGTACAATTGGTGGGTGCATCTGGACGACCTGTAAACGAAATAGAAATTGTAAATAAAATAAAAAACAAAAATAAATATTCGATATTTTACTCGAAAGCAAATTTATTTAATTAATAACATAAAACAAAGCATCTAAATTAATAATAATCTTAAACAAGCTTGAATCGAGCAAATATATTATATGATTATGTTTGTGGCATTTTAGTCGAACTATACTGATTCAATTATTCATTTTTAGTTGGTTATTAATAATAATTTGATTATATTTAATTATATTATTGTATTATTAACTTCAAATTCAATTTATATCAAAAGGATACTCGTTAAAAAAATATAATTTTAGTTTTAATAAAACTAATCTAAAATTAAATTTAAATTTAAATGAATGTTAAATGAATGTTTATATTTATCTAGAATTTATTGCAAATACAAAAATATATTACATTTAACAATTAATTATTTTTTCATTATGTATACTGTGTCTGTTTGGAGGAAACATATTCTAAATAACAAATATGTATTTTAAATAGTATTTGTAATATAAATGGTAATAATACTCATATGAAATGTAGAATTATGGTTGCAGTGAAATTAAATCAAATTAAATGTATAAAAACCATTACCAATAAAAATATTTTTTATTTAACCTTTAGTAATGGAATCCTAGTTCAATTATATTATAAGTATAATTTACAACTATCAGTTGGTCACTGTGAGAGAGTTAAATATTTAATATAAATTAAAGATAGGCAAAACCAATCATATTCAAAAACAGCTTCCATATTGTAGCCAATTCTGTACCACGTTTTCAAATAATTCATTAAAACAATATTTAATTTTATTTTCAGATAGAATGTTTAAGGAAAGAAAAAAGAATTGGAAATCTAAAACTAGTTCTGAAACTTCCAAAGGATTCGTTTGCCTATTTCTAATGTAGGTAAATAAAATATTTATATAATATCTAAGTATATATATATATATATACATTTTCTTTTAAAAAAATTAATTTTTACCAGCCCGAGGGGCCTACCGAAACCTAAATAAAACTATTTCCTTAAAAAAATTTAAAAAAAACTGTTGAGTTTATGGATAATCGGAGTTTAAATAAAACAAGTTATTCTTGATACAGATTTTTATTCGGTTGTGTTTGAACCCCGACTAACTTAAGAAAAAATAATCAATTTTGGGTCTCGGCGACACCAGTAAAAATTATGTAATTTTTACATAAGTACTATATATGTAAGTATAAAACAGCCTAAATTATAATATAAACAAAATTTGTCTTTCAATTATAATGGTAAATAACCGAGGGCCCATTTCTATTTCACCGCCCGGGGCCCCCAATCAACTTAATCCGCCACTGTAATAGGTATCCATTAATAATAGGTTCCCAATAGGTATGGAGTGTTTGTATGATGAATAGGTGACTAACCTGCACTAATGATATGGAAGAGACAAGGTTCCACTTGTTCACCGGCAAAATTGCTTGCCCAACAAAGTACAGTGCCATAATCCATCTCTCCAACCGGTGTATATTGGAGGAGAGAGGAGGAACGAAAACCAACTGGCGGTGAATTTTGATATCGTGTCCGGGACACATCCTGATGGTCAGCGCTGTTATTGAAAACCCAACGGAAATTGTCGGCCGGTGGAAAGGCTTCCACTTCGCAGCCGATCCGCACTTCTTCATTGCGGGCCACGCCATACACCCGTTTTTGGTCCATTCGACAAATTGGTTTATCTAAAAAAAAGAGAGTAAATTAAAATAACAAATAAATATACACAAAAATAGAGTTTGATTTCATATATATATATATAGAAGAAAGAACAAAGGGTTTGAAATAAGATTTAAGAAAAAAAAAAAAACGTTTATATAATCCTTTAGATAGTTTTTTTTTAAGCTCCAAAATCTCTCTATACGGAAAATTTTGACATGGTTGAAGGAAATGAGATTCTTAAAAGAATAGAATTTATAAGCTAAGGTCGCAAATATATTTAAATTAGATCAGCTTTGACTTTAAAAAAAATGGATCAGTGATTTCCCTTTTTTTCGTTTATCTTGCCAAATCAGTTATCCCTTCAAAAGTCAACATATTTCAATCATTCATATTAATCAAACAAAATCATAAGCTAATAAAAAAAAATAAAAAAAAAACATGAAATATTTTCTTATAAAATTCAATTTTATATCTATTTAGAGGAAAAAACTTATATTTAAAAATATAAAAAATATATTTTTTATTTAATATCAATTTCAAATATTATCCAATTTTTATTTATTTAATAAAGATTAATTAAATTTTCTAATAAAAATCAATAATTTTATTGTAATAAAAAAATATTTAGGATTTGATATGATATTCTAAATTGTGGCTAAGTAAAAACACCCATTGGGGAGATATCGAACAATTTATGTAAATATCATCTTTTACACTAAATAAACATAACAAAATTTTTTTTATTAAAATCTAAGGGGAAATCTTTTTTTTTGTTTGATATTGTAAAACAACTGTACACACTGGAACAATCAAAATTCGTAACATCCTATAAATTAAAAAACATGATACAAATTTCAATTATTTTCATTGTCCAAACAAGAGTTAAAGCGTAGATAGTATAATATAAATAACAACACATTGAAAAATTGAATAAATAAGACTAAATTTAAATTTCCATCTTTTATTTAATTTCTGTTAAGAAATTTATTATTTATTAATTTCAAATTTTTCAATTTTAGTCTTTTTTAATAGAAAATATTAATTTACACTTCATATATTAATATATTAACTATTATTATATTAAATTATTTTTGTCTTCACTTAGAAAGTAAATATTTTTAATGTTGCACACACCCTGTTTGTTAATGTGAAAGAGAATCTCATATATTGCATATTCTTAGTCCCAAATAAAAAGCATATACCTACATATATTGTACCAACATTTTTATAAAATTTGTTTACTTTATAAATTTAATTATTTTTAGATAAAATAATATACAATTGAAAAATTAATATAAAAAAATAATAATATTAAAAATTATTTTCCAATTAAATATATATTTTTCCCCAAAATTATTATTTATCAAAAAAGTATCTTATCATTTAAAAAATAAATACATTATATAAAAGGTTCGTAAAATATTGATAAATAATATATTTTATTTATATTAATGTCCATCAAATTATTATTTTTTATAGAATTAAAAAGATTTAATATATATTTAATACATTCAATGATATTTAGAAAACAATAACAATACTAAATATTTTATTAAATACTAAAATTATATTAAAAAATTTATATAAATTTTATATTATTTAAAAAAAACACTGCTCAATTCAATGAAAAACTATTTAATAAATTTGTAGTTAAATGAAAATATGTATTATAAATTGTTATCTCTTCAATCCTTGACATTTATCTGGTTATTGCCTAATTATAAAAATTCATCAGATATCATTCTAGAGTTTGATCATTTCAATGATATTTCTTATCCTTTTTTCAATTAATCATTATTTAAATGGATTGAAATGAAAATTTATATAGTGAATTAATTAAACGTAAAAAGAATATATATATATGTATATACTTTTATGCTATTTAATTCATAATTCAAAACAAATGGATTTCAATTTAGTGGCATAAAAAGGGACGCAAAGAGAAAGAAATACGGGGATACGAGCGAGGGTGGAGTTCTGACAAAACAACTAATAGTATTATTAATGGGCAATAAAATCAACCAATTGAAAATAAATTATTGATCATTCATTTTAAATTTTATGAGATTAACATTGAGAAATAAAAAATACAATTGAAAATTTAAATAAAATCTACTAGATTAAATATATATGGATATATGTATGTATATAAAACAAATAAAAGGTTCAAAAAATGAAAAATTACTATTGAAAAATATTTAAATATTTAAATCAATGGAAATGAATATAAACAAATGGCGAATACGAATATTAAACCGATTTCAATCAAGAGACCTGAAAGATTCAGAACATCTTGAAAGGGATTGGAAAATGCATAAATCAAAACAAGCAGAATAAAGATTAAATATAAATAAATAATTAAACAATAAATAATTTGTTAATTAGTTAAGATCAATAAAAAAACAGAAAAAACAATCAAAAATATATTTTTAAATTATATATTAAATCTTAGGTATTCACTAATAATAATAAAATTGTCATTAATAATTATTTTATTAATTTCAAAGATAATGGCATTCACTTTGCATTTATTGAAATATTTTCCACATTAGATGAAAATAAGCTTGAAACATTATTTTAACTATCAATTGTCTAAATTGTATTTCTCAAATCTAATTTCTTTATTCTCTCTGGATTTTGTTTCCGCCAGTGTATTAATTTTAATAGGTTATTTCAAGGTTTTCGGTTAACAAGCCTTTTAAATATAAAATAGTGGCATCTTAATAACAACTGAAATCGCTATGACTTCAAATGTTTTATGTTGACTTTTGTATGATTTTTGTCCGCCAGAGTGAAGAAGAGTAATCGAACTAGTCTCAATTAAGATAATTGGTAAAGTGGATGATTTTCGAGTTTACTACACCACGTCTCTAGTACCTGTCAGAATATCCAAAATCAACATAACCTTCATTATTAATTAAAAAATCAATTTCAATCAGATTCAATTCTATTCTCATAAGTATATATATATATATATATATATATGCTAAATTATTAATTTATTTTAGCCAATATATATAGCTCATTAATAGAAATTACTCTGTTAATAGAGAAGAAATTTAAAATTAATTATGTAAAATTGAAAAAAACAAATCTAATCAGAATAATTATTGTTTATATCCACTTTACTTGTTTAAATTTCTTCAAACACTGTGCCACACACACACACACACACACACACATCTTTCAAAATCACTTTTGATGGAAGAAATATATAGATAATATTGGACGTTTTCGATCCAATACAATGATGTTTTAATTATTTTGATGTTAGAGATTTGGAGAGGTGGCCAGCCGGTCCAAACTTTGATCTGACTAGTACTTAATAAACATGAACTTAGATAATAAGAAATTAACGAGTGCTGATGGAACAAATGCTATGTCAATATTAACGAACGAATTGTATCGATGGCATCACAGCTCTGAGTTCGGTATTTCAGCAAGTTACCATAAGTAGCCTGCTGGAACAAATTGAGAGTTGCCCTTTTTTTCAAATTTCTGCAATAAATACATTTTTCTTTTTTTTTTTAATTAATTAATGAGCTTATAATTGTTATGTAAACATAACAAAGTTTCTAATTCAAAATAAGAAATATAAATTAATAGATAATAAATAATAAATATTAATTATTTCATTTTTAACATAATTTTGTTTCTTTTATAAATGGAATCATTATAAGTTAAGAATTTTTACTAGGTAAATTTATTTTTACTAAATACTTTTTGTTTTTTTGTTTATCCTAATATTACATCAAATGGAACATTCTATAGCAATGTTTTCTTATAATTCGAAAGTAAAAGAGAGTGTAAGTGTGAAAGTGCGATCAAAAAGAGATAGAATTCGTTTTTCTTTTAAAAGAAGAAAACATTGCCAGTTATTTTCATTGGATCGTTCTCTTTTTGTTACAAATAAATAGGTACTCTCACTTTATATTATGTAACAAAATCAAACCAAGTTAGAAAGAGAAAAGAAACCACAATTTATCCAATTAGAAATAAAAGTAAATTCTCTATAAATAAGCAAAGGTTTTTAAATATATTATTTTAATTGGTATTATTTATTGAATATGTCTAAATATTTTAAAATAAATAAATTAATTAATTAAATTCTTAATTTTAATTTTTTGTAAATTTGAGGGAGGTAGAATTATTATAATATTACTAAATTCACTAATACTGAAACTCGTTATAATAGAAGTATTATTCAAAAATCGATTGTTCAAATAAAGCATATACTGCATAAAATGTTTGTATTCTAATGAAAATTTAGAAAAAATTAAAAATCTCATTTCTAAATTTTTTCATAATTATGGAAGAATAAATTCAAAATGTGAGGGGGAGATAATTATTTCTTCCCTTGAATTAAGATAACAAAAAAAGTTTATAAATGCTAATAAATTGACAGAGAGGTATAATTTTTTATTATTTAATAGAACCGTCTAAGCTTAAAAAAATAGACTTTGAACCCACCTATCATTTGATATTAAATTTGTCCAATAATAAATATTTAGTTAGAATATTATTATTGCTGAAATTAATGAAATATTAAAACTGAATATATTAAATATGAAAATGCTTTCAAACCAAACGAAAAACTAATGTATACTAATTATTATATGCTCATTTTATTTATTTTATTATTAAATGTTTTCTGTATTTTCTAATAAATTTATTTCATACTATGTATCTTTATGTTACATTAATATTACATTCTATTTATAATTTATGTTTGAATTGTTATTAATTAACATTTAATATAGCTACTTTTATATATAATATATATATATATATACATTTAATTTATTTAAAATTTATAAAAGAGAAGGTCAAAAAGGAAAATTATTCTAAATTTTTTTCCAATTTAATAAAAAGATTTTAAAGTTGAAAAAGTAAATAATTATTTAGAATAAATATTAAAAAGGCATATTAGCATATTTAAATGTTGTTATGTCTTTTTTTATCCATCTCAATCTGTGGCACGGCTAAGTTCTTGCTGCCCATTTGGTTTATTTAATGCATTTCTCTGTAATTCAATTATTTTTTTATTTCATTTAATTTGAATTTATAATTATGGTAATTTCTATTTATTTAAATGTTTTATACAATTTTCTTTATTTTTATATTTTATCATTTTTTTTTATTAATGAGGATACTTATATTATTTTATTATATTTTAAAGGGTTATTATGTAATAATTTCAAAAATATTAAAAACTTGTAGAAATAACAAAATATATACACAAATTGGAAGTACTTACACATCACTCGTAATTCAACATTATTGCTCTCTCCATCTCCTTCAATATTACTGGCTATACATGTATAATTCCCAGCTTGATTCCTGGATACTTTGGATAATAAAAAATCTGTTTGACTCATTAAAACGCCGTGCTTCTGCTTATGTTGAAGAACTTGGCCCTGTAAAAGATAAAAAAAAGAAGTAAATCAATAATTACTAAATTGAATCATTACCGAATCTCTAGTTTCTAAAACATTGTAATATTACATTATTTTCAGTATCATCTATAAATTCCAAATTATTGTTAAAATTAAAATTTCTTTAATATCACATCAAATGTATATTATTAAATATGTATTGTAATACTACAGTAGTAGACTTTGAAATCAAAACAAAATATTTACATTTTCTATTTTTTTTTGAAACATATTTCTATTAATTCCTAATCTTTTCTTTATCCATTTTATAAATATCATTGTTCGTCACATTAAATATTTGAGTAGTAAGAAGAAATCAATTAATAAATATATATATATATATATTCTCATATTAGTTTTTTATTAACTGAAGAATGTGATGATAATTTAAATATTGAAAAAAGAGGACAATATAATCTGACATTTTTAAACAATTTATATTTTGGATGTGTATTTTTATATTAGATGCATTTAAGTTAAAAACAAATAATAATTGGATATCAAAATTCTTTAATTAAAAATTAAAAATATTATAAATTTTTTCACATGAAATGGAAGGAAGAATGAAACCTACCCCGAGAATATTTTCATAAGGTTTAATCAAAATCGGTGGAGTCGCATGTTAGATAAAAAAAAGATTTTCTATTTTTATTAAAACCGCCTTGTAGGTAGACAACCAGCAATGCGGCTGACGCTCGTTCGTCCGGGCCTCGCTTTTAAATCATTCTCCACCCGCACCAACTCCAAACCAATTTAAGTTAATATTATCTTATTATATTATACATCGATAAAATTCAAATGTCATATTTAACTCATTTATAGAATATTCTTGATAATAAATTCATGATTACAATTAGAATCTGTTCTAAAAGTACAATTTGAATAAATTAGCTTTTTGTAATCAATCAGATATTTAGAGTTCTGTCTATTCAAATCTATATTGCCTATATACACTATATTGTTAAAAAGATGATTTTCTATTCAGGAAAACTTGACCCTATAAACATAATTTCATTTCTAAATATTCTATGAACCTTCTAAAACATTTTGACAAATCACATTCCTCCAATCATCCATTTCCTACGCCATTTTCATCTTTTTCTTTCTATCAATAATTATTTCGTCTGATTTTATATTATTTTCTCTCACGTTATTGGCATATCTATTCACAGGTTGATTTCCATTTAGTTTTTCTATAACTAAACTTTTAATTAATCTTTCTTTCTTCTTCCAGCTACTCTGTCCATCTTAATTTCCTTAAATTTTTTAAAGAATATATAAAAGTCACTGTATTCTTCATTAAGTTAACTCATTTAAACGAGCGAATATATTTAAAGTTTAAACAAATATTATAAATCACCGATTAATATAATTATATTATACAAAAAAGTTACTATTATAATTAAAAAAAATGAAAGGTCTTGATGTTGAGTTAATAAGGAAAAGTAATGTGAGTTTATTAATTATCTAAGGCTGATTCACTCATTTATACTAAGATGTATATTATAATTCCACCTAATATAATATACCTACTTTTTCCCCCAGAGGTTGTATATATTTTTTAAGAAACCCGTTCTGGATGTTGGTGCTTAATAAGCAAATTTACACACTTACTTCGTTCTTGTTCACTCCACCCACAATCCCTTTTTCATTCCCCATCGCTTTTCTTTTTTCACCAAATAAGAATGAATTTATGCTCAGAAAAGTTTTTTTTTTTTCATTTAATATTTTTTTTTGTTCAAATTAACTATTCTTGAGTGTAGAAAAAAGAATGGGATAAAGTTTTGAAAATTTATTTTTTAAAAGTGCACCGTAGAGGATAATATAACGATAATATAAATAAGACTATAAAATAATAAGTAAAGTAGTGCTAATCATATTTATAACAATCGCTTAGGCAATATTTTGATTTGAAAAAGATAACAAAAATATGATTTGTGTGTGTGTGTAGACAAGATTACGCAAAAACGGTTTGAGCTAGATTCTCATGAAATTTGGTAGACGGGCATTATTCAAAATTTGTAGTTTTTCTATAAACTTTTGAAGAAATGTAGCTCATCCGGAAGTGGGTCATTACCATTTCATTTTTTTTCCTCTAAACTGACAGTAAAAATAAAGATATATGTTTGATTGTTTTTCACATGATTAAAAATTGTATAAAACTGCTATATAGTAGAATTTCAGCTTAATTAAATTCCTGAATGTACCGGAATTAATTTTTTAACACGTTGACTAGTAATCTGACGTGGTGCCATCAACAAAGAGCCAAACACGGACGTGTTGGTTTAATAAATATTATTTATTAATTTTAATTTATAATTTAATTAATTAAATTTAATTTAAATATAATATATTATGTTATTTAATCCTATTCAAATTGCGAGATACTCGAGTGGAGACACTCCAGATTTTTTTCTTTTATTTTATCAATCATTCGATATTTAAAATCATAATATATTCTTATACGCGTGAATACATTCATTCTAGTGAAAATATTTTTTATTTTGATATTTTTTACTCGTGTATTTATGGTTTAAAAAATTTATGTATGTAGATTATATATAAATTTTTGAATTTTATTATATTTTATGGTACTATTAGAAGATGTCATTTACGTCATCTATATTAATTAACTTTAATCAATCCTTCTTTTGTTTATTTTATCAAGTTTTTTAGTCTATTAAGAAATCTTAAGCATTTCAGTGCCCTCAGAAATGGTTAGACAGCTAGTTGAAATATTGAAAGATCAATTCTTAGAACTCTGAATGTTAATCCTACAAATGATTGCAAATTTAGTGTTTGTCACTTCATTTAGGAAATGTACAATTAATCATGGATCCCAATTTCATAATTCAAGTTGTATAATTAATAGATTATAAATAAAACCTATGAGCAGACCTCGATTCCTATAAACATCTCCATCCAGAATTACATACCTCCATCCATTTCTTATTCTATCCTAATTCTCTAGAATCTATCTTCGTTTATATTACATCACTTCCTTGGACTACCAACTGTTCTTTCACTGTTCACAATTGATTTTCCCGTAAATAAACTTCCCACTTGATTTTCTTTATATTGTCACTACACAACCCCCTCGATTTGATGACTCTCGTACGTTTGAGAATGCAAAGAAGACAAGCATTTCTTGGTTGTTGTGTGTGGTATCACCATTTTACAGCCCATAAATGTTATGAACAAATTTTATTTTCATATACCATGGAACTATTTATTCTCTTTCACTAAATTCATAGATCAAGACGCATACTTAGTAATATTTAAATTCGGTAGTATATAAATACTTTTAATATTATCAACCTTCAATTTTCTTATTGATCTGTAAATTTTTTTTATAAATGTATCTAAACTTAGTCCAGTTTGTTAAACAAATTGTTTAAAATAGAAAATTGATTCAATCAATAAAATGAAAAAAAAAAAAAAATTGATTTGTTCAATAATTTTGTTGTGTGGCCTTTTAAATTTTATCTTATTAATTTGGAATTTTATAGATTTATTATTTAAATATTTGTTTTTTGTTTTGATTTGGAGTTTGAAAGAATTATAATTACATGAGTACACATTTCTTTCCAATTAAAATAACAAATAATTTTGGAATTTCTATTTTCAATTCTTTAATTATCCTTTTATTTAAATTCTATTTATATTTTAAATAGAGATTTCAAAGATGGTTATCAATTTAATTAAGATTAAGATAAATTTTCTAATGAATCTCATTCAAAAACTTTTTTTACAAATGTTGAACTAGGTATTATTCGAAAGACAATAAGAATTAAATCAAAAGAGAAGAATGCAATAAAGAGAATCAGATTTGATGTTGTTTATGTAGTTTATAACTTCAATTGAATGCCCTCTCAAGCATAAATTTAATCTCACAAACTGACTCACTTACTGTTCTTTAGTTAGTTTATATGTTTTGGTATCTTAAAATTATTTAAATAAATTTTCCTCCAAAGTATTTTTAAATAAGAGAAAATTCTTTCAATTTTTATAAAAATATTCCATAGTAATATTACTCCTTATATAGTTTTATCACTTTGAATAAAATCATGGAAAATTTGAAAATGAATGAATTTGAAATTAATTAACCAGTGAGAGTTGTTATTTGACAAATCAGTAAAGAAGCCCTAGAAAGATTTAAAGCATGGAATTATTGATGTCGAGAACGCGTATCCTTTTTATCGGAATGTGGCTTAAATTTGGACTTAATCATCTTTAAGATGACTCCTTTCCATTTTCGAAATGGGAATAATTAAAACTTTCCCATTCATTTCATTTTTATTCAATTTAATAATATTAATAAGAAGTTTTTATTTTTAAAGAAACAATTTAACATTATACAAAATAATTATAACCCAAATATAATAATTCTAATAAGACAAAATAACAATTATATTAAGTATATACCTCTTCCTCCTAACTATCTATTTACCATCTAGAAAAAGACAAAAAAAAAAACGAAAAAGAAATTAATCTAATTCTCTCAAAATTCTCTTCTGATCGTTTTTTTTTTTAAAGTTTCTAATTTAATTTGCAAGTTCAACGGCGCGAACAATTCAGCTTCATTGCAAAAAAAGAGTCAAGGTATGGTTCTTTAAAAAATCTTTAGAATATATATACATACTATATATATATATATATATAATTTAATCAAATTATGGCTCCTATAGGCTAGTGGAAATTTTTTGATTTATTAAAAAAAAACTGTTGAAATTTCAATGCTTCAGAAACAAAAGAGTAATTTATTATCTCTGTTATTATAATTTTTACCGACCAACGATAGTAAGGGAGGTATTTTAAATGGGTAATTTAAATAAAATAATTGATATATATATATATATATACATACTTAATTTCAAATTCAATTAAATTTCAATGATTGAATGAATTAAATGATTTTCTTGTAAATAATAATTTTCTTGTTAATTATATTATTAATTATTATTATTAATTATTAATTATTATTTATATTATTTATTCTATTTACTATCAAATCTTATAAACAAAAGTAATATAATATAATCTTTTTATAATAATTAATTTTACCTTATTTATTTTTCATTTCAATTTAACTAGTTTATTTATTGTTGAACTTAATTTAAATTGCAAAAAAGTACATGTATATATTTTAAATATTTATTAAAATATTTGTTAGATTATTTCATTTGTTAAGAGGCTGATGAATGAAAAATAAACTTTACACTTGTGATTAAAATGAGAATGGAGTCTGCTGATGTTAAAAAAATAGCGGTTTAAAGTCTGTTTGAGTGTGTGTGTGTGTGTGTGTGGTGGTGGTGGGGGGGGGGAGAAGAGAAGTGAATCAAGTTGACAATAGTTTAATTCCAGCTCCTCTCTTTCATTTGAATCCATTCTACTTTTATGAGTTCATTCAAACTTCTTATCAGAAGCAAATATCTTGTTTGAATAAAAAGGATTGGTAGAGTGGACAGATGGTGGCTGTCATAACATTCCACCTTCCTCTCCATCCAATAACCCATACCGCACCGCACCGCCACTCTAAAATCTTCATAAAATATAGCCTGTCTTTTTTTATATAAAATCATTTCATTTACTTCAATTTTCATCTCCTGAACCATTTGGCAAGCGATAATTGAGACAAAATTAATTTCCTTTCAAATTTATTCCCGTTTTCATCGTTCAAACAAATCATCTTAAACGGATGTGGTAGAACACGCCTTTTTTATTTTCAAAAATTAGCAGTTTTTTTTTTTTTTAATCATATTAAAAATCCTTATATAAAATCTTTTATCATAAGTCTTTACTAGTCTACAAATCTTTTCTTTTTAATTTCAAACTAACAAAAATACTTAGATAGAAATTCCGAACAGATGGCCTAGATTTTTAATGATTTGAAAATATAATCCATTAGTTGCACATTTACGATAATTACTACATTTCCCTAGACAAAATAGTAGCATTTGCAAACTTTAAAGCATCTATTTATATACATATTATATATCATTTATGTTTATCTACCTGTCAATATTTCCCAATTCAATTAGTTGAATTTTATTTTATATATATATATATAAATATTATTACAAAAAAATGCTTTTTTTAATTTGAAATATTTGTCTACGATAATAATTGTCAAAATGTTAATATAAAAATAACTGAATTAAACAAATAAAAATAAAATAAGTCAATTTAAATAAATGGGGGAGTTTAAAAATAATATACCATTTAAATATAAATTAATTAATTAAACAATTTTATTCTGAAGTGTTTTATAATGTTGTTATGACCTGACAATCAAATGGATGATATTTATTCACGCTTCGTCTATAGGTGTATAGTGACCTTTTGAAGGGTTGGTGAATGTAGACCCAATAATAGTTTATAAATTGTAATTTTGACATACACATTGATAATAATTTTTAAATAATGTATAGTCACAGAGAAAAACAAGAGGTTTGTTTATAGAGAAACCAGTCGGGAAAAGACCAGAAGGTAGACCAAAGAAAGGAAGATCAGATAATATAAGCGTAGATGTGCTAGAATTTGAAAGAGTTATTTAAACTTATTTAAACTTATCTACACTTTCTTTCAGATTTTAATATTTTGTGTACTGAATCGATCCACATTTCTGCGTTTAAATATTTTTATTGTAAATACAACTGAATGAATTAATTAATCATCTATTTTATTTTAATTTACTATTAATATATATAAATTATAATTCATATGGGTGATTGTTATTTTATCATTTTTGAAAGACGAGTTAAATGGAACAAATTTGCGTCACCCTATACGAATAAAGCAGTAGAAAATGTTTGAAAGATATAATTAATGACTGGCTTAGTGAATTGAAGGCCCGGCATCACAAGAGGTCAATTTGGCTCGAGTGCCATAAATTTAGTCCTTGTATGTCATCACTATCATTGTCAGTGAGTGGGGTCAGGAGATGATTAAGAGGCCGTGGACTTTACATTGCAACTTTAGATGGAACCATTTTATTACAATTAATAATTGCAAGTTTCAAAATTCTTCTTCTAATTTCAGGTCATTAACGTGATAAGTTTAAATAGATCAATAAAAATAAATTTAACTTGGGGGGAAAAATTAGAAACTTTGTTTTAAATTAATATTAGGTTTAAAATATTATTAATATATTAATAAAAAGTTAACAAATATAATCTATTCTACCATTTTTAATTTTGAAAGTATATCTTTAAATCTTTAATCTAATAAATATATTAAAAACAAATTTTGAAATTTTTACGCAACTTTACATTTGAAGGTTTTTCAATTAATTTATTGTAATTTAAATTATTTATTAATAAATAGATAATAGCAAATGATATACGATATAATTTATTAAATTACCTGAATAGAATAATGTGAATTTTAACGGATTTTTGTAAATAAAACCACATATTGATATTTGTAAGCACGTTACGAGCGCCATCTGGTTGGTGACCTAGGTCTTATATTAAGTATCATTCGTCACTCGTCACAGGACACTCGAACAGTGCAGTCGCTTGATAACGATTGCAGAAGTAACAATCGAAACGTTGTGTATATTTTTGTATTTTTTGAATAAATGTACAATAAAATAATATCAATATGTGGTTTAATTTACAAAATTCCGTTATAAATAAAAACAACCACCAAAGCTTTAATAATTTAATGTGATTTTTATTTTCATATAGCATAATAGCAAACATTAAAATTGGAGGTAATAAGTTACAAAACAATTCTAGAATTCTAACAATTTTTCACTTTTTTTTTTTTAGAAAAATCATTTAAAATATGGAGATATGCGTATATGAGTTAACGTTTATTATCATCACTAAAAACAATAATCAAAATAAAAATGTTGAATCAAATAAGAAAAAAATAGATGTTAAGGATAATAGAAAATGAAAATGACAAAATATTTAAATAAATGAAATTATTACTATTTTAAAATTGAAAATTCTTAAAAGTAGCATAAAAAATATAGGAAGTTCAAAATAAAAGAGAGAGTATTCTAATATTAAAATAATGAATATTAATTTAATAATAAATATAAAGAGAAAGAAAAATAGTTTTTTTTAATATTAAATTGAAAGAAAAAACCTTATAAGTATAATTTCTAATAAAAATTAAATAAATCTTTATCGATTTATAATAAAAAAAAAGTAAAATAAAATTAAAAAAAAAACTAAAAAAAAAAACAAAAAAGAATTGGAAATGTTATATTTGTTTAATGGACAAAGTTTTTATTTTACAATGGTTTTCTTTTACATTAACACAATAGGAATAGTTATAATGTACATAATATAAACAAAAACTTTTCTGGCTTTAAAACCTATATAAATACATAATGATCATTTTTATTCTTAATCCCAAGACCATTTAGAACTAGATATAAATTTTTTGTCACTTTTTTTTTTGTTATTTTTATTTAGATTGAGATAATTAAAGTCCAAAATGAATAAATAATAAAGTATTCATTTAAATTTAAATGAATATCGATTACTGTATCAAAATTATATTAGTGAGAAAGATGACAGTTATTCAAGTTAAATTTATCCTTTGATAAATAAATAAAAATAAAACAAAGTTGAAAGTAATAATTGAAAAACGAATATTAATAGTATCTAAAATATAAATTAAATAATAATATGAAAAGAAATATAAAATAAAAACATTAAAAAAAAAAAAAATTGTAAAGTGCTTTGAAAACATTCAATGTTTAAGTTGATTTATGTAAAATATAAAAAAAAATAATGAAAGATGTTTTAAATGATAAGTAAATAATTTTTCTATTTATAAAATTAAATTAAATTTGGATTATGTATTTATTTAATAATAAGAAATAGTAAAAAGATTTTTTCCTTGTGAACAGAATATGTTTTAGTAGTTAGCATGTTTTACTGGTTGCGTTTATTAGGAGTGATTAAAAAAAAATATAGAGAGAGAATATTTATTATTTTTCCAAAATAATTATTTAAATAATTAATTTGTTGATTTTTTATTGACTACAAAGAAAATAAATAAAATTAATGTCATTCATAAAATTTATAATTTTATTTAAACATATACATAAAA
Source organism: Labia minor (assembly GCA_963082975.1). NCBI lineage: Eukaryota > Metazoa > Arthropoda > Insecta > Dermaptera > Spongiphoridae > Labia > Labia minor. The sequence continues at coordinate 64,772,380 of OY720349.1, read as the reverse complement.
ACAAATAAAAAAGTACAATAATATTTAAAAAAAAGTTATATGTTTGGATAAAATTCTTTAAATTTATTTAAAAAAAGCATATAAGGAACAACTGCGTGAGAGTATATGATAATTTCTTGTGCAATCAAATTTTTTTTCTATTATTATTTACAAATGGTATTAAAATACATGTATATATACCAGAATTATGATTTCTCATTGAGTGGTAATTATTTTACAACAATTTTTCCAATTACACTTTGTATCATTATGCCTGTTGCATTATTCAGAAGTTAATTGTACATCTCTTGAGTTAATATAAGAGTAGTGTGTGTGTGTTTATATTTTTTTTTAATAAAACGGACTATGTGTTAGTAGCGATGAAGGGGTGGGGTGTCTTTTTAGAAGAGGCTCACGAAATCTTTCTGCACGCAGAGTAAAAATAGAAAAACATATAGAATGTTCAATAAATTAAAAAAATAAATAAATAAAACTAAAACAATAACTAGAGCTAATTCATGATATTTCTTTTTTTTTAAACATCCTTTTTTTTAATTAAAATTATTATATTTATTATTATTATCTTGAGAGAATAAGAAATTAATTCTAGCTCATAAATATATGTATATACTTATACATACTTTAACAAGGCAAGATTTTTGTTGATTTATTTTCTTTTCTTTCAACTTTGGTGTTTAATACTTTGCCAACACCTTGTTCTCAATTAGATTATAGTAAGCCATATGCAAATTGCTTCTCTCCCAGTCTAGATCTAAACGCCCTTGTTCTCCATCTCACCACCCCACCTTTCCATTTCTATTCGAGCGTCGCCCTTCTTGATAGGAATAAATTGTAGGCGATCTCTTTTTAAAGTAGCAATAGATCATACTTTTGTGTTTAGCCAAGCGAGAAATTTTTATAATACTAATAATTAAGGTAACCCAAAAAATCTAAACAGCTCGTGAGAAGTGAAAATATATATAGTACATAAATATTACCTGTATTATTAATTAGAAGAAAAAAATAATTGATCTGATAAAATTAGAAAACGAAAAATGTTTAAAATTTGATATACGTATTTAATATTATATAATTATAACATCAGAATTTTTTAAAAGGATTTCAGTTACTATCTACTATTATTTAATAAATAATATTTTACTATTCAAGTCAAGCGTTAATGATACCTGCAATTACATTGCTTCAACTGATCCAATCATGATCTATATGCAATTAATTTCTATATTATTTTAATTTTGTTATATATATAAGGGAATTTTGTAAATACAAAATGTATTTTTTGTGTTTTTGAATAAATTTATAATAAAATATCAATATGTGGATTTATTTACAAAATTATAAATCAAATTATAAATAAAAACAATCCCCAAAGCTTTAACAATTTAATATCGTTACATATACAGTAGAACCTCGATTTAAAGTTAAAGTCCAAGGGAAACACAAAATATTTTAAGTTATAGAGGTTTTAAGTTATCAAGGATCTATGTTAGGGATGGGCGGATAGGTTAATAACATTTTTTTAAAGGCTACATCATGTCGTTTCTTAAAATTCTCTAACCAGTCATTGCTGGCTTTAAAATTTTTGATTTTCAGCAAATTAACCAAATCTTCAGCTTTTTCTTTCAATATAGGTCCACTAACACGGATGTTTTTGTTTCGACACTGTTTGAACCAGGTAAACAAACATTGTTCTAAATTAGGGAATTCGGCAATTTTTCGTCTTTTACATTGAAGACTTTCTCCTGATTCTTGTTTCTTCAAGATTTCAGCTTCTGAGGGCCAATACAGAGATTACTTATTTAAGTTATCGAGGTTGCGTATTTTAAGTCATTCAGGTTTCGGGCTCTGATGGGAAGGAAACATATTATTTTTGGAAGTTTTACAGGTTTTTTTAGTTACCGAGTTTTGAGTTATTGAGGTTCTACTATATATATATATATATATATATATATATGAATGTATAATATGTATAAAGTATTTATATAAATGTTGTAAGCCCACAGCGTTTTTAGTTTAGTTCGCTTATCAGTAGTTTACCAATTGGTTTACCCTATAAATAAACTTCATACAAGCCAGTCATTCTATTTTATGAGTTGCATAAAGGTATGATAATATGATATAATATAAAATAAATATATTTAATATACTATAAATATTATAATAAACTTTAGGAAAATAGTTCATTTTTCTTAATTAATTTTACTTGTCTGTAAACATATAAAACATATATTTAAAATATTAATATAAATAATTAATTACTAAGTTTATAATAAAATCACAATTGTTCACAGAACAAATTGATATGAGATGAAATAAATATTTAAAAAATAAATTTATTAAAGTCATTGTAAATCATTTGGAAATCCAACAAATTTATATTTATATATATTATTATTTTATTTATTTAATATACTTACTATAATGGATAAAATTTGATAATTTTTACTTAAAAACACATTTTCATTTAATCTTTCACTTATATTATTATTTACTTTATTCTTATAGATAAATAATATGCATTATATAACAATATATGTATAAAAGTAATAGTGAAAACATTAACAAAGAAAGAAACTATAAATAAAAGCTTTTATATTCAATAATAACTCAAAATGGCATAGTCTTGTGCTACGAGCTACGATGGTTCAAGCTCCAATAGAAAAATTGAGCAAATAAAATAAAGAAAAAGATCTGGCAAAGTTCCAAGTTGTATTAAAAAACAAATAATATTATAATGAATAAAAAAATAAATATAATAATAAAATTCAAATCTTTAATAATAATAATAAATCACTTTTTATATGATCTATTTTTCATTTTAGATTTTAATTAACATTCTTTTTTTTATATTATCCAAATAAGTCCCTTAAGGGATATACATTTACTAAAGAGTGAATAAATCTGCCAGCTTGATTTGATCAACCCACGCATTAGCCTTCTCCAATATCAGCCCTAAATCAATTCTTTAATAAAAGTATGATCATTTAACTTGTTTTGTTCTTTCATCAATTCTTTTGTCTTTTTTAAGCCACCCTCACTCTCCCTTTACCCCCCAAAACAACTAATGTCTTGTCTCAACCACTCCCTCCTCTCTTTTAAAGAGTTTTTAATTAAATTCCTTTTAAATTAAAATGGATTGTATTTCAATACAATTGTTTAAGTATAAGTTTAAATAGAGAATATATATATATATATAATATATCAAAGGTATCAATAATAATCTACTATAAATCAAATTAATCTAGAAAGTTGAACTTTAATTAATATAGTATTTGATATTTTTTTTAATAAAATATTTTCAATATATATTTAAATATTTATTAATAAATTTTATATTAAATTTCTGTAATTTTACAATAAATATATTAGAGTGTAGATGATAAAGAATAAGGGAATGTAGAAATGTTTGAATTTTTTTTTTTAGGTAGATACCATATATCAGGAATGTCAATAATACTAACGACTAACAAATGATTTCAAAGAAAATAATATTCGAATTGTAATTAAAAATTTAAACTTACTCATTTCGTTAAATTATTTATAAATATATATACTAAGACACGAGGGCAGGTCAATAAGTCCGTGGCTTTTTGAATTTCCCGTCTCTTAAATGAAATGGCAACTCTGCTCCTGTCAGCAGTCAACTATCATCTGAATCCTGTCGAAATTTAGACCAGCTGGGTGCTTTAGATTTTTATCTATTAATAGCAATTATATGCGTTGTCCCCGGCCATTAACGTTTGTCTTGCATATGGCACCAACGTGGTGTCACCGGCAGCTAACGTTTGTTTGTTTGTTTTTTACGTGACATCACGTTGGTGTCACCGGACATAAAAGTGTTAATTAATCTATATTATTAAAAACTATCTTTATACTGCATTTAAAATTTTCTATATTTGCTTAAGTATTCCCTTTTTTTATTTCAAGCGTTCTATTTTAATGTTTATGGTTTCATTACAACATATGTAGGTAACTAACATAATAACATAATAACATAATAACATTTAGATAATAAATAATATTTTTTCCAATATTATATGTATAAGCTTAGTAAGCGGGGTTTCTAAACAAGTATCTTGATTACTCTAGAGAACACTCTATTATTATTAATTAACTCTCCTAGATAGATAGTGAGATAGAGGGGGGTGGAGAAGGAGGTGGGGGGATGAGTAAAAGGATCAGATGATTTTGCAAGTTTGTCGTCGAGTCCATATTGGTTGGCCCTTATGACCCGGAGAGGTGGCGGGCTAATTCCAAGAGGTCAGGCAATTTGCAAATGACAAAGCCATCTTCCCATTCACATCCGACCTTCTTATAGCCTTCCCTAACTTGATTACAACTCGTTCTCTCTCTCCTTATCAGGCATATACTCCAATATAATTATAATAGTGAAGTCTTGGAAAACAAAACAAAAAAAAAAACAAAATTATAAAAATGAAAAATATGAAACTGAAGGTAGAATATTTTTATTGAAATATTCCAATAAAAATTTTGATGATTAAAATTTTAAGGTTTATTATATTAAGTTCTTAACAGTGAAACTAGAATTTTTTAAAATTGATTCATATAATCAATTTTTAATTAATAAAACAATTTTTAAATTAATGACCTAAGTTCTGGTTAAAATTAAATTCCAAAATACATATCTTCACAAAATAGTGAGATATACGTAAATATATTTTATTATATTGGTATGTAGTGATTCCTCTGATATATTGAAATACATACCAAATCACAAAAACTGCATTTTTATAATTATTATAAATTATTAATATAATAAAAATAATAATTATATTTATAAAACAAAACAAACAAAAAACTAAAGAAAATTTCATTTATATTGAATGAATTGAATTTGGAGTGAATATAAAATGAATAAAAAAAAAGAAGAAAAAAATCTGGTTGCGAAACGTCACCCGAGAGATGGGCGTGTCTATTCAACACAACCGGATATTGCTGAAGGGTTTGCGATTAATTCAGAATCATCTCTCTCCCTCGACGAGATGTTATTTTTTTCACTGGTGCGTTCTTGGACTACTTGGATAGGGAGCAGATGACACGGACCGGGCGTGGCGAGGGCACCAAGGGACACAGACCTTCCGCCAATGACCTCGGCCTTCGACAAAATGAGCATTTTCACTACCCTCGCCAACTCCATCATCCATTCACCATTTATCAAACTAATTATTTATTATGGAAAATACCAAAGAATTCTTATTTAAAAAAATCATTTTAGAGAATTGTTTTTTAAATAAAAGAATATTATATTTTTTCTTTAAATGAAATAAAAAAAAAACAATTCCAGATGACAAAATTCATTATTACTACTTATTACCTTATTACTATATATTTAAGTGAAATCGTAATGTCTACTAATCGATTTACTTGAAATGTTAACTCTTAGTAAATATTCTTGTTAAATTGGTACTCCCTAAATTATGTTTATGTTAATAATTACCAACTACAGATAAATGTCTAAAGTGAGGGACCCTTTCCACTCAACCCTTGAACCTTCTAAAAGGCACCAAAGATAATTAAATATTATTTATCTATCTAAATCCTCTTACAGAGAATAGATGACTCATCTAACAATATTAGACTTAATAAAACTGTGAGACTTTTTAATTTTGTAAAAAAAAAAATTACATCAAACTCTCTTCTTTGATCCCTTGTAGGCAGTTGTTTATAAAATAAACATATTTTATGGAGTACCAATTTAGCGAATATATAAGTATATATATATATATATATATTTCAAAAATAAGTTACCATTCAAATTAAAATGAATATTAACAGAATTATTAAGGGAATTTTTCTTAAAAGACCACATTATTTGTATAAAATTATTTATTAAATTAAAATAATTGTACAACGTTTCAACTGCTTATTCTGCAGTCGTTTTCAAGTAACCGTACGCTTGCTCCGATTCAAGCGGACTGATGCATGTTGGGACACGTCACCTCTTATATAGGCAGTGATATTGGCGCCAATTTTTGGCTCCAATCTTTGCCGTCAGACTTCATGTTGAGATTAAGAATTGGCTTGAATCGGAGCAAGCGTACGGTTACTTGAAAACGACTGCAGAATAAGCAGTTGAAACGTTGTACAATTATTTTAATTTAATAAATAATTTTAAACAAATAATGTGGTCTTTTAAGAAAAATTCCCTTAATAATTATCAAAATAACCACAAAAGCTTTAATAAATACAATATTAACAGAAATTAAACTATTTTATTATACACATACATATATAATATATATTCAAGTGATTGTCAGTGTAGAGTAGCCTCCCAAGTTCTATATAGCCAAGGTATAAAATTGTAATAATTTGAAATTTAACTTTATTTATAAAAATAGTTAATAATAAAAAAAAATCATAAATTCTTGTTATACCTCTTCATGTAAGATTTAATGAAATTCAATTTTTTATTAAATAATTTCAATTTGCCGAGCTGAGAGCTTCAATGGAAAATATTTAAACTTTATTGTATATTCTGATGTGGCTGATTTATTCGTAATCTAATAATCCTTCAAGTGGTGAGATAATTTCCTCTAATTGAAGTAGGTATTTAAATGAGTTCATTTAGACTCGAATTTTGCGTCTTTTCCATAAAAAGAACGACTTTGAGAAAGATTTTTATTTTATTTTATTTTTATTTTATTTTTTTATCCCTGTCTCTTTCTATATAACTCGTAAAGTCTTCTGGGGGTAGAAAAGTTTTGATTCAATGTCATCACTATGAAATGTACCTTTACGAGAGAAACTTTTGTAATAATATCACAGATCTTGTGACAATTGTGTCCTTTTGGAAAAAGATCTCTCTCGTTCCCTCTTGACAAAAGTGGGAGTGAGACCATTTTGGATTTTTTTTTTTTTTTTTTTTTGGTTCAAGTTCACTCTCACTAACCGCTGACCAATGTTTTCAAAGAAATAAAAATATAAAATTAAGAGAGAAGTAAAAAAAAAACTTTTCTCCTCCTCTCTCGTGAGATTTGATACTAAACAATTCTTACCGGCTTGTTAAGAAGTTTTGAGAACCAAGAAAGTTTAAAAAAAAAAGAAATGTGTGCAAATATTTCAAGAAATCTGAGCCTTATTCATATATAAATCTAATATATTAAAACATTTAATAAAATTTTAACTTCTCTAATATTTATTTGTGGATCTTAATAACTTAATTTTTAATAGAAAATATTATAGTTTTTAATAATTATAGTTATAAAATTAATCTTTTGCAGTATTGAGCATTTAAGTTCGGTTAAGTTCAAATTTTAATATTCTGTTTTTATAATATGATTGTCACATCTAATGACTCTTATGCATTGTATATACCTGCCTATTCTCAAAAAAAAAAAACTCTAAATATATATATTAATTTATAATATTTCATTTCTATATTTAAATTTTAATTAGAAAATTAGAAAAATTAGAAATAAAAAGATGTACAATATCAGATAATTTAGGGTGAATAGTAGTAGTTTTAATTAAAAACAGATTAGGAGATATATTTTTTGTAAACTTATATAATGGCGAATATAGGAGAGTGATTGAAATTAATAAGTATTGATATTTTAAAGATTGATTTTGACACCTGGATAAAGAACCTGATTTCTATACATATCCAACTCCCTTCACATCCCTTAAAAGACGACCACATTATTGAACATGAAAGCCTCTATTGCTTTGATCATCATACAAAATGTGTATATACAGTAAGAAAAAGACAATCTTCCAATTTGATTGAAATATTAGGTTAGTCATCCTTTGGATAAATATTTCCATATAGAAAGTAAATAAATATAAATATGAATATATATAATCCTAAAATCATCCTTTTTCAATTCGTCTATATTTTATATGCAAACTTTTTTTCCTCTCTTCAAATGAAGAAAGAAGAAAAATAAACTAAAATACATTTAGAATTTAAGAATATAGTCATGTCGGATGGTTCAATTGAAATTGAATTTCATAAAAATATTCTAGGGCATACTGAAAATGTAGCTAGTATAGGATAGAAGGGCTGAGGGTGAAGAGAAGGTTGGATATGTGTCACGAAATGATGGGAATGGGGGAGTTTTAAGGGAGGGAATCAAATTTCCGTTCCAAAGTTGAAATGTATTTGAGAAAGTAGCGGAGCGTATAGTGAGGATGGGCCGGGGATGGAAACCCACACAAAACAGGAGGTTTGGGTAGTCTGGAATATGACGATCATAACAACACTGTATTTCCGCTTTAAAGCCCTTCTGACTCATCGGTATTTGGCATTTATTAATCTTGAAAATTGGGTTTTTCGCTATAAACAAATAATAAATAAATATTTCTTATTACTCTTAAAAGTTATTCGAAAAAATAAAAAAAAAAAAATCATTAAAATCTCAAAGAAAGAATTATAATCTTATATTTATGGATGGATGGATGGATAATTATATATATATTTTTTTTTTTATTTAAAAAAAAAAATCATTCTTCTAATTTAATCTTCATCATTATATCGGGAATCTGATTTTTTTCGGAAATTCTTCAATGTGTCTGTTTTTTAGTGAAAAAAAATTGCTCAAATGAGCAAGGCGAACGGTAAATTTAATAAGTGGCAGGCAGTTGCAAGTCATTAGCAGCCACCCGCTGTTACAATAACACAATTTTCCATTTATTAATGAACGGCTGTCGTAGCGAAGGGAGGAGGCAGCCGCCATTACTGACTGACTGCACCGCGCCACTGCCTGACTAATAACTCAAGCAATATTTGCATTAGCGAAAGTGTAGCTCTCGGCTTTAATAAATACATCAGGTCTTAGGCGTTATTCGCCACCACCAGCCAATTGAAGGCTTGGAGTTTCTGCATATGTTTAACAGTGATTCACCAGAGCCAGAAACAAAGGAGGACAAGTCAACAGACAATTCGCAAAGTACAGGCTTTTCCATCTAACCCCCTCCTCCTCCTCCTCCTCCTTCCCCCTCCATTAACCTCATAGCTCACAAACTCCATCTTACCAATCATTAGCTAAAAGGTGTGGGGGTTTATCTAAATAATCAAGAAAACAACTTCAAAAAATGACGGATTTCGTTAAATAACCAATGATTATTTTCAATTTTTTTATTACTTTACAATTAAATAATTATATATTTTTTAAAAGTGGAGAAGTTTTTGACATTTTTATGATGAACCCTTTGAATAAGATAACATTACAGCATCTATCCCGTTTATCACAATTAATACACTAAATCTTAAAAAAAAATAATGTTTTTAAGAAAAATTGCACTTCTAGTTCTTTCAGAAGTTTTGGCAATTTTTTTTTCTATTATATTAGATTTTTATTGTTTATACTCAATTAATAATATAATCTTAGATAAAACCAAAAGAAAACAAAAAAAAAAACGCATAGGGAAAAAACTTTTGACAGTTAATAAAAGTTAGAAATATTGATGGCTTAATTCAGGAATTAAAATAAATTAATTAAAGTTATCCCGGAGTGGTAAACCCTTTTCAATATCCTTTCGTGCTCATCCTAAACTTGCTTTTTAATTTTACTGGATAAACATCCAATCATTGATTAACACCTTTCAAATCAATCATTTAAAAAAAAACCGGACCTGAACATATTTGTTCTTAATAGAACCATCAGTTTTTATCAGATACCTCATACAAAACGTTGAAGTTTTTTTTTTAAATTGATTTAAGAATCAATACTATCAATCAATTATAAATAACAAATAGAAATTGAGATTTACATTTTATAAGAAAGGTCAGTTCAATTTTATTATTGGTAATGAATTTAATTTAATAATACTTGTCATATTTATATTTTTTATATTGATCTTCAGAATCTGAGTCCGTTTTAGTTAAACATTCATTCACATTCTTCATCTTTCACATTAATTTATAATTTTTGTGAATTTGGTGAAATTGGAATCGTCGTCATCAGATTAATCAATTTAGCATTTTATCAAATGATTTTTATTTAATTCTAGAGTAATAATCTTATGATATGTCAATAAAATGAAATATTTATTTACTTTATATCAAATAAGAAAAGGCGCCACAGGGTGAGAGGCTGCCTCACATTCTCATGGTCCCGGGGTCAAGTCCCGGGCATGGCAAGGGAATTTCTCTAGCCGGAGTCTACAGGTGGAGCCAACCCAGCCTCCGGGATCAAAATTGGGAAAGCTACTTGATAGCGCCTCCCATCAAGAAAATCAAGGTAAAGGTTGATAAGACCCGTTTTACTGATCATATAGGACACCAAATTTATATAACCGACTTGATAGGCGTTGTCCTTTCGTAGGACAGACAAAAGTCAAAGGTTTTTTTTTTATTAAAAAATAAAAAAATACAATTATTTTAGAAAAAGAATAGAAATTTTTTCAATTAAAAAAATATTTTATTTATTACAATTATTTATTTTCAATGAATATTGAAATTACATTAAAATATATATATATATATATATATTTATGAAACTATTTTTCATTTTATAAACTATCTATATTTATCTGTTTTTATTATTTCTTTTTATTTCGAGCAATCTCTTTTATATGTAGATTTGTTGTTGTTTTTTTTACTATTTTTATTATTTATTTTATTTGCTAGTCTCTCGTGGAGCCCATTGAACGTAAAGATAGGAAACATTGGATGATGCAATAATTTTGATGAGTTTTAACTTCATTATCTTTGATAGTGGCATAATGGCCACAAAGGCACAATAATAGGGTGCTTATAGGATAGAAAGAGACGAGAGGGTGGAGGTGGAGGGGGTGTAGTTCAAATTCCAAGTGCGGACAAACACTGACCACAAAATTATTCGTTTAGCCGGGTTCAAATTGTGGCCATTTTCGCCCACAAAATGGAATGGATTTGCATATAGAGGTGTATGAGGGTATAATCATTCAAAGGAGATACACCCACCCACCCTTCCGCCCGCCTAAATCCCACCAACCCTACTTACACATGCACATCCACACACATATCCAGTTATTAATATTTAATTTCGCCTGGGCTTTAAAATTAAATGCTATTCATAAAATATCGTCATAAATTATTTAAAATAAATTCTTGTTTGAGAAATTAATAACTAATCTCAGTCTAATTAATAATAAATTATAATATAGTAAATTTAATTTACATGACTTTGCTTTTGTGTTTTGTTTTCTTTTAAGGGATATTAAATGAGAAAATAAAAGACATACACATATTATCTACTTACATTGTGTTTCCAAACGACTTTATATGTTGGTGGATTTGCGTCAATGTTGCATTCGAAATAAACATCATCGCCTTCTTCAATATCATCTGGATTAAAACTTTTTGCAAGTTGAAGACTTACTTTTGGCATATCTAAAAAAATAATCACAAAAAATATATAATAAAAATGTATTTAAGATACTTAAGTATAAGAATATTAATATAATAGAAAGGTGTATACATACAGTGTACATCGAGTTTCCATGTGTCCTCCTCCACCCATTTTCCACTCTCAAAAAGACTATTTTCAGCCCGACAGGTCAGTGTCTTGCCATTATCTGCTTGAATAGGCCGGTATTGAAGCGTTGACAAGGTTTCGTTTCCATCTGCTGAAACCTGAATCAAAAAGAATATTTAATTAAATATTTATTATTACCAAAAAGATTAAGAAAAAAATATTTATTAAAGTAAGTACTATACATTTAATTAAAAATGCATGTTCACCCTCCCAAGTAACAGAATTACTAGATTGAAAAAGAATCCGCTTATATATTCCTATGAGCTATGAGTCAAAAATGGAATGAAATGGAAAAGTAGAGTAATGAAAAATTCAACTTTCGGTATTTTTTTAATATAGGACATGTAATAAGAAAGGGGGAAGTATTTAGAAATCGGAAAACCAAAATATGAATTTATTAGAAAACCAGAAAATGAATGGTGAACGAGAGAATAAGAATAGAGTGCATAAATGGTTGGAGGTGGTGTTGCCGAGTGTGGGTGTGTTTTAGGTTCATCCAGAAAACAATTTTTACCTGTGAAGATAAATTTAAAATAATTATTGATGTAGCAATCGAGTATAAATTATGGTGAAAAATAATTCGATTATATATAAAAGAAAATAATTTTTTAGGATTTTTTCAGCCTATATTTATTTTTAGCCCTACTGTTATAAATAATTAATACTTTAATAAAAAGTTAAATGATACATGAAGGAAATTAATCTCTTAAATCATTAAAAGTATATTAGTTTCTATAAATTTAGTTGAAAACGCTTGTATTCAGCTTATCTATTTTATTTGAAATTAATGAATTATATTTTAATTGAATTTTTCAATTAGTCAAAAACATTTTCAAATGGAAAATGTTAATTTTACTCTATTGATATCGTTTTATCTCATTAGAAAATACTCCGTTTAGATAATTATTTATTCCATATTAAAATCAATGTGAGAAAGAACTAATCAAAGACTACTAGTCAAAGTTACCTTACAATGATACTATATACTATATACTATGACAAGTTGTAATTACTGCTGATGCTATAATGTACTATAATGCAATTTAGATAGATAACTAAACTCTAGAAGTATATAATTATAAATTATACATATTTAATTATTCAACATAATTAATCCATCTCCCCAATAAATAATATTTAGAACATATACAATTTTAATTTTAATCACATATGTTTTAAATAATTATTAAAAATAATATTATTTTGAACTAAAAAGAAATGTCTTAATGTGGACGTTAAACATAAAAAGTTGCTTGGAAAATTTGAATCATGGGTTGAAAACTTAACAAGAAAATGCTTAAAAAAAATTTGTTTACTTTATAATTATTTACATAATGACTTAACCTGCAATTATATATATATATATATATATATATATATATATATATATATGTATAATATTCATAATATATATCAGTGATTCCCAAAGTGGGCGCTACCGTCCCCTCGTAGGCACTGGAGCATTCCAGGGGGGCGGTGATGGCCGCAGTTTGGAAAATTACTTGTATATTACTTTTCTATTCTGAGATCAATAAATAGATTCATAAATTCAATGTTTCTAATTTAGACCTTTATTTTTAATATTTTGCAAATAGGTAGATTTGTCTTTCTGTTTAATTGTTATTAAAATTAAAAAAAGTTAATATCCAAGGGGGCGCTGAGTAAAATTTTTTCTGGAGAGGGGGCGCTTGGTCAAATAAGTTTGGGAACCACTGATATATATATAAAATTTTAAAAAATTAAAAATCGATGTAAATAAAATATTAATTTTTCCGTATAGTATAATTTTAAGGTATAAAATATAAGAACAAGAAAGCAATCTCCAATAATATAAAGAAATAATATATATATATTTATATATATGAATAAATAAAAAAGAATAAAATAAAAAGTATTAAAATGTGTAAAATGTCTAGGGTGTCCAAAACTCCCGGTTTTTAAATATTTAGGTCCGACGAACAATTTCTTCGTCTGGCTCTTATTTTTGATTTTTCATTCAATATGGCTCTAAAAAAAAATTCGATTCGAAATATGGTCACCCTAAAAATGACTGAAATGGATTTAGTTCTCAATAGTCTGAAAAAATCATCTCTTTTATTTATAACCAATTTTAAATCTAATCATATTAAATCAGATAATTTATATCATATAAAATTATTACTATTATTATATAATTTAATATTATCACTTTTTGATAATTTCAATAATAGAATTCCAAACCTCGTTAAAATGAACTATTCTCTTTCGGGGGGGGGGGGGGGGGGGAGGTTATTATCAAATTCATTATGACCAATTGAAATTGTTTATATTTTTTCCTTTTACCAATTAATTCTATAATTAATTCAATACTAAAATCCGTTTATATTCATTTTCTTATTAATAAAACAATTGTATTTGTAGATATGCTAATTTTAATTATTTATTTAAATTATATATTGGAAATGGGAATTCATCAAAGTATTATATTATATTAATGATCTATATTTTGATTTCAAGTATTCTAAAATAGATATAATATACATTCCGGGATTCTATATCAATAAAATCACCAATGTGAATTTAATATAAAGTATATTATATATACATATGTATATATATATATATATATATATATATATATATATTATATTAGATTAGTAGTGTTGATATTCATTTAATTATAAATAGATACGGAGGGAGTCAATTTATAAATCTTATACTGAAGTTAATTACATTTAATCCATTCTGAGTATTAATATATATGGTTAACGTAATTTTAATTATAAGAGTAAACGAGACAGACAGAATATGAAGAGAAAGAGAGCACGAGGGAAGAAGATAGAGGGGAAGAGAGAAAGAGATTAAAATCTTAAATTATCACTTTTTATTAAATTTCTTTATACCGTTGAATTCGCTTATTTTAAAAAATGAATTTTATTTTCTGTTTTTGTATCTGATAATAATCTTTGTAGATATAATTATAAATATATACATATTTTAATAAAGAATTCAAGAGTAAAATACATATAAATATTTACTAGTATAAATCCTATTATCTTAGAAATGTGGTATTGAATTATCTTTACACATTATTTAAAAAACAATTAGTATTTAATAAAATTTATTTTTTATTTGTAGATTAGTGGATATTTTCTGGTCCGTCGAACTTAAGGTCACGGAATCGATCCTCGCAAAGTTCATTTATATCTAAGAATTAATATTTAATTTCAAAATGCCAATAAAATTTCAAAAAAAAAAGTATTAAATGGTAGTCTTTTACTAATTTTATTTGAGTTTATTTATTAGTTTAACAAATTTTATTACGTTAACGAATTTTTAATTATTTATCGTTAATACAAAGAAATGCAAATTTTGCTTTTTCTGGGCTAACTACTCATTAAGCGTGTGAAATTAACAATTTCCTTAAAAAAATTTCATGGTTTAATTAAAGAAAGGATTGTGAAAACGTTTTTAAATTAATTGTTTTTTTTTTTGTTTTTTTTTTGTATCTAAAACCCGTAATAGGGGCAGGAATGGTTCGTTTATATAAACTAATATAAAATAAAAGAAATATGTTCGTATATCACCACTAACTCTGGAAGGTCGAAAATTAGGAGAGTTAAAATTTACTGGAAATTCTCTTGAAATTTACAGGAAGCTTCTTTCTAAAGGATTATTATACTATCATTCGGATCAATACGTTAATAATATAATATAACTTATACTTTTAACATTTTAACAAATTAAGATAAAATAATAAACATTATTAAATCTAATAAGGAAAAAATCTCAATTTATTTAAATACTTAAATTATAACTAATTTTATTTATTTATTTAATTTTTTTAATAGATTCCAATGTTATTTGCGTATTTTAAAGAAATTTTTTTTTTCCAATCGTAACAGTAAATTGACATGGATAATGGGTCGTCTAATTCAATATGTCTATTTAGTTTTGGCATTCGATGCCACGCATTGGGACATATCGATATATTTACGATACCAGAGCTCTCTGATCACTAATCGAATGCATATATCGTAGCAACGGGTGGTAGTCGACCCCTTTGGGATAGGCAACCCGTCTATTTTGATTATGTCATTAAGACTAAAATAGCCACCGGGGTATGGATCAACCTGGCTGGCTTCGATAGGGCAGAAGGTGTGGGAATTGTTGAAGGGAGTAGAACTTGTGCTATTCTAATAATTTGACTAACAAGCTCGTATTTCTTATAAAATAATAACAAAATATATTATAGTACATAGTCAGACAACAATTGAATCGATAATTGGAGGTTGCAGGTGAATTCTCTAATGGACATTTGTGTGAATATTTCACAGATATCATAAAATCAAACACTTCCCCCCACTCGTTCCATGCTAGTTCGTACCATTATAATATCAATATATATATATATCCGTATAATAATTAATAAATATCGTGTATACCTTGTTTTTTTTCCTAAAATTATATTTAATTGAAGAGTTACCTATTATTTTATTTCATTTTTATACAAGATACAGATATTTTGATATTTATTTAATTTAAATACATATCTAAATTTATATTAAATGAAACAGAAAATACAGAAAATGGAGGTGAATGATCTCGAAAATTCTTGACCACAGAAACCTCATTTAAATAATAAATTAAATTGTTGATTAAATGATATATAGCCACCATATAACTAACTTTTCAATCTATTTAAATAAAAATGAATATATATTCTCCGAATTAACAATCAGAAAGTTTTAAATTAATATTAATAATTAAAATTAAAATAACAAACTCTTTGATCTAAAAATATTTAAAATAATCTAGTCAGGATTTGGATAAAGTGAGGCCTTAGGTTATTTTACTACAAATCCCTACCATATTCCTTTTTTAATTTTTAAAGTCTCATAGATAATAATAAAATACCTCCATACAAATCTAGGATAGATATATGTATGTTTTAATAATTTAAATAGAATATAAAATATATAGTTTAAGAATTACTGTATTATTAAATTCTTATCGTAGACTAACCGTTAGAAAAATTTGGTTAAAATAATAAAAAATAAGGTAATTATTGAGGTAAACTTATATTCATGGATTTGGATAATACTTTACCAGTGGGTTCCTTTTTCAATTCCAAATAAACTTTTCTTATGAAATTTTTCCCGGTATCTTATAGTTTTCGAGATGAAAATGATTAAACTAAAGATTTTTTAAGTTTGACAGATTAGTTATGAACGTCGAAATGTGCCATTAAGTAATGTTTTATTGACTAATTCACTAATTATTCACTTATTCGGTTTGGATATAGGAAAATTATTTAATTATTTTTTTAATTTTCATAAATCCAAACCGAAAATTAGTGCGCCATCTGGTAGCCGAACGGATAAAACATAGAATTTTAATTTGCAAATAGAAGATTTGTATGGAAATTTTAATAATTTTTATCTTAAAAACTATAAGTTGCCGGGAGAAATTTCATGAGAGAAGTTTATTTGGAATTGCAAAAGGAACCCACTGGCAGAGTATTATCCAAATCCACGAAAATGAGTTTTCCTGAATAATTACCAAAAATAATAATATTTAATAATATTTTTCATTTTAAATATTTTTCAACTCAGTATTTTATTATTCTTAATAGTTAGTTCACAGTTCTTAATAGTTCAATGCAGGTGGAATGTCAAATACTCACAAGTAATGTCCTATGATTTTATTTATATTTAAATATAAGGTGAAAGGAGTAGGTTCTGAAATATATAACTGACAAGTTATTATTTAAGGGTAAAAAATTGTAATTGTTATATTAAAATAAGTTGACCTGTGGCCAGGTCCGAACCGACCGACGGTTTGAAGTAAATTAATTTCCTGCTACAGAAACAATTTCAAATAATTTTAATATCTATATATTTAATACGATAGTGTCCGTCTGTACGCAAAAAACTCCAGAGCCTAAACTACAAGGAGTAAGGTAACCAAATTTTTCTGAGGTGAAGGGTACCTCAAATGATGAAAAATAAAAAAGAAATTAGAATCTTAGGTCACTCCTGAGCTGAGCTGCGGGTGTTCCATTTTCCAGAAATATATATAAAGGAGAGTATTTGTATGTATGTAATTTGTTTACTTTTTTGTTGTCATAGAAACAGATATATATATATAATTAGAACCTCTCTCTCTCCCTCTATTTAAAATTTTAAAAAATTTCTTAAGCCAGGTAAATGAATTGGACTGGAAGAGGAGACATGTGATTAGAGAAATTGGGGAAAAATCAACCGAAATGTAATTAAACAAAAAAATTCAAGAATTATGATACGGATACGACTTACATACAATTAACATACAAAATGTAGAATTTGAAAAAGTATAAATATTTAAATACTTAAGATCTCTAATCACGAAGGATAATAATATTCGAGAAGAGGAGGCAGGATAGCCGAGAGCGTAGGATACCAACTTTCCACGCAAGAAGTCGGAGTTCGATTCCAACTAAGAACAAAAATTTTCAATTTAATTTAACATCAGCTGCCTCCGGCAAGCCCCACCATGGATGTCACCTTGTCGTGTTGGGGGGCTTCGACTTAACTAAGAACATCCACGTCTCGGAGATGAGACTAGCAATCTACTCAAGAGACGCAAATCACAATTGCTCAAAGAACCACACAGAGCCTCGAAAATTGGAATGATTAACACATTGACGACACGGCAACGAACCTATTACGGCAAATGGGTTAAGATTCGCCGTAAAAATGGAACGAACACGTAGGAAGAGCCAACGCGGAAGGGCTCTTGAGAATATACCCCGGGATGGAAGGCCAGCAACACAAGAGACCAAGCCACCGAAAAAAATGGGCTGACTGCTGGGCGTACTCTTCCCAAAAAAGACTTGAGGATAGTGAAGAAGAACAGGCCTTAGGCCTATAATAGAAGAAGAAGAAGAAGAAGAAGAAGAGAAGAATTTAAATCGACGTTGTAATTGAGTAACGCCTGTTATTATGCATTAAAGGGGCTTATCTCATCAAAGAGGATCAAAATTAAAATATATAAAACAATTATTTTTCATGTTGATCGATGACTAGGGTGACCATATTTCGAAAACACCAAACCGGGACAAACGGTATACCTTTTTTTTAGAACTAAATTGAAAAAATTTTGAAAAAAAAATTACGAAATGTCCTAAATATTGAAAAAACAGTAGGGTGTCCCGAAGACTTTTTTGGGACAGAGCACCTAAAGACGGGACGTTTGGTCACCCTATCGATGACTCTGGGAGACGATTTGGAGTATTTGTGAGATTAATATTGTTCGCAGCATTTATAGGCCAAAAGAAGATGAGGTCACAGGGGGATGGCAGAGATGGCATAACGAGATATAATGTCCAGATATAGTTAAGGTTATAAAATCAAGAAGGCTGGGATGGGAAGGGGACGTGGTTGGGTTGAGAAACTAGAAATTGGGAGAAACCGATTGGGAAACATCCGGTGGAAGACCAAGGACCAAGGTGGGTGGACAATGAAGGAAGGGACATGGGATGATAATTAACAAACAAGTGCATCTAAACTTGGCATTGGGATGGATTTGAACCCTTTTTAGGCAAACAAATAACCGATAGGAACTTGGCCTCCTTTTTAACAGGTATGTTTTGGATTAGATATATTTTACAAGAAAACAAATACATGTCTTATCTACTTATACTGATTGAAACAAAATGGATGAAAATCTTTTACATACAGACTTTCAACCAAATACTATGTATCACTCGGGGGTACAGGGGGCGGAGCCCCCGTCTAGGTGTAAAGAGCGCCGAAGGCGCTCGGAGCAGCTAGTATCTATTAATGTAATAAAAAACAAATAGGCATATAACATAAATATTTTTAATTTTATTTTATTTATAATATATATGTAAGACCAGACTGTGACGTCATGAATGGCTGGATGACGTCATATAATTTTAAATCAAGAAAAAACTAATAAATATGATTTTCCCGAGGATAAAACCAATACAAAGTGTATGATTCGTGGTGATATATAAAAAAATCTCCTCATGTGAAATTTGGTGTGAAAATAACCCTTCCCTTCCTATCGTCGATCGCTAATACTACCACTTCCGGTTTCCGGATTTGCACCAAAAGTTGATCAATTCATCCCAGTGATGCATTAAGTAAATAGACCAAATTTCATCAAAATCGGTTGAGCCGTTCAGGCTGTACACATCTATACGGACGGACAGACGGACAGACGGACAGACGGACGGACAGACATCATGCTAAAAATACTTTTTTCTGTTTAGAAAATGCATGATTCGTGGAGATATGTAAAAATCTCCACATGTGAAATTTGGTGTGAAAACAATACCTCCCTTACTATCGTCGGTCGGTAAAAAAGAAGCATAGATGTATGTATTCAATGTTATTAATTTCGAATAAATTAAATATTTTGGATCTAAAAAAAAAATTCAATTAATTTTAGAACTCTCTATTAAGTCATTTATATATATGAGTGTTCAAGTGTTTTTGATGATCGATTTTGTTAAATAAATTAGGTGAAGTTGATTTCAATTTTATTCAACAGGTTAAGAAGAATCCTAATTCCCCATGGAAGAAGAAGTTGGCTGTATAGGTGAGAGAAATAGGATGGGGCTGACGGGTTAGAGGAATTTGAAAAGGAGTGCGAAAGAAATATGAAGTAAATTTTAGAGGTAAATATGTTTTTGTCAACTAAAAAAAAATGATGATATTAACATTGAACGGCATTGAAAATTCAATTACGCCAAAGGGAAGAGGTTAAATGGCAAATGGGGAAAAACATCAAGAATACCTCGATGCTTCTAAATCTGATAAAACGAAATCGATTTATGTTTATGGGCAGTAGATTTTAATATATATATTTATAGTATATAACTATGAACTCATATTCTTTAGAACCAAATTGATAGTTTTAAGATTAATGTAGTAAATATATTAATAATCTAAAATTGAAAATAAAATATATTTCACATCATTTTTTTTAAAATCAATTTTTTTATATAAGAAAAATATTATAGTCGAAGATTTTGGTAGATATTTTCATTTTAAGTTAAAGGTTTTTTTGAAAAATAAAATGAGAAAATATATCGAAATAAAATTTTATCTGTTAATCTTTGACTTGCACTGAGAACCGTTTCGTTAATAAATTAGATAAATTTGAAAAATAAATATGGTTCTTCCGAATTTTATAATTTAATAATCATTAGTAGTAAGTAAAAATAGATTACTTGTATACTGCCCACTCTTTAAGAAAATATCTTATATGCCTTGTAGAATAACTTATAAAATTTTTGATACTGTCCTGAATATGCCATAAATGTAGTCTCTTTAAAATATTAATAAAAAGAAGAATCGTGGTATCAGAATATTAGAGTACTACAGGACTTGAAGAAGAGAGATATCAAAATCCCCCCCCCCCTAAAAAAAAAACATTAATATATATCAGATTCATTTTTCTGTTTTCTTTTTCTTTCGACTATGAATATATAAGAAATAAATATATTTTTCTACCTAAAATTTTGAAAAAACATTTAACATTTAAAGATCAAAAAAAGGAATTTTTCAAGATCAGTCCAAACCATGAAGAAATTTGATTCGTGTATGAGCTCCTTAAAAAGTAACCCCTTTAAAAAAATATCTATGGTTTACCTGAAAAGGCTCGTAGACCATTTTAAATCTTTAAATGTACTAATTAATTTATAGATAATCAATATTCAGTTAGAATATTAATTTATTTACAATGCTTATAAAATTAAATCAGTGAACCCAAAACCATTAATAAAGAAAAATAAATTTTAAATTACATTCTACATCTTTTACATTAATTTAGTTAAAAATTTCAATTCAAATAGAAAATGTATCAACCTGATATAATAAGTATATCTACGTATACATACAAGAAAATTAATTTTATTAATGATAGATATAATAATTTATCATTTGGAATTTATAATTTTGAATATTCTCAAACGTTCAACTAATTCTCTAAGGGAAGGTTACGATGAGGGGATTAAAAGCTCGACTAATAATATGAGGATTTAAATTCAACTCGAGCAAATCTCTGAAGCATATTAAGAGAGTCAGTGATGCTTTAGAGCAATAATTTTAGTAATAATAGGAATAAGACATAGTTTTAATATTATTAACGGGGGAGTAAGATATTGGAATATAAATATATTTTTTTGCCAAAATTGTCAAAGTTTGAAATGACGGTAAATCATCTGATATGAATTCTATCTTTACACAGATAAAATAATTATAATAAAATTATAATATTAGTCATGAATATTTTGTTGTTTGTTGTTTATAATTTCCTAACTTGCTACCTTTTGAATATTTCGTCTTGTTATTGTTGAATGAATGTAACTTATGTTCTAATGTGTTATGATATGAGATGAATTTAACAATTATCGATTGAGAATTTCATATTAATGCTTCATTTATAGATCTAAGCTGAACATTATATGTGGATACCTTTTTTGGGTTTATATCATTACACTGGAAAATATACTACATCTCATTCATTTAATAATAATTCCTCAATATTTGACTGAATCACTGAGTAAAGAGACTCAAACTACCTGAACTTATCAATAAATAGAAATAAATTAGTTTAATAGTAAGACAAATTTTCTTGAGGAAATGCAAAAAAACATCTATCAAATCTTATAAATATGAAAAATCTATATAAATTACTAAAAGACTAATAAAAATTAATGTTCATTTGGTTAAATAAATAATTTCAATATCACAAGTATTTAGGCAGAATAGAGGACAGGTTAATTAACTGGAAATCTATTAAAGTTTGTTTATCAATTGAGTTGGACAGGTGTCCTAAAGGAATTAATACTCTACTGAATGTGTACAACCTATTACTAATACTAAACTATGTCCACGAACATAGCTTCTGGATGCAAGTGAATCAGCATGAATTCATCCGGTATTCCTCCCAGTGGGAGTATTCTTTCTGGATATGATAAAGTGAATTAATAGTACTTTTTTATTTTCAAATTGAAATTTTTTTCACCCAATTCCACTCCCTGGTTTTTATGATACTATGGGAATATATCTTTCTCAGTTCGAGAGTAGTAGAGAGAGAGAGAGAAAGAGAGAGTATGAAAAAGAGAGGGGGTGGGAATGAATGGGTGGTTCGGCCATTCTGGCAATGATTCATTGTCTACACTCTACAACGAACAAGAAAAAGTAATAACTAAAAACTTGCCCTCTCTTTCTCTTAACTCAATTAGAACAAAATTATTTCGCATTTCAAATTACGACGAATTTGCCACTTTGGTGAAAATATCTCTTTTATAATTGATTGTGAATTAAATCAAACATTACTCCACAGATAAAAGAATAAATATTAATATATATTCTGTTATATATATATTTTCTTTCTTTCACTCTCTCTCTCTCTCTCTCTCTCTCTATATATATATATATATATATATATAAATAATTATTATAGATATATATTTCCATTCAATTATACATACATATGATTTTGTTTACATTTTTTTTATATGAGATGTACTTAGGAAGCATAAAAAACAAACGGTAATTGTATACTTATATGTATGTATGATAAATTTTGATAAAACTTTACCAGTAGATTCATCTTTAGATTCCAAACAAACTTTCATCAAGAAGTATGTGGCGGTCGTTTCTAGTTTACGAGTTAAAAATTATTAAAGTTTGCATATAAACTATTGTAGTTATGAATGAGCAGCAATTTAATAATGTTTTATTGACTAATTCACCAATTATTAACTTATTCACTAATTTTCGGTTTTTATAAGTTCGGTTTGGATATAGGAAAATTAATTAATTAATTTTTTAATCTTCTTATATCCAAACCGAATTTATAAAAACCGAAAATTAGTAGAGCCATCTGATGGTCAAATAATAAAATAGGTTCCCTTAAATTTATCTAAATGAGAGTAAACTGTTACTCTAACTTATACTTTCAACAATAATTTGTACCTAAATTCATAATTATATATTATTATTATTATTATTATATAAATCTCATTATTAAATAAAAAAGTTTAAAAAATTCAAATTTTGTGAATGTTTGTACTCGGGACAATTTGAATTGATTCCTAAATTAATATCTCAATAATAGATCAAATATGATTGCACGAACAGAATGAATGACGTCAGGGGAACTTTCCAAATGCAAAATTTTCGATCTCCTTTCTTTACTAATATTCCCTTGGTCTGTAGTTAGTATCTGTCTTTTGTTCCCTATTATGAAAGCATTTCAATGGATCCATCCATTGAATTGGATTCGTTTCTCACACGCCAACCACCAATCAGGATCGTTTCTTTTGTCAAAACTAAGCAACAATCCTTGTCTTCTGAAGAATATTAAATTATTTCTATTAAAGATTACAAGCATATTCACAAACCGTTCCAATGTTGTTTGAGTAAAGGGGCTAATACGTTAATGCGCCGTAACGTTCCAATGAATCTGGTTGATTTACCTTCTCTCATCATATATCATTTTAATATTATATAATTTAATAAAAATGTGAATAATTTTTATCATTTGTATTCTTAAAATATATTAATTTTATTGCCAAATAACATGAAAAGTCTATCAACATTAAATGAATAGATTATTATTGATTGAAATATGTATATGGGTATATTTTAAATGATTACTTCACTAAAAAAAAGGAAAAAACAATTTAAATAAACCATAGAGATAATCATTAACTATAATATAATATAATTAAATATGTATAATATATCACAAATTCTGATTTATTAATTTCTATAAATATAATCTAAATAATGTTTTTTAATTCGATATTACAGTTCAGTTATATTTAATTTTAAATCATAATTTAATTTCGATATCAACTTATTAGAATCCCATTGCTGAATAAAAAGCCATTCTATAATGAATATTTTATTACCTAAAATATATATACCTAAATATTATATGGGAAATAAAACGAGTATCTCTACATATATAATATTAAATAAAAAATATATAAGAAATTAATGAAAATAAAATAATATTCTTTCTTTTTATTTAGTAATAATTTAAAACTCCTAATATAAATATAATGATGTTCAAAACCATTGTCTTAATAAGTCTTTATAATTAGTATAATTAGTATCATAGAAGATACATAACTATTTGAACAGATAATATTATCTATTAAAGATTAATTAAATTATATACACTAAAACAATACAATAAACATTTACAAGGAAAAGTAAGAAGAGCCAACGAAGCTAAATAACTATCAAATTGATTAAAGAAAAATCTAAATAAAGTTTTTTTTAAAAAAAAAAAAAAAAAAATTATATCTAATTTCCTTAACTTCACTGGTTAGCTATTAAAAAAAAATCTTCGAGCGATGAAAAATGACTATCTCTTTTTTTCTACCTCCATATTTTGTTTTTATAAATAAATCTGACTAGAGGTGGCAAGAGGTCCTCGACATCTTTGGATTGGGGTGCAAATGCGATCTTCCCCTTCACAGCCTTCAACTCTTAGAGAAAAAGAAAAACGCGAAAAGGGTTACACACCATCCACGTAGCAGCCTGAGACAGAGGACAGTGGAGGTTGAGGGTGGACGATGGAACCGAGGAGGAGTGTAAGTGACACTTTGCACGCACCGACGCCCCGAGGACAAAGAAATAAAAAACAGTAAAGCAAATACAAATCACTTATCCTTTTGTTAGGAACACTTGGAGTGGAGCCTCTCGAAATAAAAATGGATACTTTAAATCAGAAGGGTGAATGGGGGTGGTCTAGAAACACACCCAGAGCAATTTAACAAATGGTGCTCGCCTCTTTATGGGCCACATTAGGAGATATTTAATTTCTAGTTTATCTCTTTTATAAAGGACCCCTTACCGTTTATTTATTTATTTTTTTTTATTTTTTTCCCTTCCCTCTCTCTCTCTTTCTCTCTCTCTCTATATATATAAGGACCAATCATTCTCAGTTCACCCTGAATATATACAACTTTATATATTTATATATATAAAGAGAAGTTAAAATATGTATCATATATATGATATATTTTTTAACTTCTCTTTATAATATGGGTTTGGGGAAAATGACATCAACCTTACGCCAAGCCTCTCATTGAATGAAAAATATATAAAATATATTCAAATATATATCCGAATATTAAACTTTATAAAAAAATTTTTTTTATAATTTAAATATTGACTGTTATAGATGTAACCCGCCGAACTTGTGGTCAACTTTGTCAAGTTCACTTAACCTTAAGGTTAAATAATTAAATTCTAATCACTGCGAATACTGGTTAAATTTGACAAAGATCATACACGTGTAAAAGTCAAGAAAATAAATAAATAAAACGTTAAGGACTTTTTATTAGAATAATTTTATCCATTTAAAATAAAATTTGGAGAAATAAATTACAGCCTACAATCTTCAAATTTAAAAATATAATTAAAAATACTGATATCTAAAAAAAAAAAAAAAAAAAAAAAATTTCAAAGATCTTAGATATTTGAAAAAGAAAAGAAAAATTAAAAAAAATTCTTTAAAATTCTTTGAATGAATAGTCTAGGAAAATGAAATACGTCTAGTAAAAAATGGCAAACAGAAGAACATAATACGATTCAGCTTTCATTTTAATTCATCTATAAAAAATGAATTATAATCTAAAGAAGCTCCTTTTCTCATCTTTTTTTTTACTTTTTTTTTTATTTTTATTTTTATTTTTTTTATTTTTTTTTTGTTTCCTTTTACTATTTTTATTTAAAAATTCATGATTAAAATATAGCAGAGATTATATTGAAAGAAACAAAATGAAGAGAGAGAGAGTGAGTGAGTGAGTAAGAGAGAGAGAGAGATAAAATACGGCTTTAAGAAAAAGAATTAGAGATTTTATTTATAAGAGGTGGATTATAATTTTTTTTTCCTGTTTAAGGAGATGAGGTTTTTTGCTTAAACAAAATTTATAGAATTCTCTTTTCTCTTCATTCACTTTGTCTTATTTTCTTTTGCTTTCTTTCGTTCATTTTGGATTTACGATATAAAAATGAGAAATTAAAAAAAAAAAAAAAAAAAAAAAAATAGAAATAAAATAAAATAAAAATAAAAATGATTTAAATAAATAAATATTTTTTCTGTTTTTTTTTAATGAATAAGATATGCAATAAGTATTGGGATGAAGATGACTGAGTTAATAATAGAATATATTATATAGGTAAATAAGTAATTTAGAAAAATTCCCCAATAAAAATATTTTTTTATTTTCAATTTATTAAGGAGGAAAATGTTTTATAATTTTATTTTTAAAATAATGAAAAAAAAAAAAAATAAATAAATTTATATATTTATATGCTCGTGAATTATTTTTTAATTTTTGCTCATTTAATAAATTTCAATTAATTTTGAATATTTTAACGTAATTTTATTAATTCTACATAATTCTTCTCTCCTAGATGATGCTTTCCAAGA
This sequence comes from Labia minor, assembly GCA_963082975.1. Lineage (NCBI taxonomy): Eukaryota > Metazoa > Arthropoda > Insecta > Dermaptera > Spongiphoridae > Labia > Labia minor. The sequence goes on along the minus strand of OY720349.1, from coordinate 64,745,447 downwards.
AAATTACAAATTGTCAATTACATTAAGAAATTAAGACATTTAGAGGTATATATTCTCCCTAAAATTCAATTTTATAATTAATAAATTTACTTGCAAATGAAATAAAAAATTTAACAGAATAGAAAAATCTGTTAATTGGAATCCATTTCTCTCTCTAAACATAATTTGATTATATTATATTATATTTTCTATGAATCCAATTTTTTTCTTGACATATTGATTGGATATTTATTATATATAAATTATATTCAACAAAAATTTCATATGAAAATAATTGATATAATGGTAGCCACTAAAAAAACATTATAATATATTATGTGTAATCTAAAAAATAAAACTTAAAAATATTCAACTTAATTAGAATAATTATTAATTAAAAAACTCGATGAAATTTCACACAAGTTTATTAAGATATTCATTTTATGAACATTTTGGTTGTTACACCATCATCAGCTTTTATTTGGAAGAAAATGGTAAAAAAATCGAAATTAAAGTATAAAGCTAAATCTTAACAATAAATTGAACTATTTGAAACTTTAATGAATATTTAATTAAAATTTATTTTTATTAAGAGAGAAATAACTTACAAAAATTTTCTATTTTCTATTTTATTAATTAAGAGCTTCAAATCATTTCGTCTACATATGCTATTAATAATAATTTTCTTACATTCTATTCTATCAATTTACCAAAGATAGTATAGAACCGTTTTCGACTGGACACAGCTAAACAAGCAACCGATTATTTTTCAAAACTTTACCCAAATAAGTCGAAATTCGATTATTCTACTTCTTTTCTTCCCCAAAAATCTGTTTCTGCTACAAAATAAACTAATTTAAATTTTCAAATTTTTTTTAAATGGTTATTCATTGATTTTATCCCTTTAAAGAATCAATAAGAGGAATTTAATTTTAAAAATTATTTGTTGTGATTTCGATATTTTAATATAAATGTATATATATATATATATATATATATGAAAATCTAATTTTATTTATACGAGTAGATTTATAAAGATATTAGGAAAAATCTATTTATGAAAGCAAGTAAATTTTTCATTTCCAAAGCGATGTCTTCGTATATTCCCTCGTAAACTTCTCTTAATCAGCTTATCTACTTGTTTTTTTCCTAATACTGAGCCTTTTGTTATTGGTTGTTGTTGTTGTTATTTCTCATTCCATTATTTTTGCCATGACTGAAAATTCATTTAATCAACTTTTCGTGTTGATTTCATTTGGTAAAACGATTTATGAAGAATCTGTTTTTTACACACAATCCCATTCATCTACCTCACCCCACCTCTATCATATACCTCGATTTCCCCTCCGCCTTGTCTGCCATCCACCTTTTCTATCTATCGCCTGTGGCCCCCGCTTGATGAGTTGTCAACGTTGATTTCAACCAGGGACGATAAAAATGCTTCTATCATCAAAACTGAGATTTTTTTCCCACCCGCTTTTAATGATTTGATAAAATGTGCTAACACTAATTTATTCGATGTCAATTTATTATTATTATTATTATTATTATTATTTTTATTTAATTTTTTTAATTAAAATATAATTGTTATAGGAAATAAAAATTAACCTGAAAATTTTTTGATGAAATGAATAGCAAATCAAATTCTTCAATTCCAAGTCACGTGTTCAAAAATAGCCAATAAGAGAACAATTACACTGAAAAGATCCCTCCGTTTGGTAAGATCCCTCTTGCTTGTTGCTAGGCAACAAACTGTTTTTGCTATTTAATAAATAGTAATCCTTTGAATTTTAAAATGTTATTTTCACGATATGGTGACGAAAATAATGATTCTATTAATGAAATTATTTAAAAAAATTCACCGAAAAATACTTTATCAAATAAGAAATACATTTGGAAATTGTTTATGGACTTTTGCAACACCAGAAAATATAAATTAGATGGACTTCGTACTGTTAATGAGCTTGTACTGATATTGAAAGATTGGGATCTGTGTAAGTAAAAACATATTATTGTATTTTAATAAATATAATATAACATTCTAACTGAACATGCATTCGTAGACTACTACTAACATCTATTTAGCGGTATTGCAAATAAAAATTCTGCCAAATACAAATTCTTTACAAATTTAAATTTAAAAAAAAATTATTTCACCGAATGTTCCTCGAGCATTTATAAATACTTATAATTTTATAACAATCCGAAAGCACGTTGCTTGGAAACCGCCCGCCGCCGACATTACAGCTGATAGTGAACAATATTACTTATACCAACCTTATTAAATAAATCTATAAATTTTAACATTCTAATAAATGTCACTTTAAAATTAATTAATAATGTATATATGCTGTATATATTAAATATATGAATTCCGAACCTCACTACACTTATTAACATTGCAAAGGAAAACAAATTATTAGTCTTTGAAATAAATATGATGAAATTTCGCTTGTGTTGATCTTCAATATGGCGAACTAAACAAATTCTCTTTATACGGAGGTTCGCTTATAACTAAGGTAGACACACTTCATCTGGTCGTATAGGGGGCTACTATCGTCCCCCAATGCCTTTTCCACACCAAAAAGGTTAGTTTTCGGGATATAAAATACGTGCCATGTCCTTCGGTTAGACCTTATAATAATGCGAAGACTTTTTTTTAAAGATTTTTATTAAATACTTCTCAATTAAAACTCTCATAATCTTATTAACCTATAAGATAAATAATGAAAAATGTCATAAATTTAGATTAAGTTAAAAATTAATTCATTTTCTTTTTATATTTGATCTTGTGAAATACAAAAATAAATATATTTTCTTTGACTAATTTCTAATTGATAGAATCTCTTTGATAGAAAGAAAATTGATTAAGGGAATCAATAATGTATAATAATTAACGATGCAAATGGCTATTACAGCTGGTGAGTCTTTAAAACTCCAAATAATAATAAATAATAATTTAATATTTATTTAATCTTCTTACGATATTTTCTCGTTTCTTATTTAATATTGTTTGTTTTTTAATTAAGAAACTTTTTCAAAAGAGAATAATATATAAGTTCATTTAAATCATAAAGTTCTCATGGGTATTTTATAGGTCTAATCCTCTTCGTTATAATTAAAAGCTGAAACGCTATCTTCCAATCATGTGACATTTATAACTCTTTGCTTCGACCAAGTTTTCCGAATATTTGATCATTCCGAAAGTTTCTCTCTCAACTCACCATTCATTCTGTAAATCATCCCTCTTCAATTATATTATTAGACTTTATGTGTTTGATAATTTACACAGATAAAATAATAAGTCTTTTACCTTCGTGATGATAACTTACTTAAAACTGAAAGAAAGCATCAAGTTTGAAATATGAAACTTTATCCTTATGAAATGCATACCATAACTACTGATTTCTTATTATCAATTCAAGCAATTTGTGAAATACTTATGTATTCTAGACAAGTTTCGTCCTAAAGTTAAAAATTTAGATGATAAATTATAAAAAATTAAAGATAGTTAATCATAAAATAATATTTTAGACTATATTTATTTCTGTGGCCTAATTTTCTTTAGACGTCGTTCCTTAAAATTTCAATCCTGAATATCTATCCTTTTGAGCATTTTATATCTCAATAACTTTTTACTTATATATATATATATATATATATAGTCTACAGTTATTAGCTTTTCCTTTAAATTTCTTGAATACTTTCTTTTTATAATTTTTTAGATAAGTATTTTTTCTATTTCAGTTATCTTCTATAATTTTATTTATATTATCTTTTATCTGCTAATTCTTTTAATAACAATAATATTTTTTTTTAAATTTTTAATAAAAGAAATAATCTTTTTTTATTTTATAATATACTTTCAAAATGTAGCTATACCTCTATATTATAGAGATAGTACTTGATTTAGCTAGATTGTAAAGTAAATTAGTTTTCTTCTATTTCGCTTGAAAAACACATAAATTCCATTATAATAAAGAGGCTTTTTTCTAACCTTCAAATAAATTTTGATCATAAATCTTAAACAGAAAAAAAATGGAAAATCCATTACCCGTCAATTTTTCTACTGTACTGCAACAATAACTCACTTTGTAAGTTTATTGGATATTGGCAAAGTAAAATAAGCGAAAAAAGTGCAAATTTATTTGTTAATTTTTCTTATATAAATATAATAATACGGTACTAAAATTTAATTGAAACTTTTTTTTTTTATTTCATAACATTAATGTTTATTATGTTAAGAATTTGTAATCCAAATATATTTTTTTATTTTGTATTACAATAAATAATCAATAATATTTTAAAATTTTAACAAATAATAGTATTTTCCTTTCCATGATCTATGACTATTTAAATTAAATGATAAAAAAACCTGGCATGATAATTGATAATGAACACAATTTAATGTTGTCGTGGGTTAGAAGTAATTGAAGCATGCTAAGTACAAGAATTTTGAGAAAATCTTCATAATGATTTTTATCAGTTGAACAATTAAATCTTCAATTATCATAATTCTACAGTGTTACTTCTTTTATGATAAAATGATGATATTGTTATTTTATAAAGTATAATTTTTTCTTTAAAAATATATATAATAATTCTCTCTCTCTAAATATATAATTATATATTATTTTTGATAATTAAAAAAAAATTTAATATAAAAAAAGCCATTTTTAGTTGATATAAATTACACAATAGAGTATTGAAGAAATAAAATAAGAAAGAAAGAAAAAGAAAGAGAGTGAGTTTCAAGGAAAATACCTTGAGGAATCGCCGACAGGGACAAATATTGGTTGCAAAATTTCAGCAAGCAAAAGGAGAGCACGCACGCTTTTTATAGCTCTCAGGGAACCGATGCAATGCCCCGCTGATAAGTGCAAAACAAAGTCGAAACCCAGCAGAAAAAAAGACCCGACATGACGAAGACGAATGCCCAGGGGACCAAATCTCCCTTCTCCTTCACATCAATTTAGTATACTTTTTTTTAAATAATTGCCAATGTAAAATACATAAAAAAATATCAATTAGTCATGAAAATGAAAGCAAAAGCAAAAAAAATACAATACCTTTAATAATAATTGAAAATATTTATTTTCGATAATAAAATTATTACATACAGGACAGTTACAAAACTTTAATTTCCATCATCTGAAATTATTAAAATTTCGAATAATTGTTGAACTAAATAAAAAAAAATAAAATAATTAATCTCATAAATATAGAAGATTTTTAAAATATGTAAAAAAATTTTTCTACAAAATAAATAGAGAAATTATAGGTCCTCTTTTTAGATTGTAGTATTTATAACAAAATTTAAACTCATACCATTTTAAAAGTTATTGAATAATCTGATAGATTCATCTAAAGGAATGAGAAATACTTATTTTGCTATAAATATAGAACACATATTCCTTTATAGGAGATAATTGAACTTATAAATATATAATTAAAGAAAAGAGAAGATTTGGCTACTCTAAAACTTTCAACAAAACTTTGCTCCAACTTTTCAACAACATCAAAATAAATCACCTTTTTTACTTAAGAAAACAATGAGTTATTAATATGATGAACTAATTCTCGACTTTTTATCTTTCCCCCTAGGCATGATTATAAATTAAACGAGGTTAAGAAGAGAAAAATCACCTCTATTAGTCTCTTCCTTCTGCTATTATTCCAGAAGAGTACACATATCTAAGTTTGCTTTTTAATCGTATTATAATATACCAAAAGTATTACTACTACATTTGCAAAAAAAAAACTTTGCTAATTTTAATGAGACGAGAATGTTGTCAATTTTAGAGTGGTGTGGTCGACCAATCCCATTCAAAAGAATAAAATTGTAACACAAAAGACCAGTGTTTAATTCTCTAATAATTAGGGAATATTCAAGAAATTATTAGAAATGAACTTAGGAACTTTTTGGCTGTAGCACACAATCTCATTCCTCTATATTTCTATTTAATTCTTATCATTTACTAATTTCATTATATTGGAATTTATATTATAATTTAATATTTGCTAAAATTTGATTTCACCGATTGATTTCATGATTAATGATTAGAGTCAATAAATGAAAGTTATTTAATGTAATTAGTGAAAATACCTAGCTTTTCCAAGTATTACAATTGTATCAATAATAATATCAAAATAATCTTTTATAAAAAAAAAAAAATGAAACATGAAATATTTCAACTACATGTTCATTTTAGTTTGATTGTAATTCGATATGTGATTTTAGGTAGAATTTGGTTATTTGCGAGAAGTAAACAAATATATAAGTAGATGCTTTATGGTTTCTGATGAGTTTTAAACTCCCACATCCCTCCTGAACAATAAAAACATGGTACTTAATAAACAAAGCCCAGAATGATTAAATGGGAAACATCACTCTTTTGATGTTGACTATGAAATGCAATTTTTATTTGCAAGTGAAGCCAGCCGAGAAGAACGACGGGTGTGTTCTGGGACATTGTGGTAGCCAAAGTCCGGTTGTTTTCAGTCACCGACCGTCTGTCGGCTTCTCTCCCTTTGATGAAAAGTGGACTCTTGTATTCCTCGGCAAAAGTTTATTCGTTCCTATGTCAAGGGAGAGGAGGAAGAGGGTGAGAGGAGAGGAAGGATGAGTGAAACATATGCATGTTGTTAGAATCATTTTTGTACAAAACAAAAAGAATTCTTTTCAATTTATATGTAAACACCATCTGGTGTGAAACACTCCAACTAGTTGCCTGATGAAAACCACAAATGGATTAAAACTTGGCGTGAGCATATATAAATATCAAAATAAATATAACAATAACAATATTTATTTATTTTAATATTATATAATATAATATAATAAAAAAATAAATAGATATTAATTAATTTTGTAATAATTATTAATTTTGAATAAAATAAACTTTTGAAATAATTATCTATAATTAAAAATTGAAATTCAATTTTAGGGGTTTTTAAATAGAAATTAAAATTTTAAGGTAGAAAATATTTGTTTTTATTTTTTAAAGTTTTTAAATTTATTTATTAAAAAATCGAATAATTCAGTTAATTAATAGAAGAATATAGTATTAATATTTGGAATTTTTTTATTTAATAATTATATTAATCGTGATGAACGACTATAAAACCGAAACGAAGAACGAGTTTAAAAGTGTGCCAAAATCTTTCGTATTGATTACTAAAATTTTATTTTTTTTTATTATAGTTTCTTTTTACAATTGGTTATAAATAAAATTTCTTATCAATTGAATTTCACTTATGTGAAAAAATGATTTCCAAATTTATATTTGTTCTCTAGCTCAAACAGATGGTATTTTATTTGATATTTCTCAATATTAAATTGATAATATTCACTTGAATTACTTTTATATTTTCTAATAATATTAAGTCAATGTACTGTAATTCATCTCAAAAAGTGATATTTCAATTATTTTAAATATTTAATATTCTATTACACACATTTTCTCTCAATCTCTCACCGACGAAAGGAAAAACACTCTTCCATAAGGAAGAAAGAGTGAAGAGGTGTAAATGAGGTGAAGGGGGTGAAAGGAAGACGAAGTGGGGTGTTGTGTTGTTATTCTAATTATTCATCCGTTAACAACTGATGCTTGAATTTCCTTTAAATAAGATTAAGCGGCATTGAAACTTGTTCGAAGATGAACTTTATCAATACTCTCGCTAGATTTATCATAATCATGCCATAGAAATTTGCTAAACAATCGATCAGAAACTTCCATTACATTTTATCTATAATCTTTGTATAATGTCTATGTATCTAAGACATTTTAATGGTTAACTATATATATATATATGTATATGATATCGTATTTGAAGATAAAATAAACAATCATATATACTATTTACTTGTATTTTTATAAATATTTGATAATTTTATTGAATGGATAATAATTGAAATAAAAAAAAACTTGGGGAAAATATAATAGCAGTGATCACACACACAAGCTATAAAAAATAAATACTACAAATTATACCTTATAAAATAAATAATTATTTTATATGATACCAAAATTTACTTACAATTAGTCATGACAATTAATTAATTATAATGTAGTAAGAATGATTGCTGGCTGTATTTTAACGCGAATTCCTCTGAAGTATCAGTACTCCTAACCCATACTGATGAGATGTCCAATTTTATGAGCACATTAGGGGACATTTTTTAAAAGGGTGTCGGTTGGGGGAGAACATACTCAGAATTAATAGTAAAAAATGATGTGAATAGCATTCACTTTTTTATTGAGGAGGGCCTTGAAATTAAGGTCATTCATATTGAATGAGGAAGAGCTGTAAATAACTTATAAATAATGTATATAAGGACCAAAAAAGAGTAATGTAAATAACATAAATAAATAAATAGATTATAAAAAAATTAGGGGCAAACTAATACATTTTGCAACATAAAAATAAATATTTTAAATATTATGTTAAAATTTATGTAATAAAACTGTAATACAGTGTTTCTCAACCTTTTAGTATACACGGCCCAATTTCCAATCATAATTTTCATCGCGCCCCCTCCCCACGGCATACAATAAAACGGGGGGTCGGCAGCCTTTTTCAATAGTCGGCCATATTGAAAAATCGACAATGTTTCAGAGCATCGCAAAATCATCTGACCTTTTATTTAGAACCATATTGAAAAAAAGTCGGAAATTTTCTTTTGGTTATGCTCGCGCCCCACAGGTTGAGAATCACTGCTGTAATATAATTATATTTGTATAAGCATGGATAATCTAAAAAGTTCGTTTGCTAATTTAATTTAAAGATATCTTGTGCTAATTAAAATAACCAAATAAATATAGGGTAGTCGAAAAAGTCTTTTCGTATTTCTAATCGTGGTACCCACACTTCAAGCTTCTTTTTGTAGCCATCCTTTTTTAAATGGTTCCAAACCGTTTGATGATGAATGTTTAGTTCCTTGGCAATGTCATGGCTGCTTATGTGACGGTCCTTGTCCATCTTTTCCATAATTTCATCGACTTTTTCAACGATAGGTCGACCAGAACGAGGTGCATCTTTCACATCGAAATTTCCAGAACGAAAGCGAGCGAACCATTGTTGTGCTACACGAACTGATATAGCATCGTCTCCGTGAACTTCACAAATTTCATTGGCGGCTTGCGTGGCCTTCTTCCCTTTTTTATACAAAAACTTCAAAATATAGCGAATTTCTTCATTATTTTCACTCATTTTTGAAAAGCTGTAACTTTTGTTCAGCTTCACCAAATTTATTTTGTTTAAGGTTAAATTTCACCACACTATATGGTATAATACAATGTGATTGGTAGCACTGGAGATATACGATTCCAACGACATCTATGGACGACCACCCATTATATATAATAAATAGTTACTTTTTATTATTTTCAAATAAATGTTTTGTTTTTATTTTAATATATAAATTTCATTTTTAAAAAATACTTCAACGATTGATAAATACAATCACTTATCACCTGTCACAGCCTCTCAATTAAATTAATAAATCAAATCAAATATTCTTTTGAATTTTTATATAATATAATATATGATTGATTACTCGTTTTATATATAGATAGGATAACTAATAAAATGTTTATTTTTTTGTTTATTTAATATCGATGTGAATTTCAAGTATATTTGTTTCTCTCGTAATAATAATATCAACAAACTGACATAGAATCATCCCCGAAGAGGGTCCATAGAATTAACTACAATTATGGGAAAGCAATTAACCAGTTATCGCAAGACTCGAGCTTATCTCGGGACAACACATTAGCCATGCGTTTAGAGATAGAATGGCCCATCATTTGCCCAATCGAGGGTGGGAGCGAATGACTTGGGTCTATTTGAAGATGACGTCTGATTGCTAACATTGATTTTATCTCTAATGGTCTCTCGCATCGCTCTTATCAGTTATTTACTACAATCCGATTAAAGCATTAAAAGTTATTTATTATGAATTGCCATTTTCTCAAATTGTTTTCTAAATTTCAATTTAATATTATATATATATATAACGGGGGGGGGGGGGGGGAGAGAGAAAGAAGTTCGTATTTATTGCAGTATTTGTAGGTCATTGCAAATGATAAGAAATCCATATATTTGAAAAGATATCAAATAATTTAGTCTCCATGTTCAAATGGTTTACTATGCAATAAACTTGCTAAGGAAATTATTATTCTTTATACTAACAATAAAATTAACTGCATAGATAAATGATTAATGGGCACATAACCTGAGTGTAACCATGAATTAAATCAAGTTCAGAAAAAAAAGTTTTGTTTATTTAATGAAATTCAAAAATTTTATTCATGACACATAAAAAAAATATATTTAATATATGATTAAATCAAAAGTTATGAGGCCAGAAATGAAATACTTACATAAATATTAAGATATTTTGTTCGTTATCAGGAAAATTAATTCTAATGGTAATTTTTATACTATATAATAAATTTATTGCTGAGATAGGCGCTTTTAGATCTTTCTGGTTTCCCTTTCATATTTGGAATAAAAATATAAAAACCACTTTGTTAGAAAAACGTGAAAGGCTTATACTTTATAAAAAAGAACAGGGAATTTTTGTGTAATAAAAAGCTTCTTTTGGTTTCTGAAATATAAACCAATACTAATTTTATCTACGATATGGATATAAACCATGGGTCGCCAAACTTTTTTTTTTATCATCGACTACTATATAATTTTTCAAAATCTCCATCGACTTCCATAAAAGTAATTTTCTGTTAGTTAAAATAAAACCGATAAGATACTGTACTATGTACATTTTCTTTATGATTTTAAACATTTATTAAAGTAATAGTACATTGTGTAACAGTAGTTTGATGAAAAAAATTTTAATGTTGAAATTGAAATACCGTAATATTTATTCGACCACGGCTCAGATCGACGACCGTCTGGGAGTCTATATAGCACCACTTTGGCCACCTCTGATATAAACAAAAATATCTATCCTATAGTGAGAAAGAATGGGAAAGTTTTTTGTTGTAACGTCCATATTTCTTCAAAACATCCAAAATTCTTGAGCCACCTCCATTTTTTATTCTCTCACACTTAATTTTTATCTGTAATCGTTAGTCTAATCATCTATTCTACACTTTTTAATTGATATTTCTATAAATCAAAATTTTATTGATTTCTCGGTAGAAATGTCGACTAATAAATTTAACTGACAATGAGTATTTTCTTTCATAAAACCTAAATCTATTATCATCTTCCCAGACACTCATTTAAGTATACCAAAAAAAAAAAACAACTTATTCTATTCCGTACTTACATAACATTTCCTAATATTACTGTTTTTGAATATTAAAACATATTTTTAATGATAACTAATTTTTTTCTATTCTTTTAGTTAAAATAGATCGTTATATATACAAATTTTCAATATATGGTTTCTCGTTGGAGTCAATTATCCAAAAACAACTTTTTAAAATATAAACCTTTAATAATAATAATTAATAATATTTCAAATTTTTCAAAAGTTGAAGTTAGTTTCAAAATCATATATATTAATAACGAATGAAAAATAGAAGTTAAGGCTGAATAAATAATATATTGAAAAGTTTTCGTTTATATATTAATATAGATGCCCTATAGATAATAATTTCATATCATCGGATAAGTTTTAATTAAATTACATCCTTCCTGAATATGACTTTTGTTCAAAAAGACACAACCCCGGTGTGGACGGTTTCTGGTTGAGGTTTTAGATTTTGAATCTCTTTTTTTCTCAGTCGAAACCGTCCACTACGTAGTGTAAAATAAGTTTCCCATTTTACCATCATGGAGGTTAGTTTTGGACGCTGAATAAAATCCCTATCCGTGGTCTATTTCAACTGTCAACAGCAGCAGCAGCAACTCAACGGTGGCTCATCTCAATGTGTGTGCGACTTTCGCGTCTCGACCAACTGTCACACGTTTTTCAAACATTAATACACGCCTCCCCCCGCCCCAATCCACCCCCGCTCATTCATCTCATCCCATTATCCCTAAGGCAACCTTCATGCATTTTACTCTTCTTTTCATTCTATTCCTCTCGTACAAACAATTTCGATCTGCCAACCGTAAATTTTTATTTCAATAATAAAACTAACGAACCATTTTTATAATTTCTTACAATTATTTTGATGGATTGATTTATTTCTTTAATCTACTTACTTTGTCAGTCGAATCCTTTAATGATTTATTTTCAAGCCACCAGGTGATTTTCGCCGGTGGCCTACTTCCAATTGTTTGACAGACTAGTTCATATTTTCGATCTGCTGATAATGGCTGATTGGAACTCAGTATAGCTGCGCTGAGTGGTTTAACTGCAAAATGAAAATAAGAAAGATAATATAACAAACATATTTAGAAGAAAAATTCAATATATAAATATTATTATAGAATAAAAGTAAAACTTATATTTAAAGAAATTGTTATATAAATTAAATAGAAAGAAAAAACTAACCAAAATTCGAGAAAGGCGAGGGAACAGTGTTAAATACAATTGTTCATTAAAAAAACATATATCTTTATTTTTACGATCAGTTTAGAGGAAAAAAATGAAAACGTAGTAGGTATTGACCCTCTCCATTTCTTAAAAGTTGATAGAAAACTACAAATTTTGAATAATTTCATTATTCTAGCTCAAACCGTTCGTTTTTGCGTAATCTTGTCTACATATACACATACACACACACACACATATATATATATATATATAAATTTTTCTCACTCTTAGTGAAAATGACTCAGGGTCCTTCAAAACGTATAAAAACATCAAAATCTCAACATCGAAAATTTATCTCTGGCGAAATAGTAAGAAATTAAAAGTCCATTTGTTATTAAAATTGAAAGAAAACCAAAATTCTATTTCTAATTGGAAAGAGGATGGTGAGGGGTTTAATAAAATGCATCATGGCGATCTGTACTAATTTAAATGATAAAGGAATCTAGACTAGACTAGACAAGAATAAAGTATAAAAATAATATGAATTAGCTGGAGTTGATATTATATTTAAATTAAATTTAATTAATTATAAATTATAAATTAAAATTAATAAATAATATTTATTAAACCAGTGCATGTTTGGCTCTTTGTTGATGGCACCACGTCACGTATTGGCGCGTGAGCAGTTTTATAGAATTTTTAATCATGTGAAAAATTATCAAACCTATATCTTTATTTTTCTCAAAGGTTCATCCGAATTATTCTTAAAGGATATTTAATTCACTAAATTATGAATATTCACTGTAATTATTTCACTTTTGTTATTACATTAAATCCATCACTCGACTTACAATTTCAACGTTAACTTTTAAAGCTTATTCAATCCTAGAACACACATCACATCCTTACTATACGACAATATATATATATATATATATATATCTAAAATATTGATTGTATATTATTCATAAACTTGTTTTATACAATTTAATCTAAAAATCCATCACCATAATATTATCATATCTGATGTCACATGTCACAGAAAAAAGCATGTTGTGGTATTGGGTGTCCACTTGTTCTTTCTTATATCTTATTTATACATTATACATGAATGAATACACCTGCAAGCTCAGAAATTGAATTTATTTTCATTTTCTATCTTTCTAGCTTACGGGGTCTCAGTTTCTGAAATTAAAGGATGGTCAAATGAAGTGCGATTCTTCACTATATTCAAGGGATTTAATCTACATTTTTTCGGTTTATAGAAGATTTTAAAATTAAATTAAATCTATCTAATCTTATTATGCTAGCTAAAATTGTTTGTTTGTATATATGTAAATTTTACTAATTGGATGTAAATAAAAATAAAATGTATTTTATATATTTAAAAATATTCGCAAAAACAATAATGATCAATTTTCTTATGAATTTATTTATTTAGATAAAACAGTTTTATTTTTAATAAATTGCAATTATTGAATTAAAACTACATTCTTCAAGGCCTTTATAAATTTAATTTTATCATTAAATTCATTTATTAATTTGTCAGATTGTCTACGTTGGTTTTCCCATTGGTTTAACATCATTTGGCTGTTAAAATAATACTTTAAAATCCCACAGTTCAAATTATTATTTTTATTTTATTTTTTTTTATTTAAATATTTTATTAAATTTATTATTAATAAATTGAATAATCAAATAAGCAAAATCTGTTTTTAAACATTTAAACATTTAAATATTCTAAATTTAAATTGGGTGGCTGGTATTGCTGGTTGCATACATGCCAGGGGCTCCTAGCCAAGTAAACCTTCAGTCAGTCGCTGTCGTCGTGTGAGTGCGCATGGCGTAGCACACCGGGCGGGCGACGCTCTGTTTCAGCGAGAGTGTAAGTGAATTTTCCATTAAAATTATCATAATTCACTAATACTAGGTAACCAATTAATGCCAATCTTTCCACTTACATACAAAGATCATTGTAAAATTGTTTGAAATGATTTACTGATTTTTTTATTGGCACTTATCACTTAAAGAAGGGGTAACGTACCATTCATCCCCTTAAGCGTTAATATATAATTGAATATATAATATATTGGTATGTTGGTATGTTCATTCAACACCTTCATATCATTGTACCTGTCCATGAGTGTTCATGTCTGCTACAATGAATATAAATTTAATATTAATTCTAGAAATTCCCACACAAAGAATTATTTTAATATATAAATTTGTATTTTAATTTCTAATATTCTATATCATTTCAATTTTTAAATTGATTCTATAAATTTTTATTTTAATTAAATACAATTATTTGATCTTATATTTATTAAATTATTAGGGTAATATTTGAATATTTCTTCTTTGCTATTTATAAGTCCACTATTCATTTTTTCAATATAAAAAAAAAGCTGGAGTGTCTCCACTCGACTATCTCGCAAATTTGAATTGGATTAAATAACATACATTAATTTATAATTAAATTATAAATTAAAATTAATAAATAATATTTATTAAACCAGCGCATGTTTGGCTCTTTGTTGATGGCACCACGTCACGTGTTGGCGCGTGAGATTTGCAGTGTTAAAAAATTAATTCTGGTACTTTCAGCAAATAAATCAAGCTGAAATTCTAGTTATAGCAGTTTTATACAATTATTAATCATGTGAAGAATTATCAAACATATATCTTTATTTTTACGGTCACTTTAGAAGAAAAAAAATCAAAACGTTGTAGGTAATGACCCTCTTCCGGACGAGCTATATTTCTCAAAAGTTGATAGAAAACTATGAATTTTGAATAATGCCCATTTACCAAATTTCATCATTCTAGCTCAAACCGTTTTTGCGTAGCGTAATCTTGGTTATATACATACACACACATACACACACAAAGAGACAGACATTTTTCTCAACCTTAGTGAAAATGATTCAGGAACTTTCAAAACGTATAAAAACATCAAAACCTCAACATCGAAAATTTTCGTGATCGCAATACTATCTCTTACGAGATAGTAAAAACGGAGTGTTAAGAAATTAAGGTGCCTTATGCAACATGGTTGGGTAAATGAATTGGGCTAGAAGAGGAGGCAATTTATAATTTTCTTCTAATTCAGATTTAGAACAAATCGGACAACATTATATCAAATCTCGCTAAGGACATTCAATATTTCTGTACACAAATTATTCAGAGTCTTGGCAAAGCGAAATCTTTATTTCATATTCATGTATTGTCATCCAAATCTAAACAGTATACAAAGTTTTAGTTCGATTGGTCAACTGCAACAGTGTTAAAAATGAGTTACTAGATTTGAACCATACAGAAAACCAAGCACAAGTTAAATAAAACACTGTAAAAATACAATTAGGAAATTTATTATAATATTCATTTGAAATAACTAATACTATTAATTATATTTTTAAGTCAAATAAATTTATATCTATTTATTAATGATTATTTAATGAATGAATGAAAGAATTTTTACATATTATATAATATATACTATGTATATTCTAAAGTATAATTTAAATTGCCATATTTTGATTAATAAAATTCTACTATCATTAATATTTCTAGTACCATTATTTAATTAAATACATTGTTCCAGTATATGGTAAATACTTTCTCATATTACGAATTGAAAATAACAAATATTCTCAATTTCGTGTATCGATAATAATAATAATAATAATAAAATATTCATATAACCAATCTACTGGTTCTCAAAAGATGATAAAAAAAGATGAATATTATAAAAGTCACCTTGTCGAAATATAAATGGACATGTCGCTAGGCACTACTCTCGTTTCCATTAGCAAACACATTAGTAACAGTGAATGGGAATCAAAAGTTTACCATCCATCTCTGACGGAGATAAGTTAGATCTTTTGTAAACTTTGGAGTTTTTGATTGATATAATGAATAAAATAACATAGGGAGATATTCGAATTCAAAATATGTACTTGAAAAAAAAAAGACGAGAATATCATATTTTATTTATTATAACAAAATATATTGTATATTTTTTATGTTAATGAAAATGTGGTACATTTTATTAAAAAAAATTTATATAATTTCTATGAAAAATACAATAAAATTTAATTTATAATTATTATTATAAAATCAATTTCAAATAAATTCTATAAGTTACTAAAATATATAATTTAAAACTATAAAAAGATTAATAATATATAAAAATATCTACAGTAATTAGTTTAGCGCACAAATGTTAGTAGAAGTAGACATATATTGTATTTTTATATGGAAAGAATATTATTAAAAGAAATGAATTTAGTTTAGTTATATATCGAATCATTATTATAATATATTTATTAGATAAGATTCTATTAATGATAAAGACTTCGAACTTGAAACAAAAGAATCATTTAATTATTCTCTTTTATTACTTATTCGATGATTATTAACATAAGACAACTGTAAAGGACTTTTCAATGAGGTACATTTTAGGTCTTTTATTTATACATGTGTTCGATACCAATCACTATTTAAATCATTTCAAATGGAAAAGAACTTAATTACTACTATCAAAAATAATTAAGCTGAGATTTAACTATAATCAGAATAGTATTTATATTCTCTTAAAAGTGAGTCATGGCCATTCAATACAATTTATGTATGTATAATAAAAAGAAAATTCATTCACTCTCGACTAATATACGTTTTTAATGTACATCCATTCAAATAAATTCCAAGTAATTTTATTTTTTATCATTAGTTTGACAGACTATTAAGAAAATGATAGAATATTAAAAAAAGGCTCTCATTAATTATTTTTTACTTTGAAAAATATAACAATTTCAAATTAAATTTTAAAGACGATCGTAATTTTTCAACATTCTATTACTCTATAAAAAAAGTATATTAAGAAAAAAAAAAAAAATTGTTAAACCTTTTAGCAATTAAGAAAAGCGATTTTTATTTTTGTCAAGTTGACTTTACATGAATATTTCATTAATATCGAAAGAAAGTACACAACGTGTACTTATGATCCATTACCACGAAGCAGTGAAGAAGAGAACGGAGGTAATGATATACGCAAGATAGGGCAAAGTGCCCTTCAACTCTATCCTATAGTTTGACTCTTGTCAGTCGCCAGCACCCTTCAGCTTATCGGATTTAATGTTCTTTCGACAGTTCAGTGTATTAATAATAAATATAAGAAGAAAATTGTAGAAGATAAAGGGAGGTGGAAGGAAATATTTTTGTTTATTTATCAAAAAAGAAGACTCTTATAAAAATAATCAATTTAAATTACTTAAAACATATTTTAAAATATAGATAAAGTATTATTTTCATAATTTTTTCAATAATTCTGATAAATGTAAATGAATATTTAACTGGGATAAATATTTAAATGAAAAGTATGATTCGATTTCTCTCTCTTGACAACTCTAAATAATCATTGAATTGTGTGGATGAGATTCAAAATGAAATATGACATTTATTTCAATCCAAATTACACACATTTATTTAAAAATTAATCGCATTGTATATTAAATTATAATTATTATGATCTTGGTTAAATTTGAACCTTCGTCCTCAGGTTCAGTAGTTCAACAAATTAACGCTAAGATACACATTTGATAAAATAAACATCGTACTTAATCTACTAAAAGATAACTAATTTATATAATATTTTCTTTGACCTCTATGCCTCTTTAGGCATAGTTAGGTTCATAAAATCGAGAAGGTTGAGTTGGGCAGATTATAGGAAGAACGTGACAAATATATTTGTGGGGAAACCGATTGGGAAACATCCGGTTGGATGACCAAAGACACAGTTGGCGGATAATGTAGGAAGGGACGTAAGAGAGATGGGAGAAAATACGAGTTGGATGGGTGTTGCTCAGATTTGGGACACTTAATACTATATACTATATTTTTTACTTTTTCAATATATTCCTGTTAATTTAGTTAATACAATTCTGAATAATATTTTAATTGCAACAATCTCTGACAATTTACCTTTTTATAATCAGGACTGGGCAATAACGCTTTACAAGTTCAAAAATTGAGGAACGTCCCAGCCATGTTTATAATATATTATTATTAATTTAATGATGGCCTTTTCATCGTACAATGTTAATCAGATTAAATATAGAATATGACATATATAAATATATATATAGAAATTTGTTTTGCCATTAAATTATATAATAAAGAAATAAAGTATGTTTATATATATAAATAATTTTTTATTTGGTTTTTGTTGTTATATGTTTGTATTTATTAGCAAAAAGTGTAATTGAATCCTATAAAAAATTTATTAAATTAATTTCGTTAAACTATCTCATTTATAATATAAGAGAATAAAATATTTAAATAAATTTCATTGGTATTTATTTTATTATTACTGTAATTATATACCTATTATTGTCCTAATCAAACTTTTTTTTATTTTGAGATTTCCGATGTCATTTAAATTTGATGAAATTTTAATGTCCTTATATTATTTTTTTATATTGAAGATATCTTGTTATATATGATATTATGATATGATGATAGTTTAGAAGTTTGAAGATGAATTTATATATTTCACATTATTTTATTATTATAAATTTTTAAAATTTTTTTTTTTTTTTGATAGACAAAATTTAGCAATTTATCAATTGTTGATGAAAATATATTGTTACTTCATAGTGAATTGTTCAATAACGATGATGGGGATTAAGGACTGATCAATCAGTTTCTGAAAGTTTCAATTTCACCGTCAGATGTCGTGGGTGAACCCATTCTTGATTTGGACCCAGAGTGACAAGAATATCAAAATAAATTAGTCATGAACCCCAATGTAATCATTTGACATTCAAACCACAGATTTGTAATATCGCCTCATCAGGCACCTCAATGAAACCCAAACATCATCATTACGCCCCTCAAACAAATAACCACAAACTAATGCACCGTCAGTTTAGACATCTATTGTTCCCGTTCTAGACGCCCACAACGTTATCTCGTTTCTCCCTAAGAAGCAGAACATAATAACATCCGCACATTTGAATTTGGATAAAGTATTAATATTCTGACAAATAGTTATTTATTTATTTATTATGTATTATTAAAAAAATATTCATTATTTTTATAATATAAAAATATTAAAATGAATAAACATTTTGTTTAATTCTAAATAGAATTAGAAAAATAAACAATTTAGCGTTTAGGAAAAAGAATTAAAATCAGGAGTGTATTTTGTTTTTTTTATTTAAATACTAATTATTGAAATTTTAATCCCAATTCCAAAAACTTTCTTTAACGTTTATGAAATTAAATATTAATCCTTGTTATATATTTTTTTTTTAATTCATGGTATTATTACACTTGGAGAATTTGTATGAAAAGTAATTTCCGAAATATTTTTGTTATTTATTTATGATTATGATTTTTTTTTTTATCCATTTCAGACTGTGACAAACTTCAAGCCTAGTCCATCTCCAGTTGCAACCAAGTGAGTATACATCCCACCCACCATTCATTACAATAAACGTAGCGTTCCTCAATATTTAACCAGCCTTTTGGTTGAATGCAACCATTAAATAGTAAACATTTCATAGTGTGGTTCAACAAAACGCTTTTTCATCATTCTCCCTCTCACTGTTTCTCCTGTTGTTAAATCCCTAATGCTTTGTCTCTCTCTCTCTCTCTGTCTCTTTCACTCTTGTTGTGCTCAACAGTGCAAGAAGAAAGAAATCCTCGCCACACACACACTTGCATATGCATCAGCCTCAGGGACATTAACAGAGGATTGTGGGGGTGGCGGATGGGAAGGGTGGGACACTAGATAGCTGAAGCTGGTGTGTGTTTAAGTAGCGTGTTGTTATATTATAAATAAAAAAAAAATGAAACATTGTTTTTAATTTTCTGCGCGTCCTCGATGACATTCATCTGGGCACCGTTTATAAATCATTCCACTCAGGGGGATGGTAGGATGGGATTTGAGGGATGAGACGGGGGTTTTAGAATTGTCAACGACTGACTGTTTTCTCTCATATTGCACCAATCCACTCTCGCCCGACCCCATCACTATTGTGAATCAAATTATTCTCCATTTTTTTTTTTTTTTTTTGTTCACTTGACATTCCCCTTTTTTATGTTTTTATTTATTTTTCCATCGAATGTTTAATTATATGCAAGAAAGTTTCACGTCCATGGTTTATATTCTATTAATCAATTGAATATCAATAAGGATTTACATAATTAAAAGAATTCATAATTAAAAATCCATTGATATATTTCTATGATTATTTTTTATATCAAAATAAGCTTTAATTAAATTACAAATCCCTATATATTCCTAATAATAGACAAATATAAAGGTCAATTTCCACAATATTCAAGATACTTCAAATAACATAAGATAAATATTTATTTATTATTTATTGCAATAGTTTTACTTTAATTTAAATTTCAAAAGATTTTTTTATTAATAAATAATAAATAAATGCGAAATTGGGTTAAAATGTGTTTGGACAGTAGGTATTTTCGAATAAAAATAAATAAAAAACAAATAAATAAATAAAATAACAGAAATAATTTTGTAGTTAAGAGCAGTTATTTTCCAATAGTTTTTTTAGGTAAATATATATATATATAGGATTTTTTAATTATCAATACATATTTCATGAAATTGAAAAACGTAATTTCATAAACAAAAACTTATTATTTAAAAAGCAATCAAATTTTTATTTTATTAAAATATTTTATATTTTTGTACTATAAAGTGAACAAAAAAAAATGTTAAATTAATAAATAAATAGATTTATTAATAAATAGTTGAACTAATTGAATATATTTGATTAAAAAAAATTCAAAATACTAAATATATCAATCTCTAATTAAAAATCTGCTTTATAGTATTAAAAATTGATATTTCAACATTATCTTTTATGCTCTTTTAATTATTTCCCTTTAATAATACCTCAAAAGATACATACACTTTTTAGGGAATCGTTCGGAATTTTTTTTCCCTCTTTTATTATTTCTTGACACAATAATCCCCCATCAGCTCGATAAAAATCCACTTAAGCGTCTCTCCAGATATCAAATAAAACGAACAAAAAAAAACACACAGGAGTGAAATTAAAATGAAAAATTAAGAGTCACTCAATTGGAATTAAGAGGGAGGACGTTCTATTTCATTTTCAGTGCAGAAGGATGGTGAAGGTGGTGGGGAGGGGATGACTTGAGATGGCCAAAGCCTAAAATATTCATAGGGTCCAAGAAATGGGATGGTCCCGTAGGATTTAGCGGAGAGAGTGATGGGAGGGGTTGAGGGTGGGAGGGGAGGAAAAGAGAGAAAGAGAGAGAGAGAGAGAGAGTGAGATTCGTCCGCCCAGAAAATGACAACAAGAGTAATGGTTCAATTTGTCTGCGCGGCGCCGGATCGATTTACCCGAAAGAGAAAGAGAGAGAGAGAGACAGGAGAGGAAAAGAAAAAGAGCCCGGTGAACATCGAGAGAATCCCTGATAAATCGCATCGCGGGGGCGGCTGATTTTATCTCTATTTTTCCGGCGGCACAAACTTAAGTTGCCATCGAAACAGCAAAAGTGAGTTACGCTTCCGATTCTTAAATGGCGTCAAGGAAATAATTACAAAACAACAACCTACAAGCCTTTAAATGCCTTTGCCCATTTGAAATTCTGCCTGTATTTATCTTGAAAGCAATCTTCCTGAATGAAGATTTAGCCGCGATTTATTTATTGCCTTTGCTTGTCTTTGCTTGTCACATTAATCCTTATTATCATAAATTTTAGAAATTTTCCATTGTTCTTTTATTATATTTATTTATTATGTAATTTATTAGAGTTAATGTGCCATCCTTAATTATTTAAAATTTTTAAATATAGGTATAATTAAGAAAAAAAAGGAATTAAAAAAATATTAAAATAATGAAATTCAAAATATACTAATTTAAACTTTAGCTAAAAATCTGTTAAAGTAAACAGAAAAAGAAATAATCAATAATCTAATGTAAACATTATTATTAGACAATGACTAAATACAGGGTGATCCGATAGTATCTATTCCGAAAGCTTTAAAATTTTGAGAAAAAAGATTTAGTAATAACGTTTGTTATATCGATCTTGACTCTCTCTTTTAGATATTTATGACATTATGATTCACACTATTGTTATTCATTTATTTATTTATTCTTTGTTTTCAGATTCGTTCATTGAAAATAAAAGCAAAAAAAGTATTCAGATCAATTGGAGAATAAAACTTTTTAAAGCAGGGATGTCCAACCTTTTAATTTAATGGGCCACATCGCAAACTTAAATATTTAACTGGGCCGCAAAATTACCAGAATATGTTAAGCCTAGCTAGTGAATGTCTCAAAACTTATGGAGATTTTTGGGGATAGAGGTGGTTTTTTGTTTTTGAATGTTGCAGCCTTTTTTTTATAGCCTCTAAGTTATAGGTCGCTTGCCGGACTGTGAATTCTTTAAAATTTAACTCCAAAATGAACCGATAGTGGGCCGCATCAAAACTTTGAGTGGGCCGCAATGCGGCCCGCGGGCCGCGAGTTGGACATCCCTGTTTTAAAGTATATTTGATTATTTATTTATTTATTAGTTTATTCATTATAAAGTGTATTGTATTCTAATGATGAGAAGAAAAGGCTAATTCTCTGCTAATATGTAGTATTTTGATAAGAGTTCAAATAAATTTTCTTATATTTTAATTTTAATAAAATAATATAATATTAAACCAATGTTATTATAAATATTAGGTCCCATAGGGTGGGAGGTAGCTAAGCTGCCTCACTTTCTCGTGGTCCCGGGGGCAAGGGAATTTCTCTAACCGTGGTCTATAGGATGTAGTCAACCCAGCCTCCGGGATCAAAATTGGGAAAGCTACTTGATAGCGCCTCCGATCAAGAAAATCAAGGTAAAGGTGGAGAGAACCCGTTCTACTGATCATAGGACTTCTAATTGATATAACCGACTTGATATACGTTGTCCTTGCGTAAGATGTATAAAATTCAGAGGTATTTTTTATTGTAAATATTACTAAAACCGAATTACTATTCAAATCTAAAGTTTTATTAAATTATTCATAGTATTATTCTAAACCATAAAATGTTATCTCAATATAGAACTATTAAAAATAAAAAGATTTATTGAAATAATTTCCAAGTTCTATATTATTTTTGACATGTGATAGAATGGTTTTATTATTAATTTAAATATGCCGGAGGACTTAATTATGTTCCAATTGTTTTCACTGGTTAGAGAGATTATTGAGAAATCTTATTATTTTATTTTACATTTTTATGTTCCTCTTTTTAGTCATAAAGAGGAAATTAAATTCCAACTATATAAACTTTTAAATGAAATAAGAAAGTCAAGAGAAAACAAACACATTTGTTTAAATAGGTAGAAATAAAAATAAAAATAAAAAAAAAAAATTAGTAGCAGCATATTAAGTTTTCAATTTTTTAAAGACATTTTTTTTATCTATTTAAATATGTTTATATAAATATTTCAGATTGTAAAGAGTCGTATATATATACAATATATATATATATTGGATTATATTTCCGTGAATGTTATTATTATTATTACTATCAGATTTATCGGGGATATAATCACGTATTTTTGTGAGATTGTTTTCTCAACGTGTCGGCACCTATTTTGGCGCCATTTTCAAGAGAATATTTAGGTGAGAATATTTTTGGGATTCTGAATCTTAGTCTGTGTGATCAAGGGTTAATATCGGGATTTTGGGTTGATAGGTTGAGTGGTTTTGTACTCACTGCGTTGCTGTGGAGTTCCCAAGAATCCTGGGCAATCCTGAGACTGACACACGACCGCACTCAACAACAACCCGAGGCTGACTGGGGTACAATACCAAAATATTCCCACCTGAATAATCTCTTGAAAATGGCGCCAAAAAGGGTGCCGAAACGTCAAGAAAACAATCTCACAAAAATACGTGATTATATCCCTGATAAATCTGATAGTAATATATATATATATACACATATTATCTTACGGTTTTCTTCGATAGATTTATTAATTTTTCAAAAAAAAACTCGAGGAGATAAACTAAACCAAATTACAGTAATAATATTATTGTGTACTAGGTGCTCAGAGCTCCGCCCCATGTACCCCCGAGTGGTACATAGTATTTGGTTGAAAGTAGTAAAAGGTTTTCATCCATTTTGTTTTAATCAGTATATAACATGAAACATTCATTTCTTTTCGTGTTCTTATTTAAAATATATTTTAATTTAATCAGTAAATTAATTATAGATATATTATTATTATTGTATACGTTATATCTATCTATCTATGTGGCTCAAAGATACTCGTAAGTTCTTGGCCGTAAAAACTAGATTTCTCCAAGTGTCCCTATCCTGAGCCCTTGTCCCATCTCTCTTGCGCCCTTGGTTTTCCAAGCGGACGTTTTCCATTCGGTCTCCCCACCAATATCTTTTTCCTCTCCCATTCTAGCCATGTGCCCTGCCTATCGCAGCTTTTTCCCTTTTATAACCCTAACTATTTCTGAAGATGCAGAGAGGTCATGCAGTCTCCGCCATTCCCCGGTGACCTCATCTTTCTTTGGCCAATAAATGCTGGAAAGAATACTCTGAATCTACTCTCATCTCCCAGGGTCATAGACCATGCCTCCCACCCATATAATACAACAGGAAAAATAATTGTTTTATATATTTTAATTTTGATCCCGTTTGTAATAATTTTGATGAGATAAGCCTCTTTACTGCATGATAACAGGTATTTCCCGATTGCAACATCGATTTAAATTCTTCTCAAATATTATTATCCTTCGTGATTACATTCAATTTGTCTACATATTCAAATTCTACATTTTATATATTAAGATTTTGTATGTTAATACTCTTCCTCTTTGTTACTAAATATTTTTTCTTATCACTATTTTTTTCAAACCTCCATTAATTTTTCCTCGCTATCTGTAATTGCAATTGCCGAATCTCATATTATATTTAAGTCGTCTGGATAACCTAATATTTTACAATTGAATTCCGCATCTTACTCTTTTTTTACTACCTTCAAGACAAATTTGAAGATCAAAATTTAAAAAAGTTTATCAGTATCTATTGAGTCATGCGTATGATTTACTAAAGTCTACAAATAATTAGTGAACAGAAATATTGAATTCACGGTTTTTTTTTTCTAATATCTCTCATAATGAAAATATGTATCTTAATTAAAGTTGATCCATTTGGCCTGAACCCGCAATGATATCTCCTAATATTTCCTCCGCCTATGGTTCTTAAGTATTGTATATATGTTATAATAGTGAAATAGAGTATAATATTTCTTGATCATTACATTTTGATATTTTATTTTCATTTTTAGATTATTATTGAATATTTTTAATTATAATTAAACTTGAGAAAATGCAAAGTTAGAGAATTGAGACAATTTATAAAATAAAATTAACATAATTGCAATATGCAAAAATTTTTAAATTCTGAGCAATGTGCAGACAAAAACCTTTTTTTTATATATAGATGAGAGATTCGATGGCGAAATTTTGATGATGTTATACGTTTTGAAGGTCTCTGAGTCATTTTCAATAAGGTTGAGAAAAATGTTTCTCTCTGTGTGTGTAGACAAGATTGCGCAAAAACGGTTTGAGCTAGAATAATGAAATTTTGTATACGGGCATTATTCAAAATTCGTAGTTTTCTATCAACTTTTGACAAAAGCAGCTCATTCGCAAAAGGACCATTGAAGCTAAAAGCAGTTGAAAACAAATACATTTCATAAAAATTTGCTAAACTCACAAATATATAGTATTAATCCAAAAAGTCTTCTTATTTCAAGAAAATGAAATCAGTGAAAATTTTGTTAAAAACTTTAAATCTTATGATCGGATAGATAGAATCACACACCTAATTCAATACAAAAGAGGGTGGATGATCTTTTTTACCCCACTGTCATTTAAAGAGAGAAAATATGAAACACTAATTAACTTATTAAATAAAGTAAATTTTCAAATTTACTTATTCTAAATAATCATTTATACCTACTGGCATAGACTGGTATAGACTTAAGGTACCTTAATCAATTTTGTATAAATTTTGTTTAAATTTTGTTTTTTTATCTCGGATTTAAATCATCTTTTGATAGCTCTTTACTTTTCTATTTTTATTAATTCTATTTAAACCCATTTATGAAAATATCAAAACAATATTCCAAAAAACCTAATATATATGATATATCTATCATCTTGATATTATCTTGATATTATACTATAAACCATATTTTATTTTCCAATAGTTTCTTTTAAAATTTTTATTTGTTTATTTATTTTCTAAATTCCATTAAACTTGATAACCATTCATTTCTTATATTAGAAAACTCAAATATATAAATTTATTTTAAAATTGTTATGTAAATATTAGATGCAGAATTAATACGATTAATAATTAATAATAGAGTATACTATTTAAATATTTCAAGTTTAAATTGGGTGGCTTATATTGCCGGTTGCCTAAATGCCAGGGGCTCCTAGTCGAGTGGACGCTCGCTCAGTCAGTCAGTCAGTCGATTTCGTTGTGTGTGTGCGCATGCCAACTCAAACCAGGCGGGCGGCGATGACGCTCTTTCTCTCTCTACTATATCAAATCGTAAGTGTATTTTCTATTGAAATTATCATAATTCACCAATATAAAGCGATCAATTAACATCACCCCTACCATCATTGTAATAAAGTCTCAAATGATTTACTGATTTTTTTTAATAATTATTTTAATAGAAAAATATCATATTTGTTTTTTATTTCATATTCATATTATGAATGATATTTTATTTATTAATATATATATGTATATTTAACGTGATATATCTGCATATTACTCAAAATTTAATTTAAAATTATTTACACATTTTATTAGAATTTGAAAATGTATATATCTTCTTTTCTTCTAATTAATCTCTTTTCTATTTCATTTTTCACATGTCATTTAATATAATAGGATATATTATATATCGTATCCTATATATATATATTTCTATTTATTATTATTATTCTATTTTTTAATATTTTCTATTCAATATGAGTTGATTTTTTTAATATATATTTGGATATTATTATTCATTTAAGTAAATATAATTTTTTTATTTTCAATTTGAAGTGACATTTATTCTAGAGACGCCCAAACGGTAGGGCTAATTTATTTTATTTTTTTCTTTTATCTTGTAATTTACTATTTAATTTATCTAAAAAAATGATAAATTATGATAAATATTTATTCTTTCAATATTAATTATTTTCTGAGAATTCGACATGATTATCAAAATCAAAAATCAATTGAAATTTAAATAGAAATCATTTTAACATTCTCTTTTAATTATAAATAGATAATAGAAAAGGTCAGTTTTTAATATTTTCATTTATTAAACAAGAATTTTATTATGAGTTTTTGAAATATATCTAAATATTATTATTTCATTAAAAGTTATAATAACGAAAAATTAATATGTGATACATTGATTAACAAGTTTCAAAGTATTTTTAATCTGCATTAAAAAAAATACAACTGATTATAAAGGCAGATATTTTATTAGAATGAATTAATTATAAATTTGGAAATAATTTTAAAGCTCGGAAGCTTCTATTAGCTAAACAGCGTAGGCGTTACGTTATATATATTATATATTACTCGTATTCTATATTCTATTGTATATATCTCGAGACAACTCCCAATATATTTACTTGTTTTTCTTATTTTGATTTCAAGCAAGAGCTATTGAACTAATATATAATATAATATATGTTATCTTTTTTATAATTACACACAAAAAAACATCTGATCAGTTAATTTATAAAATATTTCAGTTAAATAGAATTTCTATGCTGAATTTAAATTTGAATATAAGAAATAGAAAAATTCGTAACTCTTAAATGTTATACCATTATGTATCGCTAAATATACATTTATGTAATTAGAAGAAAATTATAAATTGCCTCCTCTTCCAGCCCAATTCATTTACCCATCCATGTTGCATAAGGCATCTTAATTTCTTAACACTCCGTTTTTTTAAATTTAAAATACAAGGAGAGAAAGAGTTTTAAATTATATTCGAATAGTCTATATATTCTATATATCAGTATTTTTTTCTAAATTTAATACCAAGTTGATTTTCAAAATTCTTAATTCTTAATGCATATGATTGATTACATGTGTTAAAATTTAAAAAAATTCAAATATTCTAATTTTTAAATTTATATACAATTTAATATTATTTTTTATTAATATCATATCAAAAAAGAGAATTTATTAAAAATTAAAAATAAAAAAGAAGCCTATTAATAAAAAAATATAATAGAATACAATAATTTTGATTTAAAACAAATTACTTCTTTTGTAAATTGTATTATGTATCCTTTACAAAAATGTATTCCTCTACTAATTCCCTTTAGAATACGCCTATAAAATAACTTCGTGTATATTATTTGATTTGGGAACAAATTCTAATTAAGTAAAAATTATTAATTCACAAATTTCTAGGATATTTAATTTTTTCGTTCTTAAATACATTTATTGAATTGTTTTTTTTTTGTTTTTTTTTTTGTTATTTGGATCTAAGGCCATTTCGATTATGTTAGACTTATTTTATTTTATTTATTTAATCTATTTTTATATTTTTTCTGCATTTGGTAAAGCTTAAATTTTCCACCATTAGTCAATCCAGTTTCCGCAATCAAAATTTTGAAGCTACTTATAAAAAGAAAATCAAGGTAAAGGTTTACAGGGTTGATAGGCGTTGTCATTGCATAGGATGTACAAAAGTCAGAGGTTCTTTTTTATACGTAAGTAAAAATTATTAATTAATGACTAATTTAATGAAAATATAAATTTATAGATGAATATATTATTAATATATAATAATATAATAATATTGGCAAGCTATTTATTATTTTGTAAAGTTCCTTAGATACAGTAATTATTTTCTACGATGAAATATAAATTAAGATGTATTTTTAAATAGAGGATTATTTGACAAACAAAAAAAAACTTATCCCATGAGAGTTGAACTGGCTGAAAGCGACAGTCAATTTCAAAGGGAAAGAAAGATCAATCTTTGATAGAATCTCGGGCAAATTCCCATTCATTCATTCATTAACTTTAATAAATGTGTTGAATCGGTGAAGGAGGCATCTCTCGTGTAGGCAAGAGGGTGCGGAACGAGAAGCAGAACGCGCCAACCAGGACTAGAATTAATCGTAGACGTGGATGTGATTGATTTCAGCCACGTCGGCAAATCGTGCCGATAAATTATAGACAAAGAAGACGATAGGATGAGGTGAGAGGGAGGATGGGGTGGGGAGAGGAAAAAAAACGAATGAGTTGTTGGGTGGGTAAAGTAAAAAGTAAATAGTAGAAAAATGAAAAAGTTAACAGGAAATGATAGGACAAATTAATTCTATTCTGTAGGAAAAGTTTTTTTTTTCCATTGGTCTAAGTAGAAGAAAATTTTATTAATCATGATTTTAATCAAAAAGAATTACTAGACTTCAAAGATATTTGTTTTTTTATTTGTATTTCGATCAAACATTAATCAAGTTTACTTATTACTTTAAAAGGCTAAAATTAAATCGAATAAATAACTTGATTGATTAAATCTATTAAGAATTTTGTATTTTTTCCAAATAGCAAAAAACGTTAGTAATGAATAAAAATTATCAATTTAAAATTTATTTATTATTTTAAATTTGCTTTTGATAAAGATTCCCTTCTACTTGAATGAGTAATTGAGATAGCGCTGAACCACTCGAATTTTTATTAAATATCATTTTTTCGGAATCAAAACGAACAAATAAATATATAAGAAAGCCTTTATTAAAGCTTTTGTGGTTATTTTGATAATTATTAAGGGAATTTGTATTCTGCAGTTTTACAGATAAAGCCATTTATCATTTAACTACAAACAAAACTTTTATAAGGAGAGTATTACTAATTAATTATAGATTACTAAAAATATTGCAATTAATATGTTTAGAGTAAATAAAATCCAATTTAGCTCAATATTTATAGCCCAGGGATTAGAAACTGGATGGTTCAAATAACACCAAGTTTAAAAATTCAAAAATTTGATTTGATAAATAAAAATAAATCTAAATCTCTAAATCGATGGTTGATGGTTTCTCTAGGATCACATCTATTCAATATAGACTCTGTATTAAGCCAATCATCATGTAACGGTAATTTTTATTTTGATTAAATTGAATTTTATACCCTTTATAATATCATATATCATGAGTTATATGATATATTATATTAAAAAATACACATACACACATAGATAAATAATTGTTAGAATATTTTTTTTTCATTTTAAAAAAAGAGCAAACTGATCGATGGATATTAAAAAAATGTATGCATGGTTATATCATATATTCATATTCAAGGTTCGCCGATAATCAAGAATTTTATTTTAGATAAAAGAGAGAAGAGAAAAAAAAAATATTTGATGGAATGTCTATTTATAAAAGCGAATAAAGATTGAATATTAGAATTCATGTCTCTTTGACGTTTAAGAAGGGTTTTCCTATTTATAAATTGTTTGCATTTTTCTTCTGCGAAAAAGAAAGGTTGCTGTTTTATCGTTCATTCTTTCAATTCAATTTCACATTTCTATTCCAAGGAATCAACATGAAAAAATATAAATATTATTTTAATGTCTTTCATTAAAGAATAATATTTATGGCTCACATATATTAATTGTCTTACAAAACAATTTAAAATGTAAGAATCTCATTGTTTTTCATCAGATTAATAATTCAGTTTTTTTACTGTTTTCCAATATAACTAGATTTCAATTTTTTCACATTGGATTTCATAATTTTCATTAAATATTTAAATATTTTTTATTCTATTTATATAACTTGTCATAATATAAAATAGTTTTGGTCAGCCAAATCATGGTATATGAGATATTTTTGTAAAATTTTTATTTTTGTTTAATTTTGAATACTTCAAATTTTTATTTTTAATACCTAACAGGAAATATTAGGCGAAAATTTATAAACTTTAAAACAAACAAAAGAAAGGCAATTTATTCAAATTATTAGAAATTGTTTGCTAAACACCAATAAATTACTTAATAATTTCTGAAAGTGAATTTCTGAATTGTTTCCACTTTTCAAAAACGATCATTTAAATTGATAAATATTTTATTTTATTAATATTTCAAAGAAGATCATTTTATTTAGCAATGTATTAGCTAACTACTAGTAGTAATAGATATTATGATTTTATTCTTATATTATTTTATATCTTATTTTATTATCTGATATTATATTAATTTTATTCGTATATTATAAACATTTTTATGTTCATAATGTGTTCAACAGAGAAGTGAACAGAGTATAACTATAGTTTAAATTAAAATTGCATCCTTTATTAACTTTTAAAGGTTGTAATACAAACATTTTTTTAGAAGAATGAAGGCTTCAGAAGGAAACTTATTTTTGGTTAAAAAAAAATATAGTATTAAAATAATTTTTTTTAATTAAAAAGTAATAATACCTAAATTATTTATTGTTAATTAAAATTTTGTAAAAGTTACCTTTTAAGAACAAATATTTTCTCTTATCCCCATCTTTAAACTTATTTATATTTAACAATAGTTTCTTTTTTTTAGAAATTTTAAATATATAATCCTATACGCTTGTTTAGAAAGTAATGTAAGTAATAATGAGTTATCGGATTTATAATTTTCTTTACCTCATAAAGCCTCAAAATTTAATTTTTGATTCAAAAGGTTTGCTCTGAAAATCATTTGTATACTTCTCATCTCATGAAATTATTTATGCTCTTTTGAATAACTTATATCTATAATCATAATGATTGTAAATATTTTTGAAATTATATTGATTTTGTAGTATTTTTCGTTTGATTAATCCTAATTTTATTAAAAATTGCAACATTTAATACTTTTACTCTGATTGTTTATATTTATTGACTAAATTATTCATTTGAATTTAAGTTTTTGGTTTCTTTAAAATATCGAATACCATTTCACTGGTTTTTCTTAAGCTATTACTGTTAAGATATGCATTGAAGTTAAAGAAATATAATAAGGAGCTCATTCTTGAGTCACTGTCATCTGGGCTATTATTTATGGCTTAATAAATGGTATATATATATATATATATATATATATATATATATATAAATTGTCATAAAATAAAAGGGACAAGAATTGAGATGAGGATTTTAGAATAGACATATTTTTTTGCCTCCTTTCCACTCCTATCTTGACGTCTCTTGACTAAAATGGAGTCAATCTGGAGAGCAGCAGCCGGGGGTGGATGGGATTGGTAATGCCGAGCATTTATCATTTATAAATCCAGCAACATATTGTTATGAATATTTGATTTTCTCTCTCTTGGGGCGAGATTTGTGCCGCCTGTCCCACCACCCGTTATATGATGTTGACATTACAAGCAAGAGGATAGGAAGGGGGTGCAACCAAATTGTCCTAATACAATCCGTTCTCCCAGCTCTGGGCTTTTACATTATATATAGGGAATAGATTTGAAAGCTTTCTTATCATGAATTTTTCCCAAAATTTGTACGGAAATATACGTTTTGTGGTTTTTTTTATGTATTGTTTCCTCCCATTCTCATCTTTTTCCTCCACAAATGGAGGAGTTTATTTTTATTATACAATTCTTTAAAGGCTCTCTGGTGAATCCAAAATCACTAAAGCAGCTTTATTGTCAGATTAATAAATTATTAACCAGACCAAAACATACGTATATGTAAACTTGTTATTTCTAAAAATTTATGTGATCACATTTATCTTAATTTTCTTTTAAAATAGAAAAATTGTATAAATATAGATATAAAATAAATTTATTAATTATTAAGGGGGGATACAAATTCAAATTAAATAACTATTAATTAAATTTAGGATAATTTTAATTTTCTCTCTAAAGTAAATATTTATTTAAAGCTATCTTATTAATAAATAATTTAGTTGTAAATATGTTTGATGACAAACTCATACGATCAAATTCCCTAATCATAATCATAATCATAATCATTTACACTCACATCTTTTGAATATTCTATTTAACTTTTTAAAACACACTAAATTTTTAAAAACTTTATTCTATGCCTATAGATTTTAGAAAAATTTTGCTCAATTTTTCAAATTATTCTTTTATTTAACCAAAATCTCTTTAAGACCATAGTCGATTTAATAAATATTTATAAAAAATAATTTTATTATTATTGTATTTATTTACAATATACGATATCAATATTTTATTTCGTTTATAATCAATAATATTCTTTTTTAATTAAAAAAATGGGATTCAATTAAGATAATTGGTGGATTGAGATTGCTAATAGAATATATTGGTATAAAGGTGATTCGAGGGATGAGTACTCTAATTAAATCATAACTATTTGATTAGCTGCCCTCGAAACCTTTGATCTGGGGCCCATCTACGTTCAGATCACGCCCGAGTTAATTCATCATTAGAGAGAGAGAGGGAGGGAGGTTTGCTGAATTAAAGACTATCACCAAATTTGAAATGGCCATTTAGGTTGCATCAAAGAACCGGTTGAACGAAATTAATATATTAAATAACAAGAGAGTAGAGAGGAAGAGATCAGAATTTTTTTTTTTTTATGGACAACAGTCCAAATGAACAGAAAGTTATTGGTTGATTTATCTGGATTAACTGATATTATATGTCTTTTCAATCAAATTTACTAAAATTAATACTTACATGTGAATAATATTTATTTTGTTAGAAAAAGTAAAAGTATATAAAGAATTATAAATTTATAGAATAAAAAAGTTCAAAAAATATTATTTTTTGTATTAAAAAAATATAGTATTTCATTATAAAATGTTGAAGAGGTTAACTATAATATTGATCAATTGCGATCATTTTTTATAATTTTTTTAATTTTTGTTTTTTTTTCTTGAATGGGCAAAAGCTTGAAATAAATATAAACGATACCTTCCTTACCATCGTCGGACGGTAAAAATTAATAAAATAATGAACATATCTCAAACACATTAATCCTAATAATATAATTTGGGAGACTAAATGTACATATGTTATGAATATTAGATTCAAATAGAATAGAAGGTATTTTTATTATTAATTGCGATATTTTATAGTAATATTTATAATTTTATTTTTTGATGAGGATTAATCCTTCGGTCTTAAGAGTCCTGTAGCTCATAAGAAAATAGTTTTATATTTTATCTATTATTTTTGTTGATGATGTTAAAATCTAAAATAATGAACAACATTTTTTATTGAATTTTTTAATTAATTTAATGTATACAGGAGCGGACTAAGGCCTAGACAACCCCATAATTTTTAGGCCCCGAAAATTTTTGAACATGTATATTATTTTCCCTTTTTTTTCTTGGAATCCGAAAGTTAAATAGGCCCCTACACACTATATGCTTTAAAACCAAACTACCAAACACGAAGTATGTGTCCTGGAATTACAATGTTGCCTAGGGCCCACTTTAGCCTTAGTCTGCCACTGAATATATAGTATGAATTAGAAATTGCCTTAAATATTTTGTGTTATTTTAAATAATAATTATGTATATAGTATAATTATTTTATAATATGTATTTATATTATTTATATAATTTCACTTTTTATTTGGTTGAAATTTGAAATAATAGTAAATAAATTTATCTTAATTGTTAATTTTTATTAACTAGCCTTTTTACTATATTTAACCTAAAAGGGTTATCTTATATAAAAAAATTTACGTTAAAATTAAATATATGTATATCAAAATATATGTTCTCATTTATCATTAATCTTCTCAATGGACAAATTTTATATATATATATGTATACTTTTTATTTCAAAAATTGATGTTTTTTCGACTGTCATATTTCACTGGCGTTTATAGTAGTACTTTCGTTATCGCAAATGCAACCACCCCATCCTCACTCCCCACCAATGGACTCACTTCCTACTCAGTCCCATTTACTCTCACTCGTTCCCGTGCTTTCCACCCACGCAACACTTTCAACTCTTGTGAAAAAAAAATATAAACATGATAAAATATAAAAATATATATATAAAAAAAAAACACCCACTGAGTATCTCGGTGGCTCATCTAATTGTTTAGATAGGAAAGCTGAGGTCATTCGGAGTGCTGGCAAGATAACCGAGCGAGTTGCTTGACCGATGCCACTAATTCAAGCTCCGTTATCTAGGTCGTTAAGCCACCCCCACCCCACCCTTCTCCTCATTTCGTTAACCCCAGAGGACAGATTACAAAACTCCTATTACACTTCCCTACACCCTTAAAATATCCAGCCCTCTCTCAATTATACGCTTTTTAAACTTGGTGTCAAACTCAAGAAAGCACAGATCTACACCCGAACAAACAAACAAATCCGCCCCTCTACAAGGGGTGGCAGGAAAATACGCGGTAATAGCTGCCTTCAAGTGTCTTGAGAGTTGGGGAGAGTCTGAGTTCGAGTCTGAATGTACCGATCAAAGAACCACGCCAATTGAAAAGAAATGAAAAAAAAGGCTTAGGAAAGAGTTTGCTTTTTAACCTAAAAAATAGATATTAAATAAATGAATAAAGATAATAAATTAATAAAAAAAAGGACAAAAAATAAATAAAATAGAATTATTTCAATAATAAACAAATGTATGAAAATATACCTAAATTAATTAAATTTGCTTTAATATTATATTGTTATTAGATACTTTTCTATCTCTGAAAAATATTTGCAAAAAATAACATCGGTATTTTATTATGAAAATAATCGAGATATTAATAAATCACAAAAGCATTATTTTTCTCTCTAACTTGCCGTTGTTTCTTTTAATTTAATTTGGATATCTTAATGCAGTTTTCTATTTAAATGCTCATCGTAACAACATTAAACTTTTATTACCTTTGAGAAGAATTTCTCTTAATTCATACCAGAGTTTCACAGCTTTTTCTAAATATACTTTCATCCTCACTCCTCTCTTTTACTCTCCTCCTTCTCTTTCCTGTTCATTACAATCTTATTAAAATTGAAAATTTCTTTTTTGTATTAAGTAAAGGGGAACAAATTAAGATATTTTTAAAATATTAATTAATTTTTTTTATTTTGTTTCTCCATGGTAGTATGTCTTTAACTTGGGATAGTTATATTATAAATTCTTATAAAGTAAAAAAAATGAAACCGTCGGCGCCAAACATGCAAAGAAAAACGTAAATTCTACTTCAAATAGACATAGTAATCAAGTAAAAGGAAAAAAAAAACAGAAATCTTTGAGGATATACAATGAAATGTCCTTCGTATTCTTTTCCTTTCACCGCATGTTTGGCGTCCACGCTTTCATTTTTTAGATATGATTAATTATAAGGAAATCGTGGTGTGGGTGTGTGTAGAGAAATTATTTTCTCCTTTTTAGTGAATTTAAATAAAAGCGTGTATTTAAAAAGTTTTTTTTTTTCTATTTTTTTTTTCTATATTTTACAAAACATCCATAGAGAATGAGAGAGAGAAAGAAAATCGCTTTTTTTTATCTTTCTTACTTTTTCCTTCAATGCTTATTCTATAATCCTACGTAATTATTGGTTTATTTCTATCCGTACTTCTTCCTCTTTACACATGCGCTTTTGTTGGATGGGTGGGGTGAGGTTGTTTGAATTCAATTGAAAGCGGCTTTCCATCTGTCAAAAGGACAGCAACTAGATTCACCATCTCGAACGTATGTTTTGTAAAAGAGTAAGGGAAGAAAGGGAATGAGGATCGGGGGGGGGGGGCGCAGTGCGAAAAGCTTTTGTTGAAACCTGAGTGTTTAAGAATGGTTGCCTGTTAGACCGAAGGATTTCGTAAAGAGATAAGAAGTCTTTCGTCCTTTGGAATCGAAATTTCAATCTTTAAAATAAATAAATAAGAAAAAAGATAATTTTCTTTTCTGTTATTTTTTTTTTTTATTTCTTTCAAGGCCCCGAATCAGTCTTTTATATAAATATTTCTTTATTCCTTTCATTTATATTATAAATAAAAAAATAAAAAATTTTAAATAAAAAGTGCTAAAGTCTTAAGATTAACGATTAATTTCCTGAAAACGCTATACGTGCTTTAAAGTTAAACTGTCTTCTTGGAAACGAAAATCTATGACCATCATAAACATTTTACTTAATAGAAAATTAAAAAAAAGGAAAAAGGTAATTACCTTTTGTCAATTATATGTAAATAAATAGTCCAATATAATTTTATAATGTTTATTAATTGGACAGATAATTTTAAAATGATTAATAATAATTAAATTATTAAACTTGAATGCCCGTCCCTTTTGTTATAAAAAATAATTTATTTGTTTAATGATAAAAACCTACTAATCGATATCCCTATCTTTCAATTTTGAATTTAAATAAATAAATATTCATAAAAATACTATATCTGGATTTATTTTATTTTTTATATATATAATAATAATGATCCTAATATTAATTATAAGAATTATACACTAGGATTAACTTATAATATAAAAAATAGTAAACATTTTAGTTCAATAGTATCTCAATTAGTAAAGTTGTGAGATACCGAACATAAGATTTTAAATTGCCCCAAATTCAAAAATTTAAAATTGCAATACTAAAAATAAAGTTTTAATAAAAAATAGATGGTATGGCTGAAATGAATTTTATATCTAAATATTATGTGTAAAAAAATACTAAAAATTAAAATAATTTAAATAATTTATTTTTGAAGTGAAACTTCTTTAGCGGCGTCCTGACATTTGGTTGAGAATGGAGAGTGAATTGAAAAATTGAGATTTCGTAACGCAAGCGAGAAAAAAGATATAGGTATAACGAGTGAGAATGAGAAAGAGCTATAAAGTCCATGACGCGCATGCGCGCGAGTACGTTGACGCGCATGCGCGCGAGTACGTTGAGGCTACTTTAAATTAGGCATCAACAAGAAAGGCCGCATAAGCTGATTGACGTAAGAAAGTGACTTTTGTGAAATTATTGATAATATCCTTGATCCGTTAATATGTAAGTATATTCAAATTTAAAATATTATCAAAAATAATATTTCTCAGCCTCTACTGGGTCAATGAATTAAAAATCGTGATTCATCACAGATAACTATAACGCATTTTACGCATCAGTACGTGAGAGAGGCATATTACTTCTGAGCTATCGATAAATATTTCTACCTATCGCTGCTATACATGTAAGTCATATATAAAAATTGATATTTATATATATATATATATATATATCGTGAAATAATTAAAATTCTCAAGTCAAATATACAGCGTGCACGCATACCGACGCATGTAATTGTGTGTGTGAACATGGTCGGCGATTCACACGCCAACACATACAGTTATGTGCGTCGATGACCATTCACGTTATTTATCCGAATCTCAACATTACTTTAACACTACTAAATCAATTTAAAATTATTATTGCATTTAAAACTGCTTTTCTCTACTCCACAGATTTCACTATGCCGAAAAAAAATAACGACCAAAATTTAGACGATATTATTTATTTCATACACCGTTCACTACTGGTTTATAGCCACACAGGTGCTAATGCACTTGAACGAGGCGAAGATAAAATCCCTCTAATTCTCGGGGGAGATTTTAATGTAAATTTTGGATCTGATGATTCGTTGCCGTTGATCAACTTTCTTCGAGAAACATTTGGTCTGCTTATAAATAACGATCCCAAGGAATCAACAACAAAATCTGGAACTACAATAGATGCTGTTTTTACACGTTATATAGAAAATATCGAATCACGAACATATATATCTTATTTTAGTTATCACAAGCCATTAATATCAGTATTACCAATTGAAGCACCAACCGACAATAGTACAGGCAATGTAGATATGATGATAGAGTAGATAATAATAATAATAAAGCGAATATTTGTTACGAAAATTTTATACTGTTATATGTCTTTCGAAATGATCCCTTTATTTTTCTCTATTTCTCTCTCACTCACACTCTCAACTAAAATTTCTCTTATTCTCTAGATTCTAAGAAGTTTCACTTCCGCCACGTGTACGATGCTGCACATTTTGCTTTTTTTAATTTAATTTTATTAGCCATGCTGGATCTATCGTCTGTACATTTAGCAAAATTTGAAAATATTACATAACTTTGCTTAATGTTTTAGAGTAGTGATTCTCAACCACTGTACCGCGGCACTTTAGTGTGCCGCGAGATTTTCAAAATGTGCCGCCAAATTTTACAAATGAAAGAGGCTATTAAACATTTCGGACTTTTTTCAATTTTTTTCAATATGGTAAATAACTTTTACACTTGTCGTTTCCTTTATGTGCCGCTAATTTTTAAACCGTTAAAAGTGTGCCGCGGTAAAAAAAAAATATTTGAGAATCAAAATTTTAGAAATATCAAATTTTATGTCGAATTTTTAGGCAAATGATTAATGAAATGATTATAACAAATATGAAAATATACATTTCAACTTAAATATAATATAATATCTAGCTCAGGGCTACTGAATTTGAAAATTCAGCAAACACATTACTTCAACTATCTCAATCCTTAGCTACCTTCAGTTCCGAATCTCTTTCAATACACTAAAGTTTCCATTTATATATTTATATACAATATAAAATATAATAATTATACAAAAATAATGTTAAAATATATTTTGAATTCGATCGCAAATTGACTTAGAAAAAAAAAATAATTTATCAAATTAAATAAAATGTAGAATAAATTAACGTTTTTAAAGAGTATAATATGAGTGAAGTGACTGTATATGTATGTAGGTGGAAGGGTTGACGGGAAACATGAAAGTCGTGGGCAGATTCAAAATCTAAATTACGTCCCGCAATCTTTAATATGGCACTTGTGCAGAGACGGCGTGTCCGGCATGGCAATCGGTGACCCCTCCAGTCATTGGAGAACAGGAAAGGGTTGGCTGCTGCAAGGAGGGGGGGGGGTACGTGGGACCCCCGGCCGGATGGTAATCGAGCCGCCCGGACACGCGCCGCGCCCAGGAGCCTAATTGAAAGAACTCCCCCGCCATGAATTTCAAATGGCTTCTTTCTCCTCACAATCCAACTAACTCCTCGAGTTGATTTCAGAGATCACTTTTATAACCCGAATTCTATTATATATTGTGCACCTTCGAATTTATTCATCCAATTCTCAATATTTTTCTCTCTAACCTCTCTCTCTACCTTTGAATCGTGACCAGGACATTACATTATAGAAATAGGTTAGCTAGAATATCCATATATATGCATTTGAATTAAAACTAAAACTAAAGAGAGGATTCGGAATTGCCAGTTAATTTTCTTATTTATTTAGATCTTTTTAGAAAATATTATATTATTATTACTATATATATAGTTCGTAATTAATAGTTTTTGTAGTTTTATCCAGAAACAGTAATTAGTTCTTGTAGCATATACATATATTTAAATCCCTCTTACACTTGCAATTATGATACTTTATACATAAAGTCATTAAATATGGACTTTTATATATAACAATCATAAAATTAGTAATTTTAGTGTAAGAATTTTTTCTTTTATAAATTTACTGACTAATTGACTACACCGTGACTATACCATGCTATCAAAAAATTATAATTATTGTAAATTTTTTAAATCGAATAAATTATTCATATATCAAATGTAAGACCAAAATAAAAAAATCAAACAAATAATGTGGAAATACAATGATTTAAAATAGTTTGAATATTTCAATTTTTTAGAATTTTTGCATTTGAGATAATAAAACTTTTTCTAATCTAATATATTAAAAAAAAGAAAAGAGTATTTAAAAAGCAAGATCGAGTATATTGAATCTTTAATCATCTAAGTTCCGCATTTTGGATTACCATTAGTTATGATTACCTGTAAGTAATTAGCTTCGAACAAGTAAGAAGGTGTTTGGAAACGCAAATGTATTTACCGCCCCTTTCGTATTCACAACAGCATTCGTATCTCTCTCTCTCTCTCACTCCCTCTCAGTTTACTAAATGTTAGGTGTTTATAGAGTGAACTTCAATAATAGTTGTACATATATATTTAAATATATATATATATATTCGAGTATATGACGGTATACTAATGGTTACGAGTATATCAGCAAACCAGAAGATAATTAGAACCTCGAAGGAGGATTTCTGAGTTGTAGTATACTACGCCTCCCTCTTTCACAACTAATAACAACAACAAGAACAACCATCATTAGAGTTAAAAATAAAATGTGAAATAAATATTTCCAGGAAAGATACGTAAAGGGCGTATATTAAAAAAAAATTAAAAAATACATTCATGCTACTGATAATAATTATAAGAAAAGAAGTATAAAAGAAGTGGTGAGTTAATGAAAAAGAATAGGGAAAAAAATAGGTTTGTTAAATGATGAAGGAAAAAAAAATATTTATATATTTTTTTCAAATATATATGTTTACTTAATTAACTGAATGATGATTTCACAAAAAGGGTTGTTTTTATTTTTTTTTATTTTTTTTTACCAAAAATTTACATGGACAAATAATTAAATAAATGAATAGTAATTAAATTGTGAAAGAAAATAAAAAAATGAAATGAATAGATAGCAAAAGGGAGATTGAGAATGGACATAGATGAGATGAATGCTTGGATGAATAGCTGGTCAGAAGTGCTTGTTGGAGATGCTTGGCTTTCAATGGTCCTTTGGCAGATATTCATCATACTTAATAATTCAGATGAATTGAAATATTTAACAGAAAAGTCTACATAACAGTGGAACGAGATTTCAATTGAAAATCGGGCTGCTTTTAGAATTTGACTAATTTGACAATATTATTACTAATATACTATATAATATATATTTCAATCTCATTAATTTAACCGAGCAGAATAATTTATTAAAATGCAATTATATTTAATTTTCATTAAACTCTAAAAATAATACTTAAAAGATAAGAATAATTATAGCCTAAGAATTATTTTAAAAGAAATTAAATTTCAATGATTTCAATTTTATCCTTAAAAATAAATTCCATAATACAATAATTACCGACCAACGATAGTAAGGGAGGTATTGTTTTCACACCAAATTTCACATGTGGAGATTTTGACATATCTCCACGAATCATGCATTTTCTTAACAGAAAAAAGTAACCAAATTTCACATGAGGAGTTTTTTTATATATCACCACGAATCATGCACTTTGTATTGGTTTTATCCTCGAGAAAATTCATCTATATTAGTTTTTTCTTGATTTAAAATTATATGACGTCATCCAACCATTCATGACGTCACAGCCTGGTCTTACATATATTATAAATAAAATAAAATTAAAAATATTTATGTTATATGCATATCTGTTTTTTTATTGCATTAATAGATATATTAAAATTTTTTGAAATTGTTTCTGTAGCTTGGAATTAATTTATTTCAAACTGTCGGTCGGTTCGGACATGGCCACAGGTCAACTTATTTTATAATATATTATTGCTTGATTTCCATAAAATATATTAAAAGGAGTTTAATCGATAAATGAGAAATTAGATCAGGAAAATAATAGATGTTGAAATTCAGTTGCTCTGATAAAGAATTTTCGAAAATATGATATAATATAATATTATATAAATTTACATATTTAATTAATCATCAAATAATATTGTCCAACCCCAAAATTTACAGAAATATTTGAATTTAAAAATTAAACTGAATTCAAATAATAAGGATTTTGTTATTTAAATATACATTTATTAAAAATAAAACGGTTTAATAATTATTCATAAAAATTATTCAAATGAGAAAAAACTCTAAAGTACACTGAAATTTAATTAGTAAGATGTGTTTACAAATAAATAAATTATATTCGAGGGATCTATTGCTAAAAGTGGTATTATAATTAATCCCATTCTGTTTGTTTCATTATCATAATTTCACTCAGTGGTAGATTCAAAATATTACAATAATACCATAAAAATGTTAAGGAAATTTCACAAATTATTATTCTTTGCAAACGTACGGGTAGACTAATCTCTTATAAATAAAAATGAATCGCAAAATTATCCTGGACGATCAAGTTTAGTAATAGTGGAAATGCATAAAGTAAATTGTTTTTTTATAAGAAATATTAAATAAAATATTACAAAGTATATATATATATATATAAAAGAAGAAAGAATGTAAAAATTTGACCGCCTATAGTTGATGGTATTGATTATAAACATAATCCATGTCTTTATAAATCTTGGACATAAAATAGAATAGATCTTTCTAGCAGATACCGCCATCTATTATCAAAATCATCAAAGACCAGATCATTATTATTTTTCAAATAGAAATATTTAATCATCAATTTGACAATTAATTATTTACTGTGAACTGGATCTGGCGAGTATGCAAAATTTGAAATCGATCGGTTAATAGATAGTAGGTATGTTAAAATTTAAGTATACAATTCCATTCAATCATCATACCTATTATTTAGACAACTTCGATTTTCATTGCTATTTTAAATTTTACAATTGATCCAACAGAGATAAGTGCACCCAGATACTGTTATTTATAGAGTATGTA
Source organism: Labia minor (assembly GCA_963082975.1). Lineage (NCBI taxonomy): Eukaryota > Metazoa > Arthropoda > Insecta > Dermaptera > Spongiphoridae > Labia > Labia minor. The sequence continues at coordinate 64,701,459 of OY720349.1, read as the reverse complement.
ACGATTTAACGTAACGCATAAGAGCGAAGAAACGTAATGGGTTAAAAGAGACGTGATCCGGCTGTCAATCAAACAGCATTTGAATAGATAGGCAGACATCTTATATAATATTATGCTATGTATATATAATATGTATTTGATTCTATAAAAATATACTTTCATATAAAGATATGTATATAATAAAAGATCGACATTAATATAATATATACAAATTCACTAAAAAGAGACTAGTATGCAATAAAGAAAATGTAACTTTATGTGGATAAATTCTTATATAAGGCGACAAACTTTTAAGCTTATACATCAGGCGATTAAGAATTAATCTATTCGTTTCAACTTTCTTTATACTTTTACTTAGTTACTTTTCTATATAAGATATATACATATATCTATATATAAGTATATAGGTATATGGAAGATATATAAACCAATTAATTAACAATTTGTTTATGAAATTTTAAAGAAAATAGAAAATCTAATAAGGATTTATCCAAGTAAATAAATTGTTTTTATTTAAAATTAAAGTTGAAAACTTAATGATTTAATGTTTACACATCAGACATATTTGAAATTTTAATTTTCTTTGATAATAATCGATCACTATTTATTCCCGAATTTATTAAATGAAATTGATTTTAAAATAAATGAATTTTATAACAACAATTATTTTTATATATTTTTTATTTTAGTTTTTCAATTTAATTTCAAAAAAAATTTATCATACTTATAATATGTATGCTTTAATAAGATGATATTTTAGTAATGTAAAAAAAAAAATTAAGAAACCTCTGGCTTTGAACATTCTATGAAAGGACAGCGCCTTTCAAAACGGGTTGCCGCCTAAGCGGGGGTACAGGATACTCTTAACCTTTCTCATAATTTTTACTATCTCGCCAGAGATAGTATTGCGATCACGAAAATTTTCGATGTTGAGATTTTGATGTTTTTATACGTTTTGAAGGTTCCTGAATCATTTTCACTAAGGTTGAGAAAAATGTCTGTGTGTGTGTGTGGGTATGTGTGTGTTTGTGTGTGTATGTATGTAGACACGATTACGCAAAAACGGTTTGAGCTAGAATGATGCAATTTGGTACATGAGCATTATTCATAATTCATAGTTTTCTATCAACTTTTGAGAAATGTAGCTCAACCGGAAGAGGGTCATTACCTACAACGTTTTGATTTTTTTTCCTCTAAAGTGACCGTAAAAATAAAGATATATGTTTGATAATTTTTCACATGATTAATAATTGTATAAAACTGCTATATATAGAATTGCAGCTTGATTGAATCGCTGAAAGTACCAGAATTGATTTTTTAACACTGCAAATCTCACGCGCCAACACGTGCCATGGTGCCATCAATAAAAAACCAAACATGCGCTGGTTTAATATTTATTATTTATAATTTATAATTAATTAAATTTAATTTAAATATAATATATTATGTTATTTAATCCAATTCAAATTGCGAGATAGTCGAGTGGAGACACTCCAGCTTATTTTTAATGGGGTTACTTCTTATTTCAACTAACATCTTAGTTTTACCACTTAGACTGAGTGGATCTCGTATATTTTGTTACATTCTAGCACATTTTATCTTTTGGATTCTCTGGACAATTAATAAATCAATACATATCTCGTATACATTTTTATACTTTAGCTTAGGGATGTTAATACTCCTCAAATAATAATTAATACTAAATTATAATAAAATTTTAAACCTTAACATGTTGAATAGATAAAATTTTCTAAAACAGTAGAAAAAAATTATCATTGATTTCCGTCCACAAGACAGCCCAACCCAATTCCAAATTCTTCGCTAACTTTTAACTAGAATTAAGATGAGATGATGAAAAAAATGAAATGAATTTTCATTTATATAAATATTTATAAAATGGAAAATTCTTACATTCCTAATTCACTTATCCAACCTTGTTCACCCCACTTTCTCCTCTCAGTTCTTTACTCTCATCTCATTCCTTCTACCACAGTACTTGTTTCCATATAAATGAAAATTAAATATTGTCTTCCATTTCATTTTCAATGTGATGATGTTGGAATAATAATTTTCAGTTCAGTATTTTTTTTTTTTATTCTTTCTATTCTTTTCTTTTTCTTTACTGATTCAAATTAAAATATAATGAGACAATCATATAATTTAGAATTAAAGCGTGGGTTGTGTGATAGGATGGGGTTGAAGAATAGTCTAAATTATTTCTTCAATCTCTCCATGTCTAGTGTTCCATAAAACAACATTTCATCTCCCTATTCAAGGCAATCAACATTAATTAATCACATTTTGAAAATGGAATTAAGTAATATGAGAGATTAGAGAAGAAGAGAAGAGATAATAACGAAGGTTAAACAAACAATGAAATTATTTAACTAATCCTACTTATTTCATCTATTTATATAGATATAGATATATAAATTCTTGAAATATATGTAAGCGCCATGGGAATACAGTTTCTGATACAACTCTTTAATCGAAATAGATTAGAATAATATGCTTTCCTTTCAAAATAATGAAGAATAATATATAAATATTAAAGGAATTAAAATCCATTTAATCTATATAAATCTACCAAGTCAGCTATTTTTAGCTTAGAAAAACAGAGATAGTCTTCGTCAAATAATAATTGAAGTATGAAATTGAATTTTCACAGAGTAAACAAATTTAAAGATAATTTCATCATCACTGGAGAGAAATAATCAATAAGAGGATCATCAAATTCTATTATTTCAGAGAGTTGGTTTTATTTATTGGAAACACTCGATTTATACATAAGATATTAAATTAATTAGATTTTATATTAATTAAATTAAATGAACCAATTAGAAAAAAAAACAAGTTTTTATATGAATCTGATGAATTTAAATGTAAATCTTTTTAATCTTTTGTTTTTAAAAATCACACACTGTTATTCCATTAAAAGTTTAAAAATAAATATATTTCCAAGAAAATTTCAAACAGTTCTCTCCTCTTACCTATGCTTATCAAAAATGAATGAATTAATTAATGAATATGAATATACCAAGAAGAGAAAGATTAAAATGAGTTAAGTTTGGTGTCAAGGTTGTATCTTTTCTGATAATAGTAAGACAACTTTTTAATTTATTGATAAGATATTTGTAGATTAGAATGAAGGAGCAATGTATCTTTAAGATAAAGAGATCATATCTCAACACAATAATAAATCATCTTAAATATCAAAATTTGTTTCTAGATAAAATTTTATAATATTATTTACATACTTACATAAATTAAACAGATTGTTGTGACTATATTTTTAAAAATGAACAAAAGAAAAAAAAGTTAATTTAATTCGAATCTTTTTAAAAAAAATGATATCTATCTATCTTTGTGGCTCTACGGAACTCGAAAGTTCTTGGCCACAGCAACCACACTTCTCCAAGTATCCCTATTCTGTGAGCCACAAGCCTCCAATCCCAACCCTCTCACGTTCCTTCCTACATTATCTTCCAAGCGAACGTTTCCCACTCGGTCTCCCCACCATAATATTTTTCGCCATTCTTTCCTCTCCCATTCTAGCCACGTGCCCTGCCCATCACAGCCTTGATGAGTTTATAATTCTAACTATTTCTGGAGATGCATAGAGGTCATGCAATTTCTTGTTATGCATTCTCCACCATTCCACGGAGACCTCAAAATTCTTTTGCCCATAAATGCTCTAATTGTACTCTCGTCTCCTAAAGTCATTGACCATGCCTCACACCCATATAATACAACCAGGAAAATGATTGTTTTATAAAAAACTTGATATAGAAGGATTAGATAGCTTTTAATAAAAATCTATTTGTTTAAACACGATAAATAATACTGCCATATAAAGATAAATTCTACAAAGTTGCTAGAAAAACTAGCTAACAAAAAAAAATGAAGTAGTGTAAATGAACACCGGATAACTCATTCATTCATTGAGAAACAACTCTACACCTAAATTGACGATAGAAAATCCGGTAAAAAAATAACCAACCCTGGCAAACAGCCGTTGCTTTGCATGGTTCGATTCTTTAATCAGAGAAGAAGAAAAAAACCTCGCAAAGCAGAGTTGGTTTGGAATCAGAATAGAAAGAAGAGAGAAAGAGAGGACGAAAATTTCACTAGAATAGAGATGCTTTGTAAAAAAAGACAGGGTTTGAAGAAGTAAAAAAACACACTAGAAGAGGGGGAAATAAGAGGTTGGAGGGTTGAAAGGGGCAGGTTGGGTTCTAACATTATTCAAGCACCGACGCAATGCCATTCAAATCGCACTTCGACAATTTTTTATCATGTTTCACAAAAAAAAAGCTAAAAAATAAAACAAAATCCTTTTCTAAAGCAAGCATCAACATCAACAACAAAGAACACCTCTTTGTTAGTTGCACGTAAAAACAATTGGTCTTTCGATAAATTGAAGAGAAACGAATGAAAGAATTATAATTTCACTTGAATACAAACAAATAATTTATCTTAATAGAAAAATTAATAAACTATAATTCAAGAAATATATAAAAACAAGTATTCTTGTGGACTTAATGATATATTAGCTATAAAACATTTTTTAATAGATAAATAAAATTAAATTTGATATACCTAGACATCTCAAATAAAATTTATAGAAATTTATAGAAAATAAACTCAAGATGATTAAAACGAACATTAAGTTTCGAAGAAGGAAGATTTCAAAATTTGTGGGTTTACACTGTCTTCGTTTGATCTTAAATATTTTTGTGAGTTTACAAGTTTTGTTGGTTTTCAGTAAATGTGCATTAATCAAACAAATAAATCAATTCAAATAATATTAGGAGTTTTTATTTAAATTGATGACATCATTAAATACTTCTATTAAAAAATAAAAAAAAATTAAAATTATTTGAAAATTGTATTCAATAAGTTGGATAATCTTTTCCTATCGTTTTAATTAAGTTGTTAAGAAAGAAGGAGAATTGCTAAAACGATTCATTTTCTTCTGTTTCTAATTCGTTTTTTTTTTACTCATTTGAGTCTTTTAAAATGCAATTTGATGTTAGTAAATTACCGTGTATATTTAATTTTCATTACTGCGAATAAAACGATTTTAGATGGAAGAGGGGTGTAATTTTGACTGGGGTGCTGTATCGAGAATGGAACGCTTCCGTGTATATGTATGCGTTGTTGAATGAGTGGATGGATGGGGATGGATGTCTATGTGTTGGTTGGATAAGTTTTTCTTTGGGACATTCAGGCGATATTAAAATAATATTAATGACGGGCCACAGCATGACACTGGCTGGCGCCATCAAACTTTTCCAACTGCATTAGTCTAATAGGCAGAGAAACACTCTGCATCCAACCAACGGGGTTATTAGAAAAGCTAATTTATTATACAAGTAGTCACAAAAGCCACCCCATATCACCCAACCGTCTCCCTCTCTTAGCCCCGACAGAGGAATATTACCCCTCGAGTTGACTTTTGACCTGGGGATGGTAAAATTTAAATACAACAATAAATCCTTACATTTTGATTACATGGAAATATATTATATTAGAATAGAAGGAGTCGAGGATTTATTTAAACTCTCCCTCCACTACTCTAGCCTTCTCCCACACTCTTTCTCTTACCAAATCCTTCTTATGGGCCATTAAAAAAAGGTTTCAACTGAATAGCAAAATAAATCCACCCGTGAAAAATTATTTTTTCAAAAAATATTAGAAAGAAATATATATACATATATATATATTTAGAATGAAGCCTTCTTCAAAGAGGTTACTCTCTCCATAGACGGATCATTTGTTTTCTTCCATGTTTTTTTTCTTGAACAGTAGTAGATGGTTATAATAAAATCTACGAGAAGAAAGAATAAAAACCAGCAAGAATAATAAATCTGATCTAGAAAAACATGGACATTTGGAGGTTAACCTGCAATACATTGCAGAACATTTTCGTTCTACAATCAATAAAAGAATGAAAGTTATTTTCATTAGTAGAAATGTTTTCCCAATAAGAACTTTTTGTAAGAGGTAATTAACAGCATTTTGATAACAAGAAAGAACAAATGACAGTGCTGAGTTTAACTTTTACTTTCGTTTACTAAAAAGAAGAAGAATTCTTCACAGATGAAAATAAAAACAATTCATGAAATTAATTATATTAAATCTGTTTTTATTTTTACTCTTAATGAGTATACAAATTCATAACTCGATACTTTGCAAAGTGAATACAACACCGCATTAAATAGTATAAAACATTCATTATATACCCGTTGAGATTTGATTCTGTATGTTCATATGATTCCATTTTAGTGTGTTTTATAAGATTAAAAGAGAAATGTTTAAATATATTTGCATTTTTTTTAAACAAAAATTAGAAATTTAATTTATATATAGATATTAATTTATTTTATTAATTAATTTATATTTATATAAATATGATTTTTAAGTAAATATTATTTTAGAAGAATAGAAAAATAGCGAGGAGGCCTCTTCGAGATTATCCTATCATCAAAAACCTTGTCTTGCAAAGAATTCTGTACAGTATGAGCTGTGGCAGAATCCTGTTGGAAATTGGTATATCTTAACTCATTGTCTGTCAACTGTTGAAAATATTTACAAATCCACAAACTCACAAATTCAAGCAACTCAACTGAGAGTGGCTACTCGTAGCTATCAAGGAGTCAGTGTTATAAAATACACCACTTTAAGCCAAGTCAACATTTTTAGTCTGGAACAAGGTCTAGCGAGCCTACGTGATCAAAATTACGAAACTACTTGAAATAAAAAGTAGCCACCTTCGATCAAGAAAATCAAGATAAAGGTTAAGGGAATTTGTTGTAATGATCAAACAGCTCTATCCTGTGCAAGAATCAACCGGCTTTATAAGGAGCTGTCCTTTCTTAGGATGTTACTTTTTTACTTTTTTATTTACATATTAAAATCAATTTAATTTAGTTTCATTAATAAGCGTTCTGAGTGAGAGGCGAATCGTATTTTACTTAAATTAAAGCAGTGTTATTTTTTATCAATTAAAATACATAATGCAAATTATGAGATTATTCATAATAAATTTTTATGATATTTATGTTTTGTCGTAATCAAATGCATTCTCCAATGCAGTTAATTTAAAGTAGAATTGAAATAAAAAAAAATGTGAATTTGAGATATAAGATTATTCCCCATAAAAACAAACAAATAAATTGATATTAGAATATCACTTAAATAAATTGAAATATTTTCTAATGTAATAAAAACATTTTAAACTAGAATAATAATATGAACATATTTGATATAATAATAGTATACAATATATTTATGTATAAATATTCTGAACGATAAATAAAATTTATTTCAAAATAAGAGTGTAATTTTCCATTCTTTATATGACGTGAATGATTTTAGTATAAATGATAAATGGGGATGATATAAACAAATGAAAATATTTTCTATTAATAAGCAAGCAATTCAATTATTAACAGGTCAAAATTGTTTGGTCTTTTATATTATATATAAAATAAACGTATGATAAATTTTGGGTGAGGAGACAATTTTGAAATTAATTTAGTCTTTAATATCAAGGTCGCTCTAAGCAATTCATAAAGTCAAAGTATGCATAATTAATAGTTAATTAACATAATTAATAATTAAATATCTTCAATAATAAAATACAAGCAAAAAAACTTAAATATTTCAGGAAAGTAATTAAAAACACAGACAAGCCTGGATCGAGAGAGAAAGGTCTGGGGAAAAATTCGGTTGAAAAAATCTAAAACCGCATAACCACAAACCCTCGAATGTGGTACCCCACTAAATAAATACAACATAAGATGAAAAATAAATTAACATATTAATAATTTATACATTTAAGTGAAAGTAACTAGATGATAAAATTTTAAAATAGAGCAACACACTTTATCGGAAAATAAACAAATTCTCTTTTTTTTTTTAATAAACTAATCAAAACTAAACAATTATGATTATATGAGAAAGTTAATTTTAATTTTTATTATAATAAATAAAAGAAAATTTTGAGTTAACATTCGAACTTATTAAATAGTAAGTAAAATAAAAATTATTATATCTTATATATAAAATTCTCGTGTCACAAAACTTTGAAATCATACTCCTCCGAAACGGCTTGACCGATTCTTATGAAATTTTTTATGTATATTCAGGAGGTCTCAGGGCATGTCAGACTTCCTTTAGAAAACCGCTAATTGGTAAGGTGTGTCCAGGAAATGCTAATTAATTAAAAATAGTTTAGTTACCATACTAGCTCATAGAGGCGCTGGTGGCGATAATTTGGCAGTAATTTAAATTCAGAGCAATGTGCAGATAAAAAATCTTTATATATATATTGATATTTACAATATCTCAATTGATCTTATTGGCCTTTTAAACTTTGAAAACATTCACATTACGGCTATAATTTAATACTATTAATTTTTAAGATTATGTGAGTAAATCATTTTAATTAAGAAAATTTGATCTCATAATTGAATTTTCACGTAAGATTTTAATATATATTTTTTAGTAGTTTAGTGTTATGCTAATCTCTTTATATTTTATTTTTATTTTGTTTATTTTGTTTTTTTTTTAAATAAATTAATAACATTTAAAGAGGCATAAAAAATTAATCGAGGCAGGAAAACTGATGGGGTTTGAAATTAATTAATAGTGATAAGACAAAATAGTTAGTATCAGAGAGACTAATATTTGCAAAGATTTTAAATCGAGGTTGCAATCGGGAAATTATTATCAAAGGGGATCAAAATTAAAATATATAAAACAATTATTTTTTCTGTTGTATTATATGGGTGGGAGGCATGGTCTATAACCCTGGGAGATGAGAGTAGATTCAGAGTATTTGAGAAAAGGATTCTTCCCAAGATTTATGGGCCAAAGAAAGATGAGGACACCGGGGAATGGCGGAGACTGCATAACAAGGAATTGCATGACCTCTATGCATCTCTAGATATAGGTCATAAAATAGGGAAGGCTGGGATCGGCAGGGCACATGGCTAGAATGGGAGAGGAAAAATATATTGGTGGGGAGTTCGATTGGAAAACGTCCGTTTGGAAGACCAATTGTGAACAGGGTGGACAATGTAGGAAGGAACGTGAGAGAGATGGGACAGGGTAGGAGTTAGATGGTTATAGCTCAGAATAGGGACACTCGGGGGGTACAGGAGGCGGAGCCCCCGTCTAGGTGTGGAGAGCGCCGAAGGCGCTCGGAGCAGCTAGTATATATATATATATATTTTAAATTAAGTGAATTTTAAAATTTTATTGGATTTTAAATCAATAATAATAAATAAATAAAATATAATATTTTAATTTATATATTTCAACTTGCTATGTTTAGATTAATGAAGTTACAAAGGGACAGAGAGACTGACAAAGAATAGTAGCTGAGATTACCAAATAAGAATAAAATTTTAATTTCCTAATTTTTTTCTAATATGAAATTAAATTATTGATAGCATATCAAAATTAATTTTGTAAGCTTACCTTGATTGGAATATTTAATCAATTTCTGAATAAGAGTTTAATTAGTCGATGGATTGAAAAATAATTTCAAGAAAAAAAAAGATATTAATAAAGCTAAAATATTTTCTAGAGTCAATTATATGATAGGCATAAAATAGTTTTCAATGAGAGTTTAATTGATGCCTTGAACTAACCAATGACCCATATATTAGTTATATATATATATATATATATATATATATATATATGTATTTATAATGTTAATGGTAATGATCCGAAAATTGCAACTGTTAGTTTCCAAATGGCTAAGTTGCTTTCATTTGACTTTAGTTATAGCTGGGAAACCCGATGCAATTATTCATTAATCACTATTCAAAGTCAATTTGATATCAATGATTGTAAATGAATAATGAATGTATAAAACGTTCTCACTTCAATTAGATATTTTTTCCCTCACTCTCATTTTCTAAATTATTATTTTGAATTTTTGATTTTTTCTTTATTAAAGTTAGTTTTCAGGTGAGCTTTCAATTATTTAGAATATTAAATTTTATATTTTCAATTATTATCCCTTGTTTTCATATTGATATTAGTTAGATTCAGTTAGTTAATTTAATGTGATTCAGTTAAAAAATATATTGAAAAGATAAAATAATATAAAAAATGAATTTAAAATTTCAATGGAAGCTACAAATAACTTAATGAACAGCTTTCGGAAGTGATTTTTTTCCACCGTTGATATATAATAATAATAGAATTTACAAAATACAATTTATATTAACAAAAATCATCAAACAATATTTTGACTGATTTAAATGAAGAAAAAAAAATCTATAGAGAAATTAAATATAATAAAAATTCAACATCTGAATTTAGTTTATTAATTTTTAATTGAAAAGAAATGAAATCTCTTTAATAAGTTTTATCATTATTTTGCTATTATTATTCTGTAATTTAAATTGAGAAAAAAAAAACTTTTTAAATTTTATAATGAAATTAAATTAAATTTTAAGAAAAATAGATAAGAAAATAAAATAAAAAAAAATAAATATTGCCAATTGAATTTCATTCCAGGACGAGAGAGAAAAAGAAGGAGAAGAAGGAGAAAAAGAATAAAATAAAAAGAGAGAGAAAGAACTTAAAATACATCTTTTCAATTTTTTCTCTCAAAATACTTTATTATTATTTTTTTTTATTATTAAGTATTTTTTTATATATATTTTCTTCTGACAAAACAAATTCCTTCGAGATCCCTTGAAAGTCTTAAAAATTAAAAAAAAAAACAACGAATGAAGGGATGAGGTCAGGGAAGTATTAAAAAAAGGAGGAGAAGTGGAGGGGTATGGTTGGGGGAGTGAAAAAGTAAGAAATTAGACGTTTTAATTTTACGAGAGGTCCCACTGCTCTCTAATTAGCTCTAAGCGACGCGCGACTACTGCTGAGTTTTATTAATTGTCAAAATTTAAATAAATTTACTTAAAGTAGAGAAATGAGTTTCACTTAGTTCGTGAGATTTTCATATTATAATGTAAACGTTGCGACAGTAGATGAAGGGTGTTTGGTGGATCGGGATGGAAGGGGGGGGGGAGGTAGGTGCGGGTGACGCAACCTTTATCTCAAATTAATTTCAAACACATTAATTTTCACACGAGAATCTTATTTTCAACCCCATCAAACTCTTTCTTCCTTAAAAGAGCGTGAAAGAATAAATATTGATAATAATTATAAAAAAATATAATTTTTAATCTTCTTGAAAATTAATATACATATCAATTACTATACCACCATTAAATATAATTGTTTTAATTTTTTTTTATCTCATCTATTGTTTTATAAAAAATTTATAAAGTCTTCTCTTAAACAAAGGTAATAAATTCTTCGGTTTATAATTTATTCTAAAATATTATACCTATATTTGATAATAGTCTACAATTAGCCTCCTTTTCTCTCTCTTTTTATAAAATCTGAAAATAAATTAACCTATTTCATAATATTCATAATTTTAATTCTTCTATTAAAAAAAAATTAAAAATAATAATTCGATTTAAATAATATATTTTGTTATAAAAATAAAAATAATTCAAAATAAAAACTATAGTCACTATATTTTCGCTTATCACTTAATTAGGTATATTGTATTTTCATTTTAAAAATATAATTTTTATAATTTTATTTTATAATTAAATAACGTCCGACTTTTGTACATCCTACGCAAGGAGGTTATATATGTAAATAAAGTGTATATGATTAGTAGAAGGGGTCCTATCAACTTTTATCTTGATTTTCTTGATCGGAGGCAATAATAGATTTTATCAAGTACCATTTTACCAATTTTGAACTCAGAGGTTGGTTGTGATGACTCCATCACATAGACCCGAGCTAGAGAAATTCCTTTGCCACTTGAATCCGGTATCACTAGGATGTGGATTAACGTCATTATGCCCCATTATTAACGTGTATTTTTATAAGTAAATATAATAATTAGTTTTAATACAACGAACGGCTTCAAATAAAGAAAATATCTCTAAAAAAAAATTCAGAAAAACTAATATTATTCAACAAATAATATCAAAAAGTTTTTTGATGAATATGGTCGCTTTACTTATGTACCTATATTTTTTTATATATATTGGTGCATTTAGGAAACAGTTAAAAATAGTTGCATTTTATAATTAAATAAATTTGATTATACTCTTGGCTGGCGTGTAAACCTTGCCAAGTTAAAAACATTTATTCTTAATATTCATTTATTCAAACATTCATACTTTCGACTTTGGTAATTTTTTTTTCTTAAATGATATAAAGAAATAATTCAAGAAAAATAAAAAAAGATTCATTGATATTTAATTTTTTTAAATAATATTTTTAATAATTATTTTTTCACGAAAAAATTAAATATTTACTCAGATAGTAAAATATAATTTCTAAAAAAAATTAATTTTATGTTTTAAATTGGAATATGGAATACTTTTTACAATAATTTGTGTACTACAAGAAAGTTTTGTAGAACCGTGTAAGGATTTCTTTCTATGCATGCACTCGTTAATCTTCTCTTATGATCGGAAACAAGGATCTTCTAGGTACTATGGAATTTTAATACTAATAAATTATATCTATGTAATAAAAATGGATATTAAAGGGCGAAAAGGTAATTTTAATAAAAGGTATGATACCTACAATGGTATAATTATTATTTAGAGAATTATTTGTCGTCGTAAAGGAACCTTTTAACCCTTTCAAGTTATATTTTCAAAAGAGATAATAATAATAATAATAATAATAATAAATGCCATTAGTTTAGTAAAATTTTGTAAGTTCAATATAAATTTTAAATAAAGATCTTAGAATAAAAAGGGTAGGAGTTTGTTGTCTGATAACAGGGTAAAGTTTCGATTTGTTAAAAGGGGACTAAAATATCTCCATTTATTACCGACTAATACATTAAATGTATATATCAAACGCAGCCCATTTTTCTAAGACATGAAAGAAAAAGAAAGGAAGAAAATTATTGAAGAGAGTCTTTAATAAATCTATCGATTATTTTTTGTTCTCTACAGAATTACCATTACAAAAGGAATGACTTGAGAAATGTGATATCAATTTTATATATAAAATTAATTTATACATTAGTATAATATGTCTTTTGAAATCTATTTCATTATTTTTGTTTTGTTTTTGTTTTTATCATTTTATTTTAATGATTGAATGTAAAGTGAACAGAATTAGAAAATAATACCATTTTAGAAATGTATGAATATTCGTTAATTAATATATAATCATAGTAATATATTACATTACCATATAATTTATTTGTAATTTAGTCACGTGTAATTTAAGAATTAGAAATATGGCGTGACAATTGCGAAAACGAACTGTTAATATTAATATAAATGTAATTAAGGATTTCGTAAAATTCATTTAATAATGCCATAAAGGAAAAGTGTCGAAACGTTAAAATATGTTTTCAGTTTAATACAATACATATATTAAAGTTTTCTTTTTTTTTATGTTGAAAAGGAATAAATTTCAATATTTGTAATTTATCACAATATATATGAATGAATTTAGAAGAATAATAAATAATATATACTACTTGTGTATGAAAATTGTTTGAATTATTAACTTAAGTCTATAAATTCTTATTTCGAAATTTAATATATCATTTGAACTAAAATATTTTAATAAATTATAATTTGAAAATTTTAGAAGAGGGATACAATTTCTCAAAGAATATTTTATACACTTCTATATACAAAATATGTCTGTCAAGTATTGTCATCTATCTATCTATATATATATATATATAAAAGTGAAATGTGGGTATGTTTGTACACGGCTGTTGATTGGTCGAGGGATCCAAGAGGTGGAGGTAAAGTTTCTAAGGAAACAAACAAACTATCAACTAAGCTCAGGGCCAGTCACTCAAGTGCTACGGAATTCATTTGCAATCCTCATGTTTTTTCCACGGCCAATTATATGTTGCATGTTCACGAGTAGGTACAAAACATTTGTTTATTTACGCTCCCAGTGGAAAAACAGAGAACGTTTAGTAAAGCATAAATATAAACTTTTTCAAATTTTTTTTGATCTTCAAATTTGTCTTCAAGGTAGTAAAGAAAGAGTAAGATGCGGAAATCAATTGTCAGAAACTTTCGAAATTCTGAATGGGATAAACTATCACCAATTTTATTGAATTTAGCATTTGAGTATGTGATTACACAAATTAGAAAAAAATCTCGACATCGAAAGTTTTCGTGATTGCAATACTATCTCTGGCTTGATAATAAAAAACATGAAAAGTGATAATCAGATACTATATTATTGATTTAATGCTTATGAAAATGAATATTGAAATGTTAATCTAAATATTAAATTCATTCTCTAATATAAAATAAAAATTACCTCTAGACAAAATTATCTTCCGTTTAACTTTTAAAATTGAAATATCATAATTATGTCAACACAAGATTTAAGATTCTAATATCACCCTTTTGTATCTCTTTTGCTTCTCCAAAATATATTACAAATATAGTATTTATCTTTTGGGACATCTTCACTTTATAATAATATTTCTCTTTAATTAATTTTAAAATATCCATCCATCCATATTATACAAATGTAATTTATCTCTCTCTTTATTTCATTTTTATTCAAATTAAAATAATAGATAGTCATAATTTTATTTTCAATGGAAATTGTTCCAAAGTACACATGCATATACATTTTTATAACAATTCATTGACATTAAATGTATTTTATGAATGTTTTAAAATTAAAACTCTCACAACCATTCCCTTTTACCGGGAGCCCCACCAAAAAATAATCCTTATCAATTTTTTACAGCTAAAATATAAAATTAAAGGGCTTATATATATATATATAAATGGAATCTATATATTAGTTCTATATATGAGCATATTTATATTGAAAATGAAATATAAACCAAAAATGAATCATAAAATCTTAAATAATAACAAAAATCATAATCACTATAAACGCATAATATTCTGTCGTAAATATCATCAAAATTGAATGAAATTTGATATTTTTAATTAAATAACAATTTTTTTTATTTTATTTAAATATTTTCAGAATTCTAATTCTTGTACAGGGGGAAGGGAGAAGAATGTAGGGTAGGTAGGTATACGTAATATAGGATAAATTTATAAAATCGAAAATCGAATTTTTGGGTCAGAGAAAAAAAAAGATTAATTGAAATTCTACATGAAAAAAATGTCATCTTTGCTAATTAGATAAAAATTAATTTTTTTATAAAAAAAGAATCTGATTTTGAAATCATTAAAAATAAATTTTTTTTTGAAGTTATTATCTTTTAATTAAAAAAAAAATGCATATTAAAACTTTAAAATTAACTAATTTTTAATAAAATATACCTCCAAAATAAAATATTTTATTTAATAAATGAATAATTAATTGTTTACGTAGAGGAACATATAAAAATATAAAATATAACTCTGAAGTATATATATAAATTTATTTATTGCATTAATATAATTTTATGTATATTCTACTTTATTATGAATATATTTTTGTTTTGTTTTTTATTAGTGAAATCCAAATGGTAATACATACTGATTGTTCCAATTTTAAGATATTATGTTTTTTTTATTGGTTCATGGTTTGAAATAATATTTTTAGATAAAGTCAAGTAAACCTCTGAAAGAGATTTTTCCCATTTCATATATTCTTTAAGGAATGAATTTCAATCCCCACACTTCACCAGTCCAGATGGTATGCGTTTGAAAAAATATATGATTTGCCATCACAGAATTTGACATATGTGTCGAGTCGTTTTGAAAAAAAAAAGGAATGGGTTACCAAGAAAAAAAAGGAAAGAAAAGGGTAGGAGGGAAGAAAACTTGGCCAACTTTATGAATCTTCTTCGTTTCTCTTTCACTCCGGCCATCTTCGTCTTCTGTTATTGGGTCGTTTTGAGATTGAATGAATGCCTTTTCGACAAACGGACATCGTCGCAGCCACCCTTGACTTCACTTGGCTATGGAATGACAAATCGTCCGGCAGTCAAATTTCTATTCAATCCGATATCTCTTTCTCTTTTTCACTTTCCACCATTTTAGGATGCATGTATTTCATTCAATTTCATCATTTTCTTTTCTTTTGTAATATTTATTTTGCATTATTTAAAATTTAATAAACCTATCTAGAAAGTTCAAAATACTATATATATATACAACCTAAAGCTTATGCAACCAGGATATCAGCTGTGACTAATTGGATGCAGAAATATTGTATATCCTTTGGGAATTTAAACATTCAAAATTTCACTGGAACAATTTATGATATTTTCTTATTATATATATATATTAATATTTTATTATAGGTATTAAAAATATTTTTTAGATACCGAGATTATATAAATTGGTTTGAGAAAGACTTTTACAATGAGGCATGAATTTAACAGAAATTGACTATTATTTCAGATATAAGCCTATTCGTCTTCCAAATATCGTCATCTCAAATAAGATAGAAAGTTTTCCCGAAAACTTAACTCTTTTTCAATCCCTATATATTCTCTCCTGGTAAATGAATACTATTAGGAAAATCTAAATCGGACAACGCTTTTCTCAAACCACCATTATTCTGAATCACTTCTAATTTCTATATTCTTAACATTCAAATTCGTAGAATATTATATATATATTGAAATATATTTACCAAAATTAAATTCCAATATTTATAAAATATAAAAAGTCCAAATTAATATTTTGATAAAAAAGGATGGTTTAAAAAGTCTTGACTGCATTAATGAGACTTACTACTCGAAATTGACTTTAAATTAAAAAAGGTGGAGTGTATTTTTATCTGGTAGATTTATATATATATATATATTTAAATGTAGATGAATTTGACCTTATTATTGTGAAGTAAGGACTAAAAGAGGTGAATTTGTCCTTTATGAGAATTTTGAATTCATCCCCCACTCTATTCTTTTTTATTCTTTTTTTCTTCAAAGTCCAAGACATCAATTTGATACTTCTCATATATACATATATAAGCTCCCATTTTCTGTTATGGGCCAATTCATCGCAAGCCTAGCGATGCATAAAATGCAAAGCCCATCTCTCATTTTTTTCCTCTGCATGTCATACTCGCTTAGCTGGCCTCTTCGTTTCTCTCTCTCTTTCTCTCGTCTCATTTTTTTACAGCTTGTCAAATATCTTAAAAGAATTCAACTTTAATCTCCGGATCTATAAAGTAAAGTTAAAAGTATCATCATATAAAACAATTTCTGGATGAGAAAGCTCTTTTCATATTATACGAGAAATATAATAAGACTTAAATGTTTCTCTAATATAAAACAAATTAATAAATTGAAAGTATCTATTACTATGATTATGTGAAATTTCCTTAAATAATTTAGTAAAAAATAAATAATAAAAAAAATCGGAATATTTTATTTAATTTAATTAAGTTTAAATCATAGTATAAACTTTAATAAAATTTGATTTTTTTTTCAAAAGTCATTATGATCTAAATCAATTTTAGCAATTTTAAGAGTGTAATGCACTAAATATTTTAAATTAAATTAAATTATTTTTCAATTTTTACTATCTTGCCAGCGCCATCAACAAAGAGCCAAACACGCGCTGGTTTAATAAATATTATTTATTAATTTTAATTTATAATTTAATTAATTAAATTTAATTTAAATATAAAATATGTGTTAATTAATCCAATTCAAATTTGCGAGATAGTCGAGTGGAGACACTCCAGATTTATTTTATTTTTGTGAACTTTTGTGAAATTTTTTAAACTATTAACCACAAGTGATTAAATTATAATTTTATTATTTAATGTATTTAATTGTATTCAACTGATATATTGATAAATATACAATTGGGTTGGTATATATAGTCTTTTTATTTTAAAGTAATAGGCAAATTTGTTTCAAATTTCAATGTATATCAATTTCCTACATGTTTTTAAATAAAAGTAAATTATAAGGAAAATAGCTAAAAAAATATAATTTTTTTTTATTGGATTAAATAATTTTTATAGTTTTAATTGAATTTTTTATAATTATTTTAAATATAAATCAATATTATCAATAAATCATGTTAAAATGAAATTGAAAAAGTTGAATACATATTAAGATAATTTTTTTGATTAATTTGTTAAATAGATAAAATAAGCTAAAAAATATAACTATTAATTTATTATAATCACTTTCTTTGATTTGATGACGTTTAATAAAATGTATTCAAAATATTTACTAAAAACATAAATTCAGATAAACCTCTTCTTATATTTGACTAGAGATTAGCTTTTAAACGAATTCTTTTCAGTTTATCTTTCTATAAAAAAAAAAAAAAAAAAATATTTACAAAGTGTCAAAATCTCAGTTTGATGAGAGTTGTAAACTGAGATTTAATTGAAGGATGGGGTTGGAGGTTAAACTAAAATAGTAGTAGGCTTGGGAGTATTGAAGGAACGCGAGGGTTCAGTTACTTCTTTACAGGGTTGGCTTGAAGAAACTGTAAGAGGTGGGATGGAGTGATGGCGGCAGAGGAATTGAGAGCGGGAGAGTCAACTTAACAGGGCCCCTTTACAATGCAAATGTTACTCGGACTGACTTTGCCGCAAAAGTTACTCGTAACTTGAATCTTCCCCTCATCACCTTAACCAGCCGTATCGCTCTTCCGTTTTCACGGACCCGAACAGCATCCAGAAGCTAAAGGCACAAGAAAGCTCAAATACAAATGTCGACGAATTCTAAAACGGGAAATGCAGGGAAATGGAGCGTGCATTCATATTCTCAATTATATTAGTATAATCTATTCAATAATCTCGTCCATTCTTTCCTCTCTACCCTCTGTTATATCCTATTCTATTTATTTAACAACCGTTCAAGAAATAAATCATTAAATAAATAATTATCATCAGAAATTTAAACCATTATAAAGTCTAGTTGAGTCAGTTAATTATTATGATAAAAAATAAAGATTTCTCAAAAAACAAATAATAAAAAACACAAGTGGAGAAAATTCAAAAAAAAAAAAAAAATATCAACTTGTAAATATTAAAATATATTAAAAATTTAGAAAAGTTATGGAAAGTCGTTAATGTATATCAATATCTTTTATATGAAACTTAATAATAACTTTGACGAAATGTAACTTTTTATAATTTTTTGTTTTTAAAGATCTAAAAAATAAACATTAAAAAAATTGAAACTCTTTCTGCTAGTCAATTCAAAAAGGTCATTAAAATTAAGATACAATTAAAATTGAATTAAGAATTTTTTTTTTTTAATTTTTATGTCAAAACTTGAAAAAGAATATTATTATTAAAATTATATTTAATAAATATATAAGAGAACTAAATGATAATTGATCGGGATGAGCGGGACTTGAGTGGGAATTGGGAGTCTGTGGAGACTGAATGAACAACATGGAGTATTATATAAATTTTAAAAATTAATTTCTGCGGTTATTGATGAAATATTGATCCAATTTATAGCCTAAGTTTAAATAGAGGTATATAAGAATATTGTGATGTAATTTCATAGTAATCGGTTGAGCAAATTCACAATTTTCCGGCCGACATACAGACATGAAAAATTCTAAATTCACTTTTGGATTCTAGAGGACATGAAACGCGAAGATATGCAAAAAAATTTTAAATTCTGAGCAATGTGTAGACAAAAACGTTTTTTTACTCGTATATATATAGATTAAATTGATTTGATTAAATAATAAATTCAAAAATTTATGTGAATAACATTTAAGAGAGAGTTAGTCTTAATAAATTAAAATTTCTTTGAAAAAATAAAGCTTGTAAATGAGTATTTAAATAAAAAAATTAATTATACATTTTATATCTAATTAAATTGAATGCTTAAACGTTAAGCAAAAATAAATTCAAAATATTAAACTAACGATATTGCTCAAATGATAATATGAACTACCTCTTCAGTCTTAATAATATTTTCTGATTATCTTCAATTTTTAATACAATAAAGTTCATTGTTTTAGTTAGTATAAATTTTTTTAAGGAAAATAGAACTAAATTTATATAAATAATTTAATGCTCCCACCGCCGCAACTCTACGCCCCGCAATTTTTAAATCTGAAATATCTTCGAAAATATTCATTTAAAGCGTATGCTGTAGAGGGCCATATAGATCTATATAAAATCAACAATGTATTTAAGGTATTTAATTGGAAAAGGATTAATGCTGTATTGATTAAAATCGCTTCGAAAATTATCCATTAAAGTATCCAAAAGTAAATGACAAAAAAATGTTATTGTGGGATACCCATAAGAGATAGATATATCCCATAGCGGAGTTTTCTGTAGACCTTTTCAATGTGTACATTATTTTGATAAATCTCGTAGGGTTCTGCCTGCGTTTGCAATGTAAGCGGAAATAATGTAATTATTTACGACATCTCACATTAGAAACCTCAAAAATAATAATATTTCTACACTATTTATTAGATGTTATTATATATATATATATATATATATATATATATATATATATATATATATATATATATATATATATATATTCCTCTCTTCTTACAACTATAACAACAGTGGCGCAGCCAGAAATTTTTAATGGGGGGTGCACATTTTTTTGTGTAGATAAAATTTTTTATTCATTTTTATTAACATGTACATGAAATTAAACAGGGGTGGGCAACCTTTCTGGGCACATTTCTGAAATAATATAACAGGGGTGGGCACTTTTGTCCATATTGAAAAGTCGAAAATCATCTGACCTTTTTGTTTTGTTTTAGAATGATATTGCAAAAAATTGAAAACAAATAGATTTGAATGCGGGCACTTGAAATGCATTCGTCCTGGTTGCCGACCCATGAAATTAAACATAAGGAATATTAAATTGAGATACATTAAATGATAAGTTGACCTGTGGCCAGACTCAGAACCGACCGACGGTTTGAAATAAATTAATTTCCAGCTAAAGAAACAATTTCAAATAATGTTAATAAATCTATTAATGCAATAAAAAAAACAGATATGGATATAACATAAATATTTTTAATTTTATTTTATTTATAATATATAAGGCCCAATTCACACACAAGTGGCGTATGGCACTGGCGTGGTTCTGGCGTGGAATAGGTTTGTTAATGTAAATCATTGCGTTAGCTTATGACTCAATACACACAGATATGGCGTGTTGGAGGCGTGGAAAATGGCACGAAGACCACTCCACTCCGACGCCACCGGTGGCTCGTAGGACTGGCACGCCACTTCTAGACCATTTCATTATTCATTTCAACTTTTTAATAAAATTTTATATTTTGCCAGCATTTAATTTTAAAAACGTGTTTTTTGTGTTATCATCATTGTTAACGCCTCTCTCTGATTTTGATTTATTTATTTAATGTCAATTTATTTTTATATAATTTTTATAATTTTTTCTTTCATATATATATCTTTATATATATATTTTACTAGCTGATCAGAGCGCCTTCGGCGCTCTTCACACCTAGACGGGGGCTCCGCCCCCTGTACCCCCCGAGTGTCCCTATTCTGAGCTATAACAATCGCGCCACTCCATTGCCACGCCAGTGCCATACGCCACTTGTGTGTGAATTGGGCCTAAGGCTGGGTGACGTCATATAATTTTAAATTAAGAAAAAACTAATGAAGATGATTTTTCCAGAGAATAAATACCAATACAAAGTGCATGATTCGTGGTGATATATAAAAAAATTTCCTCATGTGAAAAATTTGGTTTGAAAACAATATCTCCCTTACTATCGACTGTCGGTAAAAAATTGCTAATCATTATTTTTGAAAGGGTCGAGCAATAGCTCGGTGTACCAGGTACTATATATATAAGTATAATAAGAAAATAATATTTTCCCTTTCTCCTTTAATAAGTTATTCTTTATACAATATATTAACGTTATGAATAATTAATTTATGTTGTTAATATTAAAACTCCTTTAATATAAAGTAAATTTATATTGTATATATATATATATCGTTTTGTTTTTGTTTTAGAAAGTAGAATTGTATACTTGTGTATGCATGGAATATTCTAGAAATGAAAATCTCTACCCTTTAAATAATAATTTTATTAGAAATGTTTATATGAAATTCTTAAGTAGCATTTGGAATTGAATTTTTATACGTTTAAAAAAGAGAAAGATTTTAATAGGCGTAGCATTTAAGTAAGTAAGTATGGAAGGGTGACTGCCTACAACCGCCCTATCTCTTTTAAAACATTCCATTACCATTCCTTGGGATCCACTTCCACCTCCTTCTCCACATCTTCAGAGGGATCTAATATCGGCTGGGGAGGTTAAGATCGTGTTTCTCATCCTCTACCCTTCTCCCACCTTCTCTATTGCACATACTCGATGGCACCTGGCGCCTTTGCTTGTCCTCGACGCACGTGCCACCCCGAATAGTCAGTTGGCCGTTCGCCGTTAACCTAAATGACCGCTTTCATTTGATTTATCGAGGACATATAAGAGGCCACATAAGAAAGAGCAAAACCCAAATGCCTCTTTAACCTCTGGGTGCGCAACCCGCCAAGTAGAAACCCACACTCATACAAGCTCACTTAAAAATACCGCCCAACATTACCGGTAATTTTTCCAAGCACATTCGTTTCTTGCGTATCAAATATCAATCGAATGAAAAAATAAATCGTTATTGTTATTACTACTATTAATATTAATCTTATTAAACCAATATCAAAAAAAAAAAATAAAAATAAAAATACTTAGTATATAATGTTTAATAAATAAGAAATAATAGTAATAAATATATTATAATAAGAAAAATATAATGCTAGTATCAAAATATTTTCATTGACGACACAATAAGAAAATAATTAATTTTAAATTAAAAAATTAATTTTATTTCTAAAAAAATAGAATAATTTGGTATTATTTATTAAAAACGGAATATAATTTCAAATGCATCATAGATTGAGATGTCAACTCAAACACAGTATCATTAGAATAACTTAGATGATAGAATTATAACAAACGTCCATATTAGATACTATTTTGTTCTTGTAAATGCACTTTCACTTAAGGAAAAATCAACATGAAACCCTATTATTTGTTAACTATTATTATAATAAATATTAAAATTATAATATAATAATACTTTTCATACTAATAGAAATAAAACTAAAATAATTAATAATGGAATATAAATATAAAGAGATAAATTATTGTCTAACATAAAAATAAATGAAAATATAAAATTCATTTTCTCTATGTAATTTTCTAATAGAAAAAAATAAATGTTTCATAAATTAGTTTCATTATTTGAATATTCATGAGTTGTGACAAATTTTGTTAATTTTTGTTCTTAAAAATCAACAATTCCTAATCACAAAAATATGTATATGTGTATCAATATGGAAATCCAATTTAAATCATTAGAGATAATTTTATTAAAATTGTATTTTAAAATACGAAAATTAATGAATCGAAGATGAAAATCAATGAATGAATAGTTACTGATTGAAATTAATCATATTCTCTTGAAATATTAATGATTCAGAGTTATATTGACAGATGATTAGCAAAGAACGATATATGTCATGAAAACATTGATACATACATACATGCGTATATAATAAGTGAGGTGGAGATTGTTGTTTGGTGGGTTGCTTATTTACCAGTTAACAATCGTTGAGTTGATTCAAGGCGGAATGACCTGATCAAATGAATTAGTTTATATATATAATACAAGGGTGGTGAGCATTGCTTTCATTAATTTCACTCTTTTGTGAAATAAAATCTACCAAAATCATTACACATCAGTAATCTATAAAGTGAAAGGCAAAATAACAAAAACCATCAAATATATTGTGACAGATGATAGAGTGCTTTAAATTAAATAACTTAGATAAAGTAGAGTTAGAAAATATGATCATGAATCATTTAAAGTATTAAACATTTAGTTTTTTAAGTAAAAAAAATTTAATTAACATTAAAAGAATATTTTTATAATATATTCAAATATTAAACTAAATTTCCATAGCCACATAAAATGCTTGATTGATGGTGACGACATCTCAAAGGATTGAAACTTGGCATTTATTAGCTTAGTACATAAGGAAGGAAGGTAATAGGAAAGAATGTACAGAGATATACATGTGGCCAGTTCGATAAGAAGAGTTTATGGGCGAATATTATAAAAAAAAAGAATTGAAAACCAGATTAAAGACTTAAAGGAACAAAGTGGTTTCAGATCGCAAAGATCATGCCTAAACAATATATTTGTGATTAGTCAGACCCTCAAGCAAAGAGTCGAGAGGAATCTCAGTACACATCTTATATTCATAGACCTGGAAAAGGCATATATGTGACAATGTACCCTTGAATACATTATTTGAAACGTTGACAAAGGTAGGGATCATTGGAAAAGTGATCCTCAATATGTAAAGGAAACCATAAAGTTTCGATTAAAGTGGGAAACAAATTATCAGAAACGTTAGGAATCAGCGAAGGGTTGTGGCAGCTCTGCTGCTTATCACCTACTCTCTTTAAAATTTATATCCAAGAAGCATTAACGGTGTGTATGAAAAAATGCACGATAATGGGAATAGAGATTGATTGATTGTACACCCTGCTATTTGCTGACGATCAAGTGATCATAGTGAGGCAAAATATATGATCAGAAAGTTAATTGAGGATTTAAAGTGAAATCTAAAAATGAATGACATGTAATGAGAATGAAGGAAGAACGATGACCTATAAAACCCTTATATATCATACATACCTCTACATACAAGAACATGACAAGACCCAGAAAATCATGGGAGAATGGCATTAGACATGAATAGTAGAGAAATAGGCCCCGAGGATTTCCAAGAGCGATGTGGGAGTGAAATGCGGAATTTTTTTTAAATTGAGTTTTACTCTCGCCTCCAGATTCCATAGGTCAGTATTAGATTTCTTATATATTTGAATATTATTATGATTGTAAACACGTAACAGATGATAGTAGTATAAAATATATTGAAAGAATTAGGCCATATTAATTGCTCTTATATATAAATAATAATATTTAATCTATTCAAATTTATATGCACATTCATTGTTTGCATTACAATTCTTGCCCAAAAATGGGGAAATTAAGCTCTAGGTAAATTTTCCAAAACAAATGAATTAATTATTTCGCTTCCTATCCACAATAGTTTGAAAATAGATTCAGTCCCTCCTAAGTGAACTTTGCTAAAGTTCAAATGTCACTACATATTACTAAACTTCAATCAAACAGAAATCGAGTGAACTATATGCAATACAAGGTTTATTGTTAATTGACTAATTGAATAAAATCAGGATTACATTATATTGTATTATATAACATTCAAAATTTCTTTTTACTCGAATTTATATATATATATGAATATATTACAAATTGTTTTGTATCTAATAATATAAGAATCATGTTATTCAAAGGGTTTTAAAAAAGTTGACTATTTCGTTACAATGGCATAGAATTTAAAATTTTAATATACTTAATAAATTTCTATAGAATTCAAAAGACTCTTTAGTGAATTACTTAATAAAAAATTAAACAATATCACTTGTGTTTTAGTAATAAAAGTAGAATAGTTGATTTGAAAGAGAGGATGGGAGGCAAATTGTATTGTGAAGCACTCTAATGCTAGGTCCTTTGTCAATGGGAGTGAATTGCCCCTCTCATAGGCCCACTCCAATTGACTCGGATAAAAAAACTAGTAAGTGGTAGGAGTACTCACAATGCATCTCGATGGAGACACTCGCTGAGACTGGCTGCGAAATGTTATTGTTACTAGCTTGGCAGGTGAACACGGAATGCAGGTCACTACGTGATAAATGCGAAACGATCAGTTGATTTTCGCGAACTTCAGGAAATGATGATGGCGATTCGGTAGCATCGTAGAGGACTTCGCCACGCCACCATCGAACGCGCGGAGGAGGTTTGCCTATAAAAAAAATAAAAACAAAATAATATATAAAAAGTAGAATAATAAAGATAATTACGAAAGTAATGATTTATATATCTATCTATCTATCTATATATATAAAGGAGATTGTTTGTATGTATGTATGTAATTCGTTTACTTTTTTGCTGTCATAGTTTAATATGTTAAAATGTAAGTTATTTACATTTTAACATAAAATAGAAAATATATTATTTAAGGATTAAAGAATAAAAATAGAAAGTAAATTAGTGAATATTTTAAAAATTAGACAATTTGTGGAAATTGAAATAACTAAGAAATGAGAGGTGGAGGGGATGAGGAGAGAGGTGAGAGTGTGTGTGAGCGGGAGAGAGAGAGATTTAAAGTTTATATATAGTTCTCCGTGTTGTTCATTCAAGAGCCAGGCGTGGCCCACTGACTGGCGGACTCATTTTACACAATGTATATAACTAGCAATCAAAGAATTATTATAAATTTTAACTTTTTATTTTAAATTCTAATATTCAAATATCATTTCAATTAAATAATTTATTCTAAAAGTTCTCATTTTAATTAATATAATAAAATATTTAAATCATATTTAACTTAAATTATTTTGTATTTATTCTTTCCATATTTGAATAGGTACTTCTTTTATTTTAAGGGAGGGAATTAACTATGATCTAAAAAAATTAATAAATGAACTTAATAATAAAAAATCAAATAAATCCATTAATTTAAATTAATACTATTAATGAATGTATATATTGTTAATTTATCTTTAGTTTTATCAATACTTTTATACCGTTAATTTTTATAAATTAATTTTTATAAATTGTCTCAAGTCTCTAACTTTGCATTTTCTCTAATTTTATTATAATTAAAAATATTCAATAAAAATCAAACAATGAAATTAAAATATCGAAATGAAATGATCAAGAAATATTATACTCTATTATAACATATACAATACTTATAAACTATAGGCGGAGGAAATATTAGACGATATCATTGCGGGTTCAGGCCAAATCGATCAACATTAATTAAGATATTTTCATTATGACAGATATTAAAAAAACCGCGAATTCAATATCTCTGTTCACTAATTATTTGTAGACTTTAGTAAAACCTACGCATGACTCAATAAATCCGGATAAACTTTTTCAAATTTTGATCTTAAAATTTATCTTGAAGGTAGTAAAGAAAGAGTAAGATGTGGAAATCAATTGTAAAATATTAGGTGACCCAGACGACTTAAATATAATAGGAGATTCGGCAATTGCAATTACAGATAGCGAGGAAAAATTAATCGAGGTAGGAAAAGAGATGAGGTTTGAAATTAATAATGATAAATAAATATATTTAGAAACAAACAGGAGCAGTATTAACATACAAAATGTAGAATTTGAATATGTAGAAAAATTGAATGTAATCACGAAGGATAATAATATTTGAGAAGAATTGAAATCGAAGTTGCAATCGGAAAACGCCTGTTATCATGCAGTAAAGAGGCTTATCTCATCAAAATTATTATAAAAGGGAATGAAAATTAAAATATATAAAACAATTATTTTGTCTGTTGTATTATATGAGTGTTAGACATGGTCTATGATCTTTGGAGATGAGAGTGGATTCAGAGAATAGGATTCTCACCAGCATTTATGGGCCAAAGAAAGATGAGTACATCAGGGAATGACGTACGAGAGATGGAACAGAGGCTCAGGATAAGGACACTTGGAGAAATGTGGTTGTAGCTGCCAAGAACTTTCGAGTACCGTTGAGCCACGCATGGTCTATGACCCTGGGAGATGAGAGTAGATTCAGATTATTCTTTCCAGCATTTATTGGCCAAAGAAAGACGAGGTCACCGGGGACACTTGGAGAAATGTGGTTGTAGCTGCCAAGAACTTTCGAGTAGATAGATATAACATATTCAATAATAATATATATAATTAATTTACTAAATAAATTAAAATATATTTTAAATAATCACACAATAAGAAATGAATGTTTTATGTTATACATTGTTTGAAACAAAATGGATGAAAACCTTTTACTACTTTCAACCAAATACTATGTACCACTCGGGGGTACAGGGGGCGGAGCCCCCGTCTAGATGTGAAGAGCGACGAAGGAGCTCTGAGCAGCTAGTATTAAATAAAATGAATAGAGGAGAAAGAAAATTTTATATTTATATTATATCATATATTTTAATATTTTAAAATTTTATACAATGTTGTAATCAGCATTACTATAATAATATTGAAATAAATCTTATTAAAAAATAATAATATAAGAAAATATTTTTTATTCAGATAAAATAAGATTAAAATAAGACGTCAATGGTGAATAAAGTTTCTTTTGGCTCAAATTTACTAGTGAAGTAGTAAGCTTTCTTCGAGATTTTCTACACAATTGAACTGAATCGGTCAATCATTATAGACATGAGAGGGATCCACATACAGTTTCATCGTAAATTTGTCATAAATCAATTCTTGGAATTTTCGGAAAAATAAAACAAAAAAAAAATATCTAAGATTTAAACATAATCGTCATTAAATTTTATATATTCAGCAACTAAAAATTAGTACTAGGAATAAAAAAAAAATTATATTTGTATATTTTACGAATATTTATCAATGAACATAACAAAGTAAATAAAAAGGAAATGTATGTTTAATTCATAATGATTATATAATTTATAATATTGTATATTTAATTTGTTTTTATATTTATTTATTGTTTTATTTTATTTTTATTTAATATATGAATATTTTTTTTTATTTATTCATGATGGCGCATTATTTTAGTATATAAACATCAAAGACCTTGAAAAGAATATAGGAGAAAAAAATATTTTAATATTAATTCATCAATGAAATACAATTTTTGCAACTTTATCACACAATTAATAAGGGAATATAAATGTATATGTACTATATATTAGTTCTATATTACTTTTATATAACTTAATCATTATAATTAAAACCTAAATTTAAATTTATAATAATTAAAATAGAAATGTGCAACAAAACAATTTGTTCGATTATATAATTATATATAGTTTCATTATATTAAATAAAAAGATACAATTTAAAAGAAATTTAATAAATATGAGAGTTATTCAACATTTAAATTAGGATATAGCAACCCCTTAAAGATAGGCAACCGTATCGAACACATTCTATAAATAATCAAAGAAATATATTAAGTAATTAATTGTAAAATTTTGTAATGTGCAATTATGTATATTTTATTAAAAATATACCAAAAAAATGATCTTATAACTTTCTAAACTTGGAGATTGCTAAATCCAATTTTAATCCAATGAATTTTCGGTATTTCAAATATTTTAATTGTTTGTAAAAATCATATTGGTATTGGTAGAATCTAATTCGTTTTCCACATATTAACAACAACAACAACAACAAATTGATTAATCTATTCAAGAATTATTTAATTCAATTGGTGGAAATTATTAGGTCCTTAATAAAGTTTAACAATTTTTTTTTTCATAATTAAAAATTATAAAAAAAAAAAAAAAAAATAAAAGCTGTTAATGTTATAAACTTATAATAAACTTATAAAATAATAGAAAATAAGTGTTTATAGTATAATTATTTTTTTGATAATGATAAGAAAGTAGGTATTAAAAATTAAATGGAATTTTCTTAAATCATCTTTGTGATTTAAGTTGGAAAAATTATTATTGTTGTTTTTGATTGAAAAAAATGTAAAAATAATATTTTTTTAATTTAAATATTAGAAAAGTAATTCGTTTGAGATATTTTCTGTTTTCCATTTTTTTCATATCTTTTTTATTCCCTTTTTGTGTAAAAATCCAATAAGAAAGTTTATTAGAGGATTATATACATAAGTAGATACCGATGTTTTTTAAAGAGTATAATTTCAGAGAAAGAAAAAGACTTTTCTTTTCTCAGTTAAAGTTGAATTGAATTTCAATATTGTTTGAACGAATTTTATCTCAGTGAATTTTACAAAGAATTCTTAAAAATATCAATATAAATATCAAATTCAACTAACTAAAATTTTCATTAAACACGCTAGATAATATGAATTATATTTTTGATAAACCAAAATTTAAATGATATAATGATATAATAAGAATATAAAAAATTAAAAATAAAAAATAAATAAATATTGAAAAAGCAAAGTTTGTAAAATTTTACTTTAGATTGAGTAAATTTAAAATACATTTAGGTAGCTTGGTTAAATATTTAATTTTAATTTTTGTCATTATGAAATTGTATTGCAAAATTTAATTTTCTAATGCACATTAAGATATCGGAATTTCTAATATAATTAAAATATTTTTTCTGGTCAAAAAATAAGATTGAAAATGGATTGCTTGTTTGTATTTTATTGTACGTTGTACATTAATTATAAAATATTTGTTTGTTTTTATTTGTTTGTTTGTTTGAAAAAGTTTTTCTTTTTAATACTATAATAAAATTCATGGTGTTAAAATTTTAATTTTAATATAATTTTTCTTTTGATATCATTTAAAAAAAAAACAAAACAAATTTTGGAGGCTAATTTTTAAAGAAGATTATTTTAATTTGATATAAAAAAAATAAATCTAAATAAATAAATTTTCATTTCCAGGATGTATATTAAAAATATTATTGGCTTAAATATTTATTTATTTTTATTTTGTTCATGATATTTTGAAATAAACTTGTTTAATCCGGACTACTAAAAGAACATTTAATTCTTCTTATATTATACATAAATAAAAGTTTATTATATATAATAAAGTAAAGAAAAAGGAAAGGGGTAGTGTGTGTGGGTAGAAGAAAAAAAAAACTGAATGATTTATTGGATATATAATGTTTTTAAAGGGATGGATGGATAGAAAGTGTCACGAGATGGTTAAAGAATTGGAAGAATAAAATGTGACGACATTTCCGGTCTGGTCGTCTAAAAGGAAACAAGAAAACGAGGCTCGGATTAAAAAGACGTCGCCACAAAGAAAGGAGACGAGACTACAACGACCACAGCAGCGAATGAAAAAGAAAACGCAATGCTGATGTAAGAGAGAAAGAGAGAGTGAGAAAAAAGAAGAAGAAGAAACGAGAAAGTAAGGAGGGTAAGTTTTAGAGCATTTCGTGAATCTAATGATACGTGAACCATTTATTTGAAAGGAAATCAAAGAGAAGATGCGTGTTCTTCCCAACACCCCTCGATACCCCTCTTTTACTTTCTCTGTCTCTCTCACTCTAGTTTTTTTTTTTTTTTTTTTTTTTAAAGGGCATGCGTGCATGCAAGTAAACCATGCATGCGGGAAAAACATCCGGAGAGGAAAGTGGAGTTTTGATCGAATCCAATATGATGTTGAGGAAATTATTGGCAAAAAACAGGAAGGGAAATCAAAACGCTATTATAATAGTCCATTGGTAGGCCACTCATTCATAAACACTCATGGATAATGCGAATTTCTACCATGGAAATAAATAGAGTTCTCGAATTCGTAAATGTTTCGACTTTCTATATGTCGTTATGTAAACAAATCCAATGATCTGATTTTCGTTTTTTTTTTTGTTTTTTTTTTGTGTATAGTACAAAGGAAATTTCGATTTTCTATGTGTGTTTGTTATTTTCTTATCTGAGAATTTAATAAATCAATATAATTATAAAAAAATATATTTACTAAAAATAATATTATTTATTTCCCTATTTTTTATGGCAAAAGGTTGATTTTGCTTATTTTAGTGGATAGGTGAAGCGAGGAAAAGGATTTGATTAAGTGAAAGATCAATTGTTTTGATTGAATAACGGTATTTTTAAAAATTGCCAATAACATAGCGTTGATTCAATAATATTAATATAGTATATTTTTTTTATTGACCCTCCTCACGAACTTGCAATACGATTAATAAAGTGGAACAATGGAAAGCAAACTTTAATTCAATTTAAAGTTTTATTTCTTATTTAAAAATTATTGATCAATTCAACTTTAAACAAACTCAATTTATTTTTTATAATTATATAAGTTTATAAATTTACAAGTTTTATAATTTTTTTTTTCTCAATCTGGTATGGAAAAGTATGTTATAAATAATAAAACTATATACGAAAGGACTAATTTGATTTTCAAAAAAGATATTGTCGTTTCAAATATTTCTTTACAAAAATCCAATAGACCCATAGCTTCAAATAATTTAGGATTTGATTACCAACAAACCTACATATATAAAATGTTTATTATTATAATGCAATGAAAAAGATTGATCTTTCAAAATCCCTCGTCAATAATATTGACGTCCATAGTGACATATTGAATAGCATGATGAAATAAAATAAAAACAATTATAAATATTGAATTTTTTTTAATTGATATCGTTACTTAGAGCAAAAAATTAAAAGTAAGTAAGTAAGTAAGGCAAAAATTAATATTTTACTTTCCCAATTTCTTTTCATCAGTTCAGCGGTCGGGGAACTTTTTTAATCATTACCCCAATTTTGTTTAAGTTGATATTAACCCATGGTTTATAAAATAGAAAAATTAAAAATATATACTTTTTACTCACAAAAGTTTCATTTTTACCCCATTTGGGGTAATTTACTCCGGTTCCCCGACCACTGATATAGTTTATTACTAATGAACTTGACAACAAAGAAGTTTCGTGTTATTGAAATTGCGAATTGGGAATTGGGGTTCGTATCTATCAAGTTAAAAAATTTAATTAAATCAAAATTAATAAGATTTAAAAAAAATAAGTAAAAATGATTAACAAATAATTTCGAAAAATTACTAGAACAAGGTTTAAATAAAAAAAAAAAAAAATTAACATAATATACCAAGCATGAAATAGGAAAAAAAATCTATTAAAATTCTATTACGGACCAAAAAAATAGAAAATGTCTTTCAATGTATCGATAAAAATCGCGTTTTCTTCTACTTATTTCAAACTTTTTAAAAGTATTTATTTAAAATAATCGAATTCGAAATCACTTTTTTTTCATGAATGATATTTATATATATAGATATA
Organism: Labia minor; assembly: GCA_963082975.1. Lineage (NCBI taxonomy): Eukaryota > Metazoa > Arthropoda > Insecta > Dermaptera > Spongiphoridae > Labia > Labia minor. The sequence goes on along the minus strand of OY720349.1, from coordinate 64,668,537 downwards.
TTAAATTATATTTAAATAAAATAAATCTAATCAAATTTAATAGAATAGATGTTGATGCATCTACGCCTGATAAGATATCTCCATCTTGAACCAGTTGAATCCAGGATTTGCAAAAGGATTATCTATGTTCAATATCCTGTTAACGCATGTATATATATATATATATATATATATGTGGGGTGTTAGGTAGAACGTAAGATGAGAATGGGATGCAAGGTTAGCGGATAGCGAGAACCTTGCCTTTTCTATCTCTCTAAAAGGAAAATCGAGTTGGTTTATTTTGTAGATAGCTCTCCTATTGTCAGATCCCCTTTACGAGATTAGAATACAAAAATAAAATGGAATCAAATAGAAAAAAAAATGTCATTCAGAAATCAGGACACAAATCGAGTTTCTTTTTTCAGGGTATGAAACAAAGAATCGAAACAAAACGATAGAGATGAAAGATATTCAAAAGAATATGATAGTCTTACTAGATAATCATAATGAAAAAGTTGAAAACAAATATTTAAGCTTTAAATGAATAACCTAATAGAATAATAATAATAAAAAAAAAATGATTTTTTTTTAAACATTTTAATAAATTAAATATTTTTATACTTAAAATGTTATGCTATATGTAAAGTTATAAAGCAAATATATTAAGTTTAATTTTCTTTATTATATTATTATTATTATTATTACATCTATTTATATTTTCAATTTAATTATTGATTGAATTGATTGAAATTATTATTGTCAGTTAATGTAAACGAACAAAACTTTATAGTGAATAATTAGGGTAAAAGTACGATTACTGTACCAGTAATTCAGTGGCGCAACCAGGATTTGATCCTGGGGGGGGTTTTGACTAGCCGCTCCACCTTCCTATGGCGCCCCCCCCCCCCCCCGGGCTCTCTCAAAGACAAATTTTTCATTAAGATTTTTTTTATATTAAATATTTAAAAAAGTTTTGTAAATGAAACACTAATTTTACAAAATCTGGCAAAAAAATTTAATTTTGTATTTTATTTACTCGTATTCACAGTTTTAGAAAGAAAATATTTTTTTCCAGCTATAAGTAAATTATTTTAGCTTTCCTCATGAAATAAGGATAGCTTATACGATGATCGGAAAATTTTGAAAATTTTTGCTCCGAGATTCTTTGAGATTTTCACTTTTCAGACGGTTCTAAATCCAAAACTGCAAAAAAAATTTTTGAACCGGCTCGTTACCGAGATTACGTCTAAACAAAATGAGATATTGTATTGAAATTTGATATTTAGATGTTTTTTTTTTTGGGAATGATGGGCGGGGATTGGATTGTTGTTGGACAAGATCGGACCATAAGTAAGGGTAGTTTAAAGATGTGTCAAAGCATATTTTATTGATTTTCTCAATAAATACCGATTTTTATGAGAATTATCATACTATCGTATTAAATTTATAGGGAATCGAATTTACTAAAAGTTTCATTATATTCATTTTTACCTAATCTTAATAATAAAGGAGTTATTTATAAAAAAACTATTAGGTTGTCCCATAAGTTTTTTCCGCGTCACTATGAATGAATCTAACTGCCTATGTTTATATATATATATATATATATATATATAAACATGCAGGCTTATCTCTTAGCCGTTTATGGCATCTTATTTAATCATCCCAGAGCTTTTTCAGAATTCGTTTCGTTGGTGACAAAGTCTCTTTAAAATTTTTCTACTATGGAGAGCCAAAAGATCATTTGCGGCAGAAGAGATTTGCACCGTTTACGGGATTGGTGCTTCGACTATTAGGACCGTCCGCAATTGGTTTAAGAAATTTAGAGCTGGCCACCCAGCAACGACGGATATTATCAAGACTGTGCATGCTGAAAATCCACGATACAGTGTGCGCGAGATAGCTGGTGAAACTAACATTCCCAAAACAACGGCACATAAGCATTTAATCAAAATGGGATATGCGAGTCGATATGAAGCTTGGGTTCCACACCAATTGACGGAGACCGGCCTTATAAAGCGCGTCCCTACGTGGGATTTGCTTCTACAGCGACACAAAAGAAATCATTTCTTAAAGAGTCTTGTCACTGGAGACGAGACTTGGATTTTGTATCAAAATGTGGATCGAAAACGGATTTGGTCTAAAGAAAATAGACCTTCAACTGTTACGAAGTCTGGGCTTCATCCGAAGAAGGTTCTTTTGTGCATTTGATGGGACTGGAAGGGTGTACTGTACTACGAGCTCCTTCCTGAAGGTGATATGATCAATGCTGACAAATATTGCAATCAACTGAATTAACTAAAAACCGCCATAGCAGAAAAACGGCAAGAATTGGCGAACCGACGAGGTGTAGTATTCCATCACGACAACGCAAGGCCGCTTATTGCGTTGATTGTAAGGCAAATATTATTACAGTTTGATTGGGACGTTCTACCTCATCCTCCATACTCCCCATACCTTCCTCCATCCGATTATTACTTGTTCCTCTCCTTAAAAATCTCTCTCCGTGGTAAATCTTTCAAATCCATAATCGAAATAAAAACGCACCTAAATGAATATTTTGAAAGTAAGCCTCAACTATTTTGGAAAGAGGGCATAATCAGGCTTCCTGGGAGATGGAAGAAGGTTATAGAACAGAATGGTTCATACATAACATAATAAATCAACCTTAACCAACAAATATCGTGTATTCATTTCGCATCAAAAAAAGCGAAGAAACTTATGGGACACCCCAAGTACTTTAAGATTTCGAAAGCTTTTCGTCCGCCCGTAGTGGCAGGATATTTTGAAAGAAATCATGTAAAAATCCCTTAGAAAAAATCCCTAAATAAAAAATTTCCCTAATTTTTTTGTACTTATTTAATAATGAAAAGCCGAAGAGACTTGAATGAGGTAGTTATGCTTGGTGTCATCACATCTGTTCCATCTGGTTTTTTAGCGTCCCATTTTTCATGGTTTGCCTTCATTATGGTCAGAAGCTCATCATGCGAGTCGCTGAATCGTTTCCTTGGTGGATCAGGCTTCTTACCAAGAACATCACGACAGATTTCCAAAGAGATAAGGTTATGCTCAATATGGATTTGCTTAATCAGGTGACCCATACTGATGTCTTATAACCTTCTAATGCATTGTTTGTTCGAGGTAAACCCATCAAAGTGGCATCGTAGATGTTCCAATGTTCCAATGTCGAATTCGGGGTCATAAAAGCCAGCCAAAAATTGTTCACCTAGCCAAGTGCGCTCGAAGAAAGAAAAAAGATCACGAAGTTTTGCCCTGTTGGTCGTCCAGCTAATGCTTGGTAGGCTACAATGACTTTTGATGGTGGTACCAAAATCAAAGCTGCAAGAGTTTGTAAATGAGTGGAGTTGTCAGGATTATCTATATCATTATAGAGCTTCAAAACTTCTCTGGCATTGATTTGATGTTTCTATAAATGCATTGAGCAAAATGAAAAAGACAACCTCTGATGATTGTAAATTTCACAAATTGCGTTATATATTCCCTGGTGAAATATACGGTGCAAATGGTGTATTTTGTATTTGGAATCATTAAGCTATTAATACGTATGCTAATAAACGAAATTTGAGTAAATTCCCTTTATTTTACATACGAATTTGACACCCCTATTTTTTGGAAATCTGGGCCATATGTATGTATTTTTTTTACCTATTTTTCCCTACTTTCGGTCCAGGCTCGATTACCTCCTTGGGAGCTCGTGTCTCAGGCAACTGGGTGTCATGCTCACCTTGTAATTAAATTTTCTTAATCACAATTAAAATTAATACAAAAATGAAAAATTTTGTTTTTAGTGATTTTTTCTTTTAGGGATTTTTTGAGTCATGGATATTTTTATTTAGGGATTTTCGGTTTTAAGGATTTTTCTTTTTAGGGATATTTGGTTTTAGGGAGAGAGAGTTTTGACTTTTATGGATTTTTTCCTTTAGGGATTTTTACCCGTTTCCATTTTGAAAAAATTAGTCTTCGCTTCATAATTTTTATGAAATATTTAGAATTTGAGTAATATTTTTCTTTATTTTATATTTAAATAATAGTCAAATTGGAAAATTTCACAATCATCTAGTAATCTTATATTAAGTCTTTTGTTTTTTATGTGATTTAGGAGAAATAATAAATAATTTTTTATTTCTTATATTTAATTCTGTATGAAAAAATAAGCAATTTTTATTTTTGTTAAAATTATTTTAAAATAAAATAAACTTACTTATTATACACTAAATTATGCTTTATGAATTATTTTTTTTTTCAAATAAAAAGAAGGATTATATTTTTTCTTTTCTATTTGTAATATAGTACATGATATTCAGCAATGTATATTTTTTTCTCTCCTGGGGGGGGTTTTGACCCCCAAAACCCCCCCCCTGGTTGCGCCACTGCAGTAATTGACCATTTTCTCTGTTTCATTGTTAAGCAATCCGAAAGAGGCTCTTTTTGATATTTATAGATATTTCATGCTTAATTTGAAATTAAAATGTTTATTTTGATAAAAAAAAAAACTATCAAATGGTCAATTACTGGTACAATGGTCAACTACTAGTACGTTTACTTGTATATTAACACATGTTAAGAAATAAACAAACCTATTTATCAATGATTTATAAAAATTTCAATCAAAATAGTAATAACCGTTTTTGAAAATCTGAAATCTCATTAAAAAAATACAATTATATTACATATTTATATATCAATAGAGAAACTGATTTTCAGAGAAATTATTTCATTTTTATCCAAATGATTCATACATAAGATATAGAAAAGAACCTGTGATAAGGGACTCAAGTCTCAATCTTCCTAGCTCTGATATTGACTCTTTGAATCGTTTCCTTGGATACAAATTAAATAATAAATAATAAGAAGAAATGATAAGATACAAATGGCCTGAAGCTTTTATAGTTTTTGCTCAAAAGTCACACCTAAAATCGATTTTTTTATATTTAATTTTAATAATCTCAATTTGAAAAATTTATGTTACAAGACACATTTTGAAAATTTGATGAATGAAATAATTGTATATCCATAATAATACGAGTGTATACATTGATATTTAAAAATCTAACATAACCATAACCAACATTATCATTTATTTATATGAAGGGAGAAAGATTTATTTAATTGGTTTGGTCACCAATCCAACTGGCACATTGTTAACCACAGAGATCAATGAATGTCCAGTTTAAGTTTCTTGGCTAAGCCACTTGCAATCTGTCTCTGTCTAACCTTTCTCACTCCGACTCCTTCTATGTATCTCTCTTTGTCCCTTCCTCCACCTGTTTCTCTCTCCGTTACTTAAATGAATTACTTCAATAATTGGAAAAGAGAAAGTGAATCGATTTTCCATTCTCTAGCGTACTTTTACAATTATTTTTATGTTGGCAATATAAGACTAATATACTGTCCAGTTGAACCTGGGAGGAGTAGGGTCGATTATAAGGCAACACAGACACACACCTTTCTTTCTAAAAAAAAAAACAATTCAGTTTATTTTTTATATGTATATGTCTTGAATATATGTAAAATTATTTCAATTTAATATACATTTTTACATTTTAATTAATAAATATTTGAATTCGTTCATTAAAGGGAATGAAAATCATAGGAGAATTTAAAACATCTCGATTATATCATTTGTCTAAAAAATCATTTTTTCACTCTGTGTTGAAATTGAAAGCTATATCAAAAAGAAACACGAAAAAAAGAAATTGAAAAAAAAAATTAATAAATTAAAAAATTTCAAATATTTTAAAGAAAGACAAATAAATGAAATGTCTTAAAAACTTTCGAATTATATATATAATAATACATACCTTATATTTTATTTTTAATTTAATTTCGAAATAAAATTAAAAATATAATTAAAACGCTGTCTAACATATAATTGCTAACTTCTTTATAATGAATAAAAATATTATTTTGATTAATTTATAATGAATATTTAAGTAATTATTAATCAACTATAGCCTATGCATAAGCTATATTATTGTAAAATTTCAATAAAATAAATCCATTTAGTAGATTTTACGCGTTTCACACGCGTTGGACAGCCATCCATCCTCATAAACATAGCCAATTATAATATATATATAAGATGTCTAGTTAATAATTCACTTAAGAGTACTTAAATGGAAAAACAGTTTTGATTGATCATTTGACTCATTCAATTTTCTTCCACTCCAAGTGAAATCTCTTAATAATGATAAAATATCATATGAAATTTATTTTATTATAAATTAATTAATTATTCTTAATATATATGTTCATTTCTTTTCCTTTACTACACACACCCGGTATATCATCCTCCCACACATTCTATTTTTTCTTCGATATTTTCATTTGGAATACTTTAAATCAGAATCTGAATTGCAAATGAGATTAGATTGCTCTTTTCTCTGACTAATTTTCTGTTTGTTTAATATTATGCCTCTTCTTAAGTTAAGTAATGGCAACCGGGAAAGTTGTTGGGTGTGGGGTCGTAAATGGGGATAAAACACAGAGTGAGGTGTACACGAAGCAAAAGAAGATGGTTGATGATTTGAGATGAAAAATTGTTTTAGAAAATAAACACCCTATTAATATTTTAACAAGTTGATTCAAAATCAAACAAAGAATATATTATATAAAGATATCTCTCGAAAAATCTATTAATCCGAATATTAAAATAGAATCTGAACATATAAATAAATCAAACCTTTCCAGTATACCTTTTCTTTATTTATAAAGGAAATTGTACTATACATAAGAAAAACCATGAGAAATAGCTTCTTACAAAAATAAATAAAAACAATTCCAATAAAATATGATAGAAAAAACGATTTTAACTCAAATTACAAAACTATCATAGAGTCATAGAAATAAAGTATATGGCGTTTTTAAAATTAGTACTATGTTCAGAATTTTTGTATATGAGTTTCACAAAGACCAGTATAACGTCGTTTTCATTTATCCAATTTCATTTAATTTGTTTCCTAGTTGGGTTATAAAATTACTCCTTCCTCCTATATATATATTAACCCTTAAAATGGCGATAATAGATATTTTATAAATGGAAAAGAGAGCGTCTACCAAGAATTGTGACGAAGAATCGCTTGAGGGGACATTGAAGCAGCGAAAGACATCAAATAATACTGGACTCATGGACAGTAGACAAGGCATTAGCCAAAATGAAAAGAACACAATGTATGTTTTTGTGAATAGTAAAATGAAGAAGAAGAATATATTAATAATATTTAATTAATCTTTATTATAATAATTTCAAACACACACACATAGTTCAATTAGTAAAGTCTTTTACGAACGGAATACATCAGTAAATATAATTTATAGTAAAAAAAATGTTATGCATAAAATAATTTTAATAGTGAAATATGTCACATATTAAAATAAAAAAAAATATCATAAAGATGGTGAGTTTTAATTTGGTTTGGCACCTCATCAGACAAAGTTGACTACGATTTTAATGATTAAGATGAACATGAAATGTAAAAGATAATAAAAAAGGAAAGAGCACACTCTTTTTCATGAAGAAGAAATGAAGTTTGACTTGAATCAATATTATTTAATTAAAATTAAATGCATTGAAGAAGAAATGAAACGGAACAAAAGATTTTCTGTTTTGGGTTGGTAGAAATCAAAATGACAATGTAAGAAAATAATAAAGATAGTTTATTTGAATAACTCAATGAAGAGAAATTTTGATAATATATATATATTGTGTATATAAATACTGAGTGAGATAGAAAGAAACTTAAGCCAAAAGTTGTGGCCCTTCCATCGTGTTACAAACAAATAAATGGAATGAATCGTGGAAGGAGGGATTTTCACAGGAAAACGTTTCCTTCTCTTTACGGCCCGTCGTCATTCAACGGTGATAAAAGCAGCCCTGGCCATTTTTCGCCCCTCAACCCAGCCAGCCACTTAAGAACTACCGCCAAGTGGCAATTGGCATCGCATCCGGGCCCCTCGCCTAATGGACGCATGCAGCACGTTCCCTTGCATGCACACACGCACCTTCATACAGCCAAAGTACTGACCTCGTAGGATAACCGACAGCCAGGTGAAATGCCTTCACTTAGCTTAACATAAAACATCGAATGAACTCTCACTGATTTATATGACCAGATCCAATTCTTGGATATTTACCTTTTATTTATCTTTCATTTTATTATCTTTTTCTCTTTTTACAATATTCACATTTAATACTATAAAATATTTTAAAATATAATTAGTACAATAATTAGCTTATAGTTAATAAGTTCGTATAAAAGCTTAAAAACATTTAGCTTATTTAGACGTTTCCAAAGGAGTCTTGCAATGTTCTTTATTTGTTAAGTTGTCGGTACCATAATGTAGAGCCCTAGAACTAAGAGAATTTATATTTAAATTCAATAAGACTGAAAGATAAGATTCTCATTTGATAGATATAGACATTTTCAATCCTTGCTGGTGTTCTTCTAAAATAATGGTGGGATATCGGTAATATTTGGGTAAAAGAATACTGAAGTAAATTACAAAATTTAACCAAAACTAAATAATTTGAAGAATTCTAGTTGGATTACCCAACAAAGGATAAAATAGATTTTTTGAGAATTTTTAAGATAAAAAAAATTATATAAATTGTAATTTACCCATAAAAGAATACGATAAAAATCTAAATTCAAAATAGAGTAGTTCTTTTCAAATATTTTTTTTTTGATTTTGAAATCTCAAACTCTTCTTTTGTTAGTAGAAAGAAATAACAGATATAATTATTTAATAAATATTAAAACTTGAAACTTTAAAATATTCTCTTTTAATTTGTAAAATATTATCTAAAGTTATAAATAAGATACCCAAGCTATAATTAAACATTATAATAGGTACATTTTCTAAAGACATGATCAGGTATATTCTGGGAACAAGTGTACAAGAGATTGAACTACACGATATAAATTGTTGAAATTTGTTAATGGATTTGTCAAATTGCAAAGCACATACTAAATTCATGGGCACAAATCCAGCTGTTAACTTTCATCCCAATTTCTAATACTCTAATAATTTACTGATTTGTCAATTATCAGGAATAATGAATCCCTTTTTTTAATTTAGTAGGCATATAATTAACTTTTTGATAACATAAAACATTATATTTTATAGAAAACATGGATAATAAATCTAAATGTTTAAGAATTTTATTAAGTTTTACTATTTAAGTATTATACCTATATTTAAACACGATTAAGTATTTTAGACTTAAAACTGTGTGTGAACAATAACATTTTATTAAACAAAACTATATAAATCAAATTATAATAATTTTTAATTGTTTTTTTTTATTGTTAAATTGATAATCCTTTTAAATATATATAATATATTACATTTGTGTATTATACACTTTTTTATATATCAATAATTTATATTTTAATAAAATTAATTCATATGAATAATAAAGGTGTCATTTGAATTGAGATAAACCTAATTCAAATAAAAATAAAAAAAATATATCGTTTGTCAGATAATTATTGTTATTTTGGACTAAACTTTGAATGTATATATAATATTTAAATGCAGCTATATTTGTGTTGGATCTATTTAAATATTTTAACGAAAAATAAAAAGAGGGTTGATAGAAAAGAAAAGAAAACGAAAAAACACAGATGAACTATTTAAATGAAGAAGATGTCAAATTAGATATCGAGGGGGAGAGGGAGTAAAGTTGAGTTGGAGAGGAGCTCAGACAACCCCTAATTCTCTAAAACATCTTAATCTTATATCCGACTAGTAACTTTCTGAGTACTTCTATTCGCTTATTTATTCATGATAATTGCTGTTCACTTTTCCTTTAAACTTATTAAAAAGTCATTGCGTAGTTGTATGTAAAGTGTTGGATGTCGTTGCGGCCTGCTTTTAATGTAAAGTTAATACATATTTTACAGGATTAACATGGAAAGAAGATGGTAAAAAGGAAGTGAGGAGACCAAAGTCTTTAAAAGATCTTCAAAGGAGAGAGGAAAAAAATTAGCATGAGAGAAATAGGAAAAGGGAGTAAAAAATCTTTGATATAATCGTACATTTTACTCAGAATTTATCTACTAGTAAATATTTAAATTATTTATGTTTTTTTAGAATTTTGTATTTTTCCTTATTTTAATAACATAAGAATTATTCAAGATCAAGCGAACGTATATACATACATAATTAATTATGTAAATAAATAAAAGATACATGCATAATTTTGTAAATGTAATTGAAATTGACTTACCACCGGGTACTATGCAAGTAAGTTTCATCACCTCTCCTTCTTTATATGGACCGGCAGTTGTGGTTAGTTCTTTGCCATGTTCATCGAAAATATTTGGTTTTTGAGGTGGCACTGGAAACAAAAATGTATAAATTAGTAATCTCAATTTTTTTAGCATAGTTTATTATTAGAAATAATAAATTAAGCTAAAAGTATAAATAAATTATAATTATATTTGTGAGATGAGATTGTTATCAATGAAATATTATAATCAATTGTTAATGTTTTTGTGGTTATGTTTATTCATAAGGGAATTTTGTAAATAAAACCACATATTGATATTTTATTGTAAATTTATTTAAAAACTCAGAAAGAGCAATCGAAACGTTGTGTATTTTTTGTGTTTTTGAATACATTTACAATTAAAATATCAATATGTGGTTGTATTTACAAAATTCCCTTAGAAATATTATAATATTTTACTTAATTAATTAAAGAAAAGAAGAAACCTAAATAAATAAATATACTTATCATTTATCATATATTTATCATTTTGTGTTAAAAAAAAAATAATAATTCACATAAGTATATCTAAAATGAACTCTTAAGATTTATTAGTAAGTGTTTTTCTTTTAATTGCATGTAGTTCATTTGTATAATGAAATATGTATTTACAAAACTTAAAATTTATGTATTCACATATTGCATTTGAAATAGAAATCAAATCAGAATTTTGATTGAAAAATTATAAAATTAAAAAAAAAAAACATTTATTATTATTAATGAAAAATATTTATATTTAAAAAATAATTGTTTATTTGTGAACATATGAATATTAAATGAACTTATGTTGGAGAACACTGTACAATCAAACAAACCTTCAAAAAATTGTATATTTAAATAAACCCTTTCTAACAATTTAAGTTTATTCTCTCTTATGATAAGTAATTAAAAATTTATATTATGCTGATGAAAGAAGAGGGAATGAAGTTTTAGGAAAAAAAATTCAATCATGTGATCCTATATTAATAAGAATTATATCTTTACTCATTATCATAATTATTTTTGCGCAAAAGAAAATTAATTATAATATTTATACGACCTTGATAACATGGAAATATTGTAAAATATAAAATCTAACACAGAAAAATATTTTAATCTACTAAAATAATTAAATAGATTATTAATATTTACAAATAAAACCTTTTAAAGTTGTAAAATAACTATTATTTTTGAAAATATATTTAAATAAAAATAATATTACATAATAAATAGTTGTGCTACACTCAACAAAATTCTTATTTAAACAATAATTATTATTAAAACACACTTAACGAACTGAATCATTTATTTATCTTTGTAGAGTAGGTATAAATAAATATTTAATAAAGTCATATATTAGCAATTATATATTAATATTGGTTATTTATTTCCATTTATTTTTCATTTTATTATTATTTGATAATAACTAATAAAGAGCGCAGGACAGAGAACGAAATAAACAGGAACAAAATGTCAAAGATGGATTAATTATCAGATTTTCCGGCTCAAAGGGTTTCAATAGCTACACTGTTCATTTGCTTTTTTGTTTATTAAAACGCTAATATCTATTAGAACCAAAATTATTGGCAACCAATAGTGTTAAATCTAGATATTGTAAAATACATAATTCGATATTCAAATAAACATATTATATGAATTTCAAATTAGAATTATTTTTATATTTTTAGAATATCCAATTTTTAATATATTTGATATTGTTATATATTTTTTTAGTTTCAATTGTATATTAGTCGAATTTTTCTAAATTCAAAAAAATTGTTAATAAATATTACATTTAAATTCTTTGGAGTTTAAAATATCACATGTAATATTAAGGAGGCCAATCGTTGTGTCTTTCCTCAAGAATTGTTCTTCTAACTATCCTCCTTTTTAATATTTTTAACTAATCTGTTTATGTATTTATTATCATCGAAATGTGACACGTTAATCACCATGTGATGTTGCAATTCGGAAAAACATGATTATAAAATGCATATGCAGCACATTTTGAGAATAATATTATAAGTAAACATAATTGTTGTAATTTTTTAAGTTAATAAAATGTTTAATTTATTTCTGATTAACTAATTTCCTAAACTTTTTGATCATTTAAAATTGTAAAATAATTGGTCACCTTAGTAATATATGATATATGATATATGATATGTGATTTTTAAAATAATTAATTTAAAAAGTAAAAATATGTAATAAAATTAAGTGATCTAGAATAGGGCAAGGAATTCTCTTCTCAGATCTTAGTTCAACTAATATTTACATGGTCATCTAATTAGGAAGGTTCAGGAACAAGATAATATAAGAGAAGAATAGTTTGCTTAGAAACTTTAAATTACGAGGTTTAAGAAAAATCATTTAAATTTTTTAAAACAAAATCCTCTACAGTCTAGAGGTCTAATTTTTATATTAAAATTTTTTAATTTGAATTACAATTAATTATTATAGTTAGATTCATTTAGAAACACCTTAACATATGCAATATTTATAATCATTTATTATTTATTAAAAGCTCTGTATAAAGTCATAAATCGTAAATTTTTAAGAAATTCTTCAGACTATTGACATATTTTTAGGATTATTATATTATTTCAAATTTTTACAGCAATGAAACTGTTTTAAATGAAAATAAAGTTAAAACTGAGTAAGAAACAGATTACTCAACTCTTCAAGATCAATTTTTATTCTTTTTGAACTAATTTGAAATAAAACCACAGAATACATGTTTTTTTTATATTTATAATGAAAAACAAAAATCAACAACAAACACTAAAATAATGTTATAATTTAACTGAGGGAAAATATGATACTATAAGTAATTTGCTTGAAATAATTTGGTATATTGGTGGATGATCTTCTGTGAATATATTTCAAAAATACTTTTCCATTTATGGAAATTATCTATGATGATTGTTTGAAATATAAATCGCCCCATTATCTAAATAACAGAATGTGATCTCTTAGTAAACTTCGGATTTGAAACATGATTCCTCAATGATCTTCTTCCTCAATAATTTCCTACTCAAATATCATTATGTTAATTAAATAAACTTGTTATGATAATTGTGATGAATATTATATAATAGTATATAAAGCTTGGTTACTTAAAAAAAAAAATTGTATGGGTTTGTTAAAGGAAAAAATAAGTAGAAATATTACTCTCTCTAGAAGATGATCGATGGAACATCAAATGCAAAACAAAGAAGAATTATCAAATAATTATAAAATTAATTGTAAAACCACTTACAATTCGAAATGAAGATATTAAAAGACAATGGATAGTATTTAAATTAGATAAAAGCCATGGATGGGGATAGAAGAATATTATTGTTATTCAAAGAACTTTCCATTTCAGTATCACCAAATGGTTAGTTAACTATTAAAGATACATAATAATTGAAAGTAAAGTGATTCTTGAAATTTAATAGATATATATAAATATAGATTAATTTTCTTTTTTTTACAATTATATAGTTTTATTTATTTCCAAAAGAATGATTGATTTATAATTAAAAATCTATTTAAATTAATTATTGTGGCTCGATCAATATCGATTGATTTGAATAACAAAGAAGTTTTATGACTAATTAATCATTCAGTATTTAAATAACTTCAGACTTAAGATTTTATATAGGTCGAGGATAAACAATTTGAAATAAAAATGTGAGGTATATAATTATTTAAAACAAATCAAAAATATCGATTTTAAAATAGATTCTATATAATGGAGTAACTTTTTTAATCTACACATCGTTGTTGGTTTTAAATTCATATATATAAAACAACTTTCAATTTTTATTATTTAATAAGTAATTCTATTTAAGTGAATTTAAAATAAATTTTATATTACTTATTGATATTCTACTTAAATTTTTTTTAATATATTAATACATATTAATAATAAAACCATTTTAATTTAAAATAATCAATATGATTATTAGTGAAATAAATATTTTATTCATTTTAAAAATTTAGAAATCATTAATATTAAATTATACCTAAATTAATCATGAAATTGATAATCGCATTGATACTAAATACAAACAATTTTGTTAAATATATCAATAAATATAGTAGTAAAATTAAATTTGATCATTTGATATGTCGTTTATAAATAAATACAATATAAACAGATTTATTCTAGTGCTCTATAATAATTAATAGATGAAAATTTGATTTTAAATAAATATTTGTTTAAAGAATTCCATAAAATAAGCCAATAAAATATATTATATGTCTTTAATTAATCTAAAGAAATTTTATAAATCTTACACGGTGTATATTGGACTTTGCTAAAAAATAAAGTATGAACAATAGGCCAATGGGCAACATCAATATATCCCTTCGACATCAAAATCTGTTAAACAAAATGATTGTAAAATGAATTAATTACAAGGTTTTAATAATAATATTATTATTATTAGGAAAGATGGGACGCTAATATTAATATAATATAAAGAATCGAGAGTGATGACTATTCGAAAAATAAAGATTTTTCTTCACCTCCTAATAACGTTTGACAACAAATATTCAATAAATAAGAAAAATTTCAAGATGGAAGCACTTTTCATGTGAACAACTGGCGATATCTAGTAAGCCTACTAATAGTATAATTAATAATATTCCTAATGATAGATTGTATTCAATAATTATTGTTTTCTTTTTGTTTACTTAAATGAATAATGGAATTTCATTTCGATTGATGCTTTTATATTCCCAAAAGCTTCTATTCACAAGGGTGATCATCATTAAGCGATTGAGGGCGGATTGGTGGTGGTGGTGGTAGTGGTGGTTGAAATGGAAATGGATATATAGTTAAGCATATTAGCTAACCAATGATAACTCGATACGAATATAAAAATTGACGTGACACCGGTGAATTGATCCCATCCATGATAGGAGTGGATAGAACCACGAACATCCCTACCCTCTTTTTTCGCAACAGCAAGTTGCAACTGCCATTTGTCACTTGGACCAATGATGTGAATATTTCAGGGTCCCACTCTCCCTGCCTGGTCATTTGGCAAATGAATGCATGCACCTGGGGCTGGATGATATTTTCACCAGTTAATCCATTGGAATGTGAGACCATGCTTTCCTTATTTTTATTGTATTTGATCTAATATCCATCATTTACCATTTCATTTCAAAACTGAACATTTCTACACGCTTCAAATGGTTAAAATCACATCCATCTATGGTGTTTCGAGTATACCGACAATGTAAATATTACATTATCAATTTGCTTAGAGAATATAATGAAATTGTAATTTTTCGATATATATATATATATATATATAATAATTAATAAAAATAAATACATTATTAAAAAAATCTAAAATTTAAAATTTTAATAAATCAATAAATAAATTAAACTTGAAATAATAAATAAATATATTAATTTGCAAATATAAAAATAAATCAATTTAATTATAATCAATTTTAATAAATATATTGAAGAATATAAATATATAAGTTATTTATAAAATTTAAAACAGGACATATATATTAGGTTGGGGAAAAAGAAATCCATTATTTTTTCGGTAGATGGCTGTAGTGATCGATAATCTCGTAAATTATCGATCAAACAATTTCTTATTTATGCTCGTTGTCAAGGTAACAGTTCGCACTAAAAGAATTCGTTTGCAGTTTTTTGTTTTGTCCATTCAGTTCTGAGTTACACGGCGTTAAAGATGGAAGTCAACAAAGAGAAAATTCGGTACATTTTACAGTTTTTCTTTGATAAGGGCGAAAATGCAAGTCAGGCGGCTGAAAATGTGAATAGTGTTTATGGTCCCGATACTGTAACAGCTAATTACGCGCAATTTTGGTTTCGTCGATTCCGTTCGGGTATTTTTGACGTTAAGGATGCCCCTCGCACAGGCAGGCCCGTCGTCGAAAATGTCGACAAAGTTACTGAAATCATCGAAGTAGACCGGCATGTTAGTAGTCGTAGCATCGCCCAGGAGTTAAAGATCGACCACAAAACAGTTTTAAACCATTTGCACAAAGCTGGGTTTAAAAAAAAGCTTGATGTTTGGGTGCCACATCAATTAACACCAAAAAACATGATGGATCGAATTTCCATCTGCGAAATCTTGGCCAAACGTAATGAAATCAACCCATTTCTTAAACGGATGGTAACTGGGGATGAGAAATGGGTCACATACGACAACATTATGCGAAAGCGATCGTGGTCAAAGCGTGTTTTAGTGATAAGAAATTGGCATCAAGGGAAGAGTGTGAAAATCAATTGCTGGAGTTTTTCGCTAATAAGGACCAAGACTTTTATGAGAGAGGCATAATGAAGCTACCATTAAAATGGCAACAAATTATAGAACAAAATGGTGCATATTTGACCTAAATCGGAGAATGCAAAACATGTTAAATAAAGTCTTGAAGTTCACGTAAAAATAATGGATTTCTTTTTCCCCGACCTATTATATACGAAGCTAATCTCAAATTTTTCTGATTAAGAATTTTATTAAAAACCTTTTTTCGATATTTTTTTTCATTTAAATATTAAATTTCACATTTATATGATTTTTTTTAATATATAAGTAATGGTAATACATACAAATAAAGAAATTACTCCAAACATTTATTTCTTATATAATTAAAAAGTCTGGAGTGTCTCCACTCTACTATCTCGCAATATATAAATTGGATTAATTAAGATATATTATATTTAAATCAAACTTAATTAATTAAATTATAAATTAAAATTAATAAATAATATTTATTAAACCAGCGCGTCTTTGGCTCTTTATTGATGGCACCACGTCTCGT
This sequence comes from Labia minor, assembly GCA_963082975.1. NCBI lineage: Eukaryota > Metazoa > Arthropoda > Insecta > Dermaptera > Spongiphoridae > Labia > Labia minor. The sequence goes on along the minus strand of OY720349.1, from coordinate 64,651,484 downwards.
GCTTGCGCGTGTTTGGCAGTCAACGTGTTAAAAAATTAATTCCGAAACTTTCAGCTATTCAAACAAGCTGAAATTCTATATCTAGCAGTTTTCTAAAATTTTTATAATCATGTGAAAAACTAGCAAACTTATATCTTAATTTTTAAGGTCAGTTTAGAGGGAAAAAAATGAAAACGTGGTAGGTAATGATTTGAATAATGTCCATGTACCAAATTTCATAATTCTAGCTCAAACCGTTTTTGCGTAATCTTGTCTACATACATACACACACACACACACACACACAGACAGACATTTTTCTCAATTCTCATTTTTCTGGCGAGATAGTAAAAGTAAATTATTTTCAAGAATTTATTATTTCATTTTCTATTTTTTTTTCATTCTTTGAGTGTAACTTAGTGATAGAGAGAGAAAGAGTTTTATTTTTAATATTAAAACAAATCTTAAAATGATCTTATTTTTCCATTTTATTTCTGCTTTTATCATTTAAATAAGAAATCAAAAATGTCGCAGTAACTTACTCATCATTAACTTCAACAACAACAAAAAAAAAAAACAAAAAAAATTAAGGGTTTATTTACTCTGGATTCTCAACGCCTAAATTATGACATAATAAAATTGGAGAAAATTTTCAATATTGAATCAAATCACCGAGGAATTTTTATAACCAAACCTATGAATAGTATGAATGGTGTGTTTTCTTCTAAAGATGTAGATAAATTTATATTGGTTCATATTACTTGTATATTATGATCTATTTTATTGGTAATTCCATTTTATTGGTCCTTTAATGGATCAATTTTTTTCAATCGTCGCTTGGAAAATATATCCTTCTTTAATTCGTTTGATGGTCACATCTGGTTCGTGTATCAGGTGATTTCCACTTGGAATATCATTTCAAGCAGAGCGTAGCAAAAATAAAAATAAAATTTTATGTGAAATTAACAATTTTTTTATTCTATCACCCCCTCCCCACCTCCAATCCTTAGTTTTCCTCTCTCAATTCTCGTGTTTCTTCGTTTTGGAATTTTATTAAAGTTGATTAAATAGGATTTCATTTGATTTTATTACTGAAACTGTATTTGTGTGTTTATTTGTTGGAATTTTCATTTAGTCATGCTTTTTTTGTTCGTGATAAATCTTCTACTCTTATTTCGAAATTTTATGCGTTGTTTTGGGGTCGTTGTCAAGTGGTCGGGATGAGAAGCATCAAACGTATCACTTGTTCAGTTTCTATCAAACAAATCACTTTATTTCATGTTTATGGAAGAGTGACTTCACATTTCAAAACTTAAGTATCACGTATATCAAAGAAAATGCCGATGATAATAGTCTCCACTATAATATTTCATTAAATTATATAATATAATATATAATTAATCAAATAATTTATATATTAAACATAAATGTTCTTGTACCGTATATCTTCCCTCCTTAAAAGTTATTTATGATTTTTATAACGTTTTTCTTAACTTCACTTGGCGTCTGTCTCTCTGTCTGTCTGTTCGCTCTTTAGACAAATTGAAATCGATTTTTCATCAACTTTTTATTGAGATAGACTTTTGAAAATTTGTATAGATATTTAAATGGATCCCTAGTTATATTATAAAAAAAAATTATATTTATATTTTTTGTTTAGAATTAAATTAAATAATCAATAATCAATAATAAATATAAATTAATAACAAGATTTATAATTATTATTCTGTTTAATTATTCTTAAATTCTTATAAATGAATCAGCAAATATATTTTAACAACATAATTATAATATATTTTGTAATCTTAATTACCAAGTAATAAATATGCTATTAAACATTTTATGATTGAATTTTCTATAAAATATGTTTATTAATAATTGATTACAAATTTAAACATTCTCAGATTCATTTAAAATTATATTTCCATGTACCGGTATCGAATTTCATAGTTATGATTTGGCTAATATTAAAAACAATATAAATTACGATGGAGAAAGTTTGAAAACAAAAGAAAAATAAATAAATAAATGAAAGAAAATAGAAAGTACTTACTAAACTAATAATAATAAAAATATGATTTTTATAATTTGTTCCTTTAGATAGAGATATTATATTGTAAAAAAAAAATAAGAAATAAGGCTCCTAGCTTTTGCATCTAAGCACAAAGAATTAATTAAAATAATAAGATATGAAAAAAAATTATACCTTTTTATATAAATGTCAGAATTATAAAATTTTCAATGAATTTTTTTATAACGTTTCCTTTTTCCTTTCATTATAAGAAAATATAATTTGAATGGTAGAAATTTTTCAAAAGGAGTTTTTTTTTCATCACAATTCAATTATTAGCTATACGAGTATAAGAAGGGCGAACGTTGGAAAAAAGAGAGCGAGTGGAAAAAAAGTTCCACTTAAATGATTTTTTAATTTCCGCTTTCCTGAATGAATGCCTCCGTCAAGGGGGTCCTCTAATTTTATTAGTTATCTTAATTTAGGTTAAAACAAAATAATAATAATAAATTAATAAATAAAATCTTTTTTTTGCTTCTATATGGGGGTTTAGCAAGAGATGTAAAATAAAAAAATAAAGTGGATAAAAAATTAATGGATAAATATTTTATAAAAGAAAAAGATATTATTATTATTATTATTATTATAAATATTAAATAAGATTAAAGTCAATATTCACTCTTATACATATGATCTGGATAATAATTTATTTAAGAATCCTTTGTTCGATTTCGCATATTTTTTTATTAGAATTAATTGTTTTTGGCCAATTGTTATGATATTTTTACCGACCGACGATAGTAAGGGAGGTATTGTTTTCACACCAAATTTCACATGTGGAGATTTTTACATATCTCCACGAATCATGCATTTTCTTAACAGAAAAAAGTATTTTTAGCATGATGTCTGTCCGTCCGTCCGTCCGTCTGTCCGTCCGTCTGTCCGTCCGTCTGTCCGTCTGTCCGTCCGTATAGATGTGTACAGCCTGAACGGCTTAACGGATTTTGATGAAATTTGGAATATTTACTTAATGCATCAGTGGGATGAATTGATCAACTTTTGGTGCAAATCCGGAAACCGGAAGTGGTAGTATTAGCGATCGACGATAAGAAGGGAAGGGTTATTTTCGCACCAAATTTCACATAAGGAGATTTTTTTACATATCACCACGAATGTATTGGTTTTATCCTCGAGAAAAATCATCTTCATTATGTTTTTCTTAATTTAAAATTATATGACGTCACAGCCTCGGGTAACGCCGGCAACGCCGGCTACTTCTGCTATATATTATAAATAAAATAAAATTAAAAATATTTATGTTATATCCATATCTGTTTTTTATTACATTAATAGATATATTAAAATTATTTGAAATTGTTTCTGTAGCTGGAAATTAATTTATTTCAAACAGTCGGTCGGTTCGGACCTGGCCACAGGTCAACTTATTTTAAGGTTAGTTTTTTAACATTAAAATCAATTGTTTTTAGACAAATTCTTAGAAACAAGGTGAATTTGTAATTTTTTAAATGAAGAGCGAGTTACCATATTTGTATTTCTTTTAAAATTCATCTTTATTTAAATTATGCTTAAGAGGAACACAAATTTCAATTATTATTGCCTTTAATGAGTTTTAGTTTGTAGCGGGTAGCGGGTAGATACCTTCTCACGATCCCGGTGAGAGACAGATCTACCTCAGTGAGTGGCGCCCACTGCCCTACGCGAGCACATGCATTTCTCTCATTCCTCGACCAAGGGAGTGCATGCCCTACCCAAATCATCCATCCAGACCCAATCCCCTTTATTTCCTCTTCCTTCTTTCCAATCCACGCGTCAGGCTGTAGCGACAGGCCGGCTGGATCATCTTCGCGTCGCATCAACAATTAATGGAAGAAATGTTATACGGTTAACGGCTAGGGCGTCCCCTGCAAGCGACGCGCATTGTCAGCACCCGGGCGATGCGAGAAATGGGTTAGGGTTACCCACCTATGGACGAGGTGGGCTAAAGAAGATAGTCCAACATCCACATCCACATCAATATCAACATCGACATCATCACCGACACGAACATCGTCACATCGGTCAACATCAGCATCATTGCCATCAACCTCACTCAAATCGTCCACAGCTACATCAAAGTCGTCAACACCATCATCACCGTCATCGAAGGTTGAGTACCAAAGACCGCGTGGGAGGCCTAAAACCAACTGGTCCTGCCGTATAACGGGAGATCTAATGGCATCTGGTCTCTCTACAGACGACGCCAACAACAGATTTAGTTGGCGCCAATTAACGAGAAAGAGCCGACCCCACACCCCGTGGGAAATAAGGCTAAGAAGAAGAAGAAGAATGAGTTTTAGTTTGTGAAAAGGATATCAGGTTTCTTGTAATCATTGGATTTGTCGGTGGTCTTAGTATAGTATGTTATTGGATTTTTCTCAAAAACTGGTGATGGATCCCATTTTATTATTTCTAGTATGATGGTGTCAAACAATCCATAAGATTGCCTCAATTGTGATGTTTTGATTTTCCATATTGATTGAGCCAAGGTAGACATTCTTATCCAGCGCAGAACATTATTTACTCAATATTTTTACCATTTAATATGTAATTTTATTCTAAATATTGTAAAATTATATCTATATTTTAATATTATAATGAAATATACAATTTTATAAATCATAAAAATATACAATATAATTAAAATTTGTATTAAAATTTAAATAAATTCTAAATTTTTAATTTATATAGGATTTAATATTATTTTTATCAATATAAAATGAAATAAGTTGACCTGTGGCCAGGTCCGAACCGACCGACGGTTTGAAGTAAAGTAATTTTCAGCTACAGAAACAATTTCAAATAATTTTAATATATCTATTAATGTAATAAAAACAGATATGGATACATAAATAATAAATATAAACATTTTTAATTTTATTTTATTTATAATATATATGCATGACCAGGCTGTGACGTCATGAATGGCTGGATGACGTCATATAATTTTAAATCAAGAAAAAACTAATAAATATGATTTTTCTCGTGGATAAAACCAATATAAAGTGTATGATTCGTGGTGATATATAAAAAAATCTCCTCATGTGAAATTTGGTGTGAAAATAACCCTTCCCTTCCTATCGTCGATCGCTAATACTACCACTTCCGGTTTCCGGATTTGCACCAAAAGTTGATCCATTCATCCCACTGATGCATTAAGTAAATATACCAAATTTCATCAAAATCCGTTCAGCCGTTCAGGCTGTACACATCTATACGGACGGACAGAAGGACAGACGGAGGGACGAACAGACATCATGCTAAAAATACTTTTTTCTGTTAAGAAAATGGATGATTCGTGGAGATATGTAAAAATCTCCACATGTGAAATTTGGTGTCAAAACAATACCTCCCTTACTATCGTCGGTCGGTAAAAAGAGAATTTATTTAACATAAATAATTTTAAAAGAAACTGTTTAATAAATTATAATAGAATATCACATGATTTGTATTTTAAAACACATTTAAAATATTTACCCAATTTTCAAAAGACAAAAATTTAAAACAACTCCAGAAATCATTTGTCTAAAAAATCATAATTTAATTTTTATAAATCTATAAATTATTTTTACAATTAAAATATAGTAGTGATTAATAATTGAGTAATTAAACTAACTGTCAATGAATCGTCTTCCACCTTCTTTACTAAGCATGTATAATCTAATTGTAGAAGAGTTTATATCTAATCTCATATTATCTACATTGATAATGGAATATTGAAAGGTTCCGGGTTGCCCTTTCAAGATCATCAATGTTTGTATCTGACCTTTTGATTATTTCAAATAAATATAATTTAAAAATAGATAGTTTAGAAAATGCAAATACTTACAGTGATATATTCACAAAATTATATATATATAATAAAAACTTTTGCAAAAAGGAGTCAGTTGACCTTTTAAATGAATATTCCTGGTGGTTGAAATAAAATGAATAGTTTTTCATAAAATTTCTCTCATCATCAGTAAATATAATACCTATTTATATGTACTATTATATTTAATATCAATAAAGACTTTATATATTAATATGGAAGCAGATAAATAAAAAAACAAAGAGATTTTTCAAATTGATTCAATTCCCATTTATATGAGTGATTATTTATTGATATCATCATTATTTATTTGTTTTCTCTGTTTTTAAATTTATTTGATTTTCGGAGGATGGATGATCAAGAACAGATGGTAAGGGGAAGGGTGGATATTTAATCGAATCGAATTGAAGTTCACAGGTCAAATCAATGTTGACCGGAAGGTTCAATTTGAAATCTAGGAAAAAAAATTATTTCATTGTGTCATTCGCTTCCCACCCAAACTCTATATTCGAAACAGTGACGGTAAAAAGTCAAAATTCATTAAATTTTGACATAAAAAAAAATCGGTTAACTAAATGTAAGATATAATAGCATTTTCAATAAGATGATAATAATAAATAATGGAAAAAATAACAAAAACTGCTGATGTATTTTTGTACTGTTTAATAATAAAAAACCTCATTACCACGATTTCCCTATTCACATAACAAATAAATAAATAAATACATGTGAATAAGGGAATGCCACTGAAAACAGTACATATACACATAGTGATTTGGTCTGAGTTAGGGGTGATGAGTGGCTAGTTGTTGTTCAGACAATTGAACGCATGTTCAATGTCAAAATTGTGAAAAGTTTTTTTCTCTCTTTATATAATATATATATATATATATTTCAGATTCATCAATCTTCTTTTTGAATGCATTATCTGGAAGGGAAAAATATTGTTATATATTTGCATTCATTTATTATTTATATTATTTACTTTTTGTATCTTTCTTAAATGATATATTGATTCCCATACATGAATAATATTCAAAACTTAATTGTTAATAATATAAAGTACTTTAAATAATTTGAAGAATAAAAAAAAATTACTAAAGATATTATTCATATTCATATTCTAAATTCATATTTTAAGATTACAATTAAATATTTATTTTGTGTAGTAAAGAAACCTTCTCACCAATTATCTAAAAAAATATTCAAGTTTAAATATATAAAATTATTATTTTACTAGTTGATTTATACAAATGTATAACATGGTCCATGATTTTAACAGAAGAATATAGTAAAATTTAATTTAGTAAAAAAATATTATCGATAACATTTATTGTGAAGAATATTGGATTCGGTTTCAGGTTTTAAAAGTTACCAAAAAAGATTATTCATTTAAATTTAAAATTTCAGATAAACACGGATATCATTTCTATTTATCTATTAACAATAAAATCCAAAAAAAAATATTTATACAAGGTTTTCATATAAGATAAAGTTTCGAAAGTGCTGGAGCTGAGGAAACGTTTTAAAGCGAGATTCGACAACAATGGCATATAGCTTGTCTACTCCCCTTCCTACTAAATCAAGAACATTGTGACTAGGCTTTATACAAAAACCGACATTTTAGAAAACCGGTTTTTGAATAGTAATTTTCCCAGAAAATCGGTTTTAACCGAAAAAATTTCTTTGCTCGAATATTCTGTGATTCGAACAAAAAATTTTAACTGAAAATTTAGAGTGATTAAAAGCAGTTTTTGACCGAAATTATTTACTGTTCAATTTTTTTTGATAGTAAAATTTTTTATGCGATTTAGTATTATTAGAACAAAGAAATAATAGTTGAGCAGGATTAAATAACTTTAAAAACAATTATTAGTTGTTTATGCATAATTTTCACATATAAGGATGTAAATATTTTTATAATAATGAAACGAGTTATTCAGCAAAGGGTTCGAATAAATAAAAAAAAAACAATATATTTTCATTTCTTTATAATAACCATATTATTTTTTGCAACAATTTTCATCCATCTGGTACATTTGGCTACATTTGTCATTTTCAAATTTTTACCGACCGACGATAGTAAGGGAGGTATTGTTTTCACACCAAATTTCACGCGTGTAGATTTTTACATATCTCCACGAATCATGCATTTTGTTAACAGAAAAAAGTATTTTTAACGTGATGTCAGTCCGTCTGTCCGTACGTCCATTGTGTATCCGTATAGACCTGTGACAGCTTGAACTGCTTAACGGATTTTGATAAAAATTGGTATATTTACTTAATGCATCAGTAACATGCATTCATCAACTTTTGGTGTATATCAGGAAACCGGAAGTGGTAGTTTACAAAGTATTAATTTTATATTCATTGTCCCAAAATATTTCAATTAAAATATATGTAGTAATTAATTATTGAGTAATTAAACTAAAAATAAAAACCAAAATAATATAATTTAGTCATTCTAATTCAAATTTTAAAATTATTTTTTTATACTTTATATATATATATAATTCAAATTTTAAATATAATATATATATAATGTTGTTTGGTAATTAATTTATTTTAAATCGTCGGTCGGTTCTGTGCCTGGCCACAGCTCATTTATTTTTAAGTCTTATTCATACATTGAAAACCGGTTTTTAAAAACCGGCAATCCCTAATTGTGACATATAATATTTGTCAAAATAATTGAAATTTTATTTTATAAATATGTATAATAATACAGTTAATATAAATTATTGTTATACATTATTTCGAAAAAATTAAAAGCATTTATAAAATTTAAAAAAAAATTTGAACAAAAGAATTTTAAAGAATAAGGTACTTAATTATATCAAAAATAAATATTTAGAACTATAATTTAAAAATATTTACTAATTACTTATTTATGACTTTTAATTAATTTAGATTAGGCTCATAATGATAATAAGTCTTTCAATTTCGAATAGTAAAGTCAATACAAAATTGAATATTTGAATATTTAGCTAACTAAAATGACGATTAAGGACAATATCTATTTATTAATATAGAAAGAAATATTGTCTTAATTTCTTAGACATTTATTCACGTCGCTAATGAATAAAACACAATTTATTAGATCACTTATCTTCCATTAAGCTTAACAAATTGTTTGAATGTAAACAACATGAATAAAATTATAAAGTTACTAATAATAAATAAATAAATAATTTAAAAATATAGGATAAAACCCATTAAATTTCAAATAAAAATATAATTTAGTTTAAAAATTTTTCGAGAATTTGTATATTTAATATGCAAAAACTGTTGACTAATATTAATGATATTTATTTATTTTATAATCCATTCTTTATCATAAAAAATACGTATGTGACATTATAATTTATATAAACTTTAGGGCAATAATTAATTAAACATTTAAGCTTCAGAAAAAAAAAACTTTTTATGAGATCCTTCGCAAATAAAGCATCCGCAAATACATTCAACATCAATTTTTTTATGCCTCGAAGCAAAAATCATTTTTGTCATATGAATTCGTTTTTTTTTTCTTTTTTTTTTTGTTATTAAAAAACAAGTTTTGAAAAGCACACTTAAAAAGAATCCTTCAAAAAAATATTATATTATTTTTAACGATTTACGAATATCAAATAACAGCAAAATCAAACTAATTTTATAGAGAAAATTTGAAAAATTAAATTGAATCGTGATTAAATTATTGAAAAATAAAAGTTGGTATTTTTTTTAAACCAATTGAATTGACTATTTAGTTATCCCTTCCATCAATTATCCCACCCCTTTGTAGTTTAAATTGAAAAATTAATATATAAATTTGTATATTTGATTTTCTTTATTAATTAATTATATTCAACACACATTAACGTCATTTAAAATTAAATTTTAAATAAATTTTTTTTTATGTATAGTTTTGATTTTTATAGAGGTGAGATCTTGGGTAGAGTAATAGAGATTTAATTTTCCCTAAATATCCTGAAGTCTAATTAACCTTTTTTATGGTTATAAAGAACATCTTAAATTAGCAGCCCGTTTTAATTAAATAAAGTTAATTTGTCGTATAAAGTTGAATTAAGGATTATTATTTAAAAAGAAAATAAATAAATATATTATATATATAAATTTATATTCTATATACAAAAAGACGTTTTACTTTAGATTATAAATAGTTTAAAATAATAATAATAATAATAATATAAATAATAAAATAATAAAAAAACTACTAAATAAATTGCAAATAAATCCATAAAATTTATCAGAACGGCCTAACCCACATTTTTCACTTTTTTGCTTTTATGCGGTTTGGCGTTTTAGATTTCTATTAAATCATGAAATCCAGAGTAGTACATGTGCTGAAATCTAGCGATAAAAACGAGGAGGTTGCTTAGGCTACTACGGCATTTTAAAATATGAGTTACGAGGATAATGTTAAGACATAAAAGCAAAAAAAAAACGTGAAAAATGTGGGTTAGGCCGTTCTGGCGCTGAAGGCCTCATTTATGCTGATGTTTATTTGATCCTATGAATATTGAAATAACATTTTCATTCATTGCATATTATTTAAAATGCACTTCACTAGGATTGTATATTTAGTAGAGCTTTTGGTTTTTTTATATAGAATTCTCATTCTATACACTTAATTGCAATTTATATTGTTATAACAAGGTATGATGGTCCTGTATGATAGAGGAAATAATTCATTTAAGTCATTTGGTATTCATGGGCTTTGGGCATTGCACTCGACGCTACTCAGTCGATAATATGTCTACAATGTGTAGATATAGAGACACATTACATTCACAGTATATATAGGACAACATATTTGCCATCTAGGCATGTAAACCCGATTTACAAGTTAACGGCTAACATTCAATTAATGTGCGTTTCATTTATGCATTAAAGAGACAAGAATTGTATCTTGATTTCAGGGTCATTCTAAGGTTTCTTAATATATTATTTACTTTTACTACTATTACTACTAATAATATCCATATCTTTTTTAATTCTAAAGTTTAGTGGTTATACTTAAAACTTGGATATAAAATAATTTAATATTTTAAACTAGATTAACGGGTAGATCCTTCTTAATCTTTGGTATACTTGAAAAATGAATAAAAACTAATAAACTAAACTAATAGTTTTTATAAAAAAAATAAATAATAATATTTACAAACTAACTCGAATTAACTTTCTATTTTCATCATAATTATTTTTACGATCATATTTTTTTAACAAAAAGTAATTTAAAATTTTTATATGATAATTATTTGGTAATTTTAGTTTAGTTATAGTTCTATTTTTATTTTTTACCCTATCATGATTCAGAGATAGTTGTACTCCAAACTATAAATATCCATTTAAAGTATGTATAATTGAGAGAGGATTCTTCCCGAGTGTCTTCTTGTCCCCTCTCTCTCCTTACTCTATTCAAATCTCACCCTTTTGTTTCTTCCTGTTAAAAGCATAGAGGAAATTATTTTTTTTCTATAATGATTCTCTTGTCTTTAGTTGAATTGAGGCTAGAAGAGGGTGGAATGAATTCAAGGGGCTGATGATTAAAGTCTCTCCCAGTCAGCTACCCTTTGAGCGAAAGCCTAGGCAACCAACCCCCTGCTGTCACTAATCAACACGCAGATAATCATCTGTTAGAGGAGTGTGAGCAAGTAATTTCAATAGAAGTTTAGGAAAAAAATTGATTGCAACCACACATACCTTAGTTCCTCGGTTTTTAATATTTTCTTCCGAAAAAAATACAAAAAAAATAGGCGTCTCTCAGACAAATAAAGAATATTTCATGTAAATCATATAATATATAGAAAACAACATGATTCCTACATACATTATTTATAAATTCTCATATTTACAGAATATGTATGTGCTTGAGTGTGTTATATTGTTTGTCAAATATAATATATATGGTACATATGCCTCTTCAGTTGTTTAGTGGTTAGCACAACAGTCTAACACTCTGAAGACTTGAGTTCGGGCCTAGGGAAATTGAATAATTAATCATTTCTCTTAAAAGCTATGCGTGATCCTCGAGGTCTATCCGCAAATAATAATAATAATAATAATAATAATAGTATATGGGACATATGGCATTATTATACAATACACACATTCCTCAAATCGTTTACATCTTCAGTGAATCCATCCAATTCTTATCTTCCCCCAATTTCCACACATATTTATATGCCGCCTCTAACTGCTTTCCTAATTAGACGTTTCCCAATTGGTTTATTTGTAAATAAGCTTCTTATATTTATATAAAATTCGAGGCTTTCCTATAACTATATAATATTTGTTCTATCAGTTTCATAATAGTTAATATAAAATTTTTGAATATAAAACAATTGTTATGATAAACTTTCCACAAAATTAGTATTATTATCAGCCAATCATAGAGAGGATAAAATTTTAATTCTGATTATTTCTTGTATTAAAACTCTTAACTTTAACTTACATAAACTAATTCTGTAATAGTTCATATACTATTTAAGATATTTTTGGAGGATTAAGATTTGAATCTCAATAAATTAAAATAATAAAATATATTTTATATTTTTATAAGATTTTATTAAATAAAATAAAGAACAAAGGATTTTTATTTTTTTAAAAAAAAACTTTATTTATACTACACATATACTACATAAGTTATTTAAAGATGAAAATATTGGATTAATGTTGTTTTGTTTTTGCCTCACAAAGAACATAGGCTTACCTATGGAATGTATAATAAATGACATAAATTTAATTGTTCACCTCCCGGAACTATTAATAATCTTTAATCATTTATTTATTATCATTAAAATCGAATGTCACCAGAAGTGATATAATCAGTAGAATAATACTAATAATGAACATGAATCTTTTTTAGAATTATCATAAATTATGTTTATCATATTTCATTTGAAGAAATAAAACAATAAATAATAATTAAATAAAATGTGTTCTTTGTATTAATTTATTTATTAAGGATATATAGAAATACAAAAGCATATTATGTATAATTTTTGTTTCTATTATATTTTTCAAAATAAATATTATTTTTTAAATTTTTTTTTCAAAAAAATAATTTTATTTTTCAGGGTTTATGAAATTGGAGGCTAATAGGGGGCCTTTTGATTAATTAATATTAATATCTATTTTGTATATATAAAGGATGGGAGATGGGAATATTTTATATCAATTAATTTATAAAAATTATATTTTAAAATATAATTAATTAAAAACAATAAAAATAAAGTTTAAATTGATATAGAATGGACTTATTACTTATTACTCATAAATATACATATGGTTTATATATATTTATACATATGTAGTGTAAAATGTAAAGACCAAAATCGAATTAAAAGATGTTGTAGATGAATTTGGAGGGAATGGTATAATGGGATTGTCTGAGAGAAATTAAAATGCCATTAACATTATCATAGAGAAGATTATTAAAAGGACAATGGAGCAAGGAATTAATAATTACAATAAGAGTAATTGAAAAAGGAAACAGAAGCAATTTATCTCCTCCCCCACCTTCCCCATCCCTATTCACAAGCTTTTCTCTGTGTGTCTCTACCAGAAGGAAGTCGATTAAGCTTAGATTCAGTGCTGGGAATCTAGCTTTAGTGCAACTTTAACTAGTTACGATTTAAAAATTATATTATTATTATTATTACTATTAAGTAGAATGGTGGCTTTATATTATCATTAATTATATAGTAAAAAGTAATAAAAGAAGAAAGATATAATCATTAAATAAACGTTGTGTGGAAAAAATATAAAATGAAATTCACTAGAAAATAAAAATGAAGTATTAATAAATTTAGAAAAAGAGATCCAAAGTTATTGGATCGTCTTGTAGTTTTCTATGTCATGTGTGTATGTGTGTGTGCAATATAATATTAAGTCCCTCTTCCCTCATTATCTTTATTTAGTTTACCATATTAAGATTATATAAATTTTTTGATAATTTTAATAATATTATTTATCCTTATATATCTATTATTTATTATTTACTTAGCTTTTCTTTTATTTATTTTTTTCTTGGACGTTATTTTTTTAAATCTTGGCTTGTTTTATATTACGTCAAATTCTAAATAATTTAAATTTTATATAAGTTTATTTTTATCTGTAAATAAAATATACTCCTTTTTAAAGTTTCAAGCAGATAAATAAATAAAACAAATTTTATTATAATATAATATAATTAATAATGAAAAATAATAAATATAAAATATATATAATTAACGGAGGCTCTTTTGGAGTTTATTGTGACTTGATTAAAAAATTTAAAGTTATCACAATTTAGAATTTACATATATTACACTGGAAAAAGGCTAAGTCATGATATGACACATATTTATTTACATATATGTAATTATTTAAAGGAAATTTAAAATCTAGTTATTTCTGCAAATTTTAAAAAATCTTTGTTGTAAAATGTATCCGATCTATCCCAACTCTGTCTACTTTATTACAATAATAACAGCAGAACTATTGCATGCGGAGCGAACACTTATTATTAAAATAATTAGATATTTTAATCGCGCACGTATTCGTAATTTTTGCTTCTGTGATTATAACCCCCCCCCCCCCTCAAAAAAAAAACAAACAAAAAGTAAAATTTTTTCCGATTTGGTTCTTAAACATTTTCGATTTTTCAATATGGCTCAAAGTATCACAAAGTGTGACCACCCCTGATATATATATAATTATCAAAATATTTAAATCTTTAAAATAATAAGTTCTCGTGGTGTAGTGGTTATCACATCCGCCTAACACGCGGAAGGTCCCCGGTTCGATCCCGGGCGAGAACAATTTTTTAAAATTATTTTAATTAAAAAAATATTTTCTTAAATTATTTTTGATCTCTTTATTTTCTTAACTTTAATTAATTCTTTTTAATATTTTATTTTATACTTGACTAATCTAAAATGAGTGCAAACTGAAATAAGGAAAAGTCAAAAATTCAATAAATTATAAAATTAAAGTAAATATGGAATAAAATGATTAAAAACCATCTTATTATTACATAATACCTATAAAATATAAAATATAAGTCTAATTATAAGATTGTTTATTTGATTTCTAGTTTGTGTCTTTAAGAAAAATTAAAATCCAAATTTTACTATTCAATTGACCACTTCATTTATCAACGTGATTTTGCGAGAGTGGGTGCAAGGGATGGCTGAAATTGATTCCCTTCGACGTTCTTCCTTTTCTAAGTCCCTTGAGAATCAATCATTCCTTCAAAGTCCAATTCAACAAATAACTTTTCCCACAATCCAGGCAGTCGATAATGATTTACCCCATCCCCAAAAAAAAAAAAAAAAGAAAACCATTATATTTTTTCTCTTGTCTGGTCTTAAGTTTACAATGCATATGATTTACCCCTTTATCAATAAAGTAATACATAATCCCTTAACCAACATGTTTACTTCCATTTCTAGTAGGTTGTTTATCGGTTTTTCATTCTTTTTACCTTGGTATTCTATCCTTCACTGTCGCCTTTAAAGACATCTACTCACATATATTCTTTTCTTCTTTAAACGGTTCCCGATCAACACAATTCCATCCAAAAACTCAACTAACAGCTCACCCTTCTTCTACACTTGGATATTTATTTGATCCACGTATTCTTTATCTTTGTCTTTCTCTTTCTCTTTCTATTTCATTTTTTATTTTTTTTTTTTTTTGTATTCTTTGCTTATAACATTCTATTGATTTTGAAGAAAGAATCAAAACTTTAAGTGCATCATTAGACATAAATAAATAAGAATTGAAATGATGTATTAAATTCTAACTGCTCAGCTTCGGCGCTTTTCACACCTAGACAGGGGCCCACAACCATAAAAAATTTAAATAAATTCTAATATTTATATTTTTAAATTTAAATACGGTTTAATTTAAACATGTGAGTCATAATAATGGGCATACAGAAATAAATTTGAATCTTTACAATAATTTAAAAAAAAAACAGAAGAAGTTAGGAATGTAATATTATAATTTGAGTAGTATTAATTTATATCTAAAATAAATGTAAAAATATAAATATCCAACAAAACTCAGTTTTAGAGAAAATTACAAATCAGTAAACTTTTCTAAACTTTCTATCATTGGCAATTGTTTCAAAGAAAACTTTTAATTAATTTCAATAAATTAAATTACTTAATAATTTTTTTCTGAAAGCTTATTATTAAAAAAAAAGATAAATATCAGGATTATGAGTTAACTTATTATTATTTTGAGAATGGTTATAAATAAATAAGTAAGCGGCAGAACTCTGCTTTGTAGTACAATTACTTCTATATAGTGCTAGGTCCAAATTATCCTTCTTACAGTTCACGTCTGTGTGTGTGTGTTAGTAATTTCTGGATTTATATAATATAAAAAATAAGTCACTTTTCTTTTGGAGCAAACGTTCTCATGATGCATACTTTCATAGATATTTGCACAAAGCTGCTAATGTAATTTTTCTTAGTAGTAATTTAATCTTTTGAGTCATAATAATTGATGTACAGAAATATCTGGAAGAAACTTATATATAGTCTCATCTCCCAGTCCGTTTGATTTACCCATCCAATTTCTAATTGACTAGAACACTTAAAGTTTCTTACTATATCGCCACAGATAGTATTTCTTTTTTCTTACTAACATTTATATTTTGATATTTAAGTAGATAAATGTTTTCTACTTGTAAAATAAAAAATAATAATAATAAGACAAGAATCTATAAAAAATTTAAAGATCAAGTGAATATAGATAAAATACCTTGAGTGAATGTGTGGTATTTATTTTAATACTTTTTTTTTATTATTTTGATGATAAATCAATTAAATTTATTATTTTTATTTTTTATAAAGCTGTTTTTTTAAAAACAATACAATATTCAATATTAATTTTTATTTTTTTATTAAAAGTACATTAACAGTTGACCAATCAGCATTTTTTATTTGATAGATTATAATAAGAATCCAATTTGTTATTGCTTTTATTTAATCTCTTAATATAAATAAAATAATATTAAAAAAATAAATAATACTTATTACAAATAAAATATGACTAAAAAAATTCCATAAATAAAAAATATCACAACCAAAGTTAATAGATGTAAAGGAGCTGCCAGTTTTTTAATTAAAATATAATATGGTAAATAATAATTAAATTTATTTGTTGTACACACTTGAATATTGTTTTTTTAGTTTTTTTTTTTTCGTTTTTTTTTTTTTTGTAAATATCATAAATATAAATGTAGTCAATTTCTAATTGTTAGGACAAGTTATATATAAGTTATAGGAATAAAATGCTAATATTCTTTATATAAGTGGATGGTTTATGAATTCAAACGTGATAAAAAGCCATATCAAGGTGTTTGTTGTTCTGTTTTGAGAGGTGACATATACCGTCCTGGCCTTGTGACTTGTGACCCAGTTTGCGTGACTCCCTCATAAAGGGGTTGGCTCCCGGACAACAACAACCACCCTTGTCTCATGTTCAGTTGCGCTCTCATTTGTTATGCATCCGCTCGCTTAGCTGACTTAAAAGTGAGGTTGACAGGGTCGTATCTATTATACTAGATCACAGAGGAAAAACATTCAGAGAATATGACAAGGAAAGAAAGAAAAATGAACAAGTTGAAAAATATGAATGAAAAAGATATAATAACTTTATAATATATATATATATATATATTCATATAATCTCAAATAAGTATGTTTGACTTTTGAAATTTTAAATACTTTTATTTTTATTTTTTTTTTTTCATTCTCTATTAATTGTGTTTTATATAAGATAATATATATAAAAGAAAATCTGGTTTGCCGATGTTTAAACGATAATAAAGATATGTGCAGAGACAGTTGAATAAGTTTACACTTGGTGCTTTTTAGATTTAGATTTCATTTTAATTAAAACACCAGTAAAAAATTATATTATATTACAAATGAATGGAAAATAATATAAAAATACATATAAATATAATCCAATAATACAAATAAAGCCTGTCTGACTTAAATTAGGTTTGTTCATTGAACAAAATGGAGGATTGAGTTTTGAAATTGTTCTCCATTCTCTCTTCTCTGCATTTCAGGAATCCTTCAATGGTTTTCGGTTCTCCCGTTGGTTGTACAGGTTGTAGCCAAAATCAACGGGCACACTCCGCAAATTCAATATTAATGATTTTAAATAAAATAAATAATTTGTATCCCTATATATATGAATAAAAGGCTGAATTAAAAAATTCCTAATCGAGCTTAACGAAAATCCAGGAAAATCATAAATTTGTCTACTCGAACTAATTAACTGTAAATGGAAACTACAAATAAATATTTTTTCTTGTATTATAACATTTTCAAAGATTTTCTAATAAACTGCTCTCTAAATTTCTATTAAGTATATCTATGATCTTGGTAACAAATTATTCATCTTATGAAGTCGTTAAAAACTAATAGCCCTAAAAGGAATTTCTCTAAAGTACTTTTAATTGTTTATATTAATACTAATTATATTATAATTATAATTATTATTATTTTAGTATAAATAAATATTATAAAAAAAATGTTTAAGAACAAATTTAAAGTATAAATAAAATGAATAACAAGAATAAAAAAATATAATGAATAAAACAATATTTATTTCAATAGTTCCAAAACGCTTTTTTATAAATTTTTATGTTTTAATAATATTAAATTCAGTGAGAAGCTAAGAATTTGAGGGCGAGAGTCCAAAACTCACCAAATTCTAGAATTTGAATAATTGATTCAGAAATAAAAAAAAAATGATAATTAAATAATAAGTATAAAAAGTATAAAAAATATAGTAACAAAATTTTGAAATATAGCTCTATGGATGTTGGTTATAATTTAAGCAAGTTAAAGAAAACTTATTTCTAGATCCATTTCGCAAAAAATATTAAATGAGTCCCTCAAAGGTGAATTTATTTCATTAGAACAATTGAGAATTGTTATATACTCGCGTGTGTGTGTGTGTGTGTGTATGTATATAAATATATTATTTTTACAATTTTTTCTCTAATGAGAACAATAGCATTATGCTTATTAGGGAGCCCTAGCTTCAATGTTTGTATATACATTAATTACATTTGATTTAAAATATAATGTGATAAAAAAAGAAAAAATATGAAATAGATAAATAATTATTTATCAGTAAAACATAGATATGATAAATTTTCGTGATTTGACAATTGCAAAAAAAATTACAGGAAACAACAACAAACATGCATTCATAGAACGATTCCTGTTAAATTTGTATAAAGCTATCAATCAAATACCGTTTCATCCCTATCTAAAATAGATTTAAATAATTTTGATACGAATCCAGTGGATAGTACTCGTTTTAAAATTAAATCCCCGTTCCCCCTCTTTCCCCTCTCCTCCAATCTACAATCCACTTTTCATAGCCACTCTCTTTATCCTATTAATAACAAGTATTCGTTATTAAATTCATATTTCATTTATTCCTAGTAAATAAATAATTGCTCGAATCTCTCACCCTACTTCAATCTCTTTTCACCCTTTCCGAATCCACATGAATTTATTTGAATCCTCATTTATCTTTCTTCTCTCATTGTATGATTATTTTAAATTTTGATTTGTTAATATAATATTTGCATAATTTAATTTGTACCGCGCATCTCTGTTTCTCTCATTGCATTAAATATCATTGAGCTAGTGAAGGTGGAAGGAAGGGGAATGGGGCGGTTGAAAACGTACGACATTGTTTCACGACATTTATAAGACTCTATATAACGGTTGACGTTATAAATTTGTATATATATATATGGCATATATATAAAACTAATTAATTTAATGCTTGGTTAAATATTTAACTACTACAATTAATGCATTTTAATTATCCAAAGGGAGGGACTAATCTTAATTTTCATAGCAACTCCGGCTGCTTCTTTGCATACTAATAGGTTAGTTATCACATTCAGTTTATCAGTCACATGAGTTTCTATCTTTAAATAATACATACGATTGAGGACGATCTCTACAATAACTACTACGAGTAGTATTATTATGAGGATGGTTAATACAGCTAGCAGTATTGATGATGTCGTTGTTATTATTGTTGTTGCTGTTCTCTCATATTTGAACTCATGGACATAGTCATCCTCTTTCACATTCTAAGCTGTAAATGCAATTTATGTTGCAATTGCAATGCTAGTCCGGGTGAGTTTGTTGTTGGGTGCGATGCATTTTAATGCCCTATGATCAATCCTTGTCGACTAATCAACGGAGAAGCAGAGGCCAATTTCAAAATTCATGATTTATAAATAACAAGCAGATATATATTGTAGATATTGATTTTTTCAAATAAAAAATAAAAAAATAATAAGTTTAATCGTAAAATATTTAAAATGTAGACAAACTAACGAACTATATTTTAAAAAGTTCATTACATAAAAAAATTAGCTGGAGTGTCTCCACTCGACTATCTCGCAATTTGAATTGGATTAAATAACATAATATATTATTTTTAAATTAAATTTAATTAATTATAAATTATAAATAATAAATATTAAACCAGCGCATGTTTGGCTTTTTGTTGATGGCACCATGGCACGTGTTGGCGCGTGAGATATGCAGTGTTAAAAAATTAATTCTGGTACTTTCAGCAATTCAATCAAGCTGAAATTCTATATATAGCAGTTTTATACAATTATTAATCATGTGAAAAATTATCAAACATATATTTTTATTTTTACGGTCACTTTAGAGGAAAAAAAATCAAAACGTTGTAGGTAATGACCCTCTTCCGGTTGACCTACATTTCTCAAAAGTTGATAGAAAACTATGAATTTTGAATAATGTCCATGTACCAAATTTCATCATTCTAGCTCAAACCGTTTTTGCGTAATCTTGCCTACATACATACACACACACACACATACACACACACATACACACACACACACAGACATTTTTCTCAACCTTAGTGAAAATGATTCAGGAACCTTCAAAACGTATAAAAACATCAAAATCTCAACATCGAAAATTTTCGTGATCGCAATACTATCTCTGGCGAGATAGTAATGAATAAGAATGAATTTTATTCTTATTTAAACTTAACAAAATATGATATGATAGAAAGAGAGAAAAAGAGAGATTCTAAAGGAATAATAAAATAAATAAATATTTAAAACAAAGACAAAAAAAAGAACGTTCAATGATGTGATTTTCAAAAATTCCCCTAATAATTTTAGAACACTTTTAGAGGTGTTGAATATGCTGTAAATAATATGTTTGGAACTCTTGCATATGTAATGACCGCCATACCTTGTATGCAGATCAACGATACTTTCAGAAATTCTACTAGAGTTTGTTGAAAGATTACGTTTTTAAAACTAAATTATGTATATACTTCATTCGCGTTCAGATGAAATATGTCTGTTAGACACTTCACCAGTGTCAGTATTGAAAACACATAGGCACTCTTAAACTAAATCACAACTTCGCAACATAAACATCATCACATAATAATAATAATCGATAATTGGTCCCATTGTAACTAATAATACAATACACCAACCAAAAATTTGTTTCGTTTACTTACTAACTGCTCTAACTTTGTACTCTACAAAAATTGGTAACTTGTTTATAGGTATATATTTCTTTTTTATATTAAGTTAACATCGTATTGATAATAAACTTAATTTAAATTTCTTTTTAAATCTTTTTTAAATTTAACGAATCTTGAGAATAAATATATTAATAATATAGGTAAATGTATATTATCAAGGAATTAATTTAAAAATTCAAAATTGATTTATAAAATCAATATTCTTCTTTGAAAATTTCTTTATATAAGAGTAGATGAGGTTGTTAGTTTGTTGGCTGATAAAGGACTTTACTATTTTAACTTGAGTATATATATATATATATATATATATATATATATATATATATAGAAATTAGATTACAAGTTTGGGGCAATAGTAAATTCATCAAACAGGCCAACAACAAGCCTTTCTCTCAGTAGAAGGCAAGGAGTTTGTCGTCGGTAGCTGTAGAACAATTGAGAAGGCAAGTTACAATCTCATTAGTCACTCACTCGCTTACTGTCTTTGAACTACTCATACGATACGAGACAACAATAATAATACAATCACCCTCACTGATAGATAGCCACTGTTGGGGTTGCTTGAGAGTGAAGGGCAACTTTTCAATCGAGCCACCTTAAACTTTAGAACTAATGGAAAGCTATTTACATATGAATTTTCATATTTAATTTATCCATTAAATAAATATTGATTCGATTCATTGTTTTGGAACATAATTAAAAAAAAAATTATATTGATAATAATACAAACGCCTTTAATTGTATAATTTTGGCGTAAATAGATAAATTATTTATATATTGATGAATATAATATTATATATAATATAATATTGATGAATAAATAGAATTTAGTATTAATAGATAATTTGGAGTGGGAATTGGATTTGAAACAACTAAGAACTATGGAAACTTTAATTAATTTACTCAATCTGAGTGTTGAAATTCAAAATTATCTTTTTTACATTTTCTTAACTTAATTATAATTTCCCGGTTAAAAGTTTATAATATTTATAATATTTACCTTACCAATGTTAATAAAAATGTATAGTGCAAAAAAACTTGAAAAGAAAAGAAGGAAAAAATATAAATTATTTAAATTGTCAAAAATAATAATTTGTAATAATAATAATTGTGTTAATAATTTCAATTAAAAATACATCTCCGGAGAAGAGGATGGGTATAATTAAAATTTATTACAAATTCTTTATTTATTATATTTATATATTTCGTGATTAATTTTTCTATATTAATTAGTAGTTTGAAAATATTATTTGTATAAATAAATAAAATAATTTATTATAAAATAAGTTGACCTGTGGCCAGGTCCGAACCGACCGACGGTTTGAAATAAATTAATTTCCAGCTACAGAAACAATTTCAAATAATTTTAATATTCTATTAATGTAATAAAAAAACAGATAGGCATATAACATAAATATTTTTAATTTTATTTTATTTTTAATATATAGCTGAAGTAGCCGGGGTTGCCCGTGATCATAATAAGGAGACTGTGACGTCATGAAGGGCTGGGTGACGTCACATAATTTTAAATTAAGAAAAACATAATGAAGATGATTTTTCCTGAGGATAAAACCAATACATTCGTTGTGATATGTAAAAAAATCTCCTCGTGTGAAATTTGGTGTGAAAATAACCCTTCCCTTCCTATCGTCGATCGCTAATACTACCACCCCCGGTTTCCGGATTTGCACCAAAAGTTGATCAATTCATCCCACTGATACTTTAAGTTAATATACCAAATTTCATAAAAATCCGTTCAGCCGTTCAGGCTGTACACATCTATACGGACGGACGGACAGACATCATGCTAAAAATACTTTTTTCTGTTAAGAAAATGCATGATTCGTGGAGATATGTAAAAATCTCCACATGTGAAATTTGGTGTGAAAACAATACCTCCCTTACTATCGTCGGTCGGTAAAAAAACGCATGCACAGAACATTCTGAGCATAATATATGTAAAAATAATTTTAGTATTTTTTTTTAATTAATAAAATGTTTTATTCATTTATGATTAACATTTTTCGTAAACTTTTTGTCTTCCTTTTCATTGTAAAAAATAGATCATCTTATTATTAATTATTTAGCATAAGAACAATCAACTTTAAGACTACTTCAACACGGAATTTTCAGATCGGAAGAAATACCGTTTTGGGTCACCTGAGACAAATTGACAGGGAATTATATAAACATGATCAGTTTTTCTTCCTTAAACTCTAAGTTCGTTCATTTTGTCACCCTTAACTATTGAGATACTGAAATTTTGAGAAAGCAAACGTGAGTGAGTTGAGGAAGGATAAGAGTTGAAGGTTGTTGTTGAGGTGGATCAGGATAAGAACGGTTAGACAAATGTAGTAGTCCTTGGGTCCAAGAATTACAGACTTACGTAAATAGAAAGATATTGATATTTTAATGTGATAATGATTTCCAGATCATGCTGAATTATCAACAGAGCAGATAATAAATATGATAAGTTCAAAAAAAACAAAAAAAAACTGATAGGGTTATCTTTTATTGATGATACAAGTTTGTTGAATTAATAAATTAGTTTCAATATTTTTTCATAAAAATATAAAAATTGAAACAAGATTAAAATGGATTTGTTATTTTTCATTATTATTATATTATTTATTTCGCCCATCACATGAAGATTATAACTCTATATAGAAGAACGGGGAGAGAGAGTTGAGAGATGAAGGGGTTATTTCTAAATAATTATATCTCAATAGAATGATATATGAGAAAATAATTGTATTATCTAAGTTTGGCGTGACTTCACTGTTTTTGGGTGAATATTTTACCGATCAATGTTTACCACCCACACTACGTCACGTAACCATCACATTGAAAAAAAAGAGCAAATGACGTGAATATTGAGCGAGTGAACGGTAGAGTGAAAGTTAGAAAATGTTTATTATGTTTGTTTTTAAGTGATAAATGAACAAACAGATCACTCTTGTTTTTTTTTCTAAAAGAAATTAATTATTTTTTTCCAGTGTGGAGGGGGGGGGGTGATGGAATACAATAACTAATTGCAAACATGTCGTTCTGTTTATTTCACATTCGATTGGGAATAGATAGACGATTGAGTCCTCCCTAGAGAGAAAGTCAATTGTCCTCTGACCTGAATTCATTGTGAGAAAATCAGAAATTCAATGGATGAGTTCAGGTAATCGGAATCCCTTCAAAAGACAACAAACTCTCTCTGACTTGATAAAATAGGTAATTTACTATTAGATTTCTTAAGATTACATCATTTGAATAATAAATTTAATTAAATTATTAGAAATTAAACTTTAATATTAATACTTTTCAAATTCTTATTTGAAATGATTATAAAAGGATTCAGATTCTTGAAATAGCTTAGTATGAATGACAAAAGAGACATTCATAGCTAAGAGTAAAACAATTCATAAAATAATTTATTTTTCATTGAAGGTTTTTTATAACTAGAAGTATATTTTTTTAATTTTTAATTTTTTTTTTTTTTTTTTGGGGCAAACGGTGTAGATTCTACAAAGTTCATCCACATAGTAACACACGATACAGATACTCAATATAGATTTTGAAGTTCTTTAAATAAGTAATCATATTAGTATTTTATTTACACCATATTATTTCCCATTATATACATCTGGGAAGTCAAAATGGGTAAAATACTTATATTTTACAATTTTTTTCATTAAAATTTTAATAAAATATTGTTTATAATAAGAAGTTGGAATAAATAATGTTGGATACATTCTAAGCTCTAATTAGACTTGGAAAAAAATATTACTTTTTAAGAATGGAAGAATATTCACATCTTCGTTATATAGAAAAATAAATATGTTAAGACAAGGGCGCATTCAAAAACTCTCCCCTTTGGTATATATATATATAACCAGCTGGTCCGAGCGCCTTCGGCGCTCTTCACAGCTGGACGGGGGCTCCGCCCCCTGTACCCCCGAGTGGTACATCGTATTTGGTTAAAAGTAGTATTCTTCTATTTATATAGCTCAAAGATAGTCGAAAGTTCTTGGCCACATTTCTCCAAATGTCCCTATCCTGAGCCCTTGTCCTATCTCTCTTACGTCCTTCCTATGCGTCCATGGTCTTGATTCCCTTTGATAATAATTTTGATGAGATAAGCCTCTTTACTGCATGATAACAGGCGTTTCCCGATTGATACCTCGATTTAAATTGTATATTAAGATTTTGTATGTTAATACTGTTCCTCTTTGTCTCACTAAATATTTTTTCTTATCACTATTAATTTCAAACCTCCATTAATTTTTCCTCGCTATCTGTAATTGCAATTGCCGAATCTCTTATAATATTTAAGACGTCTGCTTAGCCTAACTTGAGTGATTTTTTCCCAATTTGTGTAATCACATACTCACAACATGCAACATATAATTGGTCAAAGAATATGTATATAATATTTATAATTTTTATGTTTTATTTATATTTATAATTTAATTTTGTTTTTGTTTTCTTTTAATCAATAAATCTAATATTAAA
This sequence comes from Labia minor, assembly GCA_963082975.1. Classification (NCBI taxonomy): domain Eukaryota; kingdom Metazoa; phylum Arthropoda; class Insecta; order Dermaptera; family Spongiphoridae; genus Labia; species Labia minor. The sequence continues at coordinate 64,625,529 of OY720349.1, read as the reverse complement.
AATGCCTAGAGGATGTCTAAAAAATCATATTTTAATTTTAATTTTGATCTCATAATTGGATTTCCTTTTTCATGTAAGTATATAATTAAGAGTGGAATTACAATATAATCAATAGCTAATATATAATATTAAAAATATATTTACGGATTCGTTCTATAATAAATTGATGATGTCATTTAATTCTCCTACTATGTATTGAATCGAATATAAAGATAAATCTTCTTTTAAACGTTGTGTGAAACAATTTCAAATAATTTAAATGTAAAACTATTAATGAAATTAAAAAATCAAATATATGAATATAATATAAATATTTTTAATTTTATTTTAAGAATAGATATATATATCTCACAGGCGGTGGTTGTGACCTCATCAATATATTATAAATTTAAATTAAGAAGAACTAATAAAGTTTCGTGAGATGTGATCAATAAAACTCAATTTTTCTTTATAAATACTATCTCTGTTGTGAATTTCAAAAAAATCGTTAGAGCGGTTTTTGAGAACAATGAAACAGAGAAACAGAGAAACAATTTTTACTCGTATAAGAAGATAAGATAAAAGTATATTTTTATTTTCTATTTTTTTAAATTATTTATTTTATAATCCCATTGGTCATCTCAAATTCGCTCTTTCCATTTATCTTTAATAATTCATTTCTCAGTTAATTTGATATATAAACATTAAATTTCGACCATTCTTTATTCTTTATTTGCTTTCCATTTGTTTTTCCAGAATCATTCATTGTCTAAGTGGATAAATACATATGATTGGGTAAGAGGTAGAGAGAGAGAAAGAGGTAGAGAGAGAGAGTAGAGAAAGGGTAGTTCATCTCTTTCGTAAAAATAAAAAAACACCCTACTATCATCAGAGTAAATTAAATCTAATGATTAGGAGGCCACGCAACGGGGGTGGATGATATTAAATAATGTACAATTCCCTGTTCATGCCCCACACCAACTCATCTATCTGTCCGTCAGTCTGTCTCTCTTTCTTCCTAATGAATATAGATAACTTTTTTCCGTGAAACAATCTCACACCGACACACAAATACGTTAGCACAAAGACAAAATGACGAAGATTTCCGAGATTTATATCTACTCTGATGCAATATATAATTCAGTTGGACTATCCCCTTCTACTCTTAATATATAAAATAGCTGACTTTACTCATCAGCTTGTACTTTTCTTTTTCAGATTTTTTTTCTCTCTCAGACAAATCTTCTTTCCTTTTTCAATTAAAAATAAATTGATAAAATAAAACATAAGTTGACCTAGACTGTTTGTTATTTTATAACGTTTTTCTCAACTTCACTTGGCGTCTGTCTCTCTGTCTGTCTGTTCGCTCTTTTGACAAATTGAAATCGATTTTTCATCGACTTTTTATTGAGATAGACTTTTGAAAATTTTTATAGATATTTCAATGGATCCCTAGAAGATATAAAAGAAATATAATTGAATTATTATTATTTAATTGTAATTAATTAGCGATTAATTACTTTTAGTAACTAACTCCTTTTGTATTGCTCCGATTAATTTTTTTTTTCTTCGGATTTTGAAACATAAATATTGATTTCAGGATAGATTTTCATTTTAAACGTATTTAAAAATATTTCTTAGCATTAAAATTAATGATGAATTCTTATTAATCAGTTGTATCGCCAATGAGGAGGGGTTTCTTCCCCTCAGATGGTATAGAGAAAATATCTTTTTTTTTATACATTGTATATGTCCCCGATAGAAAGGAAACAAAACAATAGAATAACCTTTTTTTATGACGACAATATATATATACCTATTTATAAAATATATTTTTATAAAATCTCATATTAAAAAAAATTATTTATTTATAAAAATATAATATAATAATTATTATTCAATAAAAACATTTACTTAACATAAATGCATAAAATCAAAAATTTGTTAATCATACATAGAATTTAAGTAAAAAAATATATATTCCTGCAAATAATCCATTTGATAATTGATGTTTAATTAAAAAAAAAAATATTTTAGATTAGTCTAGCAAAAGGATAAAAAAAGAATTATACTTAATGTTTCATGGGTTAAGGGATATACAAGCATGTTTGGTTATATTAAAAAAACAAACAAATTTTATATTGTAAAGAAATAACACTTTTTATTCAAAATCCAATGTAAAACTTTTTATTTTCCATACTAATATAAACTAAATATCTAACTAGTTTAAAAATCTAATATAAAATTTTTTTTTTCTTTTGTAAGCACGTTAAATATATATATTAGGTAAATTAATAGTAGTATGCCTTAAATTAGAAATGATATAAAGAAAATTAGAAATAATATAATAAATTATTAAATTAATTTGAAACAAAACTATTATATGATATATACACCTAATATAAAAGGTCAATTATTTTTGCTATAATATTATTGTTGCTATTGTCATTATATTATAATCTAAGATGTTGGTCCTCAAGTGGATGAATTCTGTCTCTCAAGAGGACAACACAATCATTTCAGGTGATCTATCACTAACGTTCCATTATTAATATTATACTTATAATTATTGGGATTTCAGCACCAAAGGTCATACGTATATTATCTATGTTTTATGATATTTACCCCTCATCATTATTATTTTTATTTATGTCATAGAAATCTCATCAAGATGATTAGAGTCAACTTTACAAGGTTTAGGCGAGCATTAAAATCACAGCTTGACCAAATGGATGGTACCAGACTCTACCAAGAAATATATTGATATTTATTATTATTCATCTTAATGGCATGGTTTGTTTTTAATATGATTTTTTGTTTTGTTTTGTTTTGTTTTTACGAATAACTCTATATTATAACGAGATATAATGTTTCATTTAATATTTCATTAAATCCGTAAACTTTGAACAATGTCCAAAAAGTTTTGAAACTACTGTTTTAGATTATTAAATTCTTTTACACATAGAAAGAATATGTCTTCATATTTATTTTCCTGGAAAGTTTAAATTAGAATTATTTGATGGATCACATTTAGTACTTTTAAATACATTCCAAGTGTTGGAAAATAACAAAAGCTTACAGATCCGGAAATGGTAGAGTTCGATTTCTTCCTAAAAAAACATTCCCCTTGATGTTAGCTGATGCAAATAAAGAAAAAAAAATAAATAAAGGATATCTCTTCTCATTCCCCTCTGGTGTGCCAATTAAGCGACAAGTACGTCGTGTAAATTGTAACAACGACTTTAGCAAATGTGTGGGTTCTCTAATGAAGCCTACGCGGGGGTGGAGAGGATTTTAGGTATAGAATCTTAAGTTATTGTATGTCGTGGTGAAAGGAAAACCTCTCTCTCTCACTTTCCTTGTCTCTCCTTCATTCCCTGAGGATATTCACAAGAAGCATAAAATTGAATTTGCTTCGATACCTAAGATCACTTTAAAGATCAATTTAATTTATTTCTCACTTTTTTCCCTCCCTTTTAGAGAATTCATATTCATTGTATGTAAATTCCGACCTTTTTTTTGTTTCGAGAAAATATGCAAATGTCTTGAGATATTATATTATAATTTCAATATCAATATATCAAAAAAAAAAATTCTTTTTGAATTGTAAAATTTAATATAAAGTTAAGTTAAAGATATAATAATAAGAAAAGTTTTTGTTTATTTATTTATTTATTTTTTGTTAACACTATGCGGTCTGCATATATTTAGTGATAAGTTTACTATGTAGCCGGTGCTTTTTTTGTTAAAACCACCTCAGTAACGGGCAAAAACCTGAAGTCAAAATTCCATCGTGTTCCATCGACAGTGTTCTTAGCTTGTCTATGAATCGTTTACCAATTGGTATTTCTAATTAACAAACTTATCACTAATCTTTCTTCAAATAATGGCCGATTTTGAATAATTTTTATTATTTTAAAAAATAGCTCAAATAAAAATTTATAATAATTTTTTATAACTAGTTTTCCAGAGCGCCGGAGGCCCCCTGTGCCCTCGATGTAATACATAGTAATTTTTTTGAAAGTCTGTATGCGAAAGGTTTTAATTCATTTTAATTCAATCAGTATATTTTTTATTTCATTTGGATTTTCGTTTTCACTCAAATTTTCAAATTGTACTATTTTTCAAAATATAAATTTAAATATAAATAATATTGCTTACTTTGTTTTAAAAAATATTAATCAATAGTGGAACCCGTGTTTGTAATTTCAGTTTTGAACTTAATTTATCGTGGTTTGCAGCAATTAATTAAATAGTTCTTTGAAGACAATATTTTTCGTATACCAATCATCATTTTTAATAATCTGCCTTGTTCGGAATTTTCTTTAATTTTTATTTTGATGTTGTTTTGATAAAGTTGGCCGTGTGAGAAAACTGGTTCGGACAGATCAATCCCTACATGGTCATAAGTTTGACATTTAAATGGCCACTGAACCGAATATCACCGAATCGGAGCGAAATTTACCGAGCGTTATGTCCAGTGACGATTGGATATTATAGATTTAATACCTTTATAATATCAATAGACTATTTTTCTTTCAAGAACTCATTAATTCAAAGAGGTTTCGAAAATATCATATGATCCATTTAAAAACACTTAAAGGTGTCCCGAGAGAAAATAATTACATTAAATATAATTTGAAAAAAAAGATATTAGCCAGTCGCTTCTAATTAATTTCATTTTTTTTTTGTTTGTTTTCTTTTAACATTAATAAATAAAATTTCCATATTAAATAAAGATATCATTTACAATCTAATAAGATTTTCATTGTGATGTTAAATATTAAATCCAATATTTTCCAAGATAAAGAGAAGTTTACTAAATTATATTCTATATTAATAATTTGTGAATAGTACTTGTAGTTTGTTTTTGTGAATACACTACTTATGTTCTTATAAATATAAGAACTCAAAGAAATATATATATTTATAAGACTTTTTTAACTTAAACTAAATTATAATTTTCTAAGTTAATCAATTGAAAAATTTCCATAATTGTAATACGATTTGAAATGTTACATTTGTGGATTTAAAAATAATATTAAAATTCTAAATCAATTAAAATAGTAATACTTATAAATAACTGCAAAGAATAATTAGTTTTGTTCCTATTTTTAATGAAAATATATGTTTAAAAAGTCACTTTCAATAAAAAAATTATATTCTTTTTCAAAAATAATTTTTGATGATGAAATGCTTTAAATTAAGAGTGAAGAGAAATTCTACGAATAAGAGAATCCTTTTATAGACACATGTATACATACTTTATTCTGTGAAGCTAAAAAAAAGATTTAACAAAATATAAATATATAAATAAATCTTATTAAATTCAAGTATAACTCAAGTGGTAAATTCGACGAAACAGGTCGATAATTTAAACATCATGAAATTCAGAATAATTTAAATATAATATTATATTATAAAAATAGAAAAGTACGTTTGAAAGATACTTTGTAAGATCCAAATAGCCTTTCAAAAAAAAAATCTTAATTCAAATAAAAATATTATTTTTAATAGAATAGAATAAAAAAAATGATTATTATCTGTATTATATATTTTTTGACATTTGCTCATTTATCTTTATATATATTAGGGTTAAAAGTCAGGTCTAATCATTCCAGAGTGCAAGGACTAATAAAATTTTCTTTTATTTTTCAAAAAAAAAAGACATTTAAAAAGGTTTAATTTATTATTTTAACTTCTTTAATTTTATATAAGTATAAAATATTCGTTTATTTTGTTTTTGTTTATTCATGAGTTTTCAGGTGTGAGGGTGCGATGAGAAAGGGAAAGTGTATTAAAGGGATGGAGGTGTGGTGATAAATAAAAGATAAAGAAGAAAAGAGGCTGCCTAATCTGTGACAAAGTGTTACTCGCTAGGCTAATTAAAGAAATAAACAAGCGGATTCCAACTCACTCACTCGATGGGAGAGTGAAATAAAGCGAAGTGAGTGAGGGGTTGGATGGTAAACTTAATTGGAAAAGGGCGTCAATCGTACGCTACGCTACCATCACAACCTTCTCAACAGCAAACGAATGTAAAAGTCTTTTGCTGTCTTCCTTCCTTCCTTTCTTGACTTGGAAACTTATTTCAAATCTTGTGATCTTTTAATCATTTAAAGAATAACTTATTTCTAGCTGTCAACGAAAGAAGGAACCAACAGCTAAGATTTATTTTCTTATTTCTACGCTCTCTTTTTTTTTTCACTTGCTATTTTCCTGTATTTTACAACAAACATCATCCCCTCCTCCATCCACACTCTTTACTATGCTATTTTAGATATTTACTCCTTACAGACTTACTTATGCATACCAAACAAACATCAATAAAAAGGTTTTAGTTAAAATTTTAACGTTTCTCTATCTTAAATAAATAGATCAACATTTTGATGTAAACAAAAGATTCTCTTTTATCTAGATTTACGGTAAACATTTTATGTATACGTCTTTGAAATTTATTTATTTAGTATTAAATACATTATTAATTAAGAACAAAACAAATTTAAAAAACACAGATCTATCTATCTATTATACATATTATATAAAAGTGAAATGTATGTATGTTTGTACACGGCTGTTGATTGGTCGAGAGATCCATAATTATCTGTTTAATTAATTAATTTAATTTAATTAATTACTAATCAATAAATCATAGAAAAATGAAATATTTCATCTCATTTTTTTTTCTCATAAAAATTTCATCACTCAAGATCATTATCATTATCTCAAAACTTAAGTTTTCCCTTTTAAAATATTTCTACTTGAAACGGTGGTGATTCTCTCCCCACTCCCTGAGGTCCATAGCCAGCCACTGTAGAAAAATAATCTATCTACTATATATTACTAATCACTAAATCATAGAAAAATGAAATCTTTCATTAGTCAATATCATAAGAGGAAACCTATACTATAAACACGTGGAGACAGAGAGAAGGAATGCGAGAGAAGCTGTAAAGTGGGGGGAAAGGAGAGGGGGGGATAGTTTTCAAAAAATAAATTTTACCATTTATATGAAAGTGTTAATATTAAATACTTCATCCATTATATATTTATAGAAGAGCGATTAATAGACCCGCATATTCACAACATCCTCCTCTTCCCTCTGACACTCACTCTTATGCTAATAAATTAAATCAAATTAGTCAAAATATATAATGGAGTCATTTGAATAATTCCATTTCAAATAAACAGAGTTTCAGCATTTAATTTAAAATAGTTTCTCTTTCTAAATACAAATTATTTTACTTAATTATTTGTACCTATAATATAATCATATACTTCAATAAATTATAACAGATACACATTACAATTCATTGATTGACGAATTTATAAAATATTAAATGATGAAATTTAATTTGAGTTTGAATAAATAATATCATCAATGAGATAGATTGAATTTTTTGGATTTAATAATAAAAAAAGATTACAGTATACATCAGTATATATTTTTTGCTAAGAAGATAATAATGATAATAAATTGATCTTATTGGAGATAAGAGTTCAATCATCCTAGCAAATCCCGTAAATTGGAGTTTAATACATCCTGCTATAAAATAAAATATAAATATTATACCAAAAGGCACACACAACCCCATTTCATTTTTAATTATTTTATTTAACTTATTTTGAAAGTGTGAGGAGGAGTTGGTTATACCTGCTGAAGGGTTATTATATTATTTTGATTTATAAAAGATAAAATAGAAAAAAATAGATAATATAATTTTTTTAAAATGATCTAAATTTTAATTAAAACTGATATTGCCAATAAAAAATGTATCCAATTACAAAATAAAGGTATAACCAATAACGAGTTTATATTCGATTTGTTTTATTTATTAGCATATAAATATATGTATAAATTTAAAAATAAAAAAAAGAAGAAATTATCTCTAAATTAGTTTTAAGAACAAACAGACACTCTTTTTTCTCTCTTCATTATTATTTGAACAATTTATTAAAATAATAATAATTATTATAAAGAATAATTTGAATCTATATTAATTGAGACTTTGTAATTGTAATACAAATTCATTTAGGTAAGTTGAAAATGATGATAGGTTGGTGAGAATTATGAATGAGTGGGATTTGTGATGGGCAAACACTCTGTCGATTCAAATTAATTGGATTTTAGTGATATTGATTACAGCAGATGCCACAACCAACAAACATCAGCACATTGACAACATCAACGAGAGTTATTATGATGAAATTTGACATAATAGCTTTTTTGCTTAATTGTATAAAATGTGTGTAAGGAGAAAATGAGAGAGAGAGAGAGAGTGAGAGAGTGAGTGAGAGAGTGAGAGAAAATGAGAGAGAGAAGTGATATAAAGAGGTTTTAATATCAATTAATATGCAATCAATCAAATTATTATACTTATATAAGAAAAGTTAATTTTCACTTCGTATCATAATAAATATCTCTATATGTATAATTTAAAGGATAGACTGAACTTTTGTTAAAAAAAAAAATTATTTTGTTTTTGGTTTAATATAATATAATTAAATCAATACCAGTACCAGTTTAGGAAAAGTATTCTTTGTAATTAATTTAATATTTATATCATAGATTTGATGTGTGTGTGTATAGGAATTCTTGGAGAAGTGTGGTTGCTGCGGCCAAGAACTTTCGAGTTTCGTAGAGCCATAGAGATAGATGGATATGTGTATGTGATTAAAGTTATATTTTTCAACTCCAGTCGTATTCTGAAATCAAACATTTCAGTCATAATTAAAAACTGGGGAAAATTTTTTATACATTTGTTCTTCATTCAATTCTCAGTCTACTGATTTAACAATTTAGTGCGATAATTTTTTATTAATTTTTATAATTATAATATTGAGAGTTTGACACTCTAATAACATCTTATTAGAAAAATAGAATTAAAGTGTATTAATTAAATAAATTGAAATTAATAAAATCACATTAGCATTATAGTACTTATTTTTTACATTAGCTTTAAATGATTGTACTCTAGCCATATTATGTTTATATATGGAAGTATTATGATTGGTGAAAAATTTACATTTACGATTTCATCAGAAATGCACGTTTTATGGTCCCTGGAATTAAATAAACCAGTACCGCAAAAGGGTGGTCGTAGTTCTAAAAGGAAAGGAAAATTCCAGAGTTGTGATATATATAAATATATGCCTGAAATATTATGGTAAGAAGAATATAATTTTCTTGAATAAGTATCTAGATATCTAGAATCTAGAGGATTTTATCCATTTGAAAGTACCCTGAAAAATACTTAATTGGCAGATTTTCAAAATTGCTTTCTCTAAAGTACCTTTCATTTTTATTTTAAATAACTAACATATCCCCCAATCACCTTCCAAAACGCCATCCGTTCTCCAGCCGTCGTCAAGTATCAAACGAGATCACATCTTCCAATCACCTGCTGAAACACCCCCTACACTTCCATTTCCGCCAAACACTCGTCCTCAAAAAGACAAGAAACTTTCAGAAAAATAAAGAAAAAAAATATCATGTTATGTTGGTACCTATTTAGTGTCTTTTGTATTTGCTAAGTTAAGAATAGTGTAAGTAACGCATAACTAACTTATGTGCACAAACTTTTTTTACCGACCGACGATAGTAAGGGAGGTATTGTTTTCACACCAAATTTCACATGTGGAGATTTTTACATATCTCCACGAATCATGCATTTTCTTAACAGAAAAAAGTATTTTTAGCATGATGTCTGTCCGTCTGTCCGTCCGTCTGTCCGTCCGTATAGATGTGTACAGCCTGAACGGCTTAACGGATTTTGATGAAATTTGGTATATTTACTTACTGCATCAGTGGGATGAATTGATCAACTTTTGGTGCAAATCCGGAAACCGGAAGTGGTAGTATTAGCGATCGACGATAAGAAGGGAAGGGTTATTTTCGCACCAAATTTCACATAAGGAGATTTTTTTACATATCACCACGAATGTATTGGTTTTATCCTCGGGAAAAATCATCTTCATTATGTTTTTCTTAATTTAAAATTATATGTCGTCACCCAGCCCTTCATGACGTCACAGCCTCGGGTAACGCCGGCAACGCCGGCTACTTCAGCTATATATTATAAATAAAATAAAATTAAAAATATTTATGTTATATCCATATCTGTTTTTTATTACATTAATAGATATATTAAAATTATTTGAAATTGTTTCTGTAGCTGGAAATTAATTTATTTCAAACCGTCGGTCGGTTCGGACCTGGCCACAGGTCAACTTATTTTCTAATCTCTTTGTTTAATAATGAATAAATGAATTTTAATTTAAAGTGATTTTATTATGTTTCTACCTTAATTAGTAATAATATTACAGACTTTATTGTTAATAGAGGCAAAAGATAAAAAAAATATAAAATATGAACGAAATTGTTAATTAATATCACAAAAAAATAATGCCGAAATGTGTAAAAGTAGGCTGTTAAGAGAAAATTGTATGTTGTTCGAACCAGATTATTTTAAATTTCATTTGAATAATCATTATTATTTCAACGAAATTGGCATCGTTATAAACTAAAAATTAATTTTTGGTACCCTTATTTAAATAAAATAATCGATAAGGTCAGTGACCCGCCTTTCCCTTCTTTTCTTAATTGAATGAAAACATGATATAAATAAATATTCCGATAATTTAATTAACCTTGATTCAAATAAATTTAAATAAATAATAAATAACAAGGAAATTTTTTTTTTAATTTAAGTTTAAGCATAATGTACCATAATAACCATTAATAAAAGTTGTTGGGCCGTGATTTGGGTTATATGTATATAGAGAAGACTAATTTGAGAGTTTTTAGTCTAAAGTAAGTAGATAGAAACCAAAAAGTTTTTTGTCTCTTTACGATTGCCATGCAACTATAAAATACAACTGAATTATATTGGAAGGATTAATATTAATTAAACTCAAATTAAAAATTTTTGAAATTCTAAAATCAAATTTTCGTAATAGAAATATTAATATATTTCTAAGTATTAAGATAATTGAATAACCTTATAGGATTTGGTATAAGTTTTTTATATGTAATGTTTGTATCAATTTTTCCTCGTTTTTATTTATTAATTATTAATCAAATTCTAATTGAGATATTTTAATAAAAGGATGCCGTAAGGGAATTGGGAGAGAATAGGAATTGGATGAATGTAGGTAGTCCAGGTAGGAACGTTTGTAGAAATGTGATTGCTGGCGCACATAGATTGATATATATATATATATACAGGGTGTTCCAAAATGAAAGAGCAGATTTCAATTTCGTATTACAGACAAACTATGAAAGATAGAAACACATTTTGCACAAGTCATTGGATAGAGGAAGGTTCAAAGTTTTGACACTACATCATACACTCAACATGAGCGCCATGTGTTGCTCGAGAAACATCGAAACGGTATAGTCCATTTCATTCCAAACACGCATTAACTGGTTCCTGTTTATTGAATTGACAGCTTCAATAATTAAATTTCGCAGATCTTGAAGAGTAGCTGGCATAGGTAGGACAAACTGTCTCTTTTATGTACCCCCACAGAAAAAACAGGGAGTATGATCTGGGGACCTGGGAGGCCAGCAACAATGAACAAGGTCTTTTTGTAGATTGAGATCTCGCGAATTCCAACACACTAAATGCTTTTCCTGTGGTGTAGTCGCCATGTTGCTATAAACCACAGACTATAAACTATAAACAAACAAAAGCGCTGCTGTGTCAAAACTTCGAACCTTCCTCTATCCAATGACATGCGCAATGTGTTTCTATCTTTCATAGTTTGTCTGTAATACGAAATTTCATTTTGGGACACCCTGTATATACTTATATAAAATAAAATATTTTTATTTATGATGTTTAATATACATTTATATATTTTTTAAATAATATGTTATAGAATAGTATACTAATGAGAAAATATTTATTTATTTGTAGATTATATAAAAATATTTTCATTAAACTAAATAAATAAATAAACATACGTGAAGAAAATATTATAATCGCTAATATTCTGACTAGAACAGACCTTTCAGTCTAAATTATTTATTAAAGTATAATTGGATTATAATTAAATTTCCGACAAGCCTCTTTGGAAGTTGTTTAAAAGAAAAGAGAAGGCGGAGAAAAAAAAGAGACTTTGCCTATAATGTAAATATAGAGTGAAAGAGAAGGAGTATGAGGTTATTATTAACACTCAACTTCTAACATCCATAGGGCGGTTATATGGGCTGTTTAAGGGCGGGACTCTGAAAGGGAATAATTAAAGGCATTTGACTGCCAAGGGTGTAAACCAACCCTTACTCCCCGTTTCCCACTCTTTACTTCTAATTCCTTTTCTTTGTGTTTATTAATTGCATATATAGAATAAATAACGTCAATAATCTCTTACTTCTTGAGATGTTTATTATATTTACCTTTCTTCCATTATATCCCCAATTTATGGTAAAAAGAATAATTTTAGTTCATAAAAAATCAATTTTAAATCCATTGAAAAATATAATGTTTTAATCAAATAGAGATATAAATTAATTGATGGTATAAATCCATAGTTGAGTAGGTCTTTAATATATAGTAGTATATTTGAAGTTCTTTAGATATTTTTTTTTTAATTTGAAATAAAACTCACCTAATGTGCATTTGATTTCTTAAAACTATTATATAATAAATTAACTGGTATTATCAACAAACACCCACCACTTTTCAAACAGATTTAAATTATTATTATTTTTTTTTAATAATAATTAAATTCAATATTTAATTCACAAAGATTTCTATATTTTAATAATTTTTTGATTTTTTTTCTAAAAAAATAGGTTTTTTAATCGTCTTAAAATATTACTTATCTTAATTTAACTACATAATTAATTTCAAAGATAAGCTTATAAAATAAAAATGACTTTAAAAATAAAAAGTCTCTTATATGTCATTTATTAAAAGTAGATATTGTCTAATCTAAGGAACCAAAAGTGCAATTTTACCAAAAAAAAAACTTTTTACCGACCGGTGAAAGGAAGGGAAGGTATTGTTTAATATATATTAAGAGGAAAGAAAATCCTCATGAATACTTAGTTGATATTTAGCAGGATATAGACTAATTTTTATAGAAGGTAATCTATCAAATGTGTTTTCTTTTTGTTTATGATGTCTCTGTCCAAGTTTGAAGTTGTCAGTCATTTTTCTCTCACAATCATGATGTTGAATTAAGTTGACCTGGAATGGGCTCTCTCCATCCCATTATTTTTTTTATCTAATTTGATCCCAAGTATATAGTTGTCAAAAAGTACTAATAACTGTACTTGAAAAAAATCTAAGAATATCTTTTTTTTTATAAATTGAAATAAATGCCTAGGTGTGTATGCCTATATATTCGAAGTTACTCGAAAAAATGAATTTATAAATTCACAAATCCACCATTATATAATACATTAATGAATTTTAGAGATTTTATCGAAAATATATAAAGGTATATTTTCCATCAGAATAAGTGCAATAGTCTTACTGCAATGAATAAGGCTTGTGTAGTAAGAAATAGAACTTCAGAGGAAAGAAATGGATATAACATTAATGATTATGTGAGAAATTTTTTCATTCAAGTCTGTATGTTCACTAGTACTCTTCTTTTTATTTTGAGATTTTATGGTTGTTTTGTTATTTTTATTTATTTTTCTTTTTTTTCAAAAAATCTCGATTTAGATAAAATTTTGCCTTGGGCATTTGAAGTGCATTGAGATACCTTTAGACTTCAATTGATATATAAAAATACAATATTTACAAATCAATGGTGGCAAAGACAAACATTTTATCGATTTAAAAATAGTCGATAAAAAACAATCAATATACTATTCAAATGCCATGTCTAATTTTAAAGTTTGAATATACAGAAAACAGCAGATTGCTATACTCATTAAAGAATAAAATAGAAATGATCAGTTTATATATATATATTTATATGGCTCATTAATTATTCCATATTTATTCTAAAAGAGTATTCAGAGATTAAATAAGTTTTTAATTCACCCTTTGATTTATGTAAACCATCCACTTCCATCCACTCACCCCGTTCTACAAACTTTTTTTGTCTCTAACCTGGTGTTGTATTATATTTTTTTCCATATTATATATTTTTTTTTACTAATAAATCATATTTAACAAATAATTTAATATATTTTCATAACAGAAGATAAAATAAATCATTAAAATTTATTCTAGGTAATCATCCTTTGAAAAAAAAAATAAATAATAAAAATTCATTTCATCCTTGTGATTTATTGAATCTTCAGTTGTTTTTCATCTCTCACGCCTTTGACGATGTTCTTTGGATTCTTTATTGTTGTTTTTTTTTTATTAAAAATGTAATATTTTCTTTTAATAATTCATTACAATTTTAATTATTTATTTATAAATATATATATATATATTTTAATTAAGAGCAATGAAAAATTATATTTTTAATTAAAAATTCTTGCTTGTAGGAAGCCAGAATAAATCAAAAAGAACTTTATTATTGAATCCTTTTTGTAGGAAGACTGCATTCATTTTTTTTTTAATACAATTAATACCGGGAGCTTATAGCGAGGTTATAGTGACCGGTCCGCCGACTCGAGTTCAGGGTTCAAACCTCGCCGAGTGCATCGATATATAAATATAAAAATATAAATATAAATATAAATAAAAATAATAAACAAATCTGAGAAAGCTGGCTAAATGGAGATATATTCCGAAAAAGCCAAAAAAAAAACAAAAACAAAAAATATACAATTATAATAATTTTTAAGAGAAATGTTATTGGGAAAAATGTTTTGAAATAAATATAATGCGCTTGATATTCATATAAACTTTTATTTATTCTGCATTATCATTATTTTAATTTTAAATATATAAGTTATATATTTAAAATTAAAATATTATAAGTATAGTTATAGTTTTACAGTTATATCTTTTCGGAAAATAGATGAGATAGGATATATCCGACTTTATAGTATGTATTTTCATCTTTGTCGTACCTTAACTGATGTTTTTTAATAAGATCAAAATTTGATTATTTAATATTTGTTGAATAAATTTATTCGAAATATTTAAATTATATTAATGTGTTATTGTAATGTATTAGTGGAATGTCTGAGACTTTTTCATTACTACTTGATGTGTGTTATTCATCAAAGTCAACGGAGAAGTCATGAACATTTTTTTGGGATTTTATTGTTTGTTTCTTATTGATAATTGTTGACAGAGATAAAAATATATTCAAAATTATTGAAATACAATTTAAGTGTTCTGATTACAAATTGTAGGATTGTATTTTGTTTAAATATAATAGATCAAACGTTATTAAAAAGACGTAATTTATATAAATGTGTAGGAATGTAGGTAACTTAAATGTCGTAGTTCTTTGCCACCAAACTTAAATTTGAGATTCAAATCACTTCAAATTAATAAAATTTTAAAAGTTAAGAAAATAGGCTATAAATATAGTTTATAAATAATTAATTTAATAATTTAATATATTTTGGTAACATAATAATATATATAATTTTATCTTATAAGAGCAGGAGAGAAAATATTTTTGCAGAAAAACCAATAGGAAAAGAGAGATAACAATTCGTTAAAACATCACCGGACTGAAGACAGTCAATGATATTCTTGTAGGTTGAAATTGAGATTGGATGTAGAAATGAGTTTAAACTTTAATAAAAAAAATGAATAAATCATTTATTTTTAATTTAAAAATAGATAAATCATTGAAAATTATGACACTTTCTCCTAAATAGGATTAATTTGTGTTAAGCTTTGAAATAAATTTTAGCTTGATTTTTAATTAAAAAGTTTAGTCTTATTTTTTATTAAAAAATATTATTACAGTGAATACAAAAATCTGTAACCTTTGGTAATTGTTGTTTTATAATTATGCTTCTATCATATCCAACATGATCTGAATTTTTGATAACATTAAATAGTTTCCTTTACAAATACAAATCGATTCACTAACGATAAGTGATGATTAATAAATAACTTTGTTGTTAGTTGATGGAAAATACATAAATTATGAAATAAAAAAAGTCTATAAAAATGAATTAACAAATTTAAAACCGTTGAATTCATCCTGTTAAAACAAACCTAAAATTTTGAGTTAATATTAATAAATGATGATGATTATTAATATATTCTCTGAAAACCAAGGAGAATAATTGTTTCCTATTTTACTGGAAGGCTTTTACTAAAGCCTTGTTTACACGGGCTTAGTTCTTGTCATTAGTTCAGTCGGGCCAAAATGAAATTTTCAAAATGTCTTCCGGGTCGGAGGACCATATTTCAAAAACACTAATAAAATTTTTTTTTTTTTTAGAGGCATATTGAACGAAAAATCAAAATAAGTGCCAACTTATTCAACGGGCCGGCGGGCGTTTAAAAGGCCCGCGCTTAAAAATATTTGCCCACCCCTGAACGAATGACAAAAACTAAGTCCGTGTAAACTAGGCTTAACACATCATAAATTAATGACGGAGAGGGGATAGTTGAGAGTTTTAAATTTCGAATATCTACCTCTTTTTCTCTTCCCCCAATACACACATACTGACACACATTCTCTCTATCACTTCTGATTGAAATTTGAACAAGCTCAGCCGGGCGTTATCGGTTTAATCTTGATTAATTTGTCGCAGCATCTGTAAAGTGACCCGAATGCATACATGCCCTCTAACCTCCCTTCCCAACAAAACGATCACCTTTTTTCCTTTCTCCCGGGGGCAGTCCCTATTGAAATTTTATTAACGTTGTCGACATTTTAAGCTTCACTAAATCATTTATTATATTAGAGGAGTGTTTGCTTGAGAATTTATTAAATTTCAATAGGGACTTTTTTATATCCCCCATTTGGAACAAACCAAACCACATACACAAACAACAGTGAGTCTTTCAACTCCACCCAGACCTCATTCACCGGGTATTTTTCTCGTTTTTCAATTTTGCCACCATGAAATAAATAAATCTTAGAAATGGATTTAAATTCATTTCTATTTGCTTGTATTTTATAAACCTCTATTTTGTTCAAGCTAATCGATTAATTATGTAGTTCCATTGAAAAATGAATTTTATTCACTCAAAATTCTATATTAAAAATATGATTGTTTATGTATTAAAATTTTTAAATCCATATCTTATGAGATTCTCCCAAAAAACAAAAGCACAATTAAATATTTCAAGGTGGCTGTGCCCCAACGAAGATGGCTCAATTCTCCATAATAAGATATTAAATTCCCAATAACAACTAGAATACAAGTCATTGTCTTAACAAAGTTCAAAAGGTATAATATATAAATTGTACATTTAAGATAAATAGTATAACTAATTAGTTAAATATTCATATTGGCCATTAATTATTTAATTTTAATAAATAAAAACATTCATATTTATTTAAATTTATATAGAAAGAAATCGTGAAAATTGTCTAAAGATACTAATTTAAAATAAATTTAAAGTATGGTTCATTTATCATTTATATTATCTAAAACGAAGTATCTTTCTATTTGTTCTGTGATAAAAGTAAAACATTAAATAATAGTAAGTGAGACTAATATAACCATAAAAAAATCATGAAATCTATATATATAAAAAAAGGTTTTTGTCTGCACATTGCTCAGAATTTAAAATTTTTTGCATATCTTCGCGTTTCATGACACGCAGTGCACGTGGCTAGAATGGGAAAGGGAAAAGATATTGGAGGGGAGACCGATTGGAAAACGTCCGCTTGGAAGACCAAGGAGGCGAAGGAAGGGACGTAAGAGAGATGGGACAAGGGCTCAGTTTAGGGACAATTGGTGAAATGTGGTTGTTGCGGCCAAGAACTTTCGAGTATCTTTGAACCACATAGATAGATAGATAGATATACCATATACAATAATAATAATAATATATATAATTAATTTATTACTGATTAAATTAAAATATCTTTTAAATAAGAACACAAAAAGAAATGCATGTTTTATGTAATATACTGATTGCAACAAAATGGATGAAAACCTTTTACATACAGACTTTCAACCACCAAATACTATGTATTACTTCGGGAGTACAGGGGGCGGAGCCTCCGTCTAGGTGTGAAGAGCAGCTAGTATGATATATAATTGTCAAACTTATCACTACCATATTAATTGTCTAATAATCTACATATTATATTATGAAACAATGTTAGTTAATGTACCATATACATATATATATATTATAGTATAGTATGTTGTTAATATACATTTCCATGCTAAGTGTCTGTGTATGTGAATAAGGGTTGAATTGCATTTCCAATGACTGAAATTTATCCATCAACTGCTGATCATCATTTCCATTCAAACTTAGTCTTCACATTGTGAACCTGTCAAATAAAAGCTTTTCAAGGGGTTGAAAAGTGACGAGGTGGGCAAGAATTAAGTTTCTAGTATGACAACTTAGTCAAATTCAATAGTATTTTATATTTACCATGCGAGATGAAATTAATTTTCACACTTTCTTTATATAATTTTAGATTTATGAAAAGATTTTGCAAATTAGCTATAAATTTTAATGGTTCTGGATGATAATTTATTGGCATCATTTGTGAAAGAGGTGGGAAATAGAGAGAGTGAGGGAGGTGGGTTTAGAGAAGCAACACCCACTAAAATATATGATGTGCCATGGATCCATAATATTTACGTTAGTATCTCAGTTAGAATTTGTGTGGGTGTGTGAAATAGAGATTCATTAATTAGAAGTAGCATCTGGTAGTGGTGGGTGACTGTAGACTGTTGAGCCGTTATTGACTCTCAACCCTTTCTATTAATAAATAAATTAACTTATCAAATGAAATATAAAATAGATGTCAACACGTTGATTAAATTATAACTTAGCTGACATTTATTTGAGTGGCTATCATTTATTTCTTTTATATTATATATTTATATCATTTTATATTAGAAATATTTTTTGAATGAATTTGTGAAACATTTAAGAATTTGTATTTAAATTTATAAATGTAAATATCTCTCTCTCTCTCTTTTTAATATTTATATCGTCCTTAAGAGACAGATAGGCTGGTAAATTTTTTAATTTAAATTTAATTTAATTTAATTTTAAAATCTTGTTTACAAAGAATAAGTTTCCTCGACATTCTTCCCATACTTACCTTAACAAATCAACACGATTTAAAAAGTCTTAAGAATTGAACTATACTATCTGTCATATATTGTCATATATCATCTCTATATTATAATATATAATATATTGCAATATACCATATATACACATTGCAATTAACTAAAAATGGCAATATTCCTCACTCCAACAGATCATATTTTCATTATTAACTTGCTAATTATAATGTGAATTCCAACCATCATTTTCATCATTCCACGAAAAATTTGATTATATTTCTCAAGTTTATTTAATTAGCAATAATTTTTTTAATATTTAAAATTGATTCAAATTTATATATTGCAATAGTAAATTTGTTAAACTAAATCAAAGGTGTTTTTTTATCTTCGGTCTAATTAAGTAATGATATTCTTAAAAAATAAATAAATAGTAAATAGAAATAAATAAATAATTAATACTACTTGACTGTAGGTCAGTTTTAATTAAATATTTTTTATGATTATGTATGCAATATAATTTTAATTTTAAATTAATTTTTCAAATTTTATTTGGAAATGATTTTTTTAATGAAATTAAAAATTTAGTGTGAGAGTAAAAATAATGAAAATTAGTAAGGAGAGACGGTTTTTAATATCTCCATTTCTTTATAAACAAAAAATTAAAATCAAATTAATTAAGTATAATAAAAAAAAAATAATTATTTAAAATTAATTAAATTAAATTTTTTTCCTAAATGAGAAAGAATGTTTTTAAACCTAATAAATCTTTATTTATAATTTTTTTTTTAGGTTATATTCAAGAATTCTTTTAACTGACTAAAATCATTTTAAACTCAATTCTCTATAATTTTTAGTGTTTTATGTCAATTCACATTTAAATTATTGATTAAATAAAACTCAGAAGAATAAAAGAAAAATATTGGTAATAATAAATGACTTATTTAAAAAAATATTTCATTCAATATTTAATTATATATTTTACAAGATTGACATCGAATCAATCATTGAACTTGTCAATTTTTTTTTAGCAAATAAATAACTAAGAAATAATCAAATAAATAATTTTATGACTTTCCTAAAGAAAGGAAAGTTGTTGATCCGTATCGAGATGTCACTTTGATCCGTGATATCAACTTTTACTTAAACTGCAAATCGATCGAATCTTTTTATAGCGAAGGGAGAGGAGGGATGGAATTGGGGGATGGAGAGGGAATGGGAATGGAGAATTTCTCCGATCAATTGGTTAACGTGTGGAGGAGACTGAGTGTAAAACGAATGAAGGGGCGAGAGGAAGAAGAGCGGATGATATTTTAAGTGATTTTCACCACCCCCATATCGGGGTTGTCATGTTGTCATAGACGTTACCGCCACTCCCTTTTGTTACCACCGTCACTCCCCATCAGCCAACCGCCACCTCCACGCTATGACAGAAATTCTTACGCTTCACAAGGCCGGAAACGGCTACTAAGAACTTCCCCGTGCCCTTCCTTGAGAATAAGAAGGATAAAAAAAAAACCCTGTTAGGTGAAATGTGAAAGGTCAACCGTGTCTGATGAAAATGTTCTAATTTCAATAAAAATTAGATTTTCGGAATAAGATCTTTTTTTACCAATGAAAATTGAAAAAGAAAACTTAAAAAATGATTAATCATTAAATGGGGTAAACAAAATTTATTTATTATTTTTATATTTGGAATATTTTTTTTTTATTTTATTTATTTATATAATTTCATTTTCCCTGAAATATTTATTGAAAACGTTAATATTGCTGAAATTAATTTACAAATACTGTATTTTTTTTTTATTTTGATTGGAAAAATATTTTAACATACTTTTACTTAGATATTAATAAAAACATCTGAAATTAAATTAACAAGAAATAGCAAAGAGAAAATAAAATAAGGAAATGAGAATGAAAGTAAAGAAATTGGTGGTTAATAAATAGACAAGTCTTCATAGAAAATTAAAATGGAAATTTTCAAGTTAGGAATAAAGAAATAAATTTACTTTTAGATTGGGTGGTACGATTGTGGATAGAAGATGAACCAACGAGATGCATGGAGAGGGATGAAACCAGGCAATTACTGAAATGATTCGCAGTTAATTTCCTCCAGAGTAAAGAGGGAGAGAGAGAGAGGGAGACTGGGGATGGATACAGAAGCGAAGGAAACGAGTGGGAAAGGGTGACACCAACATAAATAACCCTCTTTGCTCCTTCTCGCTCAACCGCCATTCACCCGAATCCGGATGAGAAGAAGGGATTTTGAATTAATTAGAATTAACAAGAGAAGGTATCTGAATCGAGATGCAATAAATAACAATTGTACGAAAAATGAAAAGAATGTCGATTAAAAATCAAAATAACTTAATAAAATAAAAAATATTTTTAATTATGAATTAAAATTTTCTTTTTAATTAAATTTTTAATAAATATATTCCATGATGCAAGGTATATGTATATTTTTTTTAAAAGTTTATTATAAATTAATATTATGGAGTTAAGTTTAAGCTAATATAATGGGGCGCCAATATATAGGGGCGCCAATTTAATCAACTAATTTATACTTTATCTTTTAACATTTCTATTTACTTCTTAAAGATACTATTGAACTTGGTCTCAGCAAGCACATTTTCCGAGTTATATTCATCTGTTTGCTAACTTCTTTATGAATTTTAAGTAAGTATAATATCTTATATACATTTATAAAAAAAATTGAATCAATGTGTTTGTTGACTAATAAACTAAAACAAAGCTGAAAGCAGATGCGCCATTCATATCTATATTGAATATTTAATCTGACAATATACGTCACTGTGCTAATAATTATTTTGCCTCGAACATGAGCTAGTTTTGATTTTTCTATTATAATTTTCCCTAAAAGTTAAATTTATGAGTTAATGAAGTTCAAAAAGTCTATACACCTAGATATAATGCAAAGGATGAATTCGTTTTGATAAGATTTTTAATAACATTTTTAAAAATAAAAAAAACTATAAGAAAACGAATAAAGTTAATAAATTATTAAAAGAATTAGTATTTAAAGCACAATGTGCACAACAAATAAATAATTGCTTCAGATAATATATATATGTAGCTGTATAACATTTTAAAATGAAATTATTAATAAGTATGATCAATTTAATATCCTTATTAATTTTTAATAATAAAATTAACAAAAAGCTAATTATTTGTATATGAAGTTATTATTATTACAAAGAATTAACTAAACTACATACTATCTACTTAATTAGAAAGTAATTCAAAATATAAATGAAAAATGTCTATTTTAATTATTGGGACACATTAAACAGTGATGTTCACATATAGTAACACTTAAAAATTTTCCTCTTGAAATTTAAAATTAACATACCATTGAAATAATAAATTAAAAATATTAATAATAAAATAAAAATGGTTAACAAGGGTGACATAAAATTCGATTCTAGTAACCATTAAGAAAAGGTAATATTTATTTTATTTATTTAAATATGAATATTTAGAGTATTAATATTTTTCACAAACAATAAATTTAAATAAATCAAGTGTAAAATAATTGATACATTAACCCACATAGATATATATTAAATGAACGTTCGTATTTTATTTATTTAAAACTGGAGGGGAGAGATAGCGTTAGGAAATATGAGCTAAATTTTTGGAAAATATATAAATTATGTTGTGCATCATTTGCAAGTATAATTTAAAATAATACCAATTAAAGAACAAGACAATAATTTTATTGGAATGTTGTTTTTATATTGTAATGTGTCCCTTTCATCCCTCCATCCTCATTCCTGTTTTTGTTTTTTTAACTTCCTCATTTACTTGCATTCTATTTTTCACTAATTGGAAAAATTAAAATGACATTTCGGATTAAAATAAATCTAGACTCGAACGATATTAATTCATTCAATTTATCTATCAATATATATACAATATATAACATAACAATATATTATATGTGTATGTAGAAAATATAGCGAATTAAAATTAATGTGCAGTGATGTAATTGTAAATCAAAATAAATTTATTATTAATACGAATGATTTAAACCTAATCAGGCGTTAGATAAGATTTACATTTATAGAGAATTTATTTAGTTTGGTTGGAAATAGAGGGTAATATTGACAAAAAATATGATGGGGTATATGGAATGGAGAATATTTTTAAAATTCTAATTTGGTAAAAAGATTAATTATATGTTATTATATACTCTATAAATTAAATATTTTTTTTAAAAATAATTTCATGATACAGTGATTAATGAATTGAGAAATATAGTTATTAAAAAAGAAAATGTTGATAAATGGAAAATATTCAGGAGAGTAATTCATATAAATTATTCAAATAAATAAATAAAAATAAAAATGTAAATAGTAAACTTATTTTTTCAGAAGAATATAAAATGGACCTGAGTGGCTTAAGAGAGAATTGAAATTGTGTAGTCATGGCTCAAAAGAAGGATGTTTCGAGGAATGTGGTTTCTGCAACCAGTAACTTTCGAGTTTAATAGCACCAAGGGTATATATATTAAAATAGATATAATTTTAATGTAATGATTTCCTCCAAATATGATTTAAAAAATTAATACTGAGGAAAAAAAATTCACATTTCAAAAGTAGTAGTTTTTTTTTAATTTTCCTCTTGATGTGTTAATATATTTTTTATAATTATTAACACCAGTTTACTCGGATTTTACAAAGAGTTTGTTGCTGTGTCGGCCTTAAAAGTTAGAAGTCAAGCGAAGAGACAAGTAGTCAGAAAAGTAGATGGGGTAGTTGGAATGGTGGAATAAAGCAACCAACCCTTAATGACATATTCCTTTGGGAGATGATCATAAATCAGTTCACTTAAAGCAAGAAAGACAAGAGCTGAGTGCGTGTGTTAGGATAGGCTGCCACTTTTCATGCCCAACTAGATCATTTATTATTATAGAAAAAGCAAAATATACAAAAAAAATAAATAAATAAATAAAGAACGAAAGAGAATAGCTAGGTGAGTGACAGGTTGTGGATAAAATGTGCAGGGAATAGGAGAAGAGTCTGTTGTCCCGGGTTCAAGACCCACATAATTTCTCTCTTTCTGGTGTCTAAGGGAACGAAGTCCACGGTGAACGTAGGAACTTAGGATTAAAATAGGGGGGGGGGGGCACTTGAAATAAAAAGTAGCTGTGAACGATCAAGAAAATTAAGATAAAGGTTGAAAGGATCTGTGTTACTGATCAAACAACACATTTACCCTTCTTAAGAGTAACTATCCTTTCATAGAATATATAATAAGTTGACCTGTGGCCAGGTCCGAACCGACCGACGGTTTGAAATAAATTAATTTCCAGCTACAGAAACAATTTCAAATAATTTTAATATATCTATTAATGTAATAAAAAACAGATAGGCATATAACATAAATATTTTTAATTTTATTTTGTTTATAATATATAGCTGAAGTAGCCGGCGTTGCCGGCGTTACCCGATGCTGTGACGTCATGAAAGGCTGGGTGACGTCATATAATTTTAAATTAAGAAAAACATAATGAAGATGATTATACCCGAGGATAAAACCAATACATTCGTGGTGATATGTAAAAAAATCTCCTTATGTGAAATTTGGTGCGAAAATAACCCTTCCCTTCTTATCGTCGATCGCTAATACTACCACTTCCGGTTTCCGGATTTGCACCAAAAGTTGATCAATTCATCCCACTGATGCATTAAGTAAATATACCAAATTTCATCAAAATCCGTTAAGCCGTTCAGGCTGTACACATCTATACGGACGGACAGACGGACGGACAGACATCATGCTAAAAATACTTTTTTCTGTTAAGAAAATGCATGATTCGTGGAGATATGTAAAAATCTCCACATGTGAAATTTGGTGTAAAAACAATACCTCCCTTACTATCGTCGGTCGGTAAAAATCTATGTTTTTTTATATAATTAACAAATTATCTAAATTTCATTCATTTAAATAAAAGTTAAAATAAATTAAAATAAAATTTGAGGAATAATGAATATCGGGAAAGTTTTCCATTTCATTCCATTTGTTCATCACTTAAGGCACTTTCATCAAAACAATTTTGATTTATTCCTTTGAGAGTCTTCATCATTATAAATCCTAAACATTGGAAGTTCTGATTTATCCAAATATTATATAATATATATATATATATATAAATATTTGCTCATTAATCAAGAGAATAGGATAAAATTAAATAAATTACATCACAAGTTAGGAATTTAAATGGATAAATAAAGAAAAAAATTATAATATTAAAAGTATGATAAAGTGTTTTATGATTTTTGATAAGAAAAGAAACTAAATTTAAACTTTTCAAAGTAAGGAAATTATACTTAATGCTTTTGTATCATTTTAAAAAATGTCATTAATCTTATCAGTTTGAAAATAGGTAATAATGCATATGAGATTTTGAAAATTAAACACATTTTCTTAAAATATATATATATATTAATATAGATTTCGTATCAATAATATTTGATCTGCAAAGATTATAAGGATGTTTCAAAGTATTTAGTTTCCTTAAATATATATATATATATATATATATATATATAGCATATACACTGATGTATATATATATATATATATAAGGCATATAAACTTTTCAAAGTATATTTTTTCTTAACCTAATGAAAATCTCATTAATCATATCAACTCCCTTTTATAACTTTTTCTAATATATATATATATATATATATATATATATATATATATGCCAGTATATCTTGAGGGGGTTTAAGTATATAAAAAAAAATTTAAAACTACTTGAGTTGATTAAAAAGAATGGAGTGAAGAAGGAAAGAGAAAAAATAAAAAATCTGAAAAGAAATTTATTAACCACAAAGTTTATATATATATATATATATATATATATTTATCTATAATCTAAAATAATTAGTTCTTCAAGATAAGAAATTTTTGAAGTAAAAAAAAAAATATTAGAAAATACAATAAACTTTTTAGGTTGAAAAACTTACATTTACCCTAAAATAAGCTCTAAATCTATGAATAAATTTTACATATTAGTATATATTTAAGACTTTACTTTTAAGTAATCATTTATTTTTATTACCTCTAATTTTAGTCCATAATATTATTAATTACACTAATGCATTAAAGTAATGTTAAAAATATTTGTTAATATTTATACTTAAGATCGGATATATTATATATATACTAGACTAAATAAAAAGATTTAAAGAGAGAAGCGAAAATATCTAATTGTAAGAGAATATATTATTTAAGAAAATTGATTAACTGTGAGTATTTGACTGAAAAGAAACACATATATATTGTTGTTTTTATTAAGGTTTTTAAATTTTTTACTTTTTTAATTTGATGATTTTGCATTCTTGGAAAAGTTTCATTGTAATTTACTCCGGTTTCCCGTCGTTATTGAGTAATCTCTAAAAAAAGTTAAGGACCTGATATTCATAACTAAATTTCAATATGAAAGTAATTTATTTTTATTTGAAATTCATTTTAATGTAGAAACCACTTATTTCCAATATTTGAATGATTTTTCTGTTGGTTTTTATTATTATGATAGTACCACTCCTAAATAGGATTATACGTGGTCCTACTTTAATAAATATACTACATCCAGTTTTATGTTCTCAATTTTATTATTTATTTTATTAATAATTTCTTCTAATTTTAATTTTTGAGGTTTCAATTAAATCGATCTCTCGATACTATATTTTATATATATTTATTTTTATTAATTTATATAATTTTTAATTGGGGAATTTTTCATATTTTATTTCTAAATAAATAATAATAGTGACTAATTCTATTGTATTCCAAAAGCGGTTCTCAATCAATGGAGCCGGAATGTCTAAAAGAAAATATTATTTAAGAAAAATGGATTGACTGAAAGAAAAGGACACCAACACAGAAAATTTTTTTAGCAATTAAAAATATTTTCAAAACAGAATCCAAAATACCAATATATGTAAATTATAATTGTTTTACATTTTATTAGAAGTGGGGAGCGCGATAAAAATTATGATAGAAAGCTGTGCCGCGAATATTAAAAATTTGAGAAACACTCTTCTATAAGTTGATATTATTAATTAATTAAAAAAAAATACTAAAATAAGAATAATTCATCTCCTATATATTCGTTATATTAATTCGCTATATACTATCAACAAGGACCATAATTAAAATTAATCAAAATAAAATTCTATTATAGATGGGCATTAATAATCGATTGGAATTTTTTTTTTTGTATTATTTATATCTACCTTCATTTAATTTAATTAATTATGAATATAATTCCGTTTGATGGCTTATTATCAATATAAAATTTAATATAAAAAATTCTACCAATTGGTTCATATGTATATGAATTAGCATGTATTTTTTTTTTAATTTGAATATATTTCTATTATAAATTTATTATTTTTTATAATCGATTTTAATAATAAACTTAACATAAATAAATTGGATATGAGTATAATCTAATTATTCCAAATTATATATATTTACATTGTTTTTTATATATTTAAATTCAGTTTTCCAATTCATTTCAAAGAAATTATATTTATATTTTTTTATTTGAAACTACTATATTAATTTAATAGATTATAATATATAATGTAACCAAAAAGATATGAATTTTATACTCCACTTACAATATGTCAAATTTTATTCTTAACAAGACCATCGCGGAAAGTGATTTGGCATTATTTCCTTTGGACGAAATCGGCTACTGGTCGTCATTGATTGTCAGGGGGAGCATGGCACTTTCTCTGATCGTAGCAACAGTTGAGGGGAGGTTTGCTGAATTCAAAGGAGCGAATGCATCCATCCGGAGGGCAAAAACATAAGAAACCAAGCATCAAAGGTCTGAAACCAACTCTGAAAGTGTTATTGAAATACGGTTAGATTGAGTTCGATGACACGCAGTTAGTTTAAGGTTAAATTTAAATGTTTTTAATCGTTGTCTACTTGGTGGAGTGATCTTTATGTGAAAATTCATACAATATTAATCAGTCATTTAACAAAGGCCTATTTATTTAATAAAAAATGTAACTCATTTGACAAAAAATATTTCTTAGAAGATTATTTAAAGTATAATGTCATCGGTAAACGCTTCCATGAATTTCTCCTTAATTATCAATGATGTAATAAATGACATTTATAAATGAAATATCTAGATAGAAATTAATTTTTGATTAAATAATTGTTTTACTTAGAAGTTTAGTTTATAGATTATAAATTCAAAATTAAATAATACTATCAATTCATGAAAATGACAATACATTAAGTTCAGTTTTAAACAGCTATTCTTTATGTAAACATTGGATTCTTAATCAAGTGTGTGAAATATCTTCCTTAGATTAGTGTATCATTCGAAAAAAATGAAAATTACATAGTTTATTCATTATATATAAATTAATTATTTAAATTGCTTATTTTAAAAGAATATAACTCAGATTATTATTTTAATAAGTATCATTAATTAAATTTATTCAATCATCTGAAAGTATTTGATATGTGTACTTTTGGAAGATGGTTGATTTTTGTTCATCGCATCTGAAACGAAAATGTTTTCAAGTCAATAACTTTAAAACTGCATATCTTGGAATATATTTGGACATGACTGATACGAGCCCCTAAAAGTGATCTTCTTGGGCCAGAATGCAATTTTTCCTTACTGAAAAACATCCGAGACTAAATGGGGCTTGATTTTACATCGGATTCCATGGATAACTGAATTATATATGACAATATTGTTTTGATTTATATATTTTATTTTAATAAAGAAAATTATTTTTTTACAATAAAAGGAGTATATTCAGTCAATCAAGCAATATTAATAATATTAGGAATATTGTTTAAGCAAATTAGTTATTTTTAAATTTTGAAAAGCTGGCAGAGGAGATAAGGGTTGAGAAATTTGAATATTTTTTACCGTCCAGAGTTTTCTGGGCCTTTGGTCGTTGTTCTGGTGTACAAATCTCACGTGGTGATTCGATCTATTTGCCTTGGTCTCTCGTGGAAGAGGGTCATATTTGAAGACCGTTCTGTTTGTATTTTGGAACGGAAACCATTAAGGTTTGCAAAATTCTCCCCTCCTTTAATTATTGCTGTTCAGGTTGTATTGAAATTTATATATTGATTAAATTTGTTTTTTGAATATAAATTATAATTTGAAATATTTTGCATTTGATGTCCACTGATGAATTTCTCTATTTCTATATGGCTCGACCTCAAATTTGTTTATAATTTAGTTTGTTTAATTAATTTGTTTTAAGCTTAAGAGATTAGTTTTTATATTCTTTTTATATTTCACTTAATTATACATTGTTTTTTACAAAGTTTAGTTTTAGAAATATATCAGAAAAAGAAATTGAGTTTTGTTTTTATTATTTGCTTATTCCTTTAAGAGGCAGGTGAGTTGAATTGATTGTGGTTTGGGGGACCTTCCAGTGTTTTTAATTTGTATTTCTTTAAATAAAAGTTGAAAGCCAAGTGTCTGCAATTCTTCGGGTCACCTTGAGACGATTAGGATATTTCTTATATAATTAAGAGATATCTTAGTCTAATTTAGTCCACTTTGTAAGTATTACTTGAATTAAAAGGTTTCGCTAATCTTTTTTTAAATATAAGATTGGCTGGCGACCTTAACAAACCGTATTTGAATTAATTAAAAATTATTAACGTAATATTTTACCCTTGCGTTAACAAATATTATTAAATATTTTGAAACTTCTTTTAATTGTAAAAAATGAAAAATTTGAAACAAAAATGTTAAAAATTTAAAATAAAATTATTATTTATACAAAAAAAATAAAAAATATAAAAATTAATAAAATATAAAATATTATACGTTTAAGATTTATTTGGTAAGTAATATATATTATTTATTTTATCAAATATTTAATAACTAATAAGTTAAAATGACCATCGGGATCAAAATTCAGTTTGATTTATTACTAAATTGTCTTTTGAAGTCAATTCAAGGCAGTTGAACGACTTTCGGGACTATTTCAAAATTGTTCCTTTACTCTCTCATAACTTGTTAATAATTTGTCGTTAGAGACAAATTGAAACTTCTAAGGGCACCGGTAGAATATTCAAAATGGTGGGCGTAACAGAGAGAGATTCAAAAAGTAAGGCATTGATTCTGGTTTAGCAGTAAATCAGTATATAAATTTAATTATTTTTAGTGTTTCTAATTAAGATCAGCGTATTATCATCAAATTATTATAAATATATTATTATTAAGGAATAGAAATAGGATAAATTATAGAAAAAAAATAATTAGTATTGAATGATTACCTGAGTATTGGTAACTAGAGAAATAACTTTTTGTATGTATTTCTTTTTATTATAAACATTAAAAAAAAAAAAGAAATTACAAAAGTTTCATAAAATAAAATTAATATTACAGATATTGTCAAGACGTTGTGAAAGAGATTTATTAAATTCAACAAGTCCTAGTAAGGTTGATGAGAATTGCATTTGCATTTTTACCCCTCGTATTCTTAATTTAATTTGATTAATACATTTCTCTAATTCATGAATGAATTTGTAATGAAGAAATTTTCCAACCAAAAAAACACCACTATATATATATATATATATATATATATATATGTATATATATATATATATGTATATATTATCCTCAAGCTATTTAAGAGAAGTGAACTTTGGAGCTTTCTTCTTTATATATATATATATATATATATATATATATGTATAAAGAGAGGCTTGTTAATTCAATTTGCAGTTCGACAACATTGCTCGACAAAAGTCCCAAGGGGCGGACGGGTCGAATAGATAAAAAAAGAGGAGTTTTCTCAGCAAGATGGAAAGAAAGAGCAAGTGTTGGTGGGGTGCCTAAATTCAGCTCAATATCGTTTTCTAGAATAAGACAAGAATCCCTCCTGACGCCCCTTCGTTATCCCCCACCACTGTTCCGTCACCCACTGAGCGCCGTATGGCTTTTGCAAGAAATATCGAAATTCGATACCGTCCTATTGGTAGCAAGTACCCGAGCGCTATCAAGAGAACTTGGTAGTGGTCGGCCGCTCAAGGACCATACCAGAGAAAAAACCCTCTTCTCGAAACATACAAAGAGCTCAGGGTCGTCTTGCTGGTAGTAAGGGCAACACCAAAATTCAATCACAAAAATATACTGGATTTTCAACTTATTGAAAAGCATTCATAAAGAGAAAATAAAAAAAAAAAAGAAAAGGAACAAAAGAGAGAGAAAAAAATGAGTGTGATCGTGAATGGTAGTGACAAATTGAGAAGAGGGTAATTTCTTTAAATTATATATTAGATCCAGTAGCGAATTTTATTATTTTTTTTCAATGTTCTATTCATATTTTTTTTTTTTTGTAATATCATTTATTTCAAAATAACTGTCAAGAACAGTAAGGTTATGTTTTAATCCTTTACAGACAGAAAATAATCCTCTAGTAGTTATACAACCATATTATTTTTAATGAATGATAGTCATGAACTTTATATATTTGGATAAATAAATTAAATAATACCTATTCCTTTTAAAAAATTCAAAAAATAACAGAATCTTCTGAAAAAAAAACTAATTAAATTATATCCTTGAAGTGCTATTGTTTTTATCCTGTACTATCTTCAGGCCCTTTTTAACTTCTCCTAATAATCTCATAACTATCTTTAAATTGTTTGCTCAACATAGCCTTGGTTATAGAAATAGTACAAAAATTTAACATAAAACTCAATTAAAATAATTTTATAGAAATTTAACTTAATACTTTCTTCAAAGTAAATAAATTATTTGTCATTTCTTTCCATTTTTATTATTTCTTCTTCAAACAATTTAAATAATATAGATGATTAACAATCCAACGAAGAAGGGAAGAGAGTGGATAGATTAATTTATATAATTTTATACTCTCATATAACAATTTATAAGCTTAGAATTAATAAATAACACCATTCTAACCTAGATCCCTTAAATATGCAAAAACTCTATCCATTTTCTTGTTTATGACATTCTATATTGCTTATATAAAAGAACGATTATATTTCCAAATACAATATATATATATATATATACATATACATATATCAGAATAATAATAACAGGATCTACATACAATTTCTAATCCCGGATAAGCAACATCAATCATCATGATTGTATATATAAAAACAGAAAAAAAAAACAAAAACCACTTCTGCCACAATGTCACAATAGCTATTAACATTCCAGACCCCCTCGTCACCATCACCATCTCTTCTATCCTATTACTCTCACTCTCCAACACACACACAAATAAACATACGTATATAT
This sequence comes from Labia minor, assembly GCA_963082975.1. Lineage (NCBI taxonomy): Eukaryota > Metazoa > Arthropoda > Insecta > Dermaptera > Spongiphoridae > Labia > Labia minor. The sequence continues at coordinate 64,593,130 of OY720349.1, read as the reverse complement.
ATATTCACCTACATATATTCATCATATAAAATATGTTATTTTCCATTGGACCATTGGCTATCTTTATTTCATTTCCTGAACGACAGTCTTTTTATTTTTTCACCCTTTTTAACTTCAAATCAAAATACTATTTATGTTTTTAGATCTCTCTAGTCAGTTGTTGCTTGTATTTTTTTTCTCTCTCTCATCAATTTTTATAAAAATTCATAGATAATAAATATAATACAAAATCACTCAAACGTGTCATTCTAATTATTATTTAATTATTCTTCAATTATAATAGAAATAATTAATCAATTCATTTAATATTATTTATTTATTTATTTTAATATTCAGTTAATGTTTTATTATTTGAATAAATGAATAATAATCATGCAAATGATAACTTATTATAAAAATTTTGTTATTTATTTTTTGTTATTATATAAATATAACAATTTATAGCTATTTTAGTTTTCTCTGAAATTGAATATTTATTATTAATAACATTTCTAATTATAAATATTCTATAGATGATTATTATATTATTATTCATTTTATATATTTTTCAATATTTGTGTTCAATTCCCAGTGAATGAAGTCAAATATTTTTTTTTTGTTTTCATATAAAAGTATTATTACAAACCAAATGAATTTAAAAATTAAAAAACATTTTTGAGTTATTTATTTTAATTTAACTATAATTGTATAATGATGAAACGAGATGAGGACATTAAGATTAATAACTTTAATAATTTCTCTAGAAAGAAAAACACAATGTAAGAAAAAGATATATAACTAAGAAAGTACAAGATTATTTTATCATTTATAATTTATTGAATAAATAAATAGCCCAGCTATCTATCTACCTATAAATCTAAGATCAACAGAATACAATAATGGAATTTCATCAAATTCGATCAACCATCTCTTGTTTATTTATTAGAATAATAAAATATATTCCTTACCAAAATAGATATGTTCATGATTCAAGTCGTTACTTACATTAGCAAGCAATTCTCCTATGTAAATGTCTTTATGCACCCTGTTTGAATTTCTTTGAAAAGAATGAATATTGGTAGAAATTTTCAGATGGATGATTAATGAGTGGGGCCAATGGTTTGGCTAATAAACTGTCATTAAAATTTCAATAATTTTTTTTTTTTTTTTTTTTTTTTTTTTTAATTTTATTTTACAAATCACAATCTAGTTATATACCTTAACTAATAAGTGATATTTATTTAAAGAAAATATATAAACTTATTCTTTCAAAAACATGCAAACATGAGCAGTTTAATCCATTAGTTCGTGAGGTTTATTCCTTTTTAATCTTCTCGTCTGGTTGGCTACGTCAAGGAGTCGAACGGCCTCAGTGTTTGTATGCCTTTGCAGTCTAATTTGATGAGCTGCTGCAAATCGTTGAATTTCTTCTTTTACTGTCTCGATCTTAAGATCTTGGTGAAGTTCTTCGTTACGAATATACCAAGGGGCATTGACAACGGCCCTTAGTATTTTGTTTTGACATCTTTGGATGATTTGCACATTGCTCTTTGCAGCACAGCCCCAGAGCTGACTACCATAGGTCCACACTGGCTTTAGGACCTGTTTATATAGCAATAATTTGCTATCAATAGACAGGACTGAATGTCGCCCCATTAGCCAATACATTTTTCTATATTTGATATTAATTTCGTCTCTCTTTTTTTTGACATGAGCTTTCCAGCGCAGCCTTGCATCTAATGTCATTCCCAAGTATTTTGCTTCATTGGCATATGGTATGATTTTGTTGTTGAGTATTATCGGCACATAATTTATTCTTCGGTTGGTGAAGTTCACATGTACCGATTTGGTCTCATTTAAACTGATCCTCCATTTTTTTGTCCATTTTTGGACCTTGGTTATGGAGAGGTTCAGTTTCATTGCCGACTCTTCCGTGTCATCTCCAATTGCCAAAATTGCCGTGTCATCCGCAAACGTTGCGGTGGTATTTCTTTCTATTTCCGGTAGATCAGCTGTATAAAGTAGATACAGCAGTGGACCTAGAACGCTCCCCTGCGGCACCCCAGCCCGGATATGTTTTAATGTAGAGTATGCATCATCTTGGCGTACTCTGAAGAATCTGTCTGATATATAAGACTCTAATATTTCGGCGTACTTTGCTGGGAGCACTTTATAAAGCTTGAGTTTCAGCCCTTGGTGCCAGACTCTATCAAATGCCTGGGTAACATCGAGGAAGACCGCCGAACACACTTTTCTACTTTCCAAGGCATCTTCAATGACCTGTACAAGTCTATGCACTTGTTCAATGGTGGAGTGCTGCCTGCGAAACCCAAATTGGTGATCAGGAATTAACTTTTTTTGTTCTAAAATAATTAATAGTCTTTTTTGAAGAAGCTTCTCGAACAGTTTGGATAATACAGGTAAGAGCGATATTGGTCTGTATGACGCACAGCTTTCAGATGGCTTTCCCAGTTTATGAATCATAATCACCTCAGCAATCTTCCAGATTTGAGGCACATACCTGATCTTTAGGGCTGAGTTTATTATATGTGACATTTTCACTATCGCCTTACGTGGAAGGTGTTTAATGACTTCCCCAGTAATGAGATCATAACCAGGAGTCTTCTTTGGATTAATCTCATGTTTAATGGTTCTAACAATTTCTCGAACCGTCACTTTCGGGATGTCAACTTCCTTCTCCATTGTTGTAATTGTTTCGAGTGGTATCTCGCCATCCACAGCAGGATTAGGAGTGAAGATATTTTCAAGGTACTCAGCAAAAACATCGGCTTTTCTTTGGTTATCTTTGATCCATTTATTATTTGTGTCTCTTATAGGTGGTGATTGAGTTATCGGTCTCTTAATAGTCTTTACTGTTTTCCAGAGTGAGTATTCCGTATCTTTAGTATAAGTTAAATGTCTAATATAACTATTAATTGATTCATTCTTTATTTGTTTTATCTTGTTTCTAAGTATAGCATTTAGTTGATTCCATCTTGTTTTATCCAATGGAGCCCTTGTTCTATGCCACTTATCCCGTGCTCTTCTTTTTTCATGGACAAGATTGACAATTTCTTTAGGATAATTTATTCCTTGTGATTTTCTTTTATTTATTTCAGGAGTATTAGTCCACGCTGCCGTTTGTATATTCAAGACAAGCTCTTCAAGTTCTTGGTCAATTTGATTCGGAGATACCATTTGCCTATTAATCTTCACTCGTTGAGCTAGGTCAAATTTAAAACTTTCCCAGTCAGTAAATTTGTTAACGAGAGTATAATTGCAAGATTTTTTAATAATTGAGTCGCTGAGTGTCAAAACAATTGGCATATGATCAGAGCTTAATTCATTACATTCATCCACAGTGGCATAGTTTGCAGATATATTTCGAGTGATGAAAAAGTCAATCAAGTCTGGAATCTTTCTCGGATCCGACGGCCAATAGGTTGGTTTTGCCGTTGACATTATATCGCATTTTTCATTACATATTGCCTTGTACAATTCTCTTCCCTTATCTGTGATAAGTCTTGATCCCCAGTAAGTATGTTTCGCATTGAAGTCGCCACCAAGAACAAATCGATTGCCAAGATGGTCAAAAATACTTTTATATTCCAATTTCGTTAACTTGTGACGTGGGGGACAATAAATGCTTGCTATTGTTATAGGATGATCACGAGTCCTTATAGTCACAGCGGTAATTTGAGTTTTCTCTGTTTCTATTTTGTTTTCTTCATAATGATGAATTACCTCTTTTATCAGTATACCACTTCCTCCTCTTGCCTGATTACTCGGGTGGTTTGCACGATAAAATTTATAACCCCGTATCTTACATATTGTTTCTCTGGTTGCATGTGTTTCCGAAATAAGACACACATCTATATTGTTTAGATTTAAAGTGACTTGGAGTTCATCTTTTTTACCAAGGAGCCCATTGGCATTCCAGCACATGATAGATAAGTTTTTCATTATTTTTTATAATTAGATTTTTTATTTTCAAGCGCTCCTATTCGCCTATTAATTGCCGTAATTGAGGTTTTCATCTTATTTTGAAAAGATTCAATTTTATTTATCTTATTCAGTACTATTTGGAGTGTCGCATTCAGGCTTGCGTCATTCTTAAGTTTATCTGAATAACTGTTATTATCTTTTCTTGGGAGTAGATCTATTTTTTCTATCACTTTTGGTTTAGTATGAGTTTGTTGTTGGGTTTTTTGGTGTAATGCATTCTCAATATTTGGCCTTTGTGAATTTACTTTCACTTGTTTAGCTCGCAATTCTTGAGCTTTTATTGCTATTTCGCATCCACGATAGTTTGCAGGGTGTTCGCCGCCACAGTTTACACATTCTGCCTTATTTTCTTTTGGTTTTGGGCAATCTTTAGTTAGATGACCCTTGACCTTGCACTTAACGCATCTCGGTCCTGTCGAACAGTAGTTTTGTGTATGCCCAAATTTTTGGCATTTTTTGCATTGTGGAACCAATTTTGACCCACGCATCGGGTGAATTTCAATTTTGGTATAAAGAATACTGTTTATTTTGTAAATTGTTTCAATGTTTTCTGAATTTTTGAAGGTTAGCATGAACATGTTAAGAGGCTTTTTTGTTTTCCATGAAAGCTTTGGGGTAACTTGTTCAATAGCAAGACCTCTATTTTTAAGATCATTTAAGATTTCATCAGGATCCCAACTACAGTGGAGACCTTTTGCCATGACTCTTATAGGTCGGTTACTTTTGTTCTCATAAGTATGATGTGATACAGCGTTTCTTTTAAGAAAGTCAATCATATTTCGATATACTTCACATGTTTCTAAATTAATCTTAAGATCACCATTGCTAAGTGTTTTAGCTAGAAATTTATTCACCCCCAACTCATTTTTAAGTCTAAGTGTAAATTGTGCATGGTTATTTTGTTCCTTTACATAAATTGGTGGTGGTTTTGAATCGAATTTATCATCTTTAACATATTTTGATGAAGTGTTATTGTTATATGGCTTTTGCATTTTTTCACTTTCATATTTTTCTATATTTTTTGTTTTCATATTTTTATCAATATTTTCTGGACTGATAGAGATGTTCAACTTTCTTTTTTTATTAGTTTTAACAATCCAGTCAGTTCCTTTTTCAAATTCTTCTTCATCAGTACTATAAACTGGTTCAATTACTGTTTGAATAGATGACGATGCATTTTTTTCATCTATCATCTTTATTTTATTTTCCAGATTTTTAATCTGTTGTTGCATTTCAATTATTATTTGCTCAAGGGCTTTTTTTTCTTTTATTTCGTTTTGCCATTCATTATAATAACTTTTACTGTTTGTAAGGGTGCACGACATAAGTGGAGGGAGAGGAGACGAGGCAATTAATTTCTGCTCTTCATCATTTACTTTTGTACCATCTATTCGTGGGACTGGAGGTGATCGATTCAAGGTATTTCCCTTGAATGGATTGCAATTCAAATCGCCTGCCTGCATGATTATATTTTTCAATTAATTTGGAGGCATAAAATAAAGAACGAAAATAATAATAACAAAAAAAAAAAAAAAAATATAACAACAATAACATTAATAACAATAATAATAATATATACATTTAAAGAAAGGAGAGAGAAAGAATTTTGGGTGCCACCGAGGCCTTTCGGGGCATTTTTGGAGAGGGAAGGCCCTAGATAGGCTGTTAGTAAGAGGGTAAAGTTAAATAAGAAATATATATTAAAATTATATACAATTTTATATACAATAAAATTTAAATAAACTAATATTAATTATAAAAGAAAAGGTCATTTGACTCAACTCACACTATATATAGAATTAAATATAAAGATTAGCTCTTGATCCTTTCTATTTGAATGCCAAAACTGAACTGAAAATTTCAATAATAATAATATTAATAATATTTTAAATGTTTGGTGAAAATATTTCTTAAATATCTATGTGAAATTATTTGTTATATTTTGAAGTAAATTAATCATATTTTTAATGAAAAATATTAGCTCTTAGCATCTAAGCTCATTTTAGTTTGTTAAATAGGAATCTATTAAAATAATTTTTTTTTAATATTGTGAGGATTGGTGTTTTCCAATTCACTAGAGACTAGGTTATTTGCTTATGAACATTATTTATTTTAAATTATTCTTTAATGGATTATCAATTATATTGATTATATGTATTTCATATATATAATATATATTATAATATTTATTCATAATCAAAATCTTTGGAACAGATACGGTTGTATTATATGGGTGTGAGGCATGGTCTATCACCTTAGGAGACGAGAGTAGATTTAGAGTATTTGAGGATAGGATTCTGCAGAAAGATGAGGTCACCGGGGGAATGGCGGAGATTGCAAAACGAGGATCTCTATGCATCTCCAGATTTAGTAAGAATTATAAAATCAAGAAGGTTGCGATGGGCAGGGCACATGGCTAGAATGGGAGAGGAAAGAATGGCGAAAAATATATTGGTGGGGAGACTGAGTGGGAATAGCCCACTTGGAAGACGAAGGACGCGGTGGTTGGATAATGTAGGAAGGGACATGAGAGAGATGGGAGAGGGTTGGGATTGGAGGCTTGTGGTTCAGAATAGGAATACTTGGAGAAGTGTGGTTGCTGCGGCCAAGAACTTTCGAGTTCCGTGGAGCCACAGAGATAGATAAATAGATTGGGACTGATACGGTGTTAAGATGAATCCATGATCACATTATATTCTTATATCATCATTACAATCATAATACAGTCTAACAAAAGAAAATATCATAGTTTAATTAAATAAAGAATAAACCTTCTATTACGTTACTAAAATTGACTAAGAAGGTAATTTCTTTAATTTTATTGATTTCCAATTAATTAAGAAATTACTAATACATATATATACGAAATGAATTATAAATAATTAGTTTTGATATATAAAATATAATTCTATATTTATAACTTAATTTCATTATTGTTATTGATCTATTAAAAATTAGATAGATAAATTAATAATAATTTATTTTCAAAGACGATTGGTTGTGAAAAGTAAAAAAAAAAAAATAAAAAATAAAAAAATAAATGAAATAAAAAAAAAGCTCGAAACACGATAAAAAAATATTTCTCAAAAGAGTTTTTATTTTCAACCCTCTCCCGGAAAATGCATAAAAACATACATATAAAAGAGCGCCATAAAAAAGTAATTACAAAAGCAAAGTAAAACAGTGTACAATATGTAAACTAAGTTTGCTTTTTGTGAAAATATAATTAAATTGATTGGCTTTGTCATCCCGAGTGAGGGAGAAAGAGAAGGCCAGGAAGCTCAGGTGAGTGAATTCGTTTAAATTTCCATTTTTCTCCATCCTTTTTGACTTTTGTATATAAAATTGTTATGCCCTGGATATTTGTGTTAAATCGTTATTATATTTTAGCAGAATTAATTATAATGAAAAATGCATTTTAATTAACTCCCGCTCCAATATTATTATATTTCATAAATATTATAGGATTTTCACATTCAATTATTATTTATGTTATCATATATATTTATACATATTATATGATACTATTTCTTTTTCTAACCTTGTATTTCCGCTCTTTTTGTTCAAAAAATTATTTTTTGTTCCTTGTTACATTATAATTTAATTATTAATTTTGTGTTTGCTATTATAATAATATTCCTTTATACCGGTAGAGTGGTGTCCTTCCATGTTACATTCATTGAATTTTTTGATGTTTTAGGATCCATCTCAAAAGTAATGAACTAAACTGAAAATATTTTTTTCAAAACAACCACATCCCTACAACCATCCCTATCCAATTTCCAATAAATTTTTACATTTTCTTCCACTATAGTTTAATTTTGCTCTTTGTATTGTATATACATATATATATGTAAACACATTTTAATAGTCAAAAAAATTAATAAATTATATTAAAATAATTTTAAGCAATAGATTGTCATTGTGCTTTGATATATGTATGTTGGTTTTTCGATTGATATTCAATTATGTTGTTAAATCATGCAATTTTATTTAGAAAACGAAAAGATTTATTTATTTTTCATATATTTTATATTTAAGTACATACATATATATATATATATATATATATATATATAATAAATAGATTAATGACTTTTATATTTGGATTTTATTAAAGCACTCTTGGTCATTTGATATGATAAATTAACTTTTATTTTGACAGTAATATAGAAGGGACTTTATTTTGGGAATATATATTATTGGTCACAATTCGCTCTTATCATTAGATCTCAACATTCATTCAAGTCATCCAGTTTTAAGTTAGCCTCTACTGTAAATCTCGCGTCATTTATCATTGCTGATGGTAGTGGAGGGATTCAAGGAAAGGGGCTGGATTATAAATCGCCATTTCACTTTTATGCATATAATGTTTGTTCCCTTAGTCTGTTCGTGTGGACAGACAGGTCGGTGAAGAGTGGGAGAAAGAAGGGATGAGGGGGGTGAACCATTTTCTATTATCGAAGAGAGTGAGAACGGTAATGAACCTCGGCAGGTAGTATATCTCTCCGCCTTTCTCTCTGTCTCTCCTCGAATCCTTTATCTTATCCATGGGGTGAGGGAAAGGGCATCAGACTCTAAAGACACACACAGGGTCCTAAGGTAAATCCTTAAGTAACCACTCTATAAATCTTGGACCTGGAGGGTGTAAAATTTGCGGGCTGAAACCTCAACCGATGAATGTCTTTTTCGAACTGTTGCGCATCTTTGACACGTCGTGGATTTTTTTTTCTTTTTCTTTTATATGTGTGCAAATGTGTCGGGTGGGTGGGTGAGAATTGCACCACTGGAGGGTGAGTGTAAAAAAAAAGAAAAAAGAAGGAAGGATTTTCTCTGATTTCTAAAAGAAGGAATGATAAAAGACGTAAATGGAGATTTCTTTTTCTTTAAATTATGATAGAAAAATATGACTAGTGAATATATTAAATGATGACAATTGAATTTGTTAAAAGGGACAGGATTATAAGCTAATAATATATTACTATTTTAATTCTGTTTTAAAAAATTTTAATATATAGATTGAACATATTTACTATTATAATGTGGTTTACAACATGGATAGTTGTGGAAACACTTGATAAACTAATAAACAAATAAAAGCATAAATTTAGATTGTAAATTCAAAATTTTCAATTATATTATTAGGTATATTATATTTTTAAGTTATTTTTTTCTTTAATGTATTTGATGACTAAAATATAATTTAACATAAAGAATCTTTGTAAAAATGATATCTAACTAAAAATTGAATATGTGCTAAGGTAAGTGTTTCTGTTCATGAAAAAATTCAATCATCTATGATTTATACTATTATTTTATTTTTTGAGAGCAATGAATTGAAAAAAATTCAAGAAATATTTAATTAAATATATCACAAATACTTGTATATTGATATTTCATTGTGAAGATGGTATATATATTTTAATTTCATGTTTTTGTCCCTCATAAATATATTATTATTAATAATAATAAAAATTTTAAAATGATAGCACTATTTGAAGATGTGGTACTTTTTTAGCGATCAAAATGATTGATAGGATTGTCGAATCTAAAACTTTTGAATAGATTTTAGTTTATTTTATTTTTATTCATGGAGCAGTTGAGAAAATAAATTCTATTATTGATATAAAATGTATTTAAAATTCATAACACGACAGAAGGAAATATTATAGAAAACCAACTCCAATGCGCCTTCGTTGATTTGGTTCCCTTTCATGCCCCTTTTCTTCAGTCCCTATAGCCTATACGCCATCTTCTTCTGATACCCTCTCTCTCTCTCTCTCCATCTAGCTTTATGTCCCTTTCTGTTTCCTGCTGACTTTAAGCCCTCAAACTACAATTCTTGGCAATTTTACTAAGTCTATTGAATGACAAGAGACAGAGGTTGCGTTCGGGTGATGGTGCGCAGTGAAAAGGGTGGAAGATGGGGATGTAGACAAAGTCGATAATGAAATTCCAAGTTGCAATTGAGAACAGAAACATTTTCGCAGTTAGTGAGACGAAACACGTGTATCTTATGTGTGTATGTGCGCCTTTGTTTGACACATTAAAACTTTACTAAGTTGTTCAAGTTGTTGTTGTTGTTGTTGTTATGAGAAAAAAGATTATTGCCTGAGTGGTGTAACGATATTCCTTATTTAAGACAACATACATATAAACGTACATACATATAATAACAACAACAACTCAAATTCTATTTGTCAGAAATTTCGTATCAAAAGTTGTGTGGAAATGTTATCTCAATTTTCATGATAATCCTAAAATAAATCCCAGCTCGATTTGGGAATATCCCAAAGAGAAGCTAGATTTCCATATGCTTTAATTGAGACACGAATTACAAGTGAGATGGACTTGAAATTTCTAATTATTAGTAACTTCATTTACGAGTAAATAAAATCATCATGCAGGTCGGTTTATTCGCCGGAACAACTTCACTCATTTATTTATAAAGACAATTGTTTCAATTAAAGGTAGAATTTGTACTCTATTTAATTGGTTAGCTTTGATCCAACCAATCTATATTATTATATTTCTAGAAAATGTTCTATATGTTTTATTTTGTATGAAAATAAAGTCTTGAGAATTAAGTTCCATTCAAAAAACAAAAAAAAAAAAATTAAAAAGAGAGTATACATGGGGAATAAAAATAATCAGAGTTTGTCTGAAGAAGCCATCTAAATTTATTTATTTGATATTGATGTTGGTTTTTTCATTTCTTTTAAACAACTCAATTAAAATTCTTTAAAAAAAAAAATAAAGAATTATTCATGACTAACTTACCAATAACGTTGAGATGGACTTTCGAATTGCGCGTAGGTGACATTCGAAAATCCACTCGGCATCGATATTCACCCTGATCTCGTTCTTCTACACTATCAACAGAGAGAGTAGATGGTTCACTGATAGTGCGAAAATACCCTCTGTCCCCGAGGACCTCGGCATCCTTCCAATGAGAACCGACATCTGGTTTATTTGCTCGGACGTCGTAACTGTAAATCAAAGAAATGAACCAATTAATCAAGACTATAATTTGAATATAAAACATAAAAATATTAATAAAGAACCATGGATATAGACAGAACATTTATAGTGAGCCTTATTGATAGACGACGGCATTAAAATATAGACGACGGCAGAGTATTATTACTAGTGCTAATATTAAAGGCGTATTAACGTCTTCAACCAGTATTCCTAGAAGTATTTGAATTTGTAAAATATCTGGAGTGTCTCCACTCGACTATCTCGAAAAATTGAATTGGATTAAATAACATATATTATATATTTAAATTAAATTTAAGTAATTAAATTATAAATTAAAATTAATAAATGATATTTATTAAACCAGCACGTCTTTAGCTCTTTGTTGATGGCACCACGTCACGTGCAGGCGCGTGATTTGCAGTCCTGTTAAAAAATTAATTCCGGTACTTTCAGCGATTCAATCAAGCTGGAATTTTATAGATATAGTAATTTTATAATACAATTTTTAATCAAGTGAAAAATAATCAAACAAACATATATCTTTATTTTTACGGTCACTTTAGAGGAAAAAAAAATAAAAACGTGGTTGGTAAAGACTCTCTTCCGGATCAAAAATCCATTTCTCAAAAGTTGATAGAAAACTACGAATTTTGAATAATGCCTGTGTAACAAATTTCATTTTTCTAGCTGAAACCGTTTTTGCGTAATCTTGTCTACATACTCACATACACACACCCACACATATATATATACATATACACACAGACATTTTTCTCAACCTTTCAGTGAAAATGACTAAGCGACCTTCAAAACGTATAAAAACATCAAAATCTCGACATCGAAAATTTTCGTGATTGCAATACTATTTCTGGCGAGATAGTAAAAATAGATCAGGTGATAAATTATAATCAATAATTAATAAGGCATAAATAATAAATAAATGTAAAACAAATAATAAAATAGTGAAACAATTAAATAGTACTTATTCTATTATATACTATAAAAGGACCAGTCTAAATTTGAATCGAAAATAAATATAATTTTTTTTTTATTTCTATTGGCTTAGGTTATTCTAATTTAACCAACCTTAGACTATAGTTTAAATTTTACATTAATTATACTAGGGTTAGTTTCAATATCTTGATTTCAAGTTCGGGGTGCAAATAATTTATATAATTGTTAGTCTTATAACTTATAAGAGTAAACAATTATGTATTTATTTAGTTTAATTATTAATTTCTTATCTTATAGAAAATGTATAATTATATTCTAGAGTAGATCTATTTATTTAATTCTTATTTAGAAATTTGGAGTAAACGTACTATGTACGTAGTATTAAAATTGGTAAATCATTAAAAAAAAAATGTAAAAATTAATCTTGTATTAAATTTCTTAAGTTTATCTTCTTCGTAATTATATTTCTTTATTTTTCTCGTAAAGACTGAAAAAAAAAAACTAAACAAAAACAACACGAACTATTAAAAAGAATTTGACTTTAGCTAAATTAGATGAAACACAACAAATATATTATATATACACAATTCAAAAGAGTAAGCAACTCGTTATAATTTTTTTATGACCTCCTCGAGCAGATCTTCAACTTCCGTATAATGACGAGTTTTTAGGGGTGGAGGTCTTTTCATAGTGGTTGCTGCTGAGACAAGTCACGGACATGGGAGGTGGTTGGTCCAAACAAACTAGGTTAACTGCACTTGGAAGACAAACTTTTTTGTTCTCGTTATAGTCATGTCTTGGAGGCTCAGACGAGGGGAGAAGGTGGGGCTGAAGGGCACAGATTGTAACATTCCCTTTTTCTTTCATATTCCGCCTGTTTTCTCTAAGGAATCTATATCTATCTTTATTCTTGTCTAACTCTCTTTGTAAATTCAATATCTTTTCAAAGATACGCTTGTTGCACAAATTATTTAAGAGAATTGAAAAAGAAAGTGATTTCCATATTGGATATTTATAATAGATATGTATATATTTCATTTTAAAATGAAATATTTAATTTAATACCTATGAATGTTTGTAGAATTTCCTTTTTCAGTTTTTTTTTAAAGACATCTCTTAAAATTAATTATTCGGTTTATAAATGAAAATTAAAAATATATTTTTGAAAAAATATTATATCTGGCTTTTTTTCATAATAAGAAATTCAAGAAACTATCAAACCTAATAATAACCTCCAAGTTTTATCTCGATCTTGTTGAGGATATATTACTTAAATTTTTATAGATTTTAAGAATAAAATTATTTTTATAATTATATATCTTCTTATGTAATAATGTAATGTAATTTTGCATAATCGAATTAATTTCTTTAATATTTCTAAAGTTTTAAAGATAGAAATTCTGCCCTATATATTTGTCATTTTAATTAACAATGACACGAAAATTAAAAAAAAAAAAACTTTTAATATGGATTTAATTAATCTTTTGCTAACAACACATTTTGTGAATAATAAATTTGAAAGTATAACCGTTTTTTTTATTGTTTTACATAAACTTTTTTTTTAAGGTTATGTTAACTAAATACTTTTTTCATAAAATATAAAAAAAAATATTTTATCTGTATATAATTTTTTTTTAATACAAATAATCATATTTGTTTAAAAATATTGACTCTCTTATAAATAAAAACACAATGAACAATTAAACAATAATTTTCATTCAAATTTAAAACAATAGAATATTCAACAGCTTTCAAATGGATAATATCATTTAAATATAATCCCTTAATAAGTACAGTAATTTTAAACGTTATTTAAAACAAGGAGCAGCATTCAAACCCTTTTTAAAACATTGAATATGAAATTAACCCTATATGTCAATAACTTGTTGAAACGTTGGTAAAAAAACTAAAAAACAAAGTGATATTTGATCTTTTAGATAAACTTTTAAACAACTACGATATTTCATTTCAATTAACCTACACATCTATATAATCAGATATCATTGTTTTATCCTATATGTTGGCTTCTATAGTGTTCTCCTTATAAATGATTTCATCACTTTTATATGTTTTCCATATTTATCTATTCTATATTATTATACTTCTATAAATTTCTTTTAATTTATTCCATAGGGCTAAACATCCTTTTCCCTAACTAATGCTAGGTAACCATAAATTGAATTCTATATCATTTATTTATATGTATATATAATACTTTTAGAGATTTTAACTAAACTCTAATAAATTGATTAATTAACTTTATTAAGATTTGTTAAAATTTATTATATTATAAATTAGAATTAACAATTAAAATTGTTTCTAAATTAATTTAATTGCGGTGGTTATATCTATCTATAAGTCAGTTTCTAAAGTTGAGTAAAGAGGAGAAAGTTTTTCACTCTAGTTGATTTGATTACTTTTCGATTCAACCATATCCACTTTTTCTATCTCCACACGTATATAGGGGAGAGTAAATGTAAAAGAATATATATATGTATATTGGGATTAAGGATTCAGTAATTAGGAAGTTGGTTGCTTTTTCATCGTTCCTCTATTCTATACAATTTATCACAATCAATTAATTAAACTTGGTGGAGTGCAGGGGAAGAACGTCAAGTACAAGCATTAAAAGGGTTGCCAAGATATAAAATTTAGGATTGGTATTGACCCTAATGTCCAAGTCCCACGTAGCTAACTAAAGATAATAAAAATAATTAAAAAAAATAAATTAAAAACTCTTGGAATTAAATAATTGTCATATAAATAAATAAAAATTGATTAGCAAACTCTAGAAATTTTTTTAGAATTCCCTTGAATTTGTTAAAATTTATTAAATCCCAGAGTATTATTATACAATTGTATATGACTTCTAAATTAACTTGGGCAAAAATTCATTCAACTTTTATGAATATATATATATACAAAAAATATGGTATCACATCAATACAATCTCTTTATAAGTCATTGTTTCTATCTAAAACCAATAAAAATAAATAAATGAAAAAATTAAAGAATGTATGGGTATAAATAATAAATCAAAATTATCAAGGCAAATATTAAATTGAAGAACACATGTAAATCTGGGATATAAACTTTAAAATAAATAATAAATATATATTTATTTGATCAAAAAGTTTAAAAAGAAAAAAGAATATTCTAATATCAACAATAAAATTTATATTTTTTATTTGATTTTCATGTTGTGGCAATAATGACACAATTCAAACTATTTAATAGTTCATTTTTAATAAAAATACATTAATTAAGAATTAATTTGTTTTCAGAATTTTTGTTACTAACAAAAATTTTTGAAAACTTTTTAAAGCAAATATATAAAAAAAAAACTATTTATATTTCCTTTTTCAATTCTTATTGAAATTTAATTGGTCGACAAAAAAATTTAAAAACATACTATATATGTGAATAAATCATAATTAATTTTTGACGTGTCTTAGACATTATACTTTATAACATATCTATAAAAATTGAACTCAACCTGACTAGCGGTGTAGATTTAAAACAGGTATCAACACAAGCAAAGTGAAATGTTTGAAAAAAATACCTTAATCGGACCTTCGGGCTTAAAATATATAAATACATGGCCCTTGGTGGTTGGTGTAAAGTTGGACTCAATAGAGGCTTGTGAAAAGTGGCTGTCTGAGTTCTTCGCAATTAAGGAGGGGGTTTCTTCGAGAGGGGTATTATGAAGTTGCCGTCTAGATGGGAACAGATTATCGAACAAAACGGCGCATATTTGAACTAAATCCGATCACTGTAACACTTTTTATAAAGCATTAAATAAAGAGCAAAAAAGCGGAAGGGAGTTATTTGAGAACCTATTCTAATAACTTTTATTTTATGTATTTGATCCATTAAAGTCCACGTATATACGTTAAATAATTTATGAAAAATTTATATTTTGAATAAAATCGATAAATAAAAATATTTACATTAAGAATATTTTTTTAAAAAATCAACACCTAATCAATTTTATATTTAACTTTTGATATGTTGTTGTTAATTACCATTGTTTATTTTTTGTTCAAATCCGACACCAGTATTAAATTCATGTTGGAAACCCCTCAGCATTCATTCCCCTTTGCCTTCACCCCTTGGCCAACCGATCTACCTCTTGGTTGCCCTTCTATTTCTCTGATGCATGAGATTTGGTCCGGAATATAAATTGGACATTATCGTCGCCGTTACGGAATGTAAAATGTTAATGCCTTATAGCCGTAGTAGTTGAATAGTAGTATGTACTAACGGATGATAGATATTTATTTTAATTCAAATCGCCCTTTCTCTTTCCCTTTACCCTATCTATTAATAAAACTCTATACTATTCTAATATATATGGGATATATATAAATATTATATATATATGTATGGTTGTAGTAGACTTTTAATGGTTTTCATGAAATCAAGTGAATTGGATGTTTTAGAATTTATTACAAATCTGATTTAATTGAAAAACTTTGAAATTTCCTTCTCATCCCCCTCAAAATAACAACCGCACGCCATACCCCCCGTTGTTCCTCTTTTATTAATTCAATTTACAATTTCGAACATTTTCATTAAATAACAATTGCATTCTATTTAATATATACCTATTTTTATTTCAATTGGAATTAAGTTAAATATATATATATACATATATATTATCTTTATTAACTAACTTTCACATTTATGAATTTGTAAATTTTGATAAAATGAAATTTTTGAAAATAATAGCCCTGAGTAATCAATTGATTCGTTCTTTCTATGTTTTATTCTACTAATATTTAAAATAATTAATATATGTAGTTAATTTGAAATGGTCATTAATATTTAATAATGGAATATTAAATATAATGAAATTAAGTAATTTTATTTTCGAATACACGAAATGCAAATAGTAGAGAAGGCAATAAATTCATTGATTTTTATTAATATAATATTAAATTCAAATTTTATTTATGTTAATTTGTTAATTCAATATTAACATATTTTTCTAGATAATTACAAAACTAATAACAATGAAAATTGAATTAATCTATAAAATATCTATAATTATTAATTTAGTGTACATTATTATTATTATTATTATTTATATTATTGTTATAACTAATAATAATAAGAATTAGTTATTATTGAAAGAAAAATTAAAATTTTAAAATGATATCAATTGTAAAATTTTATTTTCAAACAATCAAAATTTAATTATTAGAAAAAATAAAATAAATTCTAAAATTTAAAATTAATAAACATTTATTTTACATGAAATAGGCATAAAACAATCATTTATTTATTTATATTATTAATTGTTTTTTTTTTTTTAAAATAAAATAAAATGTTTTATACATTTTAATTTATATACATTTCATTTAAATTCAATATATTACTATTAATAAAATCTTCATATTAATTTGATTTTTTAATGCATGAGTAATTTAATTTGTAAAACAATAAAATAGAAACATTTCAAAATTTTGATTTATTTTAAATTTCTTATATTATTTTTAGAAAAAACTATGTAAATATCATGATTAAGAAGGAAATCACATACTTGTTTTGGTTTTGATTGTTAAACTTGTCCAATTCCAAACAAAAGTGAAAACAATCCAAGCTCAAGGCTTCTTAAAAGATCATTCTTGTTTCCCTCTCATTTTAAGAAAGAAATAGAATAAGACGAAGAATAAGGCAAAGTAATCTACATAAATGGCTAGAGCGTTGTGTGGCATGTGAGGAGGCTGGGGGTTGTTGGAAAATCCCGTGCTGTGACTACAAAATTCCAAATTACACCCTCAACCAGTTCTTCGTAGTCATAAAGATGGCCGAGTGATATTGTATCTAGAACTTAGTTGAAAATTTCATCTCGTTCTTGGTTGGTCAGTGGGCTCTCTCTGCCAGAAAGTGACAAAAGTTGAACTCGTGACTGGGATGAAGCCTCTCTCTCTCTCTCTCTCTCTCTCACTTGGCGCCGTCGAATCAATTTGCTTGTGTGCCATAGGAAAGGATGGAATCCGCCCAACCTCTTCCACCCACATCAACGATCGGACCACAATATTGAAGGGTGGCGAGCATATGCCAGGCAGCCAAGAAATAAACGTCACATGTATGAATAAAAAAAAACGAACTTCACTTTGTAAGTAAAAAAGAAAAAAAAAATCAATCTCTTCAATATTAGTTCTTAGAGACTTGGGAGAAAGAAAAGAAAACTTTTTAATGATTTCTCAATTTGTTGAAAATTTACCATTTTTCATAATTTTATATGAATTTTATTATTAAATATAATATATAGAATTTTTTAACTTTATAGAATTTTAAGAAAAATATATATTAAAATAGAAAATTAAGTTTTCACAATATAAAAGGTATTTATTTTCTTAATAATATAATATATAATATAATATAATAATGTATTCTTATAAATATAAATACGTATATAATTTATACATATACAATATATAAATATATAATGTGAAGCAGCGCCCGCTCTAACATTTAAGGCGCCCCGGGCAAATGAATAAATTGGCGCCCCTATATTCGTAAAATTTATTACATTCATAAATAAAATACCGCCCTTCAAATTTGCCGCCCAGGAAAATGCCCGGTTTGCCGCATTCTAGAGCGGGAAATTGTTTTGTTCAATTCTTGAAGGAATAATTTTTTTTACAAATTTTAATAAAATTATTACAATTCCTAAAAATATACAAATATTAATTTTTATCTTTTTAATAATACTAATATAAAAACGTAATAGTTTTTCTTATCAATAGAGATAGGTTAAAATATTTTGGCACTGAACGCTCGGACAGTTCAGTCGCTTGATAACGATTGCAGAAGTAGCAATCGAAACGTTGTGTATGTTTTGTATTTTTTTGAATAAATTTACAATAAAAAATATCAATATGTGGTTTTATTTACAAAATTCCCTTATAAATAAAAACAGCCACCAAAGCTTTAATATAATTTAATATATATAAATATATTCCAAATAATTTACTACAAAAAATAAAAATTTTAGAGATTGAAAGCCAAATTGAAAAAACAAATTAAATACATGTTATTATAATTATATAATAAAAATTTAGAATATAAATATATTGATTTCATTATTTAAAATAGAATCAATTTATGATTTACTACCTGTAGTTCCAAATAGTAATAACGTTGTATATAATAAATTCACTTATTTAATGAAGTGTACATCTCATAAAAAAAGACTCAGGAGGGTTGTGTATTGTCCATTCCCATTCCATGACTGTCTTTCTCTTTTCTCATCCCTTGAGTCTCTCACCTGACTCGATGAGCAATCCTAGCAACTAAATAATGCATATAGTCAGTTTCGAAACATCGATGGTATCGGGGTCCTTTCCCGTGGGAGGTTGTCGTTAGAGTTAGTTCGTGCATAATAATCATAAACATAATATTTAATAAGATTACTTTACACTGTGGGAGTCTTTTGGATGGCAAAGCCGATTAAGTTTACGAGAGAGAAAATTTTCAAATTACTCTCACCCTCTCCTCTTTAAAAAAATAAGAAGACGAATAAAAAAAGTATATATAAAATAATATTTTATAATAAGTATATCGTGTGAATGATATTTATATAGTAGTAATTATAATAGATAGTTATTAATTTTCTCAACCATTAGTAAATTGTAATCTATGTTATGTATGATTAAAAATGGTGACCTAGATTATAATATACAAAATAATAATGACAAAAATGCAGTAAAACTATTTTTAAAATTATTAAATATTGAAAAAAATTATATTATTTAATTACATAATATAGCCATTATATAAATTTAATTCCGTAATTTAAAATTGCTTTCATTTGTCGTTATTAGAGAGGGAAAAGAATCTACTCTTATGTGAGGAATGTCACTATCCAATCACACAATCATATATACAAGTAATAATAATAAATATAAAAAATTAAAAAAATATTTTAATTTTTAAACAAACAAAAGATAATAAATAAATTAAATTTAAAAAATGGGGTAAAATATTTTAATCTAAATTTTCGATTTAATAATATAGAAAATAAAATTCTACCCACACTCTACTTGAAAGAATAAATACAAATTTGTTTTACCACTGTTTGGAATTTTATAATTATGTAGACTTTATTTATTTTTTATATTTATATGTTTATACTGTGTATATGCCTATATATTATATATTTATAATTAAAGAACTACTAAAGTTGATATAAGTAATAAATTCATTGGCTATTGAATTGAATTGTAATTACCAGGTGCTTGTGTTATTAATTAGCCTGAAATCGTTTATAACCTAATTAGAAAAATTAATTAATGTTAGATATGACAAGTAAACAGATTCATGCTATATATCAAGTGATTTAAAAATCGGGTTTTTATCTATTTATATATCTAACGATATCATTAATTTGTAATAAATATTTTTAAAATTTTTCCAACTTTCACGGGGAACTTATTTAATGTGTAAAATGATTAGAACATGTCATTCTTTAAATAGTTCATTAATCATTTGTTTATCACTTATTTATATTACTACAATAAAAATTTGTAATTTGTAATTTGTAATTTGTAATTTTTTAATTTGTAAAAGAAATGCTAACATATGTATATAATAACCATGAGAGGGCAGCACAAACCAATAACGCCTAGTATATAGGCAACTATTTAGCCTACATATATGCAAGTTTTAAAAGATATATTATGCTTGCAAATATGAGTTAATATATTTATAGTATATTTATTTATATTATTATATGAAAAAAATAATGTAAATGGAAAATTTGTACTTTCATAAATATTTTTAATTTAATTTTTATTTTTAACTCCTAAAGAATATATGATGATGATGGATGCCTAACGGTCAATCCAATAATTAAAACGTCCTTAATAATAACAGGATTCATTATGAAATCAATTTGAACTTTTTCTATCTTTGCTTGTATGTTTTTTTTATTAAAAGTTTAGATATATTACTGAATTAGTTTTTTTTTATAATACTGAGACAGCTAACTAAAACTATCTATAAAATAAAATTATTCAAATCTGACAGTTAATTTCTATTTAGGGTGAATTAAGATACGTATCTTTGAATATAATTTTGCTAAAATAGTAAGTGTGTAAGTGTGTAATTAGATATGACAGAAAGAAGAAATTGAATGTCTAAAATGAATATAGAGAAGGTAAATAGATACATTTTATGAGCTAATAACATCATAAAGTTTAGAATGTTGTGATGTTTTCTATGGGTAGCAATATTAAGAGAAAGAGAGAAAGTGGTGGAGCAGTAAGGTGGGTGTGGGGGTGGTGGAGAGAAACGAGAGAAATTTATACATTGCACGCACGGGGAGTTTTGCTAAAGGGAACAAGTATTGTTTCGACAAACTAAACTCTGTCGAGTATACGAAATCTGATTAAAGAGTGGCAATACGTGCATGCGGGAGGCCTAGCTAGGAGTGAGGGCCTTGGCATTGGGGCGGGTGGGATAGACAGGTGAATGAAATTTTCATTCTCCCAGCCTATAATTCTCAGGAATAATCAACTTATCTTATAATATCATATCATATCATCAATTGTTATACCAAAAAAATATTCTCTTCAATAGCCACTTTTATATGAATGAAATTAAATAAAAATTCAAATAAATATTAAATATGTTAATGTTTATTAGTTATTATTTTATAAAGCAATACAACTAATTTCGTACTTTATTTATTCATTTTTTTTATACTTATTTATTATAATGAAGAACATTGTGTATATATATATAAGTAATTTACATGATTTTCATAAACTTCATAACTCATCTAATAATATAGAAATCGATTTATATCTCTATTATATGAATTATGAATATTAAAATATAAATATTATACTGTTTAGATATAATTTAACAATCACTTGAAATAAGTCGGATTTTATTGGAAAAGGTCCCGTTCTAACTTCATCAAATTTATTTCTATTGATACTAAGTCGTTCCCTGCAAAAGTATAATCCTTCCGTTTTTTATCACAACGTATTTTGTTTTTTTTTATGATTTTCTAAAGAATTTTTCAGTGCTTGTAAACGATCTGTTGACTGATCTCTTTTTTTCTTAATTTCATTCGAAATAATATTTGACTCGTCCTCACCTAGTATTAGATACCTTGGCGTAAATTTCGTCACACTATTGATAGTATTGTTATATTCATAAGTACATTCTTCCACTATCTTTGTCCATTTTTGTTTTCTTCTTTGTTCACTATTTATCTTAAATCTAATTCGGTTTACTAATGTTTGGTGTATCCGCTCATTAAATCCATTCGACTCTGGACAATTTACTGAAGTATAAACTAAATTAACGCCTCTTGATTTCAAGTATTCTTTGAATTCTTTTGAGTTCAATCCAGCATATTGATCATCCAGGAGAACCTTAATTTCGTTTTTTCTTAGTATAGGAACTATCAAATGAATGAAATCTCCAGCCGTTTGCTCTTTTGACGTAGATGTAAAAGCGAATTTTGAAAAGTGATCCGCTAGGATGTGTAAATATTGCTTTTTTGAATTGTTTCCACTGAATCCTCCTACGGTATCTACTGACATAATCTCATATGGCCTTGTCGCTGGACCTAGGTGTGACAGTTTACCAATTAGGCGACCTCTTCTTGTTTTATTCCTTTTGCATATTTGACAAGAATCACAGTGATATTAGATCCACTATCGTAAATGCCTTTTACCAATTTTTTCCTATCTATTATAACATTTACTTTAATTAGGGATGGACACTCACCCTCCGGCCTATTTAGTTTTTTTGATTATCTAGGTCTATATTTATTTCTTCTTCTTCTTCTGTTAGGTTTACCATTTTTCTATTCCAGCACTTGAATGATAGGGGTTAGTTTTTCCAATGGATTCGCAGATGTTGCATGGAGTAGGCTTTCTTTTTTCATTCAAAATTTTTTTTCTCGAATCTATATCATTATTTTGTACATTATGTTGTACTTTAAAGGTGTTTGAATCATATTTTCTTAATTGGTTCATTAGTATTTCTGGTGAATTGATCACCTCTTTATCTAATTTATTTTGAATAAAAACAGGTAATCCAATTACAATATAGTTTATTATTGATATTTCTGTAATATTTCTCTCGCACACCAAAAGCAAACGTTCTTTCTTCAATGCATATTCTATATATGATCCATATTCTTTAAAATATGTAAAGTTATATGGATAACGAACAGCTGACCAACCTTTTTCTGCAAACGTTTGAAGAAATGACCCTGACCATTGGAACCAATCTTCATAAATATTATACTGTTTAGTTATAATTTAACAATTAATATTAGTTTACATGCATAGTGAAAATTAGCAATCATCAACAGTTGTTCAATCATAAAGTAGAGGTCTTGAGCAGCCTGAAGTTGGTAATATCCTATGGCGCGAGATTCTTTACATAAATATATATATATATATATATATAGAGAGAGAGAGAGAGTTATCAAGAAATAAAACATAATGTCCCATTATTTATTTTGACTTAAATGAAATTCATGTATAAAGATTATATTTATCAATTCAAATTTGCTATATTTTTAGTATTACTTAATAATAAATACATACATATATATGTATATATATATATATATAATAAAGGAAAAACTGCGATCGGTCAAAAATTCGATGGAAATACATGTTTTAAGGACACATGAGACTAAAAAACATAGTCACAATTAATCATAAAAATCATATAGAAATTAATTAACAGTGAATTAAATAATTAAATAAATTAAATACTAAAATAAATTAAGTTTAACCTTTTCGATTAGTTAATATATACATATTTAAATCTTTAATAAAATACTATTTGAGTATATAAAAGATAATAGTAAAAATTAAAATCGATTTTCTTGGATATTATTTTTATTCAATTAATTTTACATGACTTTTACAATAATATGATTAAAACTAAATATATAACTATCTACTAATAATAAGTTTCATATAAAAATAAATAAAATACCCCTATTTAAATATTATTCTGTTGGGTCTATGTAAACTCGTTCTTTATTCAAAAGGGATCGTACTCTCTTTTGCTCTTTGGGTTGGAATATCATTTCGTTTCTTCTATTGACAAGCACAAGCCCTTTTTTTTATTTTTTAGGTATTTATTCTTTTCTCTGTTTCTTTTTCTTTTTATTTTCTATTTTCTTTATACATTCCTTGATATCTTCTTGAGTTCATAAAAGTAAAAAAAAAATAAAATGTAGTTTCAATATAATTTTTAGGTCAAATTACAATAAATATAAATTATATTAATATTAAAATAAAAATATGCAACTCACCGATCAGGATGAGTGATACCTTGTTCAAAAGATCTCATCAGGAGGGTCAAGAAAATATATATGCCGAAAAAGATTAAGGTCAGGTTTTGGAAATTTAAGAGGTCAAAGTTCAAAAATTATAAATCTCAAAATATGGTAATTTGAATGCAAAAACTGAAACTAAGATAACGAGAGACAGTATTTTTTAAATTTGAATTTGAAATTTTCGACTAATCACAAATCAAAATCAAACCAAAAAATCCGCCATTTTGTTTTTGAATTTCGAATTGTAAAAGACCTGAATCATTCGTTGTTCAATTTGTAAATTTCATTTGTGCTTTTTTCATTTCTATCAAAGTGACTCGCTATCAAAGATTCGCTGGCGACCTTGACAAACAGTTTTTAAATTAAATAAAAACTTGTTAACATAAACAAGGGAATTGATTTATGCACTGGAGCATATTTTTAATTGGGAACTTCTTTGAGTTAACAGAGGCATATATCAACTATTTAATAATAAAATAATAACTGAAAATCCTGCTCCATTATTGATTTTTATGGTTAATTCTTTGAAGAAAGAGTATTTTATATATATAAATAACGAATTTATTAAAAAAAAATATTATAGAAAAAAATATATTTAATATTTCATAGAAACTAGGGTTTTATTTAACTGAGTGTAAAAGGATAATTAAATATATATATATATATATGCTATATTTAGCAGATAAAGCAGATGGTGCCAGAATATAAACAGGGAGATATGTATAAGCACGCGGCCGATTGCACCTCAATTGTCAACATGGAGACCTGTCTGCGTTATAATCCAACCCCCAACCCCCTCCACCCTAGCTCCTACCCCCACGAAAACCAACCCTCATTCGAGTGCGACAGAGCAAATAGCAATTAGCGACAGAGAGAGTGTCTGTTGCTATTTTCTGTGTGTATGGGTGTGTGTTGGGTGTGACCCAAACCCTGGGCAAATGGCCAGACCATCCGCCGTCGTTCGCTTGCGTCCAAGTTTAGCTCTTGCCGAGGGGGTTGCCAAGAACAAAGGCGATGGCCAACACACATCTGTCCATAAATTGAGATTAGGGTCAGCCAATTGTCAAGTGGATTAATAATAAATATCACCAAATGAGAAGTAGGGTTAAGGACAAGACGGGACTTTTTAATAAAAAAATAAAAATGGAATTAATCCTCGATGATAAAAAAAATAAAACCCGTCCGTCATTTGCGATTAGCAAAATATCTATTGATGGGCACTTTATGTGTTTTTGAATATAATAAATAAATTATGGGAAATTTAATTTAAAATAAGTAATATTAACAGTTCAAGTCTAATTTAATGATACATATTTTAATAATAATAATAATAATATAAAGAAAATTGAATTATTTAGTTAGTGAAAAATATATTAGAATATAGACTTAAACTTTTTTAAATAATTATATTAGAATTATTAAATTAATTATACCTTTCACAAACTGTGTATAACTAATAACTAATAACTTTTATTACATTGACAATTCGAACTAGTTTTCTCTATGGTAAATAACACTATTTTTGTTATAATCTATTTACTTGCCTTTCTTGTTAACTTGTTGTTATTTTTTATTAATAAAAATGTTTTTACTAATTTCCATATTTAATCTAATATATACTCTAATATTAAAAATAATATTAAAATTAATTAAAAACAAAATAAAAAATAACTATAAATCACAATAAAAAAGTAAAAATTTAAATGATTTGTGTAAAAAATATAAATAAATTAATTACAGCAAACAACAAAGCACAAGGTTTATTATGGTATAAGAAAACATGTAATTATAAAACGTTAATGAATTAATACAATAACAAAAATAATATATAAATATTATATGAAGAAATATTTCTTGGATAGAGAGGGAAACTTAATTAGTCATACCCCTGCCTAGAGAAAAAAAAATTAATTTTTAATTTTTTAAAAATTAACATTGTTCTTATTTATAGATTCTTTTCATTTCATAAAAATTAAGTCTAAATAATAATTACAGATATTTTAAATTAATTACTCTTTCAATGACGAGTTTATTTATTTAAGGATTTGTGATAAAAATACATAATCATAATTTTATTTTATTATTGTTTTTTTTTTAAATAAAATTTGAAATCTAAGAGTTTATTGAAATTTTATTTTAATTATAATTATTGATATATTCTGGATTCCCTCTTTTACTTTGATTTAAATAAATATAATTTCGTATTCCATTTATATTAGTTCAAATTAATTTAATTGAATATAAACATTTCAAATAAAATATTATTAATTTCTGATTCAATGTATGCTATAAATTTGATATTTACGATTAATGAACATTTATTTTAATTATCACTTTTTTCTTTGATTTTTTTTAAATATTATTTTTTAGATTAATCTAAATTCTATAAATAATAGAAATTCAGGATAATCCATTAATTTTTATTTATATATATTAATATTTATTTTTTAATTTTTGTATGAATTAAAATTTGAGAATTTCATATTTTCTATTATTTTTTAATAAAATATTCCATGCAATTCAATTATGTAAGTTAATATGATTAAAAAGATATCTTGTTATTATGAATATTCCAAAAGTAATAACATAATTGTAAATTTTCCATGAATATTCATAAAAATAAAAATCCCAAACCAAAACCAAAAAATAAAATTAAAAAAAAAACTAGATTATATTTATAATATAAATACATCGTAAATTGTTTTAGTATATTTCTATAATTGTATTCAATTTATTATTATGGATTATATTTTATTAGAATTAGACTCTTATTCTAAATTAGAAACCTTAAATTTAGTACTATTGAATGCAGTACAGTGATAATTAGTTATTTTGATGTCACTCACTTTGAATTTCAAAACCCTTCAAAGGTCTTCCCTACAAACCCCCCTTTATTGAGATTTTAATGAAAACTCTAAAGCTGATAGAAGGATAGAGTTAGATACAGTGATTGAGTGGAATTATTTTGACATTTGACTTCAATATATTTATTTACCTATATACGAATAATCTTCAAATTTAAAATCCAAAAAACAAAAAAATAATAACAATTACTTAAATTAAAATTTAATTAATTTTAAGTTTATCGCAAAATTGTATTTTATTTATTAATTAAATATTGAAGTTAAAAATATATTATCTTTATATAAATATAATACTCAAATAATATATTTTTTTAAATGTATAGAAAACATTTAGACAAAGTCTAACGCGTATTTAAATATTAAAAATAAATACATTACTGTTGGAGTGTCTAGACACATATTTCACTAATATGATTATTAAGCCGCTCTTTTTTCTAGGGCAAACTAAAAAAAAGTTCTCTTTGAAATAAAGTTGAATTTTAAAATGAATAAAAAATAAAAAAGTAATATTAAAAAATCATGAAGAAGAGAAGAGAAAAAAATTTAACGAAGGATGGGATGAATGTTTTAATTATTCTTTTTTTTAGATGGTTGGATTTAGAAAGATTCATTAAATTAACTCTTGATATATTCTCTCTGGTTTAAAAAGTGTAGATAATGGAAGGGTAGGTTTTTTCAGCACCCCTCCTCTACTTCTTATTTTGTTTAATAGAGAACTTTCTTAGTGAACAGATAAGATAAGTAAAAGAAGATGTAAAAAAAACGTTGGTCTTTTGTTATCATAACAATCTTTTAAAAACTTTTGCAACTTTTCACTACTATAAAAAAAAAATATCTGACTTTGTACGTCCTACGCAAGGACAACGCCTATCAAGCCGGTTATATCAATGAGGTGTCCTATGATCTCAACCTTTACCTTGATTTTCTTGATCGGAGGCGCTATCAAGTAGCTTTTCCTCAATGTTGACCATGTGAATGTGAGGCAGGTTCGCTACCCACACACCCAATTCAATTTAAAGAGTATGTTCATTAGCCAAAATTTTTACAATAGTTGAGACAGATTATCAGAACATACAAAAGATGAAAGTTGCAATATTTACAAAATTAAATTGTTTCTTTTGCGATCATTTATTGATACGCTATTACAATTATACTTAATTATATTAAATTTTATTTACATTTGTTTTCTTTTTTTTTATTTAAGCATATTTTAAGTTAAATATACATATAATCAGGGTTGTGATTGTCAACTCACCAGGAAAGGCTAGCAAAACCTGGAGATTGCTCCCACACACCCACTGGTGCCCTTTTCCACTACTATATATATATATTATTTTGTCTATATCATACAATTTTTTACTCTTTTTATATTATTTATTCTTTATTGTATTTCAACAAGAATTAATATTTATTTGTGAATTATTTTTCTATTTTATGTTTTAATTAATTCCTTTTAATTTTGTTCTTAATATCTCTTTTATTAATAGAATAAATTCATCTAAACATTCGAATTATTGTTTTTATATTATTATACCATCATCAGGTTACTGGCTGATAATATGCTTGTTATAGGGAAATCAATTTGGAAAAGATGAGTGAAAACATAGTATAAAGGAAGATGCAAGAAATTTGAGAGAAGATAGGAATTGAATCAAGGTAACTCAGAATAGTATAGTTAGATGTAGGTGCTGTTGCCATAAACTTTTGGTTTTAGATATCACCACCAATATTTAATTATTATAATTATTTAATGATTATTTCAAGATGGATTTGATAAGCAATTACACAAAAATTCTCAAAATATTTGCTTCAACACATATTTAATTCTCAATATCAATATATGTATATATATATATATATAGGATTGACTATTTATTTCATAATTTCATAAATAATCTCGCGAAGTCTTAAAATTTGATGAGGAAATTTGGGAAATGTTTAGTATATGCGCGAAGATAATTGATTCACAATTTAGTGGTGTACACCAAACATATTTCAAATTAGCTCGAAATATGTTAAACAAATTCTAGAATTTTATCAGGTATAGAAAAATATGCATGCTTATTTTATTTGGAACTGTTTTTAAAATTAAGTTAAACAGGCTTAAAGACATACAAACATAATTAAAGAAATATAACAACAAAAAAAAACTAAAAATCATTTTACATCGTCTTATATTTTTGATTAATTTGTTATAATATTATTTTAAATTTTATATAAATAAAAAAATGACAAGTCAACGGCTAGTAATGTATTATCATATTATAGGTTTATAATGAAAATACAATATCTATAATATGATTAAGATCGATAATTTTAAACTATTTAATTTATATTTAATTAAACTAAAAACTAATGCAAATATACAATATATGATTAAGATTTGAAACATTTGTCATGAGTCCCAAGAAGGTGTTATTCTAGGGATATTGGGAATATGAGTGTTAATATAAAATAAGTATTATTCAAGTTTTCTATAATATTTAAATATTGTATTAACAAATAAATGTGTTTCTATTCTAAATGTTTACGATACGTATTCGATTCAAAACATTGAATAATCCTTATATCATTCCAACCGTGTCCCACTACCCCCCTAATGGCTCACTAAATATTGAATTTCAGGCGAATTTAAGGTATTATTATTCTAAGTACATATTTACGTTCAAGAATTTCATAATCTACAATTAAAATAAATTTTCTTTAAAAATAAAATAGTCTAAACAAATTAATCGAGGCAGGAGAAGGTTTGAAATTAATAGTGTTAAGGAAAAATATTTAGAATCAGAGAGGAACAGTATTAACATACAAATTTTTAATATACAAAATGTAGAATTTGAATATGTAAAAAAATTTAATGTAATCACGAAGGATAATAATATTTGAGAAGAATTTAAATCGAGGTTGCAATCGGGAAATTATTATCAAAGGGAATCAGGAGGAGATGAGAGTAGATTCAGAGTATTTGAGAATAGGATTCTTCCCAGCATTTATGGGCCAAAGAAAGATGAAGACACCGGGGAATGGCGGAGACTGCATAACGATTAATTGCATGACCTCTATGCATCTCCAGAAATAATTAGGGTTATAAAATCGAGATAGGCAGGTTGTTGTTTCGATTAACGAAGAGTCAGAGCCCATAGATAGAGAATATTTACAAGAACACAAAAAAATGATTGTTTTATGTAATATAGAATATACTGATTGATACAAAATGGATGAAATCCTTTTACATACAGACTTTCAACCAAATACTGTATATCACTCGGGGTACAGGGGGCGGAGCCCCCGTCTAGATGTGAAAATCGCAGAAAGCGCTCTGAGCAGCTAGTATATATATAAATCAGGATAACAATACACTTACTCTCAAAAAACTTAAAAATTTTTACAATTGAAAAGTAAAAAAAATTAAACATGTAAAATAAATGATATAATATAAGTAATTATAAAGAGAAAAATTCAACATTAATTATAATTATTAATGTTTATTCTATTATATTTTTTTTGTTGCTATATTTAAAAAATATAACAAATAATATATCGAGGTCTATTTTAATTAAATTAATATAAAATTTAATTTCAAAAATATTATCTGTACCTATATAATTTTATAAAATTCAAATAAAAAAAGTATTATTTGTTTAATATGGTGTTTAAATTAATAGATCAAATATTTTATTATTTGATCAAATGTATTTATATTAATTGAAATAGCATTGAACCAGCATAACAAAAAGCAATATTTTATTATTTTATATATTTTAAAATAAACAAATATAAATAAAATGATTAGCATATAAATATATGTCTATAGTTGAAAATGCTTTCAATTATTTCGACCAGATGTTACTGAAAACATATTTCTATTAATTAATATATTTAATGAAAGAGATAAAGTAGTGATTCACGCGCAGAAATATATTTAACATTTATATTAAATGAATAAACAAAGGTAAGGACATTTTTATATCATATATTAAATGAAATATTATGCTCGTAAAATATGTTTATATATTTAAAAAAAAAATAATTGAATTAACATTTTATTCTAGAATTTAAAACTTCTTACTGTTAAACAATTTGACAATAAAATATGGAATTAATTCAATTAGAAAATAAATATTTTGTTTTTCTTAAAATTTTTATATAATTTGTTTTTGATAGATAAGCGTTTATTTATAATATTTATCTAAAATATTTTATTAATATTTCTGTAATTTTTTTTTATATAAAATAACTCATTGGAACCATAATTGTGCCAGTCGAATAAAAAGACTTAAATAAATAAATAAATAATGTTTTTAATACACTTTACTTAACTCACACTGTCCGGATGTCCGCGGTTTGTCAGCGGAATTTTATAATCGATATTTCAACAACTTCCCGTCATTCAATCAACTTGAAATTTTGCATACGCGTTTGCCCCTCTAATAATGCATGAATTAATTGAAAAATCCTCTGAATTATTTATCTGTTAGTGGTAATTAATTAAATAAACTTTCATTAGCGGAATATGGAATAGTTCACTATTTCAATCATAGATGGCAATAGCAGTTCTATTAAAATTAAATTAAATGAGGTTGTAAAAAAATGTTACACATGTTATTAATAAGAAATATTTAAAATAACGACTACATTTATTTACGTACGACTAAAAAGTATAAAATAAATTTAAGTAAAAATAAATATTTTTAAAAAACACACTTTACTTAAAATTGCACTAAAAAGTAAAAAATAAAATCACTGTAAAGTGTGTGCTCTCAAATTATAATAACACCGTAAAACATTTGCTTCCACTATTATGTTATTATAAATTTGTTATTATAATCTGAGCGCAGACACTTTACAGTGATTTTATTTTTTACTTTTTAGTGAAATTTTAAGTAAAGTGTGTTTTTTAAAAATATTTATTTTTACTTAAATTTATTTTATACTTTTTAGTCGTACGTAAATAAATGTAGTCGTTATTTTAAATATTTCTTATTAATAACATGTGTAACATTTTTTTACAACCTCATTTAATTTAATTTTAATAGAACTGCTATTGCCATCTATGATTGAAATAGTGAACTATTCCATATTCCGCTTTTTACTTAAATTTTTTTCCTTTGAAAATGTTTATTGAATTTATATGATTGATGTGTAATTTATAATTTCTTCCTTTTTAGAGCAAATTTTGCTTTTTGTATTTTCAGTTTAAAAAGGTTTTAATTAAAATATTAGCTAACATGATTTTTGTAGGGATTAGCGAAAATGCTACTTTTATAAATAGAAATATAAAATTTATGAATTATATATCATTCTTTTTTATTTCTTATTCTAAACACGAATAAATTCAAATTGCATCGATATCTCAATTATTTTCGTGGATTTCATAGAAAAAACGAGATTTTTCATTAAGATTTTAGCGAAAATGCTACTTTTTTAATTAGAAATATAAAATTTATGAATTATATATCATTCTTATTTATTTCTTATTCTGAACACGAATAAATTCAAATTTCATCGATATCTCAATTATTTTTGTGGATATCATAGAAAAAACGAGATTTTTCATTATAATTTTAGCGATAATGCTACTTTTTTAAATAGAAATATAAAATTTATGAATTATATATCATTCTTATTTAGTTCTTATTCTAAACACGAATAAATTCAAATTGCATCGATATCTCAATTATTTTCGTGGATTTCATAGAAAAAACAACATTTTTCATTAATATTTTAGCGAAAATGCTACTTTTTTAAATAGAAATATACAATTTATGAATTATATATCATTCTTATTTATTTCTAATTCTAAACAAGAATAAATTCAAATTTCATCGATATCTCAATTATTTTCGTGGATTTAATAGAAAAAACGAGATTTTTCATTAAGATTTTAGCGAAAATGATACTTTTTTAAATAGAAAAATAAATTTTATGAATTATATATCATTCTTATTTATTTCTAATTCTAAACAAGAATAAATTCAAATTTCATAGATATCTCAATTATTTTCGTGGATTTCATAGAAAAAACGACATTTTTCATTAATATTTTAGCGAAAATGATACTTTTTTAAATAGAAAAATAAATTTTATGAATTATATATCATTCTTATTTATTTCTAATTCTAAACAAGAATAAATTCAAATTTCATAGATATCTCAATTATTTTCGTGGATTTCATAGAAAATATGAGATTTTTCATTAAGATTTTAGCGAAAATGCTACTTTTTTAAATATAAATATAAATTTTATGTATTATATATCATTCTTATTTATTTCTTATTCTAAACACGAATAAATTCAAATTGCATCGATATCTAAATTATTTTCGTGGATTTCATAGAAAAAACGAGATTTTTCGTTAAGATTTTAGCGAAATTGCTACTTTTTTAAATAGTAATATAAATTTTATGTATTATATATCATTCTTATTTATTTCTTATTCTAATCACGAATAAATTCAAATTGCATCGAAATCTAAATTATTTTCGTGGATTTCATAGAAAAAACGAGATTTTTCATTAAGATTTTAGCGAAAATGCTACTTTTTTAATTAGAAATATAAAATTTATGAATTATATATCATTCTTATTTATTTCTTATTCTGAACACGAATAAATTCAAATTTCATCGATATCTCAATTATTTTTGTGGATATCATAGAAAAAACGAGATTTTTCATTATAATTTTAGCGATAATGCTACTTTTTTAAATAGAAATATAAAATTTATGAATTATATATCATTCTTATTTAGTTCTTATTCTAAACACGAATAAATTCAAATTGCATCGATATCTCAATTATTTTCGTGGATTTCATAGAAAAAACAACATTTTTCATTAAGATTTTAGCGAAAATGCTACTTTTTTAAATAGAGATATAAAATTTATGAATTATATATCATTCTTTTTTATTTCTTATTCTAAACACGAATAAATTCAAATTGCATCGATATCTCAATTATTTTCGTGGATTTCATAGAAAAAACGACATTTTTCATTAATATTTTAGCGAAAATGCTACTTTTTTAAATAGAAATATACAATTTATGAATTATATATCATTCTTATTTATTTCTAATTCTAAACAAGAATAAATTCAAATTTCATCGATATCTCAATTATTTTCGTGGATTTAATAGAAAAAACGAGATTTTTCATTAAGATTTTAGCGAAAATGATACTTTTTTAAATAGAAAAATAAATTTTATGAATTATATATCATTCTTATTTATTTCTAATTCTAAACAAGAATAAATTCAAATTTCATAGATATCTCAATTATTTTCGTGGATTTCATAGAAAATACGAGATTTTTCATTAAGATTTTAGCGAAAATGCTACTTTTTTAAATAGTAATATAAATTTTATGTATTATATATCATTCTTATTTATTTCTTATTCTAATCACGAATAAATTCAAATTGCATCGAAATCTAAATTATTTTCGTGGATTTCATAGAAAAAACGAGATTTTTCATTAAGATTTTAGCGAAAATGCTACTTTTTTAAATAGAAATATAAAATTTATGAATTATATATCATTCTTATTTATTTCTTATTCTGAACACGAATAAATTCAAATTTCATCGATATCTCAATTATTTTTGAGGATATCATAGAAAAAACGAGATTTTTCATTATAATTTTAGCGATAATGCTACTTTTTTAAATAGAAATATAAAATTTATGAATTATATATCATTCTTATTTAGTTCTTATTCTAAACACGAATAAATTCAAATTGCATCGATATCTCAATTATTTTCGTGGATTTCATAGAAAAAACAACATTTTTCATTAAGATTTTAGCGAAAATGCTACTTTTTTAAATAGAGATATAAAATTTATGAATTATATATCATTCTTATTTATTTCTTATTCTGAACACGAATAAATTCAAATTTCATCGATATCTCAATTATTTTTGTGGATTTCATAGAAAAAACGAGATTTTTCATTAAGATGTTAGCGAAAATGCTACTTTTTTAAATAGAAATATAAAATTTATGAATTATATATCATTCTTATTTATTTCTAATTCTAAACAAGAATAAATTCAAATTTCATCGATATCTCAATTATTTTCGTGGATTTCATAGAAAAAACGAGATTTTTCGTTAAGATTTTATCAAAAATGCTACTTTTTTAAATAGTAATATAAATTTTATGTATTATATATCATTCTTATTTATTTCTTATTCTAATCACGAATAAATTCAAATTGTATCGAAATCTAAATTATTTTCGTGGATTTCATAGAAAAAACGAGATTTTTCATTAAGAATTTAGCGAAAATGCTACTTTTTTAAATATAAATATAAATTTTATGTATTATATATCATTCTTATTTATTTCTTATTCTAGACACGAATAAATTCAAATTGCATCGAAATCTAAATTATTTTCGTGGATTTCATAGAAAAAACGAGATTTTTCATTAAGATGTTAGCGAAAATGCTACTTTTTTAAATAGAAATATAAAATTTATGAATTATATATCATTCTTATTTATTTCTAATTCTAAACAAGAATAAATTCAAATTTCATCGATATCTCAATTATTTTCGTGGATTTCATAGAAAAAACGACATTTTTCATTAAGATTTTAGCGAAAATGCTACTTTTTTAAATAGAAATATAAAATTTATGAATTATATATCATTCTTATTTATTTCTTATTCTAAACACGAATAAATTCAAATTGCATCGATATCTCAATTATTTTCGTGGATTTCATAGAAAAAACAACATTTTTCATTAAGATTTTAGCGAAAATGCTACTTTTTTAAATAGAAATATAAAATTTATGAATTATATATCATTCTTACTTATTTCTTATTCTAAACACGAATAAATTCAAATTTCATCGATATCTCAATTATTTTCGTGGATTTCATAGAAAATACCAGATTTTTCATTAAGATTTTAGCGAAAATGCTACTTTTTTAAATAGAGATATAAAATTTATGAATTATATATCATTCTTATTTATTTCTTATTCTGAACACGAATAAATTCAAATTTCATCGATATCTCAATTATTTTTGTGGATTTCATAGAAAAAACGAGATTTTTCATTAAGATGTTAGCGAAAATGCTACTTTTTTAAATAGAAATATAAAATTTATGAATTATATATCATTCTTATTTATTTCTAATTCTAAACAAGAATAAATTCAAATTTCATCGATATCTCAATTATTTTCGTGGATTTCATAGAAAAAACGACATTTTTCATTAAGATTTTAGCGAAAATGCTACTTTTTTAAATAGAAATATAAAATTTATGAATTATATATCATTCTTATTTATTTCTTATTCTAAACAAGAATAAATTCAAATTTCATCGATATCTCAATTATTTTTGTGGATTTCATAGAAAAAACGAGATTTTTCATTAAGATGTTAGCGAAAATGCTACTTTTTTAAATAGAAATATAAAATTTATGAATTATATATCATTCTTATTTATTTCTAATTCTAAACAATAATAAATTCAAATTTCATCAATATCTCAATTATTTTTGTGGATTTCATAGAAAAAACCAGATTTTTCATTAAGATTTTAGCGAAAATGCTACTTTTTTAAATAGAAATATAAAATTTATGAATTATATATCATTCTTATTTATTTCTTATTCTAAACAAGAATAAATTCAAATTTCATCGATATCTCAATTATTTTCGTGGATTTCATAGAAAAAACGACATTTTTCATTAAGATTTTAGCGAAAATGCTACTTTTTTAAATATAAATATAAATTTTATTTATTATATATCATTCTTATTTATTTCTTATTCTAAACACGAATAAATTCAAATTGCATCGATATCTAAATTATTTTCGTGGATTTCATAGAAAAAACGAGATTTTTCGTTAAGATTTTAGCGAAAATGCTACTTTTTTAAATAGTAATATAAATTTTATGTATTATATATCATTCTTATTTATTTCTTATTCTAATCACGAATAAATTCAAATTGCATCGAAATCTAAATTATTTTCGTGGATTTCATAGAAAAAACGAGATTTTTCATTAAGATTTTAGCGAAAATGCTACTTTTTTAAATATAAATATAAATTTTATGTATTATATATCATTCTTATTTATTTCTTATTCTAAACACGAATAAATTCAAATTGCATCGAAATCTAAATTATTTTCGTGGATTTCATAGAAAAAACGAGATTTTTCATTAAGATTTTAGCGAAAATGCTACTTTTTTAATTATAAATATAAAATTTATGAATTATATATCATTCTTATTTATTTCTTATTCTGAACACGAATAAATTCAAATTTCATCGATATCTCAATTATTTTTGTGGATTTCATAGAAAAAACGAGATTTTTCATTAAGATGTTAGCGAAAATGCTACTTTTTTAAATAGAAATATAAAATTTATGAATTATATATCATTCTTATTTATTTCTAATTCTAAACAAGAATAAATTCAAATTTCATCGATATCTCAATTATTTTCGTGGATTTCATAGAAAAAACGACATTTTTCATTAAGATTTTAGCGAAAATGCTACTTTTTTAAATAGAAATATATAATTTATGAATTATATATCATTCTTATTTATTTCTTATTCTAAACAAGAATAAATTCAAATTTCATCGATATCTCAATTATTTTTGTGGATTTCATAGAAAAAACGAGATTTTTCATTATGATGTTAGCGAAAATGCTACTTTTTTAAATAGAAATATAAAATTTATGAATTATATATCATTCTTATTTATTTCTAATTCTAAACAATAATAAATTCAAATTTCATCAATATCTCAATTATTTTTGTGGATTTCATAGAAAAAACGACATTTTTCATTAAGATTTTAGCGAAAATGCTACTTTTTTAAATATAAATATAAATTTTATGTATTATATATCATTCTTATTTATTTCTTATTCTAAACACGAATAAATTCAAATTGCATCGATATCTAAATTATTTTCGTGGATTTCATAGAAAAAACGAGATTTTTCGTTAAGATTTTAGCGAAAATGCTACTTTTTTAAATAGTAATATAAATTTTATGTATTAAATATCATTCTTATTTATTTCTTATTCTAATCACGAATAAATTCAAATTGCATCGAAATCTAAATTATTTTCGTGGATTTCATAGAAAAAACGAGATTTTTCATTAAGATTTTAGCGAAAATGCTACTTTTTTAAATATAAATATAAATTTTATGTATTATATATCATTCTTATTTATTTCTTATTCTAAACACGAATAAATTCAAATTGCATCGAAATCTAAATTATTTTCGTGGATTTCATAGAAAAAACCTGATTTTTCATTAAGATTTTAGCGAAAATGCTACTTTTTTAATTAGAAATATAAAATTTATGAATTATATATCATTCTTATTTATTTCTTATTCTGAACACGAATAAATTCAAATTTCATCGATATCTCAATTATTTTTGTGGATATCATAGAAAAAACGAGATTTTTCATTATAATTTTAGCGATAATGCTACTTTTTTAAATAGAAATATAAAATTTATGAATTATATATCATTCTTATTTAGTTCTTATTCTAAACACGAATAAATTCAAATTGCATCGAAATCTAAATTATTTTCGTGGATTTCATAGAAAAAACGAGATTTTTCGTTAAGATTTTAGCGAAAATGCTACTTTTTTAAATAGTAATATAAATTTTATGAATTATATATCATTCTTATTTATTTCTAATTCTAAACAAGAATAAATTCAAATTTCATCGATATCTCAATTATTTTCGTGGATTTCATAGAAAAAACGACATTTTTCATTAAGATGTTAGCGAAAATGCTACTTTTTTAAATAGAAATATAAAATTTATGAATTATATATCATTCTTATTTATTTCTTATTCTAAACAAGAATAAATTCAAATTTCATCGATATCTCAATTATTTTTGTGGATTTCATAGAAAAAACGAGATTTTTCATTAAGATGTTAGCGAAAATGCTACTTTTTTAAATAGAAATATAAAATTTATGAATTATATATCATTCTTATTTAGTTCTTATTCTAAACACGAATAAATTCAAATTTCATCGATATCTCAATTATTTTCGTGGATTTCATAGAAAAAACGAGATTTTTCATTAAGATTTTAGCGAAAATGCTACTTTTTTTAATATAAATATAAAATTTATGAATTATATATCATTCTTATTTATTTCTAATTTTAAACAAGAATAAATTCAAATTTCATCGATATCTCAATTATTTTCGTGGATTTCATAGAAAAAACGAGATTTTTAATTAAGATTTTAGCGAAAATGCTACTTTTTTAAATATAAATATAAAATTTATGAATTATATATCATTCTTATTTATTTCTTATTCTAAACACGAATAAATTCAAATTGCATCGATATCTAAATTATTTTCGTGGATTTCATAGAAAAAACGAGATTTTTCATTAAGATTTTAGCGAAAATGCTACTTTTTTAATTAGAAATATAAATTTTATGAATTATATATCATTCTTATTTATTTCTTATTCTAAACACGAATAAATTCAAATTGCATCGATATCTAAATTATTTTCGTGGATTTCATAGAAAAAACGAGATTTTTCATTAAGATTTTAGCGAAAATGCTACTTTTTTAATTAGAAATATAAAATTTATGAATTATATATCATTCTTATTTATTTATTATTCTGAACACGAATAAATTAAAATTTCATCGATATCTCAATTATTTTTGTGGATATCATAGAAAAAAAGAGATTTTTCATTAAGATTTTAGCGATAATGCTACTTTTTTAAATAGAAATATAAATTTTATGAATTATATATCATTCTTATTTATTTCTTATTCTAAACACGAATAAATTCAAATTTCATCGATATCTCAATTATTTTCGTGGATTTCATAGAAAAAACAACATTTTTCATTAAGATTTTAGCGAAAAGGCTACTTTTTTAAATAGAAATATAAATATTATGATTTATATATCATTCTTATTTATTTCTTATTCTAAACACGAATAAATTCAAATTTCATCGATATCTCAATAATTTTCGTGGATTTCATAGAAAAAACGAGATTTTTCATTATAATTTTAGCGATAATGCTACTTTTTTAATTAGATATATAAATTTTATGAATTATATATCATTCTTATTTATTTCTTATTCTAAACACGAATAAATTGAAATTGCATCGATATCTAAATTATTTTCGTGGATTTCATAGAAAAAACAACATTTTTTATTAAGATTTTAGCGAAAATGTTACTTTTTTAAATAGAAATATAAAATTTATGAATTATATATCATTCTTATTTATTTCTTATTCTGAACACGAATAAATTCAAATTTCATCGATATCTCAATTATTTTCGTGGATTAAAATTTATGAATTATATATCATTCTTATTTATTTCTTATTCTGAACACGAATAAATTCAAATTTCATCGATATCTCAATTATTTTTGTGGATTTCATAGAAAAAACGAGATTTTTCATTATAAGATGTTAGCGAAAATGCTACTTTTTTAAATAGAAATATAAAATTTATGAATTATATATCATTCTTATTTATTTCTAATTCTAAACAATAATAAATTCAAATTTCATCAATATCTCAATTATTTTTGTGGATTTCATAGAAAAAACCAGATTTTTCATTAAGATTTTAGCGAAAATGCTACTTTTTTAAATAGAAATATAAAATTTATGAATTATATATCATTCTTATTTATTTCTAATTCTAAACAAGAATAAATTCAAATTTCATCGATATCTCAATTATTTTCGTGGATTTCATAGAAAAAACGACATTTTTCATTAAGATTTTAGCGAAAATGCTACTTTTTTAAATAGAAATATAAAATTTATGAATTATATATCATTCTTATTTATTTCTTATTCTGAACACGAATAAATTCAAATTTCATCGATATCTCAATTATTTTCGTGGATTTCATAGAAAAAACGAGATTTTTAATTAAGATTTTAGCGAAAATGCTACTTTTTTAATTAGAAATATAAATTTTATGAATTATATATCATTCTTATTTATTTCTTATTCTAAACACGAATAAATTCAAATTGCATCGATATCTAAATTATTTTCGTGGATTTCATAGAAAAAACGACATTTTTCATTATAATTTTAGCGATAATGCTACTTTTTTAAATAGAAATATAAAATTTATGAATTATATATCATTCTTATTTAGTTCTTATTCTAAACACGAATAAATTCAAATTGCATCGATATCTCAATTATTTTCGTGGATTTCATAGAAAAAACGAGATTTTTCATTAAGATTTTAGCGAAAATGCTACTTTTTTAATTAGAAATATAAAATTTATGAATTATATATCATTCTTATTTATTTCTAATTCTAAACAAGAATAAATTCAAATTTCATCGATATCTCAATTATTTTCGTGGATTTCATAGAAAAAACGACATTTTTCATTAAGATTTTAGCGAAAATGCTACTTTTTTAAATAGAAATATAAAATTTATGAATTATATATCATTCTTATTTATTTCTTATTCTGAACACGAATAAATTCAAATTTCATCGATATCTCAATTATTTTCGTGGATTTCATAGAAAAAACGAGATTTTTAATTAAGATTTTAGCGAAAATGCTACTTTTTTAAATATAAATATAAAATTTATGAATTATATATCATTCTTATTTATTTCTTATTCTAAACACGAATAAATTCAAATTGCATCGAAATCTAAATTATTTTCGTGGATTTCATAGAAAAAACGAGATTTTTCATAAAGATTTTAGCGAAAATGCTACTTTTTTAATTAGAAATATAAATTTTATGAATTATATATCATTCTTATTTAT
The DNA here is from genome assembly GCA_963082975.1 of Labia minor. Classification (NCBI taxonomy): domain Eukaryota; kingdom Metazoa; phylum Arthropoda; class Insecta; order Dermaptera; family Spongiphoridae; genus Labia; species Labia minor. The sequence goes on along the minus strand of OY720349.1, from coordinate 64,551,169 downwards.
TTCTTATTCTAAACACGAATAAATTCAAATTGCATCGATATCTAAATTATTTTCGTGGATTTCATAGAAAAAACGAGATTTTTCATTAAGATTTTAGCGAAAATGCTACTTTTTTAATTAGAAATATAAAATTTATGAATTATATATCATTCTTATTTATTTCTTATTCTGAACACGAATAAATTCAAATTTCATCGATATCTCAATTATTTTTGTGGATATCATAGAAAAAACGAGATTTTTCATTATAATTTTAGCGATAATGCTACTTTTTTAAATAGAAATATAAAATTTATGAATTATATATCATTCTTATTTAGTTCTTATTCTAAACACGAATAAATTCAAATTGCATCGATATCTCAATTATTTTCGTGGATTTCATAGAAACAACGAGATTTTTCATTAAGATTTTAGCGAAAATGCTACTTTTTTAATTAGAAATATAAAATTTATGAATTATATATCATTCTTATTTATTTCTTATTCTGAACACGAATAAATTCAAATTTCATCGATATCTCAATTATTTTTGTGGATTTCATAGAAAAAACGAGATTTTTCATTATAAGATGTTAGCGAAAATGCTACTTTTTTAAATAGAAATATAAAATTTATGAATTATATATCATTCATATTTATTTCTTATTCTGAACACGAATAAATTCAAATTTCATCGATATCTCAATTATTTTCGTGGACTTCATAGAAAAAACGAGAATTTTCATTATGATTTTAGCGATAATGCTACTTTTTTAATTAGAAATATAAAATTTATGAATTATATATCATTCTTATTTATTTCTTATTCTAAACACGAATAAATTCAAATTGCATCGATATCTCAATTATTTTCGTGGATTTCATAGAAAAAACAACATTTTTCATTAAGATTTTAGCGAAAATGCTACTTTTTTAAATAGAAATATAAAATTTATGAATTATATATCATTCTTACTTATTTCTTATTCTAAACACGAATAAATTCAAATTTCATCGATATCTCAATTATTTTCGTGGATTTCATAGAAAATACGAGATTTTTCATTAAGATTTTAGCGAAAATGCTACTTTTTTAAATAGAGATATAAAATTTATGAATTATATATCATTCTTATTTATTTCTTATTCTGAACACGAATAAATTCAAATTTCATCGATATCTCAATTATTTTTGTGGATTTCATAGAAAAAACGAGATTTTTCATTAAGATGTTAGCGAAAATGCTACTTTTTTAAATAGAAATATAAAATTTATGAATTATATATCATTCTTATTTATTTCTAATTCTAAACAAGAATAAATTCAAATTTCATCGCTATCTCAATTATTTTCGTGGATTTCATAGAAAAAACGACATTTTTCATTAAGATTTTAGCGAAAATGCTACTTTATTAAATAGAAATATAAAATTTATGAATTATATATCATTCTTATTTATTTCTTATTCTAAACAAGAATAAATTCAAATTGCATCGATATCTCAATTATTTTCGGGGATTTCATAGAAAAAACAACATTTTTCATTAAGATTTTAGCGAAAATGCTACTTTTTTAAATAGAAATATAAAATTTATGAATTATATATCATTCTTACTTATTTCTTATTCTGAACACGAATAAATTCAAATTTCATCGATATCTCAATTATTTTTGTGGATTTCATAGAAAAAACGAGATTTTTCGTAAAGATTTTAGCGAAAATGCTACTTTTTTAAATAGAAATATAAAATTTATGAATTATATATCATTCTTATTTATTTCTAATTCTAAACAAGAATAAATTCAAATTTCATCGATATCTCAATTATTTTCGTGGATTTCATAGAAAAAACGACATTTTTCATTAAGATTTTAGCGAAAATGCTACTTTTTTAAATAGAAATATAAAATTTATGAATTATATATCATTCTTATTTATTTCTTATTCTGAACACGAATAAATTCAAATTTCATCGATATCTCAATTATTTTCGTGGATTTCATAGAAAAAACGAGATTTTTAATTAAGATTTTAGCGAAAATGCTACTTTTTTAAATATAAATATAAAATTTATGAATTATATATCATTCTTATTTATTTCTTATTCTAAACACGAATAAATTCAAATTGCATCGAAATCTAAATTATTTTCGTGGATTTCATAGAAAAAACGAGATTTTTCATAAAGATTTTAGCGAAAATGCTACTTTTTTAATTAGAAATATAAATTTTATGAATTATATATCATTCTTATTTATTTCTTATTCTAAACACGAATAAATTCAAATTGCATCGATATCTAAATTATTTTCGTGGATTTCATAGAAAAAACGAGATTTTTCATTAAGATTTTAGCGAAAATGCTACTTTTTTAATTAGAAATATAAAATTTATGAATTATATATCATTCTTATTTATTTCTTATTCTGAACACGAATAAATTCAAATTTCATCGATATCTCAATTATTTTTGTGGATATCATAGAAAAAACGAGATTTTTCATTAAGATTTTAGCGAAAATGCTACTTTTTTAATTAGAAATATAAATTTTATGAATTATATATCATTCTTATTTATTTCTTATTCTAAACACGAATAAATTCAAATTGCATCGATATCTAAATTATTTTCGTGGATTTCATAGAAAAAACGACATTTTTCATTAAGATTTTAGCGAAAATGCTACTTTTTTAAATAGAAATATAAAATTTATGAATTATATATCATTCTTATTTATTTCTTATTCTGAACACGAATAAATTCAAATTTCATCGATATCTCAATTATTTTTGTGGATATCATAGAAAAAACGAGATTTTTCATTATAATTTTAGCGATAATGCTACTTTTTTAAATAGAAATATAAAATTTATGAATTATATATCATTCTTATTTAGTTCTTATTCTAAACACGAATAAATTCAAATTGCATCGATATCTCAATTATTTTCGTGGATTTCATAGAAAAAACGAGATTTTTCATTAAGATTTTAGCGAAAATGCTACTTTTTTAATTAGAAATATAAAATTTATGAATTATATATCATTCTTATTTATTTCTTATTCTGAACACGAATAAATTCAAATTTCATCGATATCTCAATTATTTTTGTGGATTTCATAGAAAAAACGAGATTTTTCATTATAAGATGTTAGCGAAAATGCTACTTTTTTAAATAGAAATATAAAATTTATGAATTATATATCATTCTTATTTATTTCTAATTCTAAACAATAATAAATTCAAATTTCATCAATATCTCAATTATTTTTGTGGATTTCATAGAAAAAACCAGATTTTTCATTAAGATTTTAGCGAAAATGCTACTTTTTTAAATAGAAATATAAAATTTATGAATTATATATCATTCTTATTTATTTCTAATTCTAAACAAGAATAAATTCAAATTTCATCGATATCTCAATTATTTTCGTGGATTTCATAGAAAAAACGACATTTTTCATTAAGATTTTAGCGAAAATGCTACTTTTTTAAATAGAAATATAAAATTTATGAATTATATATCATTCTTATTTATTTCTTATTCTGAACACGAATAAATTCAAATTTCATCGATATCTCAATGATTTTTGTGGATATCATAGAAAAAACGAGATTTTTCATTAAGATTTTAGCGAAAATGCTACTTTTTTAATTAGAAATATAAATTTTATGAATTATATATCATTCTTATTTATTTCTTATTCTAAACACGAATAAATTCAAATTGCATCGATATCTAAATTATTTTCGTGGATTTCATAGAAAAAACGACATTTTTCATTAAGATTTTAGCGAAAATGCTACTTTTTTAAATAGAAATATAAAATTTATGAATTATATATCATTCTTATTTATTTCTTATTCTGAACACGAATAAATTCAAATTTCATCGATATCTCAATTATTTTTGTGGATATCATAGAAAAAACGAGATTTTTCATTATAATTTTAGCGATAATGCTACTTTTTTAAATAGAAATATAAAATTTATGAATTATATATCATTCTTATTTAGTTCTTATTCTAAACACGAATAAATTCAAATTGCATCGATATCTCAATTATTTTCGTGGATTTCATAGAAAAAACGAGATTTTTCATTAAGATTTTAGCGAAAATGCTACTTTTTTAATTAGAAATATAAAATTTATGAATTATATATCATTCTTATTTATTTCTAATTCTAAACAAGAATAAATTCAAATTTCATCGATATCTCAATTATTTTCGTGGATTTCATAGAAAAAACGACATTTTTCATTAAGATTTTAGCGAAAATGCTACTTTTTTAAATAGAAATATAAAATTTATGAATTATATATCATTCTTATTTATTTCTTATTCTGAACACGAATAAATTCAAATTTCATCGATATCTCAATTATTTTCGTGGATTTCATAGAAAAAACGAGATTTTTAATTAAGATTTTAGCGAAAATGCTACTTTTTTAAATATAAATATAAAATTTATGAATTATATATCATTCTTATTTATTTCTTATTCTAAACACGAATAAATTCAAATTGCATCGAAATCTAAATTATTTTCGTGGATTTCATAGAAAAAACGAGATTTTTCATAAAGATTTTAGCGAAAATGCTACTTTTTTAATTAGAAATATAAATTTTATGAATTATATATCATTCTTATTTATTTCTTATTCTAAACACGAATAAATTCAAATTGCATCGATATCTAAATTATTTTCGTGGATTTCATAGAAAAAACGAGATTTTTCATTAAGATTTTAGCGAAAATGCTACTTTTTTAATTAGAAATATAAAATTTATGAATTATATATCATTCTTATTTATTTCTTATTCTGAACACGAATAAATTCAAATTTCATCGATATCTCAATTATTTTTGTGGATATCATAGAAAAAACGAGATTTTTCATTAAGATTTTAGCGAAAATGCTACTTTTTTAATTAGAAATATAAATTTTATGAATTATATATCATTCTTATTTATTTCTTATTCTAAACACGAATAAATTCAAATTGCATCGATATCTAAATTATTTTCGTGGATTTCATAGAAAAAACGACATTTTTCATTAAGATTTTAGCGAAAATGCTACTTTTTTAAATAGAAATATAAAATTTATGAATTATATATCATTCTTATTTATTTCTTATTCTGAACACGAATAAATTCAAATTTCATCGATATCTCAATTATTTTTGTGGATATCATAGAAAAAACGAGATTTTTCATTATAATTTTAGCGATAATGCTACTTTTTTAAATAGAAATATAAAATTTATGAATTATATATCATTCTTATTTAGTTCTTATTCTAAACACGAATAAATTCAAATTGCATCGATATCTCAATTATTTTCGTGGATTTCATAGAAACAACGAGATTTTTCATTAAGATTTTAGCGAAAATGCTACTTTTTTAATTAGAAATATAAAATTTATGAATTATATATCATTCTTATTTATTTCTTATTCTGAACACGAATAAATTCAAATTTCATCGATATCTCAATTATTTTTGTGGATTTCATAGAAAAAACGAGATTTTTCATTATAAGATGTTAGCGAAAATGCTACTTTTTTAAATAGAAATATAAAATTTATGAATTATATATCATTCTTATTTATTTCTAATTCTAAACAATAATAAATTCAAATTTCATCAATATCTCAATTATTTTTGTGGATTTCATAGAAAAAACCAGATTTTTCATTAAGATTTTAGCGAAAATGCTACTTTTTTAAATAGAAATATAAAATTTATGAATTATATATCATTCTTATTTATTTCTAATTCTAAACAAGAATAAATTCAAATTTCATCGATATCTCAATTATTTTCGTGGATTTCATAGAAAAAACGACATTTTTCATTAAGATTTTAGCGAAAATGCTACTTTTTTAAATAGAAATATAAAATTTATGAATTATATATCATTCTTATTTATTTCTTATTCTGAACACGAATAAATTCAAATTTCATCGATATCTCAATGATTTTTGTGGATATCATAGAAAAAACGACATTTTTCATTAAGATTTTAGCGAAAATGCTACTTTTTTAAATAGAAATATAAAATTTATGAATTATATATCATTCTTATTTATTTCTTATTCTAAACACGAATAAATTCAAATTGCATCGATATCTAAATTATTTTCGTGGATTTCATAGAAAAAACGACATTTTTCATTAAGATTTTAGCGAAAATGCTACTTTTTTAAATAGAAATATAAAATTTATGAATTATATATCATTCTTATTTATTTCTTATTCTGAACACGAATAAATTCAAATTTCATCGATATCTCAATTATTTTTGTGGATATCATAGAAAAAACGAGATTTTTCATTATAATTTTAGCGATAATGCTACTTTTTTAAATAGAAATATAAAATTTATGAATTATATATCATTCTTATTTAGTTCTTATTCTAAACACGAATAAATTCAAATTGCATCGATATCTCAATTATTTTCGTGGATTTCATAGAAAAAACGAGATTTTTCATTAAGATTTTAGCGAAAATGCTACTTTTTTAATTAGAAATATAAAATTTATGAATTATATATCATTCTTATTTATTTCTTATTCTGAACACGAATAAATTCAAATTTCATCGATATCTCAATTATTTTTGTGGATTTCATAGAAAAAACGAGATTTTTCATTATAAGATGTTAGCGAAAATGCTACTTTTTTAAATAGAAATATAAAATTTATGAATTATATATCATTCTTATTTATTTCTAATTCTAAACAATAATAAATTCAAATTTCATCAATATCTCAATTATTTTTGTGGATTTCATAGAAAAAACCAGATTTTTCATTAAGATTTTAGCGAAAATGCTACTTTTTTAAATAGAAATATAAAATTTATGAATTATATATCATTCTTATTTATTTCTAATTCTAAACAAGAATAAATTCAAATTTCATCGATATCTCAATTATTTTCGTGGATTTCATAGAAAAAACGACATTTTTCATTAAGATTTTAGCGAAAATGCTACTTTTTTAAATAGAAATATAAAATTTATGAATTATATATCATTCTTATTTATTTCTTATTCTGAACACGAATAAATTCAAATTTCATCGATATCTCAATGATTTTTGTGGATATCATAGAAAAAACGAGATTTTTCATTAAGATTTTAGCGAAAATGCTACTTTTTTAATTAGAAATATAAATTTTATGAATTATATATCATTCTTATTTATTTCTTATTCTAAACACGAATAAATTCAAATTGCATCGATATCTAAATTATTTTCGTGGATTTCATAGAAAAAACGACATTTTTCATTAAGATTTTAGCGAAAATGCTACTTTTTTAAATAGAAATATAAAATTTATGAATTATATATCATTCTTATTTATTTCTTATTCTGAACACGAATAAATTCAAATTTCATCGATATCTCAATTATTTTTGTGGATATCATAGAAAAAACGAGATTTTTCATTATAATTTTAGCGATAATGCTACTTTTTTAAATAGAAATATAAAATTTATGAATTATATATCATTCTTATTTAGTTCTTATTCTAAACACGAATAAATTCAAATTGCATCGATATCTCAATTATTTTCGTGGATTTCATAGAAAAAACGAGATATTTCATTAAGATTTTAGCGAAAATGCTACTTTTTTAATTAGAAATATAAAATTTATGAATTATATATCATTCTTATTTATTTCTAATTCTAAACAAGAATAAATTCAAATTTCATCGATATCTCAATTATTTTCGTGGATTTCATAGAAAAAACGACATTTTTCATTAAGATTTTAGCGAAAATGCTACTTTTTTAAATAGAAATATAAAATTTATGAATTATATATCATTCTTATTTATTTCTTATTCTGAACACGAATAAATTCAAATTTCATCGATATCTCAATTATTTTCGTGGATTTCATAGAAAAAACGAGATTTTTAATTAAGATTTTAGCGAAAATGCTACTTTTTTAAATATAAATATAAAATTTATGAATTATATATCATTCTTATTTATTTCTTATTCTAAACACGAATAAATTCAAATTGCATCGAAATCTAAATTATTTTCGTGGATTTCATAGAAAAAACGAGATTTTTCATAAAGATTTTAGCGAAAATGCTACTTTTTTAATTAGAAATATAAATTTTATGAATTATATATCATTCTTATTTATTTCTTATTCTGAACACGAATAAATTCAAATTTCATCGATATCTCAATTATTTTCGTGGATTTCATAGAAAAAACCAGATTTTTCATTAAGATTTTAGCGAAAATGCTACTTTTTTAAATAGAAATATAAAATTTATGAATTATATATCATTCTTATTTATTTCTAATTCTAAACAAGAATAAATTCAAATTTCATCGATATCTCAATTATTTTCGTGGATTTCATAGAAAAAACGACATTTTTCATTAAGATTTTAGCGAAAATGCTACTTTTTTAAATAGAAATATAAAATTTATGAATTATATATCATTCTTATTTATTTCTTATTCTGAACACGAATAAATTCAAATTTCATCGATATCTCAATTATTTTCGTGGATTTCATAGAAAAAACGAGATTTTTAATTAAGATTTTAGCGAAAATGCTACTTTTTTAAATATAAATATAAAATTTATGAATTATATATCATTCTTATTTATTTCTTATTCTAAACACGAATAAATTCAAATTGCATCGAAATCTAAATTATTTTCGTGGATTTCATAGAAAAAACGAGATTTTTCATAAAGATTTTAGCGAAAATGCTACTTTTTTAATTAGAAATATAAATTTTATGAATTATATATCATTCTTATTTATTTCTTATTCTAAACACGAATAAATTCAAATTGCATCGATATCTAAATTATTTTCGTGGATTTCATAGAAAAAACGAGATTTTTCATTAAGATTTTAGCGAAAATGCTACTTTTTTAATTAGAAATATAAAATTTATGAATTATATATCATTCTTATTTATTTCTTATTCTGAACACGAATAAATTCAAATTTCATCGATATCTCAATTATTTTTGTGGATATCATAGAAAAAACGAGATTTTTCATTAAGATTTTAGCGAAAATGCTACTTTTTTAATTAGAAATATAAATTTTATGAATTATATATCATTCTTATTTATTTCTTATTCTAAACACGAATAAATTCAAATTGCATCGATATCTAAATTATTTTCGTGGATTTCATAGAAAAAACGACATTTTTCATTAAGATTTTAGCGAAAATGCTACTTTTTTAAATAGAAATATAAAATTTATGAATTATATATCATTCTTATTTATTTCTTATTCTGAACACGAATAAATTCAAATTTCATCGATATCTCAATTATTTTTGTGGATATCATAGAAAAAACGAGATTTTTCATTATAATTTTAGCGATAATGCTACTTTTTTAAATAGAAATATAAAATTTATGAATTATATATCATTCTTATTTAGTTCTTATTCTAAACACGAATAAATTCAAATTGCATCGATATCTCAATTATTTTCGTGGATTTCATAGAAACAACGAGATTTTTCATTAAGATTTTAGCGAAAATGCTACTTTTTTAATTAGAAATATAAAATTTATGAATTATATATCATTCTTATTTATTTCTTATTCTGAACACGAATAAATTCAAATTTCATCGATATCTCAATTATTTTTGTGGATTTCATAGAAAAAACGAGATTTTTCATTATAAGATGTTAGCGAAAATGCTACTTTTTTAAATAGAAATATAAAATTTATGAATTATATATCATTCTTATTTATTTCTAATTCTAAACAATAATAAATTCAAATTTCATCAATATCTCAATTATTTTTGTGGATTTCATAGAAAAAACGACATTTTTCATTAAGATTTTAGCGAAAATGCTACTTTTTTAAATAGAAATATAAAATTTATGAATTATATATCATTCTTATTTATTTCTTATTCTGAACACGAATAAATTCAAATTTCATCGATATCTCAATGATTTTTGTGGATATCATAGAAAAAACGACATTTTTCATTAAGATTTTAGCGAAAATGCTACTTTTTTAAATAGAAATATAAAATTTATGAATTATATATCATTCTTATTTATTTCTAATTCTAAACAAGAATAAATTCAAATTTCATCGATATCTCAATTATTTTCGTGGATTTCATAGAAAAAACGACATTTTTCATTAAGATTTTAGCGAAAATGCTACTTTTTTAAATAGAAATATATAATTTATGAATTATATATCATTCTTATTTATTTCTTATTCTAAACAAGAATAAATTCAAATTTCATCGATATCTCAATTATTTTTGTGGATTTCATAGAAAAAACGAGATTTTTCATTATGATGTTAGCGAAAATGCTACTTTTTTAAATAGAAATATAAAATTTATGAATTATATATCATTCTTATTTATTTCTAATTCTAAACAATAATAAATTCAAATTTCATCAATATCTCAATTATTTTTGTGGATTTCATAGAAAAAACGACATTTTTCATTAAGATTTTAGCGAAAATGCTACTTTTTTAAATATAAATATAAATTTTATGTATTATATATCATTCTTATTTATTTCTTATTCTAAACACGAATAAATTCAAATTGCATCGATATCTAAATTATTTTCGTGGATTTCATAGAAAAAACGAGATTTTTCGTTAAGATTTTAGCGAAAATGCTACTTTTTTAAATAGTAATATAAATTTTATGTATTAAATATCATTCTTATTTATTTCTTATTCTAATCACGAATAAATTCAAATTGCATCGAAATCTAAATTATTTTCGTGGATTTCATAGAAAAAACGAGATTTTTCATTAAGATTTTAGCGAAAATGCTACTTTTTTAAATATAAATATAAATTTTATGTATTATATATCATTCTTATTTATTTCTTATTCTAAACACGAATAAATTCAAATTGCATCGAAATCTAAATTATTTTCGTGGATTTCATAGAAAAAACCTGATTTTTCATTAAGATTTTAGCGAAAATGCTACTTTTTTAATTAGAAATATAAAATTTATGAATTATATATCATTCTTATTTATTTCTTATTCTGAACACGAATAAATTCAAATTTCATCGATATCTCAATTATTTTTGTGGATATCATAGAAAAAACGAGATTTTTCATTATAATTTTAGCGATAATGCTACTTTTTTAAATAGAAATATAAAATTTATGAATTATATATCATTCTTATTTAGTTCTTATTCTAAACACGAATAAATTCAAATTGCATCGAAATCTAAATTATTTTCGTGGATTTCATAGAAAAAACGAGATTTTTCGTTAAGATTTTAGCGAAAATGCTACTTTTTTAAATAGTAATATAAATTTTATGAATTATATATCATTCTTATTTATTTCTAATTCTAAACAAGAATAAATTCAAATTTCATCGATATCTCAATTATTTTCGTGGATTTCATAGAAAAAACGACATTTTTCATTAAGATGTTAGCGAAAATGCTACTTTTTTAAATAGAAATATAAAATTTATGAATTATATATCATTCTTATTTATTTCTTATTCTAAACAAGAATAAATTCAAATTTCATCGATATCTCAATTATTTTTGTGGATTTCATAGAAAAAACGAGATTTTTCATTAAGATGTTAGCGAAAATGCTACTTTTTTAAATAGAAATATAAAATTTATGAATTATATATCATTCTTATTTAGTTCTTATTCTAAACACGAATAAATTCAAATTTCATCGATATCTCAATTATTTTCGTGGATTTCATAGAAAAAACGAGATTTTTCATTAAGATTTTAGCGAAAATGCTACTTTTTTTAATATAAATATAAAATTTATGAATTATATATCATTCTTATTTATTTCTAATTTTAAACAAGAATAAATTCAAATTTCATCGATATCTCAATTATTTTCGTGGATTTCATAGAAAAAACGAGATTTTTAATTAAGATTTTAGCGAAAATGCTACTTTTTTAAATATAAATATAAAATTTATGAATTATATATCATTCTTATTTATTTCTTATTCTAAACACGAATAAATTCAAATTGCATCGATATCTAAATTATTTTCGTGGATTTCATAGAAAAAACGAGATTTTTCATTAAGATTTTAGCGAAAATGCTACTTTTTTAATTAGAAATATAAATTTTATGAATTATATATCATTCTTATTTATTTCTTATTCTAAACACGAATAAATTCAAATTGCATCGATATCTAAATTATTTTCGTGGATTTCATAGAAAAAACGAGATTTTTCATTAAGATTTTAGCGAAAATGCTACTTTTTTAATTAGAAATATAAAATTTATGAATTATATATCATTCTTATTTATTTATTATTCTGAACACGAATAAATTAAAATTTCATCGATATCTCAATTATTTTTGTGGATATCATAGAAAAAACGAGATTTTTCATTAAGATTTTAGCGATAATGCTACTTTTTTAAATAGAAATATAAATTTTATGAATTATATATCATTCTTATTTATTTCTTATTCTAAACACGAATAAATTCAAATTTCATCGATATCTCAATTATTTTCGTGGATTTCATAGAAAAAACAACATTTTTCATTAAGATTTTAGCGAAAAGGCTACTTTTTTAAATAGAAATATAAATATTATGATTTATATATCATTCTTATTTATTTCTTATTCTAAACACGAATAAATTCAAATTTCATCGATATCTCAATAATTTTCGTGGATTTCATAGAAAAAACGAGATTTTTCATTATAATTTTAGCGATAATGCTACTTTTTTAATTAGATATATAAATTTTATGAATTATATATCATTCTTATTTATTTCTTATTCTAAACACGAATAAATTGAAATTGCATCGATATCTAAATTATTTTCGTGGATTTCATAGAAAAAACAACATTTTTTATTAAGATTTTAGCGAAAATGTTACTTTTTTAAATAGAAATATAAAATTTATGAATTATATATCATTCTTATTTATTTCTTATTCTGAACACGAATAAATTCAAATTTCATCGATATCTCAATTATTTTCGTGGATTAAAATTTATGAATTATATATCATTCTTATTTATTTCTTATTCTGAACACGAATAAATTCAAATTTCATCGATATCTCAATTATTTTTGTGGATTTCATAGAAAAAACGAGATTTTTCATTATAAGATGTTAGCGAAAATGCTACTTTTTTAAATAGAAATATAAAATTTATGAATTATATATCATTCTTATTTATTTCTAATTCTAAACAATAATAAATTCAAATTTCATCAATATCTCAATTATTTTTGTGGATTTCATAGAAAAAACCAGATTTTTCATTAAGATTTTAGCGAAAATGCTACTTTTTTAAATAGAAATATAAAATTTATGAATTATATATCATTCTTATTTATTTCTAATTCTAAACAAGAATAAATTCAAATTTCATCGATATCTCAATTATTTTCGTGGATTTCATAGAAAAAACGACATTTTTCATTAAGATTTTAGCGAAAATGCTACTTTTTTAAATAGAAATATAAAATTTATGAATTATATATCATTCTTATTTATTTCTTATTCTGAACACGAATAAATTCAAATTTCATCGATATCTCAATTATTTTCGTGGATTTCATAGAAAAAACGAGATTTTTAATTAAGATTTTAGCGAAAATGCTACTTTTTTAATTAGAAATATAAATTTTATGAATTATATATCATTCTTATTTATTTCTTATTCTAAACACGAATAAATTCAAATTGCATCGATATCTAAATTATTTTCGTGGATTTCATAGAAAAAACGACATTTTTCATTATAATTTTAGCGATAATGCTACTTTTTTAAATAGAAATATAAAATTTATGAATTATATATCATTCTTATTTAGTTCTTATTCTAAACACGAATAAATTCAAATTGCATCGATATCTCAATTATTTTCGTGGATTTCATAGAAAAAACGAGATTTTTCATTAAGATTTTAGCGAAAATGCTACTTTTTTAATTAGAAATATAAAATTTATGAATTATATATCATTCTTATTTATTTCTAATTCTAAACAAGAATAAATTCAAATTTCATCGATATCTCAATTATTTTCGTGGATTTCATAGAAAAAACGACATTTTTCATTAAGATTTTAGCGAAAATGCTACTTTTTTAAATAGAAATATAAAATTTATGAATTATATATCATTCTTATTTATTTCTTATTCTGAACACGAATAAATTCAAATTTCATCGATATCTCAATTATTTTCGTGGATTTCATAGAAAAAACGAGATTTTTAATTAAGATTTTAGCGAAAATGCTACTTTTTTAAATATAAATATAAAATTTATGAATTATATATCATTCTTATTTATTTCTTATTCTAAACACGAATAAATTCAAATTGCATCGAAATCTAAATTATTTTCGTGGATTTCATAGAAAAAACGAGATTTTTCATAAAGATTTTAGCGAAAATGCTACTTTTTTAATTAGAAATATAAATTTTATGAATTATATATCATTCTTATTTATTTCTTATTCTAAACACGAATAAATTCAAATTGCATCGATATCTAAATTATTTTCGTGGATTTCATAGAAAAAACGAGATTTTTCATTAAGATTTTAGCGAAAATGCTACTTTTTTAATTAGAAATATAAAATTTATGAATTATATATCATTCTTATTTATTTCTTATTCTGAACACGAATAAATTCAAATTTCATCGATATCTCAATTATTTTTGTGGATATCATAGAAAAAACGAGATTTTTCATTATAATTTTAGCGATAATGCTACTTTTTTAAATAGAAATATAAAATTTATGAATTATATATCATTCTTATTTAGTTCTTATTCTAAACACGAATAAATTCAAATTGCATCGATATCTCAATTATTTTCGTGGATTTCATAGAAACAACGAGATTTTTCATTAAGATTTTAGCGAAAATGCTACTTTTTTAATTAGAAATATAAAATTTATGAATTATATATCATTCTTATTTATTTCTTATTCTGAACACGAATAAATTCAAATTTCATCGATATCTCAATTATTTTTGTGGATTTCATAGAAAAAACGAGATTTTTCATTATAAGATGTTAGCGAAAATGCTACTTTTTTAAATAGAAATATAAAATTTATGAATTATATATCATTCATATTTATTTCTTATTCTGAACACGAATAAATTCAAATTTCATCGATATCTCAATTATTTTCGTGGACTTCATAGAAAAAACGAGAATTTTCATTATGATTTTAGCGATAATGCTACTTTTTTAATTAGAAATATAAAATTTATGAATTATATATCATTCTTATTTATTTCTTATTCTAAACACGAATAAATTCAAATTGCATCGATATCTCAATTATTTTCGTGGATTTCATAGAAAAAACAACATTTTTCATTAAGATTTTAGCGAAAATGCTACTTTTTTAAATAGAAATATAAAATTTATGAATTATATATCATTCTTACTTATTTCTTATTCTAAACACGAATAAATTCAAATTTCATCGATATCTCAATTATTTTCGTGGATTTCATAGAAAATACGAGATTTTTCATTAAGATTTTAGCGAAAATGCTACTTTTTTAAATAGAGATATAAAATTTATGAATTATATATCATTCTTATTTATTTCTTATTCTGAACACGAATAAATTCAAATTTCATCGATATCTCAATTATTTTTGTGGATTTCATAGAAAAAACGAGATTTTTCATTAAGATGTTAGCGAAAATGCTACTTTTTTAAATAGAAATATAAAATTTATGAATTATATATCATTCTTATTTATTTCTAATTCTAAACAAGAATAAATTCAAATTTCATCGCTATCTCAATTATTTTCGTGGATTTCATAGAAAAAACGACATTTTTCATTAAGATTTTAGCGAAAATGCTACTTTATTAAATAGAAATATAAAATTTATGAATTATATATCATTCTTATTTATTTCTTATTCTAAACAAGAATAAATTCAAATTGCATCGATATCTCAATTATTTTCGGGGATTTCATAGAAAAAACAACATTTTTCATTAAGATTTTAGCGAAAATGCTACTTTTTTAAATAGAAATATAAAATTTATGAATTATATATCATTCTTACTTATTTCTTATTCTGAACACGAATAAATTCAAATTTCATCGATATCTCAATTATTTTTGTGGATTTCATAGAAAAAACGAGATTTTTCGTAAAGATTTTAGCGAAAATGCTACTTTTTTAAATAGAAATATAAAATTTATGAATTATATATCATTCTTATTTATTTCTAATTCTAAACAAGAATAAATTCAAATTTCATCGATATCTCAATTATTTTCGTGGATTTCATAGAAAAAACGACATTTTTCATTAAGATTTTAGCGAAAATGCTACTTTTTTAAATAGAAATATAAAATTTATGAATTATATATCATTCTTATTTATTTCTTATTCTGAACACGAATAAATTCAAATTTCATCGATATCTCAATTATTTTCGTGGATTTCATAGAAAAAACGAGATTTTTAATTAAGATTTTAGCGAAAATGCTACTTTTTTAAATATAAATATAAAATTTATGAATTATATATCATTCTTATTTATTTCTTATTCTAAACACGAATAAATTCAAATTGCATCGAAATCTAAATTATTTTCGTGGATTTCATAGAAAAAACGAGATTTTTCATAAAGATTTTAGCGAAAATGCTACTTTTTTAATTAGAAATATAAATTTTATGAATTATATATCATTCTTATTTATTTCTTATTCTAAACACGAATAAATTCAAATTGCATCGATATCTAAATTATTTTCGTGGATTTCATAGAAAAAACGAGATTTTTCATTAAGATTTTAGCGAAAATGCTACTTTTTTAATTAGAAATATAAAATTTATGAATTATATATCATTCTTATTTATTTCTTATTCTGAACACGAATAAATTCAAATTTCATCGATATCTCAATTATTTTTGTGGATATCATAGAAAAAACGAGATTTTTCATTAAGATTTTAGCGAAAATGCTACTTTTTTAATTAGAAATATAAATTTTATGAATTATATATCATTCTTATTTATTTCTTATTCTAAACACGAATAAATTCAAATTGCATCGATATCTAAATTATTTTCGTGGATTTCATAGAAAAAACGACATTTTTCATTAAGATTTTAGCGAAAATGCTACTTTTTTAAATAGAAATATAAAATTTATGAATTATATATCATTCTTATTTATTTCTTATTCTGAACACGAATAAATTCAAATTTCATCGATATCTCAATTATTTTTGTGGATATCATAGAAAAAACGAGATTTTTCATTATAATTTTAGCGATAATGCTACTTTTTTAAATAGAAATATAAAATTTATGAATTATATATCATTCTTATTTAGTTCTTATTCTAAACACGAATAAATTCAAATTGCATCGATATCTCAATTATTTTCGTGGATTTCATAGAAAAAACGAGATTTTTCATTAAGATTTTAGCGAAAATGCTACTTTTTTAATTAGAAATATAAAATTTATGAATTATATATCATTCTTATTTATTTCTTATTCTGAACACGAATAAATTCAAATTTCATCGATATCTCAATTATTTTTGTGGATTTCATAGAAAAAACGAGATTTTTCATTATAAGATGTTAGCGAAAATGCTACTTTTTTAAATAGAAATATAAAATTTATGAATTATATATCATTCTTATTTATTTCTAATTCTAAACAATAATAAATTCAAATTTCATCAATATCTCAATTATTTTTGTGGATTTCATAGAAAAAACCAGATTTTTCATTAAGATTTTAGCGAAAATGCTACTTTTTTAAATAGAAATATAAAATTTATGAATTATATATCATTCTTATTTATTTCTAATTCTAAACAAGAATAAATTCAAATTTCATCGATATCTCAATTATTTTCGTGGATTTCATAGAAAAAACGACATTTTTCATTAAGATTTTAGCGAAAATGCTACTTTTTTAAATAGAAATATAAAATTTATGAATTATATATCATTCTTATTTATTTCTTATTCTGAACACGAATAAATTCAAATTTCATCGATATCTCAATGATTTTTGTGGATATCATAGAAAAAACGAGATTTTTCATTAAGATTTTAGCGAAAATGCTACTTTTTTAATTAGAAATATAAATTTTATGAATTATATATCATTCTTATTTATTTCTTATTCTAAACACGAATAAATTCAAATTGCATCGATATCTAAATTATTTTCGTGGATTTCATAGAAAAAACGACATTTTTCATTAAGATTTTAGCGAAAATGCTACTTTTTTAAATAGAAATATAAAATTTATGAATTATATATCATTCTTATTTATTTCTTATTCTGAACACGAATAAATTCAAATTTCATCGATATCTCAATTATTTTTGTGGATATCATAGAAAAAACGAGATTTTTCATTATAATTTTAGCGATAATGCTACTTTTTTAAATAGAAATATAAAATTTATGAATTATATATCATTCTTATTTAGTTCTTATTCTAAACACGAATAAATTCAAATTGCATCGATATCTCAATTATTTTCGTGGATTTCATAGAAAAAACGAGATTTTTCATTAAGATTTTAGCGAAAATGCTACTTTTTTAATTAGAAATATAAAATTTATGAATTATATATCATTCTTATTTATTTCTAATTCTAAACAAGAATAAATTCAAATTTCATCGATATCTCAATTATTTTCGTGGATTTCATAGAAAAAACGACATTTTTCATTAAGATTTTAGCGAAAATGCTACTTTTTTAAATAGAAATATAAAATTTATGAATTATATATCATTCTTATTTATTTCTTATTCTGAACACGAATAAATTCAAATTTCATCGATATCTCAATTATTTTCGTGGATTTCATAGAAAAAACGAGATTTTTAATTAAGATTTTAGCGAAAATGCTACTTTTTTAAATATAAATATAAAATTTATGAATTATATATCATTCTTATTTATTTCTTATTCTAAACACGAATAAATTCAAATTGCATCGAAATCTAAATTATTTTCGTGGATTTCATAGAAAAAACGAGATTTTTCATAAAGATTTTAGCGAAAATGCTACTTTTTTAATTAGAAATATAAATTTTATGAATTATATATCATTCTTATTTATTTCTTATTCTAAACACGAATAAATTCAAATTGCATCGATATCTAAATTATTTTCGTGGATTTCATAGAAAAAACGAGATTTTTCATTAAGATTTTAGCGAAAATGCTACTTTTTTAATTAGAAATATAAAATTTATGAATTATATATCATTCTTATTTATTTCTTATTCTGAACACGAATAAATTCAAATTTCATCGATATCTCAATTATTTTTGTGGATATCATAGAAAAAACGAGATTTTTCATTAAGATTTTAGCGAAAATGCTACTTTTTTAATTAGAAATATAAATTTTATGAATTATATATCATTCTTATTTATTTCTTATTCTAAACACGAATAAATTCAAATTGCATCGATATCTAAATTATTTTCGTGGATTTCATAGAAAAAACGACATTTTTCATTAAGATTTTAGCGAAAATGCTACTTTTTTAAATAGAAATATAAAATTTATGAATTATATATCATTCTTATTTATTTCTTATTCTGAACACGAATAAATTCAAATTTCATCGATATCTCAATTATTTTTGTGGATATCATAGAAAAAACGAGATTTTTCATTATAATTTTAGCGATAATGCTACTTTTTTAAATAGAAATATAAAATTTATGAATTATATATCATTCTTATTTAGTTCTTATTCTAAACACGAATAAATTCAAATTGCATCGATATCTCAATTATTTTCGTGGATTTCATAGAAACAACGAGATTTTTCATTAAGATTTTAGCGAAAATGCTACTTTTTTAATTAGAAATATAAAATTTATGAATTATATATCATTCTTATTTATTTCTTATTCTGAACACGAATAAATTCAAATTTCATCGATATCTCAATTATTTTTGTGGATTTCATAGAAAAAACGAGATTTTTCATTATAAGATGTTAGCGAAAATGCTACTTTTTTAAATAGAAATATAAAATTTATGAATTATATATCATTCTTATTTATTTCTAATTCTAAACAATAATAAATTCAAATTTCATCAATATCTCAATTATTTTTGTGGATTTCATAGAAAAAACCAGATTTTTCATTAAGATTTTAGCGAAAATGCTACTTTTTTAAATAGAAATATAAAATTTATGAATTATATATCATTCTTATTTATTTCTAATTCTAAACAAGAATAAATTCAAATTTCATCGATATCTCAATTATTTTCGTGGATTTCATAGAAAAAACGACATTTTTCATTAAGATTTTAGCGAAAATGCTACTTTTTTAAATAGAAATATAAAATTTATGAATTATATATCATTCTTATTTATTTCTTATTCTGAACACGAATAAATTCAAATTTCATCGATATCTCAATGATTTTTGTGGATATCATAGAAAAAACGACATTTTTCATTAAGATTTTAGCGAAAATGCTACTTTTTTAAATAGAAATATAAAATTTATGAATTATATATCATTCTTATTTATTTCTTATTCTAAACACGAATAAATTCAAATTGCATCGATATCTAAATTATTTTCGTGGATTTCATAGAAAAAACGACATTTTTCATTAAGATTTTAGCGAAAATGCTACTTTTTTAAATAGAAATATAAAATTTATGAATTATATATCATTCTTATTTATTTCTTATTCTGAACACGAATAAATTCAAATTTCATCGATATCTCAATTATTTTTGTGGATATCATAGAAAAAACGAGATTTTTCATTATAATTTTAGCGATAATGCTACTTTTTTAAATAGAAATATAAAATTTATGAATTATATATCATTCTTATTTAGTTCTTATTCTAAACACGAATAAATTCAAATTGCATCGATATCTCAATTATTTTCGTGGATTTCATAGAAAAAACGAGATTTTTCATTAAAATTTTAGCGAAAATGCTACTTTTTTAATTAGAAATATAAAATTTATGAATTATATATCATTCTTATTTATTTCTTATTCTGAACACGAATAAATTCAAATTTCATCGATATCTCAATTATTTTTGTGGATTTCATAGAAAAAACGAGATTTTTCATTATAAGATGTTAGCGAAAATGCTACTTTTTTAAATAGAAATATAAAATTTATGAATTATATATCATTCTTATTTATTTCTAATTCTAAACAATAATAAATTCAAATTTCATCAATATCTCAATTATTTTTGTGGATTTCATAGAAAAAACCAGATTTTTCATTAAGATTTTAGCGAAAATGCTACTTTTTTAAATAGAAATATAAAATTTATGAATTATATATCATTCTTATTTATTTCTAATTCTAAACAAGAATAAATTCAAATTTCATCGATATCTCAATTATTTTCGTGGATTTCATAGAAAAAACGACATTTTTCATTAAGATTTTAGCGAAAATGCTACTTTTTTAAATAGAAATATAAAATTTATGAATTATATATCATTCTTATTTATTTCTTATTCTGAACACGAATAAATTCAAATTTCATCGATATCTCAATGATTTTTGTGGATATCATAGAAAAAACGAGATTTTTCATTAAGATTTTAGCGAAAATGCTACTTTTTTAATTAGAAATATAAATTTTATGAATTATATATCATTCTTATTTATTTCTTATTCTAAACACGAATAAATTCAAATTGCATCGATATCTAAATTATTTTCGTGGATTTCATAGAAAAAACGACATTTTTCATTAAGATTTTAGCGAAAATGCTACTTTTTTAAATAGAAATATAAAATTTATGAATTATATATCATTCTTATTTATTTCTTATTCTGAACACGAATAAATTCAAATTTCATCGATATCTCAATTATTTTTGTGGATATCATAGAAAAAACGAGATTTTTCATTATAATTTTAGCGATAATGCTACTTTTTTAAATAGAAATATAAAATTTATGAATTATATATCATTCTTATTTAGTTCTTATTCTAAACACGAATAAATTCAAATTGCATCGATATCTCAATTATTTTCGTGGATTTCATAGAAAAAACGAGATATTTCATTAAGATTTTAGCGAAAATGCTACTTTTTTAATTAGAAATATAAAATTTATGAATTATATATCATTCTTATTTATTTCTAATTCTAAACAAGAATAAATTCAAATTTCATCGATATCTCAATTATTTTCGTGGATTTCATAGAAAAAACGACATTTTTCATTAAGATTTTAGCGAAAATGCTACTTTTTTAAATAGAAATATAAAATTTATGAATTATATATCATTCTTATTTATTTCTTATTCTGAACACGAATAAATTCAAATTTCATCGATATCTCAATTATTTTCGTGGATTTCATAGAAAAAACGAGATTTTTAATTAAGATTTTAGCGAAAATGCTACTTTTTTAAATATAAATATAAAATTTATGAATTATATATCATTCTTATTTATTTCTTATTCTAAACACGAATAAATTCAAATTGCATCGAAATCTAAATTATTTTCGTGGATTTCATAGAAAAAACGAGATTTTTCATAAAGATTTTAGCGAAAATGCTACTTTTTTAATTAGAAATATAAATTTTATGAATTATATATCATTCTTATTTATTTCTTATTCTGAACACGAATAAATTCAAATTTCATCGATATCTCAATTATTTTCGTGGATTTCATAGAAAAAACCAGATTTTTCATTAAGATTTTAGCGAAAATGCTACTTTTTTAAATAGAAATATAAAATTTATGAATTATATATCATTCTTATTTATTTCTAATTCTAAACAAGAATAAATTCAAATTTCATCGATATCTCAATTATTTTCGTGGATTTCATAGAAAAAACGACATTTTTCATTAAGATTTTAGCGAAAATGCTACTTTTTTAAATAGAAATATAAAATTTATGAATTATATATCATTCTTATTTATTTCTTATTCTGAACACGAATAAATTCAAATTTCATCGATATCTCAATTATTTTCGTGGATTTCATAGAAAAAACGAGATTTTTAATTAAGATTTTAGCGAAAATGCTACTTTTTTAAATATAAATATAAAATTTATGAATTATATATCATTCTTATTTATTTCTTATTCTAAACACGAATAAATTCAAATTGCATCGAAATCTAAATTATTTTCGTGGATTTCATAGAAAAAACGAGATTTTTCATAAAGATTTTAGCGAAAATGCTACTTTTTTAATTAGAAATATAAATTTTATGAATTATATATCATTCTTATTTATTTCTTATTCTAAACACGAATAAATTCAAATTGCATCGATATCTAAATTATTTTCGTGGATTTCATAGAAAAAACGAGATTTTTCATTAAGATTTTAGCGAAAATGCTACTTTTTTAATTAGAAATATAAAATTTATGAATTATATATCATTCTTATTTATTTCTTATTCTGAACACGAATAAATTCAAATTTCATCGATATCTCAATTATTTTTGTGGATTTCATAGAAAAAACCAGATTTTTCATTAAGATTTTAGCGAAAATGCTACTTTTTTAAATAGAAATATAAAATTTATGAATTATATATCATTCTTATTTATTTCTAATTCTAAACAAGAATAAATTCAAATTTCATCGATATCTCAATTATTTCGTGGATTTCATAGAAAAAACGACATTTTTCATTAAGATTTTAGCGAAAATGCTACTTTTTTAAATAGAAATATAAAATTTATGAATTATATATCATTCTTATTTATTTCTTATTCTGAACACGAATAAATTCAAATTTCATCGATATCTCAATTATTTTCGTGGATTTCATAGAAAAAACGAGATTTTTAATTAAGATTTTAGCGAAAATGCTACTTTTTTAATTAGAAATATAAATTTTATGAATTATATATCATTCTTATTTATTTCTTATTCTAAACACGAATAAATTCAAATTGCATCGATATCTAAATTATTTTCGTGGATTTCATAGAAAAAACGACATTTTTCATTAAGATTTTAGCGAAAATGCTACTTTTTTAAATAGAAATATAAAATTTATGAATTATATATCATTCTTATTTATTTCTTATTCTGAACACGAATAAATTCAAATTTCATCGATATCTCAATTATTTTTGTGGATATCATAGAAAAAACGAGATTTTTCATTATAATTTTAGCGATAATGCTACTTTTTTAAATAGAAATATAAAATTTATGAATTATATATCATTCTTATTTAGTTCTTATTCTAAACACGAATAAATTCAAATTGCATCGATATCTCAATTATTTTCGTGGATTTCATAGAAACAACGAGATTTTTCATTAAGATTTTAGCGAAAATGCTACTTTTTTAATTAGAAATATAAAATTTATGAATTATATATCATTCTTATTTATTTCTTATTCTGAACACGAATAAATTCAAATTTCATCGATATCTCAATTATTTTTGTGGATTTCATAGAAAAAACGAGATTTTTCATTATAAGATGTTAGCGAAAATGCTACTTTTTTAAATAGAAATATAAAATTTATGAATTATATATCATTCTTATTTATTTCTAATTCTAAACAATAATAAATTCAAATTTCATCAATATCTCAATTATTTTTGTGGATTTCATAGAAAAAACCAGATTTTTCATTAAGATTTTAGCGAAAATGCTACTTTTTTAAATAGAAATATAAAATTTATGAATTATATATCATTCTTATTTATTTCTAATTCTAAACAAGAATAAATTCAAATTTCATCGATATCTCAATTATTTTCGTGGATTTCATAGAAAAAACGACATTTTTCATTAAGATTTTAGCGAAAATGCTACTTTTTTAAATAGAAATATAAAATTTATGAATTATATATCATTCTTATTTATTTCTTATTCTGAACACGAATAAATTCAAATTTCATCGATATCTCAATGATTTTTGTGGATATCATAGAAAAAACGACATTTTTCATTAAGATTTTAGCGAAAATGCTACTTTTTTAAATAGAAATATAAAATTTATGAATTATATATCATTCTTATTTATTTCTTATTCTAAACACGAATAAATTCAAATTGCATCGATATCTAAATT
Source organism: Labia minor (assembly GCA_963082975.1). Lineage (NCBI taxonomy): Eukaryota > Metazoa > Arthropoda > Insecta > Dermaptera > Spongiphoridae > Labia > Labia minor. The sequence continues at coordinate 64,526,046 of OY720349.1, read as the reverse complement.
ATTTTCGTGGATTTCATAGAAAAAACGACATTTTTCATTAAGATTTTAGCGAAAATGCTACTTTTTTAAATAGAAATATAAAATTTATGAATTATATATCATTCTTATTTATTTCTTATTCTGAACACGAATAAATTCAAATTTCATCGATATCTCAATTATTTTTGTGGATATCATAGAAAAAACGAGATTTTTCATTATAATTTTAGCGATAATGCTACTTTTTTAAATAGAAATATAAAATTTATGAATTATATATCATTCTTATTTAGTTCTTATTCTAAACACGAATAAATTCAAATTGCATCGATATCTCAATTATTTTCGTGGATTTCATAGAAAAAACGAGATTTTTCATTAAGATTTTAGCGAAAATGCTACTTTTTTAATTAGAAATATAAAATTTATGAATTATATATCATTCTTATTTATTTCTTATTCTGAACACGAATAAATTCAAATTTCATCGATATCTCAATTATTTTTGTGGATTTCATAGAAAAAACGAGATTTTTCATTATAAGATGTTAGCGAAAATGCTACTTTTTTAAATAGAAATATAAAATTTATGAATTATATATCATTCTTATTTATTTCTAATTCTAAACAATAATAAATTCAAATTTCATCAATATCTCAATTATTTTTGTGGATTTCATAGAAAAAACCAGATTTTTCATTAAGATTTTAGCGAAAATGCTACTTTTTTAAATAGAAATATAAAATTTATGAATTATATATCATTCTTATTTATTTCTAATTCTAAACAAGAATAAATTCAAATTTCATCGATATCTCAATTATTTTCGTGGATTTCATAGAAAAAACGACATTTTTCATTAAGATTTTAGCGAAAATGCTACTTTTTTAAATAGAAATATAAAATTTATGAATTATATATCATTCTTATTTATTTCTTATTCTGAACACGAATAAATTCAAATTTCATCGATATCTCAATGATTTTTGTGGATATCATAGAAAAAACGAGATTTTTCATTAAGATTTTAGCGAAAATGCTACTTTTTTAATTAGAAATATAAATTTTATGAATTATATATCATTCTTATTTATTTCTTATTCTAAACACGAATAAATTCAAATTGCATCGATATCTAAATTATTTTCGTGGATTTCATAGAAAAAACGACATTTTTCATTAAGATTTTAGCGAAAATGCTACTTTTTTAAATAGAAATATAAAATTTATGAATTATATATCATTCTTATTTATTTCTTATTCTGAACACGAATAAATTCAAATTTCATCGATATCTCAATTATTTTTGTGGATATCATAGAAAAAACGAGATTTTTCATTATAATTTTAGCGATAATGCTACTTTTTTAAATAGAAATATAAAATTTATGAATTATATATCATTCTTATTTAGTTCTTATTCTAAACACGAATAAATTCAAATTGCATCGATATCTCAATTATTTTCGTGGATTTCATAGAAAAAACGAGATATTTCATTAAGATTTTAGCGAAAATGCTACTTTTTTAATTAGAAATATAAAATTTATGAATTATATATCATTCTTATTTATTTCTAATTCTAAACAAGAATAAATTCAAATTTCATCGATATCTCAATTATTTTCGTGGATTTCATAGAAAAAACGACATTTTTCATTAAGATTTTAGCGAAAATGCTACTTTTTTAAATATAAATATAAAATTTATGAATTATATATCATTCTTATTTATTTCTTATTCTAAACACGAATAAATTCAAATTGCATCGAAATCTAAATTATTTTCGTGGATTTCATAGAAAAAACGAGATTTTTCATAAAGATTTTAGCGAAAATGCTACTTTTTTAATTAGAAATATAAATTTTATGAATTATATATCATTCTTATTTATTTCTTATTCTAAACACGAATAAATTCAAATTGCATCGATATCTAAATTATTTTCGTGGATTTCATAGAAAAAACGAGATTTTTCATTAAGATTTTAGCGAAAATGCTACTTTTTTAATTAGAAATATAAAATTTATGAATTATATATCATTCTTATTTATTTCTTATTCTGAACACGAATAAATTCAAATTTCATCGATATCTCAATTATTTTTGTGGATATCATAGAAAAAACGAGATTTTTCATTAAGATTTTAGCGAAAATGCTACTTTTTTAATTAGAAATATAAATTTTATGAATTATATATCATTCTTATTTATTTCTTATTCTAAACACGAATAAATTCAAATTGCATCGATATCTAAATTATTTTCGTGGATTTCATAGAAAAAACGACATTTTTCATTAAGATTTTAGCGAAAATGCTACTTTTTTAAATAGAAATATAAAATTTATGAATTATATATCATTCTTATTTATTTCTTATTCTGAACACGAATAAATTCAAATTTCATCGATATCTCAATTATTTTTGTGGATATCATAGAAAAAACGAGATTTTTCATTATAATTTTAGCGATAATGCTACTTTTTTAAATAGAAATATAAAATTTATGAATTATATATCATTCTTATTTAGTTCTTATTCTAAACACGAATAAATTCAAATTGCATCGATATCTCAATTATTTTCGTGGATTTCATAGAAACAACGAGATTTTTCATTAAGATTTTAGCGAAAATGCTACTTTTTTAATTAGAAATATAAAATTTATGAATTATATATCATTCTTATTTATTTCTTATTCTGAACACGAATAAATTCAAATTTCATCGATATCTCAATTATTTTTGTGGATTTCATAGAAAAAACGAGATTTTTCATTATAAGATGTTAGCGAAAATGCTACTTTTTTAAATAGAAATATAAAATTTATGAATTATATATCATTCTTATTTATTTCTAATTCTAAACAATAATAAATTCAAATTTCATCAATATCTCAATTATTTTTGTGGATTTCATAGAAAAAACCAGATTTTTCATTAAGATTTTAGCGAAAATGCTACTTTTTTAAATAGAAATATAAAATTTATGAATTATATATCATTCTTATTTATTTCTAATTCTAAACAAGAATAAATTCAAATTTCATCGATATCTCAATTATTTTCGTGGATTTCATAGAAAAAACGACATTTTTCATTAAGATTTTAGCGAAAATGCTACTTTTTTAAATAGAAATATAAAATTTATGAATTATATATCATTCTTATTTATTTCTTATTCTGAACACGAATAAATTCAAATTTCATCGATATCTCAATGATTTTTGTGGATATCATAGAAAAAACGAGATTTTTCATTAAGATTTTAGCGAAAATGCTACTTTTTTAATTAGAAATATAAATTTTATGAATTATATATCATTCTTATTTATTTCTTATTCTAAACACGAATAAATTCAAATTGCATCGATATCTAAATTATTTTCGTGGATTTCATAGAAAAAACGACATTTTTCATTAAGATTTTAGCGAAAATGCTACTTTTTTAAATAGAAATATAAAATTTATGAATTATATATCATTCTTATTTATTTCTTATTCTGAACACGAATAAATTCAAATTTCATCGATATCTCAATTATTTTTGTGGATATCATAGAAAAAACGAGATTTTTCATTATAATTTTAGCGATAATGCTACTTTTTTAAATAGAAATATAAAATTTATGAATTATATATCATTCTTATTTAGTTCTTATTCTAAACACGAATAAATTCAAATTGCATCGATATCTCAATTATTTTCGTGGATTTCATAGAAAAAACGAGATTTTTCATTAAGATTTTAGCGAAAATGCTACTTTTTTAATTAGAAATATAAAATTTATGAATTATATATCATTCTTATTTATTTCTTATTCTGAACACGAATAAATTCAAATTTCATCGATATCTCAATTATTTTTGTGGATTTCATAGAAAAAACGAGATTTTTCATTAAGATGTTAGCGAAAATGCTACTTTTTTAAATAGAAATATAAAATTTATGAATTATATATCATTCTTATTTATTTCTAATTCTAAACAATAATAAATTCAAATTTCATCAATATCTCAATTATTTTTGTGGATTTCATAGAAAAAACCAGATTTTTCATTAAGATTTTAGCGAAAATGCTACTTTTTTAAATAGAAATATAAAATTTATGAATTATATATCATTCTTATTTATTTCTAATTCTAAACAAGAATAAATTCAAATTTCATCGATATCTCAATTATTTTCGTGGATTTCATAGAAAAAACGACATTTTTCATTAAGATTTTAGCGAAAATGCTACTTTTTTAAATAGAAATATAAAATTTATGAATTATATATCATTCTTATTTATTTCTTATTCTGAACACGAATAAATTCAAATTTCATCGATATCTCAATGATTTTTGTGGATATCATAGAAAAAACGAGATTTTTCATTAAGATTTTAGCGAAAATGCTACTTTTTTAATTAGAAATATAAATTTTATGAATTATATATCATTCTTATTTATTTCTTATTCTAAACACGAATAAATTCAAATTGCATCGATATCTAAATTATTTTCGTGGATTTCATAGAAAAAACGAGATTTTTCATTAAGATTTTAGCGAAAATGCTACTTTTTTAAATAGAAATATAAAATTTATGAATTATATATCATTCTTATTTATTTCTTATTCTAAACACGAATAAATTCAAATTTCATCGATATCTCAATTATTTTTGTGGATTTCATAGAAAAAACCAGATTTTTCATTAAGATTTTAGCGAAAATGCTACTTTTTTAAATAGAAATATAAAATTTATGAATTATATATCATTCTTATTTATTTCTAATTCTAAACAAGAATAAATTCAAATTTCATCGATATCTCAATTATTTTCGTGGATTTCATAGAAAAAACGACATTTTTCATTAAGATTTTAGCGAAAATGCTACTTTTTTAAATAGAAATATAAAATTTATGAATTATATATCATTCTTATTTATTTCTTATTCTGAACACGAATAAATTCAAATTTCATCGATATCTCAATGATTTTTGTGGATATCATAGAAAAAACGAGATTTTTCATTAAGATTTTAGCGAAAATGCTACTTTTTTAATTAGAAATATAAATTTTATGAATTATATATCATTCTTATTTATTTCTTATTCTAAACACGAATAAATTCAAATTGCATCGATATCTAAATTATTTTCGTGGATTTCATAGAAAAAACGAGATTTTTCATTAAGATTTTAGCGAAAATGCTACTTTTTTAAATAGAAATATAAAATTTATGAATTATATATCATTCTTATTTATTTCTTATTCTGAACACGAATAAATTCAAATTTCATCGATATCTCAATTATTTTTGTGGATTTCATAGAAAAAACCAGATTTTTCATTAAGATTTTAGCGAAAATGCTACTTTTTTAAATAGAAATATAAAATTTATGAATTATATATCATTCTTATTTATTTCTAATTCTAAACAAGAATAAATTCAAATTTCATCGATATCTCAATTATTTTCGTGGATTTCATAGAAAAAACGACATTTTTCATTAAGATTTTAGCGAAAATGCTACTTTTTTAAATAGAAATATAAAATTTATGAATTATATATCATTCTTATTTATTTCTTATTCTGAACACGAATAAATTCAAATTTCATCGATATCTCAATGATTTTTGTGGATATCATAGAAAAAACGAGATTTTTCATTAAGATTTTAGCGAAAATGCTACTTTTTTAATTAGAAATATAAATTTTATGAATTATATATCATTCTTATTTATTTCTTATTCTAAACACGAATAAATTCAAATTGCATCGATATCTAAATTATTTTCGTGGATTTCATAGAAAAAACGACATTTTTCATTAAGATTTTAGCGAAAATGCTACTTTTTTAAATAGAAATATAAAATTTATGAATTATATATCATTCTTATTTATTTCTTATTCTGAACACGAATAAATTCAAATTTCATCGATATCTCAATTATTTTCGTGGATTTCATAGAAAAAACGAGATTTTTAATTAAGATTTTAGCGAAAATGCTACTTTTTTAAATATAAATATAAAATTTATGAATTATATATCATTCTTATTTATTTCTTATTCTAAACACGAATAAATTCAAATTGCATCGAAATCTAAATTATTTTCGTGGATTTCATAGAAAAAACGAGATTTTTCATAAAGATTTTAGCGAAAATGCTACTTTTTTAATTAGAAATATAAATTTTATGAATTATATATCATTCTTATTTATTTCTTATTCTAAACACGAATAAATTCAAATTGCATCGATATCTAAATTATTTTCGTGGATTTCATAGAAAAAACGAGATTTTTCATTAAGATTTTAGCGAAAATGCTACTTTTTTAATTAGAAATATAAAATTTATGAATTATATATCATTCTTATTTATTTCTTATTCTGAACACGAATAAATTCAAATTTCATCGATATCTCAATTATTTTTGTGGATATCATAGAAAAAACGAGATTTTTCATTAAGATTTTAGCGAAAATGCTACTTTTTTAATTAGAAATATAAATTTTATGAATTATATATCATTCTTATTTATTTCTTATTCTAAACACGAATAAATTCAAATTGCATCGATATCTAAATTATTTTCGTGTATTTCATAGAAAAAACGACATTTTTCATTAAGATTTTAGCGAAAATGCTACTTTTTTAAATAGAAATATAAAATTTATGAATTATATATCATTCTTATTTATTTCTTATTCTGAACACGAATAAATTCAAATTTCATCGATATCTCAATTATTTTTGTGGATATCATAGAAAAAACGAGATTTTTCATTATAATTTTAGCGAAAATGCTACTTTTTTAAATATAAATATAAAATTTATGAATTATATATCATTCTTATTTATTTCTTATTCTAAACACGAATAAATTCAAATTGCATCGAAATCTAAATTATTTTCGTGGATTTCATAGAAAAAACGAGATTTTTCATTAAGATTTTAGCGAAAATGCTACTTTTTTAATTAGAAATATAAATTTTATGAATTATATATCATTCTTATTTATTTCTTATTCTAAACACGAATAAATTCAAATTGCATCGATATCTAAATTATTTTCGTGGATTTCATAGAAAAAACGATATTTTTCATTAAGATTTTAGCGAAAATGCTACTTTTTTAATTAGAAATATAAAATTTATGAATTATATATCATTCTTATTTATTTATTATTCTGAACACGAATAAATTTAAATTTCATCGATATCTCAATTATTTTTGTGGATATCATAGAAAAAACGAGATTTTTCATTAAGATTTTAGCGAAAATGCTACTTTTTTAATTAGAAATATAAATTTTATGAATTATATATCATTCTTATTTATTTCTTATTCTAAACACGAATAAATTCAAATTGCATCGATATCTAAATTATTTTCGTGGATTTCATAGAAAAAACGACATTTTTCATTAAGATTTTAGCGAAAATGCTACTTATTTAAATAGAAATATAAAATTTATGAATTATATATCATTCTTATTTATTTCTTATTCTGAACACGAATAAATTCAAATTTCATCGATATCTCAATTATTTTTGTGGATATCATAGAAAAAACGAGATTTTTCATTATAATTTTAGCGATAATGCTACTTTTTTAAATAGAAATATAAAATTTATGAATTATATATCATTCTTATTTAGTTCTTATTCTAAACACGAATAAATTCAAATTGCATCGATATCTCAATTATTTTCGTGGATTTCATAGAAAAAACGAGATTTTTCATTAAGATTTTAGCGAAAATGCTACTTTTTTAATTAGAAATATAAAATTTATGAATTATATATCATTCTTATTTATTTCTTATTCTGAACACGAATAAATTCAAATTTCATCGATATCTCAATTATTTTTGTGGATTTCATAGAAAAAACGAGATTTTTCATTAAGATGTTAGCGAAAATGCTACTTTTTTAAATAGAAATATAAAATTTATGAATTATATATCATTCTTATTTATTTCTAATTCTAAACAATAATAAATTCAAATTTCATCAATATCTCAATTATTTTTGTGGATTTCATAGAAAAAACCAGATTTTTCATTAAGATTTTAGCGAAAATGCTACTTTTTTAAATAGAAATATAAAATTTATGAATTATATATCATTCTTATTTATTTCTAATTCTAAACAAGAATAAATTCAAATTTCATCGATATCTCAATTATTTTCGTGGATTTCATAGAAAAAACGACATTTTTCATTAAGATTTTAGCGAAAATGCTACTTTTTTAAATAGAAATATAAAATTTATGAATTATATATCATTCTTACTTATTTCTTATTCTAAACACGAATAAATTCAAATTTCATCGATATCTAAATTATTTTCGTGGATTTCATAGAAAATACGAGATTTTTCATTAAGATTTTAGCGAAAATGCTACTTTTTTAAATATAAATATAAAATTTATGAATTATATATCATTCTTATTTATTTCTTATTCTAAACACGAATTAATTCAAATTGCATCGAAATCTAAATTATTTTCGTGGATTTCATAGAAAAAACGAGATTTTTCATAAAGATTTTAGCGAAAATGCTACTTTTTTAATTAGAAATATAAATTTTATGAATTATATATCATTCTTATTTATTTCTTATTCTAAACACGAATAAATTCAAATTGCATCGATATCTAAATTATTTTCGTGGATTTCATAGAAAAAACGAGATTTTTCATTAAGATTTTAGCGAAAATGCTACTTTTTTAATTAGAAATATAAAATTTATGAATTATATATCATTCTTATTTATTTCTTATTCTGAACACGAATAAATTCAAATTTCATCGATATCTCAATTATTTTTGTGGATATCATAGAAAAAACGAGATTTTTCATTAAGATTTTAGCGAAAATGCTACTTTTTTAATTAGAAATATAAATTTTATGAATTATATATCATTCTTATTTATTTCTTATTCTAAACACGAATAAATTCAAATTGCATCGATATCTCAATTATTTTCGTGGATTTCATAGAAAAAACGACATTTTTCATTAAGATTTTAGCGAAAATGCTACTTTTTTAAATAGAAATATAAAATTTATGAATTATATATCATTCTTACTTATTTCTTATTCTAAACACGAATAAATTCAAATTTCATCGATATCTAAATTATTTTCGTGGATTTCATAGAAAATACGAGATTTTTCATTAAGATTTTAGCGAAAATGCTACTTTTTTAAATATAAATATAAAATTTATGAATTATATATCATTCTTATTTATTTCTTATTCTAAACACGAATTAATTCAAATTGCATCGAAATCTAAATTATTTTCGTGGATTTCATAGAAAAAACGAGATTTTTCATAAAGATTTTAGCGAAAATGCTACTTTTTTAATTAGAAATATAAATTTTATGAATTATATATCATTCTTATTTATTTCTTATTCTAAACACGAATAAATTCAAATTGCATCGATATCTAAATTATTTTCGTGGATTTCATAGAAAAAACGAGATTTTTCATTAAGATTTTAGCGAAAATGCTACTTTTTTAATTAGAAATATAAAATTTATGAATTATATATCATTCTTATTTATTTCTTATTCTGAACACGAATAAATTCAAATTTCATCGATATCTCAATTATTTTTGTGGATATCATAGAAAAAACGAGATTTTTCATTAAGATTTTAGCGAAAATGCTACTTTTTTAATTAGAAATATAAATTTTATGAATTATATATCATTCTTATTTATTTCTTATTCTAAACACGAATAAATTCAAATTGCATCGATATCTAAATTATTTTCGTGGATTTCATAGAAAAAACGACATTTTTCATTAAGATTTTAGCGAAAATGCTACTTTTTTAAATAGAAATATAAAATTTATGAATTATATATCATTCTTATTTATTTCTTATTCTGAACACGAATAAATTCAAATTTCATCGATATCTCAATTATTTTTGTGGATATCATAGAAAAAACGAGATTTTTCATTATAATTTTAGCGAAAATGCTACTTTTTTAAATATAAATATAAAATTTATGAATTATATATCATTCTTATTTATTTCTTATTCTAAACACGAATAAATTCAAATTGCATCGAAATCTAAATTATTTTCGTGGATTTCATAGAAAAAACGAGATTTTTCATTAAGATTTTAGCGAAAATGCTACTTTTTTAATTAGAAATATAAATTTTATGAATTATATATCATTCTTATTTATTTCTTATTCTAAACACGAATAAATTCAAATTGCATCGATATCTAAATTATTTTCGTGGATTTCATAGAAAAAACGATATTTTTCATTAAGATTTTAGCGAAAATGCTACTTTTTTAATTAGAAATATAAAATTTATGAATTATATATCATTCTTATTTATTTATTATTCTGAACACGAATAAATTTAAATTCCATCGATATCTCAATTATTTTTGTGGATATCATAGAAAAAACGAGATTTTTCATTAAGATTTTAGCGAAAATGCTACTTTTTTAATTAGAAATATAAAATTTATGAATTATATATCATTCTTATTTATTTATTATTCTGAACACGAATAAATTCAAATTTCATCGATATCTCAATTATTTTTGTGGATATCATAGAAAAAACGAGATTTTTCATTAAGATTTTAGCGATAATGCTACTTTTTTAAATAGAAATATAAATTTTATGAATTATATATCATTCTTATTTATTTCTTATTCTGAACACGAATAAATTCAAATTTCATCGATATCTCAATTATTTTTGTGGATTTCATAGAAAAAACGAGATTTTTCATTATAAGATGTTAGCGAAAATGCTACTTTTTTAAATAGAAATATAAAATTTATGAATTATATATCATTCTTATTTATTTCTAATTCTAAACAATAATAAATTCAAATTTCATCAATATCTCAATTATTTTTGTGGATTTCATAGAAAAAACCAGATTTTTCATTAAGATTTTAGCGAAAATGCTACTTTTTTAAATAGAAATATAAAATTTATGAATTATATATCATTCTTATTTATTTCTAATTCTAAACAAGAATAAATTCAAATTTCATCGATATCTCAATTATTTTCGTGGATTTCATAGAAAAAACGACATTTTTCATTAAGATTTTAGCGAAAATGCTACTTTTTTAAATAGAAATATAAAATTTATGAATTATATATCATTCTTATTTATTTCTTATTCTGAACACGAATAAATTCAAATTTCATCGATATCTCAATGATTTTTGTGGATATCATAGAAAAAACGAGATTTTTCATTAAGATTTTAGCGAAAATGCTACTTTTTTAATTAGAAATATAAATTTTATGAATTATATATCATTCTTATTTATTTCTTATTCTAAACACGAATAAATTCAAATTGCATCGATATCTAAATTATTTTCGTGGATTTCATAGAAAAAACGACATTTTTCATTAAGATTTTAGCGAAAATGCTACTTTTTTAAATAGAAATATAAAATTTATGAATTATATATCATTCTTATTTATTTCTTATTCTGAACACGAATAAATTCAAATTTCATCGATATCTCAATTATTTTTGTGGATATCATAGAAAAAACGAGATTTTTCATTATAATTTTAGCGATAATGCTACTTTTTTAAATAGAAATATAAAATTTATGAATTATATATCATTCTTATTTAGTTCTTATTCTAAACACGAATAAATTCAAATTGCATCGATATCTCAATTATTTTCGTGGATTTCATAGAAAAAACGAGATTTTTCATTAAGATTTTAGCGAAAATGCTACTTTTTTAATTAGAAATATAAAATTTATGAATTATATATCATTCTTATTTATTTCTTATTCTGAACACGAATAAATTCAAATTTCATCGATATCTCAATTATTTTTGTGGATTTCATAGAAAAAACGAGATTTTTCATTAAGATGTTAGCGAAAATGCTACTTTTTTAAATAGAAATATAAAATTTATGAATTATATATCATTCTTATTTATTTCTAATTCTAAACAATAATAAATTCAAATTTCATCAATATCTCAATTATTTTTGTGGATTTCATAGAAAAAACCAGATTTTTCATTAAGATTTTAGCGAAAATGCTACTTTTTTAAATAGAAATATAAAATTTATGAATTATATATCATTCTTATTTATTTCTAATTCTAAACAAGAATAAATTCAAATTTCATCGATATCTCAATTATTTTCGTGGATTTCATAGAAAAAACGACATTTTTCATTAAGATTTTAGCGAAAATGCTACTTTTTTAAATAGAAATATAAAATTTATGAATTATATATCATTCTTATTTATTTCTTATTCTGAACACGAATAAATTCAAATTTCATCGATATCTCAATGATTTTTGTGGATATCATAGAAAAAACGAGATTTTTCATTAAGATTTTAGCGAAAATGCTACTTTTTTAATTAGAAATATAAATTTTATGAATTATATATCATTCTTATTTATTTCTTATTCTAAACACGAATAAATTCAAATTGCATCGATATCTAAATTATTTTCGTGGATTTCATAGAAAAAACGACATTTTTCATTAAGATTTTAGCGAAAATGCTACTTTTTTAAATAGAAATATAAAATTTATGAATTATATATCATTCTTATTTATTTCTTATTCTGAACACGAATAAATTCAAATTTCATCGATATCTCAATTATTTTTGTGGATATCATAGAAAAAACGAGATTTTTCATTATAATTTTAGCGATAATGCTACTTTTTTAAATAGAAATATAAAATTTATGAATTATATATCATTCTTATTTAGTTCTTATTCTAAACACGAATAAATTCAAATTGCATCGATATCTCAATTATTTTCGTGGATTTCATAGAAAAAACGAGATTTTTCATTAAGATTTTAGCGAAAATGCTACTTTTTTAATTAGAAATATAAAATTTATGTATTATATATCATTCTTATTTATTTCTAATTCTAAACACGAATAAATTCAAATTTCATCGATATCTCAATTATTTTTGTGGATTTCATAGAAAAAACGAGATTTTTCATTAAGATGTTAGCGAAAATGCTACTTTTTTAAATAGAAATATAAAATTTATGAATTATATATCATTCTTATTTATTTCTAATTCTAAACAAGAATAAATTCAAATTTCATCGATATCTCAATTATTTTCGTGGATTTCATAGAAAAAACGACATTTTTCATTAAGATTTTAGCGAAAATGCTACTTTTTTAAATAGAAATATAAAATTTATGAATTATATATCATTCTTATTTATTTCTTATTCTGAACACGAATAAATTCAAATTTCATCGATATCTCAATTATTTTCGTGGATTTCATAGAAAAAACGAGATTTTTAATTAAGATTTTAGCGAAAATGCTACTTTTTTAAATATAAATATAAAATTTATGAATTATATATCATTCTTATTTATTTCTTATTCTAAACACGAATAAATTCAAATTGCATCGAAATCTAAATTATTTTCGTGGATTTCATAGAAAAAACGAGATTTTTCATAAAGATTTTAGCGAAAATGCTACTTTTTTAATTAGAAATATAAATTTTATGAATTATATATCATTCTTATTTATTTCTTATTCTGAACACGAATAAATTCAAATTTCATCGATATCTCAATTATTTTTGTGGATATCATAGAAAAAACGAGATTTTTCATTAAGATTTTAGCGAAAATGCTACTTTTTTAATTAGAAATATAAATTTTATGAATTAGATATCATTCTTATTTATTTCTTATTCTAAACACGAATAAATTCAAATTGCATCGATATCTAAATTATTTTCGTGGATTTCATAGAAAAAACGACATTTTTCATTAAGATTTTAGCGAAAATGCTACTTTTTTAATTAGAAATATAAATTTTATGAATTATATATCATTCTTATTTATTTCTTATTCTAAACACGAATAAATTCAAATTGCATCGATATCTAAATTATTTTCGTGGATTTCATAGAAAAAACGACATTTTTCATTAAGATTTTAGCGAAAATGCTACTTTTTTAAATAGAAATATAAAATTTATGAATTATATATCATTCTTATTTATTTCTTATTCTGAACACGAATAAATTCAAATTTCATCGATATCTCAATTATTTTTGTGGATATCATAGAAAGAACGAGATTTTTCATTATAATTTTAGCGAAAATGCTACTTTTTTAAATATAAATATAAAATTTATGAATTATTTATCATTCTTATTTATTTCTTATTCTAAACACGAATAAATTCAAATTGCATCGAAATCTAAATTATTTTCGTGGATTTCATAGAAAAAACGAGATTTTTCATTAAGATTTTAGCGAAAATGCTACTTTTTTAATTAGAAATATAAAATTTATGAATTATATATCATTCTTATTTATTTATTATTCTGAACACGAATAAATTTAAATTTCATCGATATCTCAATTATTTTTGTGGATATCATAGAAAAAACGAGATTTTTCATTAAGATTTTAGCGAAAATGCTACTTTTTTAATTAGAAATATAAAATTTATGAATTATATATCATTCTTATTTATTTATTATTCTGAACACGAATAAATTCAAATTTCATCGATATCTCAATTATTTTTGTGGATATCATAGAAAAAACGAGATTTTTCATTAAGATTTTAGCGATAATGCTACTTTTTTAAATAGAAATATAAATTTTATGAATTATATATCATTCTTATTTATTTCTTATTCTAAACACGAATAAATTCAAATTTTATCGATATCTCAATTATTTTCGTGGATTTCATAGAAAAAACAACATTTTTCATTAAGATTTTAGCGAAAAGGCTACTTTTTTAAATAGAAATATAAATTTTATGAATTATATATCATTCTTATTTATTTCTTATTCTAAACACGAATAAATTCAAATTTCATCGATATCTCAATAATTTTCGTGGATTTCATAGAAAAAACGAGATTTTTCATTATAATTTTAGCGATAATGCTACTTTTTTAATTAGAAATATAAATTTTATGAATTATATATCATTCTTATTTATTTCTTATTCTAAACACGAATAAATTCAAATTGCATCGATATCTAAATTATTTTCGTGGATTTCATAGAAAAAACAACATTTTTTATTAAGATTTTAGCGAAAATGTTACTTTTTTAAATAGAAATATAAAATTTATGAATTATATATCATTCTTATTTATTTCTTATTCTGAACACGAATAAATTCAAATTTCATCGATATCTCAATTATTTTCGTGGATTTCATAGAAAAAAACGAGATTTTTCATTAAGATTTTAGCGAAAATGCTACTTTTTTAAATAGAAATATAAATTTTACGAATTATATATCATTCTTATTTATTTCTTATTCTAATCACGAATAAATTCAAATTGCATCGAAATCTCAATTATTTTCGTGGATTTCATAGAAAAAACAACATTTTTCATTAAGATTTTAGCGAAAATGCTACTTTTTTAAATAGAAATATAAATTTTATGTATTATATATCATTCTTATTTATTTCTTATTCTAAACACGAATAAATTCAAATTGCATCGAAATCTAAATTATTTTCGTGGATATCATAGAAAAAACGAGATTTTTCATTAAGATTTTAGCGAAAATGCTACTTTTTTAATTAGTAATATAAAATTTATGAATTATATATCATTCTTATTTATTTCTTATTCTGAACAGGAATAAATTCAAATTTCATCGATATCTCAATAATTTTCGTGGATATTATAGAAAAAACGAGATTTTTCATTAAGATTTTAGCGATAATGCTACTTTTTTAAATAGAAATATAAAATTTATGAATTATATATCATTCATATTTATTTCTTATTCTGAACACGAATAAATTCAAATTTCATCGATATCTCAATTATTTTCGTGGATTTCATAGAAAAAACGAGATTTTTCATTATGATTTTAGCGATAATGCTACTTTTTTAATTAGAAATATAAAATTTATGAATTATATATCATTCTTATTTATTTCTTATTCTAAACACGAATAAATTCAAATTGCATCGATATCTCAATTATTTTCGTGGATTTCATAGAAAAAACAACATTTTTCATTAAGATTTTAGCGAAAATGCTACTTTTTTAAATAGAAATATAAAATTTATGAATTATATATCATTCTTACTTATTTCTTATTCTAAACACGAATAAATTCAAATTTCATCGATATCTCAATTATTTTCGTGGATTTCATAGAAAATACGAGATTTTTCATTAAGATTTTAGCGAAAATGCTACTTTTTTAAATAGAGATATAAAATTTATGAATTATATATCATTCTTATTTATTTCTTATTCTGAACACGAATAAATTCAAATTTCATCGATATCTCAATTATTTTTGTGGATTTCATAGAAAAAACGAGATTTTTCATTAAGATGTTAGCGAAAATGCTACTTTTTTAAATAGAAATATAAAATTTATGAATTATATATCATTCTTATTTATTTCTAATTCTAAACAAGAATAAATTCAAATTTCATCGATATCTCAATTATTTTCGTGGATTTCATAGAAAAAACGACATTTTTCATTAAGATTTTAGCGAAAATGCTACTTTTTTAAATAGAAATATAAATTTTACGAATTATATATCATTCTTATTTATTTCTTATTCTAAACACGAATAAATTCAAATTTCATCGATATCTCAATTATTTTCGTGGATTTCATAGAAAAAACAACATTTTTCATTAAGATTTTAGCGAAAATGCTACTTTTTTAAATAGAAATATAAAATTTATGAATTATATATCATTCATATTTATTTCTTATTCTGAACACGAATAAATTCAAATTTCATCGATATCTCAATTATTTTCGTGGATTTCATAGAAAAAACGAGATTTTTCATTATGATTTTAGCGATAATGCTACTTTTTTAATTAGAAATATAAAATTTATGAATTATATATCATTCTTATTTATTTCTTATTCTAAACACGAATAAATTCAAATTGCATCGATATCTCAATTATTTTCGTGGATTTCATAGAAAAAACAACATTTTTCATTAAGATTTTAGCGAAAATGCTACTTTTTTAAATAGAAATATAAAATTTATGAATTATATATCATTCTTATTTATTTCTAATTCTAAACAATAATAAATTCAAATTTCATCAATATCTCAATTATTTTTGTGGATTTCATAGAAAAAACCAGATTTTTCATTAAGATTTTAGCGAAAATGCTACTTTTTTAAATAGAAATATAAAATTTATGAATTATATATCATTCTTATTTATTTCTTATTCTAAACAAGAATAAATTCAAATTTCATCGATATCTCAATTATTTTCGTGGATTTCATAGAAAAAACGACATTTTTCATTAAGATTTTAGCGAAAATGCTACTTTTTTAAATATAAATATAAATTTTATGTATTATATATCATTCTTATTTATTTCTTATTCTAAACACGAATAAATTCAAATTGCATCGATATCTAAATTATTTTCGTGGATTTCATAGAAAAAACGAGATTTTTCGTTAAGATTTTAGCGAAAATGCTACTTTTTTAAATAGTAATATAAATTTTATGTATTATATATCATTCTTATTTATTTCTTATTCTAATCACGAATAAATTCAAATTGCATCGAAATCTAAATTATTTTCGTGGATTTCATAGAAAAAACGAGATTTTTCATTAAGATTTTAGCGAAAATGCTACTTTTTTAAATATAAATATAAATTTTATGTATTATATATCATTCTTATTTATTTCTAATTCTAAACAATAATAAATTCAAATTTCATCAATATCTCAATTATTTTTGTGGATTTCATAGAAAAAACGAGATTTTTCATTAAGATGTTAGCGAAAATGCTACTTTTTTAAATAGAAATATAAAATTTATGAATTATATATCATTCTTATTTATTTCTAATTCTAAACAAGAATAAATTCAAATTTCATCGATATCTCAATTATTTTCGTGGATTTCATAGAAAAAACGACATTTTTCATTAAGATTTTAGCGAAAATGCTACTTTTTTAAATAGAAATATAAAATTAATGAATTATATATCATTCTTATTTATTTCTTATTCTGAACACGAATAAATTCAAATTTCATCGATATCTCAATTATTTTCGTGGATTTCATAGAAAAAACGAGATTTTTAATTAAGATTTTAGCGAAAATGCTACTTTTTTAAATATAAATATAAAATTTATGAATTATATATCATTCTTATTTATTTCTTATTCTAAACACGAATAAATTCATATTGCATCGAAATCTAAATTATTTTCGTGGATTTCATAGAAAAAACGAGATTTTTCATTAAGATTTTAGCGAAAATGCTACTTTTTTAATTAGAAATATAAATTTTATGAATTATATATCATTCTTATTTATTTCTTATTCTAAACACGAATAAATTCAAATTGCATCGATATCTAAATTATTTTCGTGGATTTCATAGAAAAAACGAGATTTTTCATTAAGATTTTAGCGAAAATGCTACTTTTTTAATTAGAAATATAAAATTTATGAATTATATATCATTCTTATTTATTTATTATTCTGAACACGAATAAATTCAAATTTCATCGATATCTCAATTATTTTTGTGGATATCATAGAAAAAACGAGATTTTTCATTAAGATTTTAGCGATAATGCTACTTTTTTAAATAGAAATATAAATTTTATGAATTATATATCATTCTTATTTATTTCTTATTCTAAACACGAATAAATTCAAATTTCATCGATATCTCAATTATTTTCGTGGATTTCATAGAAAAAACAACATTTTTCATTAAGATTTTAGCGAAAAGGCTACTTTTTTAAATAGAAATATAAATTTTATGAATTATATATCATTCTTATTTATTTCTTATTCTAAACACGAATAAATTCAAATTTCATCGATATCTCAATAATTTTCGTGGATTTCATAGAAAAAACGAGATTTTTCATTATAATTTTAGCGATAATGCTACTTTTTTAATTAGAAATATAAATTTTATGAATTATATATCATTCTTATTTATTTCTTATTCTAAACACGAATAAATTCAAATTGCATCGATATCTAAATTATTTTCGTGGATTTCATAGAAAAAACGAGATTTTTTATTAAGATTTTAGCGAAAATGTTACTTTTTTAAATAGAAATATAAAATTTATGAATTATATATCATTCTTATTTATTTCTTATTCTGAACACGAATAAATTCAAATTTCATCGATATCTCAATTATTTTCGTGGATTTCATAGAAAAAAACGAGATTTTTCATTAAGATTTTAGCGAAAATGCTACTTTTTTAAATAGTAATATAAATTTTATGTATTATATATCATTCTTATTTATTTCTTATTCTAATCACGAATAAATTCAAATTGCATCGAAATCTAAATTATTTTCGTGGATTTCATAGAAAAAACGAGATTTTTCATTAAGATTTTAGCGAAAATGCTACTTTTTTAAATATAAATATAAATTTTATGTATTATATATCATTCTTATTTATTTCTAATTCTAAACAATAATAAATTCAAATTTCATCAATATCTCAATTATTTTTGTGGATTTCATAGAAAAAACGAGATTTTTCATTAAGATTTTAGCGAAAATGCTACTTTTTTAATTAGTAATATAAAATTTATGAATTATATATCATTCTTATTTATTTCTTATTCTGTACAGGAATAAATTCAAATTTCATCGATATCTCAATAATTTTCGTGGATATTATAGAAAAAACGAGATTTTTCATTAAGATTTTAGCGATAATGCTACTTTTTTAAATAGAAATATAAAATTTATGAATTATATATCATTCATATTTATTTCTTATTCTGAACACGAATAAATTCAAATTTCATCGATATCTCAATTATTTTCGTGGATTTCATAGAAAAAACGAGATTTTTCATTATGATTTTAGCGATAATGCTACTTTTTTAAATAGAAATATAAAATTTATGAATTATATATCATTCTTATTTATTTCTTATTCTGAACACGAATAAATTCAAATTTCATCGATATCTCAATTATTTTCGTGGATTTCATAGAAAAAACACCATTTTTCATTAAGATTTTAGCGAAAATGCTACTTTTTTAAATAGAAATATAAAATTTATGAATTATATATCATTCTTACTTATTTCTTATTCTAAACACGAATTAATTCAAATTTCATCGATATCTAAATTATTTTCGTGGATTTCATAGAAAATACGAGATTTTTCATTAAGATGTTAGCGATAATGCTACTTTTTTAAATAGAAATATAAAATTTATGAATTATATATCATTCTTATTTATTTCTAATTCTAAACAAGAATAAATTCAAATTTCATCGATATCTCAATTATTTTCGTGGATTTCATAGAAAATACGAGATTTTTCATTAAGATTTTAGCGAAAATGCTACTTTTTTAAATAGAGATATAAAATTTATGAATTATATATCATTCTTATTTATTTCTTATTCTGAACACGAATAAATTCAAATTTCATCGATATCTCAATTATTTTTGTGGATTTCATAGAAAAAACGAGATTTTTCATTAAGATGTTAGCGAAAATGCTACTTTTTTAAATAGAAATATAAAATTTATGAATTATATATCATTCTTATTTATTTCTTATTCTGAACAGGAATAAATTCAAATTTCATCGATATCTCAATTATTTTCGTGGATTTCATAGAAAAAACAACATTTTTCATTAAGATTTTAGCGAAAATGCTACTTTTTTAAATAGAAATATAAATTTTATGTATTATATATCATTCTTATTTATTTCTTATTCTAAACACGAATAAATTCAAATTGCATCGAAATCTAAATTATTTTCGTGGATATCATAGAAAAAACGATATTTTTCATTAAGATTTTAGCGAAAATGCTACTTTTTTAATTAGTAATATAAAATTTATGAATTATATATCATTCTTATTTATTTCTTATTCTGTACAGGAATAAATTCAAATTTCATCGATATCTCAATAATTTTCGTGGATATTATAGAAAAAACGAGATTTTTCATTAAGATTTTAGCGATAATGCTACTTTTTTAAATAGAAATATAAAATTTATGAATTATATATCATTCATATTTATTTCTTATTCTGAACACGAATAAATTCAAATTTCATCGATATCTCAATTATTTTCGTGGATTTCATAGAAAAAACGAGATTTTTCATTATGATTTTAGCGATAATGCTACTTTTTTAAATAGAAATATAAAATTTATGAATTATATATCATTCTTATTTATTTCTTATTCTGAACACGAATAAATTCAAATTTCATCGATATCTCAATTATTTTCGTGGATTTCATAGAAAAAACAACATTTTTCATTAAGATTTTAGCGAAAATGCTACTTTTTTAAATAGAAATATAAAATTTATGAATTATATATCATTCTTACTTATTTCTTATTCTAAACACGAATAAATTCAAATTTCATCGATATCTAAATTATTTTCGTGGATTTCATAGAAAATACGAGATTTTTCATTAAGATGTTAGCGATAATGCTACTTTTTAAATAGAAATATAAAATTTATGAATTATATATCATTCTTATTTATTTCTAATTCTAAACAAGAATAAATTCAAATTTCATCGATATCTCAATTATTTTCGTGGATTTCATAGAAAATACGAGATTTTTCATTAAGATTTTAGCGAAAATGCTACTTTTTTAAATAGAGATATAAAATTTATGAATTATATATCATTCTTATTTATTTCTTATTCTGAACAGGAATAAATTCAAATTTCATCGATATCTCAATTATTTTTGTGGATTTCATAGAAAAAACGAGATTTTTCATTAAGATGTTAGCGAAAATGCTACTTTTTTAAATAGAAATATAAAATTTATGAATTATATATCATTCTTATTTATTTCTTATTCTGAACAGGAATAAATTCAAATTTCATCGATATCTCAATTATTTTCGTGGATTTCATAGAAAAAACAACATTTTTCATTAAGATTTTAGCGAAAATGCTACTTTTTTAAATAGAAATATAAAATTTATGAATTATATATCATTCTTATTTATTTCTTATTCTGAACAGGAATAAATTCAAATTACATCGAAATCTAAATTATTTTCGTGGATATCATAGAAAAAACGATATTTTTCATTAAGATTTTAGCGAAAATGCTACTTTTTTAATTAGTAATATAAAATTTATGAATTATATATCATTCTTACTTATTTCTTATTCTGAACACGAATAAATTCAAATTTCATCGATATCTCAATTATTTTCGTGGATTTCATAGAAAAAACAACATTTTTCATTAAGATTTTAGCGAAAATGCTACTTTTTTAAATAGAAATATAAAATTTATGAATTATATATCATTCTTATTTATTTCTAATTCTAAACACGAATAAATTCAAATTTCATCGATATCTCAATTATTTTCGTTGATTTCATAGAAAAAACAACATTTTTCATTAAGATTTTAGCGAAAATGCTACTTTTTTAAATAGAAATATAAAATTTATGAATTATATATCATTCTTACTTATTTCTTATTCTAAACACGAATAAATTCAAATTTCATCGATATCTCAATTATTTTCGTGGATTTCATAGAAAATACGAGATTTTTCATTAAGATTTTAGCGAAAATGCTACTTTTTTAAATAGAGATATAAAATTTATGAATTATATATCATTCTTATTTATTTCTTATTCTGAACACGAATAAATTCAAATTTCATCGATATCTCAATTATTTTTGTGGATTTCATAGAAAAAACGAGATTTTTCATTAAGATGTTAGCGAAAATGCTACTTTTTTAAATAGAAATATAAAATTTATGAATTATATATCATTCTTATTTATTTCTAATTCTAAACAAGAATAAATTCAAATTTCATCGATATCTCAATTATTTTCGTGGATTTCATAGAAAAAACGACATTTTTCATTAAGATTTTAGCGAAAATGCTACTTTTTTAAATAGAAATATAAATTTTACGAATTATATATCATTCTTATTTATTTCTTATTCTAAACACGAATAAATTCAAATTTCATCGATATCTCAATTATTTTCGTGGATTTCATAGAAAAAACAACATTTTTCATTAATATTTTAGCGAAAATGCTACTTTTTTAAATAGAAATATAAAATTTATGAATTATATATCATTCATATTTATTTCTTATTCTGAACACGAATAAATTCAAATTTCATCGATATCTCAATTATTTTCGTGGATTTCATAGAAAAAACGAGATTTTTCATTATGATTTTAGCGATAATGCTACTTTTTTAATTAGAAATATAAAATTTATGAATTATATATCATTCTTATTTATTTCTTATTCTAAACACGAATAAATTCAAATTGCATCGATATCTCAATTATTTTCGTGGATTTCATAGAAAAAACAACATTTTTCATTAAGATTTTAGCGAAAATGCTACTTTTTTAAATAGAAATATAAAATTTATGAATTATATATCATTCTTATTTATTTCTTATTCTAAACAAGAATAAATTCAAATTTCATCGATATCTCAATTATTTTCGTGGATTTCATAGAAAAAACGACATTTTTCATTAAGATTTTAGCGAAAATGCTACTTTTTTAAATATAAATATAAATTTTATGTATTATATATCATTCTTATTTATTTCTTATTCTAAACACGAATAAATTCAAATTGCATCGATATCTAAATTATTTTCGTGGATTTCATAGAAAAAACGAGATTTTTCGTTAAGATTTTAGCGAAAATGCTACTTTTTTAAATAGTAATATAAATTTTATGTATTATATATCATTCTTATTTATTTCTTATTCTAATCACGAATAAATTCAAATTGCATCGAAATCTAAATTATTTTCGTGGATTTCATAGAAAAAACGAGATTTTTCATTAAGATTTTAGCGAAAATGCTACTTTTTTAAATATAAATATAAATTTTATGTATTATATATCATTCTTATTTATTTCTTATTCTAAACACGAATAAATTCAAATTTCATCGATATCTCAATTATTTTCGTGGATTTCATAGAAAAAAACGAGATTTTTCATTAAGATTTTAGCGAAAATGCTACTTTTTTAAATAGAAATATAAATTTTACGAATTATATATCATTCTTATTTATTTCTTATTCTAAACACGAATAAATTCAAATTTCATCGATATCTCAATTATTTTCGTGGATTTCATAGAAAAAACAACATTTTTCATTAAGATTTTAGCGAAAATGCTACTTTTTTAAATAGAAATATAAATTTTATGTATTATATATCATTCTTATTTATTTCTTATTCTAAACACGAATAAATTCAAATTGCATCGAAATCTAAATTATTTTCGTGGATTTCATAGAAAAAACGAGATTTTTCATTAAGATTTTAGCGAAAATGCTACTTTTTTAATTAGAAATATAAATTTTATGAATTATATATCATTCTTATTTATTTCTTATTCTAAACACGAATAAATTCAAATTGCATCGATATCTAAATTATTTTCGTGGATTTCATAGAAAAAACGAGATTTTTCATTAAGATTTTAGCGAAATTGCTACTTTTTTAATTAGAAATATAAAATTTATGAATTATATATCATTCTTATTTATTTATTATTCTGAACACGAATAAATTCAAATTTCATCGATATCTCAATTATTTTTGTGGATATCATAGAAAAAACGAGATTTTTCATTAAGATTTTAGCGATAATGCTACTTTTTTAAATAGAAATATAAATTTTATGAATTATATATCATTCTTATTTATTTCTTATTCTAAACACGAATAAATTCATATTTCATCGATATCTCAATTATTTTCGTGGATTTCATAGAAAAAACGACATTTTTCATTAAGATTTTAGCGAAAATGCTACTTTTTTAAATAGAAATATAAATTTTACGAATTATATATCATTCTTATTTATTTCTTATTCTAAACACGAATAAATTCAAATTTCATCGATATCTCAATTATTTTCGTGGATTTCATAGAAAAAACAACATTTTTCATTAATATTTTAGCGAAAATGCTACTTTTTTAAATAGAAATATAAAATTTATGAATTATATATCATTCATATTTATTTCTTATTCTGAACACGAATAAATTCAAATTTCATCGATATCTCAATTATTTTCGTGGATTTCATAGAAAAAACGAGATTTTTCATTATGATTTTAGCGATAATGCTACTTTTTTAATTAGAAATATAAAATTTATGAATTATATATCATTCTTATTTATTTCTTATTCTAAACACGAATAAATTCAAATTGCATCGATATCTCAATTATTTTCGTGGATTTCATAGAAAAAACAACATTTTTCATTAAGATTTTAGCGAAAATGCTACTTTTTTAAATAGAAATATAAAATTTATGAATTATATATCATTCTTATTTATTTCTTATTCTAAACAAGAATAAATTCAAATTTCATCGATATCTCAATTATTTTCGTGGATTTCATAGAAAAAACGACATTTTTCATTAAGATTTTAGCGAAAATGCTACTTTTTTAAATATAAATATAAATTTTATGTATTATATATCATTCTTATTTATTTCTTATTCTAAACACGAATAAATTCAAATTGCATCGATATCTAAATTATTTTCGTGGATTTCATAGAAAAAACGAGATTTTTCGTTAAGATTTTAGCGAAAATGCTACTTTTTTAAATAGTAATATAAATTTTATGTATTATATATCATTCTTATTTATTTCTTATTCCAATCACGAATAAATTCAAATTGCATCGAAATCTAAATTATTTTCGTCGATTTCATAGAAAAAACGAGATTTTTCATTAAGATTTTAGCGAAAATGCTACTTTTTTAAATATAAATATAAATTTTATGTATTATATATCATTCTTATTTATTTCTTATTCTAAACACGAATAAATTCAAATTTCATCGATATCTCAATTATTTTCGTGGATTTCATAGAAAAAAACGAGATTTTTCATTAAGATTTTAGCGAAAATGCTACTTTTTTAAATAGAAATATAAATTTTACGAATTATATATCATTCTTATTTATTTCTTATTCTAAACACGAATAAATTCAAATTTCATCGATATCTCAATTATTTTCGTGGATTTCATAGAAAAAACAACATTTTTCATTAAGATTTTAGCGAAAATGCTACTTTTTTAAATAGAAATATAAATTTTATGTATTATATATCATTCTTATTTATTTCTTATTCTAAACACGAATAAATTCAAATTGCATCGAAATCTAAATTATTTTCGTGGATTTCATAGAAAAAACGAGATTTTTCATTAAGATTTTAGCGAAAATGCTACTTTTTTAATTAGAAATATAAATTTTATGAATTATATATCATTCTTATTTATTTCTTATTCTAAACACGAATAAATTCAAATTGCATCGATATCTAAATTATTTTCGTGGATTTCATAGAAAAAACGAGATTTTTCATTAAGATTTTAGCGAAATTGCTACTTTTTTAATTAGAAATATAAAATTTATGAATTATATATCATTCTTATTTATTTATTATTCTGAACACGAATAAATTCAAATTTCATCGATATCTCAATTATTTTTGTGGATATCATAGAAAAAACGAGATTTTTCATTAAGATTTTAGCGATAATGCTACTTTTTTAAATAGAAATATAAATTTTATGAATTATATATCATTCTTATTTATTTCTTATTCTAAACACGAATAAATTCATATTTCATCGATATCTCAATTATTTTCGTGGATTTCATAGAAAAAACAACATTTTTGATTAAGATTTTAGCGAAAAGGCTACTTTTTTAAATAGAAATATAAATTTTATGAATTATATATCATTCTTATTTATTTCTTATTCTAAACACGAATAAATTCAAATTTCATCGATATCTCAATTATTTTTGTGGATATCATAGAAAAAACGAGATTTTTCATTAAGATTTTAGCGATAATGCTACTTTTTTAAATAGAAATATAAATTTTATGAATTATATATCATTCTTATTTATTTCTTATTCTAAACACGAATAAATTCAAATTTCATCGATATCTCAATTATTTTCGTGGATTTCATAGAAAAAACAACATTTTTCATTAAGATTTTAGCGAAAATGCTTTTTTTTTAAATAGAAATATAAAATTTATGAATTATATATCATTCTTATTTATTTCTTATTCTAAACAAGAATAAATTCAAATTTCATCGATATCTCAATTATTTTCGTGGATTTCATAGAAAAAACGACATTTTTCATTAAGATTTTAGCGAAAATGCTACTTTTTTAAATATAAATATAAATTTTATGTATTATATATCATTTATATTAATTTCTTATTCTAAACACGAATAAATTCAAATTGCATCGATATCTAAATTATTTTCGTGGATTTCATAGAAAAAACGAGATTTTTCGTTAAGATTTTAGCGAAAATGCTACTTTTTTAAATAGTAATATAAATTTTATGTATTATATATCATTCTTATTTATTTCTTATTCTAATCACGAATAAATTCAAATTGCATCGAAATCTAAATTATTTTCGTGGATTTCATAGAAAAAACGAGATTTTTCATTAAGATTTTAGCGAAAATGCTACTTTTTTAAATATAAATATAAATTTTATGTATTATATATCATTCTTATTTATTTCTTATTCTAAACACGAATAAATTCAAATTGCATCGAAATCTAAATTATTTTCGTGGATTTCATAGAAAAAACGAGATTTTTCATTAAGATTTTAGCGAAAATGCTACTTTTTTAATTAGAAATATAAATTTTATGAATTATATATCATTCTTATTTATTTCTTATTCTAAACACGAATAAATTCAAATTTCATCGATATCTCAATTATTTTCGTGGATTTCATAGAAAAAACAACATTTTTCATTAAGATTTTAGCGAAAATGCTTTTTTTTTAAATAGAAATATAAAATTTATGAATTATATATCATTCTTATTTATTTCTTATTCTAAACAAGAATAAATTCAAATTTCATCGATATCTCAATTATTTTCGTGGATTTCATAGAAAAAACGACATTTTTCATTAAGATTTTAGCGAAAATGCTACTTTTTTAAATATAAATATAAATTTTATGTATTATATATCATTTATATTAATTTCTTATTCTAAACACGAATAAATTCAAATTGCATCGATATCTAAATTATTTTCGTGGATTTCATAGAAAAAACAACATTTTTCATTAAGATTTTAGCGAAAATGCTACTTTTTTAAATAGAAATATAAATTTTATGTATTATATATCATTCTTATTTATTTCTTATTCTAAACACGAATAAATTCAAATTGCATCGAAATCTAAATTATTTTCGTGGATTTCATAGAAAAAACGAGATTTTTCATTAAGATTTTAGCGAAAATGCTACTTTTTTAATTAGAAATATAAATTTTATGAATTATATATCATTCTTATTTATTTCTTATTCTAAACACGAATAAATTCAAATTGCATCGATATCTAAATTATTTTCGTGGATTTCATAGAAAAAACGAGATTTTTCATTAAGATTTTAGCGAAATTGCTACTTTTTTAATTAGAAATATAAAATTTATGAATTATATATCATTCTTATTTATTTATTATTCTGAACACGAATAAATTCAAATTTCATCGATATCTCAATTATTTTTGTGGATATCATAGAAAAAACGAGATTTTTCATTAAGATTTTAGCGATAATGCTACTTTTTTAAATAGAAATATAAATTTTATGAATTATATATCATTCTTATTTATTTCTTATTCTAAACACGAATAAATTCAAATTTCATCGATATCTCAATTATTTTCGTGGATTTCATAGAAAAAACAACATTTTTCATTAAGATTTTAGCGAAAATGCTTTTTTTTTAAATAGAAATATAAAATTTATGAATTATATATCATTCTTATTTATTTCTTATTCTAAACAAGAATAAATTCAAATTTCATCGATATCTCAATTATTTTCGTGGATTTCATAGAAAAAACGACATTTTTCATTAAGATTTTAGCGAAAATGCTACTTTTTTAAATATAAATATAAATTTTATGTATTATATATCATTTATATTAATTTCTTATTCTAAACACGAATAAATTCAAATTGCATCGATATCTAAATTATTTTCGTGGATTTCATAGAAAAAACGAGATTTTTCGTTAAGATTTTAGCGAAAATGCTACTTTTTTAAATAGTAATATAAATTTTATGTATTATATATCATTCTTATTTATTTCTTATTCTAATCACGAATAAATTCAAATTGCATCGAAATCTAAATTATTTTCGTGGATTTCATAGAAAAAACGAGATTTTTCATTAAGATTTTAGCGAAAATGCTACTTTTTTAATTAGAAATATAAATTTTATGAATTATATATCATTCTTATTTATTTCTTATTCTAAACACGAATAAATTCAAATTGCATCGATATCTCAATTATTTTCGTGGATTTCATAGAAAAAACAACATTTTTGATTAAGATTTTAGCGAAAAGGCTACTTTTTTAAATAGAAATATAAATTTTATGAATTATATATCATTCTTATTTATTTCTTATTCTAAACACGAATAAATTCAAATTTCATCGATATCTCAATTATTTTTGTGGATATCATAGAAAAAACGAGATTTTTCATTAAGATTTTAGCGATAATGCTACTTTTTTAAATAGAAATATAAATTTTATGAATTATATATCATTCTTATTTATTTCTTATTCTAAACACGAATAAATTCAAATTTCATCGATATCTCAATTATTTTCGTGGATTTCATAGAAAAAACAACATTTTTCATTAAGATTTTAGCGAAAATGCTTTTTTTTTAAATAGAAATATAAAATTTATGAATTATATATCATTCTTATTTATTTCTTATTCTAAACAAGAATAAATTCAAATTTCATCGATATCTCAATTATTTTCGTGGATTTCATAGAAAAAACGACATTTTTCATTAAGATTTTAGCGAAAATGCTACTTTTTTAAATATAAATATAAATTTTATGTATTATATATCATTTATATTAATTTCTTATTCTAAACACGAATAAATTCAAATTGCATCGATATCTAAATTATTTTCGTGGATTTCATAGAAAAAACGAGATTTTTCGTTAAGATTTTAGCGAAAATGCTACTTTTTTAAATAGTAATATAAATTTTATGTATTATATATCATTCTTATTTATTTCTTATTCTAATCACGAATAAATTCAAATTGCATCGAAATCTAAATTATTTTCGTGGATTTCATAGAAAAAACGAGATTTTTCATTAAGATTTTAGCGAAAATGCTACTTTTTTAAATATAAATATAAATTTTATGTATTATATATCATTCTTATTTATTTCTTATTCTAAACACGAATAAATTCAAATTGCATCGAAATCTAAATTATTTTCGTGGATTTCATAGAAAAAACGAGATTTTTCATTAAGATTTTAGCGAAAATGCTACTTTTTTAATTAGAAATATAAAATTTATGAATTATATATCATTCTTATTTATTTCTTATTCTGAACACGAATAAATTCAAATTTCATCGATATCTCAATTATTTTTGTGGATTTCATAGAAAAAACGAGATTTTTCATTAAGATGTTAGCGAAAATGCTACTTTTTTAAATAGAAATATAAAATTTATGAATTATATATCATTCTTATTTATTTCTAATTCTAAACAAGAATAAATTCAAATTTCATCGATATCTCAATTATTTTCGTGGATTTCATAGAAAAAACGACATTTTTCATTAAGATTTTAGCGAAAATGCTACTTTTTTAAATAGAAATATAAAATTTATGAATTATATATCATTCTTATTTATTTATTATTCTGAACACGAATAAATTCAAATTTCATCGATATCTCAATTATTTTTGTGGATATCATAGAAAAAACGAGATTTTTCATTAAGATTTTAGCGATAATGCTACTTTTTTAAATAGAAATATAAATTTTATGAATTATATATCATTCTTATTTATTTCTTATTCTAAACACGAATAAATTCAAATTTCATCGATATCTCAATTATTTTCGTGGATTTCATAGAAAAAACAACATTTTTCATTAAGATTTTAGCGAAAAGGCTACTTTTTTAAATAGAAATATAAATTTTATGAATTATATATCATTCTTATTTATTTCTTATTCTAAACACGAATAAATTCAAATTTCATCGATATCTCAATTATTTTCGTGGATTTCATAGAAAAAACAACATTTTTCATTAAGATTTTAGCGAAAATGCTACTTTTTTAAATAGAAATATAAATTTTATGTATTATATATCATTCTTATTTATTTCTTATTCTAAACACGAATAAATTCAAATTGCATCGAAATCTAAATTATTTTCGTGGATATCATAGAAAAAACGAGATTTTTCATTAAGATTTTAGCGAAAATGCTACTTTTTTAATTAGTAATATAAAATTTATGAATTATATATCATTCTTATTTATTTCTTATTCTGAACAGGAATAAATTCAAATTTCATCGATATCTCAATTATTTTTGTGGATATCATAGAAAAAACGAGATTTTTCATTAAGATTTTAGCGATAATGCTACTTTTTTAAATAGAAATATAAAATTTATGAATTATATATCATTCTTATTTATTTCTTATTCTAATCACGAATAAATTCAAATTGCATCGATATCTCAATTATTTTCGTGGATTTCATAGAAAAAACGAGATTTTTCATTAAGATTTTAGCGAAAATTCTACTTTTTTAATTAGAAATATAAAATTTATGAATTATATATCATTCTTATTTATTTCTTATTCAGAACACGAATAAATTCAAATTGCATCGATATCTCAATTATTTTCGTGGATTTCATAGAAAAAACGACATTTTTCATTAAGATTTTAGCGATAATGCTACTTTTTTAAATAGAAATATAAAATTTATGAATTATATATCATTCTTATTTATTTCTTATTCTAATCACGAATAAATTCAAATTGCATCGATATCTCAATTATTTTCGTGGATTTCATAGAAAAAACGAGATTTTTCGTTAAGATTTTAGCGAAAATGCTACTTTTTTAAATAGTAATATAAATTTTATGTATTATATATCATTGTTATTTATTTCTTATTCTAAACACGAATAAATTCAAATTGCATCGATATCTCAATTATTTTCGTGGATTTCATAGAAAAAAACGAGATTTTTCATTAAGATTTTAGCGAAAATGCTACTTTTTTAAATAGAAATATAAATTTTACGAATTATATATCATTCTTATTTATTTCTTATTCTAAACACGAATAAATTCAAATTTCATCGATATCTCAATTATTTTCGTGGATTTCATAGAAAAAACAACATTTTTCATTAAGATTTTAGCGAAATTGCTACTTTTTTAATTAGAAATATAAAATTTATGAATTATATATCATTCTTATTTATTTATTATTCTGAACACGAATAAATTCAAATTTCATCGATATCTCAATTATTTTTGTGGATATCATAGAAAAAACGAGATTTTTCATTAAGATTTTAGCGATAATGCTACTTTTTTAAATAGAAATATAAATTTTATGAATTATATATCATTCTTATTTATTTCTTATTCTAAACACGAATAAATTCATATTTCATCGATATCTCAATTATTTTCGTGGATTTCATAGAAAAAACAACATTTTTGATTAAGATTTTAGCGAAAAGGCTACTTTTTTAAATAGAAATATAAATTTTATGAATTATATATCATTCTTATTTATTTCTTATTCTAAACACGAATAAATTCAAATTTCATCGATATCTCAATTATTTTTGTGGATATCATAGAAAAAACGAGATTTTTCATTAAGATTTTAGCGATAATGCTACTTTTTTAAATAGAAATATAAATTTTATGAATTATATATCATTCTTATTTATTTCTTATTCTAAACACGAATAAATTCAAATTTCATCGATATCTCAATTATTTTCGTGGATTTCATAGAAAAAACAACATTTTTCATTAAGATTTTAGCGAAAATGCTTTTTTTTTAAATAGAAATATAAAATTTATGAATTATATATCATTCTTATTTATTTCTTATTCTAAACAAGAATAAATTCAAATTTCATCGATATCTCAATTATTTTCGTGGATTTCATAGAAAAAACGACATTTTTCATTAAGATTTTAGCGAAAATGCTACTTTTTTAAATATAAATATAAATTTTATGTATTATATATCATTTATATTAATTTCTTATTCTAAACACGAATAAATTCAAATTGCATCGATATCTAAATTATTTTCGTGGATTTCATAGAAAAAACGAGATTTTTCGTTAAGATTTTAGCGAAAATGCTACTTTTTTAAATAGTAATATAAATTTTATGTATTATATATCATTCTTATTTATTTCTTATTCTAATCACGAATAAATTCAAATTGCATCGAAATCTAAATTATTTTCGTGGATTTCATAGAAAAAACGAGATTTTTCATTAAGATTTTAGCGAAAATGCTACTTTTTTAAATATAAATATAAATTTTATGTATTATATATCATTCTTATTTATTTCTTATTCTAAACACGAATAAATTCAAATTGCATCGAAATCTAAATTATTTTCGTGGATTTCATAGAAAAAACGAGATTTTTCATTAAGATTTTAGCGAAAATGCTACTTTTTTAATTAGAAATATAAATTTTATGAATTATATATCATTCTTATTTATTTCTTATTCTAAACACGAATAAATTCAAATTTCATCGATATCTCAATTATTTTCGTGGATTTCATAGAAAAAACAACATTTTTCATTAAGATTTTAGCGAAAATGCTTTTTTTTTAAATAGAAATATAAAATTTATGAATTATATATCATTCTTATTTATTTCTTATTCTAAACAAGAATAAATTCAAATTGCATCGATATCTAAATTATTTTCGTGGATTTCATAGAAAAAACGAGATTTTTCATTAAGATTTTAGCGAAATTGCTACTTTTTTAAATATAAATATAAATTTTATGTATTATATATCATTCTTATTTATTTCTTATTCTAAACACGAATAAATTCAAATTGCATCGAAATCTAAATTATTTTCGTGGATTTCATAGAAAAAACGAGATTTTTCATTAAGATTTTAGCGAAAATGCTACTTTTTTAATTAGAAATATAAATTTTATGTATTATATATCATTTATATTAATTTCTTATTCTAAACACGAATAAATTCAAATTGCATCGAAATCTAAATTATTTTCGTGGATTTCATAGAAAAAACGAGATTTTTCATTAAGATTTTAGCGAAAATGCTACTTTTTTAATTAGAAATATAAATTTTATGAATTATATATCATTCTTATTTATTTCTTATTCTAAACACGAATAAATTCAAATTGCATCGATATCTAAATTATTTTCGTGGATTTCATAGAAAAAACGAGATTTTTCATTAAGATTTTAGCGAAATTGCTACTTTTTTAATTAGAAATATAAAATTTATGAATTATATATCATTCTTATTTATTTATTATTCTGAACACGAATAAATTCAAATTTCATCGATATCTCAATTATTTTTGTGGATATCATAGAAAAAACGAGATTTTTCATTAAGATTTTAGCGATAATGCTACTTTTTTAAATAGAAATATAAATTTTATGAATTATATATCATTCTTATTTATTTCTTATTCTAAACACGAATAAATTCATATTTCATCGATATCTCAATTATTTTCGTGGATTTCATAGAAAAAACAACATTTTTGATTAAGATTTTAGCGAAAAAGCTACTTTTTTAAATAGAAATATAAATTTTATGAATTATATATCATTCTTATTTATTTCTTATTCTAAACACGAATAAATTCAAATTTCATCGATATCTCAATTATTTTTGTGGATATCATAGAAAAAACGAGATTTTTCATTAAGATTTTAGCGATAATGCTACTTTTTTAAATAGAAATATAAATTTTATGAATTATATATCATTCTTATTTATTTCTTATTCTAAACACGAATAAATTCAAATTTCATCGATATCTCAATTATTTTCGTGGATTTCATAGAAAAAACAACATTTTTCATTAAGATTTTAGCGAAAATGCTTTTTTTTTAAATAGAAATATAAAATTTATGAATTATATATCATTCTTATTTATTTCTTATTCTAAACAAGAATAAATTCAAATTTCATCGATATCTCAATTATTTTCGTGGATTTCATAGAAAAAACGACATTTTTCATTAAGATTTTAGCGAAAATGCTACTTTTTTAAATATAAATATAAATTTTATGTATTATATATCATTTATATTAATTTCTTATTCTAAACACGAATAAATTCAAATTGCATCGATATCTAAATTATTTTCGTGGATTTCATAGAAAAAACGAGATTTTTCGTTAAGATTTTAGCGAAAATGCTACTTTTTTAAATAGTAATATAAATTTTATGTATTATATATCATTCTTATTTATTTCTTATTCTAATCACGAATAAATTCAAATTGCATCGAAATCTAAATTATTTTCGTGGATTTCATAGAAAAAACGAGATTTTTCATTAAGATTTTAGCGAAAATGCTACTTTTTTAAATATAAATATAAATTTTATGTATTATATATCATTCTTATTTATTTCTTATTCTAAACACGAATAAATTCAAATTGCATCGAAATCTAAATTATTTTCGTGGATTTCATAGAAAAAACGAGATTTTTCATTAAGATTTTAGCGAAAATGCTACTTTTTTAATTAGAAATATAAAATTTATGAATTATATATCATTCTTATTTATTTCTTATTCTGAACACGAATAAATTCAAATTTCATCGATATCTCAATTATTTTTGTGGATTTCATAGAAAAAACGAGATTTTTCATTAAGATGTTAGCGAAAATGCTACTTTTTTAAATAGAAATATAAAATTTATGAATTATATATCATTCTTATTTATTTCTAATTCTAAACAAGAATAAATTCAAATTTCATCGATATCTCAATTATTTTCGTGGATTTCATAGAAAAAACGACATTTTTCATTAAGATTTTAGCGAAAATGCTACTTTTTTAAATAGAAATATAAAATTTATGAATTATATATCATTCTTATTTATTTATTATTCTGAACACGAATAAATTCAAATTTCATCGATATCTCAATTATTTTTGTGGATATCATAGAAAAAACGAGATTTTTCATTAAGATTTTAGCGATAATGCTACTTTTTTAAATAGAAATATAAATTTTATGAATTATATATCATTCTTATTTATTTCTTATTCTAAACACGAATAAATTCAAATTTCATCGATATCTCAATTATTTTCGTGGATTTCATAGAAAAAACAACATTTTTCATTAAGATTTTAGCGAAAAGGCTACTTTTTTAAATAGAAATATAAATTTTATGAATTATATATCATTCTTATTTATTTCTTATTCTAAACACGAATAAATTCAAATTTCATCGATATCTCAATTATTTTCGTGGATTTCATAGAAAAAACAACATTTTTCATTAAGATTTTAGCGAAAATGCTACTTTTTTAAATAGAAATATAAATTTTATGTATTATATATCATTCTTATTTATTTCTTATTCTAAACACGAATAAATTCAAATTGCATCGAAATCTAAATTATTTTCGTGGATATCATAGAAAAAACGAGATTTTTCATTAAGATTTTAGCGAAAATGCTACTTTTTTAATTAGTAATATAAAATTTATGAATTATATATCATTCTTATTTATTTCTTATTCAGAACACGAATAAATTCAAATTGCATCGATATCTCAATTATTTTCGTGGATTTCATAGAAAAAACGACATTTTTCATTAAGATTTTAGCGAAAATGCTACTTTTTTAAATATAAATATAAATTTTATGTATTATATATCATTCTTATTTATTTCTTATTCTAAACACGAATAAATTCAAATTGCATCGATATCTAAATTATTTTCGTGGATTTCATAGAAAAAACGAGATTTTTCGTTAAGATTTTAGCGAAAATGCTACTTTTTTAAATAGTAATATAAATTTTATGTATTATATATCATTCTTATTTATTTCTTATTCTAATCACGAATAAATTCAAATTGCATCGAAATCTAAATTATTTTCGTGGATTTCATAGAAAAAACGAGATTTTTCATTAAGATTTTAGCGAAAATGCTACTTTTTTAAATATAAATATAAATTTTATGAATTATATATCATTGTTATTTATTTCTTATTCTAAACACGAATAAATTCAAATTGCATCGATATCTCAATTATTTTCGTGGATTTCATAGAAAAAAACGAGATTTTTCATTAAGATTTTAGCGAAAATGCTACTTTTTTAAATAGAAATATAAATTTTACGAATTATATATCATTCTTATTTATTTCTTATTCTAAACACGAATAAATTCAAATTTCATCGATATCTCAATTATTTTCGTGGATTTCATAGAAAAAACAACATTTTTCATTAAGATTTTAGCGAAATTGCTACTTTTTTAATTAGAAATATAAAATTTATGAATTATATATCATTCTTATTTATTTATTATTCTGAACACGAATAAATTCAAATTTCATCGATATCTCAATTATTTTTGTGGATATCATAGAAAAAACGAGATTTTTCATTAAGATTTTAGCGATAATGCTACTTTTTTAAATAGAAATATAAATTTTATGAATTATATATCATTCTTATTTATTTCTTATTCTAAACACGAATAAATTCATATTTCATCGATATCTCAATTATTTTCGTGGATTTCATAGAAAAAACAACATTTTTGATTAAGATTTTAGCGAAAAGGCTACTTTTTTAAATAGAAATATAAATTTTATGAATTATATATCATTCTTATTTATTTCTTATTCTAAACACGAATAAATTCAAATTTCATCGATATCTCAATTATTTTTGTGGATATCATAGAAAAAACGAGATTTTTCATTAAGATTTTAGCGATAATGCTACTTTTTTAAATAGAAATATAAATTTTATGAATTATATATCATTCTTATTTATTTCTTATTCTAAACACGAATAAATTCAAATTTCATCGATATCTCAATTATTTTCGTGGATTTCATAGAAAAAACAACATTTTTCATTAAGATTTTAGCGAAAATGCTTTTTTTTTAAATAGAAATATAAAATTTATGAATTATATATCATTCTTATTTATTTCTTATTCTAAACAAGAATAAATTCAAATTTCATCGATATCTCAATTATTTTCGTGGATTTCATAGAAAAAACGACATTTTTCATTAAGATTTTAGCGAAAATGCTACTTTTTTAAATATAAATATAAATTTTATGTATTATATATCATTTATATTAATTTCTTATTCTAAACACGAATAAATTCAAATTGCATCGATATCTAAATTATTTTCGTGGATTTCATAGAAAAAACGAGATTTTTCGTTAAGATTTTAGCGAAAATGCTACTTTTTTAAATAGTAATATAAATTTTATGTATTATATATCATTCTTATTTATTTCTTATTCTAATCACGAATAAATTCAAATTGCATCGAAATCTAAATTATTTTCGTGGATTTCATAGAAAAAACGAGATTTTTCATTAAGATTTTAGCGAAAATGCTACTTTTTTAAATATAAATATAAATTTTATGTATTATATATCATTCTTATTTATTTCTTATTCTAAACACGAATAAATTCAAATTGCATCGAAATCTAAATTATTTTCGTGGATTTCATAGAAAAAACGAGATTTTTCATTAAGATTTTAGCGAAAATGCTACTTTTTTAATTAGAAATATAAATTTTATGAATTATATATCATTCTTATTTATTTCTTATTCTAAACACGAATAAATTCAAATTTCATCGATATCTCAATTATTTTCGTGGATTTCATAGAAAAAACAACATTTTTCATTAAGATTTTAGCGAAAATGCTTTTTTTTTAAATAGAAATATAAAATTTATGAATTATATATCATTCTTATTTATTTCTTATTCTAAACAAGAATAAATTCAAATTGCATCGATATCTAAATTATTTTCGTGGATTTCATAGAAAAAACGAGATTTTTCATTAAGATTTTAGCGAAATTGCTACTTTTTTAAATATAAATATAAATTTTATGTATTATATATCATTCTTATTTATTTCTTATTCTAAACACGAATAAATTCAAATTGCATCGAAATCTAAATTATTTTCGTGGATTTCATAGAAAAAACGAGATTTTTCATTAAGATTTTAGCGAAAATGCTACTTTTTTAATTAGAAATATAAATTTTATGTATTATATATCATTTATATTAATTTCTTATTCTAAACACGAATAAATTCAAATTGCATCGAAATCTAAATTATTTTCGTGGATTTCATAGAAAAAACGAGATTTTTCATTAAGATTTTAGCGAAAATGCTACTTTTTTAATTAGAAATATAAATTTTATGAATTATATATCATTCTTATT
This sequence comes from Labia minor, assembly GCA_963082975.1. NCBI lineage: Eukaryota > Metazoa > Arthropoda > Insecta > Dermaptera > Spongiphoridae > Labia > Labia minor. Next base: position 64,486,566 of record OY720349.1, on the reverse strand, counting down.
TATTTCTTATTCTAAACACGAATAAATTCAAATTGCATCGATATCTAAATTATTTTCGTGGATTTCATAGAAAAAACGAGATTTTTCATTAAGATTTTAGCGAAATTGCTACTTTTTTAATTAGAAATATAAAATTTATGAATTATATATCATTCTTATTTATTTATTATTCTGAACACGAATAAATTCAAATTTCATCGATATCTCAATTATTTTCGTGGATTTCATAGAAAAAACAACATTTTTGATTAAGATTTTAGCGAAAAGGCTACTTTTTTAAATAGAAATATAAATTTTATGAATTATATATCATTCTTATTTATTTCTTATTCTAAACACGAATAAATTCAAATTTCATCGATATCTCAATTATTTTTGTGGATATCATAGAAAAAACGAGATTTTTCATTAAGATTTTAGCGATAATGCTACTTTTTTAAATAGAAATATAAATTTTATGAATTATATATCATTCTTATTTATTTCTTATTCTAAACACGAATAAATTCAAATTTCATCGATATCTCAATTATTTTCGTGGATTTCATAGAAAAAACAACATTTTTCATTAAGATTTTAGCGAAAATGCTTTTTTTTTAAATAGAAATATAAAATTTATGAATTATATATCATTCTTATTTATTTCTTATTCTAAACAAGAATAAATTCAAATTTCATCGATATCTCAATTATTTTCGTGGATTTCATAGAAAAAACGACATTTTTCATTAAGATTTTAGCGAAAATGCTACTTTTTTAAATATAAATATAAATTTTATGTATTATATATCATTTATATTAATTTCTTATTCTAAACACGAATAAATTCAAATTGCATCGATATCTAAATTATTTTCGTGGATTTCATAGAAAAAACGAGATTTTTCGTTAAGATTTTAGCGAAAATGCTACTTTTTTAAATAGTAATATAAATTTTATGTATTATATATCATTCTTATTTATTTCTTATTCTAATCACGAATAAATTCAAATTGCATCGAAATCTAAATTATTTTCGTGGATTTCATAGAAAAAACGAGATTTTTCATTAAGATTTTAGCGAAAATGCTACTTTTTTAAATATAAATATAAATTTTATGTATTATATATCATTCTTATTTATTTCTTATTCTAAACACGAATAAATTCAAATTGCATCGAAATCTAAATTATTTTCGTGGATTTCATAGAAAAAACGAGATTTTTCATTAAGATTTTAGCGAAAATGCTACTTTTTTAATTAGAAATATAAAATTTATGAATTATATATCATTCTTATTTATTTCTTATTCTGAACACGAATAAATTCAAATTTCATCGATATCTCAATTATTTTTGTGGATTTCATAGAAAAAACGAGATTTTTCATTAAGATGTTAGCGAAAATGCTACTTTTTTAAATAGAAATATAAAATTTATGAATTATATATCATTCTTATTTATTTCTAATTCTAAACAAGAATAAATTCAAATTTCATCGATATCTCAATTATTTTCGTGGATTTCATAGAAAAAACGACATTTTTCATTAAGATTTTAGCGAAAATGCTACTTTTTTAAATAGAAATATAAAATTTATGAATTATATATCATTCTTATTTATTTATTATTCTGAACACGAATAAATTCAAATTTCATCGATATCTCAATTATTTTTGTGGATATCATAGAAAAAACGAGATTTTTCATTAAGATTTTAGCGATAATGCTACTTTTTTAAATAGAAATATAAATTTTATGAATTATATATCATTCTTATTTATTTCTTATTCTAAACACGAATAAATTCAAATTTCATCGATATCTCAATTATTTTCGTGGATTTCATAGAAAAAACAACATTTTTCATTAAGATTTTAGCGAAAAGGCTACTTTTTTAAATAGAAATATAAATTTTATGAATTATATATCATTCTTATTTATTTCTTATTCTAAACACGAATAAATTCAAATTTCATCGATATCTCAATTATTTTCGTGGATTTCATAGAAAAAACAACATTTTTCATTAAGATTTTAGCGAAAATGCTACTTTTTTAAATAGAAATATAAATTTTATGTATTATATATCATTCTTATTTATTTCTTATTCTAAACACGAATAAATTCAAATTGCATCGAAATCTAAATTATTTTCGTGGATATCATAGAAAAAACGAGATTTTTCATTAAGATTTTAGCGAAAATGCTACTTTTTTAATTAGTAATATAAAATTTATGAATTATATATCATTCTTATTTATTTCTTATTCTGAACAGGAATAAATTCAAATTTCATCGATATCTCAATTATTTTTGTGGATATCATAGAAAAAACGAGATTTTTCATTAAGATTTTAGCGATAATGCTACTTTTTTAAATAGAAATATAAAATTTATGAATTATATATCATTCTTATTTATTTCTTATTCTAATCACGAATAAATTCAAATTGCATCGATATCTCAATTATTTTCGTGGATTTCATAGAAAAAACGAGATTTTTCATTAAGATTTTAGCGAAAATTCTACTTTTTTAATTAGAAATATAAAATTTATGAATTATATATCATTCTTATTTATTTCTTATTCAGAACACGAATAAATTCAAATTGCATCGATATCTCAATTATTTTCGTGGATTTCATAGAAAAAACGACATTTTTCATTAAGATTTTAGCGAAAATGCTACTTTTTTAAATATAAATATAAATTTTATGTATTATATATCATTCTTATTTATTTCTTATTCTAAACACGAATAAATTCAAATTGCATCGATATCTAAATTATTTTCGTGGATTTCATAGAAAAAACGAGATTTTTCGTTAAGATTTTAGCGAAAATGCTACTTTTTTAAATAGTAATATAAATTTTATGTATTATATATCATTCTTATTTATTTCTTATTCTAATCACGAATAAATTCAAATTGCATCGAAATCTAAATTATTTTCGTGGATTTCATAGAAAAAACGAGATTTTTCATTAAGATTTTAGCGAAAATGCTACTTTTTTAAATATAAATATAAATTTTATGAATTATATATCATTGTTATTTATTTCTTATTCTAAACACGAATAAATTCAAATTGCATCGATATCTCAATTATTTTCGTGGATTTCATAGAAAAAAACGAGATTTTTCATTAAGATTTTAGCGAAAATGCTACTTTTTTAAATAGAAATATAAATTTTACGAATTATATATCATTCTTATTTATTTCTTATTCTAAACACGAATAAATTCAAATTTCATCGATATCTCAATTATTTTCGTGGATTTCATAGAAAAAACAACATTTTTCATTAAGATTTTAGCGAAAATGCTACTTTTTTAAATAGAAATATAAATTTTATGTATTATATATCATTCTTATTTATTTCTTATTCTAAACACGAATAAATTCAAATTGCATCGAAATCTAAATTATTTTCGTGGATTTCATAGAAAAAACGAGATTTTTCATTAAGATTTTAGCGAAAATGCTACTTTTTTAATTAGAAATATAAATTTTATGAATTATATATCATTCTTATTTATTTCTTATTCTAAACACGAATAAATTCAAATTGCATCGATATCTAAATTATTTTCGTGGATTTCATAGAAAAAACGAGATTTTTCATTAAGATTTTAGCGAAATTGCTACTTTTTTAATTAGAAATATAAAATTTATGAATTATATATCATTCTTATTTATTTATTATTCTGAACACGAATAAATTCAAATTTCATCGATATCTCAATTATTTTTGTGGATATCATAGAAAAAACGAGATTTTTCATTAAGATTTTAGCGATAATGCTACTTTTTTAAATAGAAATATAAATTTTATGAATTATATATCATTCTTATTTATTTCTTATTCTAAACACGAATAAATTCATATTTCATCGATATCTCAATTATTTTCGTGGATTTCATAGAAAAAACAACATTTTTGATTAAGATTTTAGCGAAAAGGCTACTTTTTTAAATAGAAATATAAATTTTATGAATTATATATCATTCTTATTTATTTCTTATTCTAAACACGAATAAATTCAAATTTCATCGATATCTCAATTATTTTTGTGGATATCATAGAAAAAACGAGATTTTTCATTAAGATTTTAGCGATAATGCTACTTTTTTAAATAGAAATATAAATTTTATGAATTATATATCATTCTTATTTATTTCTTATTCTAAACACGAATAAATTCAAATTTCATCGATATCTCAATTATTTTCGTGGATTTCATAGAAAAAACAACATTTTTCATTAAGATTTTAGCGAAAATGCTTTTTTTTTAAATAGAAATATAAAATTTATGAATTATATATCATTCTTATTTATTTCTTATTCTAAACAAGAATAAATTCAAATTTCATCGATATCTCAATTATTTTCGTGGATTTCATAGAAAAAACGACATTTTTCATTAAGATTTTAGCGAAAATGCTACTTTTTTAAATATAAATATAAATTTTATGTATTATATATCATTTATATTAATTTCTTATTCTAAACACGAATAAATTCAAATTGCATCGATATCTAAATTATTTTCGTGGATTTCATAGAAAAAACGAGATTTTTCGTTAAGATTTTAGCGAAAATGCTACTTTTTTAAATAGTAATATAAATTTTATGTATTATATATCATTCTTATTTATTTCTTATTCTAATCACGAATAAATTCAAATTGCATCGAAATCTAAATTATTTTCGTGGATTTCATAGAAAAAACGAGATTTTTCATTAAGATTTTAGCGAAAATGCTACTTTTTTAAATATAAATATAAATTTTATGTATTATATATCATTCTTATTTATTTCTTATTCTAAACACGAATAAATTCAAATTGCATCGAAATCTAAATTATTTTCGTGGATTTCATTGAAAAAACGAGATTTTTCATTAAGATTTTAGCGAAAATGCTACTTTTTTAATTAGAAATATAAATTTTATGAATTATATATCATTCTTATTTATTTCTTATTCTAAACACGAATAAATTCAAATTTCATCGATATCTCAATTATTTTCGTGGATTTCATAGAAAAAACAACATTTTTCATTAAGATTTTAGCGAAAATGCTTTTTTTTTAAATAGAAATATAAAATTTATGAATTATATATCATTCTTATTTATTTCTTATTCTAAACAAGAATAAATTCAAATTTCATCGATATCTCAATTATTTTCGTGGATTTCATAGAAAAAACGACATTTTTCATTAAGATTTTAGCGAAAATGCTACTTTTTTAAATATAAATATAAATTTTATGTATTATATATCATTTATATTAATTTCTTATTCTAAACACGAATAAATTCAAATTGCATCGATATCTAAATTATTTTCGTGGATTTCATAGAAAAAACAACATTTTTCATTAAGATTTTAGCGAAAATGCTACTTTTTTAAATAGAAATATAAATTTTATGTATTATATATAATTCTTATTTATTTCTTATTCTAAACACGAATAAATTCAAATTGCATCGAAATCTAAATTATTTTCGTGGATTTCATAGAAAAAACGAGATTTTTCATTAAGATTTTAGCGAAAATGCTACTTTTTTAATTAGAAATATAAATTTTATGAATTATATATCATTCTTATTTATTTCTTATTCTAAACACGAATAAATTCAAATTGCATCGATATCTAAATTATTTTCGTGGATTTCATAGAAAAAACGAGATTTTTCATTAAGATTTTAGCGAAATTGCTACTTTTTTAATTAGAAATATAAAATTTATGAATTATATATCATTCTTATTTATTTATTATTCTGAACACGAATAAATTCAAATTTCATCGATATCTCAATTATTTTTGTGGATATCATAGAAAAAACGAGATTTTTCATTAAGATTTTAGCGATAATGCTACTTTTTTAAATAGAAATATAAATTTTATGAATTATATATCATTCTTATTTATTTCTTATTCTAAACACGAATAAATTCATATTTCATCGATATCTCAATTATTTTCGTGGATTTCATAGAAAAAACAACATTTTTGATTAAGATTTTAGCGAAAAGGCTACTTTTTTAAATAGAAATATAAATTTTATGAATTATATATCATTCTTATTTATTTCTTATTCTAAACACGAATAAATTCAAATTTCATCGATATCTCAATTATTTTTGTGGATATCATAGAAAAAACGAGATTTTTCATTAAGATTTTAGCGATAATGCTACTTTTTTAAATAGAAATATAAATTTTATGAATTATATATCATTCTTATTTATTTCTTATTCTAAACACGAATAAATTCAAATTTCATCGATATCTCAATTATTTTCGTGGATTTCATAGAAAAAACAACATTTTTCATTAAGATTTTAGCGAAAATGCTTTTTTTTTAAATAGAAATATAAAATTTATGAATTATATATCATTCTTATTTATTTCTTATTCTAAACAAGAATAAATTCAAATTTCATCGATATCTCAATTATTTTCGTGGATTTCATAGAAAAAACGACATTTTTCATTAAGATTTTAGCGAAAATGCTACTTTTTTAAATATAAATATAAATTTTATGTATTATATATCATTTATATTAATTTCTTATTCTAAACACGAATAAATTCAAATTGCATCGATATCTAAATTATTTTCGTGGATTTCATAGAAAAAACAACATTTTTGATTAAGATTTTAGCGAAAAGGCTACTTTTTTAAATAGAAATATAAATTTTATGAATTATATATCATTCTTATTTATTTCTTATTCTAAACACGAATAAATTCAAATTTCATCGATATCTCAATTATTTTTGTGGATATCATAGAAAAAACGAGATTTTTCATTAAGATTTTAGCGATAATGCTACTTTTTTAAATAGAAATATAAATTTTATGAATTATATATCATTCTTATTTATTTCTTATTCTAAACACGAATAAATTCAAATTTCATCGATATCTCAATTATTTTCGTGGATTTCATAGAAAAAACAACATTTTTCATTAAGATTTTAGCGAAAATGCTTTTTTTTTAAATAGAAATATAAAATTTATGAATTATATATCATTCTTATTTATTTCTTATTCTAAACAAGAATAAATTCAAATTTCATCGATATCTCAATTATTTTCGTGGATTTCATAGAAAAAACGACATTTTTCATTAAGATTTTAGCGAAAATGCTACTTTTTTAAATATAAATATAAATTTTATGTATTATATATCATTTATATTAATTTCTTATTCTAAACACGAATAAATTCAAATTGCATCGATATCTAAATTATTTTCGTGGATTTCATAGAAAAAACGAGATTTTTCGTTAAGATTTTAGCGAAAATGCTACTTTTTTAAATAGTAATATAAATTTTATGTATTATATATCATTCTTATTTATTTCTTATTCTAATCACGAATAAATTCAAATTGCATCGAAATCTAAATTATTTTCGTGGATTTCATAGAAAAAACGAGATTTTTCATTAAGATTTTAGCGAAAATGCTACTTTTTTAAATATAAATATAAATTTTATGTATTATATATCATTCTTATTTATTTCTTATTCTAAACACGAATAAATTCAAATTGCATCGAAATCTAAATTATTTTCGTGGATTTCATAGAAAAAACGAGATTTTTCATTAAGATTTTAGCGAAAATGCTACTTTTTTAATTAGAAATATAAATTTTATGAATTATATATCATTCTTATTTATTTCTTATTCTAAACACGAATAAATTCAAATTTCATCGATATCTCAATTATTTTCGTGGATTTCATAGAAAAAACAACATTTTTCATTAAGATTTTAGCGAAAATGCTTTTTTTTTAAATAGAAATATAAAATTTATGAATTATATATCATTCTTATTTATTTCTTATTCTAAACAAGAATAAATTCAAATTTCATCGATATCTCAATTATTTTCGTGGATTTCATAGAAAAAACGACATTTTTCATTAAGATTTTAGCGAAAATGCTACTTTTTTAAATATAAATATAAATTTTATGTATTATATATCATTTATATTAATTTCTTATTCTAAACACGAATAAATTCAAATTGCATCGATATCTAAATTATTTTCGTGGATTTCATAGAAAAAACAACATTTTTCATTAAGATTTTAGCGAAAATGCTACTTTTTTAAATAGAAATATAAATTTTATGTATTATATATCATTCTTATTTATTTCTTATTCTAAACACGAATAAATTCAAATTGCATCGAAATCTAAATTATTTTCGTGGATTTCATAGAAAAAACGAGATTTTTCATTAAGATTTTAGCGAAAATGCTACTTTTTTAATTAGAAATATAAATTTTATGAATTATATATCATTCTTATTTATTTCTTATTCTAAACACGAATAAATTCAAATTGCATCGATATCTAAATTATTTTCGTGGATTTCATAGAAAAAACGAGATTTTTCATTAAGATTTTAGCGAAATTGCTACTTTTTTAATTAGAAATATAAAATTTATGAATTATATATCATTCTTATTTATTTATTATTCTGAACACGAATAAATTCAAATTTCATCGATATCTCAATTATTTTTGTGGATATCATAGAAAAAACGAGATTTTTCATTAAGATTTTAGCGATAATGCTACTTTTTTAAATAGAAATATAAATTTTATGAATTATATATCATTCTTATTTATTTCTTATTCTAAACACGAATAAATTCATATTTCATCGATATCTCAATTATTTTCGTGGATTTCATAGAAAAAACAACATTTTTGATTAAGATTTTAGCGAAAAGGCTACTTTTTTAAATAGAAATATAAATTTTATGAATTATATATCATTCTTATTTATTTCTTATTCTAAACACGAATAAATTCAAATTTCATCGATATCTCAATTATTTTTGTGGATATCATAGAAAAAACGAGATTTTTCATTAAGATTTTAGCGATAATGCTACTTTTTTAAATAGAAATATAAATTTTATGAATTATATATCATTCTTATTTATTTCTTATTCTAAACACGAATAAATTCAAATTTCATCGATATCTCAATTATTTTCGTGGATTTCATAGAAAAAACAACATTTTTCATTAAGATTTTAGCGAAAATGCTTTTTTTTTAAATAGAAATATAAAATTTATGAATTATATATCATTCTTATTTATTTCTTATTCTAAACAAGAATAAATTCAAATTTCATCGATATCTCAATTATTTTCGTGGATTTCATAGAAAAAACGACATTTTTCATTAAGATTTTAGCGAAAATGCTACTTTTTTAAATATAAATATAAATTTTATGTATTATATATCATTTATATTAATTTCTTATTCTAAACACGAATAAATTCAAATTGCATCGATATCTAAATTATTTTCGTGGATTTCATAGAAAAAACGAGATTTTTCGTTAAGATTTTAGCGAAAATGCTACTTTTTTAAATAGTAATATAAATTTTATGTATTATATATCATTCTTATTTATTTCTTATTCTAATCACGAATAAATTCAAATTGCATCGAAATCTAAATTATTTTCGTGGATTTCATAGAAAAAACGAGATTTTTCATTAAGATTTTAGCGAAAATGCTACTTTTTTAAATATAAATATAAATTTTATGTATTATATATCATTCTTATTTATTTCTTATTCTAAACACGAATAAATTCAAATTGCATCGAAATCTAAATTATTTTCGTGGATTTCATAGAAAAAACGAGATTTTTCATTAAGATTTTAGCGAAAATGCTACTTTTTTAATTAGAAATATAAAATTTATGAATTATATATCATTCTTATTTATTTCTTATTCTAAACACGAATAAATTCAAATTTCATCGATATCTCAATTATTTTCGTGGATTTCATAGAAAAAACAACATTTTTCATTAAGATTTTAGCGAAAATGCTTTTTTTTTAAATAGAAATATAAAATTTATGAATTATATATCATTCTTATTTATTTCTAATTCTAAACAAGAATAAATTCAAATTTCATCGATATCTCAATTATTTTCGTGGATTTCATAGAAAAAACGACATTTTTCATTAAGATTTTAGCGAAAATGCTACTTTTTTAAATAGAAATATAAAATTTATGAATTATATATCATTCTTATTTATTTATTATTCTGAACACGAATAAATTCAAATTTCATCGATATCTCAATTATTTTTGTGGATATCATAGAAAAAACGAGATTTTTCATTAAGATTTTAGCGATAATGCTACTTTTTTAAATAGAAATATAAATTTTATGAATTATATATCATTCTTATTTATTTCTTATTCTAAACACGAATAAATTCAAATTTCATCGATATCTCAATTATTTTCGTGGATTTCATAGAAAAAACAACATTTTTCATTAAGATTTTAGCGAAAAGGCTACTTTTTTAAATAGAAATATAAATTTTATGAATTATATATCATTCTTATTTATTTCTTATTCTAAACACGAATAAATTCAAATTTCATCGATATCTCAATTATTTTCGTGGATTTCATAGAAAAAACAACATTTTTCATTAAGATTTTAGCGAAAATGCTACTTTTTTAAATAGAAATATAAATTTTATGTATTATATATCATTCTTATTTATTTCTTATTCTAAACACGAATAAATTCAAATTGCATCGAAATCTAAATTATTTTCGTGGATATCATAGAAAAAACGAGATTTTTCATTAAGATTTTAGCGAAAATGCTACTTTTTTAATTAGTAATATAAAATTTATGAATTATATATCATTCTTATTTATTTCTTATTCTGAACAGGAATAAATTCAAATTTCATCGATATCTCAATTATTTTTGTGGATATCATAGAAAAAACGAGATTTTTCATTAAGATTTTAGCGATAATGCTACTTTTTTAAATAGAAATATAAAATTTATGAATTATATATCATTCTTATTTATTTCTTATTCTAATCACGAATAAATTCAAATTGCATCGATATCTCAATTATTTTCGTGGATTTCATAGAAAAAACGAGATTTTTCATTAAGATTTTAGCGAAAATTCTACTTTTTTAATTAGAAATATAAAATTTATGAATTATATATCATTCTTATTTATTTCTTATTCAGAACACGAATAAATTCAAATTGCATCGATATCTCAATTATTTTCGTGGATTTCATAGAAAAAACGACATTTTTCATTAAGATTTTAGCGAAAATGCTACTTTTTTAAATATAAATATAAATTTTATGTATTATATATCATTCTTATTTATTTCTTATTCTAAACACGAATAAATTCAAATTGCATCGATATCTAAATTATTTTCGTGGATTTCATAGAAAAAACGAGATTTTTCGTTAAGATTTTAGCGAAAATGCTACTTTTTTAAATAGTAATATAAATTTTATGTATTATATATCATTCTTATTTATTTCTTATTCTAATCACGAATAAATTCAAATTGCATCGAAATCTAAATTATTTTCGTGGATTTCATAGAAAAAACGAGATTTTTCATTAAGATTTTAGCGAAAATGCTACTTTTTTAAATATAAATATAAATTTTATGAATTATATATCATTGTTATTTATTTCTTATTCTAAACACGAATAAATTCAAATTGCATCGATATCTAAATTATTTTCGTGGATTTCATAGAAAAAACGAGATTTTTCATTAAGATTTTAGCGAAAATGCTACTTTTTTAATTAGAAATATAAAATTTATGAATTATATATCATTCTTATTTATTTATTATTCTGAACACGAATAAATTCAAATTTCATCGATATCTCAATTATTTTTGTGGATATCATAGAAAAAACGAGATTTTTCATTAAGATTTTAGCGAAAATGCTACTTTTTTAATTAGTAATATAAAATTTATGAATTATATATCATTCTTATTTATTTCTTATTCTGAACAGGAATAAATTCAAATTTCATCGATATCTCAATTATTTTTGTGGATATCATAGAAAAAAAGAGATTTTTCATTATAATTTTAGCGATAATGCTACTTTTTTAATTAGAAATATAAAATTTATGAATTATATATCATTCTTATTTATTTCTTATTCTAAACACGAATAAATTCAAATTGCATCGATATCTCAATTATTTTCGGGGATTTCATAGAAAAAACAACATTTTTCATTAAGATTTTAGCGAAAATGCTACTTTTTTAAATAGAAATATAAAATTTATGAATTATATATCATTCTTACTTATTTCTTATTCTGAACACGAATAAATTCAAATTTCATCGATATCTCAATTATTTTTGTGGATTTCATAGAAAAAACGAGATTTTTCGTTAAGATTTTAGCGAAAATGCTACTTTTTTAAATAGAAATATAAAATTTATGTATTATATATCATTCTTATTTATTTCTTATTCTAAACAAGAATAAATTCAAATTTCATCGATATCTCAATTATTTTCGTGGATTTCATAGAAAAAACGACATTTTTCATTAAGATTTTAGCGAAAATGCTACTTTTTTAATTAGAAATATAAAATTTATGAATTATATATCATTCTTATTTATTTCTTATTCTGAACACGAATAAATTCAAATTTCATCGATATCTCAATTATTTTCGTGGAATTCATAGAAAAAACGAGATTTTTCATTATAATTTTAGCGATAATGCTACTTTTTTAAATATAAAAATAAATTTTATGAATTATATATCATTCTTATTTATTTCTTATTCTAAACACGAATAAATTCAAATTTCATCGATATCTCAATTATTTTTGTGGATTTCATAGAAAAAACCAGATTTTTCATTAAGATTTTAGCGAAAATGCTACTTTTTTAAATAGAAATATAAAATTTATGAATTATATATCATTCTTATTTATTTATTATTCTAAACACGAATAAATTCAAATTTCATCGATATCTCAATTATTTTCGAGGATTTCATAGAAAAAACGACATTTTTCATTAAGATTTTAGCGAAAATGCTACTTTTTTAAATAGAAATATAAAATTTATGAATTATATATCATTCTTATTTATTTCTTATTCTAAACACGAATAAATTCAAATTTCATCGATACCTCAATTATTTTCGTGGATTTCATAGAAAAAACAACATTTTTAATTAAGATTTTAGTGAAAATGCTACTTTTTTAATTAGAAATATAAAATTTATAAATTATATATCATTCTTATTTATTTCTTATTCTAAACACGAATAAATTCAAATTTCATCGATATCTCAATTATTTTCGTGGATTTCATAGAAAAAACATTTTTCATTAAGATTTTAGCGAAAATGCTACTTTTTTAAATAGAAATATAAATTTTATGAATTATATATCATTCTTATTTATTTCTTATTCTGAACACGAATAAATTCAAATTTCATCGATATCTCAATTATTTTCGTGGATTTCATAGAAAAAACGACATTTTTCATTAAGATTTTAGCGAAAATGTTACTTTTTTAAATAGAAATATAAATTTTATGAATTATATATCATTCTTATTTATTTATTATTCTAAACACGAATAAATTCAAATTTCATCAATATCTCAATTATTTTCGAGGATTTCATAGAAAAAACGACATTTTTCATTAAGATTTTAGCGATAATGCTACTTTTTTAAATAGACATATAAAATTTATGAATTATATATCATTCTTATTTATTTCTTATTCTAAACACGAATAAATTCAAATTGCATCGATATCTAAATTATTTTCGTGGATTTCATAGAAAAAAACGAGATTTTTCATTAAGATTTTAGCGAAAATGCTACTTTTTTAAATAGAAATATAAATTTTATGAATTATATATCATTCTTATTTATTTCTTATTCTAAACACGAATAAATTCTAATTTCATCGATATCTAAATTATTTTTGTGGATTTCATAGAAAAAACGAGATTTTTCATTAAGATTTTAGCGATAATGCTACTTTTTTAAATAGAAATATAAAATTTATGAATTATATATCATTCTTATTTATTTCTTATTCTAAACACGAATAAATTCAAATTGCATCGATATCTCAATTATTTTGGTGGATTTCATAGAAAAAACGAGATTTTTCATTAAGATTTTAGCGAAAATGCTACTTTTTTAATTAGAAATATAAAATTTATGAATTATATATCATTCTTATTTATTTCTTATTCTGAACACGAATAAATTCAAATTTCATCGATATCTCAATTATTTTCGTGGATTTCATAGAAAAAACGAGATTTTTCATTATGATTTTAGCGATAATGCTACTTTTTTAATTAGAAATATAAAATTTATGAATTTTATATCATTCTTATTTATTTCTTATTCTAAACACGAATAAATTCAAATTGCATCGATATCTCAATTATTTTCGTGGATTTCATAGAAAAAACAACATTTTTCATTAAGATTTTAGCGAAAATGCTACTTTTTTAAATAGAAATATAAATTTTATGAATTATATATCATTCTTATTTATTTCTTATTCTAAACACGAATAAATTCAAATTTCATCGATATCTCAATTATTTTCGTGGAATTCATAGAAAAAACGAGATTTTTCATTATAATTTTAGCGATAATGCTACTTTTTTAAATATAAAAATAAATTTTATGAATTATATATCATTCTTATTTATTTCTTATTCTAAACACGAATAAATTCAAATTTCATCGATATCTCAATTATTTTCGTGGATTTCATAGAAAAAACATTTTTCATTAAGATTTTAGCGAAAATGTTACTTTTTTAAATAGAAATATAAATTTTATGAATTATATATCATTCTTATTATTTCTTATTCTAAACACGAATAAATTCAAATTTCATCGATATCTCAATTATTTTCGTGGATTTCATAGAAAAAACATTTTTCATTAAGATTTTAGCGAAAATGCTACTTTTTTAAATAGAAATATAAATTTTATGAATTATATATCATTCTTATTTATTTCTTATTCTGAACACGAATAAATTCAAATTTCATCGATATCTCAATTATTTTCGTGGATTTCATAGAAAAAACGACATTTTTCATTAAGATTTTAGCGAAAATGTTACTTTTTTAAATAGAAATATAAATTTTATGAATTATATATCATTCTTATTTATTTATTATTCTAAACACGAATAAATTCAAATTTCATCGATATCTCAATTATTTTCGAGGATTTCATAGAAAAAACGACATTTTTCATTAAGATTTTATCGAAAATGCTACTTTTTTAAATAGAAATATAAATTTTATGAATTATATATCATTCTTATTTATTTCTTATTCTAAACACGAATAAATTCAAATTTCATCGATACCTCAATTATTTTCGTGGATTTCATAGAAAAAACAACATTTTTAATTAAGATTTTAGTGAAAATGCTACTTTTTTAATTAGAAATATAAAATTTATGAATTATATATCATTCTTATTTATTTCTTATTCTGAACACGAATAAATTCAAATTTCATCGATACCTCAATTATTTTTGTGGATATCATAGAAAAAACGAGATTTTTCATTAAGATTTTAGCGAAAATGCTACTTTTTTAAATAGAAATATAAAATTTATGAATTATATATCATTCTTATTTATTTCTTATTCTAAACACGAATAAATTCAAATTTCATCGATATCTCAATTATTTTCGTGGATTTCATAGAAAAAACATTTTTCATTAAGATTTTAGCGAAAATGCTACTTTTTTAAATAGAAATATAAATTTTATGAATTATATATCATTCTTATTTATTTCTTATTCTGAACACGAATAAATTCAAATTTCATCGATATCTCAATTATTTTCGTGGATTTCATAGAAAAAACGACATTTTTCATTAAGATTTTAGCGAAAATGTTACTTTTTTAAATAGAAATATAAATTTTATGAATTATATATCATTCTTATTTATTTCTTATTCTAAACACGAATAAATTCAAATTGCATAGATATCTAAATTATTTTCGTGGATTTCATAGATAAAATGACATTTTTCATTAAGATTTTAGCGAAAATGTTACTTTTTTAAATAGAAATATAAATTTTATGAATTATATATCATTCTTATTTATTTCTTATTCTAAACACGAATAAATTCAAATTTCATCGATATCTCAATTATTTTCGAGGATTTCATAGAAAAAACGACATTTTTCATTAAGATTTTATCGAAAATGCTACTTTTTTAAATAGAAATATAAAATTTATGAATTTTATATCATTCTTATTTATTTCTTATTCTAAACAAGAATAAATTCAAATTGCATCAATATCTTAAATTAAATTAAATTTAATAATTAAAGGTTTTAATTATATTTTATTTATAAATACCAGCTGTGAAGAGCGCCTTCGGCGCTCTTCACAGCTGGACGGGGGCTCGCCCCCTGTACCCCCGAGTGGTACATCGTATTTAGTTAAAAGTAGTAAAAGGTTTTCATCCATTTTGTTTCAATCATTATATTACATAAAACATTCATTTCTTTTTGTTTTCTTATTTAAAATATATTTTAATTTAATCAGTAAATTAATTATATATATTATTATTGTATATGTTATATCTATCTATTTATATAACTCAAAGATACTCTCGAAAGTTCTTGGCCACATTTCTCCAAATGTCCCTATCCTGAGCCCTTGTCCCATCTCTCTTACGTCCCTTCCTATGCGCCCATGGTCTTGATTCCCTTTGATAATAATTTTGATGTGAGATAAGCCTCTTTACTGCATGATAACAGGCGTTTCTTGATTGATACCTAGATTTAAATTCTTCTCAAATATTATTATCCTTCGTGATTACATTCAATTTTTCTACATATTCAAATTTTACATTTTCTATATTAATATTTTGTATGTTAATACTGTTCCTCTTTGTCACTAAATATTTTTTCTTATCACTATTAATTTCAAACCTCCATTAATTTTTCCTCGCTATCTGTAATTGCAATTGCCGAATCTCTTATAATATTTAAGACGTCTGCTTAGCCTAACTTTTCAATTTTTTTGTTTAATTGCATTTCGAGTGATTTTTTCCCAATTTGTGTAATCACATACTCACAACATGCAAAATATAATTGGCCCTGGGAAAAACATGGGGATTGCAAATGAACTCCGCAGCACTTGAGTGTCTGGCCCTGAGCTTTGTTGATAGTATGTTTGTTTCCTTAGAACCTTTACCTCCACAAAACATACCCACATTGCACTTTTATAATATATACCGGGACCCTGAGCCTTGGCTCGGTACTTAAGTTAAAAAAATGATTCATTATTATTGGATTTGGCTGGTAATATTAATACCTGGGACACCGAGCTCTCGCTCTACCCTTTGAAAAATATTTATATACAATTCTTTAATTATTTATTACAATTATTAAATGTTACACATTTGCATCAATCTGAATGAACTTGTGCTCCTCAATAATACTTAAATATATAATAAATATATATATTTTTTTTTCTATAGTGTTTTTTTGAAAAACTGTTTAGCGCCCCAAGTGGTAATAACACAAACAATTTTAGATGGTATAATAAGATTAATCCAAGTAATATCGTCTATTTCTATTCGACACTATTTTCACTCCTTATGGTAGCGGCCCAGTCGATGATGTTATATGGATCGTTAATTAACCATTAACCGAATCGCCATTCAAATAATAACATACAAACAGAAAAGTAGGCGTGTTGATATAAAATATATACCTGTGACACCGAACTATCACTCGACCCTTTAACCAATTTATACAATTTATTTTTATATACTTTAAAAATTTTACAATTTTTTAATTTAATCACTAAATTAATTATATATTATTATTATTATTTGTGTTTCCGGCATTTTTAAAATCGTATGATTCCTTTTTGATTTTTTTTTCATCAGCTTCGGGGTCACCACTTGTTAATTTTTAATTAATAACAACAAAGATAATTTATTTATTCTTACACTTTTTATTTAAGCCAAAGCTTTGTACATGTTAGTTTATAATAATGTTTACTAATACATCTCATTAATCAACAATTAACAATCTAATTAATTATATCAAAAAATATAAACTTAATATTTATGATAAAAATAAAATTGCCTTAAAATCTAAAATTTACAATTATTATAATTCATAATTATTTATTTTCTAATGAATTATTATTTATGTTATTATTTTATTAATTTAAAAATTAAATTATTTTTAATGCACTGCTCAATGTCGCCAAATTCAAAATCAGTGTTTGACACTACAGTTGTAATTGCATATATATATAATTGGCCTTTTTATAAAAATATATTAAGATCATATAAATTGGAATTTGTCATCCAAAGAATATCTATATTTGTTTTTATTTATAATACACGAAAACATTCAAAATTATATGAATAAATAATTTTAATTTTGATCTCATAATTGGATTTTCATTTTCAAGTAAGTAAGATGGCGGAATAGAGATAGATAGATATAACATTTACAATAATAATGTTACGGATTCGTTCTATAATAAATTGATGATGTCATTTAATTCTCCTACTATATATCGAATCGAATATAAAGATAAATCTTCAAAACGTGTGAAACAAATCAAATATATGAATATAATATAAATATAATATAATTTAATATATTTTAAATAAGAACCCAAAAACAAATAAATGTTTTATCTAATATATCCTAATTGAATATTTAGTATATAATATTTTATAATAATTACCGGAGTATAATAAATTGAATACGTCATTTAATTCTCCTATATATCGAATCGAATATAAAGATAAATCTTCTACTAAACATTGTGTAAAAAAAATCAAATATGAATATAATATAAATATTTTTAATTTTATTTTAAGAATAGATATATATATATCTCACAGGCGGTGGTTGTGACGTCATCCATATATTATAAATTTAAATTAAGAAGAACTAATAAGGATGTAGTTTTCCAGAGATGTGATCAATAAAACTCAATTTTTCTTTATAAATACTATCTTTGGTGTGAATTTCAAAAAAATCGTTAGAGCGGTTTTTGAGAACAATGAAACAAACAAACAATTTTTACTCGTATAAGAAGATAAGATATATATATATACTAATTTATGTATATATTAGTTTAATATTTTGTATTAAATTTATTTTAATAAAATTTACTGAAATATTAAATAAATAAGTTGACCTGTGGCCAGGTCCGAACCGACCGACGGTTTGAAGTAAATTAATTTCCAGCTACAGAAACAATTTCAAATAATTTTAATATATCTATTAATGTAATAAAAAACACATAGGCATATAACATAAATATTTTTAATTTTATTTTATTTATAATATATGTATATATTTATAGGTAAGGCCAGGCTGTGACGTCATGAATGGCTGGATGACGTCATATAATTTTAAATCAAGAAAAAACTAATAAATATGATTTTCCCGAGGATAAAACCAATACAAAGTGCATGATTCGTGGTGATATATAAAAAAATATCCTCATGTGAAATTTGGTGTGAAAATAACCCTTCTATTCCTATCGTCGATCGCTAATACTACCACTTCCGGTTCACGGATTTGCACCAAAAGTTGATCAATTCATCCCACTGATGCATTAAGTAAATATACCAAATTTCATCAAAATCGGTTGAGCCGTTCAGGCTGTACACATCTATACGGACGGACAGACGGACAGACGGACGGACAGACGGACAGACGGACAGACGGACGGACAGACATCATGCTAAAAATACTTTTTTCTGTTTAGAAAATGCATGATTCGTGGAGATATGTAAAAATCTCCACATGTGAAATTTGGTGTGAAAACAATACCTCCCTTACTATCGTCGGTCGGTAAAAATTTAATATCTTTTCATCATAAATATGTATTTACATTTATCTGCGTAAAATGATGACTATAATAGCTCCTTTCGACTCTTGTTTTATTTTTTCTTTACCTGAAACAAAAAAAAAAAGAAATATAAAGAAAATTTATTACGCGTATTTTATTTTGCTACTAGTACTTTATTTATTTATTTTTGTTAAATTTAAATGGATGTTTAGATTCAAATAGGGATAAATGGCTAACCATAAATATTTCTTTCATTCTAACACGAAAAAGATAGGCTTATAATGAAACAAACACGGTGAATGAATGAAGCGATGTTTATTCCTTCCCTCAACTCTCATCTATTATTCAGATAACAATTACTGGAAATGGTCCTTTCTTCCAAGCCTCCCGAAACCTCTCCACCCGTAGATTTCTCCCACTCTCTTACTCGACAAGCAACATTTCACCCTTTCACAAATGATAAGACAGAAAAACGGGGTGAAATCTTAAAGTGGAAAGAGTTTGGACCATCGAAAGTAAGAGATAAAGAATAAAAGGCAAACCTTTTGCAAATTGCAATTGTTTTCTCTGTTTTTCATAGTACCAAGAAGGAAAAAAAAAGAAGTCTTGCTAAATTATATGGTCTTTTGTTTTTCAAGTTCGAACCTTTTCTTGAACACAAAAGATTGCAATTCATCTTTGAAGATTTTTTTTTTAACTGGGGTGTCTGAAGGGAACGAAGTGGCTCAGAAAACAGACGGACATGGTTAATAGATCGTCAATGGATGATGATAACTTTCATTATGTAATTAAAATAAAATGTTTAAATGATTAATATCATAAGCTGTTGAAAATGAAACAAAAAATAAAACAACAAAAATTATTAATAAGAAGAAATAGAAAGGAAGATTAAGAGATTAATCATGAATTCATTACAGTAAATGAAAAAGATAATGTAAAAGAAAAGAGCGACGAGGAGAAAGAAAGAGTGGGGATATTTATATTCGTGACAGATGTATTCCATTCATATCCGCCATTTTAGATTTATTACCACCATTTTAGATTTGAATAAATATAAACGAAAATAGAGATAGGCCTATATATTTTTACTTTCACTTACATCTATTATATAAAATATATATATATATATATGTGGATATATTAGAAAATAAATGCGATGGACCGTCTTCATATTACATAATTTCAATCCGAGCACTTTTAATTTTATAAAAGAGTGTTCTGGGCACCATTTTATCTTCTGTTGGCTCAAATAAGCAACATTTACTATAATTACAACGAAGTAAATCGTCTATTTTATACCATTTGGAGAAATTGTCTCATCTGTACTCGGAGAAATAATCTATTAGTAATCAACATTTTTATTCTATATTCTTATCAAATTGCAAAGACAAATATTAAACTCATTCCTTTCAATTTCATAGTTATTTTGTATTAGTTTTAAGCTTTTAGTAATGTGCGTGAAGTTAGCACCGCCATTTTATAATTACAGAAAAAACGCAATTGTGCTAGGTTGTGCTAAGTTTGTGCTACGTTGTGCCGCAAACGCCAGTCACCCATCTCAAAAAACAAACCGGAAAATCAAAAAAAACCGGTTTTTTTGCTGGCACCGCCATTTTGTTTTTCCAAAAAAACAAAAATTGTGCTGGATACTATCTTGGCTACTAAACATTGTGCCGCAAACAGAACAACTCTGGCTCTTTCCGTTTAGGAGAAAAAAAATATCCAAATTTAATATTATAAGACATAGTATTAAACCTCTTATAATTTTTTCTGAGAGAGAGATAAACAAATTATGCGAGTTGTGCTAAGTTGTGCTGGTTGAATACAACAAAGTATCTTTCATTAATAAAATAAATGTTGCATAGCTTGCGAAAAAAATGGCAAAAAGTAAGATAGCAAAAACTGAAAATTTACATTTTTGAATTTTCGAAAGTTGTGCTGAATTGTGCTAGTCGACTACAACAACTTTCCCTAATGGCACAATTTCGTCAGATCAAAACTGTCCATGGTACAGCCCAAAATAGATTTTGGTTTGCCCGGTAATCATTATTTCGATCTTTAATTGCATTTTAATCTCGAACGAATACAGAAATCGAAATTCTGCGAGTTGTGCTAAGTTGTGCTGGTTGAATACAACAAAGTATCATTCATTAATAAAATAAATGTTGCATAGCTTTCGAAAGAAATGGCAAAAAGTAAGATAGCAAAAACTGAAATTTTACATTTTTGAATTTTCGAAAGTTGTGCTGAATTGTGCTAGTAGAGCACAACAACTTTCCTTAATGGCACAATTTCGTTAGATCAAAACAGTCCATGGTACAGCCCAAAATAGATTTTGGCTTGCCCTCTAATCATTATTTCGATCTTTAATTGCATTTTAATCTCGAACCGTTACAGAAATCCAAATTCTGCGAGTTGTGCTAAGTTGTGCTGGTTGAATACAACAAAGTATCATTCATTAATAAAATAAAAAGGTCGTAGCTTGCCAAAAAAATGGCAAAAAGTCACGTAGCAAAAACTGAAATTTTACATTTTTTTATTTTCGAAAGTTGTGCTGAATTGTGCTAGTCGAGTACAACAACTTTCCCTAATGGCACAATTTCGTCAGATCAAAACTGTCCATGGTACAGCCCAAAATAGATTTTGGTTTGCCCGCTAATCATTATTTCGATCTTTAATTGCATTTTAATCTCGAACAGTTACAGGAATTCAAATTCTGCGAGTTGTGCTAAGTTGTGCTGGTTGAATACAACAAAGTATCATTCATTAATAAAATAAATGTTGAATAGCTTGCGAAAAAAATGGCAAAAAGTAAGATAGCAAAAACTGAAATTTTACATTTTTGAATTTTCGAAAGTTGTGCTGAATTGTGCTAGTAGAGCACAACAACTTTCCTTAATGGCACAATTTCGTTAGATCAAAACAGTCCATGGTACAGCCCAAAATAGATTTTGGCTTGCCCTCTAATCATTATTTCGATCTTTAATTGCATTTTAATCTCGAACCGTTACAGAAATCCAAATTCTGCGAGTTGTGCTAAGTTGTGCTGGTTGAATACAACAAAGTATCATTCATTAATAAAATAAAAAGTGCGTAGCTTGCCAAAAAAATGGCAAAAAGTCACGTAGCAAAAACTGAAATTTTACATTTTTTTATTTTCGAAAGTTGTGCTGAATTGTGCTAGTCGAGTACAACAACTTTCCCTAATGGCACAATTTCGTCAGATCAAAACTGTCCATGGTACAGCCTAAAATAGATTTTGGCTTGCCCGCTAATCATTATTTCGATCTTTAATTGCATTTTAATCTCGAACCGTTACAGAAATATAAATTCTGCGAGTTGTGCTGAGTTGTGCCGACCGAGTACTAAAAGGAAATGCTGATAGTTGTATCGAAAAGTGCGTAGCTTGCCAAAAAAATGGCAAAAAGTCACGTAGCAAAAACTGAAATTTTACATTTTTGAATTTTCGAAAGTTGTGCTGAATTGTGCTAGTCGAGCACAACAACTTTCCCTAATGGCACAATTTCGTCAGATCAAAACTGTGTATGGTACAGCCCAAAATAGATTTTTCTTGTCCGCTAATCATTATTTCAATCTTTAATTGCATTTTAATCTCGAACCGTTACAGAAATCCAAATTCTGCGAGTTGTGCTAAGTTATGCTGGATGAATACAACAAAGTATCATTCATTAATAAAATAAAAGTTACGTAGCTTACCAAAAAAATGGCAAAAATTAAAGTAAAAAAACCGAAATTTTACATTTTTGTATTTTCGGAAGTTGTGCTGAATTGTGCTAGTCGAGTACAACAACTTTCCCTAATGGCACAATTTCGTCAGATCAAAACTGTCCATGGTACAGCCTAAAATAGATTTTGGTTTGCCCGGTAATCATTATTTCGATCTTTAATTGCATTTTAATCTCGAACCGTTACAGAAATTCAAATTCAGCGAGTTGTGCTGAGTTGTGCCGACCGAGTACTAAAAGGAACTGCTGATAGTTGTATCAAAAAGTGCGTAGCTTGCCAAAAAAATGGCAAAAAGTCACGTAGCAAAAACTGAAATTTTACATTTTTTTATTTTCGAAAGTTGTGCTGAATTGTGCTAGTCGAGCACAACAACTTTCCCTAATGGCACAATTTCGTCAGATCAAAACTGTCCATGGTACAGCCTAAAATAGATTTTGGTTTGCCCGGTAATCATTATTTCGATCTTTAATTGCATTTTAATCTCGAACCGTTACAGAAATTCAAATTCAGCGAGTTGTGCTGAGTTGTGCCGACCGAGTACTAAAAGGAACTGCTGATAGTTGTATCGAAAAGTGCGTAGCTTGCCAAAAAAATGGCAAAAAGTCACGTAGCAAAAACTGAAATTTTACATTTTTGAATTTTCGAAAGTTGTGCTGAATTGTGCTAGTCGAGCACAACAACTTTCCCTAATGGCACAATTTCGTCAGATCAAAACTGTGTATGGTACAGCCCAAAATAGATTTTTCTTGTCCGCTAATCATTATTTCAATCTTTAATTGCATTTTAATCTCGAACCGTTACAGAAATCCAAATTCTGCGAGTTGTGCTAAGTTATGCTGGATGAATACAACAAAGTATCATTCATTAATAAAATAAAAGTTACGTAGCTTACCAAAAAAATGGCAAAAATTAAAGTAAAAAAACCGAAATTTTACATTTTTGTATTTTCGGAAGTTGTGCTGAATTGTGCTAGTCGAGTACAACAACTTTCCCTAATGGCACAATTTCGTCAGATCAAAACTGTCCATGGTACAGCCTAAAATAGATTTTGGTTTGCCCGGTAATCATTATTTCGATCTTTAATTGCATTTTAATCTCGAACCGTTACAGAAATTCAAATTCAGCGAGTTGTGCTGAGTTGTGCCGACCGAGTACTAAAAGGAACTGCTGATAGTTGTATCAAAAAGTGCGTAGCTTGCCAAAAAAATGGCAAAAAGTCACGTAGCAAAAACTGAAATTTTACATTTTTTTATTTTCGAAAGTTGTGCTGAATTGTGCTAGTCGAGCACAACAACTTTCCCTAATGGCACAATTTCGTCAGATCAAAACTGTCCATGGTACAGCCCAAAATAGATTTTGGCTTGCCCGCTAATCATTATTTCGATCTTTAATTGCATTTTAATCTCGAACCGTTACAGAAATATAAATTCTGCGAGTTGTGCTGAGTTGTGCCGACCGAGTACTAAAAGGAAATGCTGATAGTTGTATCGAAAAGTGCGTAGCTTGCCAAAAAAATGGCAAAAAGTCACGTAGCAAAAACTGAAATTTTACATTTTTGAATTTTCGAAAGTTGTGCTGAATTGTGCTAGTCGAGCACAACAACTTTCCCTAATGGCACAATTTCGTCAGATCAAAACTGTCCATGGTACAGCCCAAAATAGATTTTTCTTGTCCGCTAATCATTATTTCAATCTTTAATTGCATTTTAATCTCGAACCGTTACAGAAATCCAAATTCTGCGAGTTGTGCTAAGTTATGCTGGATGAATACAACAAAGTATCATTCATTAATAAAATAAAAGTTACGTAGCTTACCAAAAAAATGGCAAAAATTAAAGTAAAAAAACCGAAATTTTACATTTTTGTATTTTCGGAAGTTGTGCTGAATTGTGCTAGTCGAGTACAACAACTTTCCCTAATGGCACAATTTCGTCAGATCAAAACTGTCCATGGTACAGCCTAAAATAGATTTTGGTTTGCCCGGTAATCATTATTTCGATCTTTAATTGCATTTTAATCTCGAACCGTTACAGAAATTCAAATTCAGCGAGTTGTGCTGAGTTGTGCCGACCGAGTACTAAAAGGAACTGCTGATAGTTGTATCAAAAAGTGCGTAGCTTGCCAAAAAAATGGCAAAAAGTCACGTAGCAAAAACTGAAATTTTACATTTTTTTATTTTCGAAAGTTGTGCTGAATTGTGCTAGTCGAGCACAACAACTTTCCCTAATGGCACAATTTCGTCAGATCAAAACTGTCAATGGTACAGCCCAAAATAACTTTAGGTTTGCTCGCTAATCATTATTTCGATCTTTAATTGCATGCATCTCGCGAACTATATAATATAATTATATAAATTAAATATTTTTAAAACAAAAAAATATTAATGATTTTATGTATTATTATTTTAATCAATTATGATTGAATTTGGGTTCCAAGCCAACCTCTCAGCAATACAATAACTAATAGTTTATTGGAATTTAAGATGACGAATTTCCATATAATAAAGTGGTTCGAAAGATCATTTAATCACCACTATACTAATCGACCAGAAACTAATAATATTTTATTGAAATAGTTTTAGAATCTAAATGTAATACTTCTGACATTATTATTATTTTATTGAGTTTTCTTTAATTATTATTATTTTTATTATTATTATAATTCTTATGTTACTATAATATATATGTTCGGAAGTTAGGAAATAACATATTATGATTAATTATTATGTAATTCACAAACTTGATTTTACATAAATGTTTGGATAAATTTGTATATTATAAATTTAATATTTTATTTTTATTTGTTTTATCTTCTATTATGTTTTATAATAAAATTTAAAAATGGAATATATTCCTTTTGAATCTGATTATTTAATTATGCTTTAAAAAATTATCAGTAAGAAGTTCACTCTATATCTATAAAAATAAAAGCATGTAAGTATAAGAATTTATATTTTTATGAGAAATTGCAATGAAATTTCATTGAATATTGTTTATAATGAGGTGTAATTTTAAACTGTAAATTGAAATAAAAAATCAAAAAATTGGGACCGAATTATTTACGTAAGTATACTTTATATTTATAAAATATAAACAAAAAAATTTATATATATATGAATGGTTAATGGTTAGTGTTTATGGGCCTATCATGTGCGTGACGCTAGCACCGCCATTTTATAATTACCCAAAAATTACAGTTTTTCAGTTTTTGATCTGGCCATTTTTTTGGCAAGCTACGCACTTTTCGATACAACTATCAACAGTTCCTTATAGTACTCCGTCGGCACACCTTAGCACAACTCGCAGAATTTATATTTCTGTAACGGTTCGAGATTAAAATGCAATTAAAGATCGAAATAATGATTACCGGGCAAACCAAAATGTATTTTAGGCTGTACCATGGACAGTTTTGATCTGACGAAATTGTGCCATTAGGGAAAGTTGTTGTACTCGACTAGCACAATTCAGCACAACTTCCGAAAATTCAAAAATGTAAAATTTCGGTTTTTTTACTTTAATTTTTGCCATTTTTTTGGTAAGCTACGTAACTTTTATTTTATTAATGAATGATACTTTGTTGTATTCATCCAGCATAACTTAGCACAACTCGCAGAATTTGGATTTCTGTAACGGTTCGAGATTAAAATGCAATTAAAGATTGAAATAATGATTAGCGGACAAGCAAAAATCTATTTTGGGCTGTACCATGGACAGTTTTGATCTGACGAAATTGTGCCATTAGGGAAAGTTGTTGTGCTCGACTAGCACAATTCAGCACAACTTTCGAAAATTCAAAAATGTAAAATTTCAGTTTTTGCTACGTGACTTTTTGCCATTTTTTTGGCAAGCTATGCAACATTTATTTTATTAATGAATGATACTTTGTTGTATTCAACCAGCACAACTTAGCACAACTCGCAGAATTTATATTTCTGTAACGGTTCGAGATTAAAATGAAATTAAAGATGGAAATAATGATTAGCGGGCAAGCCAAAATCTATTTTGGGCTGTACCATGGACAGTTTTGATCTAACGTAATTGTGCCATTAAGGAAAGTTGTTGTGCTCGACTAGCACAATTCAGCACAACTTTCGAAAATTCAAAAATGTAAAATTTCAGTTTTTGCTACGTGACTTTTTGCCATTTTTTTGGCAAGCTACGCAATTTTTATTTTATTAATGAATGATACTTTGTTGTATTCAACCAGCACAACTTAGCACAACTCGCAGAATTTCGATTTCTGTATTCGTTCGAGATTAAAATGCAATTAAAGATCGAAATAATGATTACCGGGCAAACCAAAATCTATTTTGGGCTGTACCATGGACAGTTTTGATCTGACGAAATTGTGCCATTAGGGAAAGTTGTTGTAGTCGACTAGCACAATTCAGCACAACTTTCGAAAATTCAAAAATGTAAATTTTCAGTTTTTGCTATCTTACTTTTTGCCATTTTTTTCGCAAGCTATGCAACATTTATTTTATTAATGAATGATACTTTGTTGTATTCAACCAGCACAACTTAGCACAACTCGCATAATTTGTTTATCTCTCTCTCTGAAAAAATTATAAGAGGTTTAATACTATGTCTTATAATATTAAATTTCGATATTTTTTTTCTCCTAAACGGAAAGAGCCAGAGTTGTTCTGTTTGCGGCACAATGTTTAGTAGCCAAGATAGTATCCAGCACAATTTTTGTTTTTTTGGAAAAACAAAATGGCGGTGCCAGCAAAAAAACCGGTTTTTTTTGATTTTCCGGTTTGTTTTTTGAGATGGGTGACTGGCGTTTGCGGCACAACGTAGCACAAACTTAGCACAACCTAGCACAATTGCGTTTTTTCTGTAATTATAAAATGGCGGTGCTAACTTCACGCACATCTTTTAGTATTTAAGTTAAAATATTAAAAAATAATTATTTTAAGATTAAATTATCTATTATCTATCATCTCTCATATCAAGAGCATAAATACATTTGTAAAATATCATAATAATTTTAAAACTTTTCTTTTTTTTAATATTTCCTTTTTAGTTATTAAGTAAAAAAGAAAAATTGATATTTCTTCTTGAAATCAAGATAATAAATAATTCTAATAATAATAAATTGTAAATAAAGGACAAAAAAATAGTAGGTGAGAAACAACCACAGAGGGCGCAAACAACTATTGTTTAATTTTTATTTTATTTTAAATGGCTATCAAATATTAATTAAATAATATTAATTTTCAAATTTAAATTAATATTTTAATATTTATTAAAAATAATAAATCTCAAAGTGTACTGAAATATAAAAACAGTAAGTACATTAAATAATTGAACGAAATCATAAACAGATTTATATGATAAAATATAAACCTTGATTAGTTTAATTTAATTAAAAATTATTTAGCTTTGAAGTTTATAATATTTTATATTTTGTTTATAATTATATGCTTTTAATTTATTAACTATTGATGAATAAATTGTTATTTAATTGTTATTAAAAAATATAATAATTTTCGCTTTTATTTCATCAATAAAAGGTTCTGATTGTTGTATTTTTCATTGTTTTTTATTTAGATTTTCAGGTTATGTACACTAGCGGCTATTTTATTAAATGATTATTATAGATATTTGTATTGCTTTTATTCATTTAATTCATTTAAATTGAATAAAGTTTAGATATTATCTACAAGATGAACAAAAGTCACGTTTTCAATTTTCAAAGTAATAATATATATATATATATATATATATATATATATATATATATATATATATACATATATTATATATGAAGAAAAAAAATGAAAGGGCACATATATACACACAGTGCCAGAAAAGGGAGAAAGAAAAAAATAATAATCTTGATTATTCCGTTTTTTTTTTCTCTATATTTTATTTGCAAAAAAGATTGTAAGTGTGTATGTGTGTGTATGTGAAGAAAAATTACTAGAATAACCTAGTTTTTATATTTTTTTTTAACTAGAGTTTTAAAAAGAATAATTTAAAAACATAACGTACGAGAGAGAAAAGAGGAGAAAGGCAGTTTAAACATAAAAGGGTTAATTACTTACATTTAGTTTAAAAGTTTTTAATAACAGAACAAATATATATATCATATATTTTATATATATTCGTCTTTATTCATTAAAGAAATTAGATGAGCAGGTGTCATTGTAGTTTTTGATTACTGTTTTTTATTTCTGATAATTTAAATTTTATCATATTAATTTTTTGAATAATATCAAATTTGAAAAATTATTCTCAAACATCTAATGATTTGCATAGAAATAACATAAAAACCATACAAAAATATTAGGCAATTTTATTAAGTAATTCTTGAATAATAAGTGACAAAATAGTGTAAACCCAAAAGGCCAGGACTTTTGGTCGACACTCCTAAATCTGCTTATTTTTATATTTAATAATTTTAAAAAAATTCTTAAAATAGAATTACAATGCCAATCTTTTGATAATTTAATAAAACACTAACTCAAATAAACAAGAAAACTATAGCTTTGTAATTTCGGTCTCATAATTTTCTTCTAAACTAATAATAAACAGCTTGGCTCCAAAACTCATAAATTCAAAAGATACATTTTGTGTACTTTGAGTGTGATTATGAAGGGAGGGTATTGATCTCCTGGAAAAGATATATAACATTTGGAGGAAAGTAATAACAAAGTTAGTTGATATTGAAGTATTAACATCGAATGTCTAACATGTTTAAGACAATGTTTATTTTTCTTAACAAGAGCACTAAATGTATTGACTGAATACCATTTAGCCACCCTTTTAGAAAAATAAGTTATATGTGCATATTATTTCTATATAATTATTATGAACAATTATTTATATTTGGAGCTTTATATCCCTCAGCACAGACCAATCAATTTCATAGAAACCTTTGGGATCTGATCGTATACCGTTTGAATCCCTTGTGATCACCTATCCAGAAACAAGCCTACCTAGATTCTCACTAAGGGAATTAATATAACACAGTATGTTCATGGTTTGTATATGGTCTGCCATTACTATTGATATTTAGAATATAAACCAACTCTCAATGGAATTAAATTATAGATTAATTTTAATAATTACTAGAAGAATATACATATGTAAGATCAAAGTGTTTAGTGTTTGGATATATTATAAAATAATATTATTTATTAAACTTAACACAAAAAGAATTTGGAAATGGTGAAGTAACTATCCAACGAATTCATAAAAATATAAGGAAATATATAGAAATATTTCAGAGAACTATTAAACTATTGTAGTTTACCAATTAAGAATTATTTGGAAAAGTTTAGTTATCTTTGTTGATTATTTTTTATTTTCATTTACAAAAATTTGACATTAACACTGTAATATCGTTTTAATGAATTTCCAAAATCTAAAAATACCATAGAAAAATAGATAAGATTTAAAGAACAATGATATATTTTAATTGATTAAATAAGAATACTTTGAGTAATTCTTATTTAATAATTATTTGATTTCATTAAATTTAT
The DNA here is from genome assembly GCA_963082975.1 of Labia minor. Classification (NCBI taxonomy): domain Eukaryota; kingdom Metazoa; phylum Arthropoda; class Insecta; order Dermaptera; family Spongiphoridae; genus Labia; species Labia minor. The sequence goes on along the minus strand of OY720349.1, from coordinate 64,455,597 downwards.
TTTTAAAGTCAAAATTTAAAGGAAGAAAATAGATTTATGAATATGTGTGAATGAATAATGGATAGAATAATTTATAACAGATCAAAGTGGATATGAATTTTCATTTCGAAAATTAATTTACCTTTATAATCGAAGTTGTCAATATAGAATATTTATAAATAACTTCAGATTTTATCTTCACCTTGTACTGATATTTTCAATTCAGTCCCTAATTTTAAGTATTTCTGTATTTTATATTTAAGTTTTATTAATGCCAATATCTCTATCCCTTTCTTTTTATGTGTTTAAATATAATATAATTTATTAGTTGTAAGAATTTGAAATTTGATCTCACTTAGAGATATAATTAGTTAATTTATAAAATAAATTATTTAATTAAAATACAACTTTGTAATTAGAATTAGAAAGAGACGGAAGAACTCCCTGTCTGTGTGTGTTTATGTGATAGTGTGAGTGAATTTATCCGAGTGTTGGACTTGTTTATTGATATTGTTGAAAAGATTATTCTTGATCGAGACATCAGAGAGAATAGACGTGTTCTATTTTGCTCAATCAGCTTTTATAAAATTTTTACGTTTCTAAATACTTTTTAACTCTCATTCGTTTCCAAATAAAATATTTAAATATTGGAATTGATCTCAACCCGTGAAGACACAAGACAACCTGGTTCTTTCGATCTTCACAAAATCTACTCATCTGGACCTCTTGGAAATCATCACGACATCATATGTCAGCCGCCATTTCCACACCACGACACGGATAAGACTTTATTTCCTTCCTTTTATTTTATTATAATTTAAGTTCTTGTTACTAATTGATATTATTTCTATTACCATTTGTAAAACTAATTAATATGATTTATTGCTTAAAATAACAAAGATTCTTGAAAGAAAATTTTCTAACGTTATTTATTTTACTTATAATAAAATTTATAAAAGTTCACATCTAATAAGCTAATCACTCTCTTCCATTGTACAACTCTTTCTCTATTTCACGCTGGAATCCTTGTTATCTGAGTGCTATATCTTTATCTGGACCACAAATTAAAATTATCTCCTTCATTCACGACCCTTGTCGAATTAGAAGGACGCCATATTTTTTCCCCTCATTTCTCCTACCTTCATTATCTTTTAAAACCTCAATTATTAATTTAAATCAGAATTACTAATTGATTTATATATAAAAGATTAATTAATGTAATTATTAATTTATTAAAATCAGTATTAATTATAATCTAATTAATTCTAAACTTATTAATTTAATTTAAATTAAATTAAATATTAATTAAATAAAAAAAAAAATTTATTTATATTAATTTTTTTTAATTGATTCTTTCCCCTTCCCCTTCCCCCCTAGAAACCCAAGAAAACCATTACATGGAGGCATCCCCCCGAGATTGTTTTAATTAAAAATAATTAAATAATTTGGCTTCTAATTTAATTGTTTTTTACCGGAGTTGAAATAGAGAGAGAGAAGACACGCAGGAAATTTTGTATTGTTAAAATTGAATTTTACATTTTTATTTGTAACTAATTTTTTTAATTTTTAAGCAATATGGCCACTGATAGTAATATTAATACGGAGGCTGATACAGAGATGTTTCAACCCCAATTATTTGATGATGTTAGCCCGATGTCTGTAGAAAGTCAATTGATTGGTCACACGGATACTCAGGTGAGTGTTGAGGCGGTTCCATGTGATAACCCTCTTAGTCAAGTGGATTTTGTCACAATAATGACAAAGTTGTTTGGCGAAATTAGAAGTGAAATAAATAAAAAATTTGATGATCAATCTCAGCTATTGAAACAGCTATTGGGAGAATTTAGAAGTGAATTAAATATAAAACTAGACAATCAAACTGAAAAATTAAATAAAAATACTAACCTTTTAAGAAATGATGTTCGAAATTTCTCTCTAAAATTAAATGGAAAATTACCACAACATAGTAATGATTTAAATAAAACACTAGAGGAACAGGAAAATAAACTAGAGAATCTTGATATGAAAGAAGAAGAAAAAGTAAATGAATCAATTGGAAAAACTGATGAAACACCCCTAGAAGAAGAAACCTCTTCTAAATCTACTCCGAAAGAGGAGAGTAAAATGTTAATTGAAATCGAAATTGATGAAAATGCTGAAGAAATGGTTTCTAAAGAAGAGAACACCGATTTTAATATAGAAAATGAAAATGAATTTGAAAAGATGGAAGTAGAAACAAAAGAAGAACTAGAAAATATACAAGAAATTAAAGAAAATACTAAAGTAATGAAAATAAAGAATCTGATAAAGAAGCAGATACTAGAAAATATTAAGTACAAATGGAAAAGAAAAATGTTTATAAAAAATCTTAAAAAATGTATAAATAACAAGAGATTGAAACCATATTTAACGAAAAAGGGAAAGCCAAAGAAGAGAATGAAGCAATGGTTTGTCAATCAAGATAATTATACATCACATTTTAAAACACTAAAATTTAAATCCCAAAATATCCTCTGGGATCGAGGAAAGAAAAGATTTAAATTAATTGCCTCGGATAAAATTTTAATTTGTCTTCATTAAAAAATTTTATGTAAATAAAAACCTTGCTTTGCCTTCTTCAATTTTAAAAAAATTTTCTAAGTTTCTTTTAACCATCCCCCTTAAAAGAATATTGAATTATCTGATGTTTTAAAGAGATTTGGTATTGGTTAAATCAAATCGAAGGACCATTTCAAATCAATAAAAAGCTCCATGGTGGAGAGAGAACTTATGAAATTAAGAACGCTCACACAAATAAAAATATCGGCAAGTATAATAGGAGGATTTTGAAACCCTTTTATTCCAATTAATAATTTTTTGTCATTTTTTTAACAAGTGTAATTTGAAGACTTTGCCTTGACATATGAGCCACCAAGCGGGTCTGTCTCTTAGTCTGTTTTGATGATTGAAATCGCTTCTATTGTGAGATGGTAAGGAGAGGTTTCTGATATTTGCGAAAAATAATATAGAAGAATTTGATGTTATAGATAATAGGATTTTTATAGAGAAACAAATGTTAAATGAAAATGAGATATGAATAATTAAAGAGAATATAAAATGCTATGAAAGCAATAAAGTATTGAATAAAGAATGAAACATGAATTCTAATTAAATTTAAGTAGAAATGAGAAAATCGAAACTGATAATTTTCCAATGGACCTGTATTACTTATTATTAAATATGAATATTGCCAGACTTGCTCTAACCTTAATGTGTCACGTTAAAGTACGATAATTATTCTGTGGGTGTCAGTGTGAACCAATTCATTGTATTTCTGCTACTTGATAATTTCTTTATAAATTGTTTTCTTAGAATCCACCATATCAAACCTCTGTATTGCCAGTATTAATTTGGTATTCTTAAAAAAAAAAGTATAAAGGGCCAAATCTCTGAAAGTTTTTTATTGTTTTGTTATATACAAATGCCAATGTAATATTTTTTAAGTATTCATAACAATTATGTTAAAAAAAAAAAAATTATATTTTTTTGTGATTTGTGAACACTTCATCTCCAAAAGAAATATTTTTTTTTTACAAAGGTGGAGGATGTACTGATATTTTCAATTCAGTCCCTAATTTTAAGTATTTCTGTATTTTATATTTAAGTTTTATTAATGCCAATATCTCTATCCCTTTCTTTTTATGTGTTTAAATATAATATAATTTATTAGTTGTAAGAATTTGAAATTTGATCTCACTTAGAGATATAATTAGTTAATTTATAAAATAAATTATTTAATTAAAATACAACTTTGTAATTAGAATTAGAAAGAGACGGAAGAACTCCCTGTCTGTGTGTGTTTATGTGATAGTGTGAGTGAATTTATCCGAGTGTTGGACTTGTTTATTGATATTGTTGAAAAGATTATTCTTGATCGAGACATCAGAGAGAATAGACGTGTTCTATTTTGCTCAATCAGCTTTTATAAAATTTTTACGTTTCTAAATACTTTTTAACTCTCATTCGTTTCCAAATAAAATATTTAAATATTGGAATTGATCTCAACCCGTGAAGACACAAGACAACCTGGTTCTTTCGATCTTCACAAAATCTACTCATCTGGACCTCTTGGAAATCATCACGACATCATATGTCAGCCGCCATTTCCACACCACGACACGGATAAGACTTTATTTCCTTCCTTTTATTTTATTATAATTTAAGTTCTTGTTACTAATTGATATTATTTCTATTACCATTTGTAAAACTAATTAATATGATTTATTGCTTAAAATAACAAAGATTCTTGAAAGAAAATTTTCTAACGTTATTTATTTTACTTATAATAAAATTTATAAAAGTTCACATCTAATAAGCTAATCACTCTCTTCCATTGTACAACTCTTTCTCTATTTCACGCTGGAATCCTTGTTATCTGAGTGCTATATCTTTATCTGGACCACAAATTAAAATTATCTCCTTCATTCACGACCCTTGTCGAATTAGAAGGACGCCATATTTTTTCCCCTCATTTCTCCTACCTTCATTATCTTTTAAAACCTCAATTATTAATTTAAATCAGAATTACTAATTGATTTATATATAAAAGATTAATTAATGTAATTATTAATTTATTAAAATCAGTATTAATTATAATCTAATTAATTCTAAACTTATTAATTTAATTTAAATTAAATTAAATATTAATTAAATAAAAAAAAAAATTTATTTATATTAATTTTTTTTAATTGATTCTTTCCCCTTCCCCTTCCCCCCTAGAAACCCAAGAAAACCTTTACAACCTGTTTATAATTTAATTTTCTTAAAGAGAAGTGTGAAAAGAAAGGACAAAAAGAAAAAGTGTCACTTCATTGGCGTTAGAGATTTTGTGGGAATTGAGGTAGGTGATGGGTCAATGGTTTCTATTAGAAATTTTCAATATTCCACCAAGTGAACAAAGCAAATACCTTTTTAGCTTACGTACCGATAAGATAAAAAGATTGAAATGAATCTTTTCAGGCAGAAGGAACGCTTACCACTAGTAATTTTATTTTTATTTTTTCCAACCCTTGAGTTTTATCAAATTATATTTTTTTGATCCATAAGAAAAAAGAAAAGAAAATATTTATAATTTTTAATTTATTTTACTTATTTTGTTATTTATTGGTAAAAAATGTTTTAATTTAAAAATTTAATAAGGCCATCGTATTTTTGATTTTAAAAATTAATATAAAAATATTTTAATTAATGTTTTAATTTTAATAATAGGTCACGTAGCAAGAATAGGTGATAATAGACTAGCCAAAAATATATTTGTGGGGCGACCTATTGGGAAGACCAAGGACGCGGGTGGGTGGACAATTAGGGAAGGGACGTGAGAGAGATGGAAGAAAATAGGGGTTGGATGGGTGGAGTTCAGGATAGGGATACTTAGAAGAATGTCGATGCAGCGGCCACGAACTTTCGAGTTCCGTAGAGCTACAGAGATAGGTAGATAAATATTTTATAATTTTAATAAATATAACTAAATTATTACTTATTCATCTATTTATAAATTTTTCTTTCCTTATTTTGCATCTTTAACCAGATGTTTAAAATATCAAAATAATGTAAATCAATTGAGGTTGGCTTGTTCAAACCCCAAACTACGATATAACAGAGTTCATCTAAAATGCAGTATTTTGATTAAAATAAATCAGTTTTCCTGAAATTATTATTATTTTTTATGATGATTGAATAGGAGGTTGGAAAGTATACAACAATGAATGTTCTAGATTGTAACGATGATTGCATGATCTCTATACATCTTTAATCATAATTAGATACATAATTAGGAAAAATATGATATGTCACGCATATAACATGAAGAGAGAATAATCAAACAATTTAATTGTGGAATAACTAATTGGTAAACCAATGGTGAGTATAACGAAAACTCGTTTGAAGGACCATATAAACCTTTATGTGATAAGGTATAGAGTGTAGGAATGAGTAATAATTTTTAAATATATATGATGGTAGAGAGAGGTCTGAAAGAGTGGGTGTAGATCAAATATTTTATTTTAAGTAAAACCAGATGAATCTCACCCACCGCTGAAAAATACCATAACAATAATGTCATTTAAAATTACATTAAATGAGAATTGAAATAAAAAAATAATTTTTAAGAATATTACTCAAATTATTTTTTAATGAAATATTGGATTTCTTCTAATGGATTAAAAATCACGGTTATTTCCGGTGCAAATTCCGGAAAATTATCAACTCTTGGTGGAAAATGAGTTTGGCACAAAGCCTAAAGACAAAGGGAAAGAATAGAGAGAGTGGGAGAAAGAGAGAATGAATGAGTTAGTGTCTTTCCTTTCCTTCCTTCTATTGCACTATTAAATTATATAAAATTATTTAGAATGATAAATAATTTAAATTTCTTCCAATAGTAAATGTAAAAAAATGTTATAATACTTTAATTATATAATTGGAATTTGTTTTTTTATACTATTTAAATTTAAAATATAAAATATTTCATTTTATCTGGGTAAACTATATTACTGGTTATTTGATATTGAAGAGAATAGTATAATTTGATGTAGATTTCTCATGGTAAGAACAAATGGAGACATCTACAATAATTATTGGGGTCAGGAACTTTTGATTTCAGCAGGTTCACGGAAAAAGAGAAATTTTTGTTGAATGCTTTTAGCTAGAACTAAAATATTTTTCATAATATCGATAGATTTTGGTTAGATTAAATGATAATTTATCTATTTTTTCATCGTTAATAATATAGGGAACATTGTTAAATAATTTATTTAAGAAATATCCGTTCAGTATATTAGATAGAATTTCATATCATTTGACAGGCTCTAATCTATAACTATAATCTATAACCGTAACTAAATTATTGGTGAATACATATAGTAAATGGGTACGAAAGAGAAGTGAAATGAAATAGAGAATAGAGAATAGAGTAAGGGAAACGAGGTCGCGTTGGATTGTTTGTGTGCAAGGGGATGAAGAGGGGATGCAAGGGGTTGGATGATTACTTCTGACCTATTCATTCATTCCGGATTTGAAACAAACAGAGCTAAAATGTTTTTTCCGTCTTTACAACCCGAGTCATAAAATTAATAATCCTTTCACGTAATTAACTATTAATACCTGATTAATAATAAATATTACAATTTATTGAACTGGAATTGTAAGCCACTTGTTACGACGTGCACCGAGGCTCAGGGGTGTATTCCGACTGAATTATAGATACGTTTATGGGGACCAACATCCCGATTAAATCAACCACCCCCGCTTCTACCACCACCAGCTGGTTATAATCCGGCGCCAGTTCGTGTATTAAAAACATATTTGCCCTGGCGACCACTCACCCTCTTCCCATAGCTCTTTTGGGCCCATTTTGGGAGGCTGCGGCGATGCGTGGCGCAATGCGTCTGTAAAGGGCTGTTGGCCACCCCTGTGGCGTTTCCGGCCCTACGCCACGCCCCAAAACACTCACTTCCGACTCTGAGTTTTTGTTCCTTCACCTTGGATTAGCAATCAAGGGAAATGAAAATAAAATATTAGAGCTGAAAGGAATATCTCATACACAAACAGGCAAACACACACACACACACACACAGACCGACACACATGAATACGCGCACGGAATCCACTTTGCCGGACACTCGCCTTTAAGACTAAAAGAACATTCAATCGATACAAATAGGACAACAAAGAAAAGATTGCATTTCTATAGAAATTCCATTTATATATCTAAAATATTAAATAGTAATAATTTTTCTCTCCTGCATCGAATTTCATTTGCATTTCAAATACTATATTAGTATAAAATTAATTAAATGAATAATTATATGTATTTTAAATATATTTCATAATATATTATGAAAATAAATTTCCATAGAATGGATTTTTTTTTTTTTTTTTTTTGAAATAAACATACTAAATCATTAATCATGATTTTAACTCATAAAAATTAGATGAAACAAATTTTATTATTAAATCTGAAAATCAGGACTACTGAATTATAAATTCCTCAAATTATTTATACATTAAAGTATTTGTTAGTTATTATTAATGAGTTTTAACCAAGAAATAGAGAGATTTCTTATCATTATAGACCTTAACATTCACCATTGTTAGCTTTAAGGTAATCAGAGAACAGAAAATTTATATTGAAACTAATGTATAGATATAGGTACATAAATAAACATTATTAAAAATTAAGTAATCGAAAATAATAATAAAATAAATCTGAATACAAAGAAATATTCAAAATATCAATTAATAAATTTGAATCTTTATAACAATTAAAAAAAAAATACCCCAGCAGAGAAATTAGAAATGTAATATTATAATTTGAGTAGTATTAATTTATATCTAAAATAAATGAAAAATATAAATATACAACAAAATTCAGTTTTAGAGAAAATTACAAATCAGTGTACTGTGAAGAAATTATTTCAAAGAAAACTTTTAATTAATTTCAATAAATTAAATTAATAAATTTCTCTGATAGCTTATTTCTAAAAATAAAAAAAAGATAAATATCAGTATTATTAGTTAATTTATTATTATTTTGAGAATGAGAGATAATAAATAAATAAGAAACCGGCAGTACTCAAATTTGTAGTACAATTACTTCTTTATAGTTCTAGGTCAAGATTCCCATTCTTACAGGTCACGTCAGTTAGTAACCTCTGAGTTTACAGGAAAAAATGTACACATCTTAAAAAGACAAAAATTTAAAACAACTCCTCTATATCCTTTGTTTAGAAAATAATATTTTAATATTTAAATAATAAATAAATCATTTGTATAGTAGTAATTAATAATTGAGTAATTAAACAAAGAATAAAAAAAGATAATATAATTTAGTCATTTTAACTGACGTTTTAGAAATTTTTTTGAATTCATAAAATACTAAAAAAATAATTTCTGTTTTTATTAGACATTATTAATTAGACAATAAAAATATTAAATAGAAAAGAAGAAATATTCAAATAAAATAAAAATAATTTTAAAAAATAAAAAATAATTTAGTAATTTTATCTAAAATAAATAATTTAAAAATTTAGAATAAATTAAATAAATTAAATAATTGAAATTAAAATAAAAACTATTATTAAATTATAATTAATATTATAATTAACATTCTTTGAGTGGGAATTGGGAGTCTCTGGAGACTAAATGAACAACATAGAGTATTATATAAATTTTAAAAATTAATTTCTGCAGGTATAAAAATTATATATTGATATTATTAAATTGATAAAATTATATATATTATGTTCAAATAGAGGTATATAAGAATATTGTGATGTAATTTCATAGTATAATCGGTTGAGCAAATTCTGAGGCTATAACATCACAATTTTCCGGCCGACATACAGACATGAAGAATTCTAAAGTCACTTTTAAATTCTAGAGGTCATGAAACGTGAAGATATGCGAAAATTTTTAAATTTATATATATAGAAAAAAAGAAGTAGAAAAAATATAGATATATAAATATATATCCCATTTATAGACTAAAAATTATAATAATTATAGTATAATTTAAAAATTAATTCGTTCTCGAATGTATAACATATTAGGGTTAATATTTGTAATATCAAAATTGAATTAGCAAATTTTACAATGAAAGATTAAGTTTTTATTTATTTATTTATTTTTTTGATAGTGAGTCAATCACCCTGAAATTGTTCTACCTATTATACATATATATATATATATATATATATATATATATATATATATATATATAAAGTATATTTGATATAAATGTTGAAGAAAAACTTTTAATATAAAAAAAAGAAAAAAAAATTGCACGAAGAAAAAAGTGATGAAAATCAAAAAGTTTAGAGTTTATAAGCTGTTACTTAAATATCTTTTAGTTTTCCTCACACATTTTTTATTTTTAGATATTTATTTATTAATTTCTTTTTTAAATATTTAATATTATATATAGGTATATAAAATTAATTAATAAATATTAAAAAATCTCCCTTTAAAGTTTATAATAAGTGAAGGGGTGAAATCTTATTATAAAAAATGAAATGTTATTATATGCTAAAAAAAAGATACCTAAGTATTGTGTTATAAGAAAATTAATAAATATACATAAACTCTTCTTACAATTTTATTTATTGTTACATTATTATTTTTCTCAATTATTAGTTTTTTTTTTTGTTTTTAAAAAATAAATCTATCAAAATGTCTGTAGTTTAGCAATCCATTTCAATTTATCATTTTTGATCCTCCCTAATATATAAATATATATAACAGCTCAATTAAGTTTAATAGAAAGACATTTCCTCTCTTATGTTCATATCTATATAATGTTTTCGAATAGTTTATTAGTTTATATTTTAAGAAAACTATCATTTATATTTTCCTTTCAAATTTCACATTAATTTTTTTTTTTTTTTTTAAGAAAAACCCAGATATTTTATTTTTATCATGAACATTTAGCCATATATTTTAAGAAATATATAGATGTATTATATATTTTATATATATATTATTATGTGAATAACAAAGTTAGTTATTCTTGGCTCTTCTCTTAATACACAATAAAGTTATTTATTGGCGTAAGAGCGATGAAACTAATTATTATAAGAATCCAAAGAGTGAATTTATATTCTTCGTTCTATATTAACTTTACTAAACAAATAATTAGTAAATAATTATAAAAATATATACTTCATTGGTTTCATTCAATTTGTTTCTATTAAAACTTTTATTTAAGGTTGTTAAATTATATGGGAATATACTAGGGTGGCCAAACATCTCGTTTTTCCGGGATTGTCTCATTTTTAGGTGTTCTGTCCCGGCGTCCCGAAAAAAGTCTTCGGGACAACCTATTATCCCGTTTTTTAAATATTTAGGACATTTTGTACTTTTTTTTCAAAATTTTTTTCAATTTGGTTCTATAAAAAACAATACTCCTCTTACTATCGTCGGTCGGTAAAAAGGTAAACCGTTTGTCCCGGTATGGTGTTTTCAAAAAATGGTCACCCTTTGTTAATAATTATATTATTATTAAAGAATTAATATAAAATAATAGGGATTATTTTATTTGATTATTATTATCATTATTATTATCATGTTTTTTCTTAATGTTAGTATTATAAATCAATTTTTATCAGAATTACACATACTTTAAATCTTCCTTTATTAATGATACAGACACTGGATACTGGACACAAAAGTAAATAAATAGAGATTTAATGTATTGTAATTTGATGAGAATTTATTTGTATTTCTGTTTTATTTCTCGTTTGATTTAATTTAAAGAGAACATCAAACGAGAGTTCTCATGTGGTTTTCTTTGTCTTGTATGTTTCTGGAATGGAATTTGAAAGATGAAGATTTAATATGAAGTATATACATATATATTTATATATATAATATATTTAAAAGTCTTACAAGAGAACTTTAATTCATCTTTGTTTCTTTTTTTTTATAAATAGATCGTTTAACATTTATATTCCCATTTATTTATGATTTTCCTAGTAATTAAATTGAATACGTTGGAGATAGAGAGAGGTACGAAATAAATCATTCCTCCACCCTACCATAAACCCCACACTGATTTAATTACAATATTGATTTTGTAATAACCGGACAAATTTTAATTGATTTCTAATTTATATTTGACAAAAAAGAACTTAGCTGTTTTTCTCATCCCACTAATAAATATTATCTTTTATTCTTTATTATAATCGAAATGTATCTTATAATTATTAAAATTATATAATTTTAAGTTAATATATATATTTTATTAGTTATAACTTATATTAAATATTCTGGTCTTAAAAACTGAGTATAATTCTTACAAGAAATTGGTGTCTTTCATGACTATTTGAAATAAATAATACGAATAAAGAAATATTTAATTTATTTAACTATTTAACTTATTTAGACATAAGATTTATTTGCTACAACACGAATTCGCTCTAACACGATTGGAAATTTTAAAAACGTATTCAATTGAAAAGGCCCGGCTCCTGTCGACTTCATTCGAGCTTTACTAATAGAAGAAGAAATTAGTGAAGCAGATTTGTTTGAAATGGCATCAAAAAAATTTAAATTAAATCGGTAATGAGAAAAATACAATGATGAGACCGGAAAAGTGATGACTAACATAATTACGAGCTTAGCTGATACTTGAAAATGATTTTTTTTTAATACAGACCCATCCTCTGAAAGGAGTGAAAAAAACGACCTTGGAAGTGACGAGGAAATTCATAATTTAAACATCCAAGTTAATAATACCCGGGATATTAATTGAACTATTTAGTAGTTTTCTTAAGAATTGACTTTTTATATTCGATCTGCTAAATTAAATTATTAAATCAAGTTTATGAATCTCATAATATTTTTTGTTTAAATTTGTTTTTGGTCACATATAAAGTTGTTTTATACGTGGGGGTGCGGGAATGTATTTTTTGGGGTGCGGGAGAAGCCCCTACCTAACCATAAAAATTATTAAATATCATTTATTAAATTTCTTATTATAAAATATTTGAAATCTGCAATAATGTCCCCAATATTGAAGCTCATAAAAATTGCTAGGAACCTAAAATGCAAGTGATGACTTACGCGTATGTCTTTCAAAAAAGTAACCTCGCTTCGCCAGTATAATAATGAACAAACAACAACAGACTAGTCATTAATAAAAATAATATTGTTTCGTATTTATATAAAATGTACAATGTTTTTCAATAAACAATAAACAATAAGTTTCGCAAAAAATGTATTTTTCTAGACTAAAAAAACTAAACCACATTTTTCAATGGGGGTGCGGAGATATATTTTGAGATTCAATGGGGTGCGACTCGCTAGAAAGGTTAAGAAACACTGGTTTAGACTAAAATAAAATGATTTGAAATAGAGTTTGAAAAAATAGTTATTTTGTATTAAAATGAAATTTTATTATTTAAATTCAATGATTACATAAATTTTTGAGGATTTTTTTGCTGAGTTATCTATGTATAATAAATAAATCGTATAAAAAGAGGTGGCGACAGGTTGTTACCAAGTTTATTTACGGGGAAACCAATTTGGAAAAAAAACCGTTTCACAGAGCAACAATATGAAAAAATATTTAGGGGAGTGGATTAGATTTCATTGGAATCACATAAAATAAGTGACATTTATCAAAATTGAGTTTTTTTCATTTTTATTTTAAATCATAGGGATTTATTAGTTTAATTTACTATTAGAAATTGTAAATATTATTAGTTTGATTAGATAATCAAACAATACCTCCCTTACTATCGTGGGTAGGTAAAAAGGAATTGATACCATCTCTCCTCAAAATACTTTCTAAAGTATTACAATTCAATGCCAGGAATTTTCCAGGTTTGAGTTCAAATCCCTCCAAGAAGTTATCCAAATACTCTCTCTATTCTTAGAATTTACAGTATTAGAATAACAGTAGTAAATACTTGAAAAAAAAATCACTTCATAATCATTTTATTTTGATATTCATATCATATAAAGAAGAAATACTGTTAAATTTATATATATATATAGTGATAATATAATAATAATTTGTTTAATTTTACAAACAATTTTTTAAGTTATATTCATGGGCCTTGTTATATCCTATTTCTCGTTTGTATGATTTTTCTGACACAATTGTTTTCTGAACAAATTATCATTTGTCTTTATATGAACTTCTATAGAAATGGAATATAAAATTAGAATTTTGAATTTCACAAGACAAAATAAAAAATAAACTTGAAAATTGAATTTTTATTCTTTATTTTAACTTTTACATTCTAATAAGATGGCAAATGATATACAAGATTGTATATTCAAATACAATTCTTCATCTTTTTCTTTCTTTTTTTTTACTATATAATGTATTACTAGTAGTAGACTTTTATTATAAAACAATATTTTCCACTTTTCTTTTCTTTTTGTTTTTAGTTACTTTTATATATGAATATAATTTTCATATTGCAATTCAAAGGCAAATGATTCAGGGTAAGAGAATAAAAAAAAAAGTTAAACAATTTAAAAACAAACAGAAGCTAGAAAAAATCTATATTTATCATTTTTCATTTCAATTCTTATTTCCCGCTCGAAAATATTATTTTTTAGTACAAATTTAATAATAATATTAATGGTTCTAAAGTTTATCGAACAAATTACTCGTAGATATTTCATAATTTGAGTTTTTGCAGAATTGAATAATCAGATCTTTATTAAACATTAAGATTTGTATTTCTTAATGTTGAAATTATAGCAGTGTTTTCCAACCTTTTCTTGTTCCATCCTGAGGGGCGTACGCCTCACTTTGGGAACTAATGAGTTATCCTATCCATAATTTCTCTCCTATTGGAGTTTGTGATGTGAACAGTGAAGGCACTTTTTCAAAAACTACTCCAAAGAAATTGTTCACCCGCTTTCAATCTGGAAAATTTCATATGAAAGATAAATTTATTTTATTTTTACATTTTAATTTTATTTCATTGATTTATGATTATATCATTAATGTGTAACGATTTAGAATTTTGACTTTGAACGATGGATTTATGTTCGAAATGTGGCTGAGAGATTCGTCTCTCTTTTTGTGTTGTATTTAACGTTGAAAAGAACTGAAGGGGGTTAAAGGGTCGTGTTTTGGGGTGAAGGGTATAGGCATCGTTCAAGAAGCGCGTCCCTTTAATAACCTGTTATTTATCAGTGATATCTAGTCTATGGCCATATTGATTGGGTTTTGAGATGGATTGTACCAATCAATAGCTGACATTTACGAGGCTAAAAAACTATTTGTTAAACAAAAAACAAAACGATCATTTAACATAAAAGAGAGGAAGAGATAGAGAGAGAGAGAGAGAAGAGAACAAAATACATAGATAGAAACATTGATAAATTCTCTATTTACTTTTGCCAACACTCTCATTCCTATCTACGTATATTTTATATAGAAGATAATTTTTATAAACGTTATTTTGTTTTAAGCATTTTTTATCATTTTTTTTATTTTTCGTTATCACATTTATTTTGATTTTATTTTAATATCACACATATTTAATTTGAAATTCAAGATTATAATACGATATCCAAATATAAAAATACATTTATATTTTTACAAAATTACATTTAATAATAGCTATAATATGGAAATTATTATTTTTTCATTTTAGTATTTTTTTCAATAATTGAGACGAGTAAAAAAGCAAAGTAAAATTGTTATTTATTAATTTAATAATCTCATTTAAATTTCTATATATTTGCAGAGAAGAAAACTTCATTTTAAATTTTATAGAAATTTATTACTTTTTATATAAATCATTAATGAAGAGAGTCATCAAAGAAACCAAGTAAATGACATCACAGGGCAGGTCAATAAGTCTGTGACTTTTTGAATGAAACATGTTTTTGGATAAAATTTTTTTATTTTTTAACGTAGTCTCCTTTGAGCTTTATACACTTCGTCCAACGTTACTCCAATTTTTTTATCCCTTCCAAAAAATAAGATTTGTCGAGACCATCAAAATAGATTTGTTTGTGAGATGATTTCTTCGTTGGAGTCAAATCTCTTTCCACCAAGCCATTTTTTCAGGTTTGGAAATAAGAAATAGTCACTCGGGGTTAAATTCGGAGAATTGAAAATTCGCTTTCTTCCATTTTCTTCTCAAATCACGAGGAAGTCTGCTATTGATAGATGTCAAACAAATACAAAAAGACCTAGTTCAAATTTCGACAGGAGTCAACTGATAGTTGCCTGCTGACCATGCAACCAATTATAAATTAAAGAAATTTTTCAGGGCCATGAATGATGTTATTGAGTAGGATTGAAGAAAAAACGTTTATTAAATGTTTTATACTATTTTATATTAAGTTGGCGAAATCATGAGAAAGAGGGATGAAGGATGGAATCGCGAATAAATAAAAAAACGAAAGAATTTAAATCTAATAAATATAATATAATTATTTTGAATAGAGATCAATAAAACCTATGTAAAAATGATGAAGTTAATAGGTTTAATAGTAGTTGCTTAATGATGTAGGTATCTATTTGAAACTTGAAGTTGAAAAAGTTTGATTTTTAAATGCAAAAGAGTACGATGCCATTTCTTTGATAATGCTGTTATTTATTATTATTACATATGAATTTAATTATTTTTCTTTTAATGTTTCTTTTTTTTACAGCTAACGACAAATAGTAATTTGATTACATTTCACAAATGTATTGAATCATTTTTCAAAAACACGTAGTATTATTGTATTTTTTAACTGTTTTCAAAATATAAATTAATTATTTAAATAGATAATGAAGTTGTTTTCTTTTTATAAGACGATTTATCTTCATTTGATATAATGAAAATTAAAAAAAAAATTAACACAGGAAGTAAAAGTCAAGTTAAGCTTTAAAGTTATATGTGTATTTATTATAGTGTAGGTGAGTGTTAAAGAAGGTTTTGGAAGAGGGTGAAGGGAGAGAGGGTGGTGTTAGTGTGTTAGTCATGATGAGATTTGAGACTTGAAAGAGCATAAAAGGCCAACGACATAAAAGATTTTCTATCATTCATCTTTCCACTGTCACCTTGTAGAGACGTTTCTTTAATAAAAAGGAACTTGCATTCACGCCCCACCCCGTGGGTTCCCATCTGGGACTGCCGTCACGCCAACTCCCCCGTCGCGGCCATCAACCCCCTCCCCCCCCATTCCAATATCGACTTTATATTAAGCATTGAAAGGCCATGTAATTGGTAAATCTTTTCCATGATGGAAAATAATAAAGCAAAAGAAAGCAGTGAGAGAAGAAAAAAAATATTGAAAGAAAAGAGAGAAACCACAGAGATGAATGAAAGTGGATAAAAAAGATAACCTCTTGAAACACCAACATTGTTACAGTTACATATAAAGTAATTGATAAGGTTGTATAATAATGATTAAATTCCATCATTCGAATACAGTAGATGCTTATAAAATACTTATTAAACAAAACTAAATTCATAGAAATGAAAGTAATAAAAATTAAATAAATAAATAAAGAGTTTATTAAGAGAATTTATTATTTATTAATATATATATATTAGTTAATATTTTATTTTATTAATGCAATAAAATAATATTTTTTATTCAATTCAATTATGCTAATAGAATAGCATTTGGTAATATAGCAGTATTAGCACTTTTGGCTATTACTATTAACAATTGGTAATAAATTGAAGTAAATGCATTGCACATTATAGTCCGAAATGTAATTTTTTATCAATTTATTATTTTATATTTAATAAATTATTTATTTAATTGTAAAGGTTTAAAAACTGGAATTATTAAATTCATATTTGACCTAAATATTTCAAGAATAGTGGTTTTAATTTAATTTTATTATACTTATATAGTTTTAATTTTTTTAATAAAACTCGTTTAATTTGATGATTATTCCGCAAATAAATAATCATAGCAATTTATTTATTTTTTACATTGCTATTAAATATTTAACAATAAATACTATGTAAAAGGGTATATTTTTGGGCGACTCACTCATCAATCATCCCATCCATTACAACTGCACGTATTGTATCCAAAGTTGGTACATAAGTGTTCCTGAAGGGCGTAGTAGTGCGACTTCTGGATATCGACCTTTGAATGGTTTTCTCATTACCATTTGTTTTTCATAATTAAATAATTTATTATTACCGAATCCTAAATCCTGAGCATTTGTTATTATAATATTTTTTTTTAGTAATTTTATTCTTATTAAATTAAACTAAAAAAATAAATAATAAAATATAAAAAAGTGAAAATTTTAATATATTGATTGAAATGAAAAGCTATTAGACACTGATTTTCAACAAAATCTTATTTATCAGAGGAGAACTAACAAAAAAATATGTAGTTTAAATAGCTAAAATAGAACTAGCCACTAAATAATATAAATATATCGATAAATCCTTACTTTCATTAAAGGACAATTTAATTAATATTAATAATTTTAAGTGGTTTTGTTAATTTCAATAAATAGAATACTCTTTTTTATTTATCAAGGCTATGGATCATGTATATTATACGATACTCTTAAAAATATTAGAATTTTAACTGATTAAATTATATATATATATATATATATATATATATGGAACGTGATTAATGACTTGTTCGAGATTGACTCTCAGTTGGATTATAGCCCAGGTTAATCAGCGTCCTAAAATCCAAGTGGCAGATTTGAGACGAAAGGGACTCTCTTTAGAAGCCCTTAGCTCCAATCAATCAACCCCGAATCTAACCTCCCAACATCATTCTCCCCATCTTCTAATATCTCTTGTCCCCTTTCATGATCCTATTCCATTCCAGACCTTTCAAAATGAAATCAACTACCACAATTTATACCCTGCCATTTTTCTTTTTCTATAGCTATTTCTAAAGAATTACATTTTTTTTCCTTTCTTAATATAATACTTAAATTTTAATTAAATAATATTATTTTACAAGTTTTTTGTTTAATTAATGGTTACTTTACTATCGCTGAAATTTTATATATTAAACTTATACGATAATGATATTATTAATTAGAACAGGATCATTACGCAGATTGTATACGATATATATATACGAGGTGTATCTAAAAAGTTCGGAGAATGGTATGATAAAAACATAAAAAGAGAATGTTAATTGTAAATACCTTTATTAACCTTTAAAATACTCTCCACTAGCCACAACACACTTCTGATAACGTTCGTATAACGCTTGAAAACTGTTGGAGAAGTCTTGATGTGGAATCGTTCTGAGAATAGCCGTCACAACTTTCAGGCCGACAATCCACAAGCAGGACACCAGAAAACACTGAAGATGCTAACAAAAGATCGACAATTGACTCTGCGACTAATAGCTGAAGAATTTGGTATTAGCAAAGACACAGAAAGTAGTTTTCTGAACGTTGTGATGGCTTTTATGAGAACGATTCCACATCAAGACTTCTCCAACAGTTTTCAACGAGTTTTATACGAACGTTGTCAAAAGTGTGTTGTGGCTAGTGGAGAGTATTTTGAAGGTTAATAAAAGTATTTACAATTAACATTCTCTTTTTATGTTTTTATCATACCATTCACCGAACTTTTTATGACACACCTCGTATATTCGAGGGTGTATCAAATGGAAACCTTAAAAGTAGTATAAAAAATTTATTTTGACAACTAAATAAAATTAACACATATCATTTTTCGACATAGTCTTCTAGACATGTTATGCACCGCTTTGGAAGCGCATGAATACCACGTTTGAAGAATTGTTTTGGTCGCGCCTGTAGCCATTCGTGCACCGCGGTTTTCAATTCTTCATCACTTTTCTGAAGTCAATTGACGAGGAACCCATCTTGCCAAAATTTTATTGAATTTCAACGCATTATGAATAATATTTTCGGACCGCTTAAAGAGACATTGGGTGGGAAGCATTTCGAAGTACAAGAAGTGAAAACGGCGGTGCACGAATGGCTTCAGGTGCGACTAAAACAGTTCTTCAAACGTGGTATTCAAGAGCTTCCAAAGTGGTGGAACACGAAAAATGATATGTGTTAATTTTATTTAGTTGTCAAAATAAATAATTTATAGTACTTTTAAGGTTTCCATTTGATACACCCTCGTATATATTATTAAAATATATAGTATACCTATTATTAAAAAACATATTTTAATAAATCTAAAGTTATAAAAAGATCAATAAAAAGTATTCTTTCTTTTGTATTGTTTATAAGAAAGTTTTCTAATACAATGTAAACAATAGAATAATATAACTAATATTATAAGTCACGAACATTTATAATGATAATTACTAATAACAATAGGAGCATTATTATTTTAAATATTTTTTTTCTTCTATTGATAAGGCTAGTCATAATTAACTAAAGGATAGAAAAAGTAAATGACTTAGCACTTTGCCAGATAGTAAAATAATATTTAGACTTGATGATAAGGTAAGGATAAAATAAAGGAATTTAAAATGATTAATTCGAATACTCTTGTTTCGATAATATAATACTCATCGTCAGCTTTTATTATACTTGTATATATTCTTCAAAAATTTATAAGTTTAGTTGTTTAGAGTTGTGATCGAAAAATCTGATTATTATTTAGATGAATTAAATAATAATTAATAATAAAAAAATAAATATATATATTTTTTCTCGAAAACTATTTGATATAAAATTATAGAAATACTATAACTTTGATCCTTTTTTAATTACTACACCCATTATTAATAATTCAATATTTTCATTTAAAAAAAGTAAAAATAACTTAATTTATAATTATTTTAATACACTCTATTTATCGTATATTTAATTATATAAAATTTATATTATTTATTTTTTTCATGAAAATAATAATTTTTTAGTTGTTTCAATTTTAAAATATTCAATTAGTATAATTGAATTTGAATTTTATAAAAATTTCTCATCGATTAATTTAAAACTGATTGTTTTTATTTATTTAATTTTTTTTTTGTTTTTATTTGGTACGAAGCTAAAATATTTTAGAATTAAACGGGAAGGACAAATAAGTACATGGAAAGCGAGTCAAGGCTTATAGATGTCAAGTAGCTAACAGAGAGAAAGAGAGGGGGAAGGGGTTTGGAAAGAGAGAAGGGGAGGGTCCTTTGGCAAGATGGAGCGCCCACCGGGGACTACTTTACGGGCCATCCTGGATTATATGAATAGACTACAGAGAAATAAGTTCGGTGGGTGGAAGGGCATATACATAAACTACATGCACTATCCTAACTCCCCACTCTTTTGCTTAAAGAATATCTTAACCTCATCTTTTATATGTGTAGAAATAAATGGATTGCAAACAGGAGACTTTCGAGAAACTCTCTACGTTGTATAATAATAGTTAATGGAAACAAAAAAAAAATATGAATATATATTTTATTCTTTAAAAATTTATTAACCATGTAGGGATTTATGAATATTTAACCAAACAAATGGTATCTGTATTCTATAGACATGTTTATAAAAAAAATATTAAAAAAAATCAATTATGAATGGAATTGAGATGGTAGAAAGGAAGGGATTACAATGATCGAG
Organism: Labia minor; assembly: GCA_963082975.1. NCBI lineage: Eukaryota > Metazoa > Arthropoda > Insecta > Dermaptera > Spongiphoridae > Labia > Labia minor. Next base: position 64,434,581 of record OY720349.1, on the reverse strand, counting down.
ATTATGACTCAAACATGACCGAGAAATTTATCTCAAAAATTCTTATCATTAGTCATTAAAATATTTTATTGAAAAGAAAATTGAATATTTCTTAGTATGTATACTTAGCTTTGCTAAAGTTATTATTTGAGGATTATAAAGATGGATATTTAATGTTATTCCCCTTTAGGACAAGAGATTGAAAATAGATTCAGAGTATTAGAAAATAATATTGTTCATGTGATAAGATCTCAGGGGATTGACCTATATTGCAAAAAACGAAATTATATGAAATCAATCCTGCTTCAAAGTCAATATTTAATATTTAATAAATTTTTTTTTTTTTTAACTTTCATTTAATAAATGTTTGTTTCAAATAGAAATGAATAAATATAAGGGCGTATGAATAAACATAGGAATAAGGCGAGGTCCATAACTTTAGGGAATAATATTAGAATCCTAAAATCAAGAATAGGACATTCAACGAGGTATGTGACTCAAATAGATGAAGTCTTTTAAAAAGATATAATCAGTGAATGGACCTTAGGCCCTGTCATAATAAAAAAATATAAAAGTAAGATAAGAGGTAATTAAGAGAAGATAGAAAATGAATAGAAATGATGTAGTCTGGTGTAAAATGACCTTTTCTTTGTAAATGTAACTAATTCTCAACCATCAAGCCTAGTTTAGACGGGGTTAGTTCTTGTCATTAGTTCAGGGGTGGGCAGATTCTTTTGAAAAAGTTGGCTCTTAATTTGATTTTTTTGAATATGTCTCTAAAAAAAAAAAAAGAAGATACATTTTTTTATTAGTGTTTTCGAAATATGGTTCTCCGGCCCGGAAGACATTTTGAAAATTTCATTTTGGCCCGCGCTTAAAAGATTTACCCACCCCCGTGTAAACTATGCTTCACTCTCGTTCCCACCTCCCTCATCTCATAACGACAAAAACTCACTCTTACTCATATTATTAGATATTAATTTCATTAGATATTAAACTTTTTCTTAAATTTTCTTTTATTTTTCTTCCTATACAAGATAATTGTTTTAAAATTTTAGCTATGTGAGGGATATATTTCTAGAAAATCAGTTAAAGGTATTAAAAAATTTGAAGTGCCTTATATACGTGAATATTGTATATAGGGAGAGTGAGAGAGAAAGATGGAGGAAAATATTTAAATTTATTTATTTTATAAATAAATGAATAATAACTCAATGAAAATAGAAAAATAAACATTATTTTTAATGGCGTAGCGAATGATTTCTAATGTATTTGTTTAGGTATAAAATCCTAATGTATATATGTAGTATAGTATAATATAAAAGTTTCATTAAATGAAAGATGTTGAAAAAACGGGCAATAAAATAATTATTTGCTTTGAACGTTTATTTCATTTCTTTGATTTATTTTTTTATATTTAAATATATTTTAAAAGCACCTTTCACACAACGAACAAATGCAAATTGAATTTTTTGTTCTATCCATTTTAAATAAAGAAAAAAAAAACATTTCCGGATGGTGATTGTGGATCGAAATCTATAAAACTGGATATTCTCCAGGTTTCTTATATACTATATACTATATTTTCCTTTACTATCCCAAAGACTATAAACCTTCAGTATACTTTTTTTTTTTTATTATTTTCTATCTTTAAAATTTTTCGAAATCTTACGACCAGATTAAACCATTTATGGCTCAAGGAATTATTATTATTATTACTAGTATTATTATTATCTTTATTCTTTGGTTCTGAATTGGATGGAGGTGCTTTTTGAGTGTAATAGAAATGGAGGGTGGTTTTGCAAATAAAATATAAAATAAACTAAAGGAATCCTTGAGTAACACTCTTTTTGATGAACCATTTTTTATAGTTTGTCTTTATTATTTCCCATTCATTTTTAGAATTTTTAGATTTTTTTTTAACATTTTATATCTTTATTTTAATAAGATTAATGACTAATAATATTTTAGGTACATTTAATTTAATCGAATGTAAAAAAAAATTACTTAATTATTTAAAACTTAAAAATTTTTTTTATTAATATATCTTTATTAAATATTTATAAATTAATTATTAAATATTAAGTAAAAGTAACATAATAAAATATAGTTAATCATTAAAATAAAAAAAATATTAAAATAATAAATTATTTATATTATAATTTCAAATATTAATTATGTTTTTTTTTTTAAATATTTTGTTTATTTCACTTGTAAATTATGATCAAATTATTCGAATTCATATAATTTAAATTTACATAATATATTACTTTATTTAATATACCGATTGTTTTACTTTAATTTAATAAATTTTTGTTTCTAATATGTACTGAATAAATATATAAATGAATTGTATGAATAAACAAATGTAAAGCGTTGTCAATAGGGATCGACATAATAATGTTAAAAAAGAGGATATTTCAATGGTCGGGACATAAGCGATTAAAGATTACTCAGAGATTTATTTATAGGAAGACCAATCGGTCAGTGGATAGACAATATAAGATGTAAGGGAATTAGGAGAAGATAGAAATTGAATGGAGGTGGTTTTCTATGGAAAGAATGTTGGAAAAATGTAGTTGTTGCGGTCAGTAACTTTTGAGTAAAACCACAAGGTAATATTGAATTAAATTTATTTCATAATAAAGTGTTAAATGTTAATGTTAGGCCAATTGATAATGGTTCATTATTCTCAATAAGACGCTGACATATAATCCATATATAAATAATAAAAATCCTTTTGAAAATGTATATATATTAATTATAATTAAATATATATCTTAAATAAATTAATATTTAAAGAAAAAGAATATTATTGAAAATGTAAAAGAAATTTCGTATTGAAATGTTGTTTTCATTATGTGAATTAATGAATGTTGATCATTTCTATTCTCGCTTGGTTTGTAAACAAAGAACAGCGATTGTTCCCTAAACGATGAAAACCTTTTAATGACGATAATAATCTTTTAGAATGTCTTCAGGCTTACTTCCCCGTTCCCTTCTTGAATTTCCATTTCGAGGTTTTACATTGCTTTAGAAAAATTCGTTAAAGAATACGAAAAAAGAAAAAAGAACACGAACGAATTTTCTTAAATGTATTCGGGATTCTATACTAAGAGTGAACTCCCTTTTACTCTAATGGATGCCCCCGTATTCCATCTGGCCGGGATAATAATATTATTATATCTCTATTTTCATTACGAAATCCATGACATTTCGTTCAATAGTATTTTAAAAGAGGTATCGAATAAGCTTTTAGCTGTTTTATGGATAAAACACGACCATAAAGAGGCAGACCCCTACCTCAAAATCCACCCCCCCCCCCCCCCCCCGTGTCTCTGTAGTCGATCTTCGCAGTTCAATGTTAAAATTAATGGATTCTTTGTTTGTAGACTTTGACGGAGATGATGAACTAACTCTTCGTCTTTACCCCACTCCTCTTACTCGCTCCACAGCATCCTTCCACCCCTATTCATGCTTTAGTAATCAAGAGAAGATGTCAGAAATTGACGAATATTTATATTAAAACTTTGAAGAAAACTCGTTAAGGGTAGTAATATTTAAGACATTTTCCCGTCGTATCAATTTTTTTTTTTTAAATTCTAAAAATTATTTTAGATTATTAGATATGTTAATTAAATTTTTGTCTACAATTCATATATAAATAATCATTCATTTTTAATTAAAGGATATAAATTTAAGATTTCAATGTTTATTTATTTATTTTTAAAATTTACTTTGTATTTATTATAGAATAAATATATAATTAATTTTTAAAGAATTTTTTATGTTTAAATTAATTTTTTTCAATCTTATCTTATCTTGGATTAATTTATTAACCATAATAATCCTTACAATTTAAACATACCTAAAAAAAATTATTTCTATTCTTTCTTGTAGTGTAAAACATATAGTATAGAATATAGAATATAATAATTTAAATATTATTATTCAAAACATTTTAATAATTATCGAAATTTATTCTGAAAGTTTTAATAACATAAAATGCATATTGAATCCGAACGATATTTTCCTTTTAAAGTATAAAGAATAGAATAAAGGAGAGAGAGAGAATAAAGATATCGAATGAAGTACCGAGTGAGAGAAAGAAGTGATTGGGTGAGTGAAAGGATGATTTTCTTCTTTCTGAGAATAATCTCCATTTAAATTGTAAATAAAATTTAAGATATTAAGAGAGGGATGTTGAAAAGAACCATTATTTGTATTGAATGGCTCCTGTGCAGTCACTGTAATCATTTTTCATCACACAACTTGCTACTAATCATTATAACACTTAGTATACTAGATATAGTTGTAATTGGATATTTGCATAATATAATTTTTAAGGGGCCCCTCTGTATAGTAGTTTATTTAATTATTATATTAGAATAATCCTATTTTTCAAACCTAAAACATTTGGTAAGAAATAACTTTATTTAAAAAAAAAGATATATTATTATAATTGTAAATCATTTTTATAGTTTTTATATTCTTGCTTTTAATTCTTAATTTTTTACCATGAGCCTCTTATAAAATATTATATATATATTGTATAAATCAATATTTTATAATAATTAGAAAAGTTATTTGGGCTTAAATGAAATCGAAACAAATCTTATTTCTCACTTTATAAACACAAAAACTTATTATATATAATATATAATATATTAATAAATAAATATATATATATATATATATCAGCTGGTTCCCTTCCTCTTAATCCCCTTCTCCGGCATCCAACCATTCTACTTCTCGTATACGAGAGATCAAACAACCACTTTAGTACTTTCTAGATAAAAGTTGGAGGGGTGTTGGGGGATCTTTTAATTAGAACAAACTTTTCACCAGAGTCTAATATTTCATCTTCACGACGATCAAATTCTATAAACATCGTGCTCAACTAATTAAAATTTTGTTGGATAGAGCGAATAAAAAAAATAAGATAATAAATAAATAAATAAATAAAAAGTAAGTAAAAAGAGGGGTGTTTTAATCAAAGCTTTTATATTCATGGAGAAAAATAAGACACTTTGAAAATTTTTAGAAAAAAAATAATTTATAATATAATTATTTTTTTAATATGTAGCATCAAAATTAAAAAATTCTTCAGAATTGGAAACTTATTAACATAGATATTAAAAAATATTAATTTTATTTGGAAAAATTCTGTATATATTTTTATCTAGTTTCGAATATTACTATCTCGCCAGAGATAGTATTGCGATCATGAAAATTTTCGATGTTGAGATTTTGATGTTTTTATACGTTTTGAAGGTTCCTGAATCATTTTCACTAAGGTTGAGAAAAATGTCTGTGTGTGTGTGTGTATGTGTGTGTGTGTGTGTATGTATGTAGACAAGATTACGCAAAAACGGTTTGAGCTAGAATGATGAAATTTGGTACATGGACATTATTCAAAATTCATAGTTTTCTATCAACTTTTGAGAAATGTAGCTCAACCGGAAGAGGGTCATTACCTACAACGTTTTGATTTTTTTTCCTCTAAAGTGACCGTAAAAATAAAAATATATGTTTGATAATTTTTCACATGATTAATAATTGTATAAAACTGCTATATATAGAATTTCAGCATGATTGAATTGCTGAAAGTACCAGAATTAATTTTTTAACACTGCAAATCTCACGCGCCAACACGTGCCATGGTGCCATTATTAAAAAGCCAAACATGCGCTGGTTTAATATTTATTATTTATAATTTATAATTAATTAAATTTAATTTAAATATAATATATTATGTTATTTAATCCAATTCAAATTGCGAGATAGTCGAGTGGAGACACTCCAGCTAATTTTTATTTTAATTTAATAAAAATTATTTACAATTTCATATTTTGTATATTTTATATTTTATATGTATTTTTTTTATTCTTAAATAAATAAATATAAAAATATAATTATTTAAATAAACATAAAACATTCAATATTCAAAATGTATGAAAAGAGCTTAAGATATCCTTAGGCAAAAAAAAAAATTAAAAAAAAAAATTAAGTTTAATGACGTTTCTTTATACAATTGTTGATAAAAGATGAACTAAAGAAATATGACTAATGAAATTACAAATTTTTCTTATCCCATTCGAGTTAAATTAATCATAATCGTGTCAATTTTTTAAAATAGAAATGGATAGCTAAGAATATAAATATATATATATATATATATATATATATGTATGAATAAAAATTTGGGCCCTAAAAAGGACTGTGGAAAGATTGAATCGGATCTAACAGGTTACCTATTTTTATAATATATATTATATTGTATCTTCTATAAATATTTTAATAATAAATAAATTTTCTAAAAAAACGAAACCAAAGTCTATAATTATAAAAAATAAAACAACCCTAGACAACCACCCAAAGAACATTTAAAACCTCATATGGTATAGATAGTATATTTTTTTTGGAGCAATTGTATAAAATTAGTTTGCAAATCATTCAATCAACTGTATAGATAATAATATGAGACGTTTGTATTGAATACGATTGATACATATAAATTTAAGACGGATAAGTTAGCTGACTCCACCCCCAAATTAAACAACTTAACCTTCAATCTATTCCCATAAACTCTCCCAACATGTCTCTGTTACGTTGTATTTCAGTAGACCCACCCTCATCGTTCCTCTCCCATCCCCTCCGACACCAAAAACAAACAATTACACTTTGATTGATTGCTACTCAACCTATAGGGGTTGAAGGAGAAACTCTTGAGACGACCCTCTCGAGTCCTTTGCATGGAATCAATAGCTGAGCCACCTGGGTACATAGCGATTCCCCCTTCCCCCTCCCCTCCCCTCCCAAACCCCTTCCTTTTCTATGGTCCATACAAATCCCAGCAAGGGAATTCCATTAATTAAACCAATATCAGTGATTAATAAAGAATGATATCGATGACATGGATAATAATTTATTAATCTCATTGATTTATTTACTGAATCTTTCATTCAGTAAATATCGCGGCTAAAAAATAGCGTTTATAAATACCGAGGCAGATTTATTTTCCAATAAGCTAACTAAATAGATTGTACATCAGACTAAATAAAATTTGCTTTTATAATTTTTAAAAAGAAATATTTGTTGAAATTGAAATGAAATTGTTATAAGATTAAGAGAGAAAAAAATATCTACTTTTAACTATTTGAATATTTAAGTTTACAAGTATGTTAGTACAATTTTTTTTTAAAGAATTGTATCAAACAAATAAGAAAAATGTAAAAAATAAAAAAATAAGCAAGTGCTTGAAACAAAGAGACCATTTGAAGAGAGAAGAGGTGATTGTAATAACCTTTTTATTTTAAAATGACTTCTCTTACTTACCATACAAAATTAAATGCACAATTTTTAAAACTACAAATTTTAATAATTTACTATTACTAAGTGAATTTATTGTTATATTTTAAAGTCTTATTCTAAAGTATTATATAATATACGCATATATGTACAATAATATATATTTAATACTATTAAAAAATAACTTAAAATTGCTTTTAGTTTAATTTAATTTTAATGAAATATTTAGTAAATATGTAAAAGTTAATTATATCTCTATTTAATTAAAATTTATACTTATTTTTTGTGTTAACAAAAGGTAAAAGTTGAAAAGTTAAAATTGCAAAATTTTTTTATTAATTTATTGTTGATAAATCCTCACATATTCATATATATAAAAATTTAGTTTAATAAACTTTTTATTGCTAAATCAGATTATAGATAGAATGTATATATAATACTTAAAATAAAATAAAAAGCTATATATAAATGGTATAAGAAAATATGATTTAAATTCCTTTTTATAAGGATGCATTCAGTACTCCCCGTTCTTTTAAAGATTTTCTTTATTTATTAAAATATGCATTTTAGTATCAAAAATTATTTTGTATTAATTCTATTTTTTGTTAATATAATTTCTGATCAGCATTGTTATTTGGTGAAAATCCTAAAAAAAAGTTTGTACTTCTTTCTTTTTTAATTCCAAATATTGGCATTATAAAATGAAATAAGAATATATTATAATATCAATTCAGTTAATTAGAAAAGTTTTATTACAATTTTTAGGTAAGTTATATTTATTGTATTGAATAAGTTTATTTTTTTTTTTGGAAAATTTTATTCGAATATATTAAATTAAAATTTTTAATTGACAAATCAAAATTAATACAAAGAATTTTATTAATTATTAGTTTTAGATATATTATATTTTGGAGCGAGAAAAATGTTGTAAGGAGTGATAAAAAGACTTACAATTTAATATGAAGAATCAGAATCTGGATTCTTACCTGAAAAAAGAAAAAAAAGTTAATTATTTTAAATTTGGTAATTTATTAAAATACAATTTAAAAGTTACAAATATACCTAAGTTGATAAAGAAATTTAACGTAAATAGGAATACCTAAATATGCCTAAATATAGATATAGATAGATAGGCTTTTTAATAATACTTGTTTATTGAGTCTATGAATAGTAAATAATAATAAATGAAATATAAAGAATGTTAAAGAATCAACTATTATAAAGAGATTATTGAATAAAACTAAATTTTATTAACTTGAAGGATACTCGCAAGGATAGCTAAAATTGAAAAGCACGCTCTCAGTGGGAGTATTGTGAACTATTTTTTGACACGAATCGTGTCTTATCAGATTTACCATTCAATCATTGATATTATGTATTTTTTGGTAGGGTAGGGGCAACTTACGAAATTAAATAATTAAATTATCTCTAGATTATCTTAATATTTATATAAAAAGCTTTAAGAGTTTAAACAACGTCACATAAGAACGCACAAAAAATAGTATAGTATAATACAGAGGTTTCCAAACTTTTCTGGTTTGCGACTCCCTAAATAATCGGATTTTTTCCGAGGCTCCCTTAATACATCCGATTTTTATATAAATTTTTACTAACCTTTTTTTTAGAACCATATTGAAAAAAATTTAAAAATAATCGAAAATGTTCAAAAGTTTCCCCACAAAATCATCTTACCTTTTATTTTCTTTTTAGAACCAAAAAATTTCAAGTATTAGAAAATTTTTTCACGGCTCTCTTGTGACGGCATCGCGGCTCACAGTTTGGGAATCACTGGTATAATATATTAATATATAGATATAATAAATACTGTTAATTTCTTTAGGAAACTCAAAATAAATGGATAAAAAGTTAATAAAAGATTGGTGAAACGAGAAGGTGAAATTTTCAAATGGGTTTGGGTGGTGTAGAAGAAAAAACGTTTCCACTCTTCATTTCTTTTTCAACCTTTGTTGACCATCAAAAAACAAACGTTTTTAACGTTATGTGAAAATAAAAAATATCTTATGGGATAAAAAAATAGTCTTTTAGATAATAGGTGATGAGCAATCTAAACATAGGTCGTTGGTCGTGAATTTTTCTACAATAAACGATTTGTATTGAGTGATGTAATCAAAAGTTTGATCAAATAAAAATAACAAATATTTTTTTCTAATTCCAAAAATAAAAATAATGAATGTTTTGACCATAATTCAAAACAAAAATAAAAAACACTAAAATTTATGACTTATAAAACATGTTATCTATCTTCTTCTTCTATATACTTATATAAAAATGAAATGTTTGTAAGTGGCGTTTTACAGAGCTGTTGATTGGTCGAGGGATCCACAAGAGGCGGAGATATAATTATCTGTTTAATTAATTTATTTTATTTAATTAATTTAATTTAATTAATTACTAATCACTAAATCACAGAAAAATGAAATATTTCATCTCATTTTTTTTTCTCATAAAAATTTAATCACTCAAGATCATAATTTTTCTCATAACCTAAGAGTTCCCTTTTAAAATATTTCTACCTGAAACAGTGATGATTCTCTCCCCACTCCCTGAGGATCATAACCAGCCACTGTAGAAATAATCTATCTACCATATATTACTAATCACTAAATCATAGAAAAATGAAATATGTCATCACTCAATATCCTATCTGTGGAGACAGAGAGAGGAAACGTGAAAGAAGCTGTAAAGTGGGAGAAAGGAGAGAGGGGGACAGTTCGATCATTTCATGCCACGTTCTTTCCAGATAAGGGCTATTGTGGGCTATGTGAGTAATTGGATACAAATTGAGCTTACCAATTTACTAGTTTAAAAAAAAGAAATAATATATATAATATAAAATCAGATATGAGGATTGTTTGGACGTAGCTCAAGATCGGCATAGTTGAATAGTTGATCTTGTAGATTCAAGAACTTTCGAGTTTAGACGTATAACAGTAATAGGACACTTGTTGATGGGTGAACTAATGTTCTAATTGTTTTTCTGTATAGTGTAAGGATTCAATGCGATGCTATACTATATTATTATTATTATTATCCAGGTTGACTTGCATTTATTCCCTCTCTGTTCCTATTGTTTATGAGATTAGCCTCGGACGATGTGGAAAGGGAATTCACCTTTGTCCACATACCCCCCTCGAATAATTTTTAATTAAGAAACTTTCAGATCTGAAGAATTGTTGCTCTCTCACCTGTCTAATAGATGTTATTGTTTAAAATTTCTAAATGTTGGTTAACAAGTTATTAGAAACATATTTATATTATTATTATGTTATTAATATAAAGTAGAACATAAATGAACAGTAAATATTTTTTAAAATACATGAAATAGAATTAATTGTAAGTATAAACAAATGATTGAAAAATTTAATTAATTATTTTATTTGTTTTCGGAATAAAAAATTTTAAAATAGTTTAAATTAAAGATTTTTTTTTATTGTATTATTTATATATTTTTCATTTTATTTTTCGTTTCTTTAGTAACTAGATATGTGTTATATTTCTTTCACTTTGTTACTATTTCAATTCAAGTGAGAATTATGAGATAAGATAACCATAAAGGAGTCACCAAAAGAAGATGATGAAGAAAAAGAAGCAGAAAAATGCCATAAACAGAATAATATATATTTATCTAATGTTTCTTTTATATATTATTATTATTATTATTATTATTACTATTACTATTATTATTATTTTTTGACTTCACAGTTGAAAATGAGCTATCATTATATGTTATTGTATTATATTATATATACACAAATAGAAAGATGAAAAAAATAAAGGTGTGGGGTTTTTCTTATGAGTTTGCTTCTTTTTGACCCATTAGTCATCATCCGCCTTCAACTGATATCCGACACATCCGGAATGCCACCCATCACCACCCGTCCAACCAAGACATCACCGTCTCAAGCATTGATGGCCAAATTATACAGCGCCTAAATAAACTTAGATTTAATCAATATGCTAATACAGTTTTCATTTACATATTTACGCATCTCCTCGGTCTCACCCCCAACCACCAACGCCCACAGTCGACAGCACCCCTTTCAAAACTCATTTCCTAACTATGATAATATATAACCTTGATGATTAGTTTAAGCTGCTGTTAAACTAAAGGAGGAGAAAGACGAAGGAGTGGAAGAAGTGATGATGATGATGACGAAGTTGACCCTGGCAAAACATCAAAAACAAAAACAAAAAAAAATATTGTTGATAAATGTTAGCGCGATTCAATATTAAGCTATAATAAGTGTATATGGGGGGTGAGGAAAAGTTAATGATAAACGACAGCGAGATCAAGCAAATAAAAAGGGGCGAAATAGAAATAAACATACATAAAAGTATTATAATGCCGTCAATTACAATACTGAAAAAATAATCTGTTTTTTTTATCTATCCCTATTTATCTATTTGTATAGCTTTAGTAATAAAAGGTCCTAATAAAAGAAAAATGCTTATTATTTGACATTAAAAATATTAAAATTAGCAAGTAACATTATCTATTTACTATAAAATAAAATAAATATATAAAATGATAAATATAAGATAATCAAATTATATTTCCAAAAAAAAAAAAAAATGAAAATAAAATTTGCAATGGGAGTGAGACTAAAACAACAACAACAATTATTCCGATAATGTTTCAAGAAGAGCATATCTATTTGCTGCAGATGTAGCCAAGAATCTTTAAATAAGGTGATAATAATAAAATTTCTATTTCATAAAGTTGGGGGCCAAAATCTTTATAATATTGAAAGTTATTAGTAAAGTAAATAAAAAAAATGAAAACTTTTCGCAGATATAATTATTCCAATCGATAATGCTTATATGAATTATTTTCAATTGCTTTTCACGCCATTTAACCGAAGTTTATAAATCTATGCTCCAATTGTAAATGAATCTTAAATTTGTCAAAATCTTTTTTTAAATTAATTGAATTAATGCTTTGTTGCAAAGGGATTAAAATAAAATTTAGGAAGGAGCAGTGCAAAGCAAAGAATAAAGTATCATTTTTGACTTAAAATCAGCTTGAAATAAAAAAAAAAATAAAAAAAATATATGTACATTTCTAAATTTATTCTTTTGATTGTTTTTAAATTTAACATTTTTTTTGCTATTTATATTCATTTTACACAGAAAACATTTGGTTCTTAATTGTGAAAAAAGTCGTATAAACGATTATTACTTACAAACTAAGTAAATAGTAAAAGTAAATAGAATATGAAGAATAACTCTTATTATAATTGTGCTACTTTTTCTTTGTCAATGAAATTATGGTATGATGTTGATTTTTGGGCCAAAATCACAAATCAAAATCAAAAGTGATATAATATATTTATCTCCCTATATCTATCTACATATATACTCGTAGATAGATATAGATAGATAGAGAGAGATAGACATTATATTTACAACAGAAATTGAAGGGAAAGCCGAAAAAAAATTTACTATACTCTATCGGAATTTTGAAGGAATGACTAAAGAAGAAAGGGAAAGGGTAATAATTTGTTTAACATAAAGGAGAGAGAAAAAGAGATAAAGACACCACCCACCCACCTTACGAGCGTATATCACTGTTATGACTTTCAACTAGTTCTAATCCAATAATTCTTTATATAGTTTTTTTATGATATTAAACCGTAAAAAATAAATATTATTTTTTTCTGCGAAAAATAACAAAATATATATATATTATGTCGTTTTATTATATTTATTTATTTTATATTAAATTTTATTTCCAAAAATTTAACATAACCAAATTCTTTTGAAGATTGACATTTTATTTTAACTTTTTTGAATAAGTATATTTATTAATAAATGATTTTTTTAATGTGGGATTTTTATGCATATTCATAATACTAGGTATGTTTATGTATTCCAGTGTTGATCATACTCTTTATATACTTCAAAAGTTTTAGTTTAAATAAAATTCTAAAACGGGTAGATCTGTTAAACTTTCATCTTCTATGAAATTAATGGTAAACAAATTAAATGTCTATTTTTTTCCTTTGATGGCCTGTAAATGTATACATATATTATTTAAAATTTGTTGAATTCTTTATAGCGTTTGAAAAGCGATTCATTTTGGGATTTTGATACACAAGCCACGTTCTACGATGTAACCCACTTACAAACTGGTCATCTCTGTTGTTGGAGAGCAAATGAATTCCCCACCCGTTGAGATCTAAATTCGACATTTAAACATCCATAGAGGCTATCAATAGGCTATTCGTGTGGGCCGCTGGACTTTCTAATTGAATTAGATGAGGCCACAGAGTTAAGGGCTGCTTGCAACTATCCGGGCTACCTTTGGGTTCTAATTGGTCCCTGAGGGCAAACGTACCTCATTTCTCCCCGTTAGTCCTCATCTATGAACGACCAGGACGTTCATCAAATCCTCTCCCCTGACCAACCAACAAACAGCTCCACTCAAAGACAATACTAATCCACCACTTAACTTCCAACCTCATTTCTCATTCTATTTTGCATAGCAAATAATATTCATTTAAATATAAATTTTAATAAAAATTAAATTCACTTACAATTACATAATATTCAATGGAATAAGACTATATATCATATAATATAATATTTTTCACATTATTTAGAATAATATATAAATAACAAAATATTAAATATATTATTTAAAATAAAAAAATAAATAAAATATAGTAAATAATAAATCAATTTATAAACAAATTAATTAAATATGTTGTTTGGAAAAAGAATATTTAAATATTTGTTTAATCAAATAATTTGATTAATAATTATTTATAGAAATTATGATTTATTCATGTGTTTAAAATTTTATATTATATATTATATTATGTGAAAAAAATTAACTATGAATTTTTTTAATTTAATTAGTTGGTTTGTATTTAAATATATTATATAATTATAAATTATTTATCTTATTTTTTTTTTGTTTTTTGACTTAGCTAATGTATTTATTTTATTAATGTTGAAAATAGTATCAAATTTAGTATATACATATACATATAATATTATTTAAGTAATCTGACAAGTTCAAAATAAAAAGATTCTTTTACTTATTCTTCTTTCAGACCCTGATTCTGTTTATCCCAAATCATAATAAGAAAATTCATTTAATAATAATAAATAACAATACCTCCCTTACTATCGTCGGTCGGTAAAAATAATTAAAAAATGAATTCGCCTGTATATATGATATGTAACCATTAAGAAATTCGAAAGAAATCAGTAATTATCTTTTTATACGAATTTAGAACTAGGTCAATTTTAATAAACCTTAATTAACTTAATTTTTAATTATTAGAAACTTTTTGGATCCTATCCTGCAGGAATGCAAATCAAAATTTAGTACTCGTATAATTTTTTTATTATTCTATTTATTTAAATTGGGTATTATATATTTGATGAAAGATTTAATTTCCTTTTGTTTCCTTTTTTCTTGATATTCATGACCAACAAATCGTTGATTATTATCAAAACATTAGAAATAGAGGGCGAGAGAAAAGAAAGGACAGTACTAAAATGAAAATACTCGAGGCAATAAAATTCAATTTCGTTATACGGATGGAGAGATTTTTATTGTTTTATTTTCATTTAAAATAAAAAAAAAAAATTGTTATTTGATTTCAATTCATTTTGAATTCCAATTGATTTCATGAACCAATGATGGAATGAATGAATGATAACGGAAATATCCTATACATATTTAGGTATATATATATATATTTAAAGAGAGAGAAACAGAGATATACATATATAATGTATTTATATATTGTTATTTTTTTAATATTGAAATGGAAAATTAAATTTTGATGATTAATAAATAGATAATACTTTGTTTATATATCAATCTGTAATCAGATAAAATTTTTACTATCGTGATCCAACAGCAAAATTTTTTATAATCTAAATATACCCACTATTGAAAAGATCCATTAAATAAGAAGAAGAATTGAAGTATATGGGGAGGGGGAACAACTCCCCCATTAAAAAACTATTAATTAACCCAATGAACTTTTATTGAAGTAATATATATATATATATATAAATAATATATGCTGTACATATTATATTATAATATATAACTATAAAAGTATTTTCCATCAATACAGAAGATATACATATAATCATAGTTGGATGGTACGAATCTATATTGTGTAAAAAATTACATCCATATATTATATAAAATCGAAAAGTTGCCCTTCACAGATATAAATTCAAATTCATCTCCCTCTATTAATAGGATAATAGGAGAATATTTTAATGATAATTATGAGCAAAGCACTATAGAATTCTTGTAATATTCCTTTTATTCTTTTATTAACATTTAATAATGATTTAATTATAATAAGATGGGTGTAGGTTGTATTTTTTAAAAAATAATATGAAATTTTTTTCTCTCAATTTTACTTTTCTTTCTTTGCATATACATATTTTATTATATCTTAGTTTATTTATAAATTTAATGGGTTTGTTAAAAAAGAGACAAAAGGGCGGAAAGTAAATGGATAATGAAGCCAACTAAGAGAAATTTATGAACCAATTATTTAATGAGGATAATAATGGAATGACTTTTGAAATATTATTATTATTATTATTTTATTTCATTATATTTTGAAGAAAGTTTAAAAAGAATATTAGATTGTAAAAGAAAAATATAATATTGAAAAAAATATTATAAAGAAATAATATAGTATTATTTTATCTAGGTATTTTGATTATATTAATTAAGTTTTTTCTAATTTATAATTTATAAATAAATATTTGAAATTTTAGTGAAATAGAATAATTATTTGAAAATTGAAATATTCAAAGAATGAACTCAAATAGTATTAATTTTGAAATTCTTATAATTGTTATTTGTAAAAATTTTGGGAATTTGTAGAAGAGTTGTAAAGTTATATTTATAGAAGCTATATGATTTTTTTTTATTTTGATACTCCAAACTTATATTAAATAGTATAATATTTACTATAGTGAATTTTTAGTTTAATGGAATATTCTCTAAAAAATTCCTATAAAACACTTAAAAAATTTTCCTGATTATTACCGACCGACGATAGTAAAGGAGGTATTATATTATGTTGTATTTATGAGTACATATTGTCAAGAATAAATCAAATGCTTAGTTTTTTTCATGATATTACGAAAGTTGAATAAGACCTGCCCATTATGAAAAAAATAATTATGAAATTCTATTATAATGGCTTCTCAAACAGTTATACTTATACAGTCTAAAATTAATTAAATTAAATTATTTAAATAAATAAATAAATAATATGCCCAATGTTAAAAAAATAAATAAAATAAAATTTTGACATAAATTTTGAGATAAACAGAAAATATTTTTATTGCATATCTTTATAAAAATATTAAAAAAGTAATAATTAATCAAATGGTAATATTTATTTTTCTTATATTTTTATTTATAGCTATTTCTTGCTTTTTTCCGAGTTTAACTTCAAGAGAGCAAAACTTATTAAATGATAAATAAAATGTTTCTATATCGGGAATCGTTCGTATCCGATTCGATAAACATTAAATTGTGAACTGGAGCTCCATCTGGAAACGATCCCCAATCCGATCATTTCCCTGTATTTTCTGCTCTCTATTCTTTTACGTTTATGGTAGTTTGTATCTAATACAAGAGAAAAACCAACTACCCACTCTTTTCTCTCTCCTCATCCCGAGAGACTACTTTACATTATACTACTTGTTTATTTTCTCCATCGCCGAAAAACGTTTCACCTCTCCATACTGATACCCTCCGCTCTCAATATCAATTCAAATAAACATTAATACTTAGATTTTATTTAATATAATCCATTTTATTGTTGGATATTTGTGTTTTTGCCTTTAGAAGTGAGGGTTAAATAAAAATTATATTAATATCCAACATCAGAAAACAAAAACAGAAAATTTCAAAATCCTATCAAAGATATTTAATTTATTTAAATTCTGAAATGTTTCTGAAAAAATAATGTATATATTTCAAAAACTAAATTTATAAAAAGCCCATTAGAAATTTAAAAACTTTGTCAAAGATAAAAAAATAATTAATGGAAAAAGTAAATTTAATTTTAATATTTTCCTCAACGAGTAATTAAAAATTCAGTACAGTTTTTATTACAAATTGATTTCTTATAATTTTGGTTTAAATGTTTCTAAAATGTTACGACATGACGACTATTGAATATCTTCTCCCCATCACTTAGTTCTGATTCTATTTTATATATATATATATATTCAATATGATTATATATTTATATTGTTTCAAAATAGTTTGTGGTAATATCCTTTATGTATATACTATAATATATAGTATTATGGGTCAATTCCATTAAAGATCAAATCACGAACACTTCCTATAATTGATTTAGAAAAATTTCATCAAAATTGAAATCCCGGACGAACCCCTAATTGTGAGATTTAAACTGAATCAATCACAAATATATATATATATGTATATATACTTATATATATAAATTTGTCAAAAGAATTAGTAAATTGATCAACCATTTTTAAATATATATATAAGTGCCAACTTTATTTATAATTTATTCAATGATAGTAATGTTGTTTCAATTTTATATATATATATATAATTAAGTTTATTATATATAAAAAATATTTAAGTTCATTATCAATATATTATTTAAATAATGAGTAAGATTAACATGTAATCACTTTTATTCAATGCTAAATATTATTTAAACATATATAGTCAATCATATATATAATAAATTATTATAAGAATTATTATTAATATATATATATCCACTTTATAAACAGACATAATATTCAACCTTTTGCTGTTTGTCCAGGCAAGAATTTCTTTATTCGTTTCTCTTCAATTTCCAGGAGGCTATTGGATTTTAAACAACATCCATAAACAATTTAACATAAATATCTATTTGGAACAAAGATAAACATGAATTAATTTTCTATTTCGCCTCTAGCGTGAATGTACAACTATTATTAGCCAATACACGCATACCATACATAGATAGTATAGATCGGGAAAAGATAGAGAGACATAGAAAGGTATCTGTTAATATACAGGTCGAATACAAAATAATTTATTATTTAATTGAAATGGATGGTAATAGATTAGAATAGCTACAAATAGGGAAGTAGTAACGAATGAGATTGTATACCGAATGGATCTGTTGGTTTGGGAAAATGGTGTGTATATTTATTAATAATATTGGCCAACACATTTAATTTGAATATTCAAGTCAAACATTTCATGCTTGATGGATATTTGCTTCATTATTTTATTTAAAATGCATACTGACGTTGGTTAAGAAAATGAAGAGAATTTCCAAAAGGAAAGTTAATTTTTTTTCTATGAAATGAAGAATTATTAAAAATGAATATTTAAAAATTTTACATTACATAAATTTCTAATGACACTAATATTGTAACAAAATTACAAATGATCAAGATTAATTTTTATGTTTAATTGAAAGATATTATTTGATAACTATGTAAATCGATTTATATATTCTGAAAAAGTTTTTAAATAAAAATCTATTACTAACAAATTAATTTGAATATTTTTTAAGTGTATTCACATTAGCTGAAAAAATAAAATGATGATAATCTTGATAATCATTCACTTTTAATAAATAAAATTTTCCCACTAAAATAAAAAGGAAAAAGAAAGAAAAGAGTTTGAATGGTGACCTGAGAGTGAAGCAAGTAAAGCTTCTAGAATTAATTAATCTTTTTTTTAATTATAAAGAATTAAAAATTAGCTTAGTCAACACAAGCATTTGACTTTCTATGGGAATGAGACTGGTTCTTTGAGACGCGCTTGAGTTGAATTTTAAAATATCTATGTAGTATATATATTGTTGTATATTGGAGGCATAGTATGGGTGGGGTTATGAATAAATGGGTTTTAAAATTAATAAAATTAATGTTTAATTTAAATTGATAGCACTCTGGTAATTATTAATCGAAAATAATTTGGGTGAATCCAGCGACGGTGGCTAAGGGAAAAGGTAAATTTGAATTCATTCAAAATAAAAATCAAATATTATATTAAGATAAAATTAATATTTAATAATAAAAGAATTTAATTTAATGATATTTGGTATCGTTAGAAATTATGAATAGGAAATTAACTATATATAGAATAAGTCATTTATATAATATTATAAATTAAATCAAATTTTGTATTTGCTGGAGGGATAGGGGAAGTCGGTGATACCTGATTCTGGGACTCTAATCAACTTAGGGGATGATGTGTCTCTTCTATTCTTTATGCCGAAAACTAATCAACATTCTTGTTTACATCCATAAGGAAAACTATTTTCTCCCCTCCAACACTATCCTCTGGCTACCTTTCCAATAACTCTCCCCCATCTTGTACACATGTGTTCATTAGTCAATTCTCGATAATATTAAGAACCTCATGTCATGTAATTTATTAGTTTAAAAAAAGACGAATTCATGAAATACTTTCTTTTAGTCGATCGAAAATATTTCATTTAAATTGTTGGCTTTGTTCTATTAAAATTTTTAAGAAACATGTCATGTAATTTATTATTATTTAAAAGTTTAATTCATGATAATAGTTTTCCTTCTTCAATCGAAAACATTTCTTTATATTGTCCAGATATCTTTGACCCAAAATGTGAGTTGACGTGAGGATGTCAATATTTGGTAGAAATGTTTATTTATAGTATTTTAACTATACTTCTCTATTAAAGGGCATTTTTATGCTTATATATATATATATATAATTTTCAAATTGAAATCCATAAACAAATATTTAATGTTAATATTTATATTAATAAAAATACCATTTCGAAAATATATTTTTCTACAATACCTTAATTGTAGGTTGAATTGCTACAGAGGACCTGAACCAATATAGATAATATTTTCTTATTTGTTTTTAAATTCAAATTTACATTTTTATTCATTCCTCGCTTTAAATTAATATATATATATATACCATCGGAATTAGTTTTAATAAATAAAATATTAAAGAAAATTTAGTTATGCATTTAATAAATTATTTATTTAAATAACACATTGTGTGGCTTTAACTTTGATTCTTCCAAATGAAAGTATGTAGTAGATGACAGCAGGGCCCACTCTAGAGGGCGGCAAACCGGGCATTTGTCCAGGGCGAAAAATCTGAATTACGTGGTAATGCTAGAGCGGGAGCTGATGACACAACAGGTAAACGACAAAAAAAAAAAACAATAAATTCATTTCAAACATTTACGATCAATTTTATCATACTAAAACATGTTTTTACTTAAGCTGAATTATGAATAAAATTGAAAATTTTGACAAATGGCATAATCAGACTTTTTTTTAGAAAGATGATTTCCAAATTCCATTTATGAACTTATAAAATCAATTTCTTGCCACATGCATTTGTACATGAAATTACCACCATCTAAACAAATTTAACAACAATTTCCCCCGATTCATATTTTTAAAAAAATTCAAGGTGACATCTGACTCCTCCCTTAAATAAAATTTATATTAGTTTCCATTGAATATCCTTCCTTGCCAAAAAAACGTCCTGTCCCCTACTAAATCTCGAGGAGTTGAAATTTTTTATAAACATCCCGACGTCACACACTTTGTCCTCCCTATTATTTTTGATCACCCCAACAAGTCATCTCAACAGATTCATCTTTCAACGAATCTTATTCAGAGTACGATCAGGTATCAAAGCTTTTTAAGTTTGTAATTTCTCTTGTCGATTTATGAGATCTTCAACAATCCTTATAATTATTGCCATGCATATTACCTGTTTATCAATTCAATAACGAATTTAGTATATAACAACATATAAATATTAACTCTTAATTTTTTTTGTTTTTTATTCAATTTTTTCTAATTTTAAAATAATCATATGACATTGTATATTATTTAATAATCAATTTTATAAGTTTAAATGTTTTTTTTTGTTGTTGTTTTCATTATTATTCTACATACACAAAGTAAGATGAAGTATTGTTTTAATTATATTTTTTTTTAATTTCGATTATAATTTATACTTGTTCTTTCATTATTATTGATTATTTATTTTTAATTAACTTCCAAATTATTTTATAAGAAGAATAATTTTTACTCATACTATATAAATAATTTTAATATTCAAAATTGTACACTTATTTTCTATTTTTAAAAATTGTTAGAGAGTATGATGCAGTGACGTTTAATTATTCGTTTTCATCACAAACACATTTTAATGTTTTATTTATTTAATAATAATTAAAAGAAGAATTTAAAATAGTTTAGTCTAAGTACACCAAAAATAATAAATGTTCCTATTAAGGGGAATATTTACAGGTAAGAGAGGAAACATAGCATCATATGTAATATAAACTTGGTTGAAAGGAGTAGAACGATTCACGTAGTAAAGATAATATTTAATGAATATGCTATAAGAATATGTAATAATAATATCTTGATAAATTGAATAAAATTATACTTTATTCAAACATAAACAACTCACTTTTTTTGTTCTTTTAATTAAATATATGTAAATATATATATATATATATATAATTTGTATATAAAATAAATGCTAAATTTAATATGAAACAAGCGATAATCAAATTTAGATGGTAATCGTTTGGCTCCATAATAATCTCTCAATAAAAATTTTTATTAAGTAAAATTAAAACATGGAATATAATGTTATATAAAAAAAAAACACAGAAAAATCACATGTTGAATATTAATCTATACATTCTCTCTAACAAAATCCCACACCCTTTGAAACTGCAGAGCCCCGCTCAATTTGCCACTCCATCCGCGTCGCTTCCCACACACAAAACTGACTTTATTGTTTACACAATGTAATTACAATGTTTTTATTATCCAATTTTCTTTATGCTGTCCATTATTCATCATTATATACGTACACATATTGTGTATTTATAAACATTTTTTCTATTATTTAATTTTGTAATTAAAAAAAATCTAAGAAATTTTAAATTATGAAATTATAATAGGTTTTTTCTTTATATTTATTATTTTATTTATTTTTATTTCATATTTATATTTAGTAAATTTTTTATTTATTATATTCATTTATTAGGATATCATTTAAATTAAAAGATAATTAACATTTATTAGAAAATAAATCCATCTTGACAGGTGTTTTTAGATTATAATTATATAGAAGGGAATTTTACTTACTTAAATAAATAAACATACATACTCAAATATATACTACAGTGGGCAATAAATAGTAAGACTTTGTTTTTAATTTTAAGATTCTTTATTTATTCTTCCAAATCTATTTTGGCCCCCTCTCAAAGTAATCCCCCCCCCCCCGGCCTCAATACACTTGCGCCAAAGTTTTTTTCCAATCCTCGAAACAGTTGTTAAAGCCAATTTCCGAAATAGGCTTCAATGCGCGTAGCGATTCGCGTTTAATATCTTCAATTGACTCAAAACGGTTTCCTCGGAGCGGTCGTTTGAGATTGCTAAACAGCCCAAAGTCACAAGAAACTAAATCAGGCGAATATGGTGGTTGTGGAACGATATTGGCTGAATTTTTGGCGAAAAACTCACGAAGAATCAATGCAGTATGCGAATGTGCATTATCGTTGTGGAAAAAACCAAGAGTTGTCGGTCCATAATTCTGGCCTCTTTTTACGAATAGCTTCGCACAAACAATTTTACAATTGTATTAATTATAAATATTTTTATTAAAAAATTTAACTCATTTATCTCAAAGTTTTGAAAAAATTTAAATATTCTTAAATGTATATACTTATATAGCTTAATGTAGTCATTAGTCGAACGTCAAACATTCTCAAGATTTTTTTTATACATTTAATATATAAAATATTCTATTTAAAATGAATCATTTACATTTAAAATAAAATTTATATTAGCTGTAAAATCTTAATCAGACTCAGGGGGTATATATTTAGAATTCATGAATTAATAAATAAATTAAATAAATAAATAAGGAATAATAATAATAAACATCATAATAAAATCGTTACCAAGACAAAATATTATATTAATGACAATTATGTTGTTGTTTCCTCTCTCTTAAGAGCCATTTTCATCTTATCTAACATTATTAAAAATATATAAAATGGAAGGGTGAGGAAAAGGAAAGGGGATTAAAGGAGGTAAAAAATGTCTAATGAGAAAAAACTCTAATAAGATTTTAACAGTTACTTATTATTTTATTTCAATGTATTGTGTTTATATATGATTGAAAAGATAAGGCTATATAAAATATTTTAATCATTGATCATCTCAATTTTAATTTTGATAAATCAAATGATTGAACCAAATTTAATATCAATTTATAAACTGTCCTAATAAATTTATAAAATTAAAAAATATATCCGAGATAGAAAAAATATTTTAATACCTTGCTAAAATCATAATTAAAAATAATGATATATTATTATACTTTTAGTTTTTATTCAAAAAATTTCCCTTATTCGTTTAATAATTTATTCAAACAATAAATTAAGTGCAATTGTATGATCCCTCTTAAATGTTTCTTTATTTCTATCTCCTTTTCTTTACCTGAGGCTTTTACAATTTACAGAAAATTAATCTGAAAATAAGATATGAATAGAATAGTTCTGAGAACAATATGGCCTTAATGCCTCATAAAAGTTTATCTTCAAACAACACCCTCCTTTTATTATTCCATCTATTATAAATCTAGACAATCTGAAGAATAACATTTATCTAGAAAGGTTAATATAATCATAGATATATGAATTCTCGGTATATATACACATATACTTATATATATATATATATATAGATAATTTATATAATGTTCAATTACTTATAAATGATTCAAAAATATTTAATCTTGAAAAGGAATACATATCGTAAAAAATGCTATAATAATTTTTATTAATCTGTTTTCTTATTTTTCTTCTATTTTCTTACTTAATAATAAATTAATATTTTCTTATACTTCAGCATCTTACCGTTCAGCTGAAATTTCGCCTTCTAATGGTATTAGATATATATTAAAAATTACACTTTTTACTATCTGAAAATTGAAAAAAAAAAAAAATTAAAAAAATTAAATTAAAATTAATTAAATTTAAATTTTCCTAATGAAATTAATTTTCAAAATCTGGTAAAACTAAATAGTTTTCTGCAAATTTCACTCACGTTATTGTTTCTCAAAAGTTAGGCTACAATAAGTTTTATGCCAGGTGGGTACCACACTCAGGCGGCGGATTTCTATGAGGAAGAAATTTCGAAGCTTGTTCATCGCTACGATAAATGTCTCAACTTTTTTGGCGATTATGTAGAAAAATAGTATTATAGTTGCTCTTTCAAATGTTTATAATAAAAAACATTTTCATGTACTAGTTTTGTCTTAATTCCAAAACGTAACCTACTTTGTGAATCGCCCTCGTAATTTTGTTTAGAAATTTTAAATTTACATGATAGTGGATGGTTTCTCGTAATATCATTACAAAGATAATTTCTCTTAATATCCTTCCACACACAATGATAACATGATATTATTTCACCGACTGGGTTACTATTTCGATGAACACTTAAGTTAATTAATTTAATTTAGATCACAAATAATAATTACAGATAGATTGTCTCACAGACGCATCAAAAGATAACACATCAATCTCACATTACATATCGTTCTTTTAGACACCACTTACCAATTTTGATGATATTAAGTGAAATGTTTACCTTTAATATCCATTATTTATAAATTGCATTTTAATTAGATTATAGAAAAATTTAATGTGAAATGATTTTATCAAAAGTTTATTAAAATACTAATTAAGTTTTCATTTACATTAACACTTTCACCTCATTTTTTCAGTAACTTTTATTAAATATATTTTAAAATTAATTTAAAATAAAATATATTTTATTTTTAAAAATATATGATATATAGTATATAATTATATTTATGAAAATATCTATTAACTAATATGAATATTTTTTCTCTATATTTCTCTTTCCATTAATTTAAATGTCTTTCATGTTTGTTTAATTTCTATGGCTGTATTGTTTTTATGTAATAAAAAAAAACAAATTGAAAAATAGATTTTATCTATCTAATTTACATATTTTGTTATGTAAATAATTTAAAAATATATTAGTTAAATAAAAATTGCAATTTGAACAATATAATATAAAGTAAATATAGTAAAATAATTAATTTTGTTTTAGAACATTATTTATCATAAGTATTTTAAATATTTTTAATAAAATAATTAAAATTAATTATTTAAATAAAAATTATTTTTTTTAGTTTGTCTACTTGGAATAATGTTAGTATTAAAAAATAATAATTTTAAATAACTTTTGAAATCAAATACTGACATATATAGAGATTTAACCAGTAGTGTAGATTTGGTTGCTGATAATCAGGGGCAGGAACAATTTATAGGAGTTATTTTAATTCTATTGCTGAATCTTGTATTAAACATGAATGATAAATTTATAATAGCATTTTCATTTAAAAAATGTTTTTTTTATTTTCAATTTTAGATTTCCCTATAAAACACTAATTTTCTACCACAGTTACATATATTATAACTTCAAAATTTCCAAGCTAACTAGTATATTCAAGATTAATAGTATTTTTACTTTTTATATAAGATAATGGAATTAATTTAAAATTTATCCAAATATTATTTTTTCCAATATTATCAAGACATCATATAAATATGGAAAAATTAATTTTTTTAATAGTAATTTCTTTAAGGTGTAGTTTTGAAGGACAAAATCATCTATATAATATTAATAGCTATTTTTATCATTCATAAATATTACTATTATTATTAATACTATTATTATTATTAATTTTGACAGAAGATGTGTGTACTTTATATATAATGATTTTAATGTTTTTAGATCATTATCAAATATACTGTGTAATATAAATATTAATTTGTTATCATATATTAATTACATTATTAATAAAAATTCATATATATATATAATGACAAAATGTTTGAATTTGTGATTTTTTTTTATTAAATAATTAAAAAAACATTTCAATATGACTATCGAAAAAATTCTAATTATTTGTTTTTAAGTGTTAGTGAACAATTAAAATAATACACATATTAAATAAATAATATTAATAGTAAGGTTTACTTTCTTTTTATTTTTCTTCTAAATTGCAATGAATATTAAACCACACACAATATGAGATTAGAGAACTTAAATATATTAAATAAAACGATATACATATAATTTTGTTGATACAAGAGGGAGGTCATCGTGATATTTTAAGATTGATTTCAAATTGTTCCGATAGTCATTTGGACGCTATAATAATTTATTCTGACATCGGAACAAATGAAAGAAAAAAAAAATAACAAAAGTAATAAAATGAAGAAGGAAGTAATCAAAAAATCTAGGTTGATACTATGAAAAGAAAAGGAAAAAAAGAGAAGCCCATAGTGGAAGTGAGGTAGATATAGAGTAAGGATGGGAAAAAATATTATAATCTTAACTATTATACAATGTCCGGTTAGTTCTTTTAATATTTATGTAAATTAGATGATAATTGAAAAAATAAACAATAGACGATTTTTAATAGTTTTATATTGTATAAATTTTATATAAAAATTCCACATCTTTGACTATCACCCTAAATACATCATATAATAATAATAATAATAATAATCTATCGTTATTTTATAAAGCCACTTGAAATAAATTCATATAAATGGGGATAATAAGAGTCAGATAATAAAAACAAACATTTTCACCTTACTAATAATAAAATACTGTAATTTGTTGCGTATATGAGAATTTACTATGTTCTATTTTAATATAACTGAAAAAAATATAATTACTTTACGAGAAGAGTGAATTTATCTAGAAACATCGAGATGAAGTTCGTTGTAGTATAGTTAGCACTACAATATTCTTGGTGACAATTTCTATTAAAATTTAAACACGCTCACTTATTTCTTTGACTTACAATTCTTTGTAAATGCTGATTTCACACATTTGATTATGTCAACGCGGAATAAGTTAGATATTAAGCTTAAACAATCATGATATTATAAAATAAGAAGATGAGTTAATTTATTCATTTTATTTGCTTTTAAATGATCTCGGAAAAACAAAGTTAAAAAGAAAGAAAGATGAAGCCAGAGATTGGTTTCTGGCAAGGGAGTCGTTTGATTTTTGTTTGAGAAAATTTCAAAAGACAACCAGTCCTCTAATTAACGTCTCCATTATGAATGGATTTGGCAAGTTCCGGTAGATGAAATCCGTTTTTACTCTTTTGCCTTGTATATATATATATATATATATATTCTTTCTCTTTCCGCTTCTTCTGTTTCTTTCCTTACCTCAATTTCTTGATTGTCCGTTTCCTTCCTTCTTGAAAGCCAATTGGGGATGAATTAGGCTCTACACTCTGGACAAAGGGGATGAGAATGATGGAAGAGGTTGAACTTACTAATGACGTTTTCACTCTGGGGTTGTGCTGAGAATTCCTATCTCACGAATATTATTCGTTTAAATATTAGCATTTACTTTAATATTTAATATTTATATTTGGGGAGGGGGAATATATATATTTTCTACTCAGATATTTCAATTCATTAAGTTGAACGTTTACATCATATAAATTCTTAGACTTTGTTGTCGGATGAAACAAATAATTTGTTCGTACAAATAGTTGCGTCCAAACTGTATCTTTAGAAAAAAATTTCAATATTTGGGATCTTAGCAAATAAAATATTTACCATTCATTTAATCATGTTTAATTAAATAATTAAGTAAACTCGTTCTAAAAATGAACAAATTAGATTGAATACTTTTTTTTACATTTTATTTTAAGATGATTATGAATATTATATCATATATAGTAATAATAGATGTATATGTCTATTATCTTTATATATTATATAATCTAACCATTTACCTGGTTGATTAATGTTTAATTGAAAATTTGGTCAAGTCGTAAAAGTTACTAACCGGATTGTAACTGATGGGATGAGAGCTTGAGAGGAAGAAGAAAAAGAGGAGGAGTGAGGTCAGAGAGGAGGGATGACACTAGGGGATTATTTCAGAAGGGATTTCCAGACAGTGTGTGTGTGTGTGTGTGAGGGTTTGGGAGGGGGTGAGTCCTGATGGAGGACAACACACGTTGATTGCCTATACTTTTACCCCTTTCCTCTTAACAGAAAAAAGTTCGTCTTGAAAGATCTCTTTGGTCTTTTTGGCCAGGCAACAGCAGCAATCTTGTTAAAAGCCATTCCTGTTGCAACTTCCTCTCATCTTAACGATTCGATTCGTTAGAGCTATTTAATTAAATTTTTTTTCTATCGTTCCAATTTTTTTTCACTCTGTATTAGATCATTAAAATATATTTCTTCTTGTTAGACAATGGCTATTGGAGATTTAATTTAGGAATGAAATGAAATTGCACTATTGAAGAACAAAATAGGAAAAAGTGGGTTATTTTAATTTTGATTGTAATCTTCTTCATTACATTGCCTTTTTTTTTACTTTTTCACAATTTTCATTTAATTCAACTTGGAATTAGATTCTTGGTGTAGTTTACATCGAATATTACGATTTAACTTGAACTTAAAAAAAAAGCTTTAAAATTTTTTTCTATTGAATATTTAAACAATCTTTTTATAAGAATGAGAAAAGTTAATTAATTAGAATTGTGAATGGCGGAAAGGCAATTAAAATTCTGTAAGCCGAATATGTGACTTAATATTTATATTATGTTAAATTTTATTCAATAAATATTTGAATCAATTAATTTAATAAATATATTCAATTTTATTTATTTATTGTAGTATTTTATTAAAATTTTAAAATTATAAAATCGTAAATATTATCTTAAGCATTCTGATTTTTCAAAGTTATCCATTTGATAATTATTATTATATTTATTTTGTAGATTATAATATAATTAATTTGTTTTGTTTTTTTTTTAAATTTAATACTTATTAATTATTTTCTGCGGTGTAATTTTAATTACAATCTTATTGAACATTATGAGATTTATAGATATAGGTAAACTATATATATTCAATATATCAATAAAAATGAAGGAAACAAGAGAGGATTTATTATTATTTTTACAAATTTTTACATTTTCAGTATATTTTTTTTTTTTTTTTTTTTTTTTTGCTGAAAACCATCCACCTATCCGAAAGATGTTAGGGGCTTATGCTAGGACTAAATGGGAAAGGAATTCACCTTGGTCCATTTGACTCTTCAGATATCAATCCGTCTATCAAGCCTCTGTGTATCTGTATATAGGAGGTGTAATGGATTACATATCTTCGTCTTGGTTTACACGGTAGAAGATTCTCATGACTTCAGTGTTCATCTCGTGCGTCCATTAAATACGTCGATTACGAGCTTCTCAGCGCACAGTCTTCTCTTTCAAAACTTGAGTAGACGAGCCCGAAGAAAAGGTGGCTTCAGTTTGATTCGCCTCTGTGAAATCCATTACATCAGTTGGTTGTTGTTGGGCTAATTCTCAATCAATTATTATTATTTTATTATTATTATAAAATATAAGTTGAATCACTAAAGCTTGGCGATTATGAAAATCCTTGCCTGTTCTTTTATAAGGGTTAATAAATAATTAAATTGTAATTATATATTCTGAACACAGCTCTTTTATCACGACTTCGCCAAACTATTTATCAATTAAGATTCAATTTTATTTCAAAGCAAAAATAAACAATTTTCTTTTAAATTTTTGAAAAATTAATTAAAGAAAAGTATTTGAGCCTAAAACCTCGATTGTAAGAGTTACTATTAATGTTATATCATGATATGTAATTTCCAAGTTTTAAGTGTCAAGTTTTCTTTTTTCGGCTTCATATATGTTATGAAGAATTTTATTTTCAAATATCCCTAAACGTCATAGACCACGCCTCATACCAATACAACATCATACCAATACAACAGACAAAATAATGAAATCTATTTTTTATAGTTTATTTATTCTTTTAATTAATTCTGAATTAAATGGTGAAAGATGACTTTAACAAATTTTCACCGACCGACGATAGGAAGGGATATTTTTATTTTACATATCTTCACGAATCATGCATTTTGTTAACAGAAAAAAGTAGTTAGGTTTAGCATGATGTCCGTCGGTCCACTGTGTGTCCGTATAAAATTTGGTATATTTTCTTAATGCATCAATGGCTGGCATGAATTCGTCAACTTTTGTTGTATATCCTGAAACCGGTAGTTGTAGTTTGCAAAGTATTAATTTTATATTCATTTTCGGAAATTTTTCATTTAAAATATAGAAGTAATGAATAATTGAGAAATTAAACTAAAAGTAAAAACCAAGATAATATCAATTAAATTCAAGTTTTAAAAATATTTTTTTTTAGTCTTTATATATATAATGTTGTTTGGAAATTAATTTATTTCAAATTGTCGGTCTTTTCTGTGTCTGCCCACAGTTCATTTTTTAAAGATAAAAAATATTTAGGTAGTTGAAAATTGAACATATATTTTAAAATGATAATAACAAATTATATAATATTATATTATATATTATATTTAGAGTGATCAAAATGAGTAGTAAGTAAAGATGCATAACTAAAAATTTATGATATTAGTTTCCTTTGAGATCGAATAAGAATTTGTAATTGGAATGGGAAATGGGAATAAAAATGAGACTTTGAGATCCTTGTGCAATGTTTCATCGTTTACGTTTGCCATAATTTAATTAACTATTAAATTCATTTGCATGCATCTCGTGTATTACGATACATTTCGAGATTAAGTGGAGAGCCTAATCTATGAGCAGTGAGCCGAGGTATTAGCAATTAGGAGCATCCCTTCTGTTGCCTCCATCTCATCTCTCTCTCTCTCTATGTTTCTCTCTCTCTTACTCTTTCCAGTAGTACCATTCCCATTTAATATCAAATTATTTTAAGCTCCCCAACAGGAAAATTCTTGTTGCGTTAAGAAGATGCTATTACTGGTCGTTGTTTTTATACGTAAGTAAATATATCACTGTAAACTTTTCTTAAATTATTTCACATAGAAAATAATCGACTTTATCTGTAATTAATGTTTTACGATCCAGGCTTGCAATAACAGACACAACACTTAACTATTTTTTGTTGTTTTTAAGATCTATCAGAGAGTATAAGAAACTCAAATAAAATAATATTCTTTAATTAATAAGAATATAAGAGACCAGGATTTTTAATTATTCACTAAGGTTGATTTTTGAAATATTCAATTTAAAAAATCCATACTATATATTATAAATGAACGAAAATATAAATATAATTTTTATTATATATAAATTAAAATAATAAAATTTTATTTTAAAAATTATAAAATATCATTATTTTTATTTTAATGTTGTTTCCATAGGAATTTTAAAAATTCCTTTACCAATATTCTGTTAATTTTTTTTTTTTGATATTACATTTAATCAATTTCAATAAAAATATAATAACCAGTTAATAAATGATTATCGATATTTTTATAGAATTTATTTTTTAATTTTTAAATTTTATTTTATTTTGAATCTTTAAAGCTAAAAATCTATAAATGTAATTTAAATCAAAGTTCTCTAAATTAATCAAAAACTTTTATAATAAAATTAGAAATTTCTTAATGTCTTTTAATTCTTTTATACTACTCTTCCTTTAACACTCCTGATTTCTTCTTTTTCTTTTTTTTTATTGCCACTTTTAGTTGTGCGATGATATGTAAATTTTATTGGAATTGGTCAAATTGAGGTGGAGCCAATTAGCATATATATATATATATATATATATATATATATATATATATATAAGATAGAAAGTGTTCCGTTAGCAAGAGAAACTCTTTCAATTTAATAGCTTTTAAAACCCTAAACTCACTTCTTGATTGTAAATTTTCCAGATGGATCTAAAAGAAATGAGGAAAGGAATGATTCAAAGGTCGTTAAATTTAAATTCAATTTTATTATGTGTGTACTCTCATATTTTGATTATTAATATAATTTGATTTTGAAATTTTAAGGGAATATATAAAAAAAAAATTATTCCAATTAAAAAGTTTACAATGACAGCAAATCTATTTAACAAATACACATAATGTTTTATTATTTCCAATGTAAAAATCTCTATATTAGAAATTTTAAAATTATATTAAATTATATTCGATTTTTATAAAACAATTATTTTACCGGTTGTATTAAATGGATTTGAGGCATGGTCTATGACCTTAGGTGACGAGAGTAGATTTAGAGAATTTGAGAATAGGATTCTACGAAGCATTTATTGGCCAAAGAAAGATGAGGTCACCGGGGAATGGCGGAGACTGCTTAACGAGGAATTGCATGACCTCTATGCATCTCCAGGTTAGAATTAGTTAGAATTATAAAATCGAGAAGGCTGCGGTGGGCCGGGCCGGACATGTGGCTAGAATTAAGGGAAGAAAGAATGACGAAAAATATATTGGGGGGGGGGGACACCGAGTGGGAAACGCCCGCTTGGAAGACCAAGGACACGGTGGGTGGATAATCTGGGAAAGGATGTGAGAGAGATGGGAGAGGATAGGGACTGGAGGGTTGTGGCTCAGAATAGGAATACTTGAAGGGGTGTGGTTGCTGCGACCAAGAATTTTCGAGTTCCGTAGAGCCACAGAAATAGATATTATATTCGATTTTTGAATTGTATATTCTAATTTTCGTGAAGGTTTAAATTTCAATTGGCAGGTAAAATAGGTGAAGATAGTCTAGAACGATTTTGTTTCTAGGAAGCCGACCATTGGTTAAACCTAGGACGTTGTATACAGACAATATAAAAGGAATTTGAAGAGAATTAAAATTGGATGAAGATGGCTGATAATCAGGACGACCGGATGTTGTTGATGCGGGTAAATAGTACAACAGCGATATATAATCAATAATATAGAATTTAATAAAATTTGTTAATATTTATTTCAATAAAAAATCTTATAATTAGAAAACAAACTTAGAGTGAGTTTTTATAATTAATTTTCATATCATTGATTAACACGATGTTATGGCGATCATAAAAGAGTATATCACGATATATTTTACTGTAATATTATGGTTTAAAGTGTCTGAGTGCCTTTATAGAATAGAACAGTTTTAGTAGGCATTAAACGGCACAAAGATACTACATTCAGATACAGATTTTTTTTTCCCCCAATTAATTGACTCTGATCTCCGATTGCCTTCTGGTGTCGGGTATTAGTCCCGATCTCATTTGGGTTTTTTTCTCTGTTCTAATCCGATCTCTGTCTGCCTACGTTGGAAAGAAAGGGATGGATGTACAAGTGTAAAGAGACAAAGGGTGGTCAATAGAAAGAAAATTTAATTAATTCCTATTTGGTGTTTTTTTTTTTTTATTCCCTTTTCTCCTCCATGAAAATGATCCGTCCCTAACTGATCACACAATTCTAATTTTTATATTTTTACTTTTTCCCCAATACATGAACCTACGTATACATAAATAGTCCTTTCAAAATAAAAATAGTTTAAAAAAGTGTGTATTCTTTCTCTTTCTCTCTATTATTCAATTAAAAAGGTAATGATAAAAAAATGTTATAAATAATTAATTAAAATAATATAAAATTTGATTTTAATATTAGAAGAAATTATTAAATAATATCAACTAATTGACATTAATAAATTATTTTTTAAGATTATTGGGACTTTATTTCTTTTTTTTTTTTTATTAAAGATTTATTTAATTTTTGAATTTAATAAGATTTGAATTAAACTGTTCAAGTTGACGACCTAATCATTGGAGCCACGATGAAAATATAATTTTTATTTATAAAAACGTTAACGAATTTGCGTTAATAAATAAATAAATTGTGATATTATTCTAGTTATTCAATAGATATTTATAAAAAAAAAATAGTCAATTAAGTAAAAGTTTAATTATTTATAATCCGTTTGTGCTAATAATTATATTTAAAGAACATTAAAAGTAATTTAAAAGTAGTCATTTTTTGAAAAATCGCTTTTAGTTTGACTTAACTTTGAATACTTTTTAATCAAACAACAAAAAAAACATTAGTCAAAGAAATTATATTTTCAAATTTTCAGGCAAATCGATGAAAGAAAGGGTAAAATTTAGAAATTTTTAATATTTACCATATTCAGCGAGGGTCAATGTGGCAATTGCAAGCAATTAAAATAGAACTAAATAGTTATATATTAATGAAACAAAACAAAATTAGGTCACTCTAATATAGATCAGTTTTAATTATATACTATATTCCTGACTGGTTGCATATTTATAAAAAACTTAAAGGTTAAAAAAATAAATACTTATCAATGTTACTATTTAAATTAAATTTTAATTTAAAAGACTCAATGACCAATTCGGAATTAAAGTGTTATTTTTTTTAAGAATGATTCTGATTTATTTTTAAATTCAGCTCTTTGAATGTTAAGAGCTAAAGGAATATTGAACATCGATGTGGGAAAATTATTGGGTGTTAGTGTCGCTGGTGGTTCTGCTCAATAGGAGAAGAGTTTAGGTTCTTAAAAGAGCAAAAGAAAGAAAGAAAAAAAAATGAGAAAGAGAAATATTCGGGACAGCTGGGTAGAGTAGCGAACGGCAAGTTTCCAGCATATTCCCTTTTCCAACATCCATAACGCCCTGATCCAAAACAAATTGAGATTTATTGGGTAGAGGAAGGGGACATCTGCACTCACCCCATCCTATATTCTTTGCAGAAGGCGAGAAAAAAAATCATAATTTCTTTCCGACCTACTAAAAGAAGAACATTATTTTTTACCCCATTAATTCCTTCCATACTAGGATTCCCATAATTGTATATAGTTATAAATTAATAAACCTCCTCCAAAACTCAACTGAACAATTCACTGTCATCACTAGAAATTATTTATCATATTAAAACAAGCGGTGGTTTTATTACCAAGACTTAATAATATTATTTTAACCCTATTACTTTAAATTAACTGTATATTCGGGAGGTAAAATGAACCATTTATTATATAAAATGAAATTGAATAGATAAAAGGAGAAAGAGCAAAAGAGACGAAGAGGGGCCGACTCAATTTAAGCTTACTTAGTTCTATCTTCAATATATTGAATGAAGAACGAATAAAGAGAGAAATTAGTTTACTTTCTCTACCTTTATAAGATTATCAACAAAAAAAAAAAAAAAATAGCTTAGAATAGAAATGACAAGAAGACGATAAGTAACCAACTTTTATTTGCAGCGCTATCTTTTAAAATTATTCCATTTGATATTTTCAATTAAATAAGATTTTTAAGATTCTTAAAGTATGACATTAATTCTCATCAAATAAAAAAGCTGATTAAATGACATTAGAGTCTTAGTTGATAATTATTATTGTACATAACAAATATGCATTTAATCAATAACAAATCTAGTAATTTTTGTGAAATTATGAATGTGTGTTTATATTTAAATAAAAATTATACTCAAAAGATTGCAGCAGCATCAAAGTCGCCTAGTAAATATGCAACTTAAAGACGATCCATTTTTTTGTTCTATATTAAGTATTTTTACATTATAAAAATCAGTCATACATTTTCTTTTTTATTTCTTTATCAAAAAAATATTATTGTAATTTTGTAAAAACAAAGAAAAAATACAAGATTTAAACAATTTTATTAATTTATGATTTTAAAATTACATCAATTACGTTGTTAAGAATAATAATATTTTTTATGATACACATAAACCATAAGCAGCCATTGGTTGTTTTTTTTTTATATCTTGGATTACACTTTATTTTTAAAACATACACTTTGGGAAGTGTTTGCATACAAAATACATGCGAATCATACAACAAAATAATAAGTATTGCATTATAACAATATAAAGTAGATCTTCAAAATAATGTTAGTAGTAATTAGTTAAATAAAAAAAAGAATCATTAGGGAAAGTAAATTATATGATTTAATAAATAATATATTTTAAAATATCCCTTACATTCTCCATTTCTAAATTTATTTTTATCTATTATTGTTTAGCATGAATTTGATCGTATTGTGATGACGTAAGGAAAATTTATACAATATATATATATATATATATATATATATATATATATATAGTATATAGAAAGAAAGAGCAAGGAAAAAATAAAGATAAATCCGCTTTGTTTTTGTGTTTTTTTTTTTTTTTGTTTTTTTTTGAGCTATGAGAGAAAGAGAGAAAGAGATGGTCCCTGGGGAAAGTGGATGCAAAGGATTAACGGATTTCCTCTCGTCAGCAAATCCCGTTTTCCTATCCACCCATCCGCTAGCTCCTCTTCCTTCTTCTATCTGTCTCTTTTACTCTTAATACGAACCCGTATATAAGGGTAATCGAAAACCTCTAAGCCATACAAATATATATATCCTCATGTTGATGCTGTTGTTTTGTTAAAATATACCTAAACTAATTATTTTTTCATCAAGTAAATATTTCAAAAATTAAATACAGACTGTTGTTGGTTTTATAAATTTAAATAGAATTTGTATGATGTATATACAATAAAAATAAATTTATAAAATAAAAAGAGTGAGTCTTCTAATTATTATACTAAAATGTTGATAAAATTTTTATATAATAAGTACTTATATGTAATTATAAATGAGAAAATTGATAGATAAGTATATGCATATTTTAACTTAATTATTAATTAATAACTATTAGAAAAGATATTTAATTTAAGAAGACTAATTGATAAATATGTATATTAAATAATATTTAGTATAGGTACTGTTTGATCATTAATAATTCATAAAGTCAATTAACTAATAATTCATTGTGAGATGAAATATATAGGAAGGAACTCTTAAAACTTGTAAATATTTCTAATGAAATCTCAAATTTGAATTTTTGTGTCGATTACATAAATTGGATTTTAATACATTCATAGCATCAATATATTTATATATAAAGGTAATAAATAAATTAAAAATAAATATTATTTTAAACATCGATTGAATAAGAAAGATAAATAATTAAATAAACAACTACTAATCGAAAAAATCAATAATTATTAACATTCATTCAAATGAAAACTATGAAGGCCTATACATATACATATTTCTTCCTTACTAATCTATTAGAGAACCTACACATGTTAGAAATGTTAGATTTCAAATGACATAATTTGCCTTCAATGGCATTGCTGTGAATTATATTGTGATAATAGTCTTCTCTCATATCGCATTCGGGTTTTACAAGTGGGTTAATGAATTTTTTGGTGAAGTATAACTTAAAAATTATGCTTTCGTACGGTTCAGTTTGTATTTTTGTATTTGTAATAATAATTAATAATCAATCAATAAATGTCCAAATACATATATTACTTATTACTATTAATAGTTCATAACTCTCTCAATGGGGGCGTGCATGTCAAAGTCATTTATATTCACAAATGTGAACTTAAATACAAACAATACACAAGATTCAAACACATTCATTTATGTTTCATTTTGAATTAAAGAATTTTAATTTTTTTTTTTTTGTTTTTGTTTTTGTTTTATATGATTTATTAATAGACATTGAATGCGTATATATTGTCTTGCGAGAAAAAAGATTGTAATTATTGGTAGGAAATGAGGTCATATAAGATTTTATTAATTGTCTCTTGTATTAAAGACAAAAACAGGGTGGTGTTAGAATCCATGAATGTGATTGAGGGGAATTCAACTAAATTATCCATATGTTGGTGGTTGTTGGTGGTATGCATGTAGTTCTGTTTTTCTGCGGTGTCATTAACGCAACAAGGTAGATATAGGTAGGCATGCAAATGTGTTTAGGCTTATTCGTTTTATTACCACCCGGGGTACAACACCCCGGCAGACATATGGACAATAATTAATGTAATTGGCAACGGTTAAAACGACTGAACGAATGAGCGAGAAAGAGAGGAGGGTAAGGGACAAGAAATTGCTGCTAATGATCATCAAAAATGAAAAATAATTAATTACCAACGAAAAAAAAAAAAAAGATTGAACTTAGAAAAGGGGTGTGATAGAAATGAATGGAAAAATAAAATAAAACAAACAAACAAACAAACAACACAAAATATATATAAACCGATTTAAATAGCAATTAAATGAAAAAGATTTTGTTCAATTAAGGTAAAATTAAGAATATAAATTATAAATAAATACAGGAATGAAATATAACAAATGAATAGGATAATTAAACAAATACATACATTCGTATATCTCGTATATATCCTTTAATTAAAATGATAAAATAATTAATGAAATATAGGAGAAAAAATATAAATTGAATTTTTGCTGGTTATTGATATTTTAGTAATTGAAAGTTTTTGTTAATTAAACGAAATTCTTTTGTTGGTTTATTTTAGTAAATTCAGAAAAAATTAATTCAGATAGAATATTCTGAGTTTTATATAAAAGTGGAGAAATTTGAAACACACATGTTTTATTAAGTTTGTGGCCTGAAATAGCGTTTAATTAAGATTAAAAAGAAAATACATTTCCAACCGACATTTACAAACATAATCTTAAATACATATATAAGAAATTAAAAAAAAAATAATATTTCATATAATGAATGCTTGGATGAAAAAAAAAACAACTAGAGATGGAGTGTGGAAAATATTTTACAAATAAGACAAATTTAGTTATAGTAAATTGTTTTTATTTTTTTATTGTATTCCATTTTAATTCATCTATGTTGATATACATATATTGTTATATATATAAAATTTTAACTTGACAAACTGTACCCTTTCTTAATTAATTTGCATAATTTGAATACAATTTATACAATTTTTTTTTCAATTTGTATAAATTTCAGGATATTTGTGTATTTTGTTAGAAATGTCAGAATAATTATATTAATCA
This sequence comes from Labia minor, assembly GCA_963082975.1. Classification (NCBI taxonomy): domain Eukaryota; kingdom Metazoa; phylum Arthropoda; class Insecta; order Dermaptera; family Spongiphoridae; genus Labia; species Labia minor. Next base: position 64,395,450 of record OY720349.1, on the reverse strand, counting down.
AAAAGAGTAATTACTATATATTGATTAATATTTCAAATATTTTATAATAAAGCGCATTTGTTAAAAAAACTACTTTGTATTAAATACCAAAAATAAAATAAAATAAAATCATAAAATGTGTATATATCTTCCATTAGCATTGAATTTTTACTTTAACTAATTTGCACTGGAATATTTAGTTTTTATCCCCCTACTCTATCCCATTAATGAAAAAAAAAACTTCTGTTTAAGAGAATATGATTAATCGATGTAGGGGATGAAAGTTTTTTTCTACCCCATGTAAATCAGCTTAAATTTGACTAATACTTGAAATGTTAAGCAACCAAAAGCTCTCCGCCGACGATATCATAATATTATTCTTAACGTTTCATTTTAAACAGTGAACGAGAGAAGAAACGAAGATGGTGAACAGAAAAAAAAGAAAAAAAAAAGAAAAAGAAAGCGTGTGTTTAAAACAAGCAAAGGGTGAATTTAACCTCCCCTCCCCAAGTTCTTCATCCCGACTTCTTCAGTTTCCCTAAGAGTTTTATCTGTAATATTTTTGTTTAACAAATGTTAGAGTTAACAAAAATAAATAAATAAATAAATTTCAATTAACACAAGAGTGGATGGTGACGAATGAACCCTTAAAATGAATGAAGATGGGAAGTGGAGGAGTTTTGAAGAAAAAGGTGGAAAATGAGGAAGTATTTCTCACAAGCCCAATCCCTTTAAGAGCTTTAATTAAAGCCCATCACAAATTTTTTTTTCTCTTGTTTCTCAAACGTGGGAAAAAAAAAATTACAATCGTCAAAATATAAATTATTTCATCTGATTGATGATAATTTTATGAATTTATTTGAAAAATAAAATAAAACAGAAAATAAGAATAATAATAAAGAATGAAATTTTTATAGATAACAATATTTTAATAAAAAAAAATAAATACTTCGATGAAAATAGAAACGAGATATTCTAAATGGTTATTTGATATTTTTTTTAAAATAAATTGTCTGTGGTTAAAATATCAGTTAGTTGATAGTTATGAAAATAATTTCTATATTTTTATTTAATATTTATTCAAAGAAAATATTATTTTAGCATTATTTTCTGAAATGAAGACAGTTCGCTTAACCCTTTTACAGCATACTACGAACCAAGTTAATTATTAGTATTAAATATTAAATCAAACTAATAATAATAACTAGCATTTTAAAGAAACTAACAATTTACAAATTTTGTCACTTTTCTTTAAAGCTTGGAAAAATATATATTTATTAAAATGAAAAGTAATCTTCCCCAACTTTATTATAATTTATAAATTAATTATACATATCCTAACTAATAACATAAGAATCAGTTATCAATATTAAACAAGATTATTGTGTTATTTTTTAAATAACTTGTAGGAATTAAAAGTGAACTGTGATTCTTTTATTGATTATCTGATCGAATATTTAAGCTTTAAGCTATTTAATATTTATTCCCTCAACCACGCTCAACTTCTTTACAAAGAGAGCTTGTGTGATCTGATCTCAATTCTTTTTTATATATATTGTGGACTTGTTTCGAAATCGAATTCTGGTGTCTGTTACTACTCCTTTGTTGTTCAACAGGAGAAACAAAACTTGAAATTGCACTTTTGGGTTAATACTCATGGGAAAGTAAAGATTTTAAAGCAAGAATTTATATATATATATATATATATAGATGAGAGAGAGAATGATATTTGTAATTTTCACCATTCAATAAGCATTATGAGCAGAGTAGAAAAACTAGTAGAACACGATGAAAAAGTATAATTATTAAAAAAATGAAGAAAAGTCAAAAAAGTGAGAGGAAGAATATACTGCTAGGTTTGGTAGTTTAGGTATCGTGGCTTTGTGTTTCATAGGGCATTGAAATTAACACATGCCTACAGGTTGGACGTAAATATGGAAATCAAGAATTGGATTAAAATCAACAGATCTCAAGATCTACAAGTCCTTGAGGTTCTTTATGAGCACCAAACATGGAGTATTAAACCGAACGAGTTCTATAAGATGAGATAATACGATGGAGTCTCGAATAGGAGAGTGGAACAACTTGAGAAAGAAGGCTCAAGATCGTTTCATGTGGATTTAGAAATGAGCCGTCCGTTGAGCTTTATCACGTAGAGTAAGGTATCTAACAGTAAGTTCAAATGAAAAGTAAAGAAAGAATATCTCAAAATTCTCTCTTTTGGTTTATTCTAACTGCTTTAAAAGACAGTGGAATAGTGAGTGGAGGGGAAATCACATTTTAGCCGCCAAATGGTCATCAACAGAACTAAAATTTTTCAATTGTTCTTTTGAAGAGGGCACTATTGTTTGAAATTAATTTGCAAGTTATTGAAACAAATTTATTAAGATTAGTAGGTAATAAAATATATTTATTTATTAAAATTACTCTATTAAGGTGACCATATTTTGAAAATACCAAATCAGGAAATTTTACCTTTTTTTAGAACCAAATTGATAAAAATTTTGAAAAAAGTACGAAATGTCCTAAATATTTCAAAAAACGGGACAGATATCAAAAAGAAGGACAGTTAGGAGGACACTTACAAAAGAAGGACAGAGCTTACAAATGGAGGACTGTCCTCCCTAAAGGAGGACGATTGGACCTTAACTATATATTTTCTTATTATATTTATTCTAAAATCTATTGGAAGTTTTTTCACATCTTTTAAAAAAGTACTATATTAAATAAATTTTTTGAATAGCAAATAAAAAAAAAAAGAAAAGTTGAACAGTATGAAGTGAATTTCCATTATCTAACACTATTTCTTTAACTAAATATTTGCTTATCCATCGGAAGGAAGTCCACTACATATTTTTTTTCCTATTATATCAATTGGAAAAAAAGTCAGAGGGCCACTTTACTTTCTCTATCTTTTTCTTTCTGTTCGTTTTCTTTCTATTAAAAGAAATATTGCCTGAAATGCAATATAAGCTCTCAGAGATCCTCAGGGAGAAGAAGGATGGGGTAAGAAGTGAGCCTGTAGGTTTGACTGGTTCTTGGGTGGAGCTATCGATTCAATATAAAGACTATATAATTCTTTAGAAAGGCACCGGAGACAACGTTGAAGGGTGAAAGTAGAAAGAAAGAAATGAAAAGCGAAAAAAGGGTGTGAGGGAAGAAAAATTCATTCTTATTTAATTAATTTTCTTTTTTTTTCTTTTTGCTTTTTTAGAGAGAAAGGGAAAAAGTGGGAGAACATCTTTTATCAGGCAGATAAGAGCGTTCAAATTGCTTTATAGTTAAACAGAAAGAAAAAGAAAGATGCTTTCTCTTCTCCTTCCCGTTTGTTTAAAATCAATAACTGATGAAATCAAAAACTTTTTCGGTTTTTTTTCAAAGTCAAATTTTCATATATATATATATATATATATAGCACAATATAAACTCCCATATACACTTCCATGTAAACCAATGTATATTAGAGGAGTTAAATATATATTTTTCAGTTAGTATTATTTAAATTTATTTTTATTAAAATTATCTCAAAAGTATAAATTACCAATAAACTACAAATCGAATGTATATTTTAAATATATATTGTATATATTAGTTTATAAAAAGAAAGAATTATTAAACAATATTTGTATGAGATTAATATCTATTATCTCGAATTTTTAAAATATATAAAAAATAACATAGTGCTTCAATATAAAATATATAATAAATTTATAAATATATGAAATATGTAATACATATGTATTTTAAAAATTTAATAATTCAAAAAAAAATTTTTTTCAAAGTTATCCTTATTACTGTATTCAATGAATAGAAAGTTCATATATATGTTATAAAATTATTCTATACATTTAATAATAAAAATATGTAAATATAAAACTAAAAGTAATGTCTTACTATATACTATATATAAAACGACTAACATGATAGATACCAACATCATAAAAAAGTTATTTCACTATTTCATCATCTTTCTTCTTAGTTATAATATTATAAAAATGAATTTTTTATAAAAACTTTAAATAACTAAACAAATATTCTATTAAACTAGTAAAAGTATGTAACAGTAAATCAAATCTAAATACTTTGATTATATTTGTTTTACAGATTTATTTTGATTGTAATATTATAAAAGAATGAATATTAATAAAACTATTTATTATTATATTAATAAAGAATTAAAAAAGTTATTTGAATATATAGAAATATAATATTTACCATTACAAATATTCAAATAAAGACATGAAAAATAAAATAAATCCGTCTTATATATATATATGAATTACCATAAAAAAATATAATTCGTACAATTGCTATCAAATAGGATTAAGTTAAAAACGATATTTCGAAAAAGGGAAACAGAACAGAATATGAGAAGGAATTTTCAACCGACTCTCTCTATATATTTTTATATAGTCTCAAATCATTTCACTTGTTATACATAATCCTGGTTTAAATAACAATGTGTAGAAATAAAAAAAAAGTTCTTTGAAATTGTATACAAATATTATCACCCTCATATTTAAACACTTAACAGATTTATTTTGTTTGTAATACTAATAAAGAATGAATATTAATATAAATATTCAAAATTATATAATGTTCAATTAAGTTATTTGAAAATTATTTATTTAAATTAAAATTATCATTATTGTGAGGCATGGTCTATGACCTTAGGTGACGAGAGTAGATTTAGAATATTTGAGAATAGGATTCTGCGAAGCATTTATGGGCCAAAGAAAGATGAGGTCACCGGGAAATGGCGAAGATTGCATAACGAGGAATTGCATGACCTCTATGCATCTCCAGACATAGAGTAATGAAATCGAGAAGGCTACAGTGAGCAGGACACGTGGCTAGAATGGGAGAAGATAGAATGGTAAAAAATATATTGGTCGTGAGAGAGATGGGAGAGGATAGGGACTAGAAGGTTGTGGCTCAGAATAGGAATACTTGGAGAGGTGTGGTTGCTGCGGTCAAGAACTTTCGAGTTCCGTAGAGTCACAGAGATAGATATATAATAATGTATAAGATTAGATTAGATATATTTTTTTATAAAAATGTTTTAAAAGTTAAAAGCATATTTATTCACTCAGAATAAAAAATATTAATTGTTTCATTTTATAAATTTTTAAAATATTTTGTTATATATTTCGTTTTCAATTGCAAAAAAAGGTAATTAAATTCAGTTTTTAATTTATTATTGTTGATTGCTGTTAGATCTGTTGACATTGGTAGAAATTTTCTTAATAGAATTTCTAAGTTTTTTTTAAGACAGATTGCAAATTCAACTTTTATTATTATTTTTAAAGAGTTTTTTTTTTAATATTAATTAAAAATAATATATTTTTGTATAATTTTTTTCACTAAAATAATTTTTATATTTCTTTGATTTAAATATCATTACATATACTAATTTAAAATCCATCTTGAAAGTGGGGGAAAACATTACTTTTCATATTTCAATATGAAATAGTTTAATTATTTTTATCCTCTTATAATTTGATTCTTTTGATAAAATTCTGGTCAAACAAAATATTTATTGTTTTATATTTTTATATATCATTTTAACATAAATGCAAAAGATGAAACTTGATATGAATTTAAATGACAATTCGTGTTTAATTAATTAATAGTCAAAAATTTAACTTAAGTTTGAGAATCACTGATCTAAAATCTAAACTTCGTAATTATCATAAAACATAATTTAAATTAATTTTGTTCATTAGTTCATTTAAACTATGTTTGAATTTCTCAGGTTGACAGCAGCTTTTTATAAAAACTGTTTGTTATATGCAAGGTTTGACATTTCTTTAAAAGTTTCGGTAAATGCTATTGAAATCAAAGCAGAGTTATTTTGAGTTAACATAAATATATTTGAGTTAATATATATTACAAGCATTTGAAAATGAATTAAGAAAAATATTCATGTATCGATTAAAATGTGAGTGATTTAAAAAATAATTTCATTAAAGATAATAAATAAATCGAATTGTGAGTGAGGTAAAAATCCCACATAACCAGGAGGGGCGCATCTCTGCTTTAGACTAAGCACTTCCCACTGGTACCTTATGAAGGTTTTTCAACTCCTGTACCAAAAAAGAAAAAAATATCTAAATACTAATTGAAATTCTATAAATGAAAACGATCATAAAATATAATCCAAAAAAAAAAATGACTTAAATTATTGATATTCGTTCTTTTATTTTTATTAAATACATATATAAAGTGAAATTAAATAAAAATATTTATTATAATCATAAAATTAGAATTGATTCATGTATAATTTTTTAATCCAATTCACACAAAACTTTTAATCTATTATATATTGACCTAGATTGATTTTCCAATAAATTAACATGAGTAAAAATATATAAAACTGCAAAAGATTTAATTCAAAACGGAAATTTTGTTCTCTCATTGGGTAGAAACATATTTAAAATAAAACTTCAAGGTCTTTTTGCAAAATAGAAATGTTAGTATTATTTAATAATAAAATACATAATTGTAACATGTTCAAAGTCAATCTAGTATTATATATAATTCTACCACACATTAATTATATTTAATCTATTTAGTTTTTATTATTTATTTAAAACTTCATCAAATTTCATCTTTTATTTTCTAATTTACAGTCAAAGAGAGCAACGAAAAGAAATATAAAATTTACAGTATAACTACTTACTACCGAAGAAATAACCTTAGGACGAACAATAAAATATAATTGAAAGCATCTTCTAGAAAATGTATGTATTTATTTTGATATAACTTTTTTAAATAATTCTAATATTTCTTCTTATGGATATTTGGATATGATACTACATCAGTTGCAAACTTTTGGATAAGAAACCGAATTTTAAAAATTCAGTGATTATTTGAAAAATTATTAGATTAATTGTGTTCATAAATCTTGGTTTGATTCTAATTCAGCTCAAAGGCGGCATTTCAAGCAAATTTGGAATATGCAAACACAGAAAATTTTGAAATATTGACAAATTTGTTTCTTTAGATCATAGGTTCCCAAACTAGTTTATGTCGTAGACCCCTTGCCATGTTTTAGGTTTTGGGTAGACCCCCTAAAATGATTTTTTGTAAAAAAATATTACCTTTTTTTAGAGCCTTATTGAAAAATCAAAAATGTTTTAAGAGCCATGTCGGAAAAACAATTTACCTTTTTTTTGACCCATATTGATTTGTAAGATAGTATAATGTAAGTAAATAGACTTGAGATCCACTATCGTAGACCCCCAATTTTTTTTTCGCTGACGTAGACCCCTTGCAGGTTATCATAGACCCATGGGGGTCGATATAGACCACTTTGGGAACCTCTGCTTTAGAAAAAGTATTATATAATAATTATAGAATTATTATATAATTTTTATGTGTTTCTAAAACAAAAATTAGTCAAACTCGAAGGTCTCTTCTTCATCTACATTTAATGAGGTTCAGGGTTTGATGCTTAATTTTAATAAATGAAAATAAATTCTTAAAATGGTGACAAGACATTAGGATATAAGCAAGTTATAAGGTTTATACAATATTTTATACAATTATATTTAAGAAATGGAAAAAGATAATCTCTCTGATGGATTGTAAATTGTAACATAGTATTTTTAGATTTAGAGAAACATTAGCATGATTTTAAAATATTCATGTTATCATATGAAAATTAATTTCGTTCTTTCATTTAATATAATTATAATTTTAGATTTTTAATATAATTTCTATTTATTTTTCTCAAAAATTCATCTTTCTTTCCCTTTTCTAACATACACTTGTTTTTGAGGGGTGTTATATTATATGATATAGGGGAATGACGTAGTATAAGGGGGTTAGGAAAGTGGGGAGGGCACTTTCTGGTAAATGGTTAAGGATTTGCACCCGACAACAAACAGGCGAGCGATTAGAGCAAGTCAAACTCCAACTAACCACCACCAACACACTCCTGGCCAACCCCTTAACACCTCCGCTCCACTTCAACGCTCCTGATAGTTGGTAGAAATTTGCTAACTGTCCGATTAAATTGTAGACAATTAGTTCAACTATTCTGACTACTATTTACTTTAATAGACTGTGAATTATTAAAGAGCGTCATTTGTATTCATAAATTATTCACCTGCATAAACATATATATATATATATATATATATATAGGGGGGGAAGAGAGAAGTATTCATCACTAAAACAATTTACAATAGCGACTAGGCTTACAAGCATGAAAAATTGAGAATACTAGAGTTGGAGATGAATGGGTCTTATTATTGTTGGATTAAATAAATTTTCATTGATAGTTGGAAATTCTTCATTTGTTTCTGTCAGTCAAGTTTTGTTTAAAATATGAGATATAGACATACATATAAAATTATTATAATTATAATGGACATTGGTAACAAAAAGCCATTATTAAATCAGAATTCATTTAAATTATATATTTCGAAATTAGTGAGGTTTTAATCTCAAGTCATCACCAAGTGGATATTATAATTTATTGTATATTATATTAAAATAAATATAAATATTTGAAAAAATGTTAAAGCAATTTATAAATTGTATCAATTAATTGAAATAAATTACATTATTACATTTATAATTCTAAAGTTAATTTATAATATTCTATAAGTATATATATATATATATATATTCATTTGGGTTTCCCTGAAACTTTTAACAATTATCAGAAATTATTTCCGGTTTTTTCATGATTAATTGTGAGATTTGGATTCCGACATTTCGGCACTCACTTTGAAGCCATTTTCAAGAGGGTTTATATTAGGGAAATTCCGTCCTAAAAAAATGTCTTGAAAATGATGCCAAAACATGTGCCGAAACGTCGAGACCCAAATATCACAATTTGATGTAATGAAAATAACCCGAAAATTTAGTGATTTATAAGTTGTATTTATAATTTATATATTATTTTTTTTAAGAATCAATAAATTTAGTTATATAATTATAAACATTATTATTTTTTGTCTGTCATTTAATGAATCAATTTCTGATTTCATAAATTTCTACAATTAAATACAAAATAAGATTAATTTTAAACAACTCTTAAAATTTTTCTTAAGATCTTATTTTTTGTTATTATAGTTTGTTATTTTTACTAAAAATGAACCTTCACAAAGGAATTTATGAAAATATATAATACATGTTTATAAAAATTATGTAACAAAATAGATATTTATTTAAGGGAAATTCAAATTTCTATTATATATTAAAATATATATATATATATCTAGCTATGAATAAATACATTGACTTAGAAAACTTTTTCGTTCTTTAGTAAAGCGTTGTTCCCGCGGCAGCAAGTCACTGGAAGCAAAGTGGAGATCGAAAGGGGTTGGTTTGGGTTTTGGTATGGTTGGGTGATGGGAGGTGGGAAGGTTTCTGAATGCTTGTCACAAGCATTTGGTATGCAGAACGCTATAATGCATATCAAAATTCATGACAGTGTATAAAGGCAGCAGCAAGCAAGCTCAACTGAAAGTGTAAGTGTGTCGGTGTGTAGATGTGTTTGAAGAAGGAAGGGTGAAGGAGTTAGACGGCTTTAAAAAGACAGGAGGTGGGGGGAGAGGTGCAGTCTAACATTCGTTCTTTTCATCTTTCTAATACATCAATCAAAAAATATGATCTATCATAGAAAATATAATAATAATATAATAATAATAATAAATAATTAACATTTTTATTTTAAATTAAAGAAAATAAATAGAGAATTAAGTTGAACAGGAATTTGATTCCAGTAAAGACCGAGAATTTTTCTAATAATAAAACAAGATGCTCCATTTAGAATAAAATTGGATATCTGTACTCTAAAATCAGCTACTTTAGATTCTTAATAGATAACAATACAAATATTAATACAATATGAACTATAATTCATCTTAAACTAATTTATTTCTGGATAAATAAAAATTTTTAAATAAATGCTTATACCTATATATATATATTGGTTTAGGCTTCTGTGGAAATTTTTATTACAAGAAGTTTTTTCGTTTGCCGAGACTTGTTTCTGGTCGTTTCGCCGTTTGGCGTCATTTGCAAGAGAATTAGGAAAATACAATTTTGGGATTGTGGGTCTCCGGGATATCGGAGCCTCTTACCATTGCAATTCAAACTTCACTCGTCCAATCAATCCAAATTCCTACTCTAACTCAGACTAAGACCCAGAACCGCAAAATTCCCATTTTCTAACGCTCTTGAAAATGGCACCAAAATGGTCGCCGAAACGTCGAGAATCAAGTCTCAGTAAACGTGAAAACTTCTTGGAAAATTTTTTTTATAATATATATAGTTATATAAAATTAATAAACTAATTGAATGTCTATAATGAATGTGTATAAGAAATTTATCAAAACCTATATAATTTAAAGAAAAAGAATAATTTTTAAATATTTTTAATAAAAACATATGGTGAAATATTGGTGATTTATAGCTTATCAAGGTTTCATATTTATATCTATAAATTCTAAATTAATAATTATTGATTTTATTTTAATTAAAAAATTCTTGAATTATGTTTAGTAATAAAGAAAATATTCAAAACCATTTAATTTTATTACAGTTTTAATAGTATGATAGTTTTATTTTTTTCTAATTAAATATATATATATATATACATATATATATTTACTATATCTATATATATAAAAAGGTTTTTATCTGCACATTACTTAGAATTTAAAATTTTTTTGCATATCTTCGCGTTTCATGACCTGTAGAATCCAAAAGTGACTTTAGAATTTTTCATGTCTGTCTGTCCGGAAAATAACTATTTTATAGACTCAGCACCACATAATTAGATAAGTTTCTTTTAAGTGAGGAAATTAACTATGATCTAAAAAAATTAATAAATGATTAATATGATGAAGTAAAGATGCTTATCTCATCAAAATTATTATCAAAGGGGATAAAAATTAAAATATATAACAAACAATTATTTTGCCTGTTGTATTATATGGATGGGAGGCATGGTCTATGACCCTGGGAGATGAGAGTAGATTCACACTATTTGAGACTAGGATTCTTCCCAGCATTTATTGGCTAAAGAAAGATGAGGTCACCGGGGAATGGCGGAGACTGCATAACGAGGAATTGCATGACCTCTATGCATCTTCAGAAATAGTTAGGTTTATAAAAGCGAAAAAGCTGCGATAGGCAGGGCACGTGGCTAGAATGGTGGGGAGACCGATTGGGAACGTCCGCTTGGAAGACCAAGACCAGTAGGAAGGGACGTAAGAGAGATGGGACAAGTGCTCAGGATAGGGTCACTTGGAGAAATGTAGTTGTTGCGGCCAAGAACTTTCGAGTATCTTTGAGTCACATAGATAGATAGATATAACATATACAATAATAATAATAATATATATAATTAATTTACTGATTAAATTAAAATATATTTTAAATAAGTACACAAAAAGAAATGAATGTTTTATGTAATATACGGATTGAAACAAAATGGATGAAAACCTTTTACTACTTTCAACCAAAAACTTTGTACCACTCGGGGGTACAGGGGGCGGAGCCCCTGTCTAGGTATGAAGAGCGGCAGCTAGTTTCTATATAATTTTATAAACTAATTGCAATCCATCGATACTCAATTGACTGTAAGAGTCCTTTATTTTGTACCTCATCCCTATAGTATATGTAATTAGTCATGGTAATACATTAAGGAAACTACATCAATTATCATTTACATGTGATTTATCTATTTATGAATTTACAATTATTGGAAATCCATAATTTAATGACTGATACTAATATAGAAAAAGCTAAGGTGCTTTAGTATATACGCGCGCGTATATATAGTATATTACACAAAATATATATCAAGATTTTCCACGAACCAGGAGTAGAACAGTCGATCGTTTCACATCACGCAAAGACACATTTACACGTCAAGAGCCGATTTCATTTTTAATCTATTCTACATTTTCATTTAGATTCTTTTTTAATTTCTCTAAATCTTTTTAATTTTTTACTACTCTTCAAAACAATTTTAATTAGAAAAATCAATATGCTTGTTAATTTGATTGTGTATTAATAATAATTAATAAATTTGAAAAAATCATCAAACATTTTTAAACTAATGTATTAATTAAATTTAGAACTGATATTTCATAATACTATTGCCTACTGATTTTATGAAATTAAATTTATTGGGTAAATTCAACAGTTTAGGATTTATTGTTATAAAATAAATCACACACACATGAGCAATAGGCAAAATAATTATATTTACTATTTAATGAGTACTTTAAATTTTTTTTTGTAGGTATTAATGAATGACTGCGAATTTATAGAACTATTTTATTTTGAAGAAGACTAGTTTGAGTCACATGGGATGGAATTCAATTTATCCTGTCCCATTTTTAATTCATTCATTCAATGATACTAGGAAAGATATTAAATCGAATTTAGTCCGTTAGTTTAGTTATTTTCATTCAAAAATTTTTATTAATGAATCAGGGATATCCCTTTTGGACATCAACGCATGTACGGGTTCGTAACTTTGAGGTTTAATTCGTAATTTTCAGTTTTTATTATTTTTTGCAATAAGCATTACAATCTTTAAGTTAATTTTACTAAGGATTTTTGCATCTAGCGCAAAATATATGGTAATATAAATATATTATCAATTTTAAATACAATTGTAAACTGTATACAATTCATGTATTCGAATCGAAATAATATTTGTATATGAATCATTTTAAACTATAATAATATATAAGTATTTTATTTAATATTCGTTACAATAAAAAAAATTACTTATCATTTAATATTTAATCATTTAACGAATTAGAATAAAAAATAAATTTTAATTATAATTAAAATTTTAAATTATAGAAAGTGTAAACTCACAACTTGAATTATAAACTATTTTCAGGATCAGTATAAGATTTTGTAAATTTCGAATAAAAAGACAAATATAGTGATTTTAAATTCTCAAAAAAATTGTATATACAAAATATCTTTTTATATTTTCTTCTTTTATAAATGAATGAATTCAATATTTGTTTGTTATTTTATTTATTTATTTTTAATATTTATTTATCTATATAAAATTAATAAAACATTTTATATGAATATTAAAATGGAAATTATATATATATATTTATATTTATATTATTTTATTTTGATGAGAAATAAAAAAAAAATAAAAGTATTCATAATCAATAAAATAATATTTATTTTTAATATGGTGAAGTAGGACTAACTTTCCATATCGTGATTCGTGTTATTTTAATTGAAATATTAAAATTATTGTAAGAAAACATATAAAAGATAAATATAGATATATAGAGATGAATAAAATAGATAAGGAGGTCTTATATAATAAATACTATTTTAAAATATAATTTAAAATAAATATGTTTTTATTTTAGGTTTTTCAAAAATAGATTTAAAATAATAAGCGAGAATAAACATGAGAATGTTTTTTATTATTTTCATTTCAATATAGAAATATTTATTTTCATGAAAAATTATACAATCGTGCAATTTAATTGATTTGAAAATAAAATAAACAGTCCAGAAAAATATTGATTTAGAAATTCTCTGAAAAGGTTCTCTTATATAATAAAACATGATAAAGGGTTTTTAAATTATTTCTTATGGGGTTTGTTTTTATATTTTTATGTTATTGATGATCAATTAAATTGATAATGTTATAAATAGTTAAGACTGAGTTGTTGAAATGTGCTTAAGCTTTTACCCATTGACATTTGAACAATAATAATAATAGTATTAATATTGACATCAAATAATTTCCTAAATAATAAATAATTATATTGTAGATACCCATTAAAAAAAAAATCTTAGAATATCTATTTAAAATAACACTTATATATATATATATATTATGATGTTTAATATATATACTGTACATAACTTTTACATATTCAATGGTAAAACGAGAGGGTTAGGGGATGGGAAGAGAGCCTATCATTTCCCGGACGTCATCCGAAGAAGGGTGCCAAATTGTTTTCAAGATAAACAAAATACGAGGACTTAAGAAAATAATATATAAATAAATAATATTATATTTTAGATTTTTGTCATTATAAAGTTGAGGTGGGGTTTTCTAAGCAAAAACATATCGTTATATATATTAAAAATCAATATTATAATTTTTTTTCATTAATAATTACAATTATTAAAGGATTTTGCTAAAAATTGAGCCTTTGAAGGTCAATTTATGAGTTCTAATATGGAATAATAATACTAATAACATTAATAATAATAATATAAATAAATAAAGGAATGTTTGATTATTTACAATAAATACAAGTTTATAATTTTAAATCGTTAAAAATATTTAATGCGTTGACAAAATAGATCATCTTTTACGTGCTTATATACTAGAGCAAAGGGATTTCTAATAGGTGCTGCCATCTGATTGATTTTCAAAAATGATAAAATTTTTGTAATTATATAAATACTCGTATTATTTATAAATAGTAGTTTGATATACTTTCTTCAGACTTGTCTTTGAATAATATCCGAAATAATTAGGATTTTGTTAATTTTTCCTCCCATTTGTCCCTAATTAATTTTCTAGATTTTAGAAATGCATAAATATTCTGAAATTCCAAGTTAAAATATCCCAATCGTTTTTTTTATCCACAAATATTGATTTTGAAATACTGCCTAAATATTTTTGGCTCGGTTGACACATGATCAATTTTTAAGTAAGGATATCATGTATTCTTAAAATAAAATTAATTTCAAATAATTCTTATATCAAAATAGATTTGACCATTTGAAATAAAAAAAAAAAAAATTAAATTGAATCGAACTGAATATGAAATTATTTGAGTTTTCATTTTGAAGGGGATGTGTTGAGATGAGAAAAAAACTAACAGTGTGACAAGAACTAGAATTACCTGTAGATAGGTTCCATGCCGTTTTTGTACCAAATGACGAGAATGACGCTATCATTGGCGTTGGGTGGTGTCAAATCGCAGGGCAACAAGGCGGTGCCCTTGACCACGGCCTGCACTTGCTGCACCGTCCCTGTCGGAAAGAGAAAAAAAAGAGGTTTATAATTAGGCTCTCGGGGGGGCACATTACATTCCCTTTTTGCTAATTACTCCAACAGGCAGGCGCTATAAATCCCAAACACACATACATACACACAAGTGAATGAGTTAAAGGGTGAGTAGATATAAATTTGAAAAAATGGCATCAAGTGATTTATTAGTTAATAACGCCTAAATGTGTCTAAGTAATTAAGTAGATAATAAATTTATTTCCTTTTTCATTATAATATATTATATAGCGGAGAAAAAAAGAGGATTTTTTTTTAAAATATCATTTATTGTTTTGGTATTAAAATTGAAATTAAATTGTTTTCATATCATTATAAATTTACAAAAAAAAAAAAAAAAATTGATAATTTTCAATTTTTGATTTCATGGATATGTATTTTAGAAATAATTTTTTTATATTCTCAAAATATGAATATCTCAATTAATTTTAAAGATAAATACATGAAGTTAGAATAACTCATCTTACAAACTGGGATATTTTATTTACAAGATTACGTTATTTTTTTATTTTTTGTGTTGAAACCCGAGGTCCATTTTTAATTTACTACCTACCTAAGAAAAATTGAAATTTTATAAGAAAAACGATCTAAATGCATACATGGTTAACTTTTAAATTAAATCTGTCTTTTGGAATTGGAAAATTTTATTTTATATTTTTTTTCTTTAATATAATTGGAGTAACTTTAAATAAGTTCTACTTTTGTTAAGGATCTATATAAAATATATGAGGCATTATTTTATACATTAATATGATATTTTTAAAAAATTTAAAAAAATATATTCTTATTTTCTCTTCATTAAATATTTATTTATTTTACTATACACGTTATTAAAATGCAATCAATGCATTTTTATAATTAAAAAATACTATAAATAGACCTAATTTAATAAAATAAAGAAAAATATAATTTATCACTTACTGAACTCTGAAACGAAATCCACCCTGCTCACGTAATCAAAATTAGTTATTTTATGTTCCTTGTCTTAATTTTACTTAATAGTAATTTTATTCACTTCTTGTGTATATTTTGTGCGAATATTACTTAAATTGTTCATTGTTTTTATATCCGATCCAACCACTTGTGGTTTTTAACATTTGAATACGGTTAAAGTAGCATCTCATAAAACCTTGTTTATATATTATAGGAGTAGATGTTTGAAATTCCAGTGAATTTTTTTTTTCATTTTCTAAACTCTTGTTTCGGACTCACTATATTTTACTATCTCGCCAGAGATAGTATTGCGATCACGAAAATTTTCGGTGTTGAGATTTTGATGTTTTTATACGTTTTCAAGGTCCCTTAGTTATTTTCACTAAGGTTGAGAAAAATGTCTCTCTCTGTGTGTGTGTGTGTATGTAGACAACGTTTGAGAAATGTTGCTCAACCGGAAGAGCGTTATTACCTACAACGTTTTGATTTGTTTTCCTCTGTGTCCGAAAAATAAAGATAAAAATATTATAAAAATAAATGCATTTAGGGTTAAAACCCAATAGCCAATAAATTTTATTAATATTTACACGGAATAATAATGAATAATGAAATATTAATTTAAAAGAAATCACTCTACATTTATGCATATAACAATTTTAATATTTTTATTAAATATATGTTATTTAATATTATTCAGCGATACAATTTATTTTTGAATTAATTTCATTTATTTTTATTTTTTCGTTAATTTATTTAACATAGTAAAATATTTCTGTTTATATTTTGACCTGTATGTTACCTAAAAAGTTCTTTCATTCTTTTGTAGAATATCGCTCTCTCTTTCCCTCTAATCTAGACTGAATAATTTATATATTAATCATGATAAGTAAAGTTGATTTTCTCATGAGGAACAAACTAGAAAAGAAAACGGTCGGGAGGGAAAAGCGAGGGTGAAAGAAAATGGCTGTTTGTACGAAACATCGTTACTTGCTAATCAATAGCAGCAATACACCGATTCATACTCAGCTGTCCTTGTCCTTTGGGGTTAGAACGTCGTGTGAGGTTTGGGGTTTCGGTTAAGTGTATTATTAGCGGATGTTGTTGTTGTCAAGTGTAAAATTCGACATATCTATGCCATTAGATTGGATTACACACTTAATTCTCATAGAAAAAAGAAATGTATACTCTCTAAAAGAAAAAAAAAAACTAAAAAAAAACAAATCGAAAGCAAAAATGAGTCTCAGAAGTAAAGGATATAGGTTTAAAAAAAAATAAATAAGTATCATATACTCAGATTAACAATAAATTTGATAAATATTATTATAAGTAAATAAATTAAAAAATTGAATGAATTATTGTTTTTTTAACCATCATAATAAAATTAAAAATAAAAAAAAAAATTAGAAAAATTAAAATTTAAAAAAAAAAATTGTAATTTACATGCACTACTAATTAATAATGAATAAGTATTATGATGATATAATTTTCGTTTTTATTATATAGTATATTAAAAATTAGGTTTAATCTATATATATAAAAGGCAATGTCTGTGTGTCTGTGTGTCTGTCAAATACTCAAAAACTACCCGTCCGATTACGGTGAAACTTTCAGGGATTGTTGTGGGCATCCCAGGGAAGGTTTTAATCTATATATATATAAAAGGCAATGTCTGTGTGTCTGTCTGTGTTATTGTTTGGTGTTTTGTACATATATATGTAAAATAAAGAACAAACAGAAATAAGAAAATAAATTTTAATTAATATAATTTATAAAAAAAAATAATGTTCATAAACTTAGAATATTAATTATTTAATTAATTAAAATCTACTTAAATAAATGCAAAGAGCCACAAATATATTAGTAAATATATAAATAATAATATGAAACAGTCAATAAATCTTACTTATTATACTAGGAAAATTTGTTGTTGATTAAATTAAAATATATTTTCCAAGAAAACAAATATATGTCTTATCTACTTATACTGATTGAAACAAAATGGATGAAAACCTTTTACATACAGACTTTCAACCAAATACCATGTATCATTCGGGGGTACAGGGGGCGCTCCCCCCGTCTAGGTGTGAAGAGCGCCTGGAAGGCGCTCGGAGCAACTAGTAATATATATATTTTAGAACAATTTCTTTTTCAAAATATTATTAATTTAATTAATATGAATTTATATTTAATAACGAGTAAAATTAAATTTTATACATGAAGAATTTACATATTTACTTAAGACTATTTTTTGAATCAACTTTAATCGAATGTGTGTTTGTTTGTCCAATTTATTTGACTGAGATCAAACTTATATTTGTGAAATATCAATCCTTACATAAGACAAGACATATCATATATTTATGAAACTTGAATTTATTAATTTAAAATTATTAATGATTTTAAGAATAAATTTAATATTTTAATAATTTAATGTTTAAAGTTAACCAACAAACATCGACTTAAATAATAATAATAATTTGGAATTCAATTATCCAGTTAAGTTTCAAAATTATTTATTTGTTAGCTTTATACGCTCTCTTTTCGGTAGTTATA
Source organism: Labia minor (assembly GCA_963082975.1). Taxonomy (NCBI): domain Eukaryota; kingdom Metazoa; phylum Arthropoda; class Insecta; order Dermaptera; family Spongiphoridae; genus Labia; species Labia minor. Next base: position 64,376,939 of record OY720349.1, on the reverse strand, counting down.
CTATCATTGGAAGCTTAATCTTATTGTCAAATAGTCGATTTATTATGATTATTTGTGTAGGTCACATCAATTATGGAAATGAAAGGGGAAAACAATTAAGAATTTATTACTAATCATGAAACACTTTTCAATTTCTTGTCAACTTTGATTTAAGTTTATGATTAAAAATGTTGTGGTCCATTTATTTCCTGCTAAAAGTACACCTGTGTCTAAATTTAACATTTTTATTCATATTTATATAGTTTTTAAAAACACTTGATTTATAAAAGATTTCGTTAATTATCTTTCTTAAAAATGAATTTATCATTATTATATAGTTAGTGTTCTTTTGTTACTTTATAAAAGTGAACTTTTAATTCTAAATAAATATTGTATATCAAGTTTCTTTCAAGTTTTGTTTATTTATTATTGTTGCTTTTTTTGTGTTTTTTTTTATGCAAAACGATAAAATACCTTTATTATTTCAATATTGAATTACTCTACACTTTGTTTAGAATCAATTAATACGAGAAAGAAAATTAACAAGAAAAATATAAACAAACTAAAAATCATAATAACTAGATTTAAGAATATTATGATCCGTCCGTCTGTCCGTCCGCTGTGTGTCCATATAGATGTGTACAGCTTGAACGGCTCAACGGATTTTTATGAAATTTGGTATATTTACTTATTACATCAGTATGATGAATTGATCAACTTTTGGTGTATATCCGAAAACCGGAAGTGGCAGTATAACCGATCCACAATAGGAAGGAAGGGTTATTTTCACACCAAATTTCACATGAGATTTTTTTACATATCTCCACTTTGTATTGGTTTTATCCTCGGGAAAATCATCTTCATTAGTTTTTTCTAAATTTAAAATTATATGACGTCACCCAGCCCTTCATGAAGTCACAGCCAGCTCTTACTTATATATTATAAATAAAATAAAATTAAAAATATTTATGTTCTCTCCATATCTGTTTTTATTGCATTAATAGATATATTAAAATTATTTGAAATTGTTTCTGTAGCTAGAAATTAATTTATTTCAAACCGTCGGTCGGTTCTGCGTCTGGCTACGGGTCAACTTATTTTCATTTATTTTTACTATCTCGCCAGAGATAGTATTGCGATCAGGAGAATTTTCGATGTTGAGATTTTGATGTTTTTATTCGTTTTGAAGGTCCCTTTTTTAGTTATTTTCACTAAGGTTGAGAAAAATGTCTCTGTGTGTGTGAGAGAGAGAAATGTAGCTCAATAAAGATATATATTTGATAGTTTTTCACATGTTTAAGAATTGTATAAAACTGCTATATATAGAATTTCAGCTTGATTGAATCGCTGAAAGTACCGGAATTAATTTTTTAACACGGCTGCAAGTAACGCGCCAGAACGTGACGTGGTGCCATTAACAAAGAGCCAAACACGCGCTGGTTTAATAAATATTATTTATTAATTTTAATTTAAATAAAATATATGTTAAGTAATTCAATTCAAATTGCGAGATAGTCAAGTGGAGACACTCCAGATTTTTGCTATGTTTTAACTTTAGTAATTAACATAAAAATTGAAATATAATATAATATACTAATTAAATAAATAATATTATTTTCTTTTAGTTCAAAATTTGAGGATATTAATGCAATTCTAACTAAGAAGTAAAATATTTTTATTTGTAAACTTCAATTCTTGCCATGTATATATTCGCTTGTTTCTCTTTCTCCCTTCCGCCCTTTCGTGAGAATGTCATAATATTATATATAACAGCCCATTCTGTCCGAGGAGAGCTATTTGTGACAACAACAGTAGTAGTAGTAACAGCAACGACGACACAGTTACAATAACAAGCTCGACGGTAAATTAAATTCAGTGGCTGGGGTCATTCAGTCGGACTCCCGCCTTTCAAAGTTTACCAAAAATGAAAATTAATTTCATTTCATTTCCATCCCAACCCTGCCACACTCACACATCAAGCATCGAACCAAATCCCTAACCAAACAACCGAGTGTTGTAGTTGTTATTAAATTAAGTCTAGAATGAGGGGTAAAAATGTCATTTCAGGACAACCCTAGTTAAAATCATTTCAAGTGATTATCATACATATAAATATAAATTTTAACACCATAAAATTAAATAAATATGATTGTTCACAATATTCGAGTAGAATAATTTGATAGAAATTAAATTTATATTTTATCTAAAACTCATATAAAACATTTTATTTCATATCACATTCAAGGCATTAGTTTTTTTAAATGCTTAATAGAAAAGTAATTTACTATAAAAAATTAAATAAAATTAATATATTTTAGGGGTTTTGGAATCCCCAATTTTATTTTTAACAAAAATTTATTTTATAAATATATTTTTACATTTTTGAACTTAAAAAGTTCGTTAGACCACGATTTTGTGTTTATTTGCCTTTTTATTTAAATGATTGGTTTTACAACATTTACATTGAGTTTTGTAATTAATTTTTATTTGTATATAATTACATTATCCATTTGAGGTATATTATGCTTATTATTAACTTGTTAGTATTTTTATATTTTAGCTCTTAGGACTGATTTGTAGGAACAAAAGTAATTTTCTTTATTATTCTTTTTGCTCTTTCTGTTTCAAAGTGCTTTATTTTTATGAAGCCAATAATTTTAGCTTTTCTCAGCTCTTTTGTAATTATTTTTTCATCTGGCTCTAATGCCCTTTACGTAAAATAGTTTAAGGCTCCTCATACATTGAGTTGTAGGTATAGATGTAAAATGAATTTTCTTTATTTAGGTTTATATATAGTTATTTTTTTCCTCAAAAGCTTGTTTTTTGTGATTTAATTTGAAACGTTTGCCTCCTACACTAATTGTTCATTTCTATACTTTTTCTTTCCAACAGCGATCTTTTTAAATTTATTATTGTCGCTATTGTTTGTTTAATACAATGACCTTTAACATGCGGTTTTGAATATCTTAACCGCTAGGCTGGCTTTTAATTTTTGAGTCCTAAGTTAGTAGAAGAGATTAGTTGAGATGCGACCGGTTGGTTGACTAATAACGCGATAGCCGGCAATAGAAAGGGGATGTGAGGGAATTGGGAAATAAAGAGAATTGGATGGAGATGGCTCAAGGTAGGAAAAGTTGGATGGATGTGGTTGCTGGGGCCAAAAACTTTCGAGATTACTAAAATAGCTCCACAGAGAAAATTTTGAGAGGTAGAATTCACTATTTGAAATAAGCATATCAAAATACCATGATGGTTTTACTGAGCTCTAATTTTAATAGATGAGAATATATTCAATATGAATTGTTAAAAAGAATAAATATTTATATATTTTTTAGAATTAAATAATAAATATAAAAATACATGTTTTAAAATTAAATTAAAAACGAGGAAAAGAGAAGCGAGCCTCGAATTATCCGGGCGTTTACACAATTGAATATTAATTTAGCCTAATATTATTTAATTATATATATTTGACTGAAATAAATATTATTACATTAGATTTGTTGAAAAATCACTTCAATTGACATTCAAATTTCGTTTTCAATTTGAGATGTGACCTTCTTCCTGTTAGAAAACGACCTGTGTGTGCCAATAACCTTTCTCCTTTATCAACCTTATTCAAATGACATTCTAGAAGTCGACAACACACATACATACGCACATACATAGATACGAACCCTCAATTTTTCCTTCCAAACGTTTTTAAAAAGAGATAATTATTTTTAATATTATACTTAAATTCTCTATTTATTTTCATCAATTCAAGTATTTTACATTTATTTTTATAAACAATAAACATATAATAAAACTTGTAAATTGTAAATTGTAAATTATGGGAAATACCATTAAATTGATGGAAATAATGATAGATTTAAAATGTCTTTAAAATATCTAATGAAAATAATGTCTTTAAATAGAAAAAATATTTTTTTCATAATTAGGGATAACATTATATAAATTAGGGATGATCTGTTTGGTGCACTAGGAAAGTTAAGTTTTAATTTTGAAAAAGTATTTTATTTTTATTTCAAATACTTATAGGTATTATAAGGGGCGTCTATACGTAATCAAAAGTTTGCAATTATTATAAATTAGTATTAATAATAACAATATGAATAACAAATTAATTAATTTATCATTTATTTATAGATATTAATTAAATTAATATATAACTATTTCATTTTATCAAATTACATATAATTTGTGAAATTCATTGGCAAACAATAAATACTTTTTGAGAAAAGTGAAAAAATAATTTTTTTCTTACTTTTTATTATTTTTGGCGTCATTTGTGACGTCACATCCAGTGCCTCTTATATCTTATAATATTTTTCAATCTTTTGCTTTTCAATTTCTTTGCGTGTAAGGGCTCTCACACTGGTCCGATAATATATAATTAATTTACTGATTAAATTAAAAAATATTTTAAATAAGAACACAAAAAGAAATGAATGTTTTCTGTAATATACGGATTGAAACAAAATGGATGAAAACCTTTTACTACTCTCAACCAAATATTATGTACCACTCGAGGGTACAGGGGGCGGAGTTATAATTAAAATATTAAAATAAACAATTCTTCTTAAAATAATAAATATCCAATAAATATTTATACTAATATTATTTGATGTACATTTATTATTAAATTTTAATATAAATATATATGGATAAGAGAGACCTCAGATTTGAAGATACAATTGTTTTAATCTTCTTATAAATAAGTTATAATCCCACCCCAATTTCTCTGACTCTGTTGAAGAACAAAGAAAAGACGTTGCAAGATCTAATTTAAATAGTTAATTTCATTAAATTTCATTAGTTAAGTGATGTCGTTAAAGATTAAATTTAAACTCAACTATCTTTCGGGAATGAGAGAGAGAGAGTGAGAAGCAACAACTCCACTCTGCCACAGATAGATTTTCATAATGCAAGAAGTGACAAACTGGGCCCTCACTCTCACTAGAAGGCCATTATCTCACGGCCCTACTACTTATTTTAATGGAGCTTCATTAAAGAGGGAATAAATTAATTTAAATCAGCCAGGAGTCCTTTAATTAGCCAATAGTTGAAATTACGGACAAGAATGAAGAGAACTAGTCGCCAAAAGTAGAAGGGATGAGTTTGATAAAAAAAGGGATGTTCATTAAAATAGCAAATGGGATGTTGAATGTTGCATTCATAAATCTAACGAAGATATTAACTTAGAAAATGATTCTTTGAAACTTAATAATCAAAAATGAAAGAAAAAATATAGCAGAATATCCCTCTGGAATTATAAAATATAGATTACCTATAGTAATTTTAATATAGGCAAATAGAATAAAAGAAAGTTAAAAAAAAATCGAAATACCACATTATAAAAGATTTATTAATGAATAATTTAAAATAAATAAGACAATCGTGAATATAATAATATTATTACTGATGTTTTTCTACCTGTGACATTTTGATGTTTCAAATTTTAATTTTTAAATATTAATACAATACCTATATGATTTTTTTTTCTTATTCATTTTCGAATGTCGGCCTCGCCTAACTATTTCCAGTATTCTCAATCCTTTAGTTTTTAGAATTCGCTATTGAATGATTAGGGGGTTCAATTTCATTTAATAAAATCAATAATGATTTATCTATCACATTTAATGAATTCTTGTCTAAATATTTCTTTAGTCACTGTTATCATCTAACATCATTCATCTTTTTTTTCAATTTTTTATTCTCTCTAATTTCATATTAATCCTTATATTGTTTCTCTTAAATATTATTCAATTTAATAGCACATAAATGAATTTGTATTAACCATAACATAATTATAAATAAAATTATATAATATTTAATATAACAAAATAAGAAAAATTATTTTAAATGTATCAATATTTATGTTAACATTAATTACGGTTTTATGTGTATAAAAAAATCCTTAATGTATCATCATCAGATCAATGATTTCTTATCCTTGTGAAGATTTACAGCAGCGCTTCTGTAACCTAATAAACATCCACAACAAGAGATCTTTCAAGGTAGCCCTACGATTAGGGCTAAAATTGGTTTTAATCCCAAGGACGGAGTGAGCAGACAATCTAGGAAGGGGAAGGGACGTAAGAGAGATGGGAGAAAATAGGAGTTGAATGGATTGGCTCAGGATAGGGACATTTGGAGAAATGTGGTTGCTGCGGCCAAGAACTTTCGAATTCTGTAAAACCACAGAGATAGATAGATGGGCGTTAATGGGTAAGAATCCCGAAAATTTTTTATAAAGCTACATAAATTAGTGGGAAAGCATAATTATTATAAATTTTTTTTTTTTTTTTTTCTTTTCTAAAATTGTGATTTTAAAATAATTTATGAATATTTTTGATTCAATAAATACGTCAAAATAAAATTCAAAAGAGACCAATTAAAATAAAAATTAAATTTAATTCAAAAAAATACGATGTACTCATATCATTAAAAAATTAAAAAAAAATAATCAAACTGTAACAATTGTCAAATTGTATAAAATAATATTGTATAATAACATTAAGATAACCTACACTTAACATCCATTAAAATAATAAATGAGTACCTTATTAATTGTTTGTTTATTTATTTTTTTTTTTTAATAATTTCTTATTTTATATATTGCTTTTAGAAAAGGAAGCAGTGGCAAGTGTTTGAGTTTACTGTTAGTATACAACTTCTTTTATTTGCATAATGGATATTCTTTTATCTTCAGCAAAAAAAAACATTCTAATAGTCTAGTAGTCTAAAGGCACGCGAATGACCAGCCTAAGATAATCTATCACATAAATCATAAGACATTAACACCAACAGGATAAAGAAAATAAATCAATAAGTCAATCGATTATATTCTATAAGGTAAAATAAAATTATTATTTTTATTCAAGTTTATATTTACAGTTAAAAAAATACTATTTATTAAAATTGGTAATTTTATAGTGTGCTACTATTTACTTATTTATTATCTTGAAATTTATATTGTTGACTTGTAATTGGTTGTTTATTTTATTTAGTTTGTTCGTGTCTCATTCTTTTTTGTTTACTCTTAAAATAAGTTTTTTTTTATATATGAATGGATTGATCAATACATTTAAAGAAGGCTGATATAAGTCAATTTTTAAACAAATATTTGTTGATCTGTTTTTGTCTTGATACATCAATCTACCTATTTTATTAGTTTTATAAAATACTGGGTCTTGAAAGAAATCATATTTTTGGAAAAGTAGATTTTACTAAGCAACAAGATAAGATTATAAATTTTGATTTAAATTAAATTATTTAACTCTCTCTGCTGAATCGAAGTAGTCATTGGCCTCCTATCACTAAAACACAAATAATAAGAGATTTTTATTTTAAAAATTGCGCTATTAACTATGGTTATGTAATCGTTGGTTGTGGTGTATGGTTGTATAATCACTATAAAATACCTAGGCCAATAATTATAACAGGGGGCCAATAACTGTATTTTTTAGGATTTTTTTTAAAGTGATTATTGAAAATGTCATGAGAAAATGATTTTTTTTTATTCATCAAAATGCTTATAGTATCTATGTTCTGCAAACCTAGTTTGACATAGATTGTTCCGCAATTTACCCAGATATGCATTACTGTTAGGAGTTGTTTAAGGGGGCCAACGACTGTATAGGTACTTTACCCTATAACAAATAATTTCGAGATTACATGTAGTTGAGTATTAATTTGAAGATAAGACATTCAATTTCATCAAGTTCACAAAATCATCAGTTATTTTGGAGTTTTTATACAATATTTAGTAATTATATTATCTAAATTACTTAAAATTAACAACATTGTCGTTAGATTTTATTTTTATTTGGGTGTTTGTAAATATTATCAGTTAATAGAAAATAAATTATATTTGTTAAATACAACCATTCTTATTTTAGTTAGGGAAATAAATAAGTGATTTATAAAATTTTTGCTTTTTTGAAACCGTAAATTTTGATGTAGCAGAATAAATTGATTCAAAAATCAATAAAATAAAATTTAACTTTAATTTTGAATTCATTTGATAAAATCCTCCAAGATAGTATATTAATTAAAACATAAATTTATTTAATCCTTACTTTTCATCAACAATTCCTTTGATTTATTTCCTGGTATTAAATAAATTGCAATACAAATATAGGGACTTCCAAAAAGTACATCTTTAAAAAAAATTGCATAAATCACATAATTTGTATTGATTTTCAAAAGTATTTTTATTGGTAATTCCATTATCAGGTATGACATTTATTAGCATAAAATAATATATGACAAACTACAGCCTCTTACTGCTTCACAGTGTTTAACTCTTTTGTTATTTAAGCCATTTGTGAAATAGAGCCTCAATTATGTCATTGGAAATTTTAACAAAAGTATGAATCACTGTGAAGCAGAAATATGTGGTCAATTTTTAGATATTAATTTATACTTTGAAATGTTAGAAGAAATTTAGTACTTTAATTATCATTAAAAGTATTTGGAAATAAAGTATGTGTTTATGTATTTTTTTGCTAAAAAGCTTCCAAATTGAAAGACCCTAAATAAATATACAACTTTTAGAAATCACCACTCAAGTCTCAAGTCTTGGGACTATTTATATGTATATTGCATTATGGTAAACATGTATAATTATAAATATGTATCTTAAACGATGTGAAATGTGTTATCACTTTTGAATAAAACATTTCTTTAATTATTAAAAGCATAAGAAATTGTTTTTTTTTAATATAGAATCAGTTAATTTATAATTTGTTTGAAATTTAAGTAATATCTTGATTGACTGATAGTTTATCAAGATACAACTTTTTCATTAAATTATATTAGATATAACTTTTAATGCTAAATGAGAAGATCCCATTTGATAGAAAGTCAAAGAAGTGAGTTGACTTTTGAAATTTCTGATCTGGTATCACCGATCTTGTTAGAATTTATGTAAAAATAATTTTTAAGATGACATAAACTCTAGAGAACTGATCTTTTAAAACTAATTAATTAATCTTCTTATAAAGTAAGGAGGTATTTATATTAAAATGAGAAAAAACAAAATATAATTCAAAAGTGATGATTAGACTTAGCAACAAAATAGCAATTCAAAATAAAATAAATGAATTAAAGAAAAGAAAGAAGAATTAAAATTTTTATCTATATATATTAATATTTTTAAAAATATTTATTAAATAACATTAAATTAAAGAATTGAACAAAAAAATGTCTGTTTAGAATTTAAAAGATTTTTAGAAATGTTGTATTATAATACATATAATAATAATTTTTTATTTCTTTTTCATTATCATTATTAAATTGTTAAAAATAATTACTTATCTTGAGAAGAAGAAGATTTAAAGCTCGTCATCCTTTTAAAAATGTATAATATAGGTAATATTTAATGTGGTTAAATCAAAATAAATAAATGCGTAAAGAGTGGCTAATATGGGCTTAGATCCCTAGAGCCATTAAAAAAATTAATTATTTAAGCTTTGTATAACTTGATTTATTCTTCCTTTAATATCAGTTATCATAGATGATAGTAATATGTTCCTCTTGTATTAGTTTAGTTGATTATATGTATATTTAATTATATTTCTGTTTTATACATCTCTTTCTCTCTTTCTCTCTTTCTCTCTGGGTGTGTAGTTCTATCTCATGGAACAATATTTCAATGTCTTTGACTTTTTGACTAAGAGAGTATTTTTGGAATTTATAGATTTTTGTCTCTTTGTATGTCTTTATTGAACTCAAGAATATAATTTTTTTGCAAATTAAATGCTAATATTGTTAATTAAATTCCTTATGATGATGTTAGAGAGAAGAGACATTCTATAAAATATCAGTATTGATTTTAATTAAATTATTAATTTTATTAAAATGTAGAAATTTAAATAGCAGAAGTTGACAGGTAAAGGATTTAATAGAATATTCAATTATATACATAGATGTGTAGAAGGCTGGCTTTGACTAAATGAAATATCTTTGCCTGTTTTTATATATGTATTATATAAAATATTTAATAATAATATAATATAATTTAAAACAATTTATAATAATGATATTTAGAATTAGCAAAATACATTTGAGAATCAAATTATTTAAATTGTTTTAACTTTATCACGTTTTTTTATTTCTAAATTATTATTTTTTTTTATCTTTGTTTGTTGTTTCCTAAAGCTTCTCATCCCAAAATAATACTAATAACATCAACTAAAAGTAAAACTAAATTTTCCTCTTCCTCCCTTGAAACATTTTTCCATAATTCTAAATTATTTTGATATAATTTTAATTTTAGTTCTGCAATCTTTCTCCTATTATTTTTACTATTAATTTGTTCAATATTAATCCCTTCAATGATTAATCGAATTAAACTCGGATTCATTTATTTGATTCAAATCATTTAATTATATAAATTTATTTATTTTCTTATATTTTAATATTATATTGAATATTAATTTGTAATTTTCAAATTATCTGTGAATTCATGAATAAAATGTGCATCTACCAAAATAACTCCAATGTCCTGGCCTCTCTATAAATCGAAAATAATTTCTACACACATATAACATATACACAGGATTAACTGATCATTTGTTAAAAGAATCGTGGTGGTGAAGGAGATGATTACTTAGAAAGGGATGGAAGGGTAAAAAGGGATGTTCGTTCCTTGAAGGTGTTCTTGCGTGGCTGAAAGCCAGCCGCAGCCATATATCGACCGAGAGAACGGAGGTTCCTCAGGTAACTTTGACCGTGGACGGGTAAAAGGGTGAGCGAGAAGGTTGGTGGTGGTTTATGGCGAGGTCAAGTGGGTCAAATAAGGACTTGGTGGAATCAATGCACAATTTGACCTACCAAGACTACTCAACATCATTTCATTAAAATGGGTATTTTTTTCAATAGCAACTCGGGATACATATATCAAACAAATTATTTGATTTATGCAAATCAAATACATACAATGGCTTGGTGTTTATAATCAAACAAACGGATTTTCTAATCAAATGATCCTTAAAAAAATAACTTGATAAACATATTTAACCTCCAAGATCATATTAGGTCAAATGAGTTCGACATGTCGTATGACTTACAATTCGAGTATTATCTACCCTCATAAATATATATATCTATATATAATAAAGTTACTACGAATGAAAGTGTCGGTGAAAGATAATAAATAAAGAAAAAAATATACAAATGATGATTTGATCTTTAAATGGGGTAATCAGTCCCCGCTAGTCATCATCATTTCGATTCAGATGTGTTTTTAGTTATTTAACATCTTTAAACATACATAAATTTATAAATAAAAAAAATAATTTAAAAATAAGTGCATGCAATTTTTCTATTTTAATTTTGTAACTAAATTTTTATATAGTTAAAATGAATATATATTTTTCTAGCATATATATACATATATTTATAATATTAATTCACTTAGTTTATTTTAAATTTTAATTATTCCAATTGATTAGTATTGACACCAGGATATACTAATACAAATATAATCAAATTATTAATTATCATAAAATTATAATAATTACTATTATTTGTACTTATTATATATAATATATTATATAAAATGATATATTTGATTTATTTATTCCCTTATTATAGTCGTCAGGGTTTAAATTTAATTAAAATGCTACTTTATATATATATATATATATATATATATATATATATAGTGGTATTCATGGTAAAGTGGCAATATGTGTCTAGTAGAAGAAACATGAATCTTGTTTATGAGATTTGTTTAATTGTTTCGTATGTTTATTTATTCCAACCATTTACAAGTATTTCTACTCTAGTCTAAGTGAATATATTTATTTATATTATTTTTTTGATATCTATATACAATTTCTAATATTAATTCAAATTTATATTGTTATCATTTATTAAAAAATTTTCAGAACTTATTTATTATTTTTTCATAATTTATTTATTAGTTTTAAATGATTTGTCGATTTTATTTTATTTAATTTTTATGTTTGGATTTAAATTGACTGTTATTTTTATAAATACTCAACTCTTTGGAGATGACAGCTAATAAGAAATTTTATTAAATTAATATGATCGAAAATAATATCAATTAGAATAATTTAATGTTAATTGAATACCTAAAAAAAAATTTGGAGTGTCCACGTTAAGAGACTTATGTCATTTGAATCCTTTTATCAAAATTTTATTTAAATGCATTGTATAATTATTCACTAATTTAATTAAATAATAATTTTATTTAAAAAAAAATAGTATAAAAAATAAAGTGCATTTATAAAACGAGATGTTTTTTTTGTCATTCTATATAATTTATAAAATATAATAGAAAAGGTAGACATAGATATTATATTGTTATTCTAATATAATATATTATATATAAATGAAAATTTTAAAAATTACACCAAGTTTCCATAATAATAATTGATATTCTCTTAAACATTAGTTTTTATAATTTAATTCATAATAATCAAGGAATTATTGTATTAATTATTGCAATTTATTGAGATTTGGATTAATTTATCAGATTAGATGAATTTTTTTATTTGTATTTATTATTATATGTATATAAATAATTATTTGATGATACTGAATATACATTGGTGTTATATTCATTTCATGTTTAAATGTCATTAAGAGCAATATGCAAAACTTGTTGATTGATCTACCTTCAATTGAAATCTATAGATATGCCATTCATAAAAATATATTTAAAAAAAATAATAGGGAGAAAAGGGTTGATTGGAAAGAGGTGTCGTGATCCGTTCAGGTTAGCTACCCATTTACCAAATTATCGGTTCGATCCTTTTTTTATAAAGTGGAACAACAAAAAGTTACTGAACTGGAAAACAAATCGATCAATCAATCAAGATCTTTGACATTTTCGTTCTTTTTTTTCTTCTCCTAATTACAATCCGATCATTTTGAACAATATGAAATATAATTAATTATTAATATAAAAATATATACATATAAAAACTTTAAATAAAATGTATAATATAATAATATATTATAAAAATATCTACATACTTAATTTTAAATAAAATAAATTATTAATGTTTCAATTAAAACAATCGTTATCAAAATTATAGAGTAATTAACAATTACTTAAAGATTTTAATAGATTTTAATTTTAATGTTTTTAATACAAAAAAAAAACAAAAAAACAAAGAAGTTTTTTTTCAAGATTTTTATTTCTTTAATTTTAAATGTTGTTGTAAACTCACACTGACTTAAATATAAAATTTTAGTTTTGTAGCATTTATTTCCTGTAATATTTTGTAATAAACATTTGTTCTCATTATGTAATTTAAATTAGAAATTTACATTTCTATATATTTTCCTATAGTTATTTATTAAATATATAAAATGCATAAAATAATATTCCTACATCAAAATTTGGTTATTAATTAAAAACAAATTGTATATTATACTAGCTGATCAGCGCTCCGCCCCCTGTACCCCCGAAGTAATACATAGTATTTCGTTGGAAGTCTGTATGTAAAAAGTTTTCATCCATTTTGTTTCAATTAGTATATTACATTATATTATCATTTCTGTTTGTGTACTTATTTAAAAGATATTTTAATTTAATCAGTAAATTAAATCTATCTATCTCTTTGTCTCTACGGATCTCGAAAGCAGCCCCATTTCTCCAAGTATCCCAATCCTGAGCTATAACCATCTAAATCCTACCCTGTCCCATCTGTCCACGTCCCTACATTGTCTACTCAACGCGTCCTTGATCTTCCCAATCCCACCAGACGTTTCCCAATATTTTTCGCTGATCTTTAATCTACCATTCTAGCCCTAACCCCTTCCCATCCCATTTTATAACCTTACTAACCTTAACTATATCTGGAGATGCAATTCCTCGTTATGCCATCTCCGGTGACTTCATCTTTCCTTGGTCCTTAAATGCTGCGAACAATCCTAATATCTACTTTCGTCTCCCAAGAACATCGATCACCCATATAATACAACAGGCAAAATAATTGTTTTAAATATTTCAATTTTCATCTAATTTGATAAAAGTTTTGATGAGATAAGCCTCTTTACTGTATGATAATAGGCGTTACCCGATTGCGACCTCGATTTAAATTCTTATCCGATATTATTATCCTTTGTAATTACAGAATTTAAGTATTTAAATTTTTCTACATTTTGAAATTCTACATTTTGTATGTTAAGACTTTGTGTGTTAATAATGTTTTTCTTGTTACTAAAAATTTTGTTTTATCCCTATTAATTTCAATCCCCATCTTATTTCCTGCCTCAATTAATATTTTTATACTACCTTTAATTGCAAATGCCGAATATCCTATAATATTTATATATAAGACGTCTGCTTAGCCTAATTTTTGAATTTTTTTGTTTAATTGCATTTAGAGTGATTTTTTCCCAATTTGTGTAATCACATACTCAAATGCTAAATTAAATAAAATTGGTGATAGTGTATCCCATTCAGAATTTCGAAAGTTTCTGACAATTGATTTCCGCATCTTACTCTTTCTTTACTACCCTGAAGACAAATATGAAGATCAAAAAAAATTTGAAAAAGTTTATCCGGATCTATTGAGTCATACGTATGCTTTACTAAGCGTTCTCTGTTTTTCCACTTGGAGCGTAAATAAACCAATGTTGTTTTGTACCTACTCGCGAACATGCAACATATAATTGGCCGTGGGAAAAACATGGGGATTGCAAATGAATTCCGCAGCCCCTGAGCTTTGATGATAGTTTGTTTGTTTCCTAGAAACTCTTTATTTCCACCTCTTGGATCCCTTGACCAATCAACAGCCGTGTACAAACATACTCACATTTCACTTTTATATACGTATATATTGATTATAATCTTTCCTTATTTTTAATTTAAATAAGTCAATGAAAAGAAAGAATACAATATGTTATTTCTTTTGCCAAGCGAATTCTAATGAAAAGTAAATAAAGGAATACAAAACAAAAACAAATCTTTTTTTCTTTTTTTTTTTTTATCAATAATGTTTTATTTATTTGGTGATCAGAAAATAAAATCCCAATGAAAACATGAAAAAGAGAAATAGAAAAAACTAATCTTTCCCTAAAATAAAATAAAAGAGAATCTATTGAATGAAGTAGGGATAAGAACCTCTACATTTGGATCATAATATATTTTTATTATATTGTAAAGATTTTACTAAAAATTTTTGAATTAATTTATTAAAAGAATTTAAGTATTAAGATAAATTTTTGTTTTTCTTATGTTTTTTTTCACTTATACTTTAATGATGTTTATAACTAGTGATTTTTATCTCCATCATTAAAAGAAGGGTCAGAAATGAGATGGGATTTATGAGTTGTAAAATAACACCATTACTACATTTAGTATATATCTTATCTTCGTTTTTTAAATCGTGATTAAAATTTATATTGAGATCAACAACAAAGGGGTGTATATGATTATATATATTATTAAATCCTTTTAATTTTAGTTTTACTATTGAACAAAATGATGATATAAATTTATTAAATATATATAAAAATAGGTAGGCTAAAGCAGAGGTTCTTAAACTGTGGTCCGCGGACCCCTGGGGGTCCGCAAAGCCATCGTACAGGTGCACGAGAAAATGATGAGTCAGTTAAAACTTTAATTAATATAAAAGAAGCGATGGCATGACTTTGTGAGGAAACAGAGATCAAATACCCAAATTCAACGAAATGTGCAAGAAAACTATTGCTACCGTTTCCATCTTCATATTTAGCTGAATTTTCTTTCTTCAATATTATAATTTCTAATAAAATGTGTTCTACTATATGCAAAAAAATCGTTATTCACCAATCACTGTTAGAAATATCCATCATATATCCTTGTTCTTATGAGATCGTAAGCCAGAAATTAACTAATAAAATGACTTAAAGTACCTAAAGTTGGGATGGGGTCCGTCAAAAATTTTTTTTTCAAGTGGGGGTCCGCGGAGTACAAAGGTTTAAGAACCTCTGGGCTAAAGCATACAGTCGTTGGCCCCCTTAAGCAGTCTTTAATGCATATCTGGACAAATTGTGTAACAATTTGTGTCAAATTAGGTTTGCAGAACGTAGATACTATGAGCATTTTGATGAATAAAAAAAAAATCATTTTCTCATGACATTTTCAAATAGTACTTAATTAAACAAAAAATAATAAAAAATACAGTTATTGGCCCCTTGATATAGTTATTGCCCCCAAATTTTCTTGCCACTAATTAGAATGTTATTAGAGCGCAAGAAGCTATTTTTATTAAAAATAGTAAAAATCACAGTTATTGATACCTGGGCCAATCACTTCAGTCAACCTCCAGTCTTTTCTGGATATAGTTATTGGCTCCAGCCAAATTATTGTAAACAACAACATTAACAAATATTTTAAATAATCAATCATTTCATAGAGCTATTTAGTTTCTTAGAACAGGAAATGGCGATAATCATAGCAATAAGTAATTTTTAAACAACAAATTTAAACTATGCTTATGCTTACCAGGCTGCTAATTTTTGCAAGTACAAACACACGTTGTTGATAAAAATTCACTCTGCGCCTAAACAGTTGTGGTATCCTTGAACAGCATTGACACCATAAGAATAGAGTTAATAGCGCATTTTGACAATATTTTTTTTGGTCGATTCACTTATTCAATCTCTTATTATTTTGGTTTTAGTGATAGGAGGCCAATGACTGGCTCGGAGCCAACGACTGTATGCTTTTCTCAATTTATTTATTTTTATGAATAAGTATTTTTGTTCAGTAAATTGATCAAATGATGCAATTTCACATTCTATGGAAATTAATTGAATCGTTGCAAACTAAAAAGCTAGATGTCCTTTAAAGCAATTTTTTCAGGAGCTAAAAAAACTGATTCCCTCTCAAAATATGTTGTTTAGATGAATATTATTTTATTAAGTTTAATTAATATGAAGAAAAGAATCTATGAGAGAAAATGGTTTTAATATAAGAATTAGTTTAGGGAATACAGAAATGTTAAGCCAATAATTCAAAAACGTCAAAAAATAGACAACGAACCTTTTAGTTTGCAACTATTCAACTGTTTTGAAATTATTTGAGAAATTTTCCTATTAGATTGATTGTTTTTATTTTGTATTTAATATACATATATTCCAATAAAATTTTGAATTATCTTTGAGATGACTTTGGTAATTGAATGTATGTACTAACCAAAATTAGAGAAATTAGATTTATTTAAATTAATATTTAAAATATCATTTACTGTAGTCTTCTAAAGTTAGCTTAACTTAGCTTAATCAACTACTAATATATTGTTCAAAAAGTATATATCTAATTCCTAACTTTTCCATTTTTTCATATTTGTTTATATAGTCAGAATTTTATTTAATAAATATAAGACAAAATCGAACAGATTATAAAGCTTGAACTTAATAAAATTTAATTTAAGCCAATCATTAAATCATAAATTTCAAGGAATTTATGATCTATGGAATTAGCATATACATTTGTTTAAAATTAAGTTTGAATTTCATTGTGTATTACAAATGTAAATGGTCATTGCTAAAATTGTACAAATCCTTTAAGAATTTTAAAGATGTCTTGTAATATATTCTTTCTTTAAATTTATATTTAAAAAAAAAATATCAAAAAATATTTAACTCATAATTAAACTGTAAAAGAAAAACTCCAAGTGTCGTTAAACTCGTATCATTAAGAAATGAACCCCTTCCATCTTATCCCAAGAACAAGTGAGAAAGAGTGGAAAAAGATTGTGACCTTTTGTGATATCTAATTGGACGATAATTAAATAGGACTTTCAGAAGAAATGGGTTCCTTTTCTTTTGCTCTATTTGATGGACTCTTTCATTTATTATTAAAGAGTAAAAGGAAGAAAAATATCTCTCTCTCTCTCTTTCTCTACTTTTAAGAGTAAGAGAGAGAGAGAGAGAGAGAGAGAGAGAGAAAGCAATCGGTGACAATTTTATTTGCCTGTTAAGAACAATTTTTACCTTTCTCTTTTATTTTAAAAGAATTGGTAAAAATTAAAATAAACATTTTATAAAAGAAAAAAAAACAGTTTCTTTTTAAATATTTGTTTATTCAATGAATAAATTACAACATCTGTCAAACGTATTTATCAAATAAGAGCATTCATTGTTTGTCTCAATAAATTTTTAGATAAAATAAAGATCCAATTAGTAATTAAGAACATGAACTTAGTTAAAAGAAAATTTAAAATTAGTAATAAATTATATGACCATTAAAAATATATATATATAAAAATTAATTTGAATAAATAATAAAAATAGTTGACTATGAAATAATATTGCATATATAGCAACAAAAACAACAACAACAATAATAACAACAAGCCAGAAAACTAAATATCAAATGACAAAACTGTAAGAGGAAGCTTAGTCACAAGATAAATAAATAAGCAGGTTTATAAATCAATGAGTGGAGATTTAATAATTGAGAAATGATAAAATATATATAATACAATATACATGAAAAAGTAATTGTTGTCTTGGCGTCTAGTGGTACCAACGGTCGCCCGGACAGGAATTGAAAATCCCCAACAATCTCTCCCTAAATTCATGTGCGGGATTTCTCAATCTCACAAAATTATTAATTGTTTATTTATAAATATAATATTATAATCATAAAATTACTATTATATTGTTAGCACAGGCTAGATAAAGGAGTTAATTTTTATGTTTGTTTTTTGTTTATTTTAAAATAAAATGGAGATTCCAAATTAATTAATTAATTAATTTTAATAAATCACTCACTACTATCGAATAATCTTAATTATAGTTCATTTGATGTGCCTGGGGCCATAACCATTTGTAAGAGGAAGCTTGGTCACAGATAAATAAATAAGCAGGTTTATAAATCAATGAGTGGACATTTAATAATTGAGAAATGATAAAATATATATAATACAATATACATGAAAAAGTAATTGTTGTCTTGGCGTCTAGTGGTACCAACGGTCGCCCGGACAGGAATTGAAAATCCCCAACTAATCTTTGTCAGGGACTGGGAGTGTGAGATGGTAGTTTGCCGAAAAAACTGAAAAGCTATGAGACTCAAAATCTATGCAATGTTAAGGGTTGGTTATTTTTCTTTTTTTTAAATCGATGGTTAGACTGTAATATTTTGAAATTCGTGGAGCGTACGAGTCGAATGGCCGACAATAAATCGACCCATTGACACACACACACACATTGATGGAGAGAGAGAGAGAGTGCAGGGATTAAAAAAACCCTTCTCTCAAATATATACGTGTGGATACGTGAATTGGAGAACCATTCACACTTATTATCATTCTTAATATGTATACTGATTTGAATGGCCAATTTTTTTTTTTTTCTAGACAATTCCATCGGGGGCCATTTTATTTTTAAACCACTTGATTTGTCTGTCTATCTGACAAAATCTACATTCAGAGCAGACGAAATGAATTATCATGCAAATGTTACATTAAACTTTGATCCTCCCTATTCTCCCACTCTATCAATTCCACTCTCCTCTACCTCCCCCCTTCTCCACCCAAAATAAAAAATAAAAGGAAATAACGTCAGGTTTAAAATTAGCCATTAGCATAATATTTACAATTGAGGTCGTTTGTAAAATGACAATTTTGAAAATTCAATATTGGCAATTTTAATCACTTTTGAGAGAATGGGATAGAGAGTGATAAAAATGGTACAGTCTACTACAATAGATACACTAACGAAGTTAATCATATTTTAATCCGAATGTACAAATTGAATTTTCTATAGCGATTAGAGGAATGAGAGGTAAATTATTATTATATTTATTATTAATATTATTATTATTATTAATAATAATAAATTATTATATTTTGATTAAATTTTATCAGGGAAAATGATGAAAACAATAAAACAAAGCAAATTAGTAAATGGAAGTAGTATAGGGGGACCTTGAATTGATGAAAATTATTCAATAGAGTTGAAGCGAATTTGAAATCTATGACAAGAGTGCCAGAGGGCCTAGAAAATTTATTCCATAAATTAAAATTTACTTTTAAAATATTCAATATAACTATTATTTTATTATTAAATATACAAGTGCCTTAATTTAATTATTGTTTAAAATATTTTATATATAATTCACTCAGTAAAATAATAACAATAATAAAATAAATAAGTTGACCTGTGGCCAGGTCCGAACCGACCGACGGTTTGAAATAAATTAATTTCCAGCTACAGAAACAATTTCAAATAATTTTCATATATCTATTAATGTAATAAAAAACAGATAGGCATACATAAATAATAAATATAAACATTTTTAATTTTATTTTATTTATAATATATATGCAAGACCAGGCTGTGACGTCATGAATGGCTGGATGACGTCATATAATTTTAAATCAAGAAAAAACTAATAAATATGATTTTTCTCGAGGATAAAACCAATACAAAGTGCATGATTCGTGGTGATATATAAAAAAATCTCCTTTGGTGTGAAAATAACCCTTTCCTTCCTATCGTCGATCGCTAATACTACCACTTCGGGTCTCCGGAATTGCACCAAAAGTTGATCAATTCATCCCACTGATGCATTAAGTAAATATACCAAATTTCATCAAAATCGGTTGAGCCGTTCAGGCTGTACACATCTATACGGACGGACGGACAGACGGACGGACAGACATCATGCTAAAAATACTTTTTTCTGTTTAGAAAATGCATGATTCGTGGAGATATGTAAAAATCTCCACATGTGAAATTTGGTGTGAAAACAATACCTCCCTTACTATCGTCGGTCGGTAAAAATTATAAATTATTCATTTATTGATTCAATGTTAAATCAAATTTTTATAAAAACTTGATGAAATTGATAGAATTAACATTTAGAAAAACTTAAACTAATGTATTGAGGATCAAATTAGATTTTAAAAGTAAAATGGTATTAATAGAAATAATAATTGTAGAAATTTGAGTGATAATAAGGAAGCTTACTAATCCTTGGGGATTCATAATCATTCACACCGATTTTCTATTAAAACTTAGGTAGGCTAATATGATTTTCATAATAATTATTGCTAGATAATCTTAAAAAGCAACAAAAATAAAATAAACTATAATTAAAATTGACACTTCGATTAACAAAATTTAATAGAAAAAATTTGTATCATATCAGAGTCTAGAGAAAGAGAGCTAGAGATATAACTATGCATTTTAAATATAAATTTCCACTTAATTACAATATTTTATGCTTTTGTTTGATTTTTTTCCAATAAAAAGAGAAAATATCTTTGAACGAAACAGGTATTACGAATGAAATATCGTGTTTGAATTTTTGGTCAATAACTTCCATATGTGTGTATAGAAATTTGAAAATTAAAAATTAAATTAAATTAAAAAATGGCCAATTGTGTTTCCGAAATAATAAATCACTTTCTATTTGAAAACACAATTTCGAGTACAATCATATTCAAAATTCTTTAGTTTCGAATTAAAAACTGTAAAAGGGGGAGATTTATATTTTAAGAATTATATTTACAATAAGACAACGTATTGGGGTAAGATAAAATAAACTTTTATTATATAAGTAATATTTATTTGAAAATATTTAAACCCCCATCACCATCATTAACCCTGTTCAACAGATGTTAACCATTTATATTATCTTTCTGTTTTTTTTTTTTGGTAATAATAATTCTTCAAATATTAAAGGGATGTAATGTTTCATCAGCTTTAATTTCCCACAATACAAAGGATATGAGTTGAATCGAATAAGGATAAATAATAGAAGAGCAATTTTAATCCATCCTTAAATTAGAGGTGTGCAACTATGCCCATAGAAGAGAACAGGAAGGAATCCATCTGAATGGTTATGCAGGCTCTTTGATGTCTTTCCATCGACTCTACAGATAAATAGCCAAATACGTGTGCCTTTTTCAATTGTTTTTATGTGTTTTGTCTGTTAAATCTATTTAGTACCGAATAACAACCAACCACTGCGGTTGAATAAAAATTCCAATCAGATAATCGCCAAAAAACGGGATAACAGAACACCACCCATTTCATCTATCCCCATCCTCCAAGCATTCCAGTTCTCTCTCCCTAACTGTCTCTTTCAGCCAACAGTCGAGCCACGTAGTTAAGTTTTATTTGATTTTTTTATTTTTTTATTTTTTATTTTTTTTTGTTGTTGTTTGTTAATTTTGCAGGTGTCATAAAAATTTAACCAGATTTAGATTTCGATCTAAAAAGTGAGAAAAAAGATATTAAGCCAATGATTGTAAAACAATAATTGAAAATAGAATTTAAATTAAGTAAAGAATTATTTAAATGAAATAATATAAGAACAAAAAGTTAAGATAAAACAAATTATAAATATTTGTCTATATTATCAATTATATTTTATATTGTGTTATAATAAACTATTAAAATTCAAATTTAGTAATACGATTTGTATAATATAACACAGCAAAAATAGAATAGTGTATCATCTGAAGTAAAAAAAATTAAATATTAATAAAAAATAAAAGATATGAATACGTACAAATAACCGCACACTACTTCCTTCTTGATTCAAAAAAGCAAAAAAAAAAAAAAAAAATATGTACAAAAACAAAATAATACAAATATATTGTATAAAATAGTTACAATTATTCTCTAATCGACCCATTATGTAATAATTGTATGAAATAATATAAAGAATAATATTAAAAAAGTAAAAAAGAGAATAAAAAATTAAAAATATAATAATAAAATTTTGAATTTAAATGAATATTCTCTCCATATAGTGTCGAGATTTCCCAGGAGCCCAATTCGGTTTCATATTTATATATACATTTATTCTGTGATTAAAATGCATATTATCTATCTAATAAATATTTATATAGAGGACATTTTCCAAACAATTATAATTAAAATGTCCTTCGAGGATATTCTGTTTTTATTTTTATTTATAAAAGTTATAGAAAAAGATAGAGATTTCTTTAGTTAGAAAAATAATCCGAGGGAGAAATTTAAATAATTTTATTGCAACATATATTCACATTTGTATTTATCACGACAATAATCTCAAAATTGTAAGTATATATTTTAATAATAAAATTTTAAGATTACCTTTAAGTCTTTTAGAAACTTATTGATCAATTTGTAACAAATAGAAATAAATCTAAAATTTTAACAATATTTTTCAGATAATATTTAAAATTGAAAATAATATAAAAGGAAATGGAAGTATATTTTGTTAATGTGATATAAATCTTTGCTTTCCCGAAAACTCGTTCTGAAAATTAATTCTTTCTAGTACGCAATTTAAGACAAAAAAAAAAAAAAAAAACAAAACAAATAAAGATGAGTTTATCAAAAAATACTGTCAAAGAATTTAAAATAAATTCTTTCATAAAGTTCTTGTCAAAATAGAAGAATAATATAAAAATACACCTGAAATTATTTTCAGATAATATTTTAAAAATTGTATAACATTCTTCGTTTGTATAGCAAATTTAAATTTATAAAAAATAAGTTGACCTGTGGCCAGGTCCGAACCGACCGACGGTTTGAAGTAAATTAATTTCCAGCTACAGAAATAATTTCAAATAATTTTAATATATCTATTAATGTAATAAAAAATAGATATGGATACATAAATAATAAATATAAACATTTTTAATTTTATTTTATTTATAATATATATGTAAGACCAGGCTGTGACGTCATGAATGGCTGGATGACGTCATATAATTTTAAATAAAAAAAAAAAAACTAATTAATTTGATTTTTCTCGAGGATAAAACCAATACAAAGTGCATGATTTGTGTGGTGATATGTAAAAATCTCCTCATGTTAAATTTGGTGTGAAAATAACCCTTCCCTTCCTATTGTTGATCGCTAATACTACCACTTCCGGTTTCCGGATTTGCACCAAAAGTTGATCAATTAATCCCACTGATGCATTAAGTAAATATAGCCGTTTAGGCTGTACACATCTATACGGACAGACGGACGGACGGACGGACAGACATCATGCTAAAAATACTTTTTTCTGTTAAGAAAATGCATGATTCGTGGAGATATGTAAAAATCTCCACATGTGAAATTTGGTGTGAAAACAATACCTCGGTCGGTAAATATTCCTAGAAAGATATAATGTAATATATTTGTTCATTTTAAGAATATGATTTTTCTGTTCTTATTCCATATAAAAAAGTAACATGAAAAATATATTTATGTAAACATTATATATTTTTGACCTTGTTAATGCTTCATCAAATTTTGTTTGTATTATGTTTTTTAACTATAATTTTGTTAAAAATAAAATAATATAATGCTTGTTTTTCTGTTTTTTTTTTTTATGTTGTATTTAACATTTTGATAACGATGTTATAATCTGAAGTATTTTTTTGAAAAATAAAAATATGACTGTTAAGTTTAAATTAACAAGTTGTATTTTTTTTTTAATTTTAATATATTTTTAGAGCTTAAAATAATATCAGCATTTGGACCTCTCTAAAGAGAAAGCCCTGCCTGAATACTACAGGTATATTTTAGACATGAAAGCCTATCTTTACTCCCTCTTTCTCTCAATTTAAGTGTTAATGTCTTTATTTAGATTCGATTATAACCGTTGATCGAAAAAGCTTAGTAGTAGTTTATTTGATGAAAATGTTAGCTTTACTCCAAACACTTTCAATTAATTTTAATTGTAGCTATAAATTTGATAGCATAGATAACGTGATGACAGAAAATCTGGCGCTTTTTATACCTCCACATACCTCATTGAAAAGAGATCCATCAATGACTGGCATCTTCCCGATTTTATCACCCTCTCCCTCTCCCTCCTTTTCTCCGTTCTTCTCCTCCTCCTTCTTCACTCACTCACTCACTCACCCAAACTTTCATCTCAATTTCTAGAAGAGTTGATTTAGCGAAGGATTACGCCGATTTTTATTAATCTCTTTTTTATTTGTTTATTTATTTATTTATTTTTTGTTAAATTTTTCTTTCTCATCAGTTGTTTTATCCATTTGATTGATGGTTTTACCTGTTCAATGATGAGTAATGAGGTGTTAAGAAAGAAATAAAGCTTTTTATTTTTTTTTACATAATTGATTTATTTAATCATATTACAATGAACTATTTTACTAAATATTAATAAATATTAATCTTTCTTAAGTTTTTGAAACAATGATTTCATATTTAATAAAAATATTATCTTTTAAATATCCGCATTCAAATAATGTAAGTATATTTAAAATTGCATAATAACTATTGATTAAATTTTGTTTGGAAAATACAGGAAAGATAGGTAGGAAGTGTATTTGCAAGTTTAAATTAGTTAAGTGCCATGTAATAAAGCAAAAGCTATCGAAAGCCAATAGTCTTTGCACAAGAATGGTTATCAATTTATATATATAGATATTTAGTAAATTATCAATAGCACAAGTTTCTAAATGGAAATTGGCCTATTTCGCTATATATAGTACTCTAAATTAATATATTTTACTAGTATTATTATCCAATGGAATTTACAAGAAATATAATATAATTAGTTAGTTCTTGGTCGCAACAAATACAGTCCTTAAACCATCCCTATCCTTTCAATTCCTATGTATTCCTAATTATTTTAAATCTAATTTTATATTACCTTCCATTCAACGGCAACCTCCACTAATCGTTTTCGAATTGATTTTTCCATTATTCAATTTTTCACTAAAAAAAAAAATTTCTCATTTAAGTCATATCTTAACCTTTCAATTTTAAATTCAATAATATTTTGTTTAATTATTCTTTTATTTAGTTAATTTTTAGATTTATTTCTTTATGTTTTTTTATAATTTATTTATAATTTTCAAAATAATAATAAAATTAATGATTAATGTCGTATACCATTGTAATGTAAACAAGAAATACATCAAATATCGAAACGAAAAACATAATTAAAATTTCAATAGATTAAAGAATTACTATTGGAAACAAATATTTGTTTTTTTTCTGAGAGAAGTTCAAGGACAAATAGTGTACTTACATATATGTATATATATTATTGAAAGGTGTTTTTTTGTTTTGTTTTATAATTTTATTAAATAATTATAAGAAATTTAATTTTTAAAATGATTCTTTCATGAATTTTAAAGATAAATTTGATTTCAATTGAACAATTGTTATAATAATAGATTTTTTTACGCCCATAAATTCCAAATTCATATAATCAGTTTGTAATTATGATTAGTATACTTTTCTTTTTACGATATCAAAAGAGATACTATATTTCGAATTATTATTTATATAATAAAATGTCAATTGATTGTTGTTATCTTAACCTAAACTCTTATATCAATTTAGTTTTTAAATATTACCCTAAATATTATTTCTAAAAATGAAGTCTATTTTATAAAATAAATTATTACTGATAATGAGTTATGTATAATTATTTCTTCATTATTAATGAAAAACTTCTTCTATTTGTTGATATTAATCTTCATTGCTTATATGATAATATTTATTACTGAATTATCAGGAATATTGGTATAATCTGGAATGTACTCTAATATGCTGTTTATTGGAGGTACGAGTATAATAATAAACAGAGTTAAAGTAAATATTTGTCTAATAGTCTCTTCTCCACTAAATACATATAAATAATATTTCGAATAATTGTATTTACAAGAGAGAATAGAAACCAAGATAATGTAATTATTTAATAACATACTCCATCCAGATATATTATGGTTTTGTATTTGATGAATAAATAATTTAACTAATAAATTGTTAATTTTTGAATTTCAAAAAATAGTAAATCAATTGATTTGAAATTTTTTTTTTTTTTACAATATTCAAATTTTTTTTTCAATTCAACCGCTATATTAAAATTATTTAATTAAAGAAATTTGAGATTTGTGTTAAAGATTTTTAAGTATGAGGTTAATAAAAAATTCGGGAGTGTCCTCCCCTAGACTTTCCCGCATATAAATAGGTAATTAGGTTATTATTATTATGTTTTAACAACAATAAAAATAAACAAACTAATTAATTTAAATTATAAAGTAAAATGGATTAACACTATTATATATATTTATAATTTACACCTAACGCTACTTGTATAGGTAAAATGTCACTTCCGGTAGTCAGATCATGATGAAATTTGGTATCTAAATTTTTTTCATATTTTTAAATCTATATACAAAATAGGAAGCAAATATCTCGAAGCAAACTGGTACTTTACTTGAAAGGTAAACGCAACCAGTGTAGGTAAAGTACCACTTCCGGTTAACCGATTTTGACGAAATTTTGATAGAAATCTACAAACTGTGAATAATATCGGTGTACTAAATTTCGAAGTCCTAGCTTGATTAGTTTTTGAGTAAATTTGCTCACAGACATTACATACATACATACATACATACATACATACATAAATACATACATACACACACACAGACATAATTCGAAAAATGGTATTTTCCGACTCAGGGAGGTCTAAAACGTCAAGATCTATCGAAATCTCGAAGTCGAAATTTTTGTCGATTCCAATACTTCCCTTATACGAAGTATGCGGGAAAGTAACAATTAATGTCAACTCTAATTGATATAAAATTGAAGTCAATTATTTATGGATATGGAATTTTTTTTAATTAAAATTAAAAGTCAACTCCTCATTTGTGAAATCTCATTTACAAAACATTACAAAGCATGCCTAAACTCGAAATACAAAATTTGAATTATTAATTCTTTAGCCGTTCAGGTTGAAACATTATGCAATTAATCAATTGTATATTTTTTTTAATTTCTATTTACAATTGGATGATTAAAAAAATATAATTAAATCATAGACGGATTCCCTATTGTCAAAATTAAAAAGTAAATATTTGAATCAATATTATTTACAACCGTAAATGATGTTATTATATCAAGGAAATAAATAAAAAAATGTTCAAAATATGAAAATATATCATAATTAATTTAATTAAAATTTTTTAATGCATTTTACAAATATAAAAATATATGAAGTTAAAAAAATTATAAAATTCAATGTTATTATAAATAAAAGATAAAAATTAAACAATATATTTTAATATTTATATTATTTTGTCCTTTTATACTTACATATATGTATCTTACCTATTTAGTTGATTAATAATTATGTTATGTTATCTTAATTGTGTCAAATAAATACTTTTAATTCATAGATATATTACTTAATTATTTATTAATTGACTATAATGAGGACAAACAAAAATAATATGTACTTTAATATTATTGTTAATTTATAGTATAGTAAAAGTATATTTATTATAGAACAACATTTCGATCAATGGCAATTAAGATGCCAACGTTTGAAATGAATATTATTTAATTCCCCAATAAAAAGAATATTTATTTAAATTTTTTTTTATCTAATTTGTAATTTTTCAAAGTAATATTTAAATAATATGGATATTAAATAGAAAGAGAGATAGAAGAAGGAAAGGGCGAATGGGAGTGGATGGGGAGGTGGGGAGGGGGAAGAGGTGATTCAAACAAGAGAGAAGTCCAATTAAATCGAATATTACTTTCTAGAATAAAAATGCAAATTCCATTATGGAAAAATGAACAAGAGGTTGGGTCGGAGAGGCAATGAGTAGCCATAGGGCGGGATGACGCACCAGAGTACTTTTTTCTTGTTTGAACTAATGCATTCATTTGCAATAGGCAAATTCAGAATTGTCGGTCAACCTTTGACTTTGTAAACCAAATTCATAGAGAAATTTGCCCATTCCTTTCATTTTACATAATTAATTTTACTAAATCAGAATAATTTTATTGTTAAATACCTATATACGACAAATTTATATTATATATGGTAGGTGTTCATTTAGGTTTACGTGAAAGTTTTTATTATTAATGAAAAATTATTTCCAGGTTATTTTCATGTGTAATTGAGACTCAAATCTTACAATTAAATGTTAAAATACCTTATCTTTATAGATATTTC
Source organism: Labia minor (assembly GCA_963082975.1). NCBI lineage: Eukaryota > Metazoa > Arthropoda > Insecta > Dermaptera > Spongiphoridae > Labia > Labia minor. The sequence continues at coordinate 64,348,033 of OY720349.1, read as the reverse complement.
AATGGATCGCTAGAAGGTATAGAAGAAATATAATTCAATTATAATTAATTAATTGTAATTAATTATCGATTAATGTTTTGGTCAATGCTTGCACTATACCAACATCGGGCCAACTGATATGCTTATCTTGTTTGAATTTTTCAAAATTATCATCACACTTTGTAGTATTTTCAAAGTATATAGTAAAAATTCTTCTGTCATAATTTTTGTTCATTTTAAAATGCAAACAACTTTCCAACTACTGTATATATTCGATTTTTAAACATTGATTTAATTTACAAATTTTCATAATTATACTTTTTAAATTTTTTTTAATCAGAATCGAAAAGATACAAAATAAAATGTATACATATTTTTTACAAGATATTTCTAATTTTCTATTTTCATATTCATCAATAAGGTCTTTAATGTAAAAATTAAAACATCATCTCTTTATTTTCAACGATTTATATTTATAAATTATTGAATTTATTTTTGAAAAATAAATTTGTTTAGAAAAATATATACTTACATATTTATTCAATATTGAGTTGAGATTTATTTAAACAAATATAAATAGGATTGATTCTATAAATTCAATCTTGAATAAAAAAATTATCTTTTGATGTGTATAATCGATTGATCAAATATTTAAGTGTTTTCATCGTAATAAGAAAGAGAATTTCCGAACTATTGAATGAAATTGATAGCTTCTTTGTCTTTTTTCTTTAATTATGGATGAAATCATCAAGATTCAATATATGATTAAAATGCTCTTTTAAATCAATTTCGACCTTGGAATTAATACAAATAGTTAAGTATTAAAGATGGGCGTTTTATCCGTCTCTTTCAATCGTCAGTCATTCCAAACATTGCTTTTTCAATCAACCTCATTTTGCAAAACCAAATAGAAAATGAATAAAAATTGATATAATTCCACTTAAAGGGGGGGGGGGGGAATGAAGTGTTTATAATTAACAAATTTCACAGTTGACAGTTGTTACAATCTTAAATTTGAATTTAATTTTTTTTTTTTTAATATAAAAATATATTCAACAGTCCCAGGGGGCGCGAACCCAGTTCAGGGTAGTTCGAGAATATTTAAGATATTTAAAATAAAAAATAATAATTTAACAGATTGAAATCACACCTACACATTTGTTACTTTGTTTAATGTTTTTGTATTTTTTGTACTTTTTAATTTCATGATTGTGAATTCTTGGAAAAGCTATCAAATTAACTTAATTATATATATATATATAATAAAAATATTCATAGAAAAGAACATTTGAACAAGCATTTCATTGTTGCTCAATTGGAGGCAATTTACCGCGGTTCCCCGACCACTGTTGAGCATCCATCCTCTAGAAGAAAGTTATAGAGCTTGACTGATAACTTCACTTCAATATGAATGTATTTTATTTTTATTTAAAATTTATTTTAATGTAGAAACAAACTCCTATAATTTTAATTTATTCCCAATTTTTATTTTATTTTCTAATGTTTATGTTATGTTAGTACCATGTGGTCCTACTTTAAGAAATCTTCTACAACCATTAATTTTATATTTTTTTTATATTCCCTTTCTTTAAAATCATGAAAAGATTTTCTTTCTAAACTATTAAATCATCATTTTACGAATTCTAATTTCGGAAATCAGTTACAACACCCCATCCTAGTCTATCACTCCCTCGCTTGCACCTTTTTCTCACCTCCTGAGCAAATATACTCTAATATCCTGCTTTAAGCTTAAGTTTTTGTTCAGTGAAATTTCCTGTATTTTTTTCTTAGTTCTTTTGAAAAGTGATAGAAAGAGAGAGAATAAGGGAGAGGGGTGGTAGGGTTAGTAAGGGTAGTGTATGGGTTGGTCGATGGGCTGCAAACACGAAGGGTGAAGGCAAAAGAGCTGCCAACTTCAAAGTACCTCCCCAACAGGTATCCAATTGAAAAAAGAAGGGAAAAAAGTCGAAAATCAATGGAGCTCCTCTCGTCCTCTCTACCCCGAACCATGGCAGTCACCCCGCTCCAAGCTCAATTCACCTTGGAATATTTTTCAAATTATATACATACAGGTTAATAATCTTTATTACCAATCTGTTGGTAGAGATAAGGGGCAAATAATCCAAAAGATATTATTATTCAACGAAGTAATCTATTCTAGATGTAAGAGATTATTAGTATTAATACTAATAATAATATTATTATTATTATTATAATGTTGAGAATTAAACACTTAGTCTATTTGTTGACATTTTTTATATAATACCTAAAAATAATTTACAAAACAAAAAAAAAATTGAATTAACCATATTTCAAGTAATAAATAATTATTAAATTGATTTAAACTTCGACATTATATAAATAAATAAATCATATATATTAATTTTTATATTATTTCAGGGTGTAACACCTTTGAAGCATTCTCTTATGAAATATCGAAAAATAACTGATAATATAATTCAGGTTTTATAGTAATTGGTTATTTTTTTCATAATCTTATAAATTTAAAAAAGTCAATAATTTTACATATATTATATTTTTTCTTATTACTAGTTGCTTAATTTTGAATAATAGTATTTTTTCAAAAGTAAAATAAAATAATTTAATAAAATGTAAAACAAATCATTCAAAAAGATACAAAGGATGTGGCTAATCTGATTTAAGTATTTAGATTAGAAGGTTATTTCTATGACCTGTTCCAAATTTAAAATCTAATTAATTTTTAATAAAAATTATTTTCTAAAATTTTCATTTTGCAACATCTGGATTAGAAATAAATTTTCCATGAAAATTTTACTTATATAAAGAAAAACAACTGTTGAGGAGTTCGAGCATAAGTCTGATATTATGATTGATTTATGATTTTGTTTAAAATATTTACTATTTATTTTAGAAATTGATTTCTGAGTCATTGAAACGCAAAGAAATAAATATTAAAATCCCATAATTATTTTTTATTAATATTCTCAATACAGTTTGTTTTAACTGTCGAGTTAGTAGATAGATAATAGGTCAGAAACCTTAACTGTAGACTCAGCGAAAATTAATCTCGAAGAACCTATGTTACATGAGGTAGAAATGATAATAGGAAAATCTAAAAATAATAAAGCGACAGGAATAGATGGGATCCCGGCAGAAAACCTTTAGTAGAGTGTATACACAAATCAGTTCTTTCGATCTGGAATAAGGAAAAGATGCCATTAGAATGGCAGGAGGCAGTTATTATCACACTCTTTAAGAAGGGAAATAGAACCAACTGCAATAACTACAGGGGAATTTCTCTTTTGACGACATTGTATAAGATTCTCTCGAATATTGTTTTATTAAAATTACGGCCATATGAGGAGGAGACACTAGGAGAATATCAATGCGGGTTTAGACCAAATCGATCGACTTTAGATCAAATATTTTCATTAAGGCAGATATTGGAAAAGAAACGAGAATTCAATGTTTCTGTTCACCAACTTTTTGTACACTTTACAAAAGCATATGGCTCAGTAGATCGGGAAAAACTTTTTCAAATCTTGTTCTTAATGGGAATTCGAAAAAAACTAGTACGAATGATTCAAATTAGTCTTGTGGGTAGTAAAGGAATAATAAGATGCGGGAATCAATTGTCAGAAACTTTCGAAATTCGAAATGGGTTAAAACAAGGAGACGCATTATCACCAATTTTATTTTATTTAGTTCTGTAATATGTAATAACGTAATAAGACCAATTGGGGAGATGTCAAACGGAATCGAATTAAACAAAAAAGATTCAAGTATTAGGTTACGCAGACGACTTAAATATAATAGGAGTTTCGGCAATTGCAATTATAGATAGTGTAGAAAAATTAATTGAAGCAGGAAAAGAGGTGGGACTAGAAATTAATAATCCTAAGTCAAAGCGAGGTTACAATCGGGGAAACGCCTGTTATCATGCAATAAAGGGGCTTATCGCATCAAAATTATGATCAAAGGGGATAAAAGTTAAAATATAAAAAACAATTATTTTACCGGTTGTATTATATGGATGTGAGGCATGGTCTATGACCTTAGGTGACGAGAGTAGATTTAGAGTATTTGAGAATAGGATTCTGCGAAGCATTTATGGGCCAAAGAAAGATGAGGTCACCGGGGAATGGCGATGATTGCATGACCTCTATGCATCTTCAGATATAGTTAGAATTATAAAATCGACAAGGCTACGCTAGAATGGGAGAAGATAGAATAGGAAAAAATAGATTTTTAGGGAGATGGCAAGGGCACGGTGGGTGGATAATGTGGGAAAGGATGTGAGAGAGATGGGAGAGGATAGGGACTGGAAGGTTGTGGCTCAGAATAGGAATACTTAGAGGGGTGTGGTTGCTGCGACCAAGAACTTTCGAGTTCCGTAGAGTCACAGAGATAGATAGATAGTTAGTGGGAAATTTTCTGTAGCTCTGCTGTTAACTACAATCTGACCTTAGAATTATTTTATAGTTAATCACTAACTGCAATTTCTTTTATTAGACCCTTTCCTTTCTTTTTTTTAGATATAGTTTATAATTAAAATTTATTTCTAAGAAATATAAACCTATCAGTAAAAAAAAAATGCAAGATCTTTTTTATACAAGTTGGTAGCTCTTTTGGTTGATAGTTCACAAAAGGAATCAAACTTTTTAATATTGGCTGATTTAGTAGAATTTGAAAAGTAATGAATTCAATATTTAGATGCTTTCTATGTATGATGAATAATAAAAGCACATTTCTTCTTAAAAATCCATATATGAGCATGTTATATGTGAATTTAAAAGGATATAGTCAAAATTACATCTACAACCACCAACCAACCCCATCGATAACGCCAGCGTCAACAGACCAACGAACAACAAGAATAACGAGAGTTCTATTCGCTACATTAACTCTCATTAGACTTAAATTATTCTCAGCATTTCCATTGTAGAGAGAGTTCACTCACTTTTGTCCATTTCTATGTTATTTTACATTAATTAAAGCGAATTTAACTGCTTGAAAACTGGGCAGTCATAGCAAGGAGCAATTTCTTACATTTATGTGAATAGATATATATACATTGGGGAAGGCTCTTTGTCAAAGCGAGAGTCCATCGCTAACCTTGTTAGTAGGGGTTGGTTTTCCTCTTCCAAACATACCCCCACTCTCTGATCCCACATCATTGAAGGAACTTTTGTATTTTATATACTCTTTGATGATAACTAGCATTTTTTTTTCATCTCATTGATTAAAAATACGTCTTTTTATCCAATTTACACCTACAATTCTTGTAACATTTATATTTCATTTTCCATTATATTGCTATTTTTTAATTTTCGAACAAGTAAATTTTAATTAAATTGATTCAACAAAATAATATTAATAATTATAATAAAACTAATAAGAATATTTTATTATTATTTTTAAAAAATATATTTCTATTATATATATATAATATATTTTCAATCATTTATAGGTATATATATGATTGATAATAATGATATTATTACATAGTACAATAAAAAAATAAACAAAAACATGAATAGAGTTATGAGCTTAGATGGTTATGCAACAGGTCGGTTACAATTGGAATTGATTAAGCACAATTATTATAATATATCGAAAAAAGGCATTAATATGTAATCAAAACTAGATTATGAAAAAATATATTTATAGTAATGTTTAATATTAAATAAAATTCGTTTTTTTTAATGGAAAAATATAGATATAAAATAATTTCGAGAGTTAAAGTAAAATTTACATTTCAATAGTAATTTGTAGATTTAATATCTAGGATACGTGTGTAAAAATTTGTGAAGTCCCAAGAAAAAATATTTTATATAGCTCATAAGTTGTAAAAATAGGTATTTTATAGAACGTATTTTTCAAACAATTTTAGAAAATTTCATAAAGTTTCTAATAAAAGAGAGAATGCAAAGTTTGTTATCAAGCCCCAGAGGCAACTTACATTTAACATATAAATAATATTAAGAAATAAATTCTTTGATTTCTTGAATTATATTGGATATATTCAAGATTTATCAAATATAAAAACATTTACCTATACTTACCTAAAAAATGTCATATAAAATTATTCCTGTAGATTTCGACGTAACTTCATTAAAAAAATTACCTGTAACAATGAAAACAATAAAATTAAAAAGTAAGTAAGTAAAGTTTTTTGTTCATAATTAATTAATAATTTATTAAAAAAGTCTGTTTTTCTTAAATTTTTAATAAGATCCTAATTGATTTCAGACATTTTAAACATTTAAATTTAATATATTTTAATTTTATATATATATATACATTATAAAGCCACTCAGAAGCGAAAGATTAACTCCAATTTTTAAAATTTTGCTAGTAATGTAATGTAATCTGCAACATATGAAGTGAATATTGATTGAACTTGATAATCCTAATATTGCAATGTAATATACATTTTTCTGTAATCAATAACCCTGAATTTAATACAAACTGTGAACACTTTGGACTTCATTTTCTCAGTTTCTTTAAATGTGGAGTTAATCGCTTTGGCTCCTGAGTGGCACATATTTATATTTAAACAAGTATTTAAAAATTTTCAACTCGAGACATTTGAACCCTTGGCTTGTCCTCAAAAGCTCAGAACTAATATCACTGATCTACATTTTAAATACTTTCTTTAAATTTGTTTTTTAATGTAATTTATATAAAAATATTTTATCTATTTCTGAAATGATTATTAAATCATATTTGAATTAAAAATATAAAAAGGCAAAAAAAAAAAAGGAAATATTATCTTTTCTCTTTTAAAAACACATTGATAGAACATCAATATCGCACAATACTATATAGTATGTCTCTTAACCAAATTCAAACTTAATAAACTCATTCAACTGAATCAACGTCAAATATTCTCTTCTACAATTTAATAAATAAATAAACACAAATCCATGTCACATAGAAGACAGTGAGTGAATAGAAGATATATGTCACAGGGATGGAAAATAATTCGAAGGGTGGAATCTCAAATTATGACAAAGACATAAGAGAAATTTCTATATCTGTTTAAAATACAACGCGAAAGGAGTGAAGTGGGCATAGGAGTAGATAATGGAGAAGGCCCCTTCAATTTATTAAATAATTTGAATTAATCATCTTGCACTAATGCTAATATCTCTTGCATAAAATTTGAATATATTTTCATTTATATTCGCTATTAATTTTAAATTTCCCATTAATAAAATACGTATGATGTGATATTGAATATAAAAGACAGACAAAGAGGGATGAGATTCTTAAAATAATATTTAATTAATTCATTTCGCTTTTGAAAACGAGCAAAGAAGGGTGGATAGAGAGATGATGGTGGTAGTATTTGAACTCAAAAATTGGGTAGTAAGCTTGATGGGCATTTTAATAATTAATCAGAAAACGAATGAGTGAGAAACCAAGAGAGTAAGAGAGATAGAGAGAGAAATAGACATGGTTTATTTTCTAATACTAGACAAAAAAAAAAAAAAATACGATGGTGTTAAAAGTGAACGTATACCTATGCATTTAAAACGAGAAAGAAAAAAAAGTTTATCATAAAATAATCTTTTTGCATATTAAAATATTGCTATAAAATATTTAATAATAATTTTTAATAATAATAATTTAAAAAAGAAATAAAGATATATTGATTAATCTTTAAAAATAAAACAATTTAAAAAGAATTAATCCTATTATTTTGGGTGAGAGTTGGGATCATATATTATATACTATATTATATTGAGTATAGAAATATAATAAGTTGGAAAAACATTGGCATTCGTGAATATAGATATATAAATATACTATATACCTACATAATATGAAACATAAACAAACAAATAAACAAATATAATTGAATTATTAATTGAATAAATGGTTGAAAAGAAATTTTGAATAAAAACAAGATTAAAAATAAATAAATTTTCTTCAAAAAAAAAAATAATTTCAAATTCAAACATTTAATTTGAAATCAAATTGATATGAACGCTTCTGAATGTTGATGTAATACTGGAATGGATATAAAACAAAAAAAAAATAAAAATAAAATAAAATAAAATAAATTAATTGGACATCAAACCCTGTAAATGAAATCAAAATTACTATTTTTAAAGGTTTTGGTTTAATTTCAATGTTACAAAATAACGTAAAAATATTAGTTGTTTTTTATTATATTTAGTTTATTATATATATATATTGATGCCCACGAAAGAAAAATGTGGGAAAAAGTGGAAAAGACCTACTTGGGCCTAGTTCATCCAAAAACTAAAAATTAGAGACTAAAGAACTAAAGATTGTACTATTGTAATTAATGTACTACATTATGTAATGTATTATATTTTAACTATTGAAAGGATTAAATAAATAAAATAAATAAATATATAAAAAATATATACTCCCTCCATTCCAAAAGAAACCGAACTTTAAAAAAAAAAATAGTACCACTAATGCCATCTGTTGTAATCTTTTTCTTTCTTCTATTATAATGAAATTGGATTAAATAATTATTTATTAAACGATTATTATGACATAAATTTAAAAACTATATTTAGTATTTTTCTATTATTTCTAATTATTTTAAAATCGAATCATACACCTATATTATATTTCATTATAATATAAAGACAATGTAATTTTAAATAAGAAAATGCAATTTATATAAGTTTAAAAATTTTATATTATGTGTGAGAATAATTAGATTAATTAAAAGTAGAATTTTATATTAATTTAAATTTTAATTGCTTCAAATTCATATTTCCAAACAAATGCATTCTTTTCATATTTTTGCCAAATTCTTTTTTGGATTTAAATATACTCTTAATATGTTTATATTATTCATTATGTTATTTTAAATTAAAAATATTATTAAAGTAATTCGTTAAAAACTACATAAAATCACTGATAAAAGTGTTTCCTAGAATAATTAATTAAATAAATTATACACATATTTATATTATAAGATCATTTTATGCAATTATGTAATTTTTATTATAAAAAATCTGTAGTGTCTCCACTCGACTATCTCGCAAATTTGAATTGGATTAAATAACATATATAATATTTAAATTAATATAATTAATAAATAATATTTATTAAATTTATTTATTAGTTTAGTTAAGTGTAGTTTCAATCTTATAGTTTATAGTCAGCAGGTCTCTGTTTTAAACATTGAATCCAAATGATCATTTGGATTTCAAACTTAAAATAATATATATTTTAATGCAAATATAATATAAGTATAACAAAACATACACATAAGTAGATTAAAAAAATGTAGTGAATATTTTATTTGAGATTTAATATTATGATGAATATAAAAATAAATAAATATCTATATTATATATATATATATTCCCACTTTCGTTTTCCCTTTGGTTCAGCGTTCTTATAGTAAACAATGACTTTTGAACTTTGTGTGTTTCCTTTGACATTATATATATTTTTCTAATATGTTTTAAAGCTATTCATTCACTTTTTGCAAGTAGATTAAAACTTGAAGATAACAATCTCTCCATCTCATTCTCTCTCTTTCTTTACATTACTATATATACCAATATATATATATATATCTTCACCCATTATACTAGAAAATTCCCAAACTCATACTTTTTCATTTCTAAAATAAGAGACCACATAAAAAACATTCATTTATCGATTTTTTTTTTCATAAAGAATATTAGTCTTTGAATATGAGCGAACATATAAAAATCAGGGAGAGAGAAAGAGAGATAAAAAATACTTATTACTTTACTTGGATGCAAAGAAAACCCTTAAACTTTTAATCTTTGATAAAACGAATTGGGACGGTTATATTAAGTTTGCTTCTTTACCTTTCTCATTCCTTTCTAGTTTACATAAATTGAACAAAAAAAAGGGGGGGGGGGTGGAGAGGAGATTAAAGTAATTTAATAAAATGATAATATAGATCTATAGATTGTAAACTAGACAATTTGATTATATATATATATATTCATGATTAAATTATAATTTTTTATTATATTGTATTTTTTTAAGAGACAATTGGCAGTGAGCAAGAAAACAGAAGAAATTAATTTCTTCTTTTTCAACCAATGAATTTATTATCTTTTCTTAGGTTTTCATGCTGTCTTAAAATGGATAATAAATATATTATAAATAAATCAATAATTTTTTGTGAAAATAAATCCAATATAATTTATATTGTTTTCAAAGATTGAAAACTAAACTGTTAGAAAATTTTATAAAGTAATTACATCATCCACAATCAATCGAAACGAATTCTTTTTTGGCAAGAAATCAAAAGACAAATAATTATATAATTCAAATATATAAAGTTTTTTTTTAAAAATAAAACATTTTATTAAAAATAAGAAGAAATTATAAATGGAATAATATATTAATTGTAGAATATTGGAGGCTTAGTATGGGTTGGGTTATAAAAAAATGGGATTTTAAAATTAATAAATTGATATTTAATTTGGTAGCACTCTGGTAATTGTAAATTGAATATAGTTTGATGAATACAGCGACGGATGATAAGGGAAGAGGTAAAGTTGAATTCAATCAGAATAAAAATCAAATATTAAATTAAGATAAAAACGAATATTTTATACTAAAGAATTTAACAAAATATAATGGGTATGGTTAGACATTAAAAGAAAGGGAATTAATTATAAAATAAAGTTATATATTTGATATTATAAATTAAATCAGATAAAGTATTTAATTAGCAATTGCACACAGGTCGACCACCTAGCTGTTATAATATAGATACATTGTTCCATGCACATAGAGATTCACGTGAGGATTCTTCGGATTATTTCTTCCAGGTATCTAATAATCCATATTCTATGGGCTTGCAACTCCTTCGTTGGCCTCCGTGATTATCCTTGTACAATCTCACTTATGGGTGATGTCTCTCCGTCCGATCTATACCGAAGAATGACTTACTACCTTCCGTTCATCCAGGGTAAAACTCTTGCCCCCTCATAAGTAGCCATTGGCTACTTTTCCACTAATTCACCCCTATCTTGCACACCTGTGCCAATATACAGAAACACGTAATGTAATTTATTATTATTCAAAAGTTTAATTCATGACAATAGTTTCTCTTCTTCACTCGAGAATCTTTCTTTATATTGTTCACAGGACTGTTTATTTTTAGCAATATAATGCTATTTCCCTATTAAAGGGAATATATATCTTACAATATATATATATTATTAGTGAAATAGGATTTTGTTAGTAAAAAGAATATATAATATTAGTAAAATAGAAATTGGTTTAACTGTTAAGGCTGTTATGTGCGACAAACCAAAACCAAAAGAACCTTCTTGTAACAAGTGAGACGAGTGAGAGGTAGGCCTTTTAACAGTTTGCTAAATTTGCATACCCACACAAACCTCAATGCATTTATATTATATATATAATTTCTGTCACAGGTGGTGTAATTAGCCTTACACTTTCACATCTCTCATTGTCATTAGAGCATATGATAATCATGTTTTGATATCCTATCCCATACTGTACAGATGCATTTTGCACATACACATATATATATATATATATATATATATATATTATATGGTGTTTTAGACATGTAACGAAAATGACGAGAAGCCGGGTTTATATAAGGAAGGTAATGTTGCAGGAAACCGGAAGGCGGACGTTGATGCAAAGACCGGAGAAATAGATGAGATGCTTGATTTGAGCCAAGGAGAATGTGAAAAGGTAATAGATAATAATAGGGAAGCACACCACATATTTGATAAAGATTTTATAACCAACGTTGATATATATTTAGAAAGATTTTGTAATAAATATTAATATAATATTTTATTAATCCTATTTTCAATCTGAATCTCATTAGTAAAATAAATACTCATATTTATCGATTGGAAATTTTACATTCTTGTTAAAGTATAAGCAGTTGTTCGTTCTGAAATAAGTAGTGAAGTAATTAAACTGTTTGAAAATAACAGAAAAAAATTGATATTTTTATTTTTTTATATAATAAATCAGATTCAATCAAGTATAAATTATTTATTTAATTTTTTAATTTAAATTAAAACAATTTTTTTTATTAATCTTTGAAAATCAAAGAAAACACAATAAATAGTTTCAACTACAAGTTGAGAAGCAATATGCGAGTGTCAAGGGAAATGCGTGGGAGGAATGAAGCAAGTAAGTAGCAAGATGGTAGGTATAAAGCCTTCGAGCTTAATTTAATTAATATTTGAAACAACCAAACAACGCGAGCATCCCTTTTGCCCTGGCATACCGCTTGGCTGCCAACATCCAAACCCCAATCTTCTTTCTTTACTCTAATTAAAGGGGATGTTAGATTTATATATATATACTTAAATATCCGTTAAGAAATACTCCTAATTAATATTTGAACAGTAACTTCAGTGTTTCTTGTATTGTATTCCATTTTTTTAAATTATTAAGATCTCTTACCAATGGAGTTACCCTTAGAATTATGCTTTCCTTTTAAGCAAGCTGAATAATTTTTAAAATTTGAAAAAAATATATTTTTTTTAATTGTGAGCCGGATATCATCAGGCAAACAGAAAGAAATTATAATCAAACTAACCTTTTCTGTATAAACATATTTATAAAAGTTTTGTCAGTAATTTAATTGATTTTTTTTTGACATTTCTATACGTTTCATGTCCTGGGAATTTGGATCATTGGATGTAAGGCTTTTTAGACTTAAAATTATTATTATTATTATTTTTATTCAAGACTCTCTAGTGTCAGTCAATTCTTTTTTGAGAATTAGGCTCGCGGTTGTGATGGAGAGGGAATTCACCCTAACCTACAACAACCTTTATATTTCCTTCATGGCGTTAGGACTTTTCTAAGAATATAACAAGTTTGTAGAATAACTGCTTTCTGGATAATGATGAAAAGTTTATCCGATAGTCCTAATACCTTTAAATTATCTTTAAATTGCACTGGAGATATTCCTTCTACAGACATCACTATTGGAACTATCTTCATACTAGTCAGCTTCCACAGAGATTTTAGCTCCATAGCAAGATTTTGGTATTTGTAGTATTTCTCCTTCTCAGTTTTTGAGACGTTATGGGACAAAAGGATGCCCACCCCAATTATTGTTGCCTTTTTCTCTTTTTTATCAATCAACAGAAGGTCAGGGCGATTGTAATCAGTTATTATGGGACAATCCCATTAGAACACATAAGACCGTGGGAGGTAAGTATTTATAATAGGGTTCCGGGATAGTAATAAGTTTGCACTTAAGGGAAATTTGTATGCGGAGGATTTTTGCCACTAGGTTATGTCTACAAGCAAAGGTACTGCCCAATTAATTAATGTTGCCAATTCCCATATAACTTGAGGTCGTTCATGTATAGAAGATGGCTATATTTCATTTTATCCTTTTTTCCAATCTAAAACCTACTTCGGTTCTGTTTAGTAGGGTAGATAGAAAATTTGAATTTTCTTGGATGTATTTATTTACTCAACACTTCATTTGTTTTGAGGATCGAAAGGACTGTGTTTGTAGCAAAAGCCAATTTAGGAAATCTTGGTCGCTTTAGCTTTTAAGCCAAAATTTTTTTATATAAGAAAACTATTAGATAATCTTCTTCCAAAAAAAAAAAAATGAATCAATTTAAATAATTTCTAAACAATTTTTTATTTATTATTCCAAATTAATTTTTATGTTCTATAAATTTTTATTTTATACTATTATAATTTCTATTACAAATTTATATAGAATATTTATTGTCATCTATTTTCTAGATGTATTTTGTTACTAAATCGCGTTAACACTCATCACATTATGGAAAATTTGATTAAAACAAAAATGTCTGTTAATCATAGCAAATATTTGCTAAAATATTGGCAAATAAACCTCTTTCCTCTTCAACCTCGACCCCTTTGCCATCCCCGGCGACAAATACACTCTAAACCACCCTTTTTAACATCGCCAATCCAATCCGCATCTATATTTGAAACAAACAATGCGTCATTGCTTAATAAAATGATATAATTAGTTTTAATGAGATTATCTTAAAAACATTAATTCATTTTATTTTCAAACCATAATTAAAATTATGTATAATTTATTTATACCTATATATACATATATCTATATTTATTATGCACTTCGAGTCCTACCTATTTGTGTTTATTTCAGATAAAATTAATTACATCTTCGAAATGAAAAATGTATTATTAAATTCAAATGTTTTACATTTATAAATAATTAAACTGCCTGTAAGATTGCTTTTTGTCCGATTTATCTATTGGATATGTCTGAAAATTATCGAAATTATTGCATTCATGAATTCAACTGTTAATGGATGCCATTTTACACTGAAAACACGTAGAATTTAATAGAATTAAATTTATGTTTATATGTATAGGTTGCTACGAATAAATTTTGATAGGATAATAATCGAAATATAATTTAATGAAATTATTATAACTATCATTGCATTCTATTTTAATTTAAAACACTTTATACTACTATACTTGGATCAAGTATTTAAGAGGTAAAATAAACCACATACACGTTATCTGTTGATAATAAATATTTAATGATCATTTACGGTGATGCGATATGGTCAAAAGTAACTCATCCATATATGATGTCATAGTTTTGAAAATATGACATTATAATTGATGTACATACATATATTAAAATTTATTGGAATATGAAATGATTTATCTACTACATACCTGTAATATAATAAAATTAATCTTAAAATTTACTTATATGATTATTATATTATAAATTCTAAAATATTCTTAAAATATGAATGTATATATAATGGCCATCATGAGCTGAATTGTAATGCATAATTATTATATTACATAATTTGAAAAAATATAATACAACTGGCAAAATAGTTGTTTTATATATATAATTAATTTGGATTCCATTTGATAATAATTTGAACTATTATAAATAAGCCCCTTTACCATATGACAAGAGGCGTTACTCGATTGTAACCTCGATTTAAATTCTTCACTAATTATTATTACAGAACCTAAGTATTTAAATTTTTCTACTTTTTTTACTTTTAGTAGCAAATAGACATGTAATATATTTAATAAGAATATATTTATTTATAGTTTATCTCTTAAATTAACAATTAAACTATTTTCATTTAAATTTATATTTTTTTTAACATTTCCTGTTAAATAGATAGATAAATATTTTATATCAATAACTCTCTTCTTATTCAACTAAAAAAAAACTCCCCTAGATAATTATTTAAAAAAATATTAAAATTTCTTTAAAAAACACTTTTAATAATTTTAATTTTCTTAATATGTAAAAAGAATTATTTATTAAAAGTAATGTATAAAAATTTTATGACAATACTTTATATATTTATATATATATTGAACCATAAATAAATAAATAAATAAATAAATAATTTTTCTAAATAAATTTTAATTTCAAATAATAGAATATTCAAATCGTTTATATGATTTAAACTTTGTTAAAATATATGCATAATATTTAATAAATAATAATTAATTAATAGTTATGTTTCATTATTTATATAATGTATTTTTCTTAAATATTTTTCAAAATTTTTCTCCATATCTATAATCATATATGGCATATTATTGATATAAATTCAATTTAATGATGAAAATCTTGGTTTGTTTAAAAAAAAAATAATTTTTTCCTATTTTGAAAAATAATGTTATTTTTATTTGTTTAAGTTAATATGCATGGATATTAATTTAAAATCTTATATATTTGGATAAATAGATCTCCCCTTTCCTGAATTATCCCATCGCTTTTATTCGAGTGATGTATGTGGCAGGTAACAAACAAAAGGTGCGACTGTACTCTTCCGGTGTGTCCGCCTCTATATATACAAACACTGATTTGCTTTTAGTAGAACGGATCGTGTATGCCATGGGTGGTAAAGAGAAAAGAGGGAGAGGTAGCTGAAGTAGCTTGTAGAATTGGCTGGGAGAGTATTCGGTCTGAGTTGTGGGTGGAGGTGTTGGAATTAGCTGACACGAACAGCCATGCTACTTAATTCATTCTCACTCGTGTTCCCATGTCTTAAGAGGGTAGCAAATTGGCGCAAACCTTCAATTATAAATAAATATATAGCTAAATGGATATATACAATATATATATATATATATATAAAGAGAGAGAGAGATATTTATCCGTAATAAAAATTGACTTATAAATAGTGAGTAGATAAATAGTAAATAGTTCCAAAAATCAAAATAATATTTAAATAAAAATTTAAATAGAAATATATATAATTAACATTTATTACTTAACATAATGTATTTAATAAAATATGTTTGATAATTTTAAATTTTTGTTTAAATATTGTTATTTTATAACTAGTTGGTCAGACCGCCTTCGGCACGCTTAACACCTAGACATGGGGCCTCTGCCCCCTGTTCCCCCGAAGTGATACATAATATTTGTTGAAAATCTGTATGTAATAGGTTTTCATTTATTTGATTTCAATCAGTATATTATAAAATTAATTTTCTTTTCATGTTCTTATTTATTTTTTAAATTAATCAGTAAATTAATTAAGTATTTGGTTGTATATATTATAATAGTCATTAATATTTATTTTGATATTCATTCTTAACGAGATTAATTGAGTCTTACCCCAGTAAAAATTCATTTACCCATCCAAGTTGGATGAACCACCTAAATTTCGAAATTTGGATAGAAAAATTTAAAATAGAGATTATAATTATATGAATATACGAATAGTGAATATATTATTGAAATGAATATTTTTTATAAATTCATTAATATCTCTCTCTCTCTAACTAATTCTAAATAATAATAATAAATGTCGAATAGCACATATATTTTAATATTATAATTAAATATACAAATTTTAAAGTATATATTCCTGCATTCAATACCAAGTTGATTTTCATAAAGTTCTATTTAATTTGCAGATGATGATCGAATACTCGTATTAAAATTTATACAAATTCAAATATTGTAATTTTTAAATTTATATACAATTTATTATTATTATTTATTAATATTACATAAAAAAAAGGAATTTAGATATTAAAAATTCTAAAGTCACTTTTGGATTTTAGAGGTCATGAAACGTGAAGATATGCCAATATTTTTTTTACCGAGCAATGTGGAATCAACAACCTTTATATATATATATAGATTATTTTATATTATATTATATGGCAAAATATTGTATATTATGATTATTAAATATTTAATTAATATAAATTAAACATTTTAAATTATATCTTATATAAATGTTTTATGAAATATAATTCTACCAAACTATATAAACAGAGTATATCCAGATATTTAAAAGTTTAATAAATTATTCATACTCCAAAGAGAATACTGGAGTGAGTGTTGACCGAATACCCCTTGTCTAGACATAAATGGACAAAGAAATCTATAAATCACATAATACTTGAAAGTTTAAGTATTTACAGGTAGTATTATAATTTACTATTAGTATTATAATTTACTAAGGAAGTAAATAAAATCTAAAATAAATTTATAAAACAGAATTCTTTGGTATTTAGAATAGAATTAGTTTTAGAAATAAATTTAATAAATAAATACTATAAATTATTTTTTATTTTATTTTATTTATTTTTTAAATCTGCAATACTGATATTATTTTACTATTATTAAAGTCAATCATGTTAAAAATTCTTGATAATTCATAAAAATAGTAAATTATCACAAATAGTTTTTGTTAACATTTTGTTGCATTTCGTTAAATTTTGTATTAAAACGTATTTATTGATTAACTTGACCATGACCTAATAATATATAAGAATGCAAGGGACACGCTATTCATTCATTTTGAATCACCTGAAAAAAAAATACATTAAATCTCTTTTTAGCACTTATTTCCATTTTTCCTTCCTTTTTGATTCCGTTTCAATATTTTTTCTTCCATCCATCTATATTAACATCTTAATTAATATTGAAATATCCTTATACCCATAAGTGGTATATTATATTTTTAGAAAAAAGAAATTAATAAAGATTCAATAAAAATATTTTAAGTATGCATATTAGAAAAGATCAGAAGAATCCATAATTAGATACCCTTATTATTGAAAACAAACATTTCTAAAAATATTAAATATTCACAAATTAAAATAAATAAATTATTCAATATTGAGTTAGATTTATATTTTTATATAATAATCAAAATATTGATAAATCTTATCAGTATTAAAATTTTATAAGAGTAGAATATATATTATTAATTAATTTATATATAAGAATTTAGAATAGAAAAAAGGTGAATGTTAGCTAAATGAACATAAATTGATATGCCACCATAGAATCAAATGAAATGAGGGAAATATGTAATAAAATCAATGGTGGTCTTTTTTCGAAAGCACTCAAGCAGTTTAATTTTTGTTTGGGATTACAATTGCTTCAATATATATAAGTTAATAATACTTTTTTTATATATTAAATAAATTAATAATTTGAGTTAATATATTTCTTTTTAAAGTTACGTTAATGTTACAGAATTGGAATTAAAACATTTGAAATTGAGTCATAAACAAAATTATCTTAAAATGCGATTTATTCTTTGTCTAGTTTTTCTTTCGTCTTCGATGATGAGGGAATTTGGATTGGAAAAGGTGAAGAGGCGAGGGATGTGATAATGAAAATGTCGGAACATCTCTCGACAACTGGCAGATCTGGGTTACTGGCGCCCCAGGGATAACTAAGCCACCGGTATACACCCTGTCCATCGGTACAATACCAGGGAAAAGCAGGTGGGAATTGACCCGAGTTCCCGAAGGTCCCTGTCACGTTCAGGAGGGCCAACAGCCTTTAAGATACGCCCCTCTGCCTCTCCACCTGTCATTTTATATCATATAAATCGATCGATCATGAAATTCGAATCCATTTAAGAAATATTTCTAATGGATTAACAACAAAAATTCATAAACAATGAACATATTTAAGAGGATCACTTAAAAATATAGAATAAAAATAAGATCAATCCTAACTATTGAATAAAATCGATAATTATATTTAAATAAAATATTTTACTCAATGATTTAGAAATAGTCAATGAGTGTTTGATAATTATGTATTTTTTTACAAAAATATTTATCCAAAAAAAAAAAAATAACAAAAAATAAATTGTTGACTACTAGTATATTTTAAGTACATATAATAAATGACTATTTGTCTTTTCTTCTAAGAAAAAAATCATAATTTTCCTATCAATTAATTTAATTTAAAAGTAATTATAGGGGAGTGAAAATTCAATGGAAATAAAAGAAAATAAATAATAAAGGTATCAAGAGTTTCCTATTAAATTATGTATTACGAAATGATATTCTACTCTGTCAAATTATATCGCTAAATCGTTCTTTATAGATTATTTAATAATGACTTATAATATAAAAATATTTTTTTTTAATATGACAGAACATAGATCTTAAATAGTGATAAGTATATATAAGTAATGAATAATTAATTCTAAATCCATACCTTCTGGAAATTAATTTAAATGTCTATTAATTTTTCCATAATAAAATTAGTTTTACTTACAGTAAAAATTATATATATATTAGATATATATGTTGGTTTAGATTTCCGTGAATGTTATTGTTATTATTACTATCAGATTTATCAGGAATATAATCACGTATTTTTGTGAGATTGTTTTCTCGACGTTTCGGCACCCATTTTGGCGCCATTTTCAAGAGATTATTTAGGTGACAATATTTTTGGGATTCCGGGTCTTAGTCTGTGTGACCAAGGGTTAATATCGAGATTTTGGGTTGATAAGTTGTGTGGGCAATCCTGAGACTAGCACACGTCCTTACTGGATAATAGCCCGAGGGGCTAACTGTTGAGTACGAAACCACCCAACCAATCCACCCAAAATCCCGATATTAACCCTTGGTCACACAGACTAAGACCCAGAATCCCAAAAATATTGTCATCTAAATAATCTATTGAAAATGGCGCCAAAATGGGTGTCGAAACGTGAGTGATGAAATATTTCATTTTTCTATGATTTAGTGATTAATAATATATAGTACAGAGGTTCTCAACCTTTCAGGCTCTGTGCCCCCCTTGGAACACTGATGTGAGGTCACTCTCCCCTGTTTCACTGTTTTAGAGTATCGCAAAATCATCTGACCTTTTTTTTTTTTGAAAAAAATTGAAAAAATCGGAAATGTTTGAAAAGTTTGGCCACACAATCATCTCTCTTACCTGTTTTTTTTACAACAAAATTTTTAAAAGTTTGCGGACACTTGGTATGCTCGCGCCCCCCAGGTTGAGAACCGCTGATATAGTAGTTAGATTATTTCTACAGTGGCTGGCTATGGTCCTCAGGGAGTGGGGAGAGAATCACCACTGTTGCAAGAAGAAAAATTTTAAAAGGGAACTTAGGTTATGAAAAAAATTATGATCTTGAGTGATGAAATTTTTATGAGAAAAAAAGATGAGATGAAATATTTCATTTTTCTATGATATAGTGAGTAGTAATTAATTAAATTAATGAAATTAAATTAATTAAACAGATAATTATAGCTCCGCCTCTTGAATCCCTTGACCAATCAGGAGCTGTTTATGTAAAACACCAGCCAGATACACACATTTCATTTTTATATACATATAATAGATAGATAGATAGATAGATAGACAGATTGACATACATTCACAAATCCTGAATATAAGATACTTAGATATATGTATATAAATTCATCGATAATAATAGCTAATCTATTGATTTTATTTGCTAAATCCGAATTAATATATAAATTCTAAGAGGTTATGATTAAATATTAAAGTAGATATTATGATGAAGACATTGTATTATTTAGGAACATGGTTACTGGATTATATTATATATTTATAAACTGGCATTAAAATTAACGGGAATTTAACGAGGTTTAAACCGGATTGATTTGTATGGATCGATAAAACTGTTTATCGTTCTACCTCTATTGTCCTCCCCTGTGCTAGTTACCACTAACTACTAAACTTTGTTTTTCTTTCCAATGTTCAGTGTTCTTAATTGCTTTTTTCATCCCATTTGTGATTATTTTTATTTTTGTCTGTTATCTAAGTGATGATATCTGTTAAGTAGTTGTTTTTTCCTATTATTTTTCAAATATTTCGAATATTGATTTTGTGATCAAGCCTTCCTTGTTTGTTAGTATTATAAATGTGAAACAGAAAACAAAATAAATTACTCGATTGAAAAAAAATGGGAAATGCGAGTTTCAAGTGAAATTTGTAATTATTAAAATGAATAATTATACATATAAATATTCTAGATTATATTTATTAAGTATTTGATTTACATATTATATTTTTATAAATGAATTATTGAATACTCAGAATGAAAATTGTTGAAACAATATTGTTGTTCCAGTCAGAAAGTTTCTGTGCACCGATACGGAGATTCGTTCATTTATTTATTTACTATTTTATAAACTTTAAAGTGATTTATCGTAATTTCAAATTATTTGAATAATTTCATTGAATATCATTAATACAAATTTTATATCTGTCCTTTATATTATTAAATTCACATTATATAGATACTTTATATATTCACTTAGATATATATTAATAATATAGTTAAAATAATAAAATATATACTATTTTTTGCTTTATAGATGGTTTTCTATTTTTTTTTTCTTTCATGATAAATTATTCTTTACTTTTATTATTCTTTTGTTATAAATAAAAATAGTAATAAAATATCAATACTTTTATTCTGTTCAAAAATTCTATTCAAAATTACAAATATCTTGACCAATATGGATATTCACAAAGGGAAATTTTTCTAAAGTATTAACTCAAAAACGGCATTTTTGTTTAACTTTCAGTTCAATTTGTGTATTTGTCTTTTCAAGATAAATAGTAGATGGTTTCTATTGTACGTTTTTTTTCAATAGTTAGAAGTAAATTAATAATCAGTGAAAATTTAATATAGATATAGTTCTGATTATATTAAAGTTTTCTGTTTTTAAATTAGTTTTTTTTTTTTGTTTTAATTTAGTTTTGGTTTCTTAGTAGTTATAGTCATTGTTCTGAGAATTTGACATCGAAGATCGAATCACCTAAGTATAAAAGAATTAATAATTAAGATAATTGCGAAGGCTGGCCAAATTGTCTGGGTATATGTTAGATCCCAAAAGTCAAATAAATGCAAAGAAAAATTTAAATTTTAAACACATTGCGTTTTTATAACCTTATTTTTGAAATCGTCAAGATACTATTTAAATTAGACTAATTTGAACAATTTTTATCTTTGTCTAAATTAAAAATTTTTATGTGGGATATAACCAGTTAATTTAGTTAACTTATTACCGTTTTGTACTTCTCTAGTTATAGTGGATTAATTAATGTTATATTAAATTAAAGTAATTTTTATTCTCTATTTAAGGCAAAACCACTCCAAATAAAGTATTGTGTGGATTAGAAAATTTTTTTAATTTTTCATCATTAACATAAATATGTATATAATATAAAATTCTTGTGATAAATTATTTATTTTTGCTAAAAAATTTATCAAAATATGTAAAAAGAAATAGGATTTATATTTAATGTATTCATCTAGATCTAGATTGTTTGTAAAAGTTCTTAGTGGTTATTATTATTTACTAAATAGATGAAAAAATAAAACAAAAGGAAAATGTATTAAATAAAATTGTAGATCTTTCTTATTTTATAATATTGACATCATAAAATGAGATTTTTGAAATTTGAAAACTAATTGAATTTTGTTTTTAACAACAAACCTATAACTAAATAAATATAATGAATTGATTTACATTGAAATATTAAATAAATTATTATCGATTTTGAGCAACCGAATTTTTATTATATCATTTTATTTTGGATATATATATATATATATATTTATTTATTTTTATACCACAATAATACATTTCAAAATTAAATTTGGATGATTCTTGATTTACCGAAACAAGATATTCGGAGGAATAAAAGCGAGATTATTATTATTATTATTATTATTTTATTATATAAGACATAAAAATTTAAAAAAATAATTTTCCTGGATTTGGTTTTCTCTCTGGGTTCCCTATTTAACCATATTTTTTCTTTATCTACTACCATAAATCTATGTTAAAAACAGTCTAGTCTTCTAGTAACTTTTCTACTTGTTTTGTTTGCTATTATAAGGCCATAACAAAATCCTTAAAAGAGAATTAATCTTGTTTATTTGAGTAACAACCAACAAATATATATAGATATATAAACCTGAGAGAGAGAGAAATGAGCAATTTTCTGTAAATCTTATCCACCTCAGTTTATTTCTTTTAGCTTCTTTTTTTTTGTACTAGGAAGAAATCGTTTGTAAAACTGCAAGCTATGCAATTCTCAAACTAGCAAAAGACGAACCAAACAGTGGAATCATCAACCCCATGCAACGCTCCCTTGTGGGCAATTTTCTAAACAACACATCCTCCTTTCTTAACAAATGTGTTCTACTTTTCTCAGAAACCATGATCATTATAATATCAAAGATTATATTTATATATACTTTGTATTTACAATATAAAATTTATTTGATAATAGGTTGTCAAGGATGAATTTATAGTTATTAACTTGAGCAGCTTATTATTTGATATTTGCTTAATATTTGTCATTTCTTTAAAAAATTTCACATCTAATCTGTTTATATAAATTATAAAAAGAATATTAGTATTTTTATTTAAAAATTAATTATGTTGGAAATGAAAAGTTCAGAAATTGTTATTATTATAAAGTATGCATTCTTATTTGGAACTTCAAAATTAATATTGTATTTGGCATCAGATGGTACCAAATTGGATCGTCAGATTTCTAGAGGCAATTGTGACCCCATAAATGAGGCACGTGGTCGGATAGATTCAAAGGTCAATAATGAAGGAAAGGTCAGCGTTGAGCCTGATTTATATTAAAGTGGCTTTAAATAATTGAGTAATTTAATAAAATAATTTCTTATACTTGTATATTATAAACCAAATTTGTCTTTTTTCTAAAAATTTCATTTTTGTTGTTGTATATACATGTATATATGGTTCACCGAGCCACCGCTCTGTAGTTTAAAAAAATGATTCCTTATGAACTACGAATATTTAAGAATAAGATTATTTAAAATAAATAAACGACAAAATATATGAAACAATTTCAAATAATTTAAAAGAACATAAATTAAAAAAAAAATAGTCATAAAACATACATAAGTATTACTGAAAGACAGAAAAGTATGGCCTGTGGATATAACATAATATATATTTAGTAATTTGATTACAAAATATTATTAAAATAAATATTTTTAATTTTATTTTATTTCAATATTATATTTATTACATATATATATATACAATTTTTGCTAGTAAGTATAATAAGATAAAATAAATGATAAAAAAATATTTAATTTTAATCTAAAACACACATTCAATTTAGATAAACATAAAAACGAATGAATTAAATAAAATTTAAGAGAATTTCCTAAAGAAAGATGAATTTTATGATTTAATGATAAATTATATTATCATAATTATAATTCACTTTTTATCTAAAATAAATAAAAAACTATTTTTTTTTTTGTCTTATGCAAATCTCCAATTATTTAAATACTATGTAAATGTAAATACTATATCATTCATAAAGTTTCATTAAATAACAATTATAAATAAATTATTATTTGATATCATCGTATTATACTCTTATGATCAGATTATTTTTGTAATTATGACTAAGGAATGTCAGAATAAAGGACAGTATTTTTAAAACAATTGAACATGTAGAATAAATAATTAAAACATGACCAAAAATTGTGCTTTAGAGAGGCTATCTGTCAACGTTGAGGGGAAATAAATAAATAAGCATAGATGGAGTAGGGGTGACTATTTAGTTATAGTAAAAAAACTTATAAATAAATACATAATAGATAAATACTTTCAAATGTAAAACAAATAAAAATTATTGGTCAAAAAGTTTGGAGTCTGTAAAGAGACTTCCAAAATACAAAAAAAAAAAAAAATACAAAATATATTGTTATGAAAAAAAGGTTATTGTTAAAGTAAACCTTTTATATTTTTTCTTATTTTGATACAATTAATCAAAACTTTAACTATATTTTATATAATATGAACTTTATTTTTCAATTTTATATTATTATAAATTATCGATAATATTATTTTAATTATTATTTTTTATTATTTTAAAAGTGAGCCACTAATAGTAGGGAATCTATTTTATCTAGAAGTAAATGGGTGAGCCAGTACATAAAAGGTCTCGGTTGAAACCTCGAAAATGGACTTGCGATTTGGTCTTTAAGGGTGATTAATATTGAATGAGTGTTTGAACAGGAAAACCCTTTTAGAAGATCGCCTCCATATTGACAGAAATGATTGTGAACATGGCAACTCATAGCGAATCAATGGATCAGTTAAATTTAACGAGCCCTTCAATTATACCATTCCCTTCAATTCCTCTTTGTCTTTATTGAATCAGAAAAGAAAGGATCTCTTTTTTTTACTTTACCTAAAAAACAATGTATCAATTTAAAAACATCTAAAATTCACTTGTTCGATTGCTTTTCTTATCCTTTAATTCTTTTTTTTAAACAGCATTAGTAATAATATAAATATTTTTTTTACAGTAATAAAAATTGAAACATTGAATGAATTTTCTAAGAGAATTATGGTGATACACAGAGCAAAGTTTTTAATTATAATTATTTAAAATAAATTAACACTTTTTAAATATATCTTAAAATTATATTATCATATAATAGTTGATAATTCTATAATTCTCGATTTTATAATTCTAACTATATCTGGAGATGCATAGAGCTCATGCAATTCCTCGTTATGCAGTCTCCGCCATTCCCCGGTGACCTCATCTTCCTTTGGCCTATAAATGCTTCGCAGAATCCTATTCTCAAATACTCTAAATCTATTCTCGTCTCCTAAGGTCATAGACCATGCCTCACACCCATATAATACAACCGGTAAAATAATAGTTTTATATATTTTAATTTTTATCCCCTTTGATAATAATTTTGACACGATAAGCCCCTTTACGGCATGATAACAGGCGCTTCCCGATTGTAACCTCGCTTTAAACTCATCTCGAATATTATTATCTTTCGTTATTACAGAACCTAAGTATTTAATATATTTAAATGTACAATACAATATCCAATTTAGTGTTACCAATTCAAAGAATACAAATATAAATTAAAAATAAAGTTGAAATTGGAGATATAAAATAATTACATCATTACGAGGTGCATATGAGAGTCAATTCTGATAGTACAATAGATATATATCATTATTTTATTACAAAAGAATTGAAAGAGAAATTAACTTTAGAAAAATTTATAGTTATTTTGAAATATCGTAGCAATCAGTAAAATACTACAGTAAATTGAGAATATATGATAGTTAAATAAGATTATTGATTGATTTTCTCTCGTACATTTTAAGAAGGTTAAAATTGAACTGAAATTGCTCACCCCATTATTCTTTCATTCCCAATATGTGCCTATATATGTTCCAAGGCAAATGACATTGAACTCTACTTGATTATTTGATTGATGATTATTGACTGCAATCAATTAAAAATAATTTGTGCTTTAATGGATGTTCAAAACCAATATATATACTATATATATATATATATATATATATATATAAATCCAATCGTCACTGGACGTAACGCTCGGTAAATTTCGCTCAGATTTGTTGACATTCGATAAATGGCGTCTTTGTTCTTTAAGTGGCTATTTCAAAAAAATTCTATAAAAATGGTAACTAATGGCTATAAATAAATATAAATGGTAATTTGATTCTTATGTGTTTTAAAAAATTGTTAATTGAATACTAGATTTCGTATTGTATATATATATATATATATATATGCCTATATATATTTCATTCTTTTAATACAATTTCAACAAATACAAATAGAAAATACAATAATTTAAATTCGTGGCAAACAACAGCTCACTCTAACGGACTCTTAGCTCAGTAATTATGATTATTATATTTCATATTTTAAATTTTAAATTATTTCACAGATTACTTTTTTTCAAAACAATATGATATTGCATATGATTTACTTTTTTATAATATACATGTTAATTTTAAACTTATTCATATAAATATAATCTCAATTGTAATATTTTTTTTAAAAATTTAAAATATTCTAAATGCCATTTCAATCGTGTTTGGCAACAATATCAAAACGAAGAGATGTATTTCCATATTATGTATTAATATAAATATAAACTATTATATAATTATAAAATAATTATAAAAGTTCATCTCCTTTACGAATAAATGCTTTATTTCCTTTGGCAAACATGAAATTTTTTTGGAATATCCAGTGTTTTTACGCAATTTATTGTCAAATTCATTGAATCAAAATTATAAAAATTTTAAGAGAGGTAGTACATATAAGAGACATTTGTGTTTCATGGATGCAAAACTGGTTGAGTCCCCAGGAAATGGCCCTTACGTTTTCAAAATACTTGGTCAAGAATAACACAGAACTTCACATTGAAACCCACAAGACGAAGATTTAAAAAAATACGCCCAATTGTATGTCATAGATTCCACACAGACAACAGCCCAAAGATTAACGCAATGTCAATATTAAACGTGACAAAAGAGATCGTTGTTGTAATTTTTTAATATCCAGGACCACAACTCTCAACAACTTCAAATTAAACATTAAAGAAATCTCCGTTCAAGGCAGATTACTAAAAAATGATCATTAGGTATATGAAAAATATTCTTTTCAAAGAACTATTTAATTAAGTGTTACAAGCCACGATAATGTCTCGATTCGCAGAGCGCATCCGGCGTACTAATTTTGTACTAAGTAGTTATTATTCTGAAATAAATTTAACAATTTCAGTGAAATAAATTTTTGCGTATACTAAGGTTAATCATAATTATTTGTGAATGAATTTAAAAAATATAACACGTTGAATTTAAATAAAAGAATTGAAAATAAACAAATTATAATGATGTGTGATTGAGAATTGCTTTAGTAAAATAAAAAAAGAGTTCATACCAAAATTAAATTGTATATTGTATTTGTAAATAAAAAAAAATTAATGGCAATATTTATTTATATATTGAGTAAATAGAACTAGAAAGGATAAAAAACAAATGATGTATGAAAAAAACATTTAGACGGATTGAAAAATAAATATAAAATAAATATTCAACACTGTTTTTGAATAGGAAAAGTTCAATTAGTATGATAGTATCACATAGTATCTAAACAAATGATGAGTGTAGGTACACATTATAAGAGTACTTTAAATACATATATATATAAATATATATATGCGTATGTATTTAAAGTAAATTTTCTAAATTTAAAATCAATTTTCTCTACTTTTTATATTGGGAATCAAATATCGATTTTTTTTTATTTATTAATAGATGTTAAAAAAGTGCCCTCCCTTTAATCTATAATATCCTCTGTTTATAGTTCATATATTTCTATAGGGAATTTTGTGAAAATTAACTAACATGAAAATAAATATCAAGAGAATAATAGAATGCCAGATGTTAAAATGAATTTCAGGTTAAAGTCAATCAGTTAAGGGCTATTAACAAATTACAAAAAAAAAAAAAATAATAATAATAAATTCAAAAGGTTGATGATCTTATTTAATAGTTTGTTTATTATTTGATTATCTATTAATATTATATTAATCCAAAAGTAAAAATCTGAAGTGTCTCCACTCGACTATCTCGCAATTTGTTTTGGATTAAATAACAAATATATTTAAATTAAATTTAATTAAAATTATAAATTATAATTAATAAATATATAAGTATATTAAACAAGCGCGTGTTTGGCTCTTTGATGATGGCACGAAATAAATATTAATCATTTGAAAAAAATAACTGTTCGAGTAAATTAATATTATTTTTTATAATTATAAATGGTTTCTTACAAAGAAGTGTAAGGTATATCAAAAAGAAAAAAAAATATTCAAATATTTACATATAATGTGAAATTAAAAGTTCCTATTATATTTACATATAAACATTATATATATTATATATATTATATTCCATGATGGATAAAATTAAATCATCCAATTTCACGGTAGATTCTAATTTTATTTTGAAAATTAGTATCTTTGTTAATCTATATAAAGACTGTTCCTATCACTTTTATATTTAGTACATATTTTAGACATGCTGCTTTCTATGTATATAAACAGACAAACTACTCTATATGATATGATAGATGGAATATGAAAATTATTTGTGGTGTTTCTGATCTCACACACCGATCTCGGGGCATTCTAATAGTGAACGAATAATTAGCACAAACGGCGTTAAATCCTCATTGGGGTATTTCAATATCATAGAGATAGCGGTCGACAGGATGCAGGGCGTTCGAAAGGGTCGCCCGTTGTATTTTACTCTGACAACTGTTAGGGTTGGGTGGGGTGGGGTGGGTTGCATAGACATCAAAGTTACAATTAGCATGTGTGGTTGCACATGTTTATACGTCCTCTCGTATTTCAAGGACGTGCCTGAGCCCTTTTGGGCAGACCATCGACCAACTGCCTCATTTCATATTACATCATATATTATACAGATATATATATATATATATATTATATGATGATCTGACTTGGATAATTCCAATCTCACCCCAAGCACCAGCACATCCAGTAACAGGTCTTTCGAAAGCATTGTTAATTATCCACAAAGTAAGGAACTACCAAATAGATTTTGGATTATACATAATAGATACTACCCATTAGAGAACAAAACCCATGAATAATAAAAATATAAGGTATATAATAATTATTAAATTATAATAAATTGCAACTATTTCATATTATTATTTATTATTATATTAATTTAAGAATTATTTTTCTATAGATTGATTTTAAATCTTGAATAACGGCAATAATAATTATTGTCACGAAATTATGCGAATAATAATGTAATGGGAGGATGGGGAAAGGAGTGTGTCAATAGTGAAACAGAATTTTTCAATTTAGTAATCTAAATATCAAAGAAGAAATAAAATCTTATTTTCCAAAGATCCCCAAAAAATTGAAAAAAAAAAAAAAAAATAAAAAAAAATTATAATTATAAGTAAAAATATTAAAAAAAAAATATTATTAGAAAAATAATACACTAATAATAACAATAATTACTTATGCAAAAAGAAGTGTTTGAGATTTATAATAATTGATTTTATTAAACACAATAAAATAATCAACCTTTATTATAATAACTTATAACTAATAACGCTACATTTATACAAATTATATATTTAAAAAAAAAACTAATGAAAAATTTGATTTTAATTGTATAAATATTATTATTATTATTTATTATTTTGAATTTGTAATTGAATAATTTAATATGTTATTTTTCATTGGCTAGATTCAAAAATTATTGAGGGGGTTGGTTTTAATTTATTTTAAAGAGTTAAAATTATTTTAGAAAATTTCTAATTTTAAATATTTCTATATACATATATATATATATTTCAGATGAAATTTTATTTCTGTTTTGTTTTTTCTATTCATTAAATTCATTTGTATAAAAATAACTTCCGGTCAATTTATTCCATTTTGCTTTAATCTACCCTGAGGTTCTAATTAATTAATTGAATTTGAGAGCTGGCATATGGTAGTCGAGACTCGTGAATGAATGACGTCTGCCAAACTCATCATTAGGACCCCGAAGGCAATTTTTCCTCCTTCATACCAATTTAATTTAATAACATTTTTCTAACAACTTTATTAACTTCAAACGTTATAATTTTTATAATCAATTGATCCACTTAAATATATATATAAAAAAAAATAAATAAATAAAATAATTTTCCATGTCAAAATCTTAGTTTTTATTAAAAACAAAAAAAAAAAAAAAATGAGCTGTAGCCAGATACAGAACCGACCGACGATTTGAAATAAATTAATCCAAACAACATTATATACCGTATATATAATATATATAAAGTATCAAAAAAAATATTTTTAAAATTTGAATTAAAATGACTATTAAATTATATAATCTTAGTTTTTATTTTTAGTTTAATTAATCAATTATTAATTATTACTACGTATATTTTAGGTGAAATATTTTGGGACAATAAATATAAAAATAATACTTTGTAAACTACCACTTGCTAAAAGTTACTGAATTCATGCTACTGATGCATTAAGTAAATTTTATCAAAATCCGTTGGGCCGTTTAAGCTATACATACACGTCTTTACGGATACACAACGGAAGGACAGACGGACAGACATCATGCTAAAAATACTTTTTCTATTAACAAAAATGCATGATTCGTGGAGATGTGATTATCTTTAATATTATATTAAAATGTATATTCTTGAATAAATTCAAACACATTCATTGCTATAATATTTATCCAGAGTACGCAGCTGAGAAAATTGAGATTGGGGTTCAGATATTATATTATTTAATCTGATAGGATATCATTATTTATAATGAAGAATAAATAATTATGAAAACAGATGAAGATTGGTATATAATTTAATTTATATAATATAAAACAAAATAAAAGAAATCACATCACTAAGTTGGTGATGGAAAGAGAGAAGCTCATTTTAATAATAATAAGACATTAAAGAGAAGTTTATTTTATTTTATTTTTTTTTCAACAAAAGTTTTCTTATCAACTAAAAACTTTGATATCAATATATATATATATATATATATTCATAGATTAGAAAAATTTAAAGCTTCTAGATAAGAATTCCAATTTAAGTGTATCCCATTGTCACTGTCTCTTTCTTTCTATCTCAATTTCATTTCGTCCTTTTCTCTCCTTCTAAATTTAAAAATGCTATGTGAAAGGGTCTCAGGTTTAATAAACAAGTGGATTTTTCTAAGAGTCTATGTATATTCAATCTTTACAACCAACTAAATATATATGAATACAACCTATATAAAAAAAACACTTTGGCCAAAGTAAAGAATTTCGGAAATTGTGCAAAGTTATAAATACGAGTATATAAATTCGTCTTTATATGTACATAAGTATATTTTATAAGTTTTATCACTTATGTTATTATACAATAAAAATAGAGTTTTATATGAAAGCGTGTGCCAGTGGCTGAACTACTGAAATTGAAGTCTCATTAAGTTAAAAAATTTGGCTGAAATTGGCTTGCGTATATCCCAAGAGTCAATAAAAAAATAACCTATCAAAAAATAGGAGAACATTTGATTTAAAAACGACAATTTTTTTCTTGTCATTAACTTTAGTTATTACTTTATTAAAAATACATAACATTTTGGTTAAAATAATAATTTAGGACAGAATTGAGCTCATCTCTGTTACGCTACCGAACTTCCAAATGACCGAAGTTCCTGACCAAAGCTATCACATTCCTTCAACTTTCCCAAATCTGATCTTCCTCCATTCAATCCATTCTATCTTCTCCCAATTTCCTTTTATCATCTTTTAACATTGGTACCGGTGGTTCCTGAAATGGTTTCTCTATAAACAAACTCCGAGTAAATTTTTCCCTTAATCATTCCAAGCATCCCACCTCCCACTGCAATTTTATGATTGTAACTATGTTTGCTGAGCTGGAAGAAAACAATAACCTCATAAAAAAATTAATTACTATTAATATTAACTAACCGATCTTGAACAAAAAATAATTCTCAAATTTCATAATTTCACACACAAAATATACTTTTATTTATAAATAAAATTTAAAATAAAAAGTTTTATTTAGTTTATAATTAATATTTCGGTTTAAAGTATTTAGAAACCAAAAATTGTTAAAATATATACTATATCAACGAGAATGATTCTGTCTTTGTAATGCAATTTCCTCTGGATGGTCTTTCTAGAACCATAAAAGTAAATACGGGAATATTATGTAATCTACTCACCCTTAGTCCCATCCTCATTCCCTAGCAAACTCAGTGTATGAGACTTAACTTGTCCGA
The DNA here is from genome assembly GCA_963082975.1 of Labia minor. Lineage (NCBI taxonomy): Eukaryota > Metazoa > Arthropoda > Insecta > Dermaptera > Spongiphoridae > Labia > Labia minor. Next base: position 64,315,097 of record OY720349.1, on the reverse strand, counting down.
CTAACCAGCTTCCTCGGGTGACATTTGGTAATTTATCGAGTGAAATAATTCTACACAGCAGCCGGCAGAGTTTCTCCCCAGAAGCGTATGTTCCAGTTCACTCTTCCAAAGAGCACGCAGACCGACCAACACCTATCTATCCATCTCGCTATAGTCTCTTTACACCATCCCATAGCCGCCCTTTTCAAGTCTCTTTCATCCCCTGCAAACACCGACACACTGGCAAGTGCATCATTGAAACGATATTCTGTTAGTGGATCGGAAAACTGGCAAAATAAATCTAAACGATATTCTATTCTCTCACCAAGCTTATATATATATATATATAAGGTAGGATATCGAAAGTCCATTTATTCACTTCAACGGGAGAGCCTCCTCTTTTATTTTGATCCCCCAAACTCTCCAATTCCCAGCAACATTTTATTTTATTTTATTTTCTGTCTCACTCTTCTTCATCTCCTCTCAATATTTTATTATAGGTGATGGAGACGGAGAATAAAAAAATAAATATATTATAAAAATGATACACACAGTTGAATGAATTGGGTAGAAAAAAATTCAGATTTAAAAAAAAACAAATATTGTTATAATAATCACTTTATAAATAAATATATTATTATACTGAATTATTTTTGAATAAGACAATAAAAAGAACACATTTAATTAAAAATTGATATGTGAAAATTTTTATAAACTTTTTCAATTTACAAATAATCTTGAAAAATCAGTTTTTTCTTTGTTAATTATTTATTTGTTAAAATATTTATAATACCATTTAAGGATTTTCATCGATTTCAATTCCTAGCGAGGGACTGCTCGTCATATAAACGATCGTTCAAGAAGGCTAATTTGGATTGACGGAATTTCGCTTTATCCATTGGAATAAAAATTTTTAAATAAAGAATAAATATTTTTTTCAATTATATCTTCTTTAATTCCCTCATACAATTTCTATATAAACTTTCTATAACTATAAATTTTTTTCCCCAATTGGTTATCCATTCGATGATAATTATATCTTCGTGAATTCAATTTTTTCATTTTTGTATATTTATTATTAAGTATAAGAAATAAAAAACATTTTTAATTTTAATTCAAATTTATAAAAAAAATTCTTACTAACAAATAGGATAGTATTTTATAATATTTAAAATTGAAGATTTTAATCCAAAACTACCCAATCTAATTATCTATTTTATATTTTAAAAATCATTTAGATTAATACAAAATAAATGTATTTATTATTTTTCCTGCTATTAAAATAAAATTATTTATTTTAACTAAATAAAAGTTTTCTCTTTTTTTTTGTCATTTGGAGTTGTAAGGTTTCTTCCAACATCCCCTTTTTTGGGGCATAAAATTTTTGATACTACAAAAAAAAAAACAGTGTTAAATGAAATATACTAGTATGTTATTTTTTTATAATGAATAATTTATAAAGTAATATTTTAAGTGATGTTGCAAAATAAAAAAGTAATGAAAATTCATTTTAATTATAAATTTATGGTTTTCAACTAATAATATTATTTATATATATTAATGAAAAGAGGAGAGTAGAATAGATTATCTTAAAATTTATCTACTGAGTTTAAGTTTCATTTGAGGGATTGTAAATAGAAAATGATCCAATTAGCAACTGCTTAATGTAACTTTTCTACATCTCTATCATCAGTGAGAAGAAAGTTGAAAATCAGAGTTCAATTTGACAACTAGTTATAATTATAATTACAACATCTAATGAAGCTAAATTCGTTCATTTATAAAGCCCCCTCCACCACTTTCAAAATTGGCAAAATGAAATCTATGTTTTACCTTTCCTATATCATCTACCCATCTCATTAGACTCACTAAATTACTTTTCTATTTGCTATTTCATATTTTCACTTATTTTTATTAAAATAAACAATCGGTTAACTTATAATTAGCAAATTAAATTTGACAAAGTTTAATTATAAAATATAAAATGAGAAATTTATTTTATAGTTGATTTATAACAAGTAAAATGTATAAAATTTCTTTCTCAATGTTGTTTTTGTGAAAAGTATAATATATATTTAATTTTTTTTTTTAATATTTTTAAAATTAGTTAAGTTTAGATAATTTAAAAATGGAAAAGGAGTTGTGTGTTTAAAAAAGAGAAAAATAATATTAAAAGCTAATAATGAAGAATAAATAAATGAACAGTTAAACAAATTACATGGAAAGAATAAACATTATCAGAACGAAAATAATTTATTTTTATATTATAAAAAAAGTGGGATTAATCACTAAGTACAAATAAATGACTAGTTGAAGATAAATATTTTGAAATGTTACACTTCAAATTAAAATAAATATTATTCTTGATAGATTACATATTAAAGATTTATAATAAAGTTTCATAAACAGTTATTTTTTATTTTCATTTTGGTTCTAGATGAAAGTATGGATGAAAATTACTTAATAATTTTTTCTTATTGTATATTAAAGTTTTCCTTGTGATGTTTTTTCAGTTGTTTAAAGAAGAAATGTAAGGCATTTACATTAAAAATGTTTAACATTTTTGAACAAAAGTTCATTCTTTTTTAGCAAAAATTATTTTATTTCAATAAAGAATATATAATATATATAAGTATATATATCCCCATTTATGATATTTAATTTTTCTTTATTAATAAAGAAAGCAAATGGTAAAATATTCAGAATCACTGTATTAATAAAATTAGGTGGTAAAAAAAAAACACAATAAAAATGGTTATGTAAATATATCCTAAATACCAAAAATAAATTAAACTTTTTATTTATCATTCAGTTAAAATTGTATTCAAACAAAAATATTTTTATTCTTCTTTTTTTTTATTTATTTAACAAAATTAAATGGGTGAATATTTATAATATATATGGACAAACAATATAAATAAATAAAAAATAAATGTAAAATATAAGAAGGGAAATTGGCTGGAAGTAAATTTTGAGGAACGTGGTTGCTTCGGGCAAGCCTAAGTAAGATAGATATTTCAAAATGGAAGAAATATAAAGCTAAAACGATTATGAAATAAAATAATTCTTACCTTAATTACTTATCAAACTATTGTTAACAATACAGTGAATATTGGTTGAATAAACTAATCTCCAAACTTCATTTACAAATCATTTTCTTTAAATATATCCGTTCAAAAATATTTGAATATGTATAAATATTATTTTATTAAAGCTTTTGTGGTTATTTTCATAATTATTAAAGGAATTTTTATATAAAGATCACATATTGTTTGTATTAATTATTTATTAAATTAAAATAACTGTAGAACGTTTCGACTGCTTATTCTTAAGTCGTTATCAAGTACTGTACGCTTGCTCCGATTCAAGCAGACTGAATCGGCTTGAATCGAATTGAAAGTACTTGACGACTGCAGAATAAGTAGTCGAAACGTTCTACAGTTATTTTAATTTAATAAATAATTTATACAATTTGAAATCATATTGAAATGAATCCTATTTTATTATTTTAAATTCTTTAATGAAATTAAGTTAAGGCAGTTATATTAAATCTTAAATTTGAAATTAAAGATTATTTGAAACGTATCTGGATTACTTAAGAATAAATAAAACTAGAGTCCATGGAAGAAAAATGTATCATGATCCTAAAAAGACTCTCCTAAGAATTTCTTGGAAAAAAATTCCTTCCTAAATAATTATTAGAATACATTTATAATTAAAATAATATAACACAATTGATTGATGACGATGGCTTACAATAGGAAATGTGATTACTGGCTGAGGTCTAGTGGTTTCAATTTCATTGCCAATAGATTATCACATTATTTGTGAATTTTAAAAAGTGATCGGGGATAAAAAAAAGACAATTTCATTAAATTTCGGTGATTTATCGTTTTTTAATTTATAAAAAGTATAATTTAAATGAGAATGTTTAAGAAGTTGGAAACATTTATGAAAAATAAGAAAGATTTACTTGAAAAAAAAATAATAACCTTTATGAAACCGTGAACAGAGTGTAGGGAGGTCAAATCAAAAGCAAGTTAAGTTACTATCTTAATAGAATTCTAACCACCATAGAAATAATCCGGTTTTATAATCAAGAAATAGAAAAGGAAATCCTTTAGAATTGAAATTAAAATATAAAATTTTAAATATTCTATAATCAGATACACTTACCCTTCAGTTGATTTTGAAAATTCAAAATAGTTATTTCCCCTACTTCGACTTTTTCTAGGTCTAAGCGTACCTGCAAAAGAAAGAGTAAATTAAGTACTAAATGAAATATTGACTACTAATACTAATTACATATAAGTATTCTCTTTGAATTTAAAAAAGATTCATATAAAGATCTTAAATCTAAATAATAAATTAGCTGGAGTGTCTCCACTCGACTATCACGCAATTTGAATTGGATTAAATAACATTATATATTATATTTAAATTAAATTTAATTAATTATAAATTGTGAATTAATTACTTTACTAAAATATACTTGAAAATTATACATAATTATAAAATTTTTGTAATGTAATGTATATAAACGGAGTGAAATTTTCATTTCATTTTTTATATTATAAAAATTGTTATTTAAAATATTATACAATTCGGTATATTTAATTTATTTATATAGATAACTATTTTAAGATTTTTTTTTGATTTTTCATATACTAACAATCACAGGATGTTTTTCATGTAATAATTTTATATTAAAAATGATTATAAATTATTTTATTGATATTCCATTATATCATTTATATAATATAATATATAAAAAATATATACAATATATCATACTAATTATTTAAATTTCAATAGTCTATTTAGAGATTCTAATCAAAATGAATTCCATAAAGGTATATTAAAAGCATAAAATTAGGTAAATAATTTAACGGAAATTCATAAATTATATTGTTATTATGTAAAAATTGATTTATATATATAAATATATATAAATGGATAAATAATAAAAAAATAGTCAGCAAGCCTCATGATGTATCTTGTGTTATGTCTGTTTTTTCTAATTACAGGTACCTCATCTTTATTTAAGGTTAGTCCTATATTCAGGATCGATATATATGAAATTTATTAATTATTGTTTTGTGAAAAAAAAATAATTTAGATAGATTTGTTTAAATTAAATTATTGTGAATTTAAAAAAATCGTTATTAATAAATGCTTAATATTAAAAAAACACCTCTGACTTTGTACGTCCTACGCAAGGACAACTCCTATCAAGCCGGTTATATCAATGAAGAGTCCTATGATCAGTAGAACGGGTCCTCTCAACCGTTACGTTGATTTTCTTGATCGGAGGCGCTATCAAGTAGCTTTTCCCCAATGTTGTTCCCGGAGGCTGGGTTGATAGGAGTTGACATAGACCCCAGCTAGAGAAATTCCCTTGCCAGGACCGCGACTTGAACCCGGGACCATGTGAATGTGAGGCAGGTTCGCTACCCACACACTCAATGCCGCCTTCTTAATATTAAAATTATTATTAAATATTACTAATATTTATTTAATACAAAAATAAATTATATCCAGTCACAAGACGTATTCTATATTTTAAGGAAAATAATATTTTACTGAATGTAGGTATAATAATTATATTAAGTTTTAATTAGTTTTTATTATTATTGATTAAATTAATTTTCCTATTTTTTTTTTTATTTATTATTTTATAATTAAATTTAATTAATATTATGCTTATAAAAGATGATAAACACTTTTTTGGAAAATAATTTAATCTTGGAATAAAAATATGGGTTGTGGCCAGAAACAGAACCGACCGAGGATTTGAAATAAATTAATTTCCAAACAACATTATATGCATATATACATAATATATAAATAAAGTGTCAAAAAAAAAACTATTTTTAAAACTTGAATTAAAATGACTATTAAATTATATTATCTTAGTTTTTATTTTTAGTTTAATTAATCAATTATTAATTATTACTACGTATATTTTAAGTGAAATATTTTGGGACAATGAATATAAAATTAATACTTTGTAAACTACCACTTGCGGTTTCCGGATATACACTACAAGTTACTGAATTCATGCTACTGATGCATTAAGTAAATATACCAAATTTTATCAAAATCCGTTGGGCCGTTTAATCTATACACGTCTTTACGGACACACAACGGACGGACAGACGGACAGATCATCATGCTAAAATCTCTCACAAAATGCATGATTCGTAGAGATATGAAAAAATCTCCACATGTGAAATTTGATTTGTGAAAACAATACCTTCCCTTCCTATCATTGGTTGGTAAAAAAGACAAAAAATTTCATATTTTTTTATTTTATTTTATAAATGCCATAGTCTATATATTTATACTAGAACCTATTTGGATTAGAATCACTAGTTATATTTATAATTTCAAAGGTTTGAAAATTCAATTTAAAATTTATTACAAAATATCGATGAATGAATGAGAAATGGGAAGAAGTCCCTGGGGAATGGCGAGTGTCACATCTCGAGATCTGGACTCTCCATTTGAACACAAATGGAGCATATATTCAATTACGATCACTGCTAGCGTTTAATTGAAGTGGAAACGTGTTCGTGTATCTGTCACGGTTTATGTGTCTGTATGTGTATTCTGCTTTATCGACCGCTAATGACAACGTTTTGTTGTGCCTGTTGTCTGTTAACAAGGTATTAAGGACACTAATTAATCAATGGGATTGTTTAATTAACTCTATTAATAACTTTATTATGTGTTCCTAAATATATTTACTTCTTTTTTATTAAATTTAGAAATGTGTTTCTTCAACTTAAACGAGAAAAAAAACAATAAACGTTAATAAATTAAAATAATCTCTTATAAAAAGAGAAGTTCATCTATATCACTAGGACATCTTTTCGGACTGTTTTAGGTTAAATCTTTTAAAAAAAAAAATTTGAAAAAAATTAATGTATTATGATAATCCGATAGAAATGTTTGAAAATATGATTATTTAAGTAATTTGTTTGCAGACAGAAGTGAAATATTAAACGGGATGGGTGATGAAAGAATAAACGAAAAGTAGATGGCTAGGACGGGGGGTAATATTTTTTACCTTTTCGCTGAGGCAAAAGGTCGAACTGGGTGAAATGGATGAATGGATTAAGTTAGGCCAGTCACCTCAGCGATATATTATTTTAAGAAAGTACTTTAGAAATTCTCTATTTTTTCATTGCTTTTTTTTATTATCATTTTGTTTTGTTTTTTTTCTTCTGTGAAATATATTAAAAAATCATCTATTTGATGGTTCATTTTAATCTTGAGCTTGAAATATCATTTCAGCATATTTTTTTATCTTCCCTTAACACAAAAAATTAGCTGGAGTGTCTCCACTCGACTATCTCGCAATTTGAATTGGATTAAATAACATAATATATTATATTTAAATTAAATATAATTAATTATAAATTGTAAATTAAAATTAATAAATAATATTTATTAAACCAGCGCATGTTGTTGTTGATGTATATAATTTCATTTAACGAAGGAAAAAATATAATTTATTTTGAAAATAAAGTCAAAGGCAGTTGAATCTCATCCATTGAAGGTAAGCAATGTAGCATTGATATGCTGTCCCCTTCAAGGTCACCGAGAAGCAAAGCATTGGAGGTGGGGGCGAAATTTATTAAATATATATAATTAATATATCAGTAAAAAGTTAAAAATCTATATTTTATAAAATTAAATTTTTATTTGAATCTTTTCTAAAATTTATTAAACTTCATTTAAATTAATAGGAATAAATAAATTTACAATAAATTCTTGATTGAGGGATGATTTCGGTGGCGACGCCGGTCAACGTCTTCGACTGGAAAGGGAATGCGTACTGAACACTGAAAGCGCTCGAAGCACACCGGCACAGGCCAGGAGGGAGGGTGGGTGGGGAGAGGTGAGGTGAGGTGAGAGTTGGCGGAGGGGGGCAACATGGCGGCAAATCTTTTCAATCTGTCAAAATTCAATAATTAATATTTAATCAACGAAGCACCGTAAAATTATAGAATAGTAGTGAAAATGAATCTACGTTTCATGATGAATCTATTCGTATAGGTTTTATCTGTTGTTATGAGGCAAGATTTTTGTTGAACTGTAAAAATAAACCAATATTAAAATTAATTAAAAATTTCCATTTAATGATACAAAAAATCAATTTTATTTAGAATCTGGCTAAAATTATGGTCAATGGATTGGTCTTGGTCACAATTTACAAGATTTAGTTAAAAATTGTAATAAAATGAAAAACATTGATTTGATTGGTTTTTTCTAATTCTCCAAAGCGTTCTATAAATATGAGTTCCAAGTTTTTACTAATATGAAGCGTAGGAGAGGTGGGTCCTCTCAGAGACACATAAGACATGTCTCACTCGTGAATATACCGGGTTTTGCTAGTCGTAGAATTGACGTGATCTGGATATATTTGAATTACCCCCCTTCGGGGGGTAATTCAAATATATATAGGAGACTCTTTAGAGTCTCCTATAAGAGACAAAATTTCAATTTTTTTTTCTTTTTAATGAAGCTATGCTAGGTATTCTCCTTCATCCAAATAAATTTAATTTTTTGAATTTTCAGGGGAGGGGGGATGGATTGAAAGGAGTCAACAGGTAAAGGACATGATTCCTTCAGGTAGTAGAGGGATTTAGAAGAAATCATGAGCTCACGTGAGGGCAGGGACGCCAATCCCTGAAATAGAATTCTTTTCTACGGGGTTTATAGAAAAGAATCTACTCGTTACCCGAGATATTATTTTTAAATTTATTAAACAATAATTTTAGATCATATGTTATTACATCTTTTATAAACCATATATTTATATTTTTCTTATCCCGATAATTTATATACTTATTATCCAATGGCTTCCCTTTCTCCCCCTCCTCTCATATCCATTCCAAAATGAAGTATTTATTTTAATTGAAGTTATAAATTTAAATGAAAAATAACTGCCCTTACATTTACAATTTTTTTTTTATTAATATTATTATAATAATTAAAACTAACATATCTTTCATATATCTAAGAACATATATAAATATATTATTGATTTAACCTTTCTATATTTTAGTATTTGACTATATAATTAATAATAAATAATTTTTTCCCATTTTTTAGCACTTTATTACAAACATATTACATATTTTAATTTATTTATTCGTTGATCAAAAATAATATAAATATAAAATATATTTATTTATTACATAATAAATAGATTTTGGAAACAAATAATCAAAGATAAATATCCAAATATTTGGACAATGTTTGCTCGTTTCAATTCCTTCTTTGGCTCCACATATTTATGAGAATCCGCATTTTCTTATATGAATGCGACCAAAACAAAACAGCGATCGCAAATAACGCATCTTCATTTAGAGTCATGTTTAAGAATTGCTTTAAGTTCATATGAGCCAAATTTTGAGAAACTTGCTGCTCTTATGCAATGCCAGGTTTCATCCAAATAAAAATTGTATTGTAAAAGTGGAGGTTTGCAATTTAAATCGGCGATATAATTACTTCTTTAATTATCTTCTAAAATTTTAAAATTATTTGCCCATATCCATAGTCGACCGCAGACTATATTTTATTGAAAAAGTAGCCCGTAAAAGCTAAAAGTTTGGCCACACCTGGTATAAAAACATCAAAATCTCAATATCGAAAATTTTCGTGATCGCAATACTATCTCTGGCGAGATAGTAAAAATCATAAAAATGGCATACATAGTCATCCAGTGAATAGTAGAAGGCAGTTATAGTAATCAAATTATATAATTTATATATATTCGTATGTATATGATTATGAAGTTAGTTACAATTTCGGTTTAAGCTTAAATTGCAAACAACGTTTTACAGTGATGAAACGAAAAAACATTAACAACACTTATTTATATATTTATTAATATTTATGCTAGTATTTATATTATTATATTATACATATATATTTTCTTATAGGTATATGATTTTCTTAAATTTTTGGTTTCATTCACATTTTAAAAGTTACATTCTTATGATTCATTTTTCTGACTTGTTTAGATACTTGGTTTCTTATAATTATATTTTATATTATAATTATTATTACAATAATTCCTATAGTTTTTGTCACTTTCTTTGAGCATCGTGATTCAAATTATTAATTCCCAAAAGAGAAAAAGCAGAAAATTTTTTATCTAATATTTTAATAAATAACAAACAATAATCAAACCCTTAACCAATTAATAATTTAAGTAATATATTTGTAATTTGTATATAAAATAAATAATTTATAATTGAAGCAAACCTTTCTATTTAAACAATGGATGAATTTAATGTTTAAAGTTAAAAAAAAAATTTCTTTTATTATATGTATTCTAGAAAAAATTGTCAATTATCCATAGTAGAAAGTATAATATAAACAGAAAATCTCATAAGCTTCTTATTTCTACAATATATAAGAGGAATGAATATATTTTTGGAAGTCTTTTTGGTCGTTTATGACTTATCCAGTAATTTTATATAAGTACTAAGTTGATTGATATTTTAACTAAAGCTAATTTTATTCATTTATAATAGATAAGATATAAAATAATATATATATAAATACCTATTTTAAATGAAAGAAGATAATTTTAATGAAAAAATAATAAAGGAACTACCAAAGTTTTCAAAAGAAAAACCAGCGGAAAAATGCCGTAATAGTTATGCATTATGCATCAACCTATCAAATAATCTTACTAATAAAGACTGGCCGCATAATTTCGAACAAATTATTTAGTCTACAGTGCTTAATATTAAAATATAATTTTAATAATCCCTAATTCCTAAATTTATTTATTTTAAAAGGAGAGAAAAGGTCAAGGAAACCTTCTCTAAATATATTCTTATAATATAGTCATTATCTATATATATATTAAAAAAGGTTTTTGTTTGCACATTGCTCAGAATTTAAACATTTCTGCATTTATTCACGTTTCATGAGCTCTAGAATTCAAAATTGATTAAAATTTTTCATGTCTGTCCGGAAAATTACGTCGTTTTAGACTCAAAATTGGCTCAACCGATTACTATGAAATTACATCACAATATTCTTATATACCTCGATTTAAACATAGCTTTTATATTATAAAAATATATATTCAATAACCGCATAAATTAAATTATAAAAATTTATATAATACTCTCTCCATGTTGTTCATTCAGAACCTCTCGCGGTTCAGTGAAATTTATCAATACTCTTTAGTAGATGCATTTTCCAGTACGGTTCTTTTAATACATTTTGTTTCTTAACGTGGCTACTTAATGGTGCGAGTAATTGTTGGTTATTAAGTGGCTGCGACCGTAAACACCCAAATGAACTCTTTCAAATTTTAATATTCTTGGATGTATTTACCCAACACTTCATTTGTTTTTTGGATCGAAAGACCTTGTGTTTGTAGTAAAAATTAATTTAGGAAATATTGGTCTTTTAGACGATTCAGTTCTCTTGTAAAAGGCAAGAAGGCTGTGGAAGAGTTGGCTAGTTTTGACATCCCCCAAATGATTGCTACTAAGAGATTAACTAATAAGTGAGGTGAAAAGTGATATTGGCTGACATTTCAGATTCAGTCTCTTTTTGTGTTTGTAATTTTTCAACATCTCTTCGGATTAGCTCTAGTTCCTCATTGATAAGATATTTATTTTTTGATTTGCAACACTTTGTTCAGTTCTGGTGAGATGATATAAGACTTACCGCCGTTTTTAACAAATATCCCTTGGAAATAGACAAGGAAGCAAAGGGCCACACGTCCAACCAGCATCAAGTTCTCTCACCAATTATAATTATTATTATTATCCGATTTGAGCGCACTTTCTCAGCATAAATGCTGGAAATATTATTATTATTATTATTATTATTATTATTAACATTTCAAATGAATGTCCATTTGAGCAAGCTTTCTCAGAATTATTGTGGAATTATTTATTAAATTTTTAAACCTAAATGAACTTAGCGTTGTTCGATCTCTCGAAATCAAATTCAGCGAACCAGGATTAATCTCCTGATCTTGAATGAAAATTAATTAAAAGAAATAATGATATAATTATAATTTTTAAACTAATTATATTCTCTAAGAAGTGTTTTTTTTATGTTCTTTTGCAAGAAACAACTAGAAATTTGATAAATGAACATACATAACCTTCATCCAAATGAAAATCCAAATGTATTGTAACAATGTGTCAAAAACTAGTGGAATTTCAAATGAAATGTTTATAAAATCATTTTATGTTTATTTTGGGTCTTTCAAGATTATATCTATATTCTATTTAAATCATTAGTTAGAAAAATTTTATTAACTTCTTTATTATCAGGTTTTATTTGAAAAAGTTCCCTCTTTGTTTTGAACTAGTATCCCCGAAATACCAGAGGATTAATTTTATATTTATCTTTAGAACTCATAAAGTGATATAATTGCCTTAGACTGAAATGATTTGGCCATCAGTAAATATAAGAAAGAGATGGTGTACTCTATAAAGTCGCAGAGTGTCATTAGCAATTCCATTAAGGCAGAATACGTCACAGTCTAAATCCACTTGTTTATCTTTCTCTCTCTCTCTCTCTCTCTCTCTTTTCTCTCTCAATGTGTGATATTGAAATATGTTCAAGTTTGCTGTTTTTAATTTCTTTGATTATATTTTTGTTTTTTATTATCACACGAAAATTTTCGATGTCTAGATTTTGATGTTTTATATGTTTTGAAGGTCCCTGATTCTTTTTCACTAAGGTTGAGGAAAATGTCTGTCTGTCTATCTCTCTCTCTCTCTCTGTGTGCATGTAGACAAGATTACGCAAAAACGGTTTGAGCTAGAATAATGAAATTTGTTACACGGGCATCATTCAAAATTCGTAGTTTTCTATCAACTTTTGAGAAATGTAGCTCATTCGGAATAGGGTCATTACCTACCACGTTTTTATTGACTGATCATAAAAATAAGACATATGTTTGATATTTTTTCACATGATTAAAAATTATATAAAACTTCTATATATAGAATTTCAGCTTGATTGAATCGATAAAAGTACCGGAATTAATTTTTTAACACGACTACAAATGATACGTCAGCACGTGACGTGGTGCCATCAACAAAGAACCAAACACGCTTGTTTAATAAATATTATTTATAATTTTAATTTATAACTAATTAAATTTCATTTAAATATAATATATGTTATTTAATCCAATTCAAATTTGCGAGATAGTCGAGTGGAGACCTTCCAGATTTTTTTTATTCATTTAATATGAATTTATAGATTATTCAATTATTTTTGTTCCATTTTGCATTGCGAGGTGACATTGGATTGGTATAAAAGAAGGGAATGAGGGAAGTGGAGTGGCATGAGGTGGTAGAACCAGCAATGGATTAAAATTATTCATATGATATTGGCCGAAATGGCCTGCCTAGCGTGGATCTGATTAAGTATGGATGTGGTGAATTTATCAATGAAGTGATGAAATGATACAGTCGGGACTGCTACATTACTACTAGTAATACTGTTATTATTATTGTACTTGTGTGAGAAAAACAACAATCGAATTAAATATGAATACAAAGTGATTGTGAACCACATACAGTCACTCTGATATTAATAAAACTCTCCGGATAGGGCAATTTTAGTTGATCCGGCAAACCAAAAAGACATCACCTTAATTGCGTTCGCATTGCTTTTTTAATCATCCAGAGCATGGTGAATCATTTTTTCTTTCTCCCTCTCTATCATTTGATGTGCAATAAAAAAAAAAAAAAAAAAAAAGTTACAGAATTGATCTATTAAATTATAATATTTGATGTTTATCTTTTTGTTTTGTTTTTTTTTTTATTTTATAAAACATTTAGGTTAATAATAATTAAATATTATGCAAAAATCTTATCAATCTGAATTAAAGGGTTATTATAATATTTCTAATAATGATTGAGTAAATATTTAATTTTCTATTTAATATTTTCTTAACTTCTAAGAAAATATGTAAATATTTGTCGAAAATTCAATTTAATTATTCTCTAACTCAAAGAGGTTTCTATTCATCTTGATAGTATTTCTAATATAGAAGAGATGATAATAAATAATTTTTTGAATAAAAGATAGAAGATAAAGAGAGAGTTATTGGTTTTAGATGCTGGTTTTTCCTTAAACTATCTATTAATAACTATTCATATCTTAATTTTTATTTTTAAAAGAACAAGATAGAACAAAAACAAAATATATTCATTATTTATTAATTTAAATATAGGCACACTACACATATTTTATAATAAATTTCAGACAATATAGAGAAAAAAAATTTTATCCAATCATCCCTTGTGGTAAATGTTTATCAATTGTCGCTTGAACACTAGAATGAATGATTTGTTTGTCGCCTTTAAATAACATAATATCCATACGCCAGAACCTACCAGGAATTACTTCTGGCAAAGGGTCAGTGTTTACTTGGTAATTTGAAAGAATGTAATTTCCCTGAAAATATGAATTAATTAATAAAAATACAATTTTTATGTAGTTTTGTTCATATTTCAAATTCATGGTTTATGGAAATATGAATAAAACTTTTAGTTTCTATGAGAAAATATTTTCACTTCTTTGTCATTTTGCAACTTATTTTATCTCTTCAATTTACCTTCACAATTGGACATTTCATCATTTTCATTTTATTTTTTACATCAGGAAGGATATATTTATCTTTATTCATAATATTACAGCATGGTTGTTTTTTCATCGAAATAACTGATCGTTTCCAATCACCACTATTTGCTTTATCAAATATTTCCACGAGGCACTAAAAGAAAGGAAATTATATAAATAAGATACAATATTAGATAAAAATAGTGAACAAATTATTTCGAATTCACTGGCATTCTGGAATAATTTTTAAATACAGTTTTTAGCAAATTAATAATTGATTATCCATTGGTTGAGAGGGGAGGTTGGGAAAAATTTGAAAAAAAAACTATTGAAGTAATTAGTATCATTTAGATTTAAACAACAAGACAACCAAATTATTATTGCTATTCATATATGAATAAATCAAATCTTAAATGAAATTTTTTGTTTTATTTTTATGTTATTTGCAACATCAATAATATAATATAAATATTAATTTAATCAAGTATAAAAATAATTTTAATCTAAAATTTATCTGGAATGACGTTTAATCGTTGTATATATTAGAAGTTATGTAAAGTAAATATTTCTCTTACATCATAATCATTACTAATATCTTCCAAGAAAGTAAGATTCAGATTCAGAAGTCTTTCTTCATTTACAACGTCAATCACTGTTTTATGTACTATAATACGCGATTCATCATTTGATTTTACTGAGGCAGCTTCTAGTTCAATCTTATAGGCTTTTGGCTGGAAAAAATTAAATAAATAACAAAAATAAATATATAGCAATATATATATATTTAAAACAACTTGAGCTCTTGTCCTTTAAAGAAAATTTCCCCATGTCTTTAATTTTTTTTATTATTTATTCTCCATCATCATCTATACTATTATAATATATTTCCTTTCTACTAAATACTAAGCCATCTCATAAATTTAAAAAAAAAATAAAATAAATTTTAATTTCTACATTATAAGTTACTTATATTAAGATAGTTGGTAAGTCAATGTATTTTTAGTAGTAATTTTAGCAACACACAAAGTGTTTAGTTCGTGTTTGTCAGTCAGGGAAAATTTCGGGTTTAATACCTATTTTATTTTATTTTTCAAGTTGTTAAATAGGGAATTACCATAGGGGACTCGATCTATGCTTAATGATGATGTAGTTTGTAACTCAATCTTGGTTTGATGAGCATATGAAATCAATTTTTACTATCTTGTCAGAGATAGTATTGCGATCATGAAAATTTTCGATGTCGAGATTTTGATGTTTTTATATGTTTTGAAGTTCCCTGAGTCATTTTCACTAAGGTTGAGAAAAACTTTTGAGAAATGTAGCTCATTCATTACTTATAGGGTTTTGATTTTTTTTTCCTCAAAACTGACACTAAAAATATAGATATATGTTTGATAGTATTTCACATGATTAAAATTGTATAAAACTGCTATATATAGAATTTCAGCTTGATTGAATCGATGAAAGTACCGGAATTCATTTTTTAACACGACTGCAAATCATGCGCCAGCACGTGACGTGGTGCCATCAACAAAGAACCAAACACACGCTTGTTTAATAAATATATTATTAATTATTATTAATTTTAATTTATAAATAATTAAATTTAATTTAAATATAATATGTTATTTAATCCAATTCAAATTTGCGAGATAGTCGAGTGGAGACACTTCAGCTTATTTCCATTTTCTCCATTACTTCAAAATTACCAAGGGTGGCCAAAAAGTTGGATCTCGATCCCTGATTCATCTATCATATAATGTAGGAATTTGAAAGGAAATAAATTTTAATATCTAAATTATTATATCTACATATATATAAATAGAGGATTTTTATTTTTTATTTATTATTATTTGAAATAAATTTTGATAAAGCAATAAATAGATAATTATTCTTTTGAAAAAAATGCTTGTAATATATAAATAAATAATTTAAGAATAAATAGAAATAAATATTAAATTACTTTTTATTTAAGACATTTATCATTTAACATGAAGATACTTTTTTATAAAATTATTGTAGCATAAGTTAATATTATAATAAACAAATCATAAAATAAAACTCAATAATTGATAGTTTTCATCTTTTTAACTAACTGAAAATCTATTTATTCGGCTTTATAAACAATTTCGAAAAAAAATTATATAGGGTTGGATGATTTTCCCCCAAAAGACTAAAAACTAAATAATATTAAATAATACTAACCTTTCCAGATAAAGCTCCTGTGGTTAAAACAAGTATGCCTAGCACAAGATATAACATGATGGTTCTTTTTTTAGAATTAATAATTATTAATTATCAAATTTATATATATATATATATATATACATAAATTTATATAATAAATTATTAATGAATTTCCTTTTGATTATTTATCTATATATATAAATATATGGTTTTGATTTATATTGAATTGAATTTTGAGTCTCAATAGAGTCTATTGAAATTTAGATATTTAGTTAAGATTAAAAATAATAAATTCAATTGAATTTTAATATAAAATATTATTATATTAGTTAACATCCTGTAATTTTTTAAAAAATGGATAATAGGAAATTATAAATTGATCAAGGATTATGATAATTTAACAAATCAAATAGATCACATTAATCTAAATATAAATTTGATTATTTTCTTTTAGAGAGCATCCCGTTACAACCTATTATAGATCAAAAGATATTGAGTTAAAGTTTTATTTAATTTTATATATTCTATAATAATAATAATGACATTTTTAACATATTTAAGTTTTTATTATTTTTATTGTTATTTTGCAAACTTAATTGTTACATTTTATTATTTAGCTTATGTGTTATAGTGTTATTATCTAGTTAGATAAAAGTACCTGAAACACCGAGTTATCTCTCGACCCTTTAATCAATATTGATATACAATTCTTTGATTATTTATTACAATTATTAAATGTACATCAATCTGATTAAAATGAATAGAACTTGGGGTCCTAAATAATAATAAATAATAATATTTTAGTTTAAAAATATTAAAAATTACTATCTAAAAATTAATTATTAAAAGAACAATGAATAAATAAAATATAAATTAGTAATTTAATAAAAAATAAACACGAAAATAGATAAAAAAAAAAATAACATAATAAGAATTTATAAGAATTAACAAAAAATTAAATAACAAAACATATTAAAAAATTTAAATTTTTTTCTTTTTTTGGGTTATGCACTTGGCGAGGTTGGATCCCTCGAACTCGAGTCTGCGGACCAGGTCTTTTTTTTGTTTAAAATGTGTTTATTGAGCCTAATTACAAAAGATAATTACAAAGAAGATTATCCCTAAACAGATATGGGATATACAATTTAACAAGAAATAAAAAATGTATAACAAAAATGTGCAATATAGCACATTCATTGTTAAACGAAATGTTACAAATAAAATGTATTTAGAATCTAAATTATTACATTATTTCCTTTTCCTTTTTTTAATTTAATTTATAATAATTAATTATACAATTAGAGTGATAAAGATATTAATTTTATTCAGGAAAAAGGCTTTTATAAAAAACTTGAAAACTACATTTATAATTGCAATTTGGGTATGTAATGTATTATTACTTAATTGTGCAATATTGCACATTCATTGTTAAACTAAATATTACAAAATACAATGTATTTAGAATCTAAAATTATTACATTATTTCCTTTTCCTTTTTTACTATCTCGCCAGAGATAGTATTGCGATCACGAAAATTTTCGATGTTGAGATTTTGATGTTTTTATACGTTTTGAAGGTTCCTGAATCACTTTCACTAAGGTTGAGAAAAATGTCTGTATGTGTGTGTGTGTGTGTGTGTGTGTGTGTGTGTGTATGTAGGCAAGATTACGCAAAAACGGTTTGAGCTAGAATGATGAAATTTGGTACATGGACATTATTCAAAATTCATAGTTTTCTATCAACTTTTGAGAAATGTAGCTCAACCGGAAGAGGGTCATTACCTACAACGTTTTGATTTTTTTTCCTCTAAAGTGACCGTAAAAATAAAGATATATGTTTGATAATTTTTCACACGATTAATAATTGTATAAAACTGCTATATATAGAATTTCAGCTTGATTGATTCGCTGAAATTACCAGAATTAATTTTTTAACACTGCAAATCTCACGCGCCAACACGTGACGTGGTGCCATCAACAAAAAGCCAAATATGCGCTGGTTTAATATTTATTATTTATTATTTATAATTTATAAATAATTAAATTTAATTTAAATATAATATATTATGTTATTTAATCCAATTCAAATTGCGAGATAGTCGAGTGGAGACACTCCAGCTAATTTTTTTAATTTAAATTTATAATGATTTTACAATTAATGATAAAATGATTAATTTTATTCGGAAAAACGGCTTATATAAAAAACTTGAAGACTACTTTTATAATTGAAATAATAATATTATTTACAATTTGGGTATGAATTATATGTCTAAATTATAATTATAATTATAAATACATCTATTAACAATAAAAATTATTAAAATTGTATATAAAAATAAACACTTTTATTCCAACAACCATATTTATTGTGTTACGGTTTTCTTTTTTATCTTTTTCTGAGATCTGTTTGCTATACCTTCATATTCCATACAGATTTGGCCGTCAAGGTGAAGGTCATAAATTATTTTTTTGTCTAAATGCATGATAGATAATAGAGATATTGTTACTATCTTGAATATAACCATTAGAATCTAGATATTTGAATGCTTCAGGTGGAATAAAGCGTATTACTAAAATAAAGTGTACTACTAAAATAATTTTCATTTGACAAACATGCTCCAAATATTAGATTATTGTCTGTAATTTTGATAATATTATTAAAGTGATTTCCAACTAGCTTGAGCATAAAACAGTCAATTCTGTTGATCCCTGTTATGTTATATATTATTTGATTGCTTATATATTTTTGATAGCCAGCCTCGGGAGATCTGTATCTGTATCTACCCAAGTGTTAAAGCCTGAAAAAGGTTATTTACTTTCAATTTATTAATTATATCATTTTGATTAATTATTTTTCTTCAATTTCTAATTACATTTTATTCAATAGTTTTATTTGAAACTGTTTAATTAATTCCATTTGATTTTACTTGGGGTCAAGTAGGAACTAATTCAACTTAAGATTGTCTATATTGGCGTATACAAAGCCACATTCGCTGCCACTCGATTTGATTTGAATTTTGCTTCTCCCGGGGATCCTGATAGCTGCCGTAGCAGTGTCGTCCTCAAGCCATATACCATTTTCTTTCTTTTTGCATTGTTCACTAATAAGAATAAGATCAGCTTTGTGTTCTTCTACTATCTGTGCAAGCAAAGAATCAGCGGTTCTACTTCTGTGTATATTTGCTTGAACTATATTCATATTTTAGTATTTTCTGCTAGAGCCACATCTATTCGACCCCAGAATGTGATCGACCTTCTCTAAACCCTTGTTCCTGCACAAACAGCAATTTGGTTTGTTTTTACATATTAAGAACTTATTAAACAATCGAAATACAACATAAATAATGGAGACATTACCAAATGAATTAAGAAAAATAATATTTACTTATATGAAATTTATTGAATTTTCTTTTTTTTGATATATAAATATTAATTATAGTTAAAATAAATGAACAAAAAATTCTAGTTCATTCGTCATTATATTTATTTAAACTAATGGTGCGCATTTATATATACCTATATATAAAAATATATATGTTCATATTTAAATTGAAATGCAACCAATATAAATATATACTAAATAATATAATAATAATTATCTGGTTTAATATATGTATTAGCTATATATATATATATATATGGTATATAATTTATTTGCTTTTAGAAAATATGTATTTATTTTTATTTTTAGTAGTATTTTTTTTTATTCGTTCTTTCTGGTTCATTTAAATATGATGTCAACCTAAAATTTAACTGAATATATAATATATATATATATATATATATATTTCAATTTTGTTGTTAATGATTTATTTATTTGTTCATTGAATAATATCTAGTTATTTATCCATACATAATTTTTTTCTCGCGCATATCTCTTTCCCCACTCAAACTCTTTATCTTTAATAATGTTAATTTTAAAAAGCTTTTATTCAATTAATATTTGTTATTCTATTTAATTAAAAATAAAACATAATAAATTTTAATAAAATAATTATATTAACCATCATTTGAACTATTATAATGTGAGTGAAAATTTAAAACTCATAAAAAATTGAGTCACCAATGAGAGAATACTAATTTATACTTGTTTTAGATAATTTTAAATTATTTGTATTAACTTGATAAAAATCATAATTAAGATTTTACAATTATTATTATGTAGTACAAAGATCCATTTTGATATATACGACAAGAAAAGAAAGAACCGTCAAGTTATTCGAACCAGACACTTCGTTAGTGGATTATCATGAAGATCATATCGTTTTCAAAAGTGTCTTTTGTTGAACTTACCATCTTTTTACTATTTCGCAAGAGATAGTATTGCGATCATGAAAATTTTCGATGTCGAAATTTTGATATTTTTACACGTTTTGAAGGCCCTGAGTCATTTTCACTAAGGTTGAAAAAAATGTGTGTGTATGTGTGTGTAAATATAGACAAGATTTAGCAAAAACGGTTTGAGATAGAATAATGAAATTTGGTACATGGGTATTATTCAATATTTGTAGTTTTCTATCAACTTTTGAGAAATGGAAGAGGACCATTACTTAGCACGTTTTCATTTATTTCCCTCTAAACTGACCGTAAAAATAAACATAAATGTTTGTTAGTTTTTCACATAATTAAACATTGTATACAACTTCTATATATAGAATTACAGCTTAATTGAATCGCTAAAGTACCGGAATTATTTTTTTTTTAATTTTGACTTAAAAATTAAGATAAATGCTTTAAATTTAACAAAAATTTTAATAATTCAATTAATTTTAATTTTAATTTTAATTTTAATTATCAAGATCTATCTTTAGTCCAGGTTAGAATATATTTTTCATTTACGTTGAAAAAAATCAAAACAATGTTGATTACCTTCTTATTTCAATAAAATTGTTACCAGTGAAAATTATGTTAATCCTCTAATCGGATAAAATAAAATTTTAATTTATTTCCTCATTATAGAAAAAAGCTTGATTATCCAATTCAAATTTGCGAGATAGTAGAGAGGAGACAACTACAGATTTTTTATACGAGCAGATCAATAAATAATATTTTATTTATTTATTTTTTATATATAATTTTACTTTAAATAAATTATAATTTCTATATTATTATAATATAATATAATATTTACTTAATAATCTTTAATTTGATGGATTTATACTCATAATAAAATTTAATTTTTATAGAAAACCTGTAAGGGAGAAAAGAGAATTGATTTATTTTTTTGCTGAAAGTTGTGATTTTATAATTGACCCCTTTTCATGACATCATTTCTTCTTCTACTCCTTATTCCTCTTTTTCTTCTTCATTCCTATTTTCCTCTTCTTCTACTTATGTCCGTTTTTGGCAAACTTAATTGGCCTAAAAAAGAGTGACGTCATACACAGACATACATATATGCTGTACAACAACAGTAACGTTACAGTTTTTTCTCTATCAACCATTGAATTGAGTAAATTTAATTGGCCCTTAGCGTCGTCGTCCCACGATCTCTTTTGGACTACTGAAATATATATATATATATTTATCACGACTAGTCTATTCCACTATAAAGATATCATCATACTAATATACCTATTTTCCGTATTGTGTATAATCTTTATTCCATCCTTAATTTTTTAATTTTGATCAAGTTTTAATTCATTCAGTGAGTAGCTCTCGAATAAGCTGGATGTGTTAAATCGGATTCCTGCTCCCGAAGTGGATTTGTGGGACGTTCTAGCTCCTTTTGTTTCAAGTTTGCCAATTTTGGTGAGATCTGATTCACTATGCATGAATATATATATTTATTTAAATGAAACAAACCGAATTGTCAAATTTTGACAAATTTGTTGAGTTTTTGTAAAAATTTTATATATTTTTTCTATAATTTTCTTGCTAAATGATAGGATTGTTATTTAAATACTTTCTTATTTTCGATTTTTATCCTTAAATTGCAAAATTTGAAAACTATCCCTATTGAAACTTCTGACAATGCAATCGTATATTTCATTGACGAAGAGGAACTACAATCTGAATTAGGGTGATCAACCGTAAATAGAAATGGGAATAAAAAAAAGGAAAACTTTTTATTCTTCGGAAAATTTACAAAATAAAGAAGACATTTTTGAAAAATCTAATAATAGAAATATTAAACAGCAAACTACATAATCATATTGGTTAAACAATCCCAATGTAAAAACGGCAAATCGCTTTGAAACACTTCAGGTTGAAACTGTAAATAAAAAAACAACAGTAAAACCCCCTCCGATCTTTGTAGCGGGAGTTAAAAAATGAATCTATTAAATAGCATTGCACCAAATTCTTTTAACACTCTTTAAGCGGGTGCTCTGAGGAACGTAACTTGACTGCGTAGCTTTTGACGGGTACTAGTACCCGCCCCGCTTAAAGTGTGTTAATATAAAATGTTTGAAAGAAAATGAAGTTAACATCCAACCATATGAAGCTCATATCTATACATCTATTATCTATTATTAAAGAGTTGGAATCTAAAAACACACAATTTCATACATATCAGCTAAAGAAAGATAGGCCATTTAAAGTTGTTCTAAGAAACATGCACCATTCAATGCCTGCCAAAGATATTCAAGAGGCATTACTAAATCATGGACATGAAGTAATAAATATACATAATATAAAAAGAAAAAGAAAAACCCTCTACCTTTATTCTTTATAGACCTCAAATCAAAATCAAGTAATAAAGATATATATAATATCAAAAATATCCTAAATACAATTGTGACTTTTGAACCACCATATCCTAAAAGAGAAATTCCTCAATGTTTCAATTGTCAACTCTTTGGGCACACAAAAAATTTTTGTGCCAGAAAACCCAAATGTGTGAAATGTGCTATGGCAATTTAACAAAAATCTGTAAAATTAAGGATAACAATACAACTCCTTTATATGCAAACTGCGATGAAAACCATCCAGGGCAAGTTATAAAGGATGTACAATATATCAAGAGTTAAAAAATAAACAGTTTCCACCATTGAGGGTAAAGGTATATCAACAACCAAAAGAGAAAATATCCTCCAATTCCAAAAATGAGACCAGTAAGAGTGTTTCACCCTTACAAAATGCATGAACTAAAGAGAAACATTCACCAGAAAATGTTTAAGAATCAAATTATCATAAACTTGAAGATTTTATGTTTAAAATGATGGGCAAAATGGATAAAATGTTATTATAATATAATCTTTTTGTGAATATAGTGAATTTCAAACACTTAATTTAAATAGTTTAATTTTATCAAACAAATTCATGAATTTAATAATTCATTAAATTATTAAGTCCATTTATGATATTATTGTTTAATTTTTAGTACAATTTTATTTTCCATATAACTAAATATTTATTTCAAATTTATTTTTATTGTGATTAAAACTTCGTTATATTATAAGCCAATAAATGAATTTTTCCAAGAGTTGAAAATAGCTTTTTTAAATATTTCAAATATTTAATCATTTTTATTTGGTAGAATATTTACATAATTTCTCCCTTCATAATTCCAAAAATATTCTATTATTTTATTATATAAGTATATAATTTTAATTTTAATTCTATATGAGCAGAATGAAAAGGTACAATTCAAATTGGAAGTTTGTAAATGAAGTTAATATGTAAAATTGCATTGCAATCGATTGATGATCGGTTAGATTGGCTAGCGATTAAATAAACCAGCAATTAACCCTTTACTGACTGATGGACAACATGAACCATTGAAAAGGGGCTTTTCGATTTGGGCCTGGTGGCAGATTTCCATGTGTTTTTAGTTCAGCTTCACCATCTAGTGCTGAATTAATAATAGTGCTAGAGACCTCTAGCTATCGAACAGATCGCAAGCTCCCCCCCCCCTCTCTCTCTCTCTGTGCTCTCACAACCCTTCGTACAGGCTTGCAAACATAAACTCAGGGGCTTAAAATATCACGTTCTGGGATCAAAACGGGGCTCAACCGGTGGTGGCTTTTGTACGCCGTCCATTCAATTCTACCCAAGAACAAACAAGCAAACAGAACGATCGACATTCCAGTTAGCCACCATTTTTTTCATATTCATTATTATTATATTTTCTATGTATATCAATTTCTAGGCTATTGTAGAGTTTAACTCGCTTTCATTATACCATTCATATGGAGAGAGTTTTAGATATAAAATATATATGAATGAATAGTTCCATTGCAAAACTTGGAAGAAAATGAAGTTTAAAGAAGAAAGGTTTAAAAAGGTATATTGTATATATAGAAAATTATATTTCTAATAATTTGTAATCATTAAATTATTCATTTTCACAAATTCAAAACCGGAAATTAGCTATTATTATTATTAGTATAAATAATAATATAATATGTATTAATAAAAATAAAATCAAAACAATAGCAAGCATACACAAAAGAATAAAATATTTATATAGTATATATAATATATGCCTATATTTCATTATTTTAATCCAATTTCTTCTTGGTATTTGGATTTGATGATAAATTAGCTCTTATTAATATATTTATAGATAATTACTATTTTTCAATATTATGTATTAATATAAACTACTATATAAGTAATTAGTAATTGTTATAAAATAAATAATTTTGTTCATCTTCTTTATGAATGAATAGTTTATTTCTTCTGGTAAACTTAAAAACTTCCCTATGTACCATAATAATATTAATAATTGAAAAAAATTATTGTAAACAATTTGTAAATGGATTCCATGTGGCTCCTTGAATTTTCATAAAGAGCGCCTCACAGATAAAAAGTTTAGTTGTTTAGTTGTTGCCACAGGGGTAAAGTCAAGTTACTTAAACTGACAAATGTAAATGGCATGATTTTGGAATATCCAGTGTTTTTACGCAATTTATTGTCAAAACCATTGAATTGAAATTATAAAAATTTTAGAGAAAATATAAGAGCTTATATTTGCATCAATGGGTGAAAAATTGGTTGAGTCCACAGGAAATGGTCCTTATACATTTTCAAAGTACAGGGTCAAGTATTTCACAGAACTTCACATTGAAATCCACAAGAAGGAAATTCAAAAAAGTACGCCCAACTCTAAGCTATGGAATCTTTAGCGCAACCAACAAATGTCAAACTTAAGCATGAACTTATCGACAAAAGAGATCGTTTTTTTAATTTTTTAATATCCAGGACCAGAACTCCCAACAACTTCAAAATAAAAATTAAGGAAATCTCCGCTCAAGGCAGATCACTACAAATGATCATTAGGTATACGAAAGATATTGTTTTCAAAGAACTATTTAATTAATTGCTGCAAATCATGATAAATTCATTTTAAAATGAAATTGCAAACACCGTTTGCAACGGGTTCATCTATATTTATATATTTTACTAATAAGCTATATAAATTCATAATAATTTAAAACAAATTCCCTAATATATATTTCGAGACATTTAGCACAACATTTAATTTATTCTTCTTTTCATATAATTAAAAATTTCCTTTCTTTATCAAAGTACATATTAAAATTAAAAATAACAAAGAAAATGCAGCGCATTAATTTAACTGAAAAGTTCAAAATTGCTTTAAATGTTAGATAATTGAATCCACGCAAATATACTAAAACCTCTAAAAGTTTCCCAATAAGGACTAATTAATATATTTATTAGCTAGTTCAAATGAAACAGACTATGAAACCGAGAAAAAAAATAAGATTAGAAAAAAAATTTTAGAGAGAAAAAAAAATATAAAGAGAAATGAAAAGGAGAAGTGAGAAAAAAGTGAAAGCCGCTTTGAATGTATATATTAGATCAGTGGTTCTTAAACTGTGGTCCGCGGACCCCTGGGGGTCCGCGAAGCCTTTACTGGGGGTCCGCGGTCCTCGGAAAAAAATCATCGTAAAAATATATACATATATAAATATTTAAAGTTCATTGTTTAACTATATCCTCCTAGAGAATTACGGCTATAATTTAATACTATTAATAATACTATTTTATTTTATTAAATTGATAATTATGTCAATTAATTTTTTGTGAATAAATAAACATATATAAAAAACTATATATAAAATTTGAATTTTCATCCATTCATTCATTTAAAATCATTTTTCGATTGTTCCTTTAAAATAACCCCTCTTAGGGGCTCGGAAGGGGAGGCATATAAGGGAATTTTCTTTCACTTTGTTATTGGGGAAAACCAGGGGAGGGGACAGTCTTACCCGGAAAAACCCAAATTGTCAGCGTCCACTCTGGGGTTTTAAACAGTTTTAAAGCAAATGTTAATTATAAGTTCATTTCTCAACGAGTTGTATCTTTAAATTATTTTTATTAATGTTAATTATAAGTTCATTTCTCAACGAGTTGTATCTTTAAATTATTTTTATTAATTTAATTAATTATAATTAAATTATAGCTAATAATAGTTTATTATAGCTAATAATTTTTTTTAATTTTTAGTGTAATTTGCATGATCATTATTTTATAAAAACACTAAACACATTTTGCAATTTCCCAGAAAGGCTGTTTTTGAGAGTAAGTATAAGTTAGTTTTATGAATAAAAAATATTTATTTTAATAATATTTTAGAATCAAATTACGAAATTAATAATATTTTAGAATCAAATTACGAAATATATTTATTATATAAATTAATATTCATTTAAAATGATATTAAATCATTTATTTAAAATGATTTAAAACATTTATTAAAATGATTTAAAACATTCATTTAAAATGATATTAAAACATTCATTTAAAATCATATTAAAACATAGCTAGTAAATAATAATTCGTTATATTTATATTATATTTATATTATATTTATATTATTGTAGTTCAATGTTAATAAATTACTCCATAAAATGGATCGTTGGCTACAAACTGGTTCAACACAGAAACGGAAAGAATCAGATGATGAGGCATCAACAGCAAACTCTACCAAGAAACGCAAAACTAGAAAATATTCGGATGATTATTTATCATTTGGATTTACTTATATTTGCAACAATGATGTGGAAAGACCAGTCTGCGTTCTATGTCAGGAAAGTTTATCCAATGAAAGTATGAAACCTGCTAATCTCAGACGTCATTTACAAACAAAGCACAGCGAGCATGTTAGTAAGTCTATCGAATTTTTTAAAATGGAAAAAGAAGAACTTAATTCAAGTCAGAAATTGATGGTAAAGACGGGATCTGGTGGTATGAGTAAGAAAGCAGTAATGGCATCATATGAAGTAGCTCTACTTATTGCTAAAGCAGGAAAGCCGCATAATATAGCAGAGCAATTAATTCTTCCTGCTACAAAAGTAATTACAAATATAATGTTAGGAACTAAAGCAGCAAACGATATAAATTTGATTTCATTATCAAATGATACGGTTAAGAATAGGATTGAAGACATGTCATGTAATATAAAAGAAGAATTAATATCGAGAGTGCGCAAAAGTCACTATTACTCATTACAATTGGATGAAAGTACTGATGTCACTAATAATGCCAATTTGTTAGCTTTCATTAGATATGAGTTTGAAAATCAAATACAAGAAGATGTATTGTTTTGTGATTCACTACCTTCACGAACGACAGCTAATGACATATTTAACAGTTTGAATAATTTTATAACCGAAAATGAAATAGAGTGGCCAAAATGTGTTGGAATTTGCACTGATGGTGCTCGTGCAATGTCAGGTACAAGAACTGGATTGATTGCTCTTATTAAAAATGTTGCGCCTCAGGTTGTTTGGAATCATTGCTGCATTCACAGAGAATCATTAGCAGCCAAAAATATGTCACCAGATTTGAAAAGAACATTAGACGAAGTAGTTAAAATTGTCAATTTCATTAAGGCTCGTCCACTTAATTCCAGAGTTTTTAAAATTTTGTGTGAGGAAATGGGTA
The DNA here is from genome assembly GCA_963082975.1 of Labia minor. Classification (NCBI taxonomy): domain Eukaryota; kingdom Metazoa; phylum Arthropoda; class Insecta; order Dermaptera; family Spongiphoridae; genus Labia; species Labia minor. Next base: position 64,286,442 of record OY720349.1, on the reverse strand, counting down.
GTCAACATACACATTTATTATTACATACAGATGTACGTTGGTTGTCCCGCGGGAAAGTACTCATTCGCCTTTTTGAGCTTCGAGATGAAATACGATTGTTTTTAATAGATGCGCATTTTGAACTGACCGAATGTTTCAATGATTTTATCTGGTTAGCTAAGGTGGCTTACTTGACTGATATTTTTACAAAATTGAACGAACTTAATTTGAGCCTGCAAGGTACTGTTGTAAATATATTTAAAGTTGAAGATAAAATAGAAGCAATGATTAAAAAAATCGACTTGTGGTCGAAACGCATCCAGAACGGTGTATATGAGTCTTTTCCAACTCTCAATGATTTCATAGAAAGCTCCAGTGAAAAATTGCTTAATCAAACGCGTCAATTATTTGTTGAACATTTAATTACTTTGAAAAGCAACTTCAGGAAGTATTTTTCTACTCCTGATCCTTGCAATAACTGGATCAGAGATCCATTTAATATGGAAATTACAAATGCTAAACATTTATCTGCACCTGAACAAGATATTCTCGTGGAATTATCATGTGATACAACTTATAAACTAAAATTTAACAAAACTGAATTGAGCAACTTTTGGTTACTTCTCAGGTCAGATTATCCTGCGCTTGCAAATAAAGCACTTCAACACTTGATTCCATTCTGCACAACATATTTATGCGAACAAGCTTTTTCGGTACTATTTTATATTAAGTCTAAATATAGAAACAAATTAAATGTAGAGCCGGATCTTAGATTAAAAGTTTCCAATATTAAGCCAGATATTGAGATTCTTGTTTCAAGAAAACAACTGCATACATCTCATTAAATATGTAAGTTATATTTAATGAGATAGATGCAGTTATTTTTTAAAATATTTCTTATTTAATATTTTCTGAAAAAAATTATAAAATATTTATATGAATTTAATGTAAGTACCCATTATAATTTGTGAGATTTGTTGCTATGACAATGTTTGTATTTTCTTTCTTCAATATTATAATTTCTAATAAAATGTGTTCTACAATATGCAAAAAAATCGTTATTCACCAATCACTGTTAGAAATATTCATCATATATCCTTGTCCTTATGAGATCGTAAGCCAGAAATTAATTAATAAAATGACGTAAAGTACCTAAAGTTGTGATGGGGGTCCGTCAAAAAAAATTTTTTCAAGTGGGGGTCCGTGGAGTACATAAGTTTAAGAACCTATGTATTAGATGGAGAGTAGAAAAGATTTTAAAAATCCCCATTTAGGCCTCGCCAAACTTAGACAAAAGGAAATCAGGGCAATCTGTTTGGAGCTCTCGATAGGATGTGGAAACGGGTTGAAGGGAACGTAACATTCAGGTTCTTTTTTATTCTAAGTAATGAGACAGGGTGGGGAGGAGAAAGAGAAACAAGTGAAAAAGATAGCAAAGGTGGTAATGGTAAATAGGCAAATAAGATAATTCTTAAGGGGATTTTTTTTTTTTTTTTTTTTGAGAGAGATATAATAATAATCCGACTTAATGATAACAACAGATTTAATCTCAAGCATTTCGAAATATTAGGCTTGAATAAAAAGTATAACAAAAAAAAAAATTTCAATTTATTTAAGTTTATTTAAATATATAATATATGGCCAATTTTTTAACCAAGAGTGTGTTGAGGTTTAGCCAATCATTTCTGCTCTATTTCGTATAAACCATATTCTTCTTGGATGTTAGTGATTTATCTAAGAAATACATTCGACCGATTATTCTGGATTTTGTCCAATTCTCTCTAAACACCAACAATTTTACTATCGTTCAAATCTTAACGAGGTTCTCTAGAGCAACATTTTTTTATTTATAATTTCATTAAATTTAAGGTTATTATGATTATAATTAACATATTTATTTTATCATTTAACATATGTCCAAGTCAAATCACTGTTTTCTTTTTTTTATGTATGAATAAAAAAATAATTATGATTCAATTAATAATTAATCAAATTTCAATTAAATGAAAAAACTAATCAAAAATAATTTGTAGGCATATTTAAGTTTATATTAAAGTGGAAATTATTTGAAATAATTATGGATATTCTAAGCAAATTATTATTTTATATTATGTTATAAACGAAATTCTCGTAAATAATATCACCTCTCTTTGTTTCAGAATCATTTGTCTTCTATGTATTTTCTTACAGTTCTATGTTACCAATAAAGAAGATAAAGAAGACATTAATGTATAAATTATTAAATATAGACTTGCTTGTTTTCGTACCAACCAGCGTAATTTTGAATCTGAATAAATCGAACCAACAGAATGAGCTTTTCTTGTACGAGATAAAATATTTTATTTATTCGTATATTGATAAACAATATAAGATAAAAATATATAAATCACAGAATATAAAATAGGTATAAAAAGTTTGGGAACCTCTGGCTTACAAGTTGACAGAGCATTGTTATTAAATATTCGTACTAATATAATAATAAATATATTTTATTAAATTTATAAAAATAATAAAGAATAATTAGACAATATTAAAAAAGTTGGATAGAGAGAAAAAATAAATTAAAAATCAATTGCAGCTCTTTGTTTGAAACTCATTTTCCGACCGATATAAAAAACACACTGACATTTGAAACGCAATAACTTTTGTTGTATGCATCCAAATGTCATGAAATTTATACCAATTGTCAATGAGGGACTAAGCCATCTACTGGTAAAATATTACAACAGATGGCATTAGTGGTACTATTTTTTTTTTAAAGTTCGGTTTCTTTTGGAATGGAGGGTGTACATATGTATATTAATTTGTGTTGTCTGTTAACTTTAACTAAGTATTTCTTTATATGATCTCTGATGAATAGAGTATTTTAAAATTTAAGCATTATAAGTTATATATTATTTAATTATTTTTTTTTATCTTCATAATATTAAATTAACATTTATTGTAAATTGTAAAATATTTTATTAATGAAAATTAATTTTCTTTTAATTTAATTTATGAGCGATTTCTTTTATCAAAGCTTCCAATCGTTTTATTAAATCTAAGATTTAAATATAATTAATTATATAATAATTTGATGTCAAATGTTCTTTTATAAATTATAAATTTGGCGTGTAAATAACGGTTGGCCATTAATATAGCGAGTGTTTATTAAATAAATAATTTTCTAAATTCCCCTCCATCATCAACGATTGAAAATGTATTATATTATTAATTTTCCTCCTCGTCATGTTAAATGATTTCTAATTGTCTTCTAGTGTTAATAGACTGTGGGATAATTTGCCTCTCCCTCTTTTTTGCATGCATCTTTCAATTAATAAAAAGGGCGGGTGGTTGGGGATGAGAGATGGCAGGGAGCGGCGGGCGTTTGGTTTGGTTGCTGAGTCTATTAATATTAAGATGATGGTGACCGGATATTTTTAACCATATATTTTATTTGCGCTTAAATTAGCAATTTAAAATTGATGATGAATCATTTTATTAATTTTCAAGGGTATAATTGAGAAGAAAGCGAGAAAGAGAAAGAGTGGGAGATAGAGATGAGATAGCACATATAATTATTTAAAATAGCTTCTTCTTGAGTTTGCTAAACGGCGCCATTAACACGAAACTCACTTTGGCCGTTTTAAATTAACATTTACCTCTATATCTTTATCAGACTTAGTCGTACCCACTGATCTAAATATTAATTTTGATTTCTTATTTATCTATTTTAGTATTATGATTATTATTAGTGACATAATGTTAAAAATTTGTACTATTTCAAATTGAAATGTTACTTAGTAGTCTATCTTAATTAATAAATTCGCGTATCCATGATGAAATAATATATTAAAAATAAATTTGATATTTAATAATAATAATAACTTACAGTAAATATTTTTATATTTTTTTTAAGAAATAATTATTTTTTATATAATTGTATTAATTGTAAAAGATTGTGTGTTTTTTTTATTCTAAGGAAAGTTTACTTTCTTATTTCAATTATGATTAAAATCTAATTTTATTAATTGTTTTAATTGTATTAAATATTAAATGTATTAAATTCGACTTGTAAAATCAATAGTAATTTTTAAAATAAAACTTAATTATATAAGTAAAATTAGGCATAGATAAAAAAAAATCCCTGTTTTTATTTAATTTATTTATTTCTATGTTATTATTTTTATAGATAAAAGTTAAAAATTATGGTATATAAATTTAAAATTATATAATAATAAATTAAATATATGTAGATTAGTAGTTAAAAGAAACATAAATAAAGTATAAGATTTTTAATAAGGAAAAATATGATTTTTTCTCTTATAATTACTATAGCAATATTAAGTCAATCTATTTCTATGTAGAAGACTTAATCCTGCTATAATATTTTATGTCATTTATAAATGTCAATTTACTCATTCTTTAATATACCAAGAATATAATAATTAGAAGTGATTTAATATTCTTTGCATTAATATTAGAGATTAATTAGAAGGAAAGTAAAGTAATATATTCACTCTTCTCTTTTAAAGGAGGGAGAGAGAGAGAGAGAAGAAGAAGAAGAGGGTGAGTTATTATTCCATTAAACTGTGTTGATTTTCAATTTATTTATTAGAGAAGAAAAAGATTGTGTTTTTTTATTCAAAGGAAAGTTTACTTTCTTATTTGAATTATGATTAAAATGTAATTTTATTAATGAATGATTTTAGATTGTAGAGTAGTTTTATTTTTTTTGCTACATTGAAATTCTCTGTCGGTTAGACCTGATGTATCTCTTCTCTATGCCAACCTTTATTTATTTATTTATTTATTTTTTGAGGTTCAAAAGAGAGCAAATATCTGGGTCGATTGGTCCGTTTTTCCTCTTGGATAGACCTGGAAGCGAGTTGAAAGGCGATGGATGTACAGCTTGGGAACGTGCCTACCCCTCGGGGCTGGATTTTTGGGGTTTTCCGGCTGCCGGTGGGATGTTCAAGGGGTGAACCAGAGTGAGGTAGGGGGTTTGCTGCTCTACGTGCCAGCCAGAAGGATTCACGGCATCCAGGCATCGATCTTCATCGTCTGCGCGGAATGAGTTGCGCGCGATTAGTCAAAAGCACCTCACCACCCACCCCCACCTATAACATCAAACCCACCCCAATAGTCCAAAAGCCTCCATCATTTGGCTCACTTGGTTCACTCATGAATGAGAAACCCAAACACCTTTTTAGCCGCCCATCTACCCATTTCTAAACATCATCCCCTAAATTCTCAATTCTATGCATCTCTCGCTCCTCCCCACTAATTCACCATATTTTACCTCTTTTCTAGATGAATAGAATATTACAATGATTAATACCTTTGAATCATTTAAAAATCCATTGTGAAATTTATTTGAACATTGTTACAATAACAATATTAGAGTCCTATTCTAAAAATGGTTTTATATCATTTTTAAAAAATCTTTCGATTTATTCAAAAACATTTCATTGCGTATTTTATTTTGAATTAAAAATATCATTTACCCTAAAGATCATTTATCGAGGATTCAATCGGATAACGTCTGTTATCATGCAGTAAATCTCGTTAAAATTATTATCAAGGGGGATCAAAATTAAAATATATAAAACAATTATTTTTTCTGGTTATATTATGTGAGACATGGTCTATGACCTTAAGAGACGAGAGTAGATAGAGAGTATTTGAAAGTAAGATTCTACTCAGCATTTATGGGTCAAAGAAAGAGGAGGTCACCGAGGAAGGCCGGAGACTAGGAATTGCATGACCTCTATGCATCTCCAGACATAGTTATAGTTATATAAAATCGTAAAGACTACGCAGAATAGGAGAAGAAAGATTAACGAAAATTCTTATTTATGGAGAGACTGATTGAGATGCGATCGGTTGGAAGACCAAGGATGGATAATGTTGGAAGTGGATGTGAGAGAGATGGAAAAAAATAGGAGTTGGATGATGTGTGTAACTTGGAGAAATGTGGTTGCATCGTCCAAAAACTTTCGAGTTCTGTAGAGCCAGAGAGATAAATAGATAGATAGAAAGATAGATTCTCAACATCATTAATTTTTTCTTTTAACTGTAATAATTACTGTAATAATTTCTATCCTAGATCAAAATCTAATGGAATTAAATTATGTAATATCGTTTATGTGATTAAATTATATTATTTTATCAAAGCACACTCTCGAATTGTTATTTTCATAAGAAATTATTTTTCCAAATTTAATTTCTAAATAGTATTATTAATAATATTATTAATAAATAAATTAGTATAGACTTTGATTGACAATCTATAAGTATATAAGAGAAAGAGAAGAAGAGAGAAGCAATTGGACGGAGTATAAAATAGTTGGAGAATTCTGGCTAGTTTGACCTTTCGACTTCAAAAGCCCCATTAGAGACAGTTGAATAGATAGATAGATAAATACATAAATATGGATTTTGATTAAAGTTAATTATAGTTTTGGTTTATTTGAAATTTTAAAATTATTATAGATATATTTTAGAAATTTAAATTTATTTGTTTTTTAATTAAAAATAGTATGACATTAGAACATTACCTCAACTACTAGGTATTATTTACTTTTGAAATTTTGAATTTGAATTGTTGAGTAATAAAATAAAATTTTAATATTTTTTCATATATAAAATTTTGAGTAAAAAATACAAATGTATTATTTATGACTTAAAATTTAAATCTATAAAATTTTTATATTAAAATTAATCAACATATTTATATATTATTATTTTAATTATCAAAATAAATATTAATTTTTACTATTATTTGTTAAGGTCATATGTCGTTCAGATAAAAGGGCCTCTAGTGAGAAATCAAAAATCAATTGTTATTGTTATTTTTACGAAGGTTGGTATTATATACCCTAAAACAAGATGATTGAGTGACAACTCTATTATTCCCAAAAGTGCCTTTAAATTCTTTCAATAATTTATACGTTTAAAAAAAATATTTCTATTGATTGAACAAACAATACTCCAAGCTGACATTTAAATTTTCAATTTAAATCGAAGTGTCTATGGTGAAAGGGTGTGTCTCCAGAGGAGGACATTTTTTTCTTATTTTATTTTTACTATGAATTTTTCTAATTCTGAAATCTAGTTGGATAATAGAACATGGAAAAGGAGGGAAAAAAAGAAAGAGAAGATGAGAAAGTACGGAATATTCATCGGGGGTTGAAGTAGCAAATTGAAAGGAGGGAGAAACGTTTTTTTTATGAGAAGAAAATTCTTTAAATAAAAAATATATTAAAAAATACGTATATTAAATTTTTAAATATGATATAATTTAAGTGTAATTAATTTTGAAATTAAATAAAATTAAAAAAAAAATATTAAAAAAATAAATCAACCTATTTGCCTATTAATAACAAAAAAAAAAAAATAAAAAAAAGTAATGAAAAATATAATTAACAAATTCTATAATATTATAAAATTTTCTAAAATTTTAATATATACAGATTGAAAATAGTAGTAATAAGAAAAATATTTTCCGGAAGATGAAATATTCTGATTTATTCAATAATATATTTAATCCTATTGTTTTTATTCGTATAATATAATTAAATGTTATATGTTTTTATTTTTAGTATAAATAGTATGAACTTTTTATAATTTGAATAAATTAACAAATTAATGTAATATATATTAAATTTCAATAAATATTATAGGTATATATTTATTGTGCAATTTAAATTTTGTTCTTATAACACTCTTTTATCATATCATCAAATCTCGCTTAATATTTATTCTATTTTCTATGAGAACTAAATACAATATGATTGGCATATTATTATTATTATTTCGATCCCGTATTAATTAATTTCAACCGAAATTAATTTTATTAATGATTGAATAATTAGTGTTTGGAAAGAAAAATAAATTCTTAAATTTAACACATTTGACAATTAAAAAACTCCGAATTTCAGACTAATATGGGATTAATTATATATAATGATATAGATATAATTATATAATTGACTTTTGAGCTGTAGTACGAGCCAGTCGTGTGTTAGAGTTAGTGCAAGCCCACAACTTCAGAACGCAGTAAGTCAAAGATTATTCATCCATTCAACCTAAAATGCAAACATTGACTCTTAGTCACACAAAGTAATAACCAGAATCCTAAAAATTCCCTCCTCAAAATAGTCTTCTTCATTTACTATTTATTTTATCTTTTATCGGCCAATAGATGCTATGAAGAATTGTTAAATAATATATATATAAACAAAATAAAGTTAGTATTAGTTAAGATAATAGATTAATATTGATTATATTTTAAATTTAACACTTTTTGCATATTAAATATGTTGTAAAGAATTATGAAGATTATTTACTATGGGGATTTTGTTTTGAAGAAATTTAAATATAAATTTGAATATAAATAGATTAATTTTTATTAAAATTCCCAATATCCTTTAAATACACTGTAAATTTGGTTTTTGTGATATAATTTTGTGACATATTATAATATGTTTGTGTGTGTGTGTGTGTGTGTTTCTATATTTTAAATTTTTCTCTTCCCTCTTTTAATATTAAATAAACTTTTTATTCAATTAAAGAAGTAATATATATTTAGAAAAAAAATTATTTAGCTATTTCTACAATACAAAAATTACTAGCCAAGTAAATAATAAAGATAGAGTTTGAATTTGAATTCTATGTAATTTTGTTTTCACTTGTTTTATAAATCCTTTTTTTTTTCTTTTTCCCTCTCGATTCATAATAATTTCCCTCTGGATACTTCCATTTTCCAGTTTAATTCAATATACATGTAAATTTTTATTTTTCAATTTGAATTTTTTTTTTTTTTTGTTTTTGCCAAATATATATTAAGAGCTCAAAGAGTATATATTTTCTGATACAAGCTGAAAGAGAAAATAAGACCTAATAACTTATCTCGATTGAGTGTGAATTTTTCAAAAAAAAAAAAAAAAAAAAAAAAATATAAAAATGAAAAAGAGATTTTTAAGTGATCGAAAAGTTTTCAACATAATAAAGTTCCCACTCGCTTTTTTCGAATATCTCCTCTCTCATTCACTCTTTAGAGATGGGAAAAAATGAAAGAATGATGATAAAAAAATGTGTCTTTTGACATAATAGAGACGGCCATTTTGGCCATATTGTTTGTCAAATAACCGTTTCGATAGACGAGTGAAAAGGATTCCGTGATGAATGGTCTTCCAACTTCTCATCCCCCAAATGTTCCCCCCACTCCCCGCACAACTTCATTCTGTGCCGTTTTTTACGATCAATGCAGCAACTTCCTGGTCCTCGAACTTTTAATTGGCCCTGGAGTACACGCGTTCTCCGATCTCTAATCAAATAACAGAGCAAACAGATCACTGGAAGGTGGACGGGGGGGGGGGGGGTGAGTGAGAGTGAAAGGGACCATTTCGTCACGCCGGTTCCAGAGATAGATGGATGAATGCCTTTAATTCCGTCCGATGCCTTCCGCTAATTGAAATGATCCCTAAAATGACCAATCATCATATGAAATAATAAAGGCATCTACCCCCTCCTTCCATGTTTCAATGAAAGTTCAACTCCCCACCAACAATAAAACGCTTTAAATACGATCAAAAATTGATTCAATCCGATTGTAAATATATTAGAAAGTTTAAGTGAGGGTGTGGAGAAGTAATGGTGGGGAGAGGCTACTATTTTTATTGTAATCGCTCGAGCAAGATTAGAATTTATAACTTTTAAACACGAACCAGCCGATCATCATCAGGAAAGGGGAAACATTTGCCAAAAAATATTAGATTTATCTCTTCATATCTATTTTATCATTAAATAATGGAGATGATTTCAAATTTAATGAGATATTTTTTTTTAAATAAAACTACTATTCATTGATATTAATCTATGTTAAGTCATTGAATAAATTTCATTAAGCTACCAATTTTAACAATAGTTAAGCTTTAGACTTGTCCAAACGCCCTTTGAATTTGAAGTAATCTAGTCCTACTTATATTCTATTGAACTTTAAAAGATATATGTTGACAGAAAGGCTCTACCATATAATCGAACAAATATATTTAGATCTTAGATGTATTTTTTACTCAAATGTCAAAAAAAAGTTATAAAGAAAATAATAAGTAAATACATTTTTTAATCAAGGGAATGAATATAAATCATAAAAATAGTCTTCAATTGTATTATAGAATTTAAAATTAGTAAACAAAAGTTTTTTATTATTATTATTATTATTACATGTATTATCGTTATAATATAATTATGTTTACGTATAATTATTTTTGTATATTTAATTATATATATAAATAATCCTGGATTATTTTTAATTAAATTATTTATTTTATATATTTGGAAAATGTAAACAATTTTAATAAGATTGTATTTATTTACTCTCATATTTATTTGTCATTATATTAAATTATAAATAAAATTAGGTTGGGAGTTTAATTTAAAACAGATAGGTAAAGATATACACATTTACTTTTTTCTTACAAAATTTTAGTAGTTTAAATTTAATTTAATTAAATACATAATATATTTGCCGGAAATTGCCGAAACGCGAAATTGAAAAAAAAATCGGGAGGAACTAGTTACTCGTTACCTACTCTTTTTATTTTGAGGAACGAGTTACAGTTCCCGTTACAAAAAGTAACGGAACGGGAACGCGTTGCTGCCCAGCCCTATTATATAATGATAATTTATATATTATGAAATTTAATTACAATTTTTTTTTTTTAATTTCATAAGTAAAATAGAGAATCAAAAATAAAACGCTAAATATTTTTTTTTAAGTTAATAACCCTCATATAGCTATCAAACTTAGTCACATTTTTCTAACAAATTCAATATTTATGTAATGGTGTGATTACTACGTATTAGTGGGAGGCGCTTAATGGCCTTCAAATTGATTTGACTGAAAATAAAATAATAACTAATTTAATTTCTTGTACTTTGATTTAAAAAAAACAACAATTCGATCATTGAATCATAAGATAAAATATTGAAAAAATTCAATCCTTAATGATGAGAATTTAAATCTAGAATCTAATTTAATCTGAAAAAAATGAATCTTGATCTCCTTAATAAATTTATAAATAAAATTTCAAATGGTGTTATTTAATCAAGATTACTATTTAATTGGGTTTGTAATTTGTTCAAATAGACATTATCTTAACGATTGAGGAAATATTTTTGCGAGTGTGAGAGAGAGAGGGAGAGAGAGAGAGTTTGGATATTCTTAACCGGCTGGCAACCATCTGGAAGTGGAACCCCCACTAAGTGAGAGGGAAAGAGCTCGATAGCCGATAGACAATAGACCACGTGGCGATGTTTATATTCTCCGCTGTTGGTCCATGTCTAAACGAATCCTTGGCCAAATAAACAACGCGCGTCTTCTCTCAAATGGGACGGAGTCTTCTCACTCGCACCCCTCAACCAAGCGGTATGTACAAGGGATGTTGTTTTTTTTTCTTTAGTTGTGTCATCGTTTTATCATTTGAAAGAAACGGGCCGACCACTTGGGGGGTGGTAGTGTCGATAGTTTGTCTCTTGTTCACCAACCTATTCCCACGCATTCTTTCAGATTATTTTCTCTGTTTATACATCATCAAGTGGTTCTATAGATATTAATTTCCTATTTCCTGATCTGTTTATAACAAATAATTAGTCTTTAAGTGTAAATTAAAAAAAAAAAAATAACAACTTTTAACTCGGTAAAGTTCACTCAATGTTGTTGTTGATTAGATTTCTGTTTGTTCATTTCAATCATCATCCTTCTCCAAATTATAAATAAATAAAAGTACCTGCTATTCCGAGAAACCGCTCTGTTATTTAAAAAAAGAAAAATTAAATAAATAAATAAATAATTTTTTTTTCTATATATAGGAATTGTTCTAAAATTGATTTATCTAACCTATAGAAATGCCCATCTTTATAAATTATTTTCGGGAATATATATGTATCATGTGATAGACTAAAATTATCTATTTAATTGCCAAGTATTTGGTCGTTGCTTCGCCATATTCCTCCAACTATATTCCTCAAACTGTCTTAGAGCTATATCTCGAGTAAATTCATATCCACTTATAATTCCTCCACATCTTCCAATATATACCATATAATATCGTCTACGAACCGCAATATAGACTAGCAGCACAGCACTGGTTTCTCAATTGGGTTTCATGTAAACAAATTTGTAGCTTCACTTGAGTCTTCAATTTTATTATTTTAATTATGAAGAGAGAAATATAGAAATTATTCATTTTTTCATTATATATGCTCCTGTATAATTTCCTCTTTTTCGTCAGCTTTTATACTAAAATTTAACAGACCTATTAAACAATTTTTAACTATTTACATTTAAACTTAATTAAAATTCTCAATTAATATCTAAAATAACATAAAATAAATAAATTATTAAATCATTTTCTATGATAAAAAATTTTCAATCTAATTATTATTTTTGTTTCAAGTGATTTTTATCAGACTTTGAATAAAGTAAACAAGTAATTTATTATAAACGTGGTGCTCTATTTGGCTTGAGTGACGTTGGCCAATTTAGGGTTTATAATGATTAATTAGAACCAGGAGAATGGGAAAGAGGTGAGAGGGCGGTAACTGGGGGAGGCGCACTGCTAACCACCATTGCGATTAGATTACATTGTAAACTGACAAATGATTTCCTTTAATTTGAATTTGAGATAACCAGTCGATGATAATAGTTTTCGATACATTTAGTAAACGAGAAAGAGAATGTCAATCTATCAACAATTGAATTTAAATAACTAAAGTAGCATTGTTTATAATTTACTTCAATTACAACTTTATACAATATATCGCAGAACGGGTGGTAGGTAGAGAAAACTTCATATCAATAATAATTTTATTAATACAATACATTTAAAATAGGTATAGAATATTTACGATTAGCATAAAAGGTTGTTTTGTTTTGATTAAGTCAAATATTATAATTAAATTAAATTAAAAATATTTAAAATTTTATTAAAAATTATTTATATTTTGATTTTTACGTGATAATTAATTGTGAATCCTTTGATCAATAATTTCCTGTAATTTAATAAATAAACTCATAAAACCAAAACAAATTTTTCCAAAGAAATAAAATAATCGTTATATCACTAATGATTAACACTTCTGTTTTTAGGAATTGTTGGAAATTGATGATCAAAATAAGAATGAAATTGTCAATTATGTTTCTTAAGATTAAATTCTAACTGGAGATTTTAAACGGAAAGAGAACAATTACATTTTCTAATAGGCGGAGTCGTTATTTTGTCCTGACGTCCATCCTTTAATGCCAAACGTACCAGATAGAGTATTTTTTTTTATCAGAGAAATATAGATTTTCGATTTCTTCCTGATGTTCTTGATAACAAAAACAAATGCTTTGGGTAACTGACAAAAAATTCTTAAAATTTAAAGCCACAGATTGTGTTTTAAGAAAAACTTGGTTCTTCCTTCTTTAGATCATTTGACATGGTAGTGTAATTGTAAAGAAAACTGGTGCCGAAACGAAAGAGAGAAATGTAAGAGAATAGAATGAATAAATCCCTGATTAAAATCCATGAATAACTCTCCACTTAATCCCATAATTAACTCAACTCAATAGAAAGCAGAAAGTTCTACTTCTTCTTGGTTTGCCAATTTGCAATTCCATTTCATGTGTTGCTGGTTTGGGGAGGAGTATGGTGTTTTTTTCGCTTTTCCTTCCTTATTCTTCTTTCAGTTACGATTCAATAAGAATAATTTAATCTCAATTATCTTGTAATTGTAAAATAAATTTTGCATGATCAAAGTGACTATTTTCTTTCCTTTCTATACTTACCACTTGAAAAGATTGATTACTTACTTATCTTTTTATAATAATCTAGTAAAATTTCATTAATAATATAGAATTAGGAATATCTTAGTATCTTTATAACTTGTTCCTTCTTAATCATTTTTTTTTATTATGTTCTATTTTACGAAAAAGAGGTCAAACTCAATTTGAAATTGTTCACTCCAAGCTAAAAAAATATAAAAAAACTGAATATTTGGATTTAATTGCAAGTTGCCAAAAGTTTTCACATTTAAAAGAAATAAAAAAACTCTGAGAAAATTTAGTTAAAGAAATTTAATATAAAAGGAATTGCATGACCTCTATGCCTTTCAAGACATAGTTTGAGTATTAAAAGTGAGGAGATTACAATGGCTAGGGCAAGTAGCAAGAATGGGAGAGGAAAGCCTGCCAAAAAGTATATTTGGAAGGATACAATGTAGGAAGGAACTTAAGAGAGATGGGAGAAAATAGGAATTGTATGGGTGTAGCTCAGGAAAGGGACACTTGTGGAAATGTGGTTACTTCGCCCAAGAACTTTCGAATTATGTAGTGAGAGATATAGAGAGATAGATCTCAAATGTATAATTAAAGAATTATTTTAAATATTGTTGATTTAGGACAGTGTTTCACAATCTTTCAGTATCTGCGGCCTTGTTTTTATTTTAGCTATGGCTGCACGAATGTTGTCTTTCAAAGCTTGAATTGTCTCTGGTTTGTCTGCATAACATTTGTCTTTGACGGCTCCCCACAAATAATAGTCAAACGATGTCAAATCGCAGCTCCGAGGCGGCCAAAAGACATCAGAATTTCTGCTGATAATTCAGTCTCCGAAGACAGGAATCTCCAGGCTAAAACGTTGATGAGAAAAGAGGCTTATTTAGAATCCCTTGCGGAATACGCCACCTACAACCCGCCTGTAAAATATCTGCGAGGACTTTGACTTCTACATCTATACTTCGGAACAACTACCACGAAACCTTTCCTCTACAGAACTCTCACCGGCAGACTCACGATCCCGTGGTACCATTCTGATGCTATGATCATTCAGGCTCGCAATGGTCGGTGGTAATAATAATTATCAATGATATCTCAATCTCAAGACTTCTTTCGGTTTTGTCGCACCTCCTGGCAAGCCAGCATGGGGACATAAAAAAAAATGTTACATGGCGGACCTTGTATTTACTTTTGGATATTGTCGCTCCCTCCCTCAAGTGTGCAAGCACCTCACAGTTCAAGAATCGTCATATTAAGAATGGTCAATCTCAATTATTATTAAGCAAAACAAACAATAACATAAGGAAAGCAATAGAAAAATTTGCTTTGAGAATAAAAAAAGAAAATATAGATTTAATAATAAAAAAAAAAATAAATTTAACAATTCTTATTTATGTTAATACAGTATAATTCAGTATTAATATTGATGTTACTAATGAATAAATATAAAGAAAAATTGAATTTGTAAGAGTGTGGTGAAGTTCTGGAATCGTTTTTACCTTTTTGTAATATTTTTTTAATAATAATATTAATAATAATAATAATAAAATGAACAGAGTTTGGTAAAATAAGTTGGCATTATTCATATAAAAATTTAATAAATTAATTGTTATAATTGATTTTTTCTCAATTATGTATTGAATAATAAAAATACATCATTAATAATAACCAAAATGATCACCGACGTTCTAACTTTTTGTTGTGATTATGTTGTGAGTCGTAATTGATAATAAATGTTAATGAACCCAACAATCTTGCAAGTTTAATAAACTAATAATAATATATTTGAATTAATTATTATTTTTTAATTAATAAAGGAAAGGCATATTACATGGAATGTTTTTTACTCATCCTATATCTAATCTTTCATGTTAGTAGTTTAGTAAATTGAGGTCTTTCTGATACATACGATACGTGTAGTTTAAAAAAACTTAGTGGAAGTCATCGACTTTATATAAACCAGTGATTCTCAACCTGGGCGATCGACATCTTAAAGGGGGCGATTATTTGACTATACGATTTTGGGGGGCGATAAGTTATTTTTAGGGGGCGAAATCATTTTCAACTCTAAAATAAGGTAAGATGATTTTGCGAACAGGCTTTTTAAACATTTCTTCTTTTTTTCAATTTTTTTCAATATGGTTCTAAAAAAAGGTCAGATGATTTTGCAATCAGGTTCCGAAACTCGATTTTTCAATATGGCTCTAAGTATCACCTAGTGTACCTACCTTATATTAGGGATTATCATGCAATTTTTATCTGTAAAAATGTATAGGGGGGGCGAATTAAGAAGAGGGTCTTACAAAGGGGGCGTTTGGTCCAAAAAGGTTGAGAAACACTAATATAAACGAACGAAACTATTGGATTGGGCCAATAAGGTGTATATATTTGTTTTTTTAAATAAGAGGTTATTTACATATATATTACTACTTATAACAAAGTATAACTTTGGATATACTCAAATTTATACTTTTAATCTATAAAAAGAACTACTTATTAATTCTAAAAAATACTAAAATCGATGATTAGGTATCTCTAATACAATTTCCACTTATTAAACTAAGAAATATAAGTTTTTATTAAAAAAAAATTGTAAAAATAAAACAGAAATTCAAAAATATTAATCTTGCAGAAAGTATAAAAAACAGTTCAATCTTTAAAATGAACATTAGAAATATATATAAATAATATATTGACTCGATTTATTACTATTTTATTTAAGTGTGGGTGTTAAGTGTTTGATAATCGTGAAATTCACGTAAATAAATCGTTAGAAAAGAATTATTGATTTGATTTAACCTTTGGTAAAATTAATTTGGAAAGAAAAAAAATTGGTATAAAAAAAAGTGAGATAAAGATATTAATTTTATTAATAGAGAGACTTTTGATTAATTTGATTATAGTTTACCCATAATTATCTTTGGTATATAAAAAATAAAGGGTTGTATGATTAAAAATAAAAATATACCTAAATACATAAATTTGACAAGTATAACAATTTTTTTGGAAAGTTGATAGTTGGGACATGATTTCTCCCTTTTGGGAGAGGGCGGAGGCACATCCCTGAGGTAGACTAGTCATCTACCAGGATTGTACAATAGAAGAGTGTCTACCCGTTACCCCCCCCCCCCAAAAAAAAAATACGGTATAACAATTACTTTCTACCAGATTTACTGATCGGGAAAGAACTCAACAACCACGTTCCTTCAACCGTCCTTATCCAGAGTTCTTCTCAATTCAATTTGTATTCTATCCTTGTTATTCTTTACTTGTTTTATATTACGTTCTTGTTATATTCTTGGTTTATCTACAGGTAATTTTCGAATTGATTTTCCCATAAATAAACTTTCCACTAATCTTTTTTCTTCCATTCCTTGTTCATTTTAACCATGTCGATTTTATAGCCCTAAATCGTTGAGAATACATAAAGTTCATGTTATTCTTCATTGTTTTCTCAGCCATTCTCTTGTAATATCATCCATTTTCGTTCCATAAATATGTTGCGAAAAATTTTAAAAAAATCCTAAATTTATTGTTCAAATACTAAAGTCATAAATCACAACTTACAACAGAATTTTGAAACTTCTAGATATAATAATCTTGATGACATAATAATAACAATTTTTAGTTCATGCCCTATTGTGGATAATAAAAAAATTATAAAAATTAAAAAAAAAAAAAAAAATAAAATTTGGAAAACAAACATGCTTCCAGAAATGAGTCCAATTGCCTATGAAAATAAACATAAAATTTTAATAACTAATATTATGATATGTAATATCATATTAGATATATAAAAAAATAAATAAATTACTCAATTTATATCTAGACTTTTCAATTCAAACTTGACAACATCTCCAAGGCACGTGTGCACAATATCATTTCGTTATATATATATGAATTTAAAAAAATGAAAAATAATAATAATAAAAACTGCCTTGAAAGTAAAGGAATAAAGAAGAAAAATAATGTTTTGATTGCGTGACTTGAAGGGATCCATAGTGGGAAAGAATACTCACCCCTTAGGACTCCTACTTTTCATCCTTTTCTCTCTCTAATTCTCACTCCCACCCTCTCAACTCACCCGTGGCTTGTTTTTTACTCCCTCCAGTTTCTAGTTCTCTCTTTCACTCACTGTCACCTTCTTCTTGAGAACAACTTTTGCCCATATATATATTTCATCCATAAGCGTTAAAAATAACAGTCATCACTTTATAATATACATATACCTATATATATATATATATATATATAGGTATATGTGTATGACAACATATTAATCACATGAATAATTTAGTTACATACAGTCTAAAACTAGATATGTTTTAACGTTTAGATCTTTCACTTAAGTCATATTCTTAGTTAAATTTTTTCGATTTTTTTTTTAGGGTCCCTTAAACCGGTTTAAACAAATTTGTTTAATATTTTTAAAAATCTCTCAATTTTTAAAAATTAAATTATAGTCGTTATGCTTTTTTTGTTTTGTTCAGAACAATTTTAAACAAATAGCTTCCGATAAAAAGACATTGTCTTTATTTTAATATATAAAATTATTTTTTAGATTTGAATTACTCAACAATTTGTCTAATCTAAACAAGAATAAATTTTAAAATTATAAAATTTAAATATAATTGATAAACTACTTATTTTATGAGATTCATTCAATTAACCTTTTAATATGTTTCACTTAATAATAAATAAATTCAAAAATTTTCTACAAATTAAATTATTTTAAGATTTTAATTAATTTCTTAATTAACTTTGTTAATATCAATTCATCATTTCTATTTTCTTTTTCATTATTCTTCGTCTATTCCCTTTCTCTTGTTCACTTACGTTTTTTTTTCTTTTTTTAAAATCCCATTTCTCGCTCCATTTTAATTGTTTTCTTGAAATTCCGTCGCCATTTCACTAACATCGACTATGGAGGCCAGCTTTGCACGTCATCTTGACTTCACACAAACACCATACCATATATATATATATATATAAAATCAAGAAGTCGACCGTCACGCGAAACTCGAGCTCGAAAACAATTCTCAATTATCATTCTGCTTAATTACAGTGGAATAGGACGATCTTTGTGTTAGTATGAGCTTCTATAGAGTTTAGTAAGCCTTGTAAAAGGGGGTTAGATGAAGTATTAGAAGGAAGAGGTGGTTGTGAATGTGTATGGAACTTGGAGGAGGGGTTTTAGGACCACCGCCAGTTTAACAAAAGTTGGCTGGCTGTACATTCTCTCGCTATAAACTGTTAATTATTTGCGTTAATTGGTTGAAACTGTACGAAGAATGCTTTGAATTCACCCCAACCCATTTCCTCCCATTCTCTTTCTCATTCTCTCTTCCTCTCTTACATTACCCTTCAATTCTTCCGAGTTTCTCTCTCTCTCTTGGAAATTATTTAGTCTAGAGAGTTATTTTTAATCTTTTCAAAGCAACTCCCAGTGAATATTTCCTCCTTTGTGGATTATACTTTAACTTGTCATTTCATACTCCTTTCGTTGAATTTTAATTAAATAAATCAATTATATTTATATACTTTGTAAAAGATAGGCCCAATGAATCTTTAAAAGTCGAAATATTTAAATTGCTTGTTATTTTTTTTTAATCTTTAAAAATGAAAAAATCAAAAAACTTCAGATGAAAGAGTCAGATAAAGATTTAATTATAATGTGTTGATAAAATATAAATTACATAAATATTTATACTCTCTTTTATATTTTTTCATAAACCTATCAAAGATAAGGGATGTATCTACCTATATACATAGGGGCCATGGTCGTTCAGGTTTTAAAACTTTGATTCGTATAATGAAACCAAAATTTGAAGAAAATTTTATTATAATTAAACCAGATATAACTATTAAATATTAATTTTGTTTTGTTTCGTCATTCGTTAGTATTAGTATTGCCTCTAGATTAGAAACTGACCCCTGACCCTTAGTATTTTCGGTCATATTATAAATCCTAGGTAAATTTATTTATTATATGATTTCATAATTACCTTGGAAATCTAATACCAAAATTCATTAAACTGATTGATATTACCTCACTTTGATTCCAAGTAACTAACCTGAGGTAGAAAGATCTATACCCAGGTTAATTATTAAGATTATTAGAGATATACATGTTTAAGAAGGGCTTCCGTGCTGTTTTGCTGTCTTAATTCATTAGCGAGTTACCAGTGCAGGGTATACCCAACGGGATAAGAGAGATTTCAGAAAGAATGCTATTTCCAAAAATAAAAAATAAAAATCTATTACAAATTAAAAAATAAATGTATTCAATTACAAATATTAAAATACTATCAAAAAAAAAAAAAAAAAAAACTTAAATTCATTATTAAATAATTAAATAAAAATAATATATAATTAAGGATAATATTTCTATATCCTCTCTCTTTATTTTAATTACTTATTAAAATTATAAAAAAAATTATAATAATAAAATTAAGAAGAAATGATAAATTTGATATCAATTAAATAATTAATTAAATGTTTATTTTTTTAAATTCAATTGAAAAATATAATATAAAAAATAGTTTATTTTTAAATTAATCATCGTTGTTTATTATAATATATATATTATTATATTCCCTTAATATATATAATCACAAACCTGGAATAAAATTCAATTTTTCATTTCTATAACTTCACCCATTCATTAAATGCAAGAGAATCAATCCCACACCCTAAAAATTACCATAATCCAAACATTTATCCTCTTTTCTTCCGCTTCCAAACACACAATAGACCATCTATTCAAAATCATTTATATATGTTTTTTATTATATTATTATTTATTTCAAAAATTTATTTCTATTATCCTTTATAAGTATTTAATATTCTTAACACTAAATCATACATTTCACATCAATAAAAAAAAATCAATTTACGTCTGTATAAACTGGTTTTATCAAATTTTTTGATTGATTTTATGAATTTATAATATTAGTTGACCAAATCATTTATTTTACTTTTCAATTTTTCATAGATCATTAAAAATAATATTTTAATTTATAATAATCATTATTATTTCTTCTACTTATTTTATTAGGATTTATTTTTAAAATAACTGTAATAAGAAGCAAAAGCAGTTCCATGCAAAAAGAGTAAATCAATATTTATTCTTTATTGAATATCTATATATCTATACCTAAATATAAAAATGTTTTTATCTGTACATTTAAAATATTTGACATAACTTTATGGTTGGTTCATGATTTGGAGAATCGAAATATTTCGTGTCTCTCAGTCTATCTGGGAAATTAATAGAATATAAACTAAAAATATTAAGAAATCTCTCTTCATTATTCTTAAATGCCTCTATTTACATAGGATCTAGTTTTTATCAATATCAAGGAATTCATTTTGTTTTTTTTTTTTTTTTGTGTTTAATATAGCCAAAAAGATTAGAAATAATTAAACTGTTTAATTTAAACTAAATTATGTATAATCTAATAAAAAAGACTTACAAAAATTGAAAAAATTATTAGTACGTTACAATCAGAAAGTGCAAAATATTTTTGAATGTTTTAATATTTGGAATAATTAAATGTCAGAGAAAGAAAATTAGGAGATTACCATACTGTATTGAAATACAAAGAAAGTATAGCTTAAGGCCTAATTCTTTAGGGTTTTCAACATTGTTTTTTTTTATTTTAATATCAAATTTATATTTTATTCAATATTAAAATAAATGAGATCGATAAATAGTCTAAAAATACATGACAGTCAAAAAAGTTTCAGTCCCTTGTTGTAGACGGTCCATTACCACGTGACATTTCATTACTGCCACAAAATGATAACATGACAACCCTTTTTCATCTAGATTATGTGAAGGTAGAGTTCTTTTATGAAACAACAACAAAACACGATTACTAACAAAGTAAATAATTTACTTAGATTTTTTTTTAATTTTTAACAGTCTAATATGATTTGGAATAAAGTGTCTTTTAAAAATAAATAAATACGATATTCCTGAAAAAATGGCCACCGGTCCATTTAGGGAAAATTACTTGTATATTACTTTTCTATTCTGAGTTCGATCAATAGATACATAATTTCAATGTTTCTAATTTACACTTTAATTTATAATATTTTGCGAATAGGTGCATTTATCTATCTATTTAATTGTTATTAAAATTAAAAATAGTTCATTTCCATGAATAAAGGTGGCTCTGAATAAAGTTTTTTTGGAAAATAGGCGCTTGGCCAAAAATAGGCTTGGGAACCACTGAATTAAATTATTATATTTATTTATAAAAAGGGGATCGTCTTAATTGATTGACAAGATATTAATTTATATATATATATATATATATATATACATGAATATACGAATATACTCGTATTAATAAAGGTTCTTTGTGTCTTTTGAAATGAAGTCCAATTGGATGGTGGGAGAATGAAAGAGAGAGAGAGAGAGAGAGAGAGAGAGAGAAAAGGGGTTTGACTGAAATTCAAAACAATTGTGATGTATAATTTGTCACTTTTTGTGTTGTCCTCATGTGTATAAGTCGTGGTGGTGGTAGTGGCCACCACCATCCCCATCATTCTGTATTGTGTCTCTGCCAATGGGTTTTAATTCGCTCGCCTCGTTCACTTGTGCCTTTTCATTCAATGAACGGATAATAGAATTTCATTTGATCGCTCTGCTTCTGTTTTGGTCCCGTTCGTCGTCCCCTGTTGATTTATTCCTGATCTCAAAATTGGAATAAATATATATAAAATAAAATATCTGTATCGTATACATGTATAATAATATAGGTGTGTATTATGTGTATGTACTGTTATAATATAATACGGAATCTATTAAAAAATAGAAATAAATTCAATTAGTAACAACAATAAGCCAAATAAAGAATCAAATAGTCTATCAAATCCAAAACAATTCCAGTCTAGATTGTTTTCTGTTTTTTTAAAAAATAATCAAATTATAAAAGGAAAAAAGCGATTCTATGTCCTTTTTTAACTCATTGAATGTTATGATAGTTTTACTAAATAATTAATAAATAAATTCCTGAAACAAATCGATTCGTTAGATTTAAACATGTGTAATATAAACAGGACGTTTTTAATTTTTTTACATTTGACCAGATTTTTTGTCCGTTATATCCGAAGCCCGTTAAATAGAGGTCAGTTATATCGAGGTTTTATTATACTAGTACCATAGAATCTGGTTAGCTGCTTCACTGTACACTAAGTTTATGATTAAACTAACAAGTAGTAAATATTTAGTATATATTTACATAATTTGACAAAATAAAAAAAATACAATCCAATATTTTTATATTTGTCTTATAGTTTTCTACCGAAATAATTTTTTTCAACTTCTAATGTACTTTTTTAATTAAATATTTATATATAAACCAACTTTTTCATTTCAGTAATTTTATTAGTTTGTTAAATTTATTAGTCGATATTGGAAAATTTAAAAAAAAAAAGAAAATTAATTGTTTTCTTTCTTTTTCTTAATTTCTTCTTTTTTGTTTTTAATTTTTTTTTTCTCTTATTGAACAAATCTTAATTCTAAAGATCTATTTCTAATTTTACTCCTGTCTTTTTCATTAACTTTTTTTTATCTCTCTCCTATTCTATGTACTAAAAAGAAATTAAGTAAAAAAAGAGAAAAAGTAAAAGAACATGTCTTGTTTGAAAAGGAAGCAAGTAATCTGCTCCTCCTTCCATTTTTAAAAGGAAATTGTTTTTTTTTCTTTAAGATTTTCAAGACATTCAACTCTTATTCGCTTTTCTCCTATTACTTTTTTGCCTTGTTAACTTACCGCATATAACACTCCTTTTTATTATATTTTTTCAAAAAATTTAAATCATTTATTGTTTGCAACTACTAAAAACATTGTATTACTAGTAGTGTTAAATTTATCAGTTTTCAAGTTACTATAGATTATATTGGGATGGTTTATAAACAAAATTATACCAACCCTTTGAATAAACTTGTTACAGAGGTGTTAATATAATATTAAATATCCCTAAAAAGAAACTGTTTGGCATTAAAAAATAATTTTTATCCTATAGATATAGATTAATATATATAGATTAATAATAAAATTGAAACTAGATAAAATATATATTTTCAATCTTATTTTATTATATTTGAATGAATTTAACTGATTTTGATTTTTTTTTTTTTGCATTTATTTAGCATTATTTTTATTTTTGAAAATTTTTCTAATCTTTAGATGTTTGAAGTAAACATTCGAGAACATCACAAACATTGGTTAAGTAGAATTGTCAGAAGGAAGTTTTCTATGGGGTTGCACAAAACGAGACAACTTTACAAACAACTTGGAACAACTTACTAATAATCAAATAGCTTCCAAGAGTCATGTCAAAATCTCTATCTGGTTGTTCCTTCTAAAGAGTTTTTAACTACTTCAAAAGTTGAATTGTAGAAAATTTAATAAATAATTTAATAATTAAATCTGTTGAAAAAATGACGTTTGAATTAATTTTTTTCATAACTCACTCACTATGATTAAATTAATAAATATATAACAAATACAATACAAAAATTCTAAGGGCTTTACTCTTATATTAGTTCAATATCCTTTGGAAGGTAAACTAATAATATATAGTGTAATATGTTAATAGCGATACCTAATAGATCTAAAATATAAAAAAATTTTATACTCTGTGAATAACAATCATACCTGTCCCTCCACCAATATTCGATTGATTCTTATTTAATTTGATATTTTAAAGGAGTTAAAAATTGAGAATTATTATATTCACAAAGATAGTAATCCTTAATCCCCACAAATGGGGAATAAATAATTGTATAAAAATTTATAATAATTAGGTATAAATTATTTAATACTATCTTAACATAGTCATTAAAACTGAAAACTTACAAAGAAATACTAGACTATAACTATTATTTTAAATTTTATATGCATCAGAGATCAAAGATTATACAACGAAACAATAATAATACAACACTGTTTGTATATTCACGCATGTATTCTAAGTTTATATTAATTCTAAACCCCACAAAATGAAAAGGAAAGCAAAGCAAAGAAAAAACAAGAAAAGAAAAAACACCAAGAACAGAATACCATAGAAATGACTTTGATATTATCTTATACCTTACTAAAAGTAAAGATGAAAATAACAACAAAAAAAAAACAACAACAACATTATTATAAAGAGAAAAACAAACAATATTCTTTAATATTACTTAAATTTTGTTTGAAGTAAGAAATGATCACTTGACTTTGTCTGTGTGGCATTTCACCTAAATGAAAGACGAATATATATATATAATTAACAACCAGAGCCGTGTCATTTACGCTTCGTTACTTATTCAAAAGAAGGAATCTGGATATATTCGTATATAGAAAGAAACACATTAATTTCCATTTCTTTTACTTCTAAACTCACCTCTGTTAAATGTTTCTTATCCCTTTATTCGACCGCAATATTGCACTATATATACCTATGCCTATGGAAGAAGAAAATAAGAAAGAGAACAGAAAAGAGTTTTTATTTATCTTTTTGTTTCTTATTCGTAAAGTTTCCTCAACATCTTTTTTTCCTCTTACTGTATTTTATTTCTAGTAAACGGTTGTCTGCAATTTCTTTCCCAGTCAGTTATTGTTTCTTAAAGCCGCAACAACCGCTAAAAGAAAGTAAGTAGAACGGAAGAGAGAGAGAGAGAGAGAGGAGGGAATCAGCACTATATATATATATATATATATATATATATATAACATATAGTCAGTTTCTACAACTTGAGTTTCAAGATTAAAAACCCTTCCTACCCGGGACAACATAGACGAGATTGGTCCCCCATTCCGTAAACCACTCATCCCACTTTTGTACACCTTCCCCTTGGAACACACTACCATTCACCAAGATACACGTTCACCAACTTAAAGACCTGGTTGAATGTTAGGTGGTGGAACTAAAATTGGGATGTGAACGCGTGCCAGAGTCAAAACTTATCTCCTCGTGATATTAAAAAACTAATATCTTCTTCGAAGAAAAGCTTTTCTATAGAAGGTAGGGAAAAAATCAAAAGATGAAATTTTTTTTACCTTTTTTTTTTTAAATTCTTTTTTAATTGCTGGTAAGAAGAAAAATATGATTTTCCATGTAACAATCAAATGTTAAAATATATGACAATAATAATCAATCCATTTAAAATGCATTATAATATATAATTTAAGGAGTCTTCAACTGCTGCTATTTAGTGTTTATTTATTCTTTGGATACTTTATAAGGAAGAATCAGAAAGAAGGTTAGATGTTTGAAAGGTTAAACTTTGTAATATGCTATTATATATAATAATAATAATAATAATAGTAATAATGCTTTTATATACATATACATACAATTAAATATCTCATTTTAAATTAACCATTATTGAAGAAATATTTTTCCTTCCGGGGAATTAATTATGCTCGACTCTCTCTCTCTCTCTATATATAATCAATTCATATAGCAAAAGTACACATATATGAGTATATTATTTGCCTTTGATAGTGCATATTGAGACCTTTACCATATGAGTTCATTGTTTACGGAATATGTGTACTTTGGAATCTTTCAAAAAAAGTAAGTAAAAACTTTTGCGTTTCATTAAAGGAAGAGGAGTAAGTAGGGATCCTGAAAGATTTCATAACACTCAATGGAAGTATTATTTTACCATAAAATGTAATTCGGAATAAAAACAAGTAAAACCATGAATGAAAGATTTAAAATGGAAAATCAATTGAACAATCTATATTTTTTACTTATATATATATATATATATATGTATATGTATATCCATATAGGAATAACCCTTTCAATTTTCTTATGCAAATTTCTGTAATATTCTATTTGAAATAGACATCCACTTTTTACGATTAACAATTTAATATGTAGGACCTATTTTTATATTCTAAATTATATGAAAAGTTATAAAACAATACAAGAGGGTTATTATTTTAGTATTCTATATAATAAATATTTTAAAACAGTAAAGAGAGATTAAATAAGTGCGGTAGTGAACTATTAAATATCTATATAAATTATATAGAAGAAGGATCATAAAGTGACAAACGAGTATAAAAGCTTAATCCCCTGGGTCCTTTTCTAATCTATTCTATATTCGTAGTATAAATGCATTTAAACGAGGCTCTCCCTCTTTTGTAAATATATTATAACATATAATATAATATAATATATTTGAATTTTCACACTCTATTTTATACATAAAATGATTAATTGAAATCATTAATAGAATGAACGAATATATAATTTAAACAATTAGAATTAATGTATGCGTGGTGATGAATATGTATTTTATAATATAGTAATTATTTTAGAATTGAAAAGAAATATTTTTTTCACTAAATTTAATAAATTTATTTATAGGTATTAAATATATATTTCTGCAATTTATATTAAATTTTAATTTCAAAGTAAAATATTAAATAAATTACATAAATTAAAAGTAGATATACATGTTTGTAGTATTTGATTACCAACATCTTTCTACTAATTCTTGATCTTACGAAATTTATTTTCCAAATAATAATTATTTCTTTTCTGTAACTGATTCGGTCAGTTTAAAGTAAAAATGAAAAAAATGAATAAGTATAAAGTGAAATTCATTAATTCTATTATATATTTATTAGTCGAATAAACTTTTCATTCAATTATTATACATACCTACTATTACAGATAGATTAATTAAAATTTACCTTTAAATTCAATTTTTTTTTTAATAAAATAAAAAAAATATTCTAATCAAAAGTTTTGTTTTATGAATGAATCAATTCTATAGATGAAAATATTTTTCATTAAAAAACATATATTTCAAACAGAATAGAATTCCAATCAGATTGATTCGTTGTCGTTTTTCTATTTTTATTTGTCTCCCTGATTTAGACAAAAGCTTTTTTTTTTAAATAGAATATAATAATCACAAAATTAAATTGATATAATTATATAATTTGAAGTAATAATATACTTATCTTTCATTAGATTACTTATAATATTTATATATCATGTTTAGAAATTCTTTTATATTTTTACTATATTGAGATCACGAAAATTTTTGATGTCGCGATTTTGATGTTTTTGTACGTTTTGAAGGCCCCTGAGTCATTTTCACTAAGGTTGAGAAAAATGTCTGTGTATGTGTGTGTGTAAACAAGATTACGTAAAAACGGTTTGAGCTAGAATGATGTAATTTGGTACAAGGGCATTATTCAAAATTCCTAGTTTTTATCTATCAACTTTTGAGAAATGGAAGAGGAGCATTACCCCTAACACGTTTTGATTTTTTCCCTCTAAACTGACCGTAAAATTAAAGTTATATGTTTGATAGTTTTTCACGTGATTAAAAATTGTATAAAACTACTATATAGATATAATTTCAGCTTGATTGAATCGCTGAAAGTGCCGGAATCAACTTTTTAACACGTTGACTACAAATCACGCACCACCACGTGAAGTGGTGCCATCAACAAAGAGCCAAACACAAGCTGATTTAATAAATTTTATTTATTTATTTTAATTTATAAATTATAATTAATTAAATTTAATTTTAATATATAATATATGTGTTAATTAATCCAATTCAAATTGCGAGATAGTCGAGTGGAGACACTCCAGATTTTTCATTAAATAAAATGAATTAATACTTTTAAGAATATAATATAATTTAATTCGACTTTACTAAAAAAATGCCCTTTCCATATGTACCCCTTTTGGGAAATTTAAAATTACTTGGATTATAAAATATTCATCAACATTCTAGATTGCCAGATGTATATAGTGATATAAATGCAATATTTGAATTGACTTTTGATTTTCGATTTATTCAAAGAATGTGTCATCAAAGCACCTTTGCTACCTTTCGTACAAGTGATGATAAACATTTTCTAGTCTCGAGGCAAAGAAGTCGTCGGCCAATTTTTTAACTCCTTTGATATAAGTGAAGTGCTAATCAGTAAATCTATGTGTCA
Organism: Labia minor; assembly: GCA_963082975.1. Taxonomy (NCBI): domain Eukaryota; kingdom Metazoa; phylum Arthropoda; class Insecta; order Dermaptera; family Spongiphoridae; genus Labia; species Labia minor. Next base: position 64,257,678 of record OY720349.1, on the reverse strand, counting down.
TCGCTCATAACAAATCATTCGTCAAAATGAGCTAAATCTGGATGGTGGGCGGGTGAGATAGCACATTCCAATTAAACTCAGGCGTTTCTATAGCCAACTTTTTGATGTATATATGTATATATATAGATCGTTATTTAACACATGTTTTAAATGTTAACTAATTAATAATATTATAAGTCTTAAATAAGTTTCAAAATAAAATTATTAGATACTTTATTTTATTATTTTATCAGATGGTTTTGTCTTTTATATAAATTTCATTTTATTCACCCATTAATTAAACCAGCAAAATATTTTAAGATGCTTCAAATTTCAACACTGACCCAAAAGAGAGGTAGAAAAAAAAGTTATGTTTCTAATTGTGGGATTAGATGGCTGACTAGCAGGCGGAGGGCTAGAAATTAAACGACAATATTTCAAATCCATTCAGCTTAGACGAGAGATTCAACAAGTTGGATATTTTTCACCCTCCTCTTTCTTCTTTCATCCAAATCTCTCTTTCTATCTCACTCTTTCTCTTCTATGTGCATGTCACTTCAATCAAACTCGGTCCAAAACCTCCCCTCATCCTTTTTAACTCCAACCCACCAACCTATTCCCGACCTCAATCCCATCTCATTCAATATCATAACCAACCATTTTGCACAATAAGAAAACAAAAAGTAATTTAATCTGAAATCATATTAAATATCAAATGGATGTCTGACAAATGAGAAACAAGATTAATTAATTTAAATTATTAGAATCAAAAACAATTTTTATTATAGATAATTTTAAATATTAATTAATTAAGATTAGAATTAGGTAAGTATATAATTATTTGTTGAGGCCAAGAATGAACTTTGAAGTTTATTAGCACCATATACATATTTATATAGGAAGAGATAGATACTTGTTCTCTTCAGAGTCTGCTCGAAAATAGTTTTAGAGCCCTTTTCTAGATAATAAATATAATAAATCTATCACACTATACATTTTGGTATATATATATATATATATATATATATATATAAACAAATATGTATGAGTATTTTATAATAAGATTGATAACAAATACATTATAATTAGTGAAATATCAGATTATTATTGACGTTTTCATTTAATTTATTTATATTTTAACATTATTATTTTTATTATTATTATTATTTTTTTTTTATAGAATCCATTCAATATGTACATTCTAATAAATTATCCAAAATAAATATCGGAATTGCCGTTGTGCTGTTTGTTTTATTATGAATTGGTTCCGGACTAAATCCAATCTCAATTTTTAATTTAATTTCCCACATTGTTTTTTAACTTATCATTTTAATAAAAATGATTTACATTTCAATGAGTTGAAAAATAAAAGGGATAGACTTTTATAGTTATTCTATCCTGGTACGCATATGCAAGTCCATTTACCTCCTACCTCCTACTCCACCCTTACGCTCATACTCTCTCTCTCTCTCTCTCTCTTTTTCTCTCTCTCTACTCCATTTCGCCTTTAATAACGTTAATAACGATTCCTAAAAGGATTCTATTTTATTTTTTTATTTTTATTTTATTTTTTTGTTTTAATTATCACCATCGGATACGATTTAATTTGCATTTATTGGTCAGATCTTTGCCCGGGTGTTATTGCCAGCACGAGCAACATCCCCTCTCCCCCTCTGACATGGTAATGTTTTCAAGTATTGGCTTTGTAACAAAAGGGGTAGCCAAGTGATAAGAGCTGTAATGATTGTGGCACCCCCTGGCCTTGTCTTTGATCTCAAACGCTCTCGATGTGTGTACAGAAGAGGGGGCTGATCATGGTGGGGGGAGGTAACACCCCCCCCCCCCGTTGACATGGGATCTTCCCAAGTGTCAAACGACCCAACAATTGAAGTCTCTCTCAGGTAAAGGTGGAATCAATCGCACTTGCTAATTTCTCTATTGCCCTTGTATACCGTCAATGTATGTACCGTACCAATGGGGTAGAGAAGGGGAGTGGGTGGGTAGATGGGATCGACTGTGCGAGAGAATAGAGAGGAAGGAGAGTAGGGGAGACGGATAACAGGCATCTGTTCACGTAGACTAAATTAATTTTATGCGGAATCACTTGACGAAATTAAATTGACAGAAAATTGCTATTGACCTTTGAAAGTATTATAGTACAAAAGAGGAATCAAATTGGTATGTAGTATTATTTATTTATTTATTGTTTATTAAATGTCATTTGCATGCGCTTATTTTCATCTGGTTTATTTTTTTTTTAATTTAATTAAAATTAAAATATATAGATATATATATAAAAAATTGATAGACACATTATATATTTATATATATATAGATTCTCATTTTACAAATATAACTTCAAATTTAAATCTGATTATTTTTAATATAAATTTAATATTAATATAATCAATATTAGTTATTATTTTAATAATATAATAAACTAGTAATAATATGAAACAATGGTGGCCAAAGAGACATTGAATTAAGATAACCTCCTATTGCGAATGAATAAATATTTATTTTTATAATTTCAGATGTTCTTTTACTAAAATCTCGAACAAATTTGTATTATAAAAGTATTACCAAAATGTAATTGAAAAATTCTAATCTAGTTAAAGTTTTTCTTTCTCAAATAAATATATTATGTATATTGTTATATATGTACGTGTATATATATATATAAAACAAGAATAACCTTAAAATACCAAAATCATTAATTGTGTTCTTTTTAAATATCATCCAAATTAGAATTGAATTTAATGTAATATATTTTTTCATAAATATTTTTCATATCGGTTTGATATTCAATAATTGAGTTATTGATTGAGTATCCTCTTTTTAAATGTAAATACTCTTATTAAATTGCTATAGATTTCCTTTATAAACACCACTCATTCATATATAAATAAATGGTATTAACGATTAGAAATTTGTTTGCATAATTCAATTTAATTTAATTCTCAGTTTAATTATTTATTAAATAATTATTGCATTCAAATTAATGAATTTCAAAATTAATCAGGTATCTAGATAAATTCTATTTCATATCTATGTACTTATATTAATATATTTAATATGTTTGTAAATTGTATAGTATAAAGTAAATATACAAATATGAAATATATTTGTTAAAAATATTATATATTATAGTAAGTATATACCTACATATAGGAATATTTTTTAATTCTTTTTCTAGTTTATTTGATATATATACAATAGTTTAATGTTTAATAATGTTTATGTATTATTCTATTTATAAAGTCAAAATCTAATAAGAGATTAGTTTTTAATGTTTTAGTAAAGTACTTGATTAACTTTCTTTTAAATCTATGTGTTTGATATGAAAATTCTGAAATTGAGTTTTTTTATTAAATAAAAAATACAATATCTGATAAATAATCTCTTCCCTTAATTTTAATACCGCCATTTTTCTATTTATTATATATCAACAAACATTATTCATTCTAGTACTAAATTTTGACGTCCTTTTTATTAATAAAATTTAGATATATTTAATTTTATATAATAAACTCCTTCAAATATATTTTCAATCCATTCAAAACTATAACATACTTAAAGTTATATATTTTAAAAATTCCACTTATTATCTTCTAAGTTCCAGGGATTAGGAAAAAGCAAAATGGAAGCAATGATCCATGATTTTTTGTGTGCAATGGAATTTGAAATCTAGACTTAATAATATACCCACTAATCTAATTAAGTAGAACATCCTCAATAATTCAATATATCACACACTTTAGTGTCAATATGTCTTGAACAATAACAATAATTAAGTACAAAATTAATATTTAATGTGTTTGCCTACCTTTAACAGTTAGTGAAGTAGATGAAAGAACCGAGATAATATTACCTGAAACAAAGGAAGAATAATAAAATGAACATACATATTTAGATGAAATCAATTTCAATCATTGATTTAAAAATAAATATATTTATATACTTATATTATAATACCAATTACAAATCTTGAAATAGGAGGCTATTTGTTTATATCTTTCTAATAATATTTGTCTTCTTTTTTGGTTATTTCGTTGGCTAAGATCTTCTGTGTTCAGGGAGTGATTTTATCTAATCTTCACATATAGTTAGGCTGTTGTAGAGAATGGTAATGGCTGATAAATTCAAATGATTTTCCAGTATAAGCATGTGAATCTTCAAGGAAAAAAGATGAATTTCTTTTCTGATTGAAGAAACAAGAACTACTTTATGGATAGAATCATTTGTATTATTTGTATTATAACTGTGGGAGTTTATTTATGTTTCATTGAATTCTTTGTATTTTATTTAAATTTGATTCTCTGGAAGAATAATTGATAGGGATATAACCATATCGAATTACAATTAGGGTGATTTTCTAATCTTAATTTTTAATCAAAATTGAAATTTTCTCCCAATAACAAATATTTTTGAATTTAAGTTTTTTTACTTTAATTAATTTATGAAGGTGTGTGACTTAAAGATCCAATAAAATCTTTCTGAAAAGAGTTTTGTAATTAAAATTTATATTTTCTATTAGAAATTTATAAAATAAACATTTTCAAATATTAAAGGGAAATTTATTCTTTTAATAGATTTTATTTATTTTGAATTTTAAGTATTTTTTTGTTATTTAAATCTAAAAATATATTTTAAGTAATATGTCGATGTCAGATATTTATACTTATAAATATCAAAACATTTTAATATTCTCGCAAGAAATGACAAATTCAATTTAGCGAAGTCAAACCAACAAGTTTGCTAGTGTCAAATGCAATGTAGGGATTGAAAAAATATACTATTTAATTTATCTTGATATTTAGGATTTTTATCCCATCAAATGTAAATAAATATAATGGATGAAGAAATATTACTTCGAGATATATTTTGTGACACATAATTTGTTATAATTATAACCATAAATATATTAATTATTTTATATTAAATACTTATTTATCCAATTATTAAAATTTATATATAAATCGTAAAAAATAGGAAAAATTATTTTTTTTTAATTTTAACACTATACTCGTACATACTCTTTATAATACTAGAAAAGTAAAAGTTAAAAAAAAATATTGATTATTTTTCTATTCATTGAATATGGTAGGGGAGTATTTAACTGAATTTGATCTATATGCTAATGAAAATAATTTAAATTATATTGGGAATCAGGAATTAATTATGATATGACTTTCCCTCTTTCACCGCTCACCGTTACTCATTCCTATACATATGAGATTCACTCATTTCATCAGCACCAAAAGGGAATGAGGTAATATGTGGGAATGAGTAAATGTGTATGGATGTGAGAGGGAAGGAGTAGAATTAAAAAGCAATCAATCAGCAATCAATTGGAATTTCCAATTAACATCTTATTTGAAATATGAATAAGAATGGAGGAAATTAACCCATCGTCTCCGCAATCAATCAGTCAAATACATTTGCATTCGTTCCCAATTTCTAAATTTCAATAGACATATAATACAATTATTCAAGTTAATATAAGTAGGAATGTGAAGTCAACTTATTAAAATGGCCTTTGTCGCTGAAGTGTCTTCCAAATCTCCCAAGAAAAAAATTTATGAATAAAATATGAACTTAGAATTTCCATTCAAAGGAATATTAAGAAGTATTTATTTTTTTTACTGTTCTAATTCAATTAGATCTCGATATGATTCTATTAATAAAGCTCTACTAAACTCGAAAGTTCTTGGCTGAAACGACCACATTAATTAAAATGTTGGTATTTACCCTCTGGATGGTCGGTAACCACCAGAATGGTTGTCATTGCACGCGTGTAGCCAGTGGAAGATTTTTACCGACCGACGATAGTAAGAGAGGGATTGTTTTCATACAAAATTGACATGTGGAGAGTTTTACATATCTCCACGAATCATGCATTTTCTTAACAGAAATAAGCTGGAGTGTCTCCACTCGACTATCTCGCTAATTTGAATTAGATTAATTAACATGTAGTATTATATTTAAATTAAATTTAATTAATTATAAATTAAATTTTATTTTAATTTATAATTTTACATTAAAATATCAAAACTCGTTTCTTTTTGTCCGAATTAAATGAAATTTTAAACACCTTATACTCATATTAAATTTTACATAAATTATTAAATATAATAAATAATTGATGAAAATTAGAGAAATTATAATAACCTATATTTTTATTTAAATTTTTATTTTACATCACCCTATAGACTATGTATGTAAACGAGAAATATGATTTTGCCATCAAATAATAATAAATATTTGAAATATGGAAAATATAAATTTTAAATGAAATAAATTCTATATTGATTTGGAGATCATACACCGATTTTAATTAGAACAACTGAGACAGACATTGAAATTTTAATTTGTTCAACCAAAGAAGAAAAAAAAAATAGAAAAAACAATTAACAACTTTCCAAGTAGCATGAATCATTAAGATTATTAATTTTTTAATGTATTGTACTCCCCAGAGTACTTTCATTTATATACCTGATAATAAAGTATAAATAATAATCAAATTTACACCAATAATAAATAATTTCATTTAATAATCAAAAGATATAATTTTAATAAAAATGAAAATGAACTGTTTTTCCGAGGTTTTTTTATTAAAAAAAATAATTTTTACTTCTGATATTTATTTCTTTTGTATTAATCGTATCAATTCCATTATATGAATTAGTTAATGTTGTAAATGAAATTTAATGAATTGAAATATGATGCTCTTTCACCATAAAATATTGTTATTATTTTTATTCACTTCAACCCATTTAATAGTATTTTCTTCATCTTTTATTATTATTTTATAGCTTAACACTTATTCTTTGAACTTTTCTATGTTATTACTATCTAGTAATAAAATTACACATTATCAAATATAATAATAATAATAATTTCAATAATAATAAATAATATAATGTAATAATAATTTATTACTAAAATATGACACAAAAATTTATCATTCTAGAAAACAATATTTATTTTTCTGTTAGAATTTATTGTCTCTGTATATTATTTTTTATAGATATATAATAAAATGTCAAATGAAGAATTGATTTGAACTAATATTCGATTATATACAAAATATTTTTTTTTTATTTTGAGATAATAAAAAAATCCATCAAATATTTCAATTGATTATTGATTTATAATCTAAAGTCAATTATAAATCAATCTAAACCACATACCTGTATCTGTATGTATATTAATAAATGAATATAGAATAGATTCTTGAGTTATAATTCAATTTTTCATTTTTGACACAAAGAAATTTCTTTATCATTTTTTAGAAGGATGAATGATTAGAATTGTGATGTTAACTTTGTTAATTTCCAATATATGCCTAAATCTTTAATGACAATTTTTGTGTAGAAGTAACTGTCAAAATTTGAGATAATTGAAGATATAAAAAAAATTGAAAGGGTGGGGGCCTATATTTAACATTTACAATCGTGATTATTAATCTGAAGCGGTTATGTTATGATAAACCAATATAATATCATAAATCCAATACTTATAAATTGATGATTAGAAAGTTCAAAAATATATAATGCTATTTTGTTTTAAGACCAAAATAAATTTCAATTTCTTCTTAGATACATATAACATAAATATAACATATTATTTGATAAAAAAAACCCCGACTTTGTACGTCCTACGCAAGGACAACGCCTATCAAGCCGGTTATATCAATGAGGTGTCCTATTATCAGTAGAACGGGTCCTCTCAACCTTTACCTTGATTTTCTTGATCGGAGGCGCTATCAAGTAGCTTTTCCCCAATGTTGTTCCCGGAGGGTGGGTTGACTCCGTCCCATAGACCCCAGCTAGAGAAATTCCCTTACCAAGACCGGGACTTGAACCCGGGACCATGTGAATGTGAGGCAGGTTCGCTATCCGCACACCCAATGGCGCCTTACATTATTTGATATAATATGAATAAAATATCTAAATAGGTTATTTAATTTTAAAAATAATTTTGATTGACCCTGCTAAACTTTTAGTAACGTTTTCACAATTTTTGGAAAATGGATAAAATCAAAGTTTATGTTAATAATAAAGAATTTTGTGTTAAATGACTTTTTTACATAATTTTTTATATTGTTCATTATATAGTATGTTATATATATTCTAGATAAAATAAAACTCTCATCCATTAAATATTTTATTATTTATATGAATTAATTTAAAAAAAAACCCTAAACTTTATCTATTTTGATATCAAATTAAAAAAAATACAATAATTTAAAAATACTTTTTTAAAAATTAATTTTATTTTTTATTTATTTTAACTGACTTTCAAGAAAACTGTATATAAAAATCTGCACGTTTGTATAATATGAATTTTATTTTCCGCCTGTTTGAACATTTTCTTCCGACAGTCGGAGACGTTATTTGTATTGCAAATCTTCCTGCATAGGAAACAGAGAATGATGTACCACCCTTAAACCTACTCCCTTCTTCTCTTGACCACTTTACAACCAACTCACCCTTAGTCTCGTTTCCAAGTAAAACGCAGGTCCAAGAAAGGGCTTTGACTTTTCCTGGACACTCCCGAAAAGCCTCCTCATTTGCAGCAGCCACTTGTCAGCCACAACCTGTCCCTTTCTAAGCGAACGGGTTTGGGTGGCTTCTCCATCAACCCCAAGTAGTCCTACACCCTTCGTTTCTTGACAATCCCTTGCGGTTTGTTAATCATCTTAAATCCTTCGTACGAGGGAGATCGACGGTCGCTTTTTATTTTCCACGCTCTATCTCCTTTTCTCCCAACGGGAGATATATTTCAGATGTTTGAACCGTTTCACTAAACGTGATCGGCATACATCATAAAAGATTCATTAATTTTAATAACAAAGATAAATATATATTGGGCCTTTTAAAATTTATTTTATTAAGGTCATTTAGGGGTCTGATAAGAATTCAAGTCCTCATATCTGGAATTATCAATCATAATAAACAGAATAAATAAGAAATAATTCAAAGATCCAAAGCAATAAATAATTTACCTATCTTTATTTTTAATCTTCTACAAATAAATATTTTCTATAGGCTAAATAAGCTTAATAAATACTCAAAAATTAAATAAAAAGTGAAATGGAATAGAGAACCAAATATTTAATCATTTTTTATATATTTTTTACATTAGCACAAAGAACTTGTATAATTATCAAAAGAATTGAAAAATAAATTTAGAAAAGATTTACATAAAATAAATAATTTATAAATATGTTATATTTTGGGATATTCTTATAATTAACTAAATTTAATCAATTTTTTTTTTAAATATATACGAGTATATATAAGTCAAAATTAATTTAATTGAATCAAAAGCGGAAATGTTTTATGGCCTCTCATACTTAATTTAATGTTGTACAACATATTAATTCAAATAAGCTAATAAGATTTAATAAATCAGTGCCAACGCCTACGATATCAATATACCAAACGAATATTTATGAATATCTTTGCAAAATAAAAATTTAATAAAATTTTTCTTGAGGTTTATATTTACTTCTCTGGATAATGTATGTTTTTTTTTATTTTTTTATTTATTTAAATTCTTTAATTATTTATTATTTATTTTAATAAAACGAAAAAATATACTACATTAATAGACCTCTATTATAGTTTCTATATTGTATATATTAATATATAATAACTTTTGGCTTCTAAATATTTCTGTTATTTAAGAGAGAGATTTTATTTTTTATTAATTAAATTTATTTATTATATTTTTAAACTTTTTGAGATTTGAACACCCGCTTTCCAAGTTTTGTACCCCATGTGTGACTACTATTAAATTAGTTACTAAGTTAAAAAAAATTAAAAAACTCATTAATATTAAATAATTAAATTAAAGGCAAACCACAATTATTAAATTAATAATTAAAAATTATACATCTCATTTGTTTTATTAAAAAAAAATATTTCTCTATAAATTTACATATATGTATTTATTTTAAGATTGTCACTTAATTAACCATATAATTGAACAATAATTTAATTATATATATATATATGAAAGAAACTGACTCACATTTAATTAACATAAATAAACATATGTAATTAATTAATAATTGAAAATAATGAATATTTATATTTTAATTACATCATGGTAAAATGTTTGGAGTCCCCACTATTAGCTAAATTGGATGACGGACAGAATATAAGGGAAGGGAATTTCGGAAACCAAATAATTGAAGTAAATTTAAATAATGTCCGAGTGAAGTGGAAGGGAAATAATAAATAAATAGAGGTAAATTATTATGCACATAATTTTTTTGTGTGTTGTTAAGATATACCATAAATAAAAATCATCTCTATTCAATTTTTTTAAGAATAATAAGAATAGATGATAAGAGAGTCGTAATTGAAAAGAAAATATGGAAAAAAGTACTTCAATTAATAGATATTTCAGAATATAGAAAAATTCAAGACCTCTAGATCTAGTTTATATTGGTAGTAATAGAAAAGCCTGCCTATATTACAAAAGGAAGTTTGCTTAATTAATGAAAATTTATTCCCTCTTGAACAATAAAAAAAAGTCAATCATTGAATTTAATTATAAATAATAAGGAAATTATTTTGTGATTTTCTATTATTTATAAAAATTAATAATAAAATAAAGTAGAATAGTTAAATAATAATTGTATAGACATCAAATGACTTTTCGACCTAATTCAATACACACTTTATATTAATTAAAGTTCATTTTTAAAAGTTTAATTGTATATATTTAACAATTATTGTATTCTTTGTATATATTCAATATATAAACAGAGATTAAATGAAAATATTTCTCAATTATACAATAAAAGTTAAGTTATGAAATTCATTGATTTGATAGCATACACAATTTAAATAACAAACATTCTAAAGAATAAATAATTTTGAATTTATCCACGTAATTTAAATCAATTAATTTATTTGTTTTATATGCGATTCAATATTTTTACAATTATTTATTAGAAGCTTTATAACAACTCACTAGAGAAAAAAGCAAAAATGGTGTAACTACTGAAATGCACATAAAATAAAATAAAAATTACTTAATTTAAAACAAAATCACATGTTTAAATTCAATAATGTTTATTTATTGTAAAGTTTATTTTTGTTTAATGGTTAAGCAGAATAGTTAAAATTATCCAAAATTTGAAAAGAATTACATTAATATCGGTTACTTCGGTTGCAGAAAAAAACCTTTAGAGATGATGATGATTAGAGAAAGGATTTTAAACCACACTTTGACATTAAAGAAGCCTTTTCACTTTTTTGTACCTATTAAAGAAATTGTCAAATAATATAAATAATTATTTTTTTTTTAAGATTTGACATTGACAAGTGGATGACAATTTGACATTGTAATTATTTTCTTTGTTTCTTGAATTTTAATGATATCTATTTGTTTCTATTGATTGTTTTATATCTTGATATAATTCATATTAATATAAATAAAATATAAATTCTAATATTATCTAAAATTTTAAGCAAATATGATCTAAATCTAAACAATATTTTGAGTTTCATAAAATAATACAAATTTACAATTTTTTGTAAAATTGTAAATAAATAAAAAAAAAATTATAAAACAAATATTATTATTCTCAAAAGTTGCCTTTAGTTCATATATATATATTTGATTGGATTAATTAGTGGTGAGGGATTATTTTTTTTAGTTATAAATATTTTTTTTAAATTAGATTATTAAATATAATAATATCAAATATTTTTTTAATATCATTTATTCTACTACCTGGTTGGTTGCTATAGATAAAAATCTTAATATTAAAAGATTATAAGATTATATGTATATTATACTTATAAACTTAATATAATTTTATTATAGTAAACAAATATGCACCATCTTGTTTTAATTATTATTGTATTTATTAGTTAAATATACTCTTTAATATATATATATATATATATATAAACGAAGCAATTAAAAGAACAAGTGCACCTACAGAAAACTCTATTAAATGAAACCAGCATTTCCCATTCTCAGTTTAATATAGGTATATTTTATATTATATATATATATAGAAAGTTTAATTATATTTATATTTGAATTTTTTTATTTAAATTTAAGACCTACAATTGTTATAATTGAATGAAAATTATTAATTTTTTAAGATTATAATTAAAATGAAATTAATCCTTTAAAATAACACCCTTTATTAAAAAATAAATAAATAAAAAGAATCTTATTATTGTAATTTAACTCAGAATAATATATTCTATGTTGTGAAGTGGGATTAAATGAAGTGAAAAAACCCATCATATTTTGTTCAATAACTATAAATAATAAATATGAGAAATTAAATATTAAGATGTAAATAAATTTAAATTCATCAACGAAGTTATGAATTATCTAATTTATACATATAATATATGTTTTTTATTTGTCTTTGAATAAAAAAGTAGACAACTTTAAATATTCATGTAAATGTTGATTTCATTTTATACTAGCGCAGAGTTATGCGACCGCTTGGTATTGAATGGAAAATTTTCTTTCCCTACATTCCCGGTTTAAATAAGAGAAATTCTTCAAATTGTTCCTTGATTAAAATTACATCACTTTTGAACCTTTTTAAAATGTCATGGGATGATTTTCACGAATAAAATGGAAATATTTATCAAAGCTATTTAGCAATTTACTGCATTTTAATTCATTAAAAAATATTCTCCCGTTAATTGACATAACATGATATATTATACAACTAAATACCTACAATATATGTATTTATATATTTATATTTTAGATATCATTTTGAAATTTTATCATATATTGTTTATCTATTGGGGTACACCAGGGGTGGCCAACACGTCGACCGCAAAGGCTTTAAAAGTAGCCCGCGAAGCCAAAGTTGGAAAAGTTAAAAGGTAAAGGACATGATTTTTCCATGGGATAGGGAAAGCAGAAAAAATCATGAGCTCACGTGAGGGCAGGAACGCCAATCCCTGAAATAGAATTCTTTTCTACTGGGATTATAGAAAAGAGTCTACCCGTTACCCAGGATATTATTTTTAAATTTATTAAAAATTAATTTTACATTTCATGAAACTTATTCAATTTTTTCTTATTGCTTCATATATAAAAACAATAAAATTATTTCCTCCCTTTTCAAGTAATTTTTATGTTATTTTAAGTTATTTATTTTTGAATATAAAATTTGAAAATAGAATAGAATAGCAGGAAAAATGTTTCAATGTTAAAATACAAAAAAGAAGGAATGATTGGGATGGAAAAGTTGGTTAAAACAATTTATTAAAATATACGTATTCGTATTATTAATTTATTTGTCGTATGATACGTAGTATAATTAATTTGTATATAATTTCATTTAACGAAGGGGAAATAATATAATTTATTTTGAAAAAAAGTCAAAGGCAGTTGAATCTCATCCATTGGGGGTAAGCAATGCATCATTGCTATGCTGTCCCCTTCAAGGTCACCGAGAAGCAAAGCATTGGAGGTGGGGGCGAAATTTATTAAATATATCTAATTAATATATCAGTAAAAAGTTAAAAATCTATATATTATAAAATTAAAATTTTATTTGAATCTTTTCTAAAATTTATTAAACATCATTTAAATTAATAGGAATAAATAAATTTACAATTAATTCTTGATTGAGAGATGATTTCGGTGGTGACGCCAGTCAACGTCTTCGACTGGAAAGGGAATGCGTACTGAAAGCGCTCGAAGCTCACCGGCAGGCACAGGCCAGGAGGGAGGGTGGGTGGGGGGAGGTGAGTTGGCCGAGGGGGGCAACATGGCGGCAAATCTTTTCAATCTGTCAAAATTCAATAATTAATATTTAATCAACGAAGCACCGTAAAATTATAGAATAGTAGTGAAAATGAATCTACGTTTCATGATGAATCTATTCGTATAGGTTTTATCTGCTGTTATGAGGCAAGATTTTTGTTGAACTGTAAAAATAAACCAATATTAAAATTAATTAAAAATTTCCATTTAATGATACAAAAAATCAATTTTATTTAGAATCTGGCTAAAATTATGGTCAATGGATTGGTCTTGGTCACAATTTACAAGATTTAGTTAAAAATTGTAATAAAATGAAAAACATTGATTTGATTGGTTTTTTCTAATTCTCCAAAGCGTTCTATAAATATGAGTTCCAAGTTTTTACTAATATGAAGCGTTGGAGAGGTGGGTCCTCTCAGAGGCACATAAGACATGTCTCACTCGTGAATATACCGGGTTTTGCTAGTCGAAGGGTTGACGTGATCTGGATATATTTGAATGAACCCCCCGAAGGGGGGTTCATTCAAATATATATAGGAGACTCTAAAGAGTCTCCTATAAGAGACAAGATTTCAATTTTTTTTTCTTTTTAATGAAGCGATGCTAGGTATTCTCCTTCATCCAAATAAATTTGATTTTTTTAATGATCAGGGGAGGGGGGGGGGAGACTAAGAGTAAGGGAATGGATGGAAAGGCGTCAATGGGTAAAGGACATGATTCCTCCAGGTAGAAGAGTGATTTAGAAGAAATCATGAGCTCACGTGAGGGCAGGGACGCCAATCCCTGAAATAGAATTCTTTTCTACGGGGTTTATAGAAAAGAATCTACTCGCTACCCGGGATATTATTTTTAAATTTATTAAACAATAATTTTAGATCATATGTTATTACATCTTTTATAAACCATATATTTATATTTTTCTTATCCCGATAATTTATATACTTATTATCCAAGGGCTTCCCTTTCTCCCCCTCCTCTCATATCCATTCCAAAATGAAGTATTTATTTTAATTGAAGTTATAAATTTAAATAAAAAATAACATCCCTTCCATTTACAATTTTTTTTTATTAATATTATTATAATAATTAAAACTAACATATCTTTCATATATCTAAGAACATATATAAATTATATATTATTGATTTAACCTTTCTATATTTTAGTATTTGACTATATAATTAATAAAATATAATTTTTTCCCATTTTTGAGCACTTTATTACAAACAAATTATATATTTTAATTTTTTTATTCGTTGATCAAAAATAATATAAATTTAAAATATATTTATTTATTACATAATAAATAGATTTTGGAAACTAATAATTAAAGATAAATATCCAAATATTTGGACAATGGTTGCTCGTTTCAATTCCTTCTTTAGCTCCACATATGAGAATCCGCATTTTCTTATATGAATGCAATCAAAACAAAACAGCTATCGCAATTAACGGATCTACATTTAGAGTCATGCTTAAGAATTGCTTTAACTTCATATGAGCCAAATTTTGAGAAACTTGCTGCTCTTATGCAATGCCAGGTTTCATCCAAATAAAAATTGTATGCTTAAAATTTGTTTTGTTCTTATTTATTTTTTGACATTGTTTTTTTAAAAAATTTTAATAAATATTGTTAGAATTCATAAAATAAAAAATATATCGTCGGCTTAGATTGCAAACCTTCTAACTCATATTCAGCATATTTTGCACAACTTTCTTAAAACGCATAAATTTTTTGCTTGTCACGTGATTTCAATTAAATAGGTGCATAATAGCGGTGTTTCATAGCCAATGTAAGGTGTTTTTCTCTTTCTAATAGTGTGAAAATGTAATTTTTGACCAAAAGTGGAGGTTTGCAATTTAAATCGGCGAATATGACTTCTTTAATCTTCTAAAATTTTAAAATTATTTGCCTATATTCATAGTCGACCACAGACTATATTTTATTGAAAAAGTAGCTTCTAAAAGCTAAAAGTTTGGCCACACCTGGTGTAAACCCTCCATCCCAAAAGAAACCGAACTTTTCAAAAAAACAAAAAACTAATGTACATTTTGGTTCAAATCATTTTTATTAATCAATGCATTCCCCTTCTGCATCGATACACAAATTTGCACGCTCCAACATGTTGTCAAACGACTTCTCCATGTCCTTTATTGGAATGGTCTTTAGGACGTCGGTCGTCGCCTTCTCAATGGCTTCATTCGATGCGTGATGGTGCATTACCGTGCAAAAGAATCCAACTGTCGATTTCTCGATATTCTGGCCGAATACGACCAATTCTTGTCAGCAATCGCTTCATGACGCCTAAGTAAAACTCTCCAGTGACTGTCTGGCCGGGTGGAACAAATTCTTTGTGGATAATTCCTTTTGAATCGTAAAAACCCGGTTCTGGGACGGCCTGATCTTTCGTCATCATCCAGTGTCTCTCTACCCGATTTGAATCGCCCGAACCACTCGTAAACTTGCGTAGATGGATAGACAATCATCACCATATGCATTTTGTAGCATTTGGTGCGTTTCAGTAAAAGTTTTACCAAGTTTAAAAACACAAAAATCAATTGCAGCTCTTTGTTTGAAACTCATTTTCCGACCGATGAACAAAACACAATGACATTGAAACGCAATAAGTTTTGTTGTATGCATCCAAATGTCATGAAATTTATACCAGTTGTCAATGGGGGACTAAGCCATCTACGGGTAAAATATTACAACAGATGGCATTAGTGGTACTATTTTTTTTTAAAAGTTCGGTATCTTTTGGAATAGAGGGTGTTGGATTCGATTTTAAAATAATTAGAAATAAAAGAAAAATACTAAATATCCTTTTTAACTTTATAATGTCATAACAATCGTTTAATAAATAATTATTTAATCCAATTTCATTATAATAGAAGAAAGAAAAAATATTAATATTTTCTGGACATCAAAATTACAATTGTATGAATATGCACTGTCATTTCTTATTTATTGAATTAAAAGGTTTAGGTATTATTTTTTATTTTCTTTTTTAATTTTATTAATTATTCTAGGATAATATTAAATTATTGAAATTCTTTTACTTCTACCGAACCACTAAGACTTGATCTATTTGTGTTTTTATTAAGTAAAAAAAAATACTAAATTAT
The DNA here is from genome assembly GCA_963082975.1 of Labia minor. Classification (NCBI taxonomy): domain Eukaryota; kingdom Metazoa; phylum Arthropoda; class Insecta; order Dermaptera; family Spongiphoridae; genus Labia; species Labia minor. The sequence continues at coordinate 64,240,799 of OY720349.1, read as the reverse complement.
AAAAGAAAACTTACTAAAAATAATTAAATAAAACTATAAAATAATGATTATATATATAATATTTCTTATGAACAAATAAAAGACTCATTTAAGAGGTTTTCAAAATTTGTCTTTTTATTTTTTTAAATAGTAAAACTCGAATAAAGAATTTCTATTCATTTAATATCAAATTCAATAAATATTTATAATTCTATTGCTTCTATTTCAATTCTATTTTTTTTTGGTTACAATAAATAAATCATACACAAATCTGAAAACTTTTGGATTATCTCATTTTTTGTAAAAATAAACTAGTCGTATGATATTTGATTGGTTAGCTTAGATCTAAATATATTCAATAAATAAAAAAAAAAATTATAATTTTTCATTTTAATCAAACTTTAAATGATTGCATGCTAGATCAAATATATTGGAGATAAATAAAAAAAGAAATAAAATATTTCTAATTTTAACAAACTTTTCATGTCAAAATTTCTATTTATTAGTAAATAAAGTCAGGATTTTTAAAAAAAAACTAAAGATAATAAATATTATTAAAATTTAATCGATAAAGATAAAAAAAAACAACTTTGTAAGATACAACTTAGATATTATTAAATAGAATTATTAAATTAAGTATACTAGTTTAATATTTTTTTGGACGGATTAAGGATTGTTCTATTTATAATAAAATATTTAAGAGAAAAAAAGTGATAAGGTAAAGAGAAAATACTTTATCGTGAGTGGAGTGTATGAATGTACAAGGTATTCGAAGTGGAGGAGATAACTGAACGAGGGCAATCCTCAGGGATTCAAAGGGGTTGGAATCATATTTCATATGGAAATCAATGAAACAGTGAGGGAAACCCCACCTGCCCACATTCACCGCAGACTCCCCAGGGGATAAAAATACACCTACACACAAATACAAATAAAACAGGGATATTTACTGAGTGTTTGTCAACATTCTCAACTGCCAATCTTTCTAATATCCACCAGTTATACGATATTTTATTTCTTTCACTTCTTTTTTTAAGATGATTTCATCAAATACTATCAGATTGCATTCTTCTTCACTTTCTCGATAATAGATGATAGGTAGTAAATATGGAGAAAGTTTTTACCACAATCTAATATAATATGATGGGGCGCATTCGTCAAGGGAGTATCCAATTCCTCTATCTTGGAAAGTCGGGTGTTGTTGGCATTAAAGTGGAATGAGGAGAAGAGAGTTTTGGGAGTAGTTGTTCTGATGTTATTTTATATATCTATGTTTTTTTTTTTTGTGCCCTCTTTTTTTTATAGAAAAGAGAAGTGTGCGATAGGGGTAGACACAAGCTGTTCCGTGTTTGCTACTCAGTTTCATACTGTCAACAACTTTCTAGAACTTAAGAAGTTGGGTTGGTTTTTTATAGGGGTGTACCATATTGGGGAGATAAAAATGTAGTTTGCATGTATAATTAATAGAAGTTATGAAATCAATAACATATTAAAAACAAAATAAAATTTTAAATATTTAAATATTTATTTGTGGTAAATTTTTAACTAAAAAAAAATACTGATTACCTGAACTAATATGGAGATTGTTATAAATTCCTTTGTTTATATACAATTGAAATATCTAAACAATGATTATGTTATTGTTATTATTTTACTATATTATTATTATTATTATTATTTTATTATAATAATTTATAAAAATCTATTGTAAGTAATGTAATTTTGTTAGATATTTGAATAGATTTAAATAATTTAGGAGTTAAATCTTAAAACGATCTGTATTTATTATTTTTCCTTAAAGTTATCGCCTTCGCCTCGCTCTAATTTTTTAGTTCAGCGGTTTTGAGCCTGGGATTTTGGATGGTGCATTAATAAGAATAAAAATAAAATTTTAATATTGTTATATACTACATAAAATTAATTTTAAGTTATAACGATAACTAATGTGTAAAAATCATTGACTATTCCTCATTTGTGATTTTTTGTTAAAAAATGTTTTTAGCTATTACCTTAAAATTTATTTCTATGAAGTTTACCACAGTTATAAACTCAAATTTTTCATATTACATATACACAACTTCTATGAATAAACTATTCATTAATTTTTTTCTCCTGTTTTTATATTTTTTATCCTCATCACATTATCCTTCAAACTCTTTGAATATATATAAAATAAATTAAAATAAAAAATATCACGAATAAATGAGTTTCATTTTCAATCTATATATAAATAGGTATTTTATTCACAAAAAAAAAAAAAACAAACAAATTCAATTATATCCATCGAGTTCAAGATGTATGTGCCAATGCTGAATACTTCCACATGTTTCATGTATATAGAAATGGAATAAAAAAAGATTTGTGTAGGACTGTTGATGCATAAAATTAGACATTCATCTTATTTTAATAGAATAAAACGTAGAAAGAGAGAAGGAAAACTTTATGATTTGGTGAAATGAACTTTTTTATTTGATATCGATTCATATTTATAACAAAAAAGTAAAAAAAAAAAAATAAAAAAATGCAGAAGAAATAAATAAATATAATAATAAAATAAAAATAAAAGAGAGAAATGAATCATAAGAATCTATTTTTATATAAGAATTATTATTAAATTGCTAAATCTAATATAAAATTATTATTAGTAAGATTATTATATAAAATAGATTTTTTTTTTTTTGTTGATGTTATTGGATGATGGTGAGTCGGTGATGTTGGGTGGTGGATGGTAAAGGATGAGAGATAGAAGACAAATTGGTTGCATGGAAAAACGCAATTTGCCTCCCCGGATCTTCCCGTGAAATTGTCTCATCTGCGTTATGTCCTGGTTGCTTTGCTTTTTTCCAGGCCTCTCTACCGTTCACATAGCTCGAGAGTGATGGTGTGTAGGTGAAGGTTGGGGCAGAAGGGATGAGAGGAAACATAACGTCAAGGTAGATAGCGATAAGCTTGAATAGCACACGGAGGTCATGGAGGTTTAGGGAAAAAAAAAAACAAAAAGCGAAAACAAACAACGACGACAACAACAACAACAACAACAAAAACGTCGACCATACGTAATATTCAGGAACTATCTTTTATGATGTCCAGTACAGAGTATTTGTCTTTTTATTTATTTTTTCAATGTTATACTCTAACTGGAAACAATAACAGACTTATCATTTATTATTATTTGCTTTGTTATTATTATTATTAATAATAATATTATCATTTTTATTATTTGAAATTTTTTCAAAGGATTGTTGATTGACAATATTTTTATTAGAAGTATTATTTTAAACAATAAAACACATGAATAAATGATAAATTTTATTCATAAATCTATAAAAGATATAATAGTGAAATATGAATAAGGGGAGAAGTTTTTAATAATTTTTAATGTTGTAATCGTTACATATAATAAATTAATGGTAATTTCAATTTAATTTTTTGCACATTAGAAGGAATTCTAAATCAGATATATAAAAAAAACAATTTTTGGAATATGAATTAAAATTGTGGTAGCCAACACTAAATCTAAAATGACTTTAAAGCAATTTTCTTTATAAAGAAATAATTATTTTTTTATGAATTAACTTAATCGTGACTAACAACTAATTCACAAAATAATATTTGATAAATGCTTCTTTTTTAAATCATGCATTTTAGTTGATAATTGTGAATTTAAATTTTTAGTTCAAAAACGAATTATCAAATTTCATTTCTATTAATATATATATATATATATATATATATATATATATATGTAAATAACATTTGTATAATTTGAATTATTTAATTAGTTAGTTATTTAATTTTCTTGTATATTTTAAGTTGCCTGACTGAATTTCGTTTATGTTATTATATAATAATCTATATCTTCTATATATATAAAAAAAGGTTTTTGTCTGCACATTGCTCAGAATTTAAAAATTTTTGCATATCTTCGCGTTTCATGACCTCTAGAATCCAAAAGTGACTTTAGAATTTTTCATGTCTGTCTGTCTGTCTGTCTGTCTGTCTGTCTGTCTGTCGGTCTGTCTGTCTGTCGGTCTGTCTGTCTGTCGGTCTGTCTGTCCGGAAAATTACTATTTTATAGACTCAGAATTGGCTGAACCGATTTCTTTGAAATTACATCACAATATTCTTATATACCTCTAGAGTAACATAGGCTATAAATTTTATTAATATCTTATCAATAACCGCAGAAATTAATTTTTTAAAGTTTAGATAATTCTCCGTGTTGTTCATTCAAGAGCAGCTCGCGGCTCACTGCCGGCCTAGCGGAATCATTTCAAACAATGAATTATCATAGCGATTCCCAATAAAAGAATTATTATAATATTTCCCTTTTTATTTTAAATTCTAATATTTAAATATCAATTCAATTAAATCATTTATTCTAAAAGTTTCCATTTTCATTAATTTAATAAAATATTTAGATCATATTTATATTAACTTAATTTTTATTTATTCTTTCTATATATTTGAATATTTCTTCTTTTCTATATGAAAGTGAAAGGTTAAAAAATCTCTCTCGCTAAGAACATTCAATATTTCTATACACAAATTATTCAGAGTATTGGCAAAGCGTATCACTCACAATCAGTGTAAATTGAAATTTATATAAATTAACAAAGTGAAAATTTTTATTTGTTTAAATTTTATTACAATGAATCAAAAAAAATTAAATATATAGATCACATGATTAAGAGAATCAAGAAACTTGAGGGAAATAACTGTTGGACGGAGGTCGGACATGACAGAAAAACTGTAAGCGAAATCTTCATATTGCGACTAATATAATTTTCAAATCCCCTAGCACCACAGAATTAGATAAGTTTCTTTTAAGGGAGGAAAATAACTATGATCTAAAAAAATTAATAAATGAACTTAATAATAAAAAAACAAATAAATCAATTAATTTAAATTAATACTATTAATGAATGTATATATTGGTAATTTATCTATAGTTTTATACCGTTAATTTTTATAAATTGTCTCAAGTCTCTATTTTTGCATTTTCTCAAGTTTTATTATAATTAAAAATATTCAATAATAATCTAGCAATGAAAATAAAATATCAAAATGTAATGATCAAGAAATATTATACTCTATTATAACATATACAATACTTATAAACTATAGGCGGCGGAAATATTAGGAGATATCATTGCGGGTTCAGGCCAAATCGATCAACATTAATTAAGATATTTTCATTATGACAGATATTAGGAAAAAAACTGCGAATTCAATATTTCTGTTCACTAATTATTTGTAGACTTTAGTAAAACATACACATGATTCAATATAGATCAGCATAAACTTTTTCAAATTTTGATCTTCAAATTTGTCTTGAAGGTAGTAAAGAAAAAATAAGATGCGGAAATCAATTGTAAAATGTTAGGTTACCCAGACGACTTAAATATAATAGGAGATTAGGAGATTGCAATTGCAGATAGCGAGGAAAAATTAATGGAGGTTTGAAATTAATAGTGATAAGAAAAAATATTTAGTAACAAAGAGGAAGAGTATTAACATACAAAATCTTAAGATACAAAATGTAGAATTTGAATATGTAGAAAAATTGATTGTAATCACGAAGGATAATAATATTTGAGAAGAATTTAAATCGGGGTTGCAATCGGGAAACGACTTGTTATCTTGCAATAAAGAGGCTTATCTCTTCAAAATTATTATCAAAGGGAATATATAAAAAAATTATTTTGCCTGTTGCATTATATGGGTGGGAGGCATGGTCTATGACCCTGGGAGATGAGAGTAGATTCAGAGTATTTGAGAATAGGATTCTTCCCTGCATTTATTGGCCAAAGAAAGATGAGGTCACCGGGGAATGGGGGAGACAGCATAACAAGAAATTGCATGGTCTCTCTGCATCTTCAGAAATAGTTAGGGTTATAAAAGGGAAAAAGCTGCGATAGGCAGGGCACGTGGCTAGAATGGGAGAGGAAAAAGATATTGGTGGGGAAACCGATTGGAAAACGTCCGCTTGGAAAACCAATGACGCGTAGGAAGGGACGTAAGAGAGATGGGACAAGGGCTTAGGATAGGGACAATTGGAGAAATGTGGTTGTTGCGGCCAAGAACTTTCGAGTATCTTTGAGCCACATAGATAGATAGATATAACATATACAATAATAATAATATATATAATTAATTTACTGATTAAATTAAAATAGATTTTGAATAAGAACACAAAAAGAAATGAATGTTTTATGTAATATACGGATTGAAACAAAATGGATGAAAACCTTTTACTACTTTCAACCAAATACTATGTACCACTCGGGGGTACAGGGGGCGGAGCCCCCGTCTAGGTGTGAAGAGCGCCGAAGGCGCTCTGAGCAGCTAGTATGATATATATTTTTCTTTTCATAGAAAATTCATTCTAATTTATAAATCTTTTAATATTATAAATTTTGTTATATTGTATTTCATTGATAAAACAAATAACTATAAAAATCGATTTGCTTGTATTTAAGGTAAGCAAATCGCTGTTAAAATTGTATATTTTTTATCTTATTTTAATTAATAAAATTTGCTTGTATTTAAGGTACATCGATTTGGTTATTTAATTTAAAATCCTAATCTCCATCTTATATATATATATTAAAATATATTATATTTATATATTATATTAAATTAAATATTATCTATCAATAAAAATTCATTCTAAATTTTGAAACTTTTTAGAAATTATTAGTACATCAAGAGATTAAATAAATACGAACTTGTTCATCTTGTTGAAAAAACAATGATTTATTATTATAATTTAATATTTCATATAACTAACTTAAAATAATGATAATATACTTATATTAATACACATACCATAAATGATGTTTATATCAAAAATATTCGGATTTGCACAAACAAAGATATAGATTAAGAAACTTAGACAAGAGTACAGTCACGGAGAAACTAAATTTGTTAATATAATGTAAAAAAAATATAAATTTAATTTTAATTAATAAATTCCCCTTAAAAAAGTTATAAAATCATCCCTTGAATGATAAGAATTTTTTTTCATTTTTTAATAAAAGAGAATTAATATATAAATATTAGACTAAAATATGTTATCTTATATTATTCGAATATGATTAACTATTTTTGATTAAGTTAAGTTTAGCAAAAATTATACTTAATTCAAACTCTTAAGCAATATTTAATAGAAGAAAAACAAATTAAATTTATATAAAATAAATATTATCGATTTAATGATAATTCATTACAATTAAAAAAAAAATCAAATTTGATTTTTATTTATTCTATCATTAATGTGTTTGTGAATTATTATGTAGTGAATAATATATTTATTAATTTTAACTTTGATCTACTTATCATAATCTTCATAATTTAAATTTAGCAATTTATTCTAATTATTTATAATCTGATTGTGATAATAATTATGTATACTACATATAAAATGAAAATTACTAACTAGTACATGAAAGGAAACCAATGTTTTTCGAGTAATTCAATTTTGAGATATGAAGTCCAGAATATATTGAATTTTCATAATTTGGAATTTTTTTCTTGATATAATTAGATAATTTCAAAATTATTTTTTTTTATATAAATTAATAAATATGCTTAATTTTCCAAATATCCAAAAATAGAGATAGAAATTATTATAAATAATTTAATTTTATATAATTATCATCTCAAATAAAAATTTTAAAACAACTCCTAAATGAACTAAAAAGATTTTCAAAAAAATAACATAAAATAAAATAAAAATACATAATAGCAAAATACTTAGCCGAAAGAAAAACTCTTTGGGATGAAAAAGTAAAAAAGTAAATCCCCAAAAGACTCAAGTTTGAAAAGTTCGCCTACTGTTTTCTTTTTCTCTCATGATTTTTTTTTTTTTGTCTTCTTTTGTTCTTAATTATTTATTTTTCAAATGTCATTTATAATTTAATTTAATCCAAACTGAAAAGAATCAACGTTGAAATTTACTAGGGTAGATAATTTATCCCTTAACCCATTCCACCGCTACACATTCATTTTCATTCACCATTCTTCAAACATACGATGTACGCACTTTCTCTTTTAAGTCTTCCAGGAACTCTTACTTACCTTCCTAGAATATTTGAACAAATTAATTAAATAAATATATATATAATTTGAGTTTGTTTTTCCATTATTTTAATAACAATATTGTTTTAGTATGGGTTTGTTAATTGAAATAACTGCTATTTATATATACGAGTATTATATAATGAAAATTTCTAGAAGAATTTTAATTAAATGACTTCAGTAACTTTTTTTATAAGATTCTTTTAATTCAAATTGTAGGATATTTGTTTCTTTTTAATTATTTATTTAATTTTTATATTAGAAAAAAAGAAGTAGAGAAAATTGAAATTTTTTACATATTATTAATAATATTATTAGTATTTATTATATCTTTTAAACAATTCTTTAACTTCATTATTTATTTTATTATATAAAAAAAGATAATCGGAAAGTTAAAATTTTAAATAAGATTTTTATTAATTTATTTATTGTTTCTTTTTATTTATTTATTTATTGTGTATTGTGTATGTGTGTTTTTTTAATAATTAAAATATAAAAAATAAAAAGGAGAAGGAAAAATAATTTAAAAGTGATGAGAATGAATTACTGTAGGAGATGACAAAAACAAGAACAGACTAAATTAAAAAAAAAAAAAAAAAAGATATAAGAATATAAATGAAAAAACCAAAAGTAATTTATTTAAATTGGCTAGCTTTAGCTTAAGATAATAAAGTCTTTTAATTTTCACTTGTCTACATATTTTTAAAAGAAGTTTGTTAAAATTTTTGATGTTAATTTCTTTGGGCGTGTTATAAAAAAATGATTAAAGTGAATATATTACACATACACCTTAATTTTATATTTTTACTTTCCTATATGGTTAGTAAAAATTAAGCTTATTTTGTTGCCAGTTTCTATCTAAAAAATTATATATAGAAAACATTCTAGCATCCAACCCGGTTAGAGAGATAATAGAAATTACGTATCCTCAAACATAGTTATAAGATTGAAGAAATTGCTATGGGTCGGATACGTGGTTTGAATGAGTGAGGAAAAGCACGCGAAAAGTTTATTTAAGGAAACCACAATTGAAATATGACTGAAAGAACATCTAAGTTCGCGCCATCCAGTGAATATGAATATGAGAGAATTAGAAGAAGATTGAAATTGGATGGAGGTAATTTAGGATGGAAAATGTAGGAATGTGAAATCTGATACATGCACAAGGATGTCACATCGTAGATAAAAACTAATTCAGTGTTTTCAACTAACCAAAGTCCTAGTAAGATTTTATGATAGAAAAAGAAAATTAAGAAAATCATACCTATCTCATTTTGATAAATCTCTAAACTTTGAGGTCATTGGAAACCAAAAACTTTACTTATTATTATTCTAAGCAAATATAGTGTATATTATTGGAAAAATGTATTGGATAAAATAGACAAATTGATGAATTAAAATTACGATCAAACTATATTTATTAATAAATAACAATAATTTTAAATTATTCATTTATTCTGAATCTTTAATAAATTATTCAACTTTAAAATTTGGCAATTTTAAAAAAGAAATAAATATATTTTATAGTTCACTAATAAGATACTATTTAGGAATTCTCAATAATTTCTATCAAAATAATAACCATTTTCATTTATCAGCAAAATTGATTGTAATTTATTAAAATTATCCGACTATATATCTTCATCGATTCATTAATATTGTTTTAGATTAAAATTAAAAAACAACAACATGCAATAGATTGATTATATATAAAATAGATAGAATAGATCATTATATATGAAATATGAAAATATTAGGGTACACACACACTTAAATTGTAAATTATAAATATATAACCTCAAAAAGAATTTCATTTTTTTATCATTATTATTATATTAGTATATGGTGTTAAATTTAAACCTGAAGTGTGTGTATAATTAGAAATTTCTCTACTAAATAAATCAAAATCAGTGAAGTTTTAACACAATAAAAAGGGGTGTTATGCTTGTTTTTGTCTCTCCTAGCGTTCACCCTTCCTAGAGAGTGGTGGTTAGAAATAATCGAAATTTAACCAAATCTCGCAGAATAAAAAAAAAGAATGTAAATACATTTCATTAACAAAATTTCAGCAATCCGATTGCTTGCTTACTAAATTAGAAATTCATAGATGTTTAAGGGGAATTTCAGTTGATTTTGTAGGGGATGTCACGTAGGCAACCACCCTTATCCATGGTGTGAATCTTGTTTAATCATATTATAAAAGCGAAATGAACAATGTGATTAGTGTTTTAATCTTCATGTACCAGTGAATCGAGGATAGCAAGTCTAACTTCCCTATTAAGAACTCGTCACACCCTCTCCCCCCCCCCCCACACACAACCTCGTCAACCCCTGTTCGCCAATTGCCCGGGTGGAAGTTGAAGCAAAAAAAAAAAAAAAAAAAAAAGGAAATCCCCGGGCAGAGTCAGACAGTTGTTTACCAGCACAGTTGCCACCAATTCAATTACTCGTGCTTGGCTTCCGCTCCCCTCTTCAACAACGAATTCCCGGCAAAGCTTCCTACGTGAAAAGACCCTCCCAATCAACAAAAAATATTGTATTATTTATACGTTTTTATTGTAAGATTTCATGTTATGTAGATATAATCAAAACTCAAAAAGTGAAATCGTTTAAAACTATATATATACAATTTATATGAAAAGAATGATTTAAATAGTTAGAGAATAATAAATAAATAAATAAACAACTACTTAAATAATATTTTCATAAATCTAAAAAAAAAAAATTCTTAGTTCATTTTAGGGTTCTGAAAGTTAATTTATTATTCAAATAAAAAAAATGATCCTTCTATTTATCCATAGAAAACATGGACTTAAGACAACGTTGACTTTATTACCATTCTTAATCAAATCTACTCGTTTCTATTTATTATGTGATTTATTTTAAAATAAATCTCTCCAACAAATCTTATTTATTTTACTAAAACCCGATAAAATAGTTAGGATTTTGGAATGTAATTTTTTTATATTGAAAATAATTTTTAATAAGAATTGTACAAAATTTGAAATTTTAATTAATATTTCTATAAATTTATTTTTATTCTTTTCCACAATACATGATTACAATATTGATTTTCTATTCTTGGCTTATGGCAAGATTCTGTATTTTATTTTAGTTCCCTCTTAATAGGGTCTCATTATCTTCTAATATAAGAGATAAATATATAGTTAAATGTTATTCAATTTAAATAATAATCGTTAGTGTTGATTACGAATCTATTTTAACTCTTGGTTATTGTTGGCATTGAGATTATTGAAAATACCGATCGATCTATTAATCTATATCTATATCGTATTCAAAATAATGAATCTGGCAATAATCAAAGAGGTGGAGGTCCTCAAAATCAACTCTATCACGCATCACCTCTATTTAATTAATACACGATGTCTCCCATCTCTCTCTACATCTGCTAATAACTTTAAATTAATAATTATCCGCCCCGATTCGAATGGCTTTGTCTCTCTGGTTATTCGTGGTGGTAGGATTTAGATGGGGTGGTGAAAGAGCCATTGGCAAATTGGGAACGACAAATTGACAGGTGGAATTGTTTTATTAATTAGTATTATTATTCGATAATAAAATGTGAGTAATATATCTTGATTCAGAGGATTTTTTTTATGATTATTTTATTAATCTAGAACATATGACTGGAACATAAAAATGGAAAAATGGAAAAAAAAGGTGAGTGAATCTGATGAAAAATAATTAATCATAAAATTTTGCAAATAATGATTTTTTTATTAAAATATATAAATAGGTATATGTCATCGCAATATTTCCAATCACTAAGATTCAATTGTTTTATTATTGATGATATTTATTAAAATTAATCTAAAGTAGCTGAAGTGATGTGATACTAAGATATGAATTTAAGGAGTAGGTAATTAGTCAGTAGTTCACAAATAGCTAATAAATAGAGCGTTTAAAAAATATTAATTTATAAAATATATATTTTTCTGTTATTTTTTAAGTTTGGTCGTAGGAGGTGAATTAAACTATATATAAATATATTTTTATTTACATATATATAAATTTAAAAAGAATTCACAGCTCATTATCATATCTATGGCGTTCAATGTGTTGATTTTATTATCTCGCCAGATGTAGAGATTTTGATGTTGGTATAGGTTTTGAAGGTTCCTGAATCATTTTCACTAAGGTTGAGAAAAATGTCTTTGTGTGTGTGTGGGGGGGGGTATGTGTGTGGGTAGGTATGTATGTATGTAGACAAGATTACGCAAAAACCTAGAATCATGAAGTTTGGTATACGGGCATTATTCAAAATTCGTAGTTTTCTATCAACTTTTGAGAAATGTAGCTCAACCGGAAGAGGGTCATTACCTACAACGTTTTGAATTTTTTTCCTCTAAAGAGGCCGTAAAAACAAAAATATATTTTTGATAGTTTTTCACATGATTAAAAATTGTATAAAACTGCTATATATAGAATTTCAGCTTGATTGAATTGCTGAAAGTATCAGAATTAATTAACGCGCCATCAACAAAGAACCAAACATGCGCTGGTTTAATAAATATTGTTTATTAATTTTAATTTATAATTTAATTAATTTAATTTAATTTAAATATAATATATGTTAATTAATCCAATTCAAACCTGCGAGATAGTCGAGGGGAGACACTCAATCTTATTTTTCTTTAATTTGTTTTGTTTTATTTAAGAATTCTTTCTAAATAACGTACTTTTTTAAGAAGAATCATTTTTCATCCTTTAATTTTAATAACAATAATTTCGCTATACTAAGATGAATAATAATTAATAATATATATTCTATTTCAGTAAAACGTATAAATTATAATTTAATGAATTGTAGTTAATCATACTGCAATTAACAACTGTTATTGATTTATAATAAGTAGGGATTTTTACAAACTTTTAATGCCTAATTTAATAAATTTAATAATGATAGAGAGGAATTTCAAAAATAAATTGACATTTAAAATTAGATAAATTGGATTAATCTATCTTTATATAAATAGATCACCAAGCAAAATTTAAAAATAATCTCTGAAAATAGATTTATTGAAAATAGACCCATTAATGAAATTAATTAATAGTAGATAATGGGTGTTAGTCAAAATAGCCATATAAGAATATAAAAAATGTTTACTTACAAATAGGAGTTATATAAATTTCAATCATACCTGAAACAAAAGAAAATATAAGAATATTAGATATTTATAAAATGAATAATATTTGCAAATTTTGATATAATAAATGAGAACTTATTTATTTATGATCTATTAGAGGTGTGCTAATGTGTATTAATCTCAAGAGAAATTTTGTTATTTAAGGGCTTTTAAAAATGGTCTTTTTCCCAATTTCAAATCTAGATTCTTCTAGCATAATCATCACTAAAACGAGTCTCGGTTTAAAGAAGATGATGAACAATTAATTAACATTTTAGTTTTGCCTGCTCCTGGTCATTACCAAGGCGAGCTTAATTTGTTCATTACATACAGATGCTTACACCTATTTTCACCTGAAAAAAAAAATAAAAAAAAAAACTATATAATTAATTTAATTAATTTAATAAATAATTTTATACAAATAATGTGGTCTTTTAATAAAAATTCTCTTAATAATTATCAAAATAACCACAAAAGCTTTAATAAATACATTTATGAGAAATATAACCTAAAAACTATATATTTTGGAATTCTAAGTTCTAAATATATATTATATTTTACTCTTTTGTAGGCAAGTGTTTATTTTGACCAATAGGTGATCTGTTAATAACTATCCTGTTGTTAACAACAACAGGACCCGTGATCTTCTAATCCTATTAATAAAAAATATTAATATTCAAATTGATAATTTTTACTACCTATTAAGTAACACTAAATGATAAACATTTTTTTTGTCTTATTTTTATTTTTAATAAAGATCATTTAATATCTGGGGTACAGAAAATGAGTATAATAAATAAAGATTAAATATCATATAAACCATTTAATAAAATTCCACAGAAATATAATTAATAATGGAAAGTAAATCATTGATCTCATAAAGAGAATTATATCTTTTGGATCGTTAAAACAATAATATTATTGAAATTTTTCCCCTCTAATAAAATTGAAAGATAGTGTAATGATATAGAAAGAAAAATATTACTGTAATGAATGTCAACAGCCCCATTTATTCGTTTTCCTTTCTGAATCATAGTGGAGTTTAATTAATTTGCTTTGAATATGTCTTGTCTTTTACTGAGCCCTTAAGGCCGTTGATGTTATGTCTGGGGATGAAACAAGGAGGGTAAAAAATGAGCTTTCTTATTGTTAATTCCCCCTATTTCAGTTATTTATCCGAAATCTGGTTTCAACAATTTCAAATAGCCTCTTTTCTCCGTCGTCCACATGATTTATATTTTCTTTCTATAAAAAATTAATAAACAAAAGCTTTTATAAAAAACAAACGTAAATAAAAAATATAATAATAATTATAAAAAATTTAGATAGATATATTTTAATTAATTTAGGTAAATAAATTACATTTCAAAATTAGAAAAACAAATAAACGATAAGATTTTTAATTTATTTGAATGTAATAATAATTAAATTTATTTTTTTCTCTCAATTCGTTGAAATCTTGTCAAAAGCCGACTTTCACCGGACACAACCAAGTAAGCCGTTTAATAGAAAGATAATGTGTTGTAGTTTGTATATCAATATATCCTATCGACTTGCTTGCCTATGAGAGGAGTTGGAACTACGATATTGACGGCTCGACAGGGCCCGCAAACAGGGAACGGCTGTTTGAAATATGGCAGGACAGGTGGAACACGGTCCATACTGGAAGATGGACTTACACCCTTATCACGGACCTGAGAAGGTGGTGCCTGCGGAACCACGGTGACCTGGACTATTATCTGACACAGGTGCTAGGGGGGCACGGTAACTTCGCGAGCTACCTCAAAAGATTTGGTAAAAAAGCCGACGACCTATGCCCGGGATGTTTGGTTTCCGAGACCCCTGAGCACACCATCTTCACCTGCTGCAGATGGGAGGGCATTAGAAAAAGTACAGAGGCCAGTCTTGGGCACAAAATTACAGCTGACAACTTCATCGACACGATGCTCAAAAACCAGGAAAATTGGGACAAAGTTGCTGGCATGTGCAGAAACATCATGCAGAAAAAAGATTTAGAAGAGCATTTGGGAGCTCACATAACATCCACGCCCCCTTAAAGGTCTTCCTCCTGAGCAATGTTCGCTACAGTTCCGGGAGGAGTATCATCCTATGGGAGGAAGGTTTTAGTCGGTAAGAGTCCGACACTACTCGAATAACATCCTTCGAGTGTCCATGAGGATTTCCCCCTTCCAAAAAAAAAAAAAAAAAAAAAAAAAAAAAAGTTTGTATATCAACAAATAATAATAATAATTAAAAAAATTAGCTGGAGTGTCTCCACTCGACTATCTCGCAATTTGAATTGGATTAAATAACATAATATATTATATTTAAATTAAATTTAATTAATTATAAATTATAAATAATAAATAATAAATATTAAACCAGCGCATGTTTGGCTTTTTGTTGATGGCACCACGTCACGTGTTGCCGCGTGAGATTTGCAGTGTTAAAAAATTAATTCTGGTAATTTCAGGGAATCAATCAAGCTGAAATTCTATATATAGCAGTTTTATACAATTATTAATCATGTGAAAAATTGTCAAACATATATTTTTATTTTTACGGTCACTTTAGAGGAAAAAAAATCAAAACGTTGCAAGTAATGACCCTCTTCCGGTTGAGCTACATTTCTCAAAAGTTGATAGAAAACTACGAACTTTGAATAATGCTCATGTACCAAATTTCATCATTCTAGCTCAAACCGTTTTTGCGTAATCTTGACTACACACACACACACAGAGAGACAGACAGACAGACATTTTTCTCAACCTTAGTGAAAATGATTCAGGAACCTTAAAAACGTATAAAAACATCAAAATCTCAACATCGAAAATTTTCGTGATCGCAATACTATCTCTTACGAGATAGTAATTAGCTGGAGTGTCTCCACTCGACTATCTCGCAATTTGAATTGGATTCAATAACATAATATATTATATTTAAATTAAATTTAATTAATTATAAATTATAAATAATAAATATTAAACCAGAGCATGTTTGGCTTTTTATTGATGGCACCATGGCACGTGTTGGCGCGTGAGAGTTGCAGTGTTAAAAAATTAATTCTGGTACTTTCAGCAATTCAATCAAGCTGAAATTCTATATATAGCAGTTTTATACAATTATTAATCATGTGAAAAATTATCAAACATATATTTTTATTTTTACGGTCACTTTAGAGGAAAAAAAATCAAAACGTTGTAGGTAATGACCCTCTTCCGGTTGACCTACATTTCTCAAAAGTTGATAGAAAACTATGAATTTTGAATAATGTCCATGTACCAAATTTCATCATTCTAGCTCAAACCGTTTTTGCGTAATCTTGCCTACATACACACACACACACACACACACACACACACACATTTTTCTCAACCTTAGTGAAAATGATTCAGGAACCTTCAAAACGTATAAAAACATCAAAATCTCAACATCGAAAATTTTCATGATCGCAATACTATCTCTGGCGAGATAGTAAAAATGGTAAATATAAATTATATGATCAAAATGTACTGTAATAATTTAACTGGCCCAATTGAGGAATTGTGTCCCTTCTAAATTTTAACATACCCAACCTCTTCAGCCTATTCACCCTTTTTTTTTGTTTTTGTCTGTTTTTACATAATATATATATATATATATATATAATGACTTGAAGCCATTTGAATGAAATTGAAATCATTAGAATAGAGCTTTTAGAAGACTTCATTTTTATTTATTTTCAATACATTTGAGCCTTATTGGTATTTTTATTTTACTTTATTTCAAATGTTTGAAAAACGAAAGGATTGTAAATAAAAATTGAGAATGAAATTGAAATAATATATGATTATGTGTTTTGACAATTCTTTAGACGTAGATTGTTTGATCGGATTAGGAATTTACTAAATAATATTAATTTTTTTTTTCTACTATAATCAGAACATATTATTTGGATATTTTTTTGGTATTAAGAAGGAAAAGGAATGAATTGTGTCTTTATTTAAAGAATATTCGAAGAGTAAATGGACAAGAAAAACATTTTTAATATACAGAAGTCAATATAAATGAAATTTTTTTGATAAATGAATTGACAAAAAAGGAAAAAAAATTAACTATTGTGGAAATTGAAATGATTAATCGAAAGATAATAATAATCAATGTTTTTTACATCTAAAATAGTTTCTATTTATTATTTTTCTTGGGTATTTTTTTTTGTATTTTATTCATTTGCCAATCAAAATTTAATATTTATTTTAATTTTATTAATGATTTTAGTTAATAAATTTAATATTTTAATAAATATATTAAATTCAGTATTATTCTAAATTTTTTTAAACTTAGTGAGGATTTAACCCTCATCCTTAAATTTGATGGTTCAAGACTATGTTACTTGATTTACACTAATCCATCATCTAAGTACAATTATTAAAAAAAAGCTTTAATAAAAGAATATTGATCGAATATTTTATTTAAACATTGATTTTCAGTATGGAGAGTATGATTGTTGATAGAGTGCATTACTATGATTGATTTTGTGTGCTGTTAGCTATTCAGAATAAATTTTGAATATTTTTTGGATCAAATTTAAGTGGTTAACCAAATTTAAATTGGACGTTGAGTAATCAAATAGAAAGTTCTCTAAAAAATTTGTTGAATAAAGTACTTAATACTTATTAGAATATATATAATATTATTAAATTTAAAAACATTAATTGTAAATTATATAAAATTGACATTTATTATAATATTGAGTTTTTTTAATGTGTATTTTTTTTACTGCTTAACAAGGTAATTTAAAGCAATTAACTGACTATTTAAATAGTTTAATTAGACTATAAAAAAGTGATTTACTAAAACGAAAAAATAAAATTGAGAAGAAATATTTTAATCACGAAATCCGATAGGAAAAAATTCACCTTGTGAACATGAATGAACTTGATTATATAATATACATACAAAATAAAGGAAATTAAATGCAGTACATTATTATATATATTATAATTCATGATCAAAGAATGAATTTTATTTTTTATTTTTATTCAATTTTTTTTTAACAAAAAAGTAATTAAAAATACAAGAAGAAAATAATGACTGAGGAGTAATATTAAGATTAAACCGGAAATTATGAGCGTTCGTGACTATAAAAAAAATTACCTATATTTAGTATGTGTATAATAATCGATTTTTATTTCATGTAACAAATTATTTTATATCCAGATGTAATAAATAAGGAAATAATATCTTAAAAAATTTAAGAATTCTACATTAATAATATTTTTACCGACCGACGATAGGAAGGGAAGGTATTGTTTATAGGTATATAAGTTATATAATATTAGTGTAGTTATGTAACAAATTCAAAAATCAAGAACCATAATTATTCTTGATTATTAATTATTACTAATTCTTTTCGTCATACTGCTTAACTAACATCAATTATTTAGTTATTTATTTATTTTAAAGATATAATGTTTTACATTCCCTAATTTGAAATATAATTTTAAAAAGACAAAAACAAAAACTAAAATATAAAATGAAAATCACAATAATTTCATCAACTAGTACAAACTTCAACCTGTTCAAATGATCATCAATTGCCACCAGAATTGTTGTTCTGTTGCCAAAACAATTAATGATTATATTAATATATAAGTTTGTGTAATTTCTATTATTTAAAAGACAATTATTTTATTACAATTCTTATTTATAAAATAATATTATGTCTTTAAATTATGGTATACTCCCACTAAAATACAACTTAATTCACAAATGTATTTTATATAATAATATATTGTTAACGCAGAAAATTGTTACAAATTTAATTTAATTTTTAAATAGTTAGATTGATTTATTTGTATTCTATTTTTGAATATATAATAAATGAGTAACTTCATACACTTCAATTAATTTAATTATACCTCAATGATGTCTCCATTGCCATTATTTCTCCGCTAGGTTAAATATATTAAAATGTAATTAATTAAATTCCAGGTGGTCAAGAAGGATTTAGAGCTTTATGGAAGGTTGAGAGGGAGAATATCTCTTCGGTTGCAGCACTTCACCCGCTTCAAGTCCATCCAGCTTTCATTGTGATAAGTTTCTCTCAATGAACACACCAACAAACCACTTTCACTCCTGACCCTTTTCCTCTTAGATCATCTAAATCATCTCGTTAAAGATTACAAATGTAACTTATATATATATATATATGTAGTTTTATCCTGGATAAAGTCTGCAAATGAAAGATAATTAAAATATTTTAAGAGAGTGAGGGTGCTTTCGCCCTTTCTGGTCAATTAGAAGGAAGGTTACTTTTGCACAGAGGGATGAATCGAGCGAG
The DNA here is from genome assembly GCA_963082975.1 of Labia minor. Classification (NCBI taxonomy): domain Eukaryota; kingdom Metazoa; phylum Arthropoda; class Insecta; order Dermaptera; family Spongiphoridae; genus Labia; species Labia minor. The sequence goes on along the minus strand of OY720349.1, from coordinate 64,221,269 downwards.
GGTGGAATGGATATGAAATTCGTTAAATAACCGCTCACTACCACCATCACTAAGTCAATAAACATTTCATCCCTCTCTCTCTCTCTTTCATTCCATTTGACTCTTGTCATAAATTTCATTAAAAACTTATTATTATTTGAGGGTAATAGATTTAGTAGTGTGTGAGGGTTGGAGTTTTGTATGCAAAGGAGACGAAATGTAATTAAAGCAACCAACTCACCTCCACGTTGTTTCGAGTATTATATTAAATGTTCACGGAGATTTTATTTGTTGCTTATTGTACTACCCTTCTTTTATTTGTAAGGGATTAGGAATTAAACGAATATAAATCTCAAACGATCGAAATGGAATGTTTGTGAAAAATTAATTTAAAAAACAACAGGCCGAGATTTATAAAACAAGATGAATTTAAAAACAAATGATCATTTTAAAGAATTAACTAACATTGGTAAAGCAGTGGAAAAGAGAAGCAGTTTTGTTGTTTTAAAATAATTAGCAAGTTTTAATTTAATTTCGATTAAGTTTGTCTAACAATAAAACATGATTTAGATACGAATTATAGGTAAATAAAATTAATTAATTAATGTGAGAAGTTGCTTTTATTTATATCTATATTAGTATAATAATATAAATTAATTATTGGATAAGAGATATTACGCTTTATATAATTCTATTGTAGAAAATCATTTGAGAAAATATATTCCTCTTATATTTTTAAAATTTGGAAGAAGATTTGAAAAATAATAAAAAATCAAATCAAATCTTGATATCAAATAAAGAAATTATTTTAAATGGCCTTTACTTAACTACTTTTGTTGTGAAAAAACTTCATATCCTTCGCACCCCACTGTGTTTGACCATAAAATAGAAAAAGGTGGCATTTTGATGAATCTCTTTCTGCAACTCAATGGATCCAAGATTAATCAAAGATAAAATCATGAATCCCTGTAATATATATCTTTTATTTGGTTCAAGCCTGGTCAGATTTTTTCCTTCAGAGTTTACAGACGAGTCAGACAGATATATACAACATACAGTCCGGATATAGCAAAACGGCAGCAAATTCAGCTATTCCGTTGCAGCTAACAGGTAGTGGCTGTAACAGACAAGTAAGCGGGCCTCGAAGGGGATGGCGTTTCAGTGTAGGCATGTTTATACAGGTCTATCGTGAATAGAAAATGTTGAAGATGTTGTCGAGAGATAATAACACAAAAACTATTTCTTAATTTTAGATAAATTAACAAAAAACAAAAAAAAACATTAACAAACAACAATTAATTCATCTTAATTTACAATCCTTTGTACTCATATGTTCATTTACTGGTGACAATTGGAATTGTGATTAAATGAGGTCCCAGTTAGAAGAAAAACCCAATTTGAAATTCATATTATTTTAAAATTAACCTATTGGTCCAAATTAAAATTTGAAATGGAACTAAAATTTTCAAATATTTTTCATTTATTAATAAGAAAAAAGATAGAAAAATTTAATTTGAATCCAAGTGTAAAAAAAATCTTATAAAAATATAAAAAAACAATCACAACATAATAAAAGAATAATTTAAATTAGACAGAAAAATAATCTAATATAAATCACATTAGTTGAATATATTTGTAATAATATTTGTAATATGGTCATTCATTCTTTATTTGCCAACATTCCTGTATTGATTTGATTGTCCAAGCATAAATTGGTTGCAATCAGTTCAATATTTCATGTATTGGGTAGGCAAAATTTCTCCAATATTCAAATTTCGGATGCTAATCGACGATATAGTGATTGAACGTTTAGAGAGATGCTTTTGGGCTTTTAAAAGGGTGAGTCAGGGAGTTTGGCAGAGTAAAATAGCTATGATATGCAAAACGGAAGTATTCTTGCAGAATTGGCAGTCTCTAAACAGCAAGTGCTCCGCTAATCTCCTCCATCCAATTGCTAGGTGGCTTGCTGGTTGGTGTTGGAGTGTTCACCCCATTTCAATACAAGGTCTGTAAAGGGGCGTGACCTCATATTTTTCCTTTTCACGTCATACACAGACACACTCTTCACCACGCATCTACCATCGTTTGCCCTCAGATTTTTTTCTTTTTTTTTTTCTTTCACATCCTTTCTAGCGCGAAATAGCTCGCCATATTTCTTTTCACACACAAAAATTTGCGACACAAAACGATTAAAAGATTTTTTTTTCCCTTTTATTTTACACTTTTACAACAAACTCAGGGATAGTCATATACAATATTTAATTTGAAATATTTAATATAAATTGTATCTCATTTTAAATAAATCTTTTCTTTTTGTTACTCTTTTTTATTATTGTAATTAATAAATAAAGAAATTTTAAAGAAATAATAAATTAATGAGAAATTATGTTTGCATGTCTAATGACTAATTACAAATATATATACCTTTATATTTTTATTTCACAAGTGAATTTTGAAAAGAAATATTCTTTAAAATATGTACATATATATTTAATGTGTTTTATTAAAATAGAATACAAAAAGGATATTAGGGAAGGGGTATGAAGGTCATAGGTTTTTCATATACATAAAAAATATATGAAGGGAGTCGAAATTCTGTTTCACATTTGGACTATTTTAATATATTTTAATAAATGTTTATTTTTTTAAAAAATCAGGATCAGTTCAGTAAACCATAAAGATAACAACTTTCAATTTAATATACACATATATATATATATATATATATATTTATTTATTTATATTAATTAATAATCCCCCATGTCTTTTTTATATTATTTTTTTTATATTACTTTCCATTCATACTACATTTATCTAAAATATACAAGTATTAACTGTTCCTTCACATATCATTATTTTCGTTTTATCATCTGCAATCATTCCAATTATATATATTATCAAATGAAAATGCTATAACATAATTAAAATAAATATAAAAAAATAAAGAGAAAGAGAGTAAGAGAAATAAAAAGTTATAATTTATTAATTTAACATGTAATATAATAATTCACACATATCTAAATAAAATTCAGTCAATCAATTAATTGTATTATTAGTAATAATAACTCGTCAGATGTATTATACTGTCTAAATAGAAAACAAACCCGAACAAATTAGAGAAACTCGAATTTCTTTTAAAACATTCTTTTTTTTTTATAAAAAGTTTTTTCACAGAAATATTCACTCAAAAAATATTTTTGTTTGTTTTTTTATCCATTTGATGACTTTTGAGCAAAGTTACTTAGATTAAATGTAAATATTCGACTATATATATATTTATAAATATACTCGCATATAGGTATATAAAATATCTGTAGATTTATATTGATTAAACTTGTTGCATTTTTATTTAATTAATTCTAGATTAATCCCTAATACCTTTGATATCACGTATACTTAATTATGAATATATATATATATATATAAACAATAATTAATGCTTTTTTTACTCCTTTAGTTACCCAATAATCTTTCATTTAATAAATCTCGATCATATATTAAAACTTATTAAATACATTTTATCATAGTATAATAATTATAAATTTGAGCGTATGAAATAATTCAAATAGTTTTCAATTATTTAAAATAATTTATATATATTTCAATTAAATAACATAACAGATAAGATTGAAATTTGTATATAGTGTAAAATTTAAGAAACCAGAAATGAATTTTTTTGTCACAAACGGACAGATAAACACTCATTTTATTTTTATTTTTTTTAAGTTCAATTTACATTTTTTATCTGTTGGATAATTTTATTTCTTATTTTGGTATTTTTATATTTTTTTAGAAGAATATATACAAAAAACTTTGTTATCATTTGTGTCCATAGATCATAAGTTCATAAGATCATCATCAAAACTTGAATAAAATAAAAATAGAACATTTACTCAAAGTTGATAGGAAATATTATTATTTATACTTTGCTTTCAAAGTAAAGAGAAAGATTGGGTTTTCAATTTACTAGCTCTGCATTCTACCTTAAAAATAAAAATGTTATAAGGATTTATATACGACTCATTAAATCATAAAAAAAATCCGACTTTATTTTATAGATTTTTCCCCTTTAAAAAAAAAATTGTTTTATTTTGATTAAAATTACGATTTTCTTATTTCCCCTTAATCACTTGGGTATCCGTCCCTAGGCCCTAAAAACATTCATTTAGAGTATTAAAACCATTTTAAAAATTCCATCCCCCAAGAGATTCTACAAAGTCGTGTTTATTTGTCTGTCTTTGCTATTATCATTTGAATGCCAACAACGTTTATATCCGATGAATCGTCCAAAACGCATCACCCGGTCAAATGAGAGAAAAAAAAATAATGGCCCGTGGCAAATAACGACACAGGGAGGGAGCTGGTCGGTCGATTTGTTAAAAATGTTAGTGAATACAGTAAAGAGATTAGGGGAAGAGAACGAGCAAAGGAGGAACAAAATTAATTTTAATAAACGCCGTTGAAAATGAAATGTAAATTGGATTTTGTTTATGTTTTAATTTTAGGAAAATAAAAATAAAAATCGGTCATTCATTTCCGAGGTTTTATTTTCTCACTTGTATATTTCTATTAAGAAATAATAAGTATATTAAAAATTCAATTAAAATAATAATAATATTAAAACTAACAGACATTTTGTAAGGATTTTTTTTATAATATCCTGAGCAGTTTTGTTTTTAAAAACAACTTTCGACTTGTACAAAATTTTCCCTTAATGTTCATTATATAGTCATCTAAACATTGTTAAGATGTTCCAGATACAATAAACAATATTCATATGTTTATCAAAAATCATAAGTTTATCATAATATGCAGAATTTTAGAAACTAATTCTAATAATTAAATATTACTTATAAAATATAAGTTTTATGAGTACTGGAGAATTCACAGTAGTTTAATTATTATATGAATTGAGTCATCTTTTTATAATAACTCGAATCAAAAGAAATTTGATAAAATATTTTTACAGAATAGGTACTTGTTAAAAAGAAGTAATTTGAGATCAAATAAAACTGCAGTAAGAATTTTCAAAATGAAACAAGTTGACCATCGATAACATTAAATTTATAGATCGATGTTCATATAACAAGGAAGATGAAGTGTATTGTACAGATGAATGAATGAGAGGGACTGAGAGAGTTAATTGAACTTGAGAGGTTACTTGATGACCCGAACAATTCTACTATCAGAATTTCAATATATATATATATGTTTCCAAATAGCCTTTAGGGTCAAGAGTTGTGGTTAAGAGTTTGAAACCGACACTTTCTGTTCAACCTGACAAACAGTCTTTTTGAAGGAACATCAAAGGTTTATATTATTTGTAGTTTTGCCCCAAGGATAGAAGAAAGATCAACGAGATGCTGGTTTTAGTGATAGATTCAGTTCATCATTCATTGGTTCTCATGATATTGCCTCAAAAACAATTTCAACAATTGAAGAACGTTATCGCAAACCCCTTTGGGATATTTGGATAAATTTTCAATCAGAATATTTGAAATAAACCCTGAATAGTGGAAATTGTAGAAATAATGGAAATATGAATTGAAATAAACTGGGTATCCAAAAATTTTGAAAATTTTCAGAATTAATATAATAAAAAATATCAATATTACATAATTGCACGAAGATAAAATTACTGAAAAGTTATGAAACAGTACGAAATAAATTAAAATAAAATAAGTCTTGATGACTATATTAAGGCTTCTAATTATCAGAGATTTTTAATGATGGGAAATATGAAATAAATAAATTAGATATAAAATATAATACATTTAAGATATCTAAATATCATTTCAAACAAGCTTAAAAAATAAATCATTTTCATTAAAAATATTATCTGGAACTAAAATAACTGCATTGTATGTTTCCGATTTTGGTTAAGTTATACATGCTTGATTTAAAAATCTAGAGAGAGAGAGATTTGAGTTAAAGATTAATGTTTTAGGGTTTTTGAATATCAATTAATTAATGGGAGTAATTTTGTTCCCTATTAAAGAATATTTATTATTTTATTAAATAATAAGCTGACAACGCGATGTTCTCAAGACTCTACTGTTGTTTGTAACAGGATTGTATAGGGCAGGGGTGGCCAACACGTCGACCGCAAAGGCTTTAAAAGTAGCCCGCGAAGCCAAAGTAAGAAAAGTTAAAAGGTAAAGGACATGATTTTTCCATGGGAAAGGGAAGGCAGAAAAAATCATGAGCTCACGTGAGGGCAGGAACGCCAATCCCTGAAATTGAATTCTTTTCTACTGGGATTATAGAAAAGAATCTACCCGTTACCCAGGATATTATTTTTAAATTTATTAAAAATTAATTTTACATTTCATGAAACTTATTCCATTTTTTCTTATTGCTTCATATATAAAAACAATAAAATTATTTCCTTCCTTTTCAAGTAATTTTTATGTTATTTTAAGTTATTTATTTTTGAATATAAAATTTGAAAATAGAACAGAATAGCAGGGAAAATGTTTCAATGTTAAAATACAAAAAAGAAGGAATGATTGGGTTGGAAAAGTTGGTTAAATCGATTTATTAAAATAATTCGTATTAATTTATTTGTCGTATGATACGTTCAATAATTAAATTGTATATAATTTCATTTAACGGAGGGGAAATAATATAATTTATTTTGAAAAAAAGTCAAAGGCAGTTGAATCTCATCCATTGGGGGTAAGCAAGAGATTGCTATGCTGTCCCCTTCAAGGTCACCGAGAAGCAAAGCATTGGAGGTGGGGGCGAAATTTATTAAATATATCTAATTAATATATCAGTAAAAAGTTAAAAATCTATATATTATAAAATTAAATTTTTATTTGAATCTTTTCTAAAATTTATTAAACATCATTTAAATTAATAGGAATAAATAAATTTACAATTAATTCTTGATTGAGAGATGATTTCGGTGGTGACGCCAGTCAACGTCTTCGACTGGAAAGGGAATGCGTACTGAAAGCGCTCGAAGCTCACCGGCAGGCACAGGCCAGGAGGGAGGGTGGGTGGGGGGAGGTGAGTTGGCCGAGGGGGGCAACATGGCGGCAAATCTTTTCAATCTGTCAAAATTCAATAATTAATATTTAATCAACGAAGCACCGTAAAATTATATAATAGTAGTGAAAATTAATCTACATTTCATGATGAATCGATTCGTATAGGTTTTATCTGCTGTTATGAGGCAAGATTTTTGTTGAACTGTAAAAATAAACCAATATTAAAATTAATTAAAAATTTCCATTTAATGATACAAAAAATCAATTTTATTTAGAATCTGGCTAAAATTATGGTCAATGGATTGGTCTTGGTCACAATTTACAAGATTTAGTCAAAAATTTTAATAAAATGAAAAACATTGATTTGATTGGTTTTTCCTAATTCTCCAAAGCGTTCTATAAATATGAGTTCCAAGTTTTTACTAATATGAAGCGTAGGAGAGGTGGGTCCTCTCAGAGGCACATAAGACATGTCTCACTCGTGAATATATCGGGTTTTGCTAGTCGTAGAATTGACGTGATCTGGATATATTTGAATTACCCCCCGAAGGGGGGTAATTCAAATATATATAGGAGACTCTTTAGAGTCTCCTATAAGAGACAAGATTTCAATTTTTTTTCTTTTTAATGAAGCTATGCTAGGTATTCTCCTTCATCCAAATAAATTTAATTTTTTGAATTTTCAGGGGAGGGGGGGATGGATTGAAAGGAGTCAACAGGTAAAGGACATGATTCCTTCAGGTAGTAGAGGGATTTAGAAGAAATCATGGGCTCACGTGAGGGCAGGGACGCCAATCCCTGAAATAGAATTCTTTTCTACGGGGTTTATAGAAAAGAATCTACTCGCTACCCGGGATTTTTAAATTTATTAAACAATAATTTTAGATCATATGTTATTACATCTTTTATAAACCATATATTTATATTTTTCTTATCCCGATAATTTATATACTTATTATCCAAGGGCTTCCCTTTCTCCCCCTCCTCTCATATCCATTCCAAAATGAAGTATTTATTTTAATTGAAGTTATAAATTTAAATGAAAAATAACAGCCCTTACATTTACAATTTTTTTTTTTATTAATATTATTATAATAATTAAATCTAACTTATCTTTCATATATCTAAGAACATATATAAATTATATATTATTGATTTAACCTTTCTATATTTTAGTATTTGACTATATAATTAATAATATATAATTTTTCCCCATTTTTAGCACTTTATTACAAACATATTATATATTTTAATTTTTTTATTTGTTGATCAAAAATAATAATAGGTTGGGGAAAAAGAAATCCATTATTTTTACGTGAACTTCAAGACTTTATTTAACATGTTTTGCATTGTCCGATTTAGGTCAAATATGCACCATTTTGTTCTATAATTTGTTGCCATTTTAATGGTAGCTTCATTATGCCTCTCTCATAAAAGTCTTGGTCCTTATTAGCGAAAAACTCCAGCAATTCATTTTCACACTCTTCCCTTGATGCCAATTTCTTATCACTAAAAAAGTTTTGCAATGCAAGAAAAAGATGGTAATCGCTTGGTGCGAGGTCCGGACTGTATGGTGGATGCATCAAAACTTCCCAACCAAGCTCCCGGAGTTTCTGACGAGTCACTATAGAAGTGTGTGGCCTGGCGTTGTCCTGATGGAACACGACACCTCTTCTGTTGGCCAATTCTGGCCGTTTCTGGTCAATTGCTCGCTTCAGACGGTCCAGTTGTTGACAATAGATGTCTGAATTTAATGTTTGGCCATATGGAAGCAACTCGTAATAAATGATTCCTTTCCAATCCCACCAAACGCAAAGCAGAACCTTCCTGGCCGTTAGTCCCGGTTTGGCCACCGTCTGAGCTGCTTCACCGCGCTTTGACCACGATCGCTTTCGCATAATGTTGTCGTATGTGACCCATTTCTCATCCCCAGTCACCATCCGTTTAAGAAATGGGTTGATTTCATTACGTTTGGCCAAGGCTTCGCAGATGGAAATTCGATCCATCATGTTTTTTGGTGTTAATTGGTGTGGCACCCAAACATCAAGCTTTTTTTTAAACCCAGCTTTGTGCAAATGGTTTAAAACTGTTTTGTGGTCGATCTTTAACTCCTGGGCGATGCTACGACTACTAACATGCCGGTCCACTTCGATGATTTCAGTGACTTTGTCGACATTTTCGACGACGGGCCTGCCTGTGCGAGGGGCATCCTTAACGTCAAAAATACCCGAACGGAATCGACGAAACCAAAATTGCGCGTAATTAGCTGTTACAGTATCGGGACCATAAACACTATTCACATTTTCAGCCGCCTGACTTGCATTTTCGCCCTTATCAAAGAAAAACTGTAAAATGTACCGAATTTTCTCTTTGTTGACTTCCATCTTTAACGGCGTGTAACTCAGAACTGAATGGACAAAACAAAAAACTGCAAACGAATTCTTTTAGTGCGAACTGTTACCTTGACAACGAGCATAAATTTGAAATTGTTTGATCGATAATTTACGAGATATCGATCACTACAGCCATCTACCGAAAAAATAATGGATTTCTTTTTCCCCAACCTAATCTATATTCTATATATATATATAAAGGAGACTGTTTGTATGTATGTATGTATGTAATTCGTTTACTTTTTTGCTGTCATAGTGTAATATGTTAAAATGTAAATAACTTACATTTTAACATAAAATAGAAAGTAAATTAGTGAATATTTTAAAAATAAGACAATTTGTGGAAATTGAAATAACTAAGAAATGAGAGGTGGAGGGGATGAGGAGAGAGGTGGGAGTGTGTGTGAGCGGGAGAGAGAGAGATTTAAAGTTTATATATAGTTCTCCGTGTTCATTCAAGAGCCAGGCGTGGCCCACTGACTGGCGGACTCATTTTACACAATGTATATAACTAGCAATCAAAGAATTATTATAAATTTTAACTTTTTATTTTAAATTCTAATATTCAAATATCATTTCAATTAAATAATTTATTCTAAAAGTTCTCATTTTAATTAATATAATAAAATATTTAAATCATATTTAACTTAAATTATTTTGTATTTATTCTTTCCATATTTGAATAGGTACTTCTTTTATTTTAAGGGAGGGAATTAACTATGATCTAAAAAAATTAATAAATGAACTTAATAATAAAAAATCAAATAAATCCATTAATTTAAATTAATACTATTAATGAATGTATATATTGTTAATTTATCTTTAGTTTTATCAATACTTTTATACCGTTAATTTTTATAAATTAATTTTTATAAATTGTCTCAAGTCTCTAACTTTGCATTTTCTCAAATTTTATTATAATTAAAAATATTCAATAAAAATCAAGCAATGAAATTAAAATATCGAAATGAAATGATCAAGAAATATTATACTCTATTATAACATATACAATACTTATAAACTATAGGCGGAGGAAATATTAGACGATATCATTGCGGGTTCAGGCCAAATCGATCAACATTAATTAAGATATTTTCATTATGACAGATATTAAAAAAACCGCGAATTCAATATCTCTGTTCAATAATTATTTGTAGACTTTAGTAAAACCTACGCATGACTCAATAGATCCGGATAAACTTTTTCAAATTTTGATCTTAAAATTTATCTTGAAGGTAGTAAAGAAAGAGTAAGATGCGGAAATCAATTGTAAAATATTAGGTGATTCAGACGACTTAAAAATTAATCGCGGTACGAAAAGAGATGAGGTTTGAAATTAATAATGATAAATAAATATATTTAGAAACAAACAGGAGCAGTATTAACATACAAAATGTAGAATTTGAATATGTAGAAAAATTGAATGTAATCACGAAGGATAATAATATTTGAGAAGAATTTAAATCGAGGTATCAATCGGGAAACGCCTGTTATCATGCAGTAAAGAGGCTTATCTCATCAAAATTATTATAAAAGGGAATGAAAATTAAAATATATAAAACAATTATTTTGTCTGTTGTATTATATGAGTGTGAGACATGGTCTATGATCTTAGGAGATGAGAGTGGATTCAGAGTATTTGAGAATATAGGATTCTCGCTAGCATTTATGGGCCAAAGAAAGATGAGTACATCAGGGAATGACGTACGAAAGATGGAACAGAGGCTCAGGATAAGGACACTTGGAGAAATGTGGTTGTAGCTGCCAAGAACTTTCGAGTACCGTTGAGCCACGCATGGTCTATGAACCTGGGAGATGAGAGTAGATTCAGATTATTCTTTCCAGCATTTATTGGCCAAAGAAAGATGAGGTCACCGGGGACACTTGGAGAAATGTGGTTGTAGCTGCCAAGAACTTTCGAGTAGATAGATATAACATATTCAATAATAATATATATAATTAATTTACTAAATAAATTAAAATATATTTTAAATAATCACACAATAAGAAATGAATGTTTTATGTTATACATTGTTTGAAACAAAATGGATGAAATCCTTTTACTACTTTCAACCACCAAATACTATGTACCACTCGGGGGTACAGGGGGCGGAGCCCCCGTCTAGATGTGAAGAGCGACGAAGGAGCTCTGAGCAGCTAGTATAAATATAAAATATATTTATTTATTACATAATAAATAGATTTTGGAAACTAATAAGTAAAGATAAATATCCAAATATTTGAACAATGTTTGCTCGTTTCAATTCCTTCTTTGGCCCCACATATTTATGTGAATCCGCATTTTCTTATATGAATGCGATCAAAACAAAACAGCGATCGCAAATAACGGATCTTCATTTAGAGTCATGCTTAAGAATTGCTTTAAGTTTATATGAGCCAATTTTGAGAAACTTGCTGCTCTTCATCCAAATAAAAATTGTATGTTTTGTTTGTATTTATTTCTTAACATTGTATTTTTTAAAATTTTAATAAATATTGTTAGTTTTCATAAAATAAAAAATATATCATCGGCTTAGATTGCAAACCTTACTTAAAACGCATAAATTTTTTGCTTGTCACGTGATTTCAATTAAATAGCCAATGTAAGGTGTTTTTCTCTTTCTAATAGTGTGAAAATGTAATTTTTGACCAAAAGTGGAGGTTTGCAATTTAAATCGGCGATATAATGACTTCTTTAATTATCTCCTAAAATTTTAAAATTATTTGCCCATATCCATAGTCGACCGTAGACTATATTTTATTGAAAAAGTAGCTTCTAAAAGCTAAAAGTTTGGCCACACCTGGTTAGGGGTATCCTTTTATATCATTTTATCGGCTACAGATTCCGTCTTTGTTTTAGATAAAATCAAGAATTAGACAAAACAATTCTGAATAAATTTAGTAATATTTGTCATTATTTTTAACTGAATTGATTAAATTGATTCTATTAAAAATTAGCTGGAGTGTCTCCACTCGACTATCTCGCAATTTGAATTGGATTAACTAACATAATATATTTTATTTAAATTAAATTTAATTAATTATAAATTATAAATAATAAATATTAAACCAGCGCATGTTTGGCTTTTTATTGATGGCACCATGGCACGTGTTGGCGCGTGAGATTTGCAGTGTTAAAAAATTAATTCTGGTACTTTCAGCAATTCAATCAAGCTGAAATTCTATATATAGCAGTTTTATACAATTATTAATCATGTGAAAAATTATCTAACATATCATCTTTATTTTTACGGTCACAATAGAGGAAAAAAATCAAAACGTTGTAGGTAATGACCCTCTTCCGGTTGACCTACATTTCTCAAAAGTTGATAGAAAACTATGAATTTTGAATAATGTCCATGTACCAAATTTCATCATTCTAGCTCAAACCGTTTTTGCGTAATCTTGCCTACATACACACACACACACACACAGAGACATTTTTCTCAACCTTAGTGAAAATGATTCAGGAACCTTCAAAACGTATAAAAACATCAAAATCTCAAAATCGAAAATTTTCATGATCGCAATACTATCTCTGGCGAGATAGTAAAAAAACATAGTGTAGTATTAATATATAATTCAATTTTCTTTTCACATCAATTCTAATTTAAAAGGTGCATAAGCAAATAAGTGATTTTTTTTTTAATTATTCGCTTTTTTTTAATAATTAAAATAAAACTCGAATATTTAATAATAAATTTAAAATTTGAATAATTTGTTATTTGTATAATTTATTATAAAATGTAATTTATAAATGACTGAATTATTTTTCTTTCTATATTTATCATTGATTAAACTACTGGATCATTGCTCTCTTTTAATAAAAATATTTAATAGTTATTAAAAGTGCGACATATATTTTTTCATTAATAAAACAGAAATTATCTAAATACCTCAAAATAAAATATCGTCATTTCATAATATTTTTATGTGAAATTTCAGAAAAATGTTTAATTGACATTAGTAATAATTAAGTAAACTTAATAAAATAAGTTGACCTGTGGCCAGGTCCGAACCGACCGACGATTTGAAGTAAATTAATTTCCAGCTACAGAAACAATTTCAAATAATTTTAATATATCTATTAATGTAATAAAAAACAGATATGGATACATAAATAATAAATATAAACATTTTTAATTTTATTTTATTTATAATATATATGCAAGATCAGGCTGTGACGTCATGAATGGCTGGATGACGTCATATAATTTTAAATCAAGAAAAAACTAATAAATATGATTTTTCTCGAGGATAAAACCAATACAAAGTGCATGATTCGTGGTGATATATAAAAAAATCTCCTTTGGTGTGAAAATAACCCTTTCCTTTCTATCGTCGATCGCTAATACTACCACTTCCGGTTTCCGGAATTGCACCAAAAGTTGATCCATTCATCCCACTGATGCATTAAGTAAATATACCAATTTTCATCAAAATCGGTTGAGCCGTTCAGGCTGTACACATCTATACGGACGGACGGACAGACGGACGGACAGACATCATGCTAAAAATACTTTTTTCTGTTTAGAAAATGCATGATTCGTGGAGATATGTAAAAATCTCCACATGTGAAATTGGGTGTGAAAACAATACCTCCCTTACTATCGTCGGTCGGTAAAAATGAATAAAAACTTAATATCAATATTTTAATATACAATATAGAATCTAATAAGTTGACCTGTGGCCAGGTCCGAACCGACCGACGGTTTGAAATAAATTAATTTCCAGCTACAGAAACAATTTCAAATAATTTTAATATATCTATTAATGTAATAAGAAACATATATGGATACATAAATAATAAATAGAATCATTTTTAATTTTATTTTATTTATAATATATATGCAAGACCAGGCTGTGACGTCATGAATGGCTGGATGACGTCATATAATTTTAAATCAAGAAAAAACTAATAAATATGATTTTTCTCGAGGATAAAACCAATACAAAGTGCATCATTCGTGGTGATATGTAAAAAATCTCCTCATGTGAAATTTGGTTTGAAAATAACCCTTCCCTTCCTATCGTCGATCGCTAATACTACCACTTCCGGTTTCCGGATTTCCACCAAAAGTTGATCAATTCATTCCACTGATGCATTAAGTAAATATACCAAATTTCATCAAAATCCGTTCAGCCGTTCAGGCTGTACACATCTATACGGACGGACAGACGGACAGACGGACGGACAGACGGACAGACGGACGGACAGACATCATGCTAAAAATACTTTTTTCTGTTAAGAAAATGCATGATTCGTGGAGATATGTAAAAATCTCCACATGTGAAATTTGGTGTGAAAACAATACCTCCCTTACTATCGTCGGTCGGTAAAAATGAATGTGTGTATGTCTGTCTGTCTATCCATTATGGATTCAAAAACCATAATGGATTGACAGTTGTTATATTTTAAATTATTTGTTTTGAAAACATTGAATAATTTAATAATTTAATAATTTAATATTTTCTTTAATTAATATTCATTTAAAATGATAATTAAAAATAATTTATTAAAAATAAATTGTTGAATAAATCTGATCTAATAATATTAAATAATTTAGAAATAGAAAAACATAATTAATAGCTAAAATGTCAGTTTTATCTCCAAATAAATAATTTTTCACTTATTATTCTTATTAAATGCTAATCACTAATTATTATTAATTTATATAGTTATATTTGTGTTAATAAAATATAATTATTTTTATAATTAAATTTGTGTTAAAAATACCTAACTAATATCCAATTTCTCCCCTCTCTGTTCTATAAGTTTAAATTCATAATTAAATTATATTCAAGACAGATTTTTTTTTTCATCATAACTAAATTCTTCAATGATTTATCGATACAAATATTTTCGGTACAATTACTAGATATTGGGAACGGTAAAATAGAACTGCAACCAAATACGCAATGCATTAAACTAACAGACATCTCTGCACTGTTCTTCAGGAAAAAAATGAATTGATACGGAATAATTTTTTAAATTATAACTGGCTCAGTCTTTGGGCGATTTTCGCAGCCAAAGATGTTGATGTTGACCAAATTAACTTCCAGATACAACAGTTGTTACCAGGCGATTTCATGTCTTTTAAATCAATCGATACTGTTGTTGATGAAAATAAAAGTGTAAATTTTCGAATTGAATTTTTAAATTCACTAGACTTATCTGGAATGCCACCACATAATCTTCAATTATTCTCCTTCGTAATTTGAATCCACCTCAATTATGCTACAATACACGTTTGACCATCAAAAAGATCACCGGAAATATTCTTGAAGCAACCAAGGTCCTGTTGCCACGGATTCCAATGATACCGTCAGATTCTACTATACCCTTCAGAAGGCTACATTTTCCAATTCGTTTAGCTTTATGGTATGTCTATAAATAAAATAAGTAAGTCTCAAGGCCAAACAATGTGGTTTAGATTTGGAAAACTCATGTTTTTCTCATGGGCAACTACGTATATGTTTCATGTTCACGTGTAGGGAAACCGTCGAATCTTGTGATATTTGTGTTAGCTAAAGACAGGTTAACCAAAAATATTGTGCACCGATTAGTGCTTAATTAAATTAAATTAAATTAAAATAATAAATATTATTGTTAAAGATTTAAGACTATCTGTCATACCTTCCTCATTCATGAGTTTAAGTGTCACATATTATTTTCTAACAATTTTGTAATATACTCATTTGTTACAAAAATGTTATAAAAAAATAATAATAACTTAATTAATAAATTAAAATTCTTTTTCGATCTCTGTCAAAATCATAATAGAGAATGGAGGTCGCCATATTTTTTTACAAGTGGCATCGATGTAAACAAGCACGGTGGTCACCATGACTGATGTTCTCCTAGCGTTCCTCTTAAATAGTTTACTTTTCAAGGTAATATAATAAAAACCTTACTTTAGTCACAGCAACGCGTGGCCGGGTCAGCTAGTTAATTAATATAATTTCACTTCGCGTCAAAAGTAAAATACTAATATTATAAATATGAGGAAAATAAAGATTAAAATATTTAAATATTTTAATTTTTTGATAAATAAAGTTGAATTTCAACTTTTATAATTGAATTAATATTCTGGTTTCTAATAAAAGGAACAGTATAAGTAATCATTATTTTGGAGACAAATATAATTTTGCAAAATCTAATTAAATTTAAAATGTTCAGTATTTTACACCGTGCCTTAACATTATTTTTCTTTAATTGAATGTCACATAATAATTATTTTATATTTCACTTTTTCTCCTATGTACACACATAAATTTTGATTTTTAATTTTACAAATAAGATATTTATTATGGGATGGGTTAAAAAAAATAAAATATTTCTCTAATATTTTTAATTTTTTTTTATGTATTAGTATATGGTAGGTATAGGAAATAAAATTTATTAAAAAAGTGGAATGTTTGTGTGTTTAAGATACACAATAAATAAAAGAGTGAGAAAGATAAAATAGAGTGAATGAATGTCGACAAGCGACCCATATAAATAAATACATTAAGTTCTTTTAAATTTCATTCACATCGAAAAAAGAAAATTACATTTCCTCAAATTGATTGGTGGAAAGATTTATTATGCTCTTTTCATGAAATTATATATTGAGGAATATATATATATATATATATATATATAACCTAAATATTAAAATTTATTCACGCGAAAGGAAAAAACACTTATAATTACTTTATTATTTATGTATATATTTTAGATGCTGAGTGTTTTTTCTATTTTCAAATAAAAAAAATTAAATCAAATAAAAATTACTAAATATAATTATTTTATATAAAAAAAAATCGTTGTAATTTGAAAATAAACTTTACAACTCGTTTCGGTATGCCTTTTATTTATTTTTTTCCTAAGATGTAACTTTTCATCAGATTACATTATCATTACACATTGCATTTTCTTCATCACTTAAACTTAATTTTAATGCATTATTATGTATTAATCTCAATTTCTAAATATAAATTTAGTGTGATGAAAAGATTTTTGTTTGTTGGTCAAAATGAAGGTAAGTTTTCCAAACTGATCGATAAAAAAATAAAGAATAAAAAAAAAAGTGATTAAAAAATAAAAAATAAAATAAATTTATATTTGTGGTCGCTAACATCTTTCCCAATCTTGTTATTAAGATTAAATTTAGAATTGTTAAATTATTATAATAATTAATAATATTTTTATATCCTTAGTATCTATTAATTTATTTATTCATTAATTAATTTAATTATGATGTTAGAAAGTTGATCTAAATTTTAGAAATAAAAATTCAGTAAATTTATAATTTGCAAACTATTTTAATATGTTAGAAGAAAATCAAAAGTCAAAATTTAATTATTTTAAATTGAAGGAATTATTGTGAGTTCTATAAATAAAATTAAAATTAATTCTCTAATTCATAGTAATTATAGTTTTTTTTTAAATTTTTCCTAATTACTATTCATATTCAAATCAAATAAAATCTCATCTTTCAATGAATGAATTAACAATGCTTTTTTCAGTCAACATGAAATCGAGAATTCTCAGCAAAATATAAATGATGACCATCATAAAAATAGATAACAATTTCAAATATTGTAAATTTTAAATAGTCATGCGTTATTATATTATATTATATTAAAATAAAAATACAAGTAGATAATACTATTTCAACAATAATATCCATTATCACCGGATCAATAAATGTTTCTCTTCTTCATTGATTGAATAAATATAAATATATATATATATATATATATATAAATATATATATATATATATATATATATATATATATATAAGAAACGCCCCTTTATCTAATCTATAATTTATTTTTCTTCAATTTTTTGGTAGCTTCTCTTTTTCAACATTTCCCATCTTCAATTCATCCATCATATAATTAAAAATTGACGAATTTATTGCCCGGATTTGGTTTTGCTTTTAGCCATTGCCCTCGAAAGTTAAAGGGCCAGTCACCAAGTCAAAATGGCTAACCCTTCCTCACACTTTTGTTGGCACCCTCCTCTACCATCACCCAATCCGTGCTTCGATTGCAATTATTAGTGGATAAGTAGACACGGTTAGGTATGTTGTTATATGCAGACGATTATCCATGCCTGTGCCAATTAATGCATGGGATCAACCCTCGTGGAGATAAACACCGCTCGTGACCATAGGGTGCGTATGCGTAGGCGTAAGCGTGTTGACGGGGTGACATTTAACGCGCAAACCGCCTCGAGCCGCTTGATGAATGCCGGCTGGCCGCGAATTAATTACGTATCGTTTGATTTTTTTTTATTCTATATATATATACAATGTATATATGCATATATGTATGTACATATATACAATATATATATATATATATATATATATATATATTGATTTTATTGCGAACCACGCTTTCATAAACCCGGATCTAGTAGATAGCAAATGACAGAGGGTGAGAAAGAAAGTACACCTCGTGTTTTAAGCTTTTTCAAAATACACAGACTCACACTCATATAGATATATACATAAAAAGCAACAAGCATCAAGTCATATCGAGTGATTTGAATGTTTGTTTTAATCAAAAAAAAAAAAATCTTCTATGTTTGTAGCGAAATGCATTATTAATATTGTTAAATAAATATAAACAGAACGTTTCGATATTATATTCAGAATGTAAAATAAAAAAACAAAAAAACAAAAACAAAAAAAAACTGTAACATAAATGAAATAGATTCATCATGGATTATATTCAATATTCGATATTTAATTTTCCTCAAACTTAAGTTTATTGATTAATAAATAAGTATGTCTAATTATTTTCATTTACTTTTAACTCAGAGGTAACTGGGAGAATAAGATAAAAAGATTCATTCTTCTTAGTCTATTTATTTAACTTTTCAGTTTGTGATCGGCTCACTGAATGTAAGCGATAGCCTGATTAGATCATAATTTTTTACCGACCGACGATAGTAAAGGAAGTATTGTTTTCACACCAAATTTCATATATGGAGATTTTTACATATCTCAACGAATCATGCATTTTCTTAACAGAAAAAAGTATTTTTAGAATGATGTCTGTCCGTCCGTCCGTTGTTAGTCCGTATAGATGTGTACAGCTTGAACGGCTCAACAGATTTTGATGAAATTTGGTGTATTTACTTTATGCATCAGTATGATGAATTGATCAACTTTTGGTGCAAATCGGGAAACCGGAAGTGGTAGTATTACCGATGGACGATAGGAAGGGAAGGGTTATTTTCACATCAAATTTCTCATGAGAAGATTTTTTACAAATCTCAATGAATCATGCATTTTGTATTGGTTCATTAGTTTTTTCTTGATTTAAAATTATATGACGTCACCCAGCCCTTCATGAAGTCACATCCAGCTCTTACTTATGTATTAAAAATAAAATAAAATTAAAAATATTTATGTTATATCCATGTCAGTTTTTTATTGCATTAATGGATACATTTAATTATTTGAAATTGTTTCTGTAGCTGGAAATTAATTTATTTCAAACGGTCGGTCGGTTATGTGCCTGGCCACAGGTCAACTTATTTTAATTGAGAAACAAATAATAATAAATAAAATCTGGCAATTTGGTTAACTAATATTAGTTAGAAGTTAGAAGTTATTAGATCGCTATTTAAATATATTTTTTTTTCTGACTTGACAATAATTTATATTCTTATAACTTATAATTAATTCTTTTTATCTTTTATTAGTTAGTGGAGGAGTGAACAACCATTTTTATCAAAGGGCCAAACGAAAGTTCGGCATTTCTTGACGGGCTGCAGACAAAAAAAGAAACAACTTAAAAAATTATTAAACTTTAAATATTTGACGAACTATACACATAATACATGTCTCTTTCGAGGTCTCAACTAAAAAATTGTTTCATTGTTTTAGTGATTATTATAATATATATTTAACTTGATAGTAATCAAAGAGTTTAGGATACTAATAAAATGATATTGTTTTATTAGGCTTGGCGGGCCGCACAAATTTGTTTGTTGCTCTAACATATATATATTTTATTTTTAAAAATATAACTCCCTATCATGCATATGGTATACAATTTTTATATATTTTTGTACAAAAGAGAATTTTATTTTACATATTCGATATAGTTCTTTCTAATTAACCGTTACGATTGGAATATGAAACCAGCTGATTAAAATGTTTTCCTCATTCTCTATCAATTCTTATATAATTTATCTTGTATATTATGCAAAATGTATAATTTATATCTTTTATGTATGTATGTATTATATATTAAAATGTATATTAGACAAAAATGTTCAAACAGAATTACTATCAATAGCAAAAATCAAATTAGACTGAATTAAAAGTATAGTCTGTTGTGGATCTGAATGTTATTAACTCCTTAAAATTACTCCTAACTAGTAATACTTGAAGTTATTATATTTATCTAAATAGAAAATGAAGGTTATTTCACTTTTCTACTCCTACTAATATTGCAAACGACTTGAGCCACAATATTATAATATAATATATACCTCAGAAGAACATTTTGTCCCTTGACTAGGCTTTTATTAACGTCAATATTGCAAGATAATAATAAAGTTGGCCTATATGGGAAAATATCACATCCGTTGAGTAGCATCATTAAATCTTTAGTTTATTGGAGCACCAAAGAAAAGGATGAAAGAACCCGAAACAACATATACCCGTATAAATAGTCATTATACTATTATCTTCACTTTCTGTAAAGAAGGTATTCCCTCTCTTTCTCAACATCAAAACCTATTTTTATCACTTATTTACTAATTTAGGTTAATGTTTAGAAAATAACGACTCTGGAGACAATTTTAAATTAAGTTCGAGTATAAAAGTGGTAGGGATTGAGGGATGGAAGTTGAAATTGGTGGGAGATGAAGAAGAGTTTTGTAACGGTTTGTCTTCTTTTCTTAACGATCCAAATGAAAACGATAAAATTATAATGTTAACAACATTCGGTTGGGACATCATCTACAAAACTTGAACTTAATTGCTTGTTACAATGAAGAAGTAAAAGAAGATATGCAAGAAGAAGATGTGGGGAGGAAGAAAGCTCTGGTGGAGGGAAAGAGTGTAATAAGCGAACAGGGCTGGTGGTGAGAAAAAGAGAAAGATAGAAAGAGAGAGAGAAAAGAAGGCATGTTTTTATTAGGACGATTAAACAGAACAGAATGAAAAGAGTCTCGCGTTAATATTAAATGGCCCATTAAGTCCAATACGGGCAATGCATACTATTTAAATAGGCAGATGAATTAAATGTGGATTTCAGGTGCTGTGCAACTGGAGGGGTGGTTTCCTCTTGATAACTATAAAAAGAATTAAATAAAAGGTGGAAAAAAATGATTAAAGAGATCACTCAATCAAAAGACTATAAACATTTTTCTCATATTTTATTTATTATCCATAAAACAATTAAAACGCTGAGAGTAATTATTTAATTATAATTATTATCCTCGTTTTAAATAGAATAAATAATTAAATATATATATATATATAATTTTTTTTATTATTCAAATAATAAATGTAATTATATGGTATTTATGAACCATAGATCAAAGCAAGTTAAGAAGAAAAGAAAATTATTATTACGGAAAATTTATTTTATTATATAAAACAATGATAAAATAAATATCAAACATTTTAAATACATCACTCAAATACGTTATTTTATTATTTATTTTAATTTAAAAGAAATAATTTTTTTCACTTATTCTTTAAAGAATAAAAATATTTAAAGATTCATGATTTTTTTAAATTACAATTCCAGCAGTGCTTTTATTTTAAAGGGTCTTTTAAGAGGGTGTAGAAAAATATGTTTTATTTTATTTTAAATTTATCATTATAAGTTAATATTATAAAAAATTTACTATTTTAACCAATTTCTTCAAAAAATAAGATTCTAAGATTTCAAATTCTTTGAAGTAAATTTAAATCTAAATTATTTAATAAAATTGAAATTGAATTGAATATTAATTCAATTATTTTTATTTTTAAATATTATTATGATTATCAATAAATAATATAATACAATATTATATAATTGATAAAATAAAAAATATTCAAAAAATACCCGTTGAAATGAGATTTAAATAAATCCAAATATATCGAAATTTAATACAAAAAAAAAAAAAAAAAAAAAAAAAAAAAAAAAATGAAAAATGATATTTGGTGGATGGATGAACAAAAAAGGTGAAGGAGGAAGATGGAAGAAAGGGTGTTAGATTTTCAAATGAATGGCAAGATGGTTTTTTTTATTAAACGAAGAAAGGAAAATAAATCTCCAAAAAGAAAGACGACGTCTTTTGGAAGGGGTTGGGAGAGGAAAGAAAATCGCGCCGGCGCCACCTATATGTTAATGGAGGGAAAATGGCCCGCCGAGGATAATCCGACACGTAGAGGGTGCATAGACCAAAACCCCCAAAACTCACCCTCTCTCATTGCTTTGCTACCATGAATCTATAGGAAACCCATAAAAAAGAGCGGTGGCTCGAATTTTCGTGAGTAGTCCTAAGGAGGGATGAGTGTGGGGGTGAGTTTGATGAGGGTGGAATAAACGTGAGGTGAATTCTCTCTTAGAGAAGCTCAATGCATCTCCAATAGAAAGAGAGAGAGAATTGGTAGGTGGAGAGACTTCAATACAGTTAAATAGAAATTAAGCCTGAACTCCATTACAGTCTGATAAATACATCAGAGTCGATTCAACCCCCACTCATTGGGCTTTAGATGAAAAAATTTATTTCGATTTGCAAAAGAGATACTATTTAGTAAGGAGAATAGATGGGCGGTGTGAGATTGAATTAAATTACATGAGTACTTTCTCATCAGCGTTGAAATAGGAAATAATAAACGAGTATTTTAACGCCCAATCGGATATGCATTAGAAAGCAATTTCTCAAATCCTTTTTTTTTAATTTCTAACTAAAAAAATTTAATTTGTAAACTTCCAAAAGTAAATCAGTTTAAACATTAATTAAATTAAATTTTTAATTAAAATATATAGATTATAGAAAGTGGTAAAAAAAAAGAAAAAAAGAAATTACCACTGCAGAGAATTGAACTAAATAGTCAAAATTAAAGGATTTGGTGAAATTTATTAAAAGTATTAAATTACTAGAAACTCATAAAAACAAATTTTCAATTTTATACAATAAAAGAAAATGTTTGAAAGAAATAAAGAAAAATTCGTAAGAATAAATTAAATTGAATCTCTTCGTTTGTAACAAGAAAAGTTTTAAAAATAATAATTATTTAATAATATTATAATATATTTTAAAGAAAAATGTGTGTTTAAAAAAAATAAAATTATTTAAAATTAAAATATTAGATAATAATAAAAAAAAAATTAAGTTGACATAAAAATAATGATGTCCAAATAATTATATTTGCTAATATACAAGTACATAGAAGTATATATTTACAAGTATATAAAATTAATAAAATGTTAAAATATTGAATATTTCTTTATAAATGTGGAATTTAAAATCAATGGTGCTATTGAACTTTAAAGCTTCAGGAAACATATTTTCGTCACCAAACTTGTATTGAACTCCTCCCCCCCCCCCTCCATTCAGTCCGTGCACTTTTATATCACGTTTCCATAGATTTGTTATTGAACCTCTCCATTGATTTTCCTTTATGAAATATATGTAATTAAATTTCAAATATAATTTAATAATAAATAATTAATGATGTTTTATGGCTATTGAAATATAACTCAAATATATATATATATATATATTTGTGTGTGTGTGTACGTGTTACATGCTGCAGACAAATGGAAACTTTAGGAAAATAGCATTTGCCTAGACAAAGTCATTTGGCTAAATCTTTGTTGGGAAAATAGCTTTAAGTATAATAATTTCATCACACTTGACATTTTTCCTTTATTCAATATTAATTTATTTTATTCGTAAAGTATTTTACAATATTTTATAGATTTTATAAAGGTTCAAACTTAATTAATCAAAGATTGTCATTACTACAAATTTGTATAAAACTTGTTATTATCTAAGACTTGCTACTGAAGTTAGATAAATATACAATAAAGAACAAACATTTTTTTGAATAATTTTGTAATTGGCTACTGTAATAGTTAAAGCTATTTGCCCAACAAAGATTTAGCCAAATGACTTTTGTCTAGGCAAATACTATTTTTCCTAAAATTGCCATTTGCCTACGACATATACATTTTATTATTTTAAATTTTTCTTAATTTGCTGAGGTTTGAACTCATATGTCAATTTTAATATTTTAGGACTTTGTGAACTTAGATTTAAGTTTGACTTTAAATAATGACTTACAATTTTATAATTATTTAGTGATCTATGTTAAAAAGCATGCAATTTTTTATTTATTTGTAATGAACCAAAATGTTAAATTATTCAACATTTTATTTAATTCTAATTTTATTTAATACTCTGTTAATTAGAATTGAAATTTTTCTTTACAATTTTAGAAAAGAAAAAAAAATTAAATTAACTATTTTTATACATCATTTAGTTGATTAATTTTGCTGGACGAAAAATAGTTTATGAATCCATCTAAATAAGTGAATAATCTCATTTGTTATTGTATAAAATAGATTCATTACCACAATTTTATTTTAAAAAAGACCAATGAACCGGATCCGTCTACCAGAGAGATTTCAGAGTTTTTTCTAGATAAAAGACAAAATCAAATCAAATTATGATTAATATGAATGAATTAATTTTTTCTTTTTAAAAATAGGATATTAATATTTTAATTAAATGGAGAGGGAAATGAGAAAATTGAAATAAATCCAGATCCTCTCTCTCTCTCTATGCTGGTTGGTCTCCTTATTGATCCCAGCACCCTTCGGGGACAGGGATAATCTCGCGGATTTCCTTTTGTCGGGACAAGACGACCGACGAAGCCCTATCCTAAAAAGGACCAATCCGCCCTGTTCACGACCAAAAGGCTGACGGCTGTCGTCAGGGTGAACAGACAGGAAATTCTGTCCGTCTTTTGTTTATCCTAATGAGAAAGAAAGCATTTTGGCCGAATGAGCCGAGGAAGGAGACAGTCGGGGGTTAAAAGGAGATTGGTTAGAGAGACGACTATGATCTGACGCCGCTGTGTAGAGGGTGGGAGTGGGAGTGGGAGTGGGAGTGGGAGTGGGTTAAAAGAACGGACGACCAGAGGGTGAATCCAAAGACACAAAACAACGAATTAACGAGTAACAAAAACAAAAAACAAAATAAAAATAATTTGAAAAGTTTTTATACTTTTTCTTCTAATTAACAAAAATGAACATTTCTTTTACGTTCATTGATGATCTTTTTCATATAAAGTAAAAAAGAGTGATAGATGTAAAGAGGTATAAGTAGTATCATATACATAGCTTCCTATTTACTATAAAAGGCACACACACAATTTCCGAAAATTATATCTATATGTCAGAATAAATAATATAATAAATAAATATAAAAAAAATAAAAAAAAGATAAATAAAATCAAGAACTAACTATATTTTCATAATTTAATTTCAAAAAGAAAAGAAAAATTAACTATTAATTGAATATTAATATTAATATTAATGTTAAAATTTCTATGTAGTTTTCTAACAAGTTAAATTATACATATAAAAATGCCATCAAAAAAATATTTATGCTTTAATGAACAATAAACAATAAAATAATTAAATCAAAAAGTTTTCTTTAATATTTATTTATTTATTAGAATTTTATAAATAAAACTAACTAATTATTGTTTATTGAGTGATTTTTTTAACATTAATAATTTTAATTATAAGAATAAAAATTATAAATTACATTTGACATAATCATCTTTACATTATAATAAACGATTTTAATTCAAAAATATAAGATAATATTTTAAATTTTAATTATCAATCTATGTTTATTAATTAAGAAAATTTACTTTACTTTTATCAGAAACACATTCTTAGTAAATGAAATATTATTATTCGAAACTTCTTCTCAATGTCGATAAAATAAAGATATGAAATAAGGAATTTATTCTCTCCCTCACACATACACATTTACTTGCCGCCATAACGTTCTTTATGAAAAATGAATCTCATTTCGATCAGATAATGTCTAGAAATATGTATTATTACTTTTGTGGCCCTTTTAATTTTTAACTAGCATACTTAAACAGTTCCAGTTGAAATAAGAAAGAAAAAGAAATAAAAAGCAAAACAATGTCACCATGTATTAATATATTTACATTTTAAATTTTCAAACAAATTCTTTTTAATAGGAGAGTGGATATGGATATAAATAGTTTAGTTCTAGAATATATAATGATAATAGATTTTTTTTTTTTTTAAGAAATTGTTTGAATGAGAATGGATCATAAAATTAATAAGATGCAGATTGACTTATTCGATGGAGGGTGGAGGGAGAATTTGCAATTTCAAGAGGATAAACTATAAGGTCCTAAGGATTTATATCCTTGAAGGTTTTTGAAAGGGACTATGGGTGGAGGGGGGAGGGAAGGAATGAAAATAAGATTTGTCGATTTAAGATAGATAGCAAATAAAGCACTGGGCAAATAAAGAATAACTTTCAGGAAGAATTTTTTTAAATAAGTGTAATTTATTTTTGAGAAAAATGAATAAATGCCAAAATTTGAAATAATTAAAATTTATAAAACATTACTAAATTGTTTTTCCAAAAGAGAATAATACAATAAGATTCAAATAGAATACATTTTTAATTTCAAATAATTGAAATATTAGTCTCAATAATAAAATTGTAACTCAATTATTGATATTACTTAAATTATTATTAAGTACTAAGTAAAATTATTAAAAATAATTTAAATTGAAGATATTAAAATTTTAAATTAAAGAAAGAGATCAAACCTCTATATTCACTTTATATTTAATGTAAGAGATTTAAATCTAAAAAAATATTAGTTAAATATTTAAATAAGACTATAATATTACTAATTATTATAATAATAACATGATTATTATTTAAAAAACAACATATAATAAAAAAAAATGATTTTATTTAATTCGTAAACTATTAATTAAGTAATTGATTTTGGATTAATGCAAATGTATCATTTAATAAAAAAAAGATCAATTTTTTCTTAAATTAAGAATTCATATTTTTATCACAAATTTTATTAACATAATCATAAAAGATCATACGAGTAAAGCTTCAAATGAATAAAAAGAACACTAAAATAAATAAGCGGGAGTGTCCTCCCCTAGACTTTCCCGCATATAAATAGGTATAAAGAGTTGTGAATGAATATTTAGAATGTAATAAAGTGCTACTTCCGGTTAACTGATATTTTAAATGTAAAAAAAAACAGATATGGATATAATATAAATATTTTTAATTTTATTTTATTTATAATATATAAGGGCTGGCTGTGACGTCATGAAGTGCTGGGTGACGTCATATAATTTTAAATTAAGAAAAAACTAATGAAGATGATTTTTCTCGAGGATAAAACCAATACAAAGTGGAGATATGCCTTCACGTGAAATTTGATATGAAAATAACCCTTCACTTCCTCTCTTCGATCGGCAATACTAGCACTTCCGGTTTCCGGATTTGCACCAAAAGTTAATCCATTCATCATACTGATGCATTAAGTAAATATACCAAATTTCATCAAAATCCGTTGAGCCGTTCAAGCTGTACACATCTCTACGGACACACAGCGGACGGACGGACAGACATCATGCTAAAAATACTTTTTTCTGTTAAGAAAATGCATGATTCGTGGAGATATGTACCTAAAAATATCCACAGGTGAAATTTGGTGTGAAAACAATACCTCCCTTACTATCGTCGGTCGGTAAAAAAGGAAACGCTACTTGTATAGGTAAAATGTTACTTCCGGTAGTCAGATCATGATGAAATTTGGTATCTGAATTTTTTTCATATTTATAAATCTATATACAAAATATGAAGCAAATATCTCGAAGCAAACTGGTACTTTACTTGAAAGGTAAACGCAACCATTGTAGGTAAAGTACCACTTCCGGTTAACCGATTTTGACGAAATTTTGATAGAAATCTACAAACTGTGAATAATATCGGTGTACCAAATTTCGAAGTCCTAGCTTGATTAGTTTTTGAGTAAATTTGCTCACAGACATTACATACATACATACATACATACACACACACAGACATAATTCGAAAAATGGTATTTTCCGACTCAGGGAGGTCTAAAACGTCAAGATCTATCAAAATCTCGAAGTCGAAATTTTTGACGATTCCAATACTTCCCTTATACGAAGTATGCGGGAAAGTAAAAAGATAAGAAATAGAAATGTTTGATAAAGTATAGATTGTTTTTAAGATGAAAATTTAATTATTTAATTTGACCAAAAAAGGATTTCGTGTATATAATGGATCTATTCATTTTTTAAAACATAATTTAATCCTAAAAATAATTAATAGCAATCAGTTGATTTTGATTTTGAAATTTCCTATCTTGACATACTCAGCCGTAATAGTAAAGTTTTAAAACATACCTTTGCATATAAAAGGAAAAAAAAAGGTTTTGATTTATTCATTTAAACAGTGAGTGAGTGATTCAATGTGAATTCTAGAAGATTAAAATACAATGAGAGGAATAATCAATATATAGACAGATTTAACAGACTCAATCGAGCTTTTTTTGTGGAAAAGTTATAGGTTTTCCTGGTAACAAATTTTCCTCATGCAGTATAACGTATTGATCAGGATTTGTTTCATTAATAACATAATTTAACACGTTTAGCATCGGTAGATTAAAAAAATAAATAAATAAATAAATAAATACATTAAACAAAAAAAGTAGCTATTTAAATAAAACAAATGTAATGAAATATGTTCAAAAACATGATTGTCCTATAAGTCTCTTTATATATATATATATATATATATTATTGATTTCAGTTGGAATCCTCACCATCCCCTGCTACCTTTACATTTACCGATTTTACCAATCGACTCTTTTATTTACTGCAAAAACACCTCTATTTTTCCTCTCAGCGTTGCTGCCACCTTTCGACCCCAATTTACTAGATTATTTATTCTTATCTATTGGAATAATTTATATCATAATATCTCTTTAAATCATATTTATTTATTTATTCCAGAAAGAAAATAAAAATTATAAAAATAATATCTCACGATCCGATTCATATAATATATTCGTAGATATCAATCATAACTTGAACTGTTTTATTATACTATTTTTTTAGTGGGATATACTTCTATTAGTACTATTATTTTATTATAAATATAATAAGAATTAGATAAACAAATTCCATATTTCTGAAAATGGATCAATCTATTCATTAGAAAAGTTTTAATAAAGTTTTTATCAAACATTAGGACATTTAATGAGAAAGTGAACGTAATATTACGTTTTGTATAATTTTTGAAGTACAAAAATATTTATTAGTTCTAGACTAAATCGGAAATTTAGTAATAACATTAGCAAATAAGTTATCCTATTACTCAGAATCGGATATATTTAACAACACTCAACTAATCAGTTACATTTAAAGTCTTATACTATATATATATGCCTTACTAAAATCCAAAACATAATTGTAATGACTATTATTATATATAATATATCTAAAATTAAAAATCATAGTTCTCAAAGAACTACTCTACTCTTTACTTTTTTTGATAAATCAGTTAAAGATCTGAAATTTTATATGTTTCTTAACTAGAATACAAATTTAATGATCAAATATACATTTAGTTTGTTGATTGTTGTTAGAAATTAGAAATTGATCGATTAAGATTCATTCTTGAAAATAATAATCAATCTCTTGAATTTAATTTCGTCACCCTTTCATAAATACATATTCAGTCAGTTCGCAGTTTATTATATAAAGAGCTATATACTTGTTAGATCCGCCTATTGGATAAACTCTTGTTTTGTAATTGCACTTTGAGTTCCATGTAGTCACGTAGATCGTGTCCCGCACGATATATGTATACACAAAATTCATATCATCTAATTTTGTCATTTTAACTCTATTAGAAATTTGCATAGTTCTAAATAAAATCAATACGTAGGTATATAAAATTTTACCAATTATTACAACATCATTTAAAATAATTATATTTAATAGAGTAATCAAATTAAAATTATTTTAAAAACATTCTTCAAATTCTAGTGGCAAGTAACTATTCAATCAATTTCCAATCATTTGAAATGGAAAAATAAAAAGTTAGTAGTCCGTCTCTTTCTAGATTAACAATTATTTTTTTTATTTTTTCATTTTTATGGATTTATTTTAAAAAAATAATAATAAAAAAAAATAAGCTCAAATAGAAAGGAAGTAAAATTTTAATACCTCACTTATTTATTTCGCCTTTTTACCGACCGACGATAGTAAGGGAAGTATTGTTTTCACACCAAATTTCAAATTTTACATATCTCAACGAATCATGCATTTACTTAACAGAAAAAAGTATTTTTAGAATGATGTCTGTCCGTCCGTCTGTCCACTGTGTGTCCGTATAGATGATGTGTACAGCTAGAACGGCTAAACGGATTTTGATGAAATTTGGTATATTTACTTAATGCATCAGTGGGATGAATTGATCAACTTTTGGTGTATATCCAGAAATCGGATGTGGTAGTATTAGCGATCGACGATAGGAAGGGAAGGGTTATTTTCACACCAAATTTCACATGAGGAGATTTTTTTACATATCTCCACAAATCATGCACTTTGTATTGGTTTTATCCTCGGAAAAATCTTCTTCATTAGTATTTCCTTAATTTAAACGTCACCCAGCCCTTAATGACGGCACAGCCAGCTCTTACTTATATATTCGAAATAAAATAAAATTAAAAATATTTATGTTATATGCCTATCTGTTTTTTATTAGATTAATAGATACATTTAATTATTTGAAATTGTTTCTGTAGCTGGAAATTAATTTCAAACGGTCGGTCGGTTATGAGCCTGGCCACACAGGTCAACTTATTTCAAATATTTTTGGCTTATTTATACTTATCAAAAAAAAAAAAAAAAAAAAAAATTATATCGATCAATATAATTTGTTCTAAAACTGTGAAAAATAATTTTAAAATGAAATTTGAAATATTTTTCTTTTTCTTTTTTGTTTTAATTTGGAATAAATGATTAGTAAATCATTAATTTAAATGTATTGTATTGATTTTGATAATATAACAATTATAATGAATAAACAATTATAATAATAACAATAATAATAATAAAATTGGAATATCCAAGGACTTTAGAAAAGTTACCTTTTGACATTTTAAAATGTTTTAAGGTAACCAATGAAAAATCAATCAATTATTGATTAAAATTAAAATATTATTAGTATTTTCGTTTTACTAGTTTCTTTTTTATTAAGGTTTCCAACTTTTTCAGTAAAAATATTTTATATACTACTTTTACATTAAAGGGACTATTGCATTTTTAGTTTACTGGGATTTAAGTCTATTTCGACTATTCAAAGCGTTTTGTACTTTGACATATTTTACAATCAGAATTAAATTTTTGAGTAAAGATTTATTAGATACCATACATATTGTTTTACACTATATTAGACCATGAAGTAATAAACTTTCAATGTTAATAAGATATTTGAAAAATAAAACAAACTTGTTAATTACCCATTTAATTTGGTTTCCTTGTTTGGGCAGGCCAGTTCCTCCTCCTCACTATAAGAGTCAAATGAGAACTAAAAACCTCACTTTGTTCTTACAATATGAATTCTCGCAGATTTATATTATAATTCAATTGGTTCTTTTTAATTTCTTTGCTTCGAAATAAGGTTCATTTTATTTTTAAAAAATAATAAATAAGTTGACCTGTGGCCAGGTCCGAACCGACCGATGGTTTGAAATAAATTAATTTCCAGCTACAGAAACAATTTCAAATAATTAAATGTATCTATTAATCTAATAAAAAACAGATAGGCATATAACATAAATATTTTTAATTTTATTTTATTTATAATATATATGTAAGACCAGGCTGTGACGTCATGAATGGCTGGATGACGTCATATAATTTTAATTAAGAAAAAACTAATAAAGATGATTTTTCTCGAGTATAAAACCAATGCAAAGAGAATGATATGATGATATGTAAAAAATCTTCTCATGTGAAATTTGGTATGAAAATAACCCTTCCCTTCCTATCGTCGATCGCTAATACTACCACTTCCGGTTTCCGGATTTGCACCAAAAGTTGATCAATTCATCATACTGATACATTAAGTAAATATACCAAATTTCATCAAAATCCGTTCAGCTGTTCAGGCTGTACACATCTATACGGACAGACGGAGGGACGGACGGACGGACAGACATCATGCTAAAAATACTTTTTTCTGTTTAGAAAATGCATGATTCGTGGAGATATGTAAAAATCTCCACATGTGAAATTTGGTGTGAAAACAATACCTCCCTTACTATCGTCGGTCGGTAAAAATAATAAAAATGGATTTTCTATAGAATTGGAAAGGATGGATCGTGTGTGAGAAGATTTAAGTACATCATATACATATTTTTAGTATTATAATTTCTCTCTATATAATATAATATCTTTATTTACTAACTAAATATTTATTTAATTATTTTGCTATGGTGTTTTATGCATAAAATAAATTTTGGACTTGATCATCATACAATGGGATTTTAGTGTTTTAGAATCGAAGGCATTATATAAAATAATGAGCAATTCATGATAAATGTGGTAGGTATATATTATGAATTTTGGTATTTTTGTCGATATTTGAAGGACGACATGTTTTAATCTAAATTGCAACTAAAATTTGAATACTTTTCCTATTATCTAAGAACTACTTTAGAAAATAATCTTAAAAAAAAGTATATTTTGTAAAAGTGGAGCGTGAAAGAAAATTGCATTTGTCCCTTGGCACTCGTCAACCAACGAGCAGCATATTTCGCAACCACTCCGCAACACAAACGCCCCCCCCCCCCATCATCATCACCCCTTCCAGTTTTCAACCCTTGACTTGCGTATTCAATTATCTATATATTATCTACATTTGTTATTGGTACTTAATCTTTTTTTTTGTTTGTTTTGATTTATGTTTTAACGAAAAATTAATATTATTTTGGAATCATCTCCTTGGACTTCTCCACTTCTCCCTTTTATAGATGTTTGAGTATGTGTGTGAGGGCTGGGATATGATTTACCCCACCAACTTGTTGCCTTTTTGATTAAGAGAGGTTATGAAATTGCAGAAGGAGTGTGAGCATTACTTCTTGGCCCTCTTTTTAGCCTCTTCTTTGACTTCATACCATACTCCTCGGTTTTTCTTTTTCATCCTATTTTTTTTTTTTTTTTTTGTTCCTTTCTTTATGATATTTCACTTGATTTTTACTTTCATTAGCATATTAAGGCGGAAGAAAGAGAATAAAAAAAATGCCTATTGGGTGGATGTATTTTGTTCATTTCTCAAGTTTCTCTCTCTTTTTTTTTATTTTTAATCAAACACGAAAATGATTATTAGTCCCGTGACAAATGACGTCGCCATCTCTCGCCCAATGATGATGATTATGATATTCCGCTCCTCTTTTTGTTCCCAAGACGAAAATTCTTGAGGTAATGTTTCATCTTTGAGATAAATCCACCACCCCGTTTCATCCCTCCTTCCCCCTCCTCAAAGCCCACCGACACCTCCTAGAAAGCTGCCCTGCGGTGCGCATTTCTATTGATCGTTACATTCAACTCACACCAAAACCTCCCCATGCAATGAATATTTATAAGTGAAAATGATTTTAATTTATAGAAAGCAATGAGGTTAAAACACGGTTTGGTTGCCAGAACTTTTCTCTTCTTCTCTTCCCCTATTTTGATTGAAATTTAAAAGAACAAAAGAACGAAGTATGAGGTATAAGTAAAGCTCGAATAAATTAATATTTTATGTTTCAATCAAATAATGTTAAACTATATTTAATAAGTTACATAAAATTATAATCTTTAAACTGTTTTTAATATAAAATTATTGAAGAATAGAATTTAATCTTTTATTTAAAAAAAAAATCATATGTAAAATGGAATTAAAAATTAAATTAAATCGTTAGAAATTAAAAAAAATTAAACAACACGTTTAACAAAAAAAAAAAAACAAAAAAAACAAAAAAAACTTGATTATATTTGTAATTTGATACTGAATAGTTAAAAGATTTGATGGTTATATGTGATTATATCAGAATTATGTAAAACCAACCACAAAATATTATATTTTAGTGTTTTAATTTTCAAACGTTGCCAATGCAAAGGCACGTATTGCGATCCAGATTAAAAAAACAATTATGAGATTTTACTAAATCTTTACCTTTTAAGCTCTAAAATATCAATTTATGATATTTTTACCATTAAATTTTAATTTTATAAAATTGATTTATTTTACTAAATAGCACCAAAAATTACTAATATGATGAATATCTACAATTAATTATAACTTTAAAGTTATAACTTTATAATATATTCAGCATACAATCAATCAAATCAATCAAATTTTTCAATGGCAAAAATTTATTATTAAAATCCAATTAAATCTGCCTGAACATTTATAAATTTACAAAGAAAAAATGATTTCATACAAATATTCCAAATTATTTAAATATTAAATGTATATTATAGGTATAATATTGTATATATTTACAATAGATAGCACAATTATCTTCATATTAGAGTATATATGTTGGTATATTATGAACAATTACGATTTATATTTATTACAAAACAATTTAATATATATATAATTAAATAAAATTTCATTGGCAAAAGAGGGAATGAAAAGAGAGAAATGGAGAAAAAAATTCGTTGCTAAATTGTCATTTAAATTCTATTCATATTAATAAGCTATTAATTTTATGCCCTTTTCATTTTGAATACGATTTATTTCATATATTTATAATATGCTATTTAAATAAAGCAATATATATATATATATATATATATATATTAATAAAAGCTTATGGGTGGATATTATTTAAAATTATCGAATGAATTGCTTAATTAATTCCTAAATAATATACTCGAGTGGACAATCAATATTTGGTAATATGGCAATACTTAATCCTTTAAATTATATACCGATTCAACCCTACTATTGCTTTAACCACAAGTATTAAATACCTTTAAATTTATATATATCCGTTAATATAGTTTCATAAATTGGTAAAATGGATTGGATATCATTTGAATTTAAGATTCCCTAAATGCCATTGACAAAGATTTGTGATTATAACAAGAATATAATTTAGAAATTTTTTTTTTTTTTTTTTAGAAATGAAATTGTATCCGCTTGATACATCTAATAACGGCTTGTAAAGCATAAATAATTAAAAGAAAACTATTGTTCCTGAAAATCGAAACTGGAATTAAATGGAATGGAATGAATCCTTAATATCTATTTAATTTTGCTCGAAGGGCTAAAAAGAGTGATTAATAAAAATACGATAGATACCTCTTCACTTCTATCGTATTTTGAAAATTGGGTGGACTGTATAAAAAGGTCTTTTTAAGATATTAAAAATGCGGGATAGATAAAAGATCGCTAAATAAAAACTGTAATCAAATTTTAATGATATTTTAATAACAAATTTATTTAAGTGTAAAAAGATTAATTATATTTGGAAGAATCTAAATATATATAACAACTTAAATCTAAAATTTAATATAATTCAAAGGTGGGAATAAGTGCACTTATCTGTTTGACCACGGGGATTGGGAAAGGGAATTCGCCGTCTCGCGTGTCTTGGATGATCGTCCTGCTGCAGATTGATTGCCAATTGATCCAGATATCAATTAGCTTTGGAAACCCTTCGAGTTTTCAACGGATTAACTGGACCCCAACGGATCCAACGTGGCAGAAATGGTCCCCCTAAGGAACCAATGGGTTAGCCCTCTCGGAACAAACTCGGGAGCACAGGGCCGGCAGCTGAAGTGACGATCCCAAATTGCACCGCTTTTAAGTTGTAAATTTGAACGGGCCAAATGCGAGTGAAGCCAACAGGCGGCGGCGGACGGGCCGAAAGACGGCAGGCAAAGAGGCAATGGCGGCAAAACAATAAAAGGGGCCTTCAGAGCGTTCAGTCCCCTTTCTATATGGTGATAAGGGTGGGGAATGTCACTCATTAGGGGTGGTAAAGGAGGGAGGTGGTCAAACTTATTAATTTATTAAAATAAAAATAAAATATTTAAAATTATAAATGAAATTAACTCCATAATTACTTAACACTAAGATTTAGAATTACTTCTATTTAATTAATATATAAACATAGTCAGAGAGCGGTAATTCAAATTAATTTGAATTTAGGTTCCATGCGGAACCAGAAATTAATATTTGAGAAAAATAAAATATGAATAGTATAATTAGCATTGAAAATTGAATGGATTTTTTATTTATTTAATAATAAAAGACAATTGAATTGTTGAGGGTAAAATAATCCGTGCTTTAGATAAAATCATAAATATTTAAATATATTCCGGATTATATTATATATTCATTAAAGTTCTAAGAAATTATTCGTTTAAATTAGAGTTTGTAAGTGTCATAGACGTATTGTAAATATAAGTATTATCTTATTGTCTAATAACACTAGAGATTGTTCTTTCAAGATTTATAATCTTGCTAGAAAAGATAATCGCAATTTGATAAATGTTTAATAATTAATCGAGCGAAATTGAAAATATTTTTCATTTATTATAATATAAATATTATACATCTATTAAGAAAAGTGAAAGTGTATTATTTTAATGATTTTTATAATCTAATAATAATTTTAGTATATAATATTTATAATATTTATTAATTTACATATTTTTATATATTATTTTTTAATAGATAATTTTTATTAAAATTTATTGTGTAATCAAAATTCAATTGAAAATTGTTTCTAAGTGAGATGAGTGGATTTTTCAAATACATTAATAAGAGGGGATACAGGGGTGGAAGGGTGGCTTCATCCCCACGCCACATTGCATGTAGAATATTAGGCAGAATCAAGGTGTATGAAAGTAAGATATGAGGGGTGGGGATAAGAGGGTTTTTGAGCACAATCCAAAGAAGTGGGCGGACGACCTTTTCCTTGACCTCAACTGACCTCCAACGACCGACCGACTCTCGAAAATTATAAATTAAAAAAATATATTATTTTTATTATTAGTTTGTTTTTTTTCATTTACAAATGTTATATCAAGTATGAAGTGGTGAAAAGAGAGTAAAAATTTCAATATCGAATGATATTCAATGATCAAATTGAATTTAAAGAGATATTAAAAATTCCATTAATAATAATTAAGTAACAAGAAAATGTTACCAAAAGAATGAATAAAATATGGGAAAGGATTAATAATAAGAGGAGATATTAAAAATATTTCTTTTTTCGATATTAATGATTTTTATATCTCTGTTACTTTTAATTGCTCCCAAAAATCTCTACTCTTTTATCTTTCTATTTAAAAAAAAAAAATATCAAATGCATTTAAATATGGAATTTTTATATTGTATCTTGAATTTATTATTCCAAGAAAAAAACATTGAAAATATTTATGTTATTATATAAATATATATACTAGTATAATAAATAAAACTCAATTCTTTCTTTACAAAAAATTGAACTTATATCTAATATTCTATTTGATGATCTTTTGTCATCTTTCGGGTAACTTCATAATCCTCGCTCATATAAGTCCTTAACAGCAAATTTGTGTGTATCTTCACCACCAGAATCCAAAAGTAACTTTATAATTTTTCTTGTCTGTCTGTCTGTATGACGTCCGGAAAATTTTGACATTATACTGTCGTTATACGTGGACTGGGATTAACTTATAAGTTATTTCAAATCTTTGGAGAATATCCATACAGATTCAGTCCAAATCGGACTACATCAGATAAAATCTATTCTCGAACATTCAATATTTCTGTACGCCAAATATTATGACTCCATTTAAATCGTGTTTAAATTCAAAAAAAAAAAAAAAACTATTTGAATTTATCTAAATTTATATGGTTGTTTGTGATTAAATGAGTTAAAAAAGGGCCAGAAGCGAAGAGTGCCAGAGGGGGTCTAAGCAGCTAGATTATATTAAAAATTAATTCCAATATATGTATAATCACAACATTCATGTAGCTATAGGCTGACACTTCTGAAGGTCAACTTAATACCAATTGACTGATGTCAGCATAAGAGCCCCTGGGAGTAGGCAAACTGCACCACTTGGTACTAATTTTAAACGTAAAATGTTTTATTACTATGTATAATACAATATACAAATTATTGCCACTTATAAATTTGTAACATTTGGTGGACTTCAATCTATAATTTTTCTATTCTTAGAATATATTAAATATAATTTAATTTTATTATTAAGAAAGAAGAAGAAAGAGATGCAGGTAAGAGAGAAATAAATTAAAAATATTTTTTTAAATCCCCCTTTCCGATATCCTTTAAAAAACGGGGTCATAATTACAATACACAACTCTACCCCTATCAAATCTTAACCTTCTCATACATTTTTGTTGATTTATAGTATATATTTTTAACATTTTTATTATATTTAATAATAACTCACCTTTAGGATATTCCATTGAAGTTGAAGAAATAAATGATATATGTGTAGAAAAATATATTACCTGAAATAAAAAAAAACGATTTTGTAAGAGATATATCATCAATTTTGTATTGTATATTATATAATTCAAAAATTAAATAATTTAAAAAGATATACATTTTGAAAGAAAAAAATTTTTTCTTGAAATTCATTATGAACAAATTAACAACACTTGCAAATTTATTAGTCATAATGGGGCAGTAAAGGTAAGTGCACCAAAAATAACCCTTTAAGTAATCTCGCACTTTAATCATAAAAATTCAAACCTGTGTCTTCTTTAAAGAAAACAATTTTCCTGTTTCTGAGGTATAATATAAAAAAGAATTAGTTTATATTATACTAATTTTATCTACATTCTTAGAAAAACAAAACTATTATTTAATAAGTAGTAGTTATGTAGAAATATAGATAGAGAAATAAGGAGGAATTTAAAAGATTTAATAAAAAAAAAGGAAAATTCAGCATAAATTTAAAAATATAATTTTTATTTAGTTTCAAATCTAAAATGATATTTATAGGTCCTACTAGATATATATAATTTAAATTTAAATACAAATATATTTATTAATATGTAATTAAATATTTATTATTCAAAAGAAGAATGAATATTAATTTGTTAGTTTTTTGGTTTTATATATATATATATATATTGGTCACATTTTATAATGTTACTGTATGACCTATAATGGGAACTATGGAATCATAATCTCTTTAATTCAATTTTGTGCATTTTTTTTTATACGAAATAAATAAATAAATTTATTTTCAAATGAAATAAAACAATGAAATATTGATTTCTACACATCTGTTCATCCATTGTATCATATTAAAATTTATTTTATGTTATAATCTAGTTTAATGAAAATTCTCTTATATGAGAAATAATTAAATTCATTTTGTATCGGAGATACTCAGGCATAGTTCTTGCTACAAGAGAGTGTTCTCTACTTGAATGTATCTAATGACTTAATTTATCTTAACTTAATCTTCATGTCCCCTCTTTCAGGTAGCTGAAGACATATGAAGAGGGAGAGGTTTAGCTTAGGAGGGTTTCTATTACATGGAAGTCACTTCCAAAGACATTCATAATGGGCCTGTCATATTTTACCCCTATTATGTTTAATAGTTCACTAAAACGAAACTTTCAAAGGACTATTAACTTATTATAGTGAAGTATTACAGATAGATAGTCTCTAAATTTAATCATCATTGGAATTTTTTTTTTCATTCCTATATATTAGAAAGCATTTTGGTGTTCAGGTAGTTTTTTTATTAAAACGAATTATATTATACATCTTTGAAAATAAATAAATCGAGAGTTATTGAATTTTTTGAGTTTATCAGGGAAGATCTCGTGTCACTCCAAAAAGGAGAAAAATTAATCAGTATAATTGTAATGAATAATTTACTCTGTAAATTTTACCGTTATTTTATATGATGTATTTTTAATTATATTATATTATTATATATTAAATAACTTCACAATGTCAAAAAAATAAAAAAAAAATAGAAAATTGAAAAATATAGAAATCATATATATTGTTAAAAGACTTACTCTCTCCCCCCTCTATTTCTACATATCATTATGAATATATATTTAAGTATATATATATTTACATATATATATATATATATATAGAGTAAAGCAACTCCTAGCAGTCTTTAATTCATATCTGTGCAAATTGCGGAACAAGCTGTGTCATTATGTTTGCAGAACATAGATACTATGAGCATTTTGATGAATAATAAAAAATCATTTTCTCATGATATTTTCAATAAGTACTGATTTTTTAAAAAAAAATCCTAAAAAATACAGTTATTGGCCTAAGTATTCTATAGTGATTATACAACCATACAACAAACGATTACATAACCATAGTTAATAGCGCAATTTTTAAAATAAAAATCTGTTATTAAGTGTGTTTTAGTGATAGGGGGCCAATGACTGCCTCGGGGCCAAAGAATGTATACTTTACTCCCTATATATATATGTATATATATGTATATATATATATCGTTAAGAATCTATCGTTACGAATAAATTCATCTGGTCGTAACTCGACAATCGAGCAATCAGGCAACAGTAGGCAAGCAGCCAGACCGGGTAGATTCCAGAGTCAGGCTGGCCATGTCACGGGGTGGATTCCAGGGGGTGGCTAGACTGCCTGGCACTTGCGATTTATGGCCTACTCCGTGCGATCCGCGGATTAATTAAAGCAATTACCTAGAACCGTCTGGCCCTATCATTTACACCACCCCTTAGCCCAGCATGCACAGTGCCCTTTAACCATCATCCCCTCTCCTCAACCTCCTCAATTCTTCTATCTCTGTTTCGACCATCAACGCCGCATTTTTAATTGGCCAATTCACAGTTAATAAATAGAAACTCATCTATAACAGCTTTTTATTTTCTTCAACAAAAAAGTCTACCTCTTTATAACATTCGGATATTCAATTTTTTTTTGTTTGTCATCTTGTTTTTTTTTTTATCCAATGATATATAATCCGCCATTCAACTGAGGTAAGGACATAAATAAGCGGATAAATGTGTACCTATTTATGTCTATTGACCATTAAATCGTTAGTATTTATGTCATTTATGGTCTTTTATATTTATTAAAAAATTTCACTACTGAGTAGATGAATGATAACATGTTAAATGAAAGCTGGATGAGTGAATCTAAAGTAATAATTAAATTATATGAGTGAAATAATAGATACGTAAAGACGATTATTAAAATTCTAAGGAAATATTAAAATAAATAAAATGTATAAAGTTGAGATTATTTTATAATAAACTAATTAAAAAAAAATTAAATAATACTAAAAACTTTTACATTTGGAAGTGTGTGGGATTTAATTATACAATTTAAATGAAAAAGTATTTTTATTTTTTATATAAGTATTATTAATTCATGATTAAAATATAAATTTTGAATTGGGAGAAGCCTAGATTTTGATTCACAAATTACAATAGACGCACCAATAATAAACCAAAAATAGGAGAGTTTTCATTTAAAGATATTAGATACATATCTAATCTTATTATGCTAGCTAAAATTATATATATATATTGTATATGTATTTATATATGTATGTATATATATTTTTAAATGGGTTCTCAGAAACCGCTCGATCGATATTTTTGAAATTCACACCATAGATAGTATTTATAAAGAAAAATCAAGTTTCATTGATCACATCTCTAGGAAAAATCATCTTCATTAGTTTTTCCTTAATTTAAACGTCACCCAGCCCTTCATGACGTCCCAGCCAGCTCTTACTTATAAATAAAATAAAATTAAAAATATTTATGTTATATCCATATCTGTTTTTTATTGCATTAATAGATACATTTAAATTATTTGAAATTGTTTCCTAAAATGTTTCAAATTAATTAAAATAAATTGAATTTCATTTCAATATGAAAAAATATATAATATCAATGTATATATAATATAGGATCAATTATTTTATTTTATCAAGTATAAATTTGATATATTATATATATTATATATTTTTTCATATTGAAATGAAATTCAATTTATTTTAATTAATTTGAAACATTTTAGGAAACAAATTTTTAATGGGTCATTTTAACAATTGTAATAAATAATTAAAAAATTGTAAAATTTTAAAAATAAATAAAATAAATAAATTGTAAAATTTTAAAAATAAATTGTATAAATTCGTTAAAGGGTCGAGCGATAGCTCGGTGTCCTAAGTATATATTTTATATCAACAGGCCTACTTTTCTGTTTGTATGTTATTATTTGAATGGCGATTCGGTGAATCAGGTATTAATATTATCAGCCAAACCCAATAATAATGAATCATTTTTTTTTAACTTAATTACCGAGCCGAGGCTCGGGGTCCCGGTACTACATGTATACATATATATATAATATGATTAATGGAAAAATAATGATTAATTTAAAATAGCAGCTAGTTTTTTAAAACCAATTTTTCATGTCAAATTCTCACAAGTGACTTCAGTACATATTTATTCTTTAATTTAACTTTATTATATTTTTATATTTTTTGGTAGATTTTATAAATTTATATATTTGGTGTGATTTGAACCCAAGGTAAACTAGTTTGGTGTCGATTTTGCAAGTTGAGATGGGTATAACTGATTATGTTAATATTTATAAAATAATTCATTAAATTTTATC
The DNA here is from genome assembly GCA_963082975.1 of Labia minor. NCBI lineage: Eukaryota > Metazoa > Arthropoda > Insecta > Dermaptera > Spongiphoridae > Labia > Labia minor. Next base: position 64,178,127 of record OY720349.1, on the reverse strand, counting down.
AGAAATTATATGTTTAAAATTATTATTTATTTGAAAATGGAGAATAATAAATAATTAATTATTCTCAATAAGCTCATTCCAAATTTTAAAATTGGTAATGAAATATAACTTGATTAATTATTTAATTTTAGTTTATAAAAGATATTTTTTACTTTATTTCTTTTGATATATATATATATATATATATATATATATATATATATATATATATATATATATTCTTTTATCTGATTTTAAGAAAAAAAAAGTTGAAAGGTGGAAAAATGAATTGATGTTGCTCAAATCCAATTTCCAATTGACAAAAAAGCAAATTCAGTTAGTTCAATTCAATGTAATAGACATGATGACTAATAGATGATGATCCAACAGCCGAAGGCAAAATGGAAGGAGAGCCGATGCCTGAATCTTACGGCTTGTAATGACTTATTTTTCTCATTTTGCTTCCAGGTTTTAGAAGGAAAAAAAAAAATAACTAAGTTCTCGGGGGGTTGTGATAAGAGGTCAATTCATCTTTTGAAGGCAATCTGTCCGCCCTGTAGGAGTCCGTTCGATTAATCCCACCCAGTCACCTCCTCTGCCTACCGTCCGATTGCGATGTCTTGCCTGATAGGATACGAATGGCAGAGCGATTCGCACCCCCGCTGGCCTCCATTTACTTTCCACTTGCCAAACTAAAGCTGACATTTGTCTTCGCCAGTTGATTATAGACTTCCAATTATAGTGATATAGATATAGATCGAATTGAAAACTCAGAAAGAGGATTTTTAAAGAAAATTCATCGAGTAGTCGTAATTCTAGGTTTTACTTTAGTTTCTGATTGTTATCAAAATCAATTGAGCAAAATAAATACAACAAAAATCAAAAAGAAAAAAAAAACAGATTATTAAACGACATAATAAATAAAAATAAAAAATTTTGAAGTTTAAAATATATTAACGGAAAAAGAGAAGGTAATTATTATCGAAATTTTTTTTTTTTTGCTGTTATTTTGTTTGTGATGTTTTTATACTTTATTCCAGAGGCGTTGTAATGTAAAATATTTTTTAGGAGAAAAAGTAACTTTATATTTATTTATTTTTTTTTTATTATTAAGCTCAGAGTATAATGGATTTTTTATAAGTGAATACGTAAATAATTATTTATAAATAAAAATACATAAAAATATTTTACTATGAGAAAAGTAGTTCCAGGGTCTTCATTTATATAGGGGTTTTTTTAAACTATTTAGTGTGTAGTGGTTATTTTTTAAATCATAATATATCAAACCACAGAATTAGAATATAATAACTAATAAAACTATGTGGATGGGTGTAGATGAACTTACAACTCTGAGCCACCCTCACTTCTTTCAGGATTACTACAATATATTAATAGTAATTATTAAAAATGTGCTATTATTTAATAACCTTTAACATATAATTAATATATATATAAATAAAACTTTAATTGATCTAATAAAGGCAAATGGTTTAATATCTTACCCCTAAATTATCTAAATTGTAGCAGAATAAAAAGTATTTAGATAATATTTAGAGATCTGAATAAAATTATATTTTTTCTTTGTTTTATATACAAATGAAAAGATTATGCCTATTTATAAAAAAACAAAGGAGCAGTAAAAAGTAATTAAAACTATAGAAATTTTGTTGATTGAAGAAAACTATAGAACACAAGGACATTACATGGATGTTATTGATAATAATTTGAATAAAACTAAAATATGCATTATCCAAAAGTTAGTTGAAAACGAACAAATTCTGTTGTGAAATAAACAATTCAACCACTTCAAGGAGTAAATATTTATCGTATTTGCCTGAGTAAATAAAAGGTAAAAAAAAATAAGAAAATTATTTATCTCTCTTTTTTTTTACTGAACTTGAAAGTACTTTCAGTTTCTCTTCCACGCAATCTAATAATACTTTACCATCATTTTAATTTTGTCGTTCTATCCCTTTATTTACTTACTCACTATTATGTCTCCAAGTAACGGCCACATGAATAATTGTTACTAACAATTCATATGTAATTTTATTAATAAAGATAAATAAACCGTTTATATAAAAAGAGCTATGTGCAATTTCAATCTATAATTTTCCTACAGAAAATGTGATTATAATAAATTCACAACAGATTGGCGACGAGGTAAAACTATTATTTATTATCAAATATTCAGAAGAAAAAGAAAATATCAAATAAAATATAATATTCAAAAATTCCGTTGGATCAACAATAGCTCGTTTTTTTTCACGCATCCACAACATAAACAGGATAAGATAATTTAAACATAGAAATTGTAAGTATTAATTATATTTTATCAATATATCGAAATAAAAAAAAAAAAAAAAAAAAAAAAACATGAATAAAGAACAATTTGAAATATTTATGGAAGCCATGTCGAAGATGATGTTACGTGAGCCTACTTCACAAATTACACACATTCCAGCTTTTGATGCTTTTGACTTATCAAAAGAAAGCTTTAAAAATTATAAACAAGGGTTTGAAAATTATTTATCCATGCACTCAATCAATGTAAAAACAGATGATCAGGCTGCTAAAATTTTATTAAATTCGATCGGTCGCTCAAACCACAATCACTGGCTGCATTAGTTGCACCAAGAATTCCATCAACATTGTCATACGATGAACTAATTATATTATTACAAAATCACTTAGCACCAAAGAAAAATGTACTAGTATTTCAACATATATTCTTGTCAAAATGCCAAACTGACCAACAATCTATTGCTGATTACGACGGGACATAGCAGAATGTGAATTTAATGTAGAATGCACATGTAAAAAAATTGTTTCTGCAGCAGACTTATTCCTTAGAACTCAATTCATAAGAGGTATTAAAGATGATCAAATTAAGGCAATGTTAATTAAGTCAAAAACTACAGTTTTTGAAGAGATAGTAAAGGAAGCTATTGCTCAAGAGGTTTCTAAGTCAGATACACAAGAACTATCGAAAAATATTACACAACTTAATCAACAAATTAATAAAGTTTCAAAATTTTCAGCAGATAAAAGAAAAGCAAAAAGTAGCGACTTAAAACAAGGACATTTAGATTCCAGATCTAATGAAAATACAAACTCATCAAAACAACGATCATTATCAAGAGGGCGAACAACTGATTATAAATACAACTTGGATTATAAAAAATTAGGAATAAATAACATATGCCTGAGGTGTGGAAGAAATAATCATCGATCAAACGAATGTCGAATCCAAAAACATAAATTATATTGCGAGTCATGTTCAAATAAAGGTCATGTTTCTAAGGTATGTATCAAAACTCTTATCTCTGATTCGAAAAATAAGACATTTAAAATCGGTTATTCGAATTCACCAGTCAAACAAATTCAAAATGATAATTTCAAACAATTCGGAATTCATCAAATAGTCAACTTACATTCTATCAACCATATTCAAAAAGATACAAAAAAATTTCATGTCACTTTAAAAATAGAAAATTATTTACAAAAATTCGAAATAGACACGGGTGCAGGCTACACTCTAGTTCCTCAATCAATTTTCAAAAAAATGAACATAAATAAGAAACTTAAAACAACAAAACTTGTATTCAGATCATATACTGGAAACATATTTTACCCTATTGGAAAAACGTACGTGAAAGTACAATATAAAAATAAAATATCAAATGAAGAAATGTATATATTACCTGTCGGGTTTGACCCATTATTAGGCCGTGAATGGCTAAGACATCTAAAATTAAATCTTGAACAAATAGACAAGGAAGAGAATAACATAGAATCAATCGATGAAAATAAAAATTTAACCATGGGAAATGAAAATATTCCAATCTATCAAAAAGTACGGAAAATTTTATTCAGATATAGGGCAACTCCTCTAGCAAATGGAAAATCTCCGTCAGAATTATACTTGAAAAGGAAAATCCGAATTAGACTAGATGCCATTAAACCGAACGTTATAAGTAGAAATAATCAACAAGTTCTTCCAAGGACTAGAGAGATGTTAGAAGGGGAGAGAGTTCTGGCATCATTTTACATCAACAATCAAACAGTATGGAAACCAGGAGTGGTGGAAAGGAAACTAGGAAAATTACATTATATTGTTAAATTGGACGAAGGGAGAAAACTAAAACGACACATAAACCAGCTAAAGAAGACAGAAATTAAGAAGACTGTAACCTTTGATGATGAAATAAAACCAAATGGTATCGAAGAAAAACATTTGCAAATACCTATATATACAAAAAACAATCAAGAACCTATTACAAATGAAACAATCCAACAACCTCCAGTGAGATCAAGACCGGTGAGAGTGAGAAAACCACCCAGTTATTTAAAAGACTATATTTGATTTTTTTATTATTCTTAATATGTTTTTTTTGTAATCAACATGATTATTTGTTTATTCTCTGTTTAAAACAATTTAATTTAAATATTTCCCAATCAAACTAATTAAATATGTTCTAATCAAAGTAGGGGAGAATATTATGTCTCCAAGTAACGGCCACATGAATAATTGTTACTAACAATTCATATGTAATTTTATTAATAAAGATAAATAAACCGTTTATATAAAAAGAGCTATGTGCAATTTCAATCTATAATTTTCCTACAGAAAATGTGATTATAATAAATTCACAACACTCACCAAAAAGATGATTTATCCATCTTTCTTTACCAATTTCACACCCTGATTATTATGATTTAAATTTTGTTTACAATTTATAAATAAACAAACATAAGAGTAACGTATAAGTATAAACTACATATTTTGTAAGTGACTTGCAAACTCTTTTATTAGATAATATTAAATATAATCTATTAAAAAGAACTAGTATACACGAATATTTGAAATTTCTACTAAACTCAATAAATAATTTTCAAAATAAATATTTCAATAAACTCAATTATTATATACCCAATAATTTAATTTTACAAAAATAACCACAATCTATGGTTGTATCAATATTATTTAACGATAATTAATTCATATATAATAAAAATATTAAATCAGTGATTCCCAAAGTTGGCGCTACCGCCCCCTCGTGGGCGCTGGATCCAGGGGGGCGGTAACGGCCACAGCTGCATTTAGAGAAAATTACTTGTACGGGGTGGCGCTGATGGATCGGGTGGTTTTAAACTACTTGTCAAAGATATTGGATTGAAATAAAGTGCAAAACGTGTAGTTACAATGGAAGTTTATTAACAAAAAATTAGTAAAGTTAGTTTTTAAAAATTACATCCATCACAAATGCCCTCCTTCTCGAGTGACGCATTCTTCTCCTTAACGTTCCGCATTGCCCTCTCAAGCACATCACCAGAAATTGATTTCGTTGTGAATTGCTGCCTTCAACTCCTGAATGGTCCGGAGTTTGTTCATGTAGACCCTTGCTTTTGCTTTTAAATAGCCACATAAGAAAAAGTCAGTTACCGTGAGGCCCGGTGAGTGAGGGGGCCAATGGAATCAGCGTTATGTGAACATGATTGAAGAATTTCTCCTCCCGCAACTTGAAGAGAACAATTACAACAACATAGACAATATGTGGTTCCAAAAAGACGGGGCAACTGCACAATTCCGCTAGGATATCTCCGCTCTGTTCCCTGGACGTTTGATTTCCCGTAAAGGATGTAATTTTTAAAAACTAACTTTACTAATTTTTTGTTAATAAACTTCCATTGTAACTACACGTTTTGCACTTTATTTCAATCCAATATCTTTAAAATTGTCACTTTGACAAGTAATTTAAAACCTCCCGATCCATCTCCCCCACCCTGTTTATTACTTTTCTATTCTGAGATCAATAAATAGATACATAAATTCAATGTTTCTAATTTATTAACCCCTTTATTTATAATATTCTGCAAATAGGTACATTTATATTTCTGTTTAATTGTTATTAAAATTAAAAAAATGTTAATTTCCAAGGGGGCTGTGAGTAAATTATTTTCTGGAAAGGGGGCGCTTGGTCAAATAAGTTTGGGAACCACTATATTAAATCAAAAGAAAATAATAGTTTTCAGTTAATATTAATTTAAATATTTATACAATTATGATTTGAATAGTTTTGAAAATTTAAGTTTGAGATAATATATTTGAAATAATTAAATAAAGCTTTATTTTTGTATCAGTTTTCTATTATGAATAGATATAATATAATAAATTATAAATAATTATAAATTATAAATATAGATATAATAGTTATATAGATTTTATTCATAAAATGCCAAATGTAGTTCGTGTTCTTTTATATCCATTCCAAAATAAACTCAGATTCCCTTTATCCTTATAATAATAGACATATTAAATTCCCCTCTCAATTGGCTTATCAGTACAAATAATCATTCAACCTTTTAATATATAAATACTATATTATAATCAGGTAACAAAAAGAGCTTATTAAATCAAGCAGATGATGCGTATTGTCAATAAATGTAGAATATGGAAATGAAAGAGACTGAATTTGAAGGCACCCTCTCTTTGGACTATCCCTTTTACATGCACCCCTTGTCTATCTATAGATGAGATAAACGCATCAACCATTCAAGGTAGAAATAGGGTAGATAGAGGGTTTCGCGCTTTTGAAATAATAGAGAGAAATTTTGACCTAAAGTCAACAGATGGACACATTTCTTTCTTTATTTTTATTATTTGGATCGTATAAATATATATACAAGAGTGTGTTAGTATGAGTGTTCATATAGAGTTATATATAATTCAAACAGATCTCTCCTTTTCTTTCCTTTTTTTTTTAATTTTTTTTTTTTTTCCTTTCTCTTTTTCTCCTCTACATCATCATCCTCATCATCATCATTTATTTTTCCCCTACCCATTGATTCTTACATCCAACCCACATATACACGTACCCATCCACCAACAATCAACCTCCCCCAGCACAAGTCCAAATGTCACGCCCGACGCATTGAACCAAAAAGTAATGCACTTACCGTATCCCCTCCGCCCTAACGATCACGTTCAACCAAAACAGACTGCGTCGACTATTGGGTTCCGGTGATCGAATTGAAAAGACCCAACAGAATAATATATTAAACCGCGTAAAATTATATATATGTACATAAATATATATATATATACATAGATAGATCTGTTTGAATATATATTTATATATATATATATCACACATATTCTAATTAATCTACAAAATATATATATATTTTTTTAATTGTAATTTTTAAAATTAGAATAAAAAAATGTTTTTTTTTTTAATCGAATGAAATTTGACGAGAAACCATATTTTATAAAAATTAATAAAATGATATTCGATTGAAGAAGTTTTGAAGTTGGTTTTGAAGTACAAACCAAACAAAACTTAAGTTTTCAATTTATTTCATAAAAGATTGGGTCAGGAATAAGCTAACAATTTATTATTTTTATAATTTTATTAACTCTTCAAATATAATATCTATATGTATTTCTCTTACGTATTTCAAAGTTTCTTGAGTATCTTTCTTATGAAGTAGATAAATTGTTTTGTCATTTTTTTTTGTTCATAGATAAGGTAACGTCCCGCCTCAAGGTTCAAGAACTAACTATCCAAGTTATAAGTAAAAATCAATCATTTTTATATAAACGATTTATCATTTTGTAATATATATATATATATGAACACATTCTAAAATTTTAATAATATAAATAGTCAAAAATATTTTAGCATGATAATATACCAATGATAAGTATTATTTCCTATTGTGAGTATTTTCATTTTAAATAAAATTACTGGCAGAAATATTAGATTTATAATGATTATGATTAAAGTTATATTTAATCACAAGTTAAGGGAATTTACTTTAAAGATAAATTAATTGAATAAAAGGAATCAAATATATACTATACAAAACATACCTTTTTAAAATTATATTTTTTTTAGTGATTAATGTGAAAAAATTACTATCATTATAAGCAATTGGTCCAATTTTACCCAATAAACTATAGTTTATAGTTTGCGAAAATATATAAGTTATTTAAAAAATGTGAGCTTAATTGGACACACTGCTAGACAAACTATATATATATACTTTACATAATCTTGAAAAGTTTAGATTATATAATTTTGATAATATAAAAAAAATGTGTAGTCTTAAAAAGCAAAAATACTACGAGTATTACAACTTTATTAAAATAATTGATTTTATTGATTAAAAGGGGGGGGGGTGAATGAAAAAATATGAGATTGCTGAAATTTGAAAACTAGATTATTTTCTCGGTTGTTAATAAAAAAAAAAGATGTGTTGAGTAGATTGGAGTAGGTACAGAAAAGACGGGACATCAATTTTGAAAGATTCGCACTCACATTTGCATCACTAATAAGAATTAGCAGCAATGTCGACGACAGAGAAGAGAAGGGGAGCATGGCGACTGGCTAATTTATTCATTCCATCGCTTGACGGTCGCAAAAGTGATTAAGACATCAAAAAAGAAGTCCCCAGAGGGTGGCTGAAGGGAACACGAGAATACAGAGAGTGTGTGTGGGGGGGGGGGGGAGGGGTGTTGCTTAACTTTTCCAAAGAAGCTAGATTTAATAATAACCTTCGTTTAACCGCATCCCTTTTATAGCTAGGAAAAATTCAACGACCCATAGAAGAGGGTGTGACAAATGCCCCGCGGGGTGCGTTGCAGAGGGGTGACGGACACCTTGCACCCCATATGAACAGGCCAGATGGTCCGAATAGATGCGACACTTATTCTATGTTCTTTCGGGATAATAAAAAAAACTACTCCCTACAGAGTCCAGAAAAACTCAAAATCGGAATTAATGAATTTTTGCTCTAGCAAACCCTTCATCCTCACGCCCTCTCCCCCTCGAGTCTGCCGCATCCACCTCTTACGGAGGTAATTTTAACGGTTGAATAACCAATGAACCTTTCAAAGTTGATGGAATTTGTTCAGTTGAGCAATTTGATCAAAGTCAAAGCCGCTCCCGAGCCTCTTTTTTCGATACTACTACTTTTTATATTTAAACATAAAATGATACACGAAATAGACAGCGGAGTCAAATTTACGTAAAAGATTTAAAATTTTAAATCCAATATTTATCTTAACCATACATTTTTATTTATCAAAAATAAAATATTTAAATAAGTATAAACTATTGAAATATTTATTAAAAGAATTATAAATTGACAAAGCCAACCAATGTTATCAGATAACTTGCTCAAAATTTATTAATTTAATAGAAGGAAATGAATGTTAAAAGATATTTAGATCATAATTCTTAATACATTATAATATATAGAATTTCAAAATATAAAGATTTTTCATTTTTTAAAAGTGATTTACTGAAATGGTGAATGTACTTTTAGAGAATTATTTTAGAAGAATGATTTTAGTATTTTTTTTTTCAAATTTCAAAAATAAATCAAGATATTTAATAATTTATTACATCGTAATATAATATAACAATATATAAAAGTCATGTTACAGGCAATATTTTTTTTTTCAACTTGTTTGTAACTGTTATGAATCTTGCCTAAATCAGTAAAATAAAATTTTTATTTATAAATAATAATTACATTGTAAAACATTCAAGGAAATAATGAATTATCTGTACATAAATATACATACAATGAGGTCATTTCTTAGTTTCCGCTAGAATATTTTATCACGTGATAAGTTAATCAATAATATGATAAGTAAACAATACTGAACTTAATTTATTATTTGTTTAATTTTTTTATAAAATGTATTGTTTTTTGTTTTTCAAATGTAATTTGTTTTTTTTTTAATATTGGTAATTTATGATGTTTGAAATTAAAAAGAAAAAATCTTAAATACTCCTTAATTTTTGGAATATTCTTCCTCTCCTTTGTCAAGAAATAATACTTGTGAATTTTAGCCACCTTTATTATCTCTCCTCAGGATTTCCAAATAAAGTCCAGCAAGACATTATGATTAAATAATTTGATTGGGATTTAAATTAATTAATCAATATTTTTTATTTATTATAAATTGAAATTTAAAAATATTAAAAAAATATTAAGTAAGTATAACATTAAAACATATCATATTATTATATTAATTATAATGTTTTATTAGACATGACAAATGATATCTTATTCGTGTTTGTTTATTTCAAAGCAGAAAATAATAATAGCAAAGACGAATTTGTTTCTTTAAATTTTTTCACGTGATGTTTCCGTTATTTATTTTCTATTTATTCTTTAGTTTGTTAGAGAAGAACCATTCCAGTACTATCCTTTAGTAAAACGAACTGAAATATTTATTGACAAAATTCCATGTTTTTTTCATACAATTATAAATATATACCGATGTATAATACGTAGAGGATATTGCATTTTTTTCTTAATAAAGAAAAAATTATGTTTTTTCCTTATTCCCTCTCACTTTTGACTTTGATGTTTTATTCTTTCTATATTAAACGAGTGGTAGGTAGAAGAGCATGGATTGGACGGTATATATGTATAAAAGTGAGGAGAAAGAGAGAAAAAACACAATTTTCTTTTTTTATTTCCTTTTCGATTATTATTCAATTTCCGTTATAAAAATTGGTTAGAACTGATTGAACTGAAATAACTCGGGAAAAGAAGACAAAATAAAACTAACAACAAAGAATAAATAATAAATAAATTACTTTATATTCATTAAAAGTCTCAAATTATTTTTTTCAAATTTATAAATTTTACAAACATCACGTAAAAATATGTAATTGTGAAACATGTAAAATTATGGGATTGTGAAAATTATAACCAATAGAGGAGAGATGATATGGTCAAAATATTTCATATATGATTACGTAGAGCAGGAGAGGAACTTCTTAAGTAGGTTGGTATCACTGCTAGACAAACTACTACGCCACACGGCGACCAGTAACAAATATAATGATATTACAATTTGTGTTTAAAAATATATGGGTAAATTTTCATATTAGATATAATAAAATCATTTAATTAAATATTATTAATTATTTTTATAATTTATTGTTATTGTAAAAACGTCAAAATATTATTAAAATGATATATGAGATAAGCTATTTGTAATTATTAAAAAATAATTAACCTTGATTGAAATTTTTTTTTTTACTATCATTAATTATTTTTTTTAATGTATTTATAAATCTATCAATTATTCATCTAATAAATTTATATTAATTATTTATAATAGGTGTATTTTATAAATGAATATAATACTTTTAATGATTCTCTCTATTTTATTTGCAAATATATAAATCATGATTAATTATAAATTTATATCCTGAAATTTTACATTATTAATAACTGTAGTTTTATTATTAATTTCAATTACTAGATTAATTATGCCTTACCTCATTCAAGTGGAATTCATTTCGACATTGAATTGGAACTGTCTCTTTATGGAATGCTCTTATATATGATAAATATAGAATTAGAAGAAGATTTATTATTTATCTATTAATAATATAAATATATAAATAAAGGCTCGTTTCTCTACAAATGTGAATTTGTTAATGTCATGAAAAATTCAATCATCTTCAAAAACACAATAGAAAAGAAAGTTAGATTAGTGGAAACCCAGAAAAAAATTTAAATATGTATCGAATTTAAATCAAAATATTAAAATTGGTCATCAACAACTATTTACATTAAAATGTACCGAGGTGAGTTGGTGTCAGATTTTTATCTGAATTTCAATGAATTATATTTCCTATTTTTAGATATTCGTTCATTTTATTAAATACAGAATACTATAGAAATATTATATATATATATATATTAATTATATAATTATGATTACTTTATTCATTATTTATGATAAAGTTCTAATTTTAGTAAAAATTGTTTTGAAATATAAATAAAGGTAAAACTATTTACAGGTAACCTAGTATAGTTTACAAATGGTATATAGAGTCAAATATGAATAATATCTAAATAATTGTTAAAAACAAATTCTAATCAAAAATAAGATTATTTTTAGCTGAGATCTTTTAATTTTATTTATTTATTTATTTTTTGACATATATACATTAGGTATAAATTCCATTTAAGTTTATAAGAGTATAATAAAGTTCAATATTAAACAAAATATATTTTTCTTTTTATAGAAATTAAACAAACGAAAATGATTTTTTTTTTATTTTTATCCTACATAATATTAATTAATATTATATGCGTATGGAACAATTGAAACTAATGAAAGAAAAAAAATGTACAAGAAGTAAGATGAACAACTTTTGTTGTTGTATTAATAGGGATTTAAGTCTAGTTGTTTATAAACCTGTGGTGATTAACTTGTACGCACCTTGTTATGTTATGAATAAAGAGAATACGCGCACGCGCATATACCTATATATATATATATATGTATAGAGAGAGAGAGAGAGAGAGAAATAAGTAGATGGATCAAATATTTCTACACAAGGATTGCCAACTTGTTGGGTAGATAGTTATCATGATCCGAGATACAAACAACAAGTGTTATTAAACTCAATAGATATTATTTGACTCGGATATATATCAGTTCCACGAAATCTTCACCAATCGTTAATCGGGCCTCTATAAATGAAAGACACAAGTACTAAAACAAGATTAGTAAGACCAAGGAATAGTTATAATATTAATAGTACTTTGAAGGGATGAGTGGTTGTTAACAACGTCCTAGGGAACATTCAACACAATCTCCATCCAACAATATTATTATTGACGATAAATACTTAATATTTGTTATATATACTAAAAGTACTATATTTTGATAAAATATGAAAGGATAATAAGTTGACCTGTGGCCGACTGGCGGTTTGAAGTAAATTAATTTCCAGCTACAGGAACAATTTCAAATAATTTTAATATATCTATTAATGCAATAAAAAACAGATATGGATATAATATAAATATTTTTAATTTCATTTTATTTATAATATATAAATAAGAGCTGGCTGTGACGTCATGAAGGGCTGGGTGACGTCATATAATTTTAAATTAAGAAAAAAACTAATGAAGATGATTTTCCCGAGGATAAAACCAATACAAAGTTCATGATTTGTGGAGATATATAAAAAAATCTCTTCATGTGAAATTTGGTGTGAAAATAACCCTTCCCTTCCTATCGTCGATCGCTAATACTACCACTTCCGGTTTCCGGATTTGCACGAAAAGTTGATCAATTCATCCCACTGATTCATTAAGTAAATATACTAAATTTCATCAAAATCCATTGAGCCGTTCAAGTTGTACACATCTATACGGACACACAGTGGACGGACGGATGGACAGACATCATGCTAAAAATACTTTTTTCTGTTAAGAAAATGCATGATTCGTGGAGATATGTAAAAATCTCCACATGTGGAATTTGGTGTGAAAACAATACCTCCCTTACTATCGTCGGTCGGTAAAAATGAATTGTATTTGCACCACAACAAAAGTTGTATTATTCCTTCTGAAGTACGAGATTATTGATTGAATTATATTATCTTAATTTACAACCAATGACTTAAGGTCAAAGGTTTAATTAATTCCATTTTGATCATATTTAAATGTAATATTTTCTAACTTTATATGAAAGAACTTTATAATGAAGAATTTTTCATATTTTGTAGTTATTCTGAAAAATATAATATATATTCTTGTTTGTTTTTTATTATTATTTATAATTTTTATTATTATCAATTTAATGGTCGTTTTTTTAGTATAACTTAGATTTTATATAATTATATATACATAATACATAATAATACATAATACAGGTCATTTAAATATTGATTTTGCTCTCCTTTATAATGACAAAATAAATTCAATTAATTATATATTAAGGAAGGAAAGTATGAACAAAAACAACCCATTCAATTATTTTATATTATATATAAATATTAATAATATTAAAATATACTGAGAGGATTGAGTATTTAATTTATTTTTCTTTTTTAATTCAATTAAAATGAAAAAGAGATTGAAATTTGATTTTTTTTTCTCTGAATTTTTCATTTTACAACTGAAATGGAATTTATTGAATTGGAATTCCATTTATTTTATATTATAATATTGAAATAAATCCGCCAGAATGTCATTGTTGTAAAAAAACAATGATGAAAAATAAGTAAGAGTTAAATTGTTCAAATTTTTTTAAATCTTTTATATAGTATATTAAATATAATTTTGAATATATTAAAAAAAAATGTTATAAAAATATAGCATATTTAAATAAAATTGAAAACCTATTGTTTGAAAAAAAAATTTAATTAATTTTTGTATTAAATATATTCAATTTTAATGTCTCAGTCATCCAATATTTACTGTTAAATTTCAGAAATTTTAACTCTAATAATTAATATCAAAATAATTTAGAATGTTCATTTTCAAAGAAATCGTTGATTTTTACGATTATTTATTAATAAATAAAATATGTAATCATTTTTTTGTTTTCTTCGAATTACAGTACATTTCGAAATTGTTGATGACATATGACATGTCCGCGAACAGGTCATTGATTGATTTGAAATGTCATTGAAAATCATTATTTCTAAAAGAAAAAGTGTATTTTATGTCTTTTTTCTTAAAATGTGAAACTTCAATTTTATTTCATCAATTTATTAATAATTTTTTATGCCTTTGATTTTTTTTTCTTTTTTTTTAATCGATTAATCATCTACTATGATTATAATAATTCGTAAGATGTTTATCAATTTTGATTAAAATTTCGTAAATTACACTTTTTAATTAAATTTATTTAAAAAAAAAATATGAAAGAAAAATTTTAATATAATTAAAAAAAATATATAGATATGAAAAGAAAAGCCGTTGTCTAAATGGATATTTTCAATATGAAGGCCATTAATTCCCTTCGAGGTTGGTAGGTCGGTCAAAGAAAGAGAAGAGGGGGCGGGCACAAGGCTATTTGATCTATATCTCACTAAACATGCACGTTTAGTTGGTTAGATGGAAGCTCGTTCGTTCTCTAGCTTTTCATTCAAATTGAGCGACGAGGCATGATGTCGATGCGCCGTTCATAAATCCGGCAATCAAATTTCGAATATTGCTTGCTGTATAACCTGTCCAATGGGGAGTAATAAACTACCGCCAGTATTATTGTTTGTCAATAGAGAGTCCGCCTTTTGTTAAGAAAAATAACTTAACAATTCAATAAATGTACAAAATAAATAAAAATAAATATTAACTCCCTCTCCTTAACATGAATAATAATAATAATAATAATGTAAATAATTAAGTTTATGAAACTTATAAGTATTACTAATTATTATCTATCTATATATATAAAGGAGAGTGTTTGTATGTATGTATGTATATATATATGTATGTAATTTGTTTACTTTTTTGCTGTCATAGAAACAAACAAAAAAGAAATTTCCTACTTAACCGACACTTTACCGGTAATTTAGAATTATAAACATCAAAAAATAAGAAACGATTTCTATGAAATTACATCACAATATTCTTATATATCTCTATGGTAACATAGGCTATAGATTTTATTAATATCTAATTCTAATCAATAACCGCAGAATTTAATTTTTTAAAGTTTATATAGTTCTCCGTGTTGTTCATTCAAGAGCCAGGCGTGGCCCACTGACTGGCGGACTCATTTTACACAATGTATATAACTAGCAATCAAAGAATTATTATAATATTTAACTTTTTATTTTAAATTCTAATATTCAAATATCATTTCAATTAAATAATTTATTCTAAAAGTTCTCATTTTAATTAATATAATAAAATATTTAAATCATATTTAACTTAAATTATTTTGTATTTATTCTTTCTATATTTGAATACTTCTTTTATTTTAAGGAGGGAATTAACTATGATCTAAAAAAATTAATAAATGAACTTAATAATAAAAAATCAAATAAATCCACTAATTTAAATTAATACTATTAATGAATGTATATATTGTTAATTTATCTTTAGTTTTATCAATACTTTTATACCGTTAATTATTATAAATTGTCTTAAGTCTCTAACTTTGCATTTTCTCAAATTTTATTATAATTAAAAATATTCAATAAAAATCAAGCAATGAAATTAAAATATCAAAATGAAATGATTAAGAAATATTATACTCTATTATAACATATACAATACTTATAACTATAGGCGGAGGAAATATTAGACGATATCATTGCGGGTTCATGCCAAATCGATCAACATTAATTAAGATATTTTCATTATGACAGATATTAAAAAAACCGCGAATTCAATATCTCTGTTCACTAATTATTTGTAGACTTTAGTAAAACCTACGCATGACTCAATAGATCCGGATAAACTTTTTCAAATTTTGATCTTAAAATATATCTTGAAGGTAGTAAAGAGAGAGTAAGATGCGGAAATCAATTGTAAAATATTAGGTGACCCAGACGACTTAAATATAATAGGAGATTCGGTAATTGCAATTACAGATAGCGAGGAAAAATTAATCGAGGTAGGAAAAGAGATGAGGTTTGAAATTAATAATGATAAATAGGAATATTTAGAAACAAACAGGAGCAGTATTAACATACAAAATGTAGAATTTGAATATGTAGAAAAATTGAATGTAATCACGAAGGATAATAATATTTGAGAAGAATTGAAATCGAAGTTGCAATCGGGAAACGCCTGTTATCATGCAGTAAAGAGGCTTATCTCATCAAAATTATTATAAAATGGAATGAAAATTAAAATATATAAAACAATTATTTTGTCTGTTGTATTATATGAGTGTGAGACATGGTCTATGATCTTAGGAGATGAGAGTGGATTCAGAGTATTTGAGAATAGGATTCTTCCCAGCTTTTATGGGCCAAAGATGAGGACACCAGGGAATGACGTAAGAAAGATGGAACAGAGGCTCAGGATAAGGACACTTGGAGAAATGTGGTTGTAGCAGCCAAGAACTTTCGAGTAGATAGTTATAACATATTCAATAAAAATATATATAATTAATTTACTGATTAAATTAAAATATATTTTAAATAATCACACAATAAGTAATGAATGTTTTATGTTATACATTGATTGAAACAAAATGGATGAAAACCTTTTACTACTTTCAACCAAATACTATGTACCACTCGGGGGTACAGGGGGCGGAGCCCCCGTCTAGATGTGAAGAGCGACGAAGGAGCTCTGAGCAGCTAGTTATATTATAAAGGAAAGAAAATATTTGAATATAATATATAAATCGTTCTTTTAGTAAATTTATTTTTAGTAAATTAAAATAAATAAATTAAAATCAATTTTCTTCTTAGGTATATTAGTGTTTATTATTTTCTTTTTAAAATATAAGTATTATTTTTAATATTATTTTAATTTAAAAGATCCAGTATGTATACTATTATATGAATTCATATATACGGATGGTTGGCGTTATGAAGTTGTTGTGTCCAAAAACACACATTATATTTTTTCATTCATTATTTGAAGATCGAGGCAATTCAGCTACTACGGCCATTTGTGCCTTAAAGAAATCATCCATCGTACAAGATAAATTTCATTTATTTCCAAGCAATCCCTACAGGGAGAATTTCATCTTCTTCGCCGGGGCACAGCCAGGCAAGCAAACAGTAAACTACTGAATCCTGACCGATTCCATTGTGTCAGACTCAACGTTCCCCGAGTAGATCACTTGGAAAGAATGATTTTTCCTTTTATACCAAAAACAATCTATTCAATAATTAACCAATCAATAAATACAATATACAATAAATAAATAAATAAATACACTTGCGTGCAGCTAAATCGACTCAACCCAAAAGCGCGAATACAAAGTCTTATTTTTTTGAAATGGCTAAGCCGATATTTATAATATATATATATTTTTCAAGCTTGTTTATTTAGCTTTACATTGATATCAATATCAAGTAAATTGGTTGATTACTTTTTAAATTATTTGATCTGAATGACTGAACTGGAAAAAATGTTGTTCCTAGCTGCCTCTAATGCTTATTTTCAATTGCCTTATAAAATTCCATACAACCAATTATTCTTATTAATCGCATTTCATATGTTTTTTGGATTAAATTTACACAAATTGACAACCATTTTTATCAGAAAATCATGGATACAAATCCAGAGGTTGCCTCTCAAGTTGTTGTTTTGATAAAACAGGGTCATTGCCAAAGAGAAGTCGCTCGACTGTTGAACTTAAGTCAGTGCTGTCTCAAGGATCTACAGGAGGTTTCAGCAAACTGGTGGCTTTACTCGGAGACCAAATACCCGCTGCCGTCGGTCAACGTCTGCGAGAGATGACCGTTTTATCGTTACGACGTCTCTCCGAAATCGCCACCTCACTGTCGTAAGTCTTCAGCAGCAGCTGAGAGAAGTTCGAGGTGTGGCTGTCAGTCAGTAGACAGTGAGAAGACGCTTGAAGGAAGCCAACCTCACTTGCAAAAGACCTGCCACTGGCCCGAAATTAACCACAACCCACCGTGTAGCTCGACTTCAATTTGCTCGAGAGCATCTCAATTGGAGTATCGACCAATGGAGGGCAGTTCTATTCACTGATGAGTGTAGAGTGTGCCTTTATGGTAGTGATAGGAGAAGTCGAGTGTACAGGCGTCCGGGTGAGCGATTTTCTCAATGCTGTTTCTCTGAAACAGTCTCTTATGGTGGTGGTTCTTGCATGATTTGGGGTGGCATTTCCTTGGACGGAAAAACAGACATTGTTTTTGTGCCTGGCGGAGGCCGTGGAGGGGGTCTAACAGCTAACCGATATATTGCGGACATTCTCGTGCATCATGTTGTTCCCTACGCCGGATTCATTGGCGAAAATTTTTTATTGATGCATGATAATGCCAGGAGCCACACTGCGGTGGCCACTAGGCTATACTTGACTGAAGTTGTTATCGAGACCATGGAGTGGCCAGCGGTCAGCCCGGTCATGAATCCAATAGAGCATATGTGGGACCACCTCAAACAAAGGGTACGATCAAGAAATCCCGCACCTTCGACCATTGTTGAGCTCCAAAGAGCTTTGTTAGAAGAATGGGAGAACATCCTCAAGATTTTATAAAAAATCTTATAAGGTCGATGCGGGATCGCATGAGGGCTGTCATTAAAGCTAGAGGGGGGAACACCAATTATTAAGAAAATAAATTTTCTTTATTATGATTAAAATTATTGTTTTATTTAAATTTTTAACATTCCTACTTTTCCTTTCCTTAACAACGTTTTTCACTTTCATTGTCATTCAGATCAAGAAATTTAAAAAGTAATCAACTAATTTGCTTGATGTTGATATCAACGTAAAGCTAAATAAATAAGCTTTAAAAATATATATATTTTATAAATATTGGCTTAGCCATTTCAAAAAAATAAGACTTTGTTTGCGCGCTTTTGGGTTGAGTCGATTTAGCTGCACGCAAGTGTAGATGAATAAATAATAAAAAATATCACCGCTCAAAAAGGTACTGTAAAGGGGTCCCCATTGAACATGACTAGAATATAATAATAAAAATAACAACATTTTATATTTACAAATAAATGAATAATAAATAAATAAATAGTAATAATTAAATAAGAATAATAAATAAATACTATATTTTGTATCTAATCCTATGTAGAAACCAAACGGTACACACATTATATATATATATATATACATAATATATAGTATATACTATGTATATTCTATTTAGTATATATATAAACATATTTACTAAAGGAAGCCATATTTAAAAGATATTAATAAATGGTAGATGTAATTGTGTTAACATCAAATAAATTTTCGGTTTTTTTTATACAAAATGGAATATAGAACTGTTTAAATTTTAGTTTGATTTTATTTGAATTTGAAAGGATTCACAAATTCATGTTAGTGATCTTAACAAAATCATAATTGAAAATGAATAGTTATATAAGTTAGAAAATTATATAAAAAAAAATTATTATTGAAATTTTACTAAAAATGTTAATTGTTTTCAATTCATTAAATGTAAATATTCCCCACGATGAATTGTTAACCTATTAAAGTATCATTAAAAGAATATATAAGGATGGCATTTATAATGTTATTAAGGACGTGATTAAATGTCATATAGTTAAATGGCATTAATAAAAATATATTTCTTTAAAGTTTTCTTGAAATATTTAAAAATCGTTATTTATCTGTACTAATTTTCCAACTATATATAAACTAATTTTATTTAATTGATTTACATTAATTGATTTTTAAAATTATTAGAACATTTTTATAGATTCTCTTTATTGTCAAGTACAAAATAATATTCAAATTAAATAATATAATATTCCATGTGTAAAACATCCAATAATACAATATTATTGTATGAATTCATTATTAAACTTATATAATAACTATTTATTGTACATTCCTATATATCATTGTTCATATTCAATGATAATTTAATTGAATTCACATTTATAATTTTAATAAATAATTTTGATTGCAAATTAAATTGGAATAATATTATTTACTATTGGCCAATTGTAAAAAAATATTTTCCAAATTATTTTTATAAGAAAACTAATCTATATATATAAAGGAGAGTGTTTGTATGTATGTATGTATGTATATATGTATGTAATTTGTTTACTTTTTTGCTGTCATAGAAACAAACAAAAAAGAAATTTCCTACTTAACCGACACTTTACCGGTAATTTAGAATTATAAACAAAAACAATTGAACATCAAAAAAAAAAAAATTCTCACTTAACTGATACTTGGTAATTTAAAACTATAAACAAATTGAACATTTTCAAGATAGAAAGACAGAAAGATTTATACTTAAAACGTTTACAAGACTAATAAGATAAATTTTAGATTAATATATAAATCTATATATATATATTTATAAAAAGGTTTTTGTCTGCACATTGCTCAGAATTTAAAATTTTTTGCATATCTTCGCGTTTCATGACCTCTAGAATCCAAAAGTGACTTTAGATTTTTGATGTCTGTCTGTCAGGAAAATAAGGATGTTATAGACTCAAAATTGGCTGAAACGATTTCTATGAAATTACATCACAATATTCTTATATACTTCTATGGTAACATAGGCTTTAAATTTTATTAATATCTAATCAATAACCGCAGAATTTAATTTTTTGAAGTTTATATAGTTCTCCGTGTTGTTCATTCAATGAAATTAAAATATCAAAATGAAATGATCAAGAAATATTATACTCTATCTCTATTATAACATATACAATACTTACGAACCATAGGCGGAGGAAATATTAGAAGACATCATTGCGGGTTCAGGCCAAATCGATCAACATTAATTAAGATATTTTCATTATGACAGAATTTCGAAAAAACCGCGAATTCAATATTTCTGTTCAATAATTATTTGTAGACTTTAGTAAAACCTACTCAATAGATCCGGATAAACTTTTTCAAATTTTGATCTTCAAATTTATCTTGAAGGTAGTAAAGAAAGAGTAAGATGCGGAAATCAATTGTAAAATATTAGGTTACCCAGACGACTTAAATATAATAGGAGATTCGGCAATTGCAATTACAGATAGCTAGGAAAAATTAATCGAGGTAGGAAAAGAGATGAGGTTTGAAATTAATAATGATAAATAGAAATATTTAGAAACAAACAGAAGCAGTATTAACATACAAAATGTAGAATTTGAATATGTAGAAAAATTGAATGTAATCACGAAGGATAATAATATTTGAGAAGAATTTAAATCGAGGTTACAATCGGGAAACGCCTGTTATCATGCAATAAAGAGGGTTATCTCATCAAAATTATTATAAAAGGGAATCAAAATTAAAATATATAAAACAATTATTTTGTCTGTTGTATTATATGGGTGTGAGACATGGTCTATGATCTTAAGAGATAAGAGAGGATTTAGAGTATTTGAGAATAGGATTCTTCCCAGCATTTATGGGCCAAAGAAAGATGAGGACACCAAGGAATGACGTAAGAGAGATGGAACAGAGGCTCAGGATAAGGACACTTGGAGAAATGTGGTTGTAGCTGCCAAGAACTTTCGAGTACCGTTGAGCCACATAGATAGATAGATATAACATATTCAATAATAATAGGTATATATAATTAATTTACTGATTAAATTAAAATATATTTTAAATAATCACACAATAAGAAATGAATGTTTTATGTTATACACTGATTGAAACAAAATGGATGGAAACCTTTTACTACTTTCAACCAAATACTATGTACCACTCGGGGGTACAGGGGGCGGAGCCCCCGTCTAGGTGTGAAGAGCGACGAAGGAGCTCTGAGCAGCTAGTCTATTATAAAGTAAATTTATTTTAGTTTTTCTTTTTCTTTTTTTTTAAATTTAAATATTGATAATTCTTTAGTAAAAAGTATTAGGCGTATTATTTAAGTAATAACATTGATTTTTAAGAATAAAATAATAATTAAGTTATTTATTTATTATTTTTAATAAAATAATATAACTATTTTGTTTTTTCAAGAAGAAAGAAAGATTAATTTAAAAAAAAAATATTTATTAAATGCCCCCCCCCCCTATAATAAAAATAATTAGAATGATATTACATGAAAAATTACTATAGTTTTTAATGGCTGAATAGAATAATCAAATAAAGACATTAAATAATAATATTTACCTGTATATATGGCAATAAAACAAAGTGCCAGTATTTATTATGCAATCCATATGATTAATTATGATGATTGAATGACCTTCTCGATATTATTTGTATTTTATAGAAAAAATATAATAAATAATTTTAGATTGGTTGAACAAAATTTATAAATGAACCTATAAGTTGTTTTTACCATCGTTTTCTTTAATTTCACTTATACGATTATTATTATTATTATTTTGGTTTATACATAAAAAATTAACGCATATTACTAATTTTTCCGCCAGTTTTTTTTAAATAAAATAAATATTTTAACAACATTTTCTTTGAACATTTATTTAGATAATTTGTTTTCGTACATGTTCATTGAAATTTTTCTAAAATAACTTTTTTTTTATTAATATAAATATAAATAAAAATTAATAAGAAATTATTTTTTTTATATATATTGTGGTTCAAAGATAAAATTTTGTGTTATGAAACGTGAAAAATTTCACAAATAGACTTAGAAGTTTTTTTAAAAAAAAACTGATAAATATCTTATATAAGTTTAGATAAATTTAATAAATAAATTTAAAAATTAAAATATAAATAAATAATTAAAATGCATAACAATCAATAAACCAATTTATTCCCAAGGGATTTACATTCTTAAATGATTAATAAAAATTGATTGAACTTAAATAACGAATTTCAAAAATTAAAAATATCTTTTCAAGATATATTCCGTTTTAACTGGATCAGACATAATATTTTGCAATCCCCAGAGATGTAAAATAAAATTAAAAAAAAAAAAAAAATTATCTCAATCATCGTTCTTCATAATTGAAATTAAATGAAATAAAAAAAAATTAATACTATCAATTTATATGAAGATATGAATAATACATTAGATATTAAAAATTATATTAAACAGACAGTATTACCTATTTTTATCAGATTAACGAAATTAAGGGGAGAGATGATCATAAACCATTCTAATAAATTGATGTAATCAAAGATAGATTGTTTAAAGAAAGTTTGTTTTTTTTTCTTTTCAAACCAAAAACAAGAAGAACAACAACAATAGAGGTCCTTCGTTTAAGATCTTTAATCCTTTTTACAAGATAACATTTAAGATTATTGATCCATTGAATGAATTTCAAAAGAAAAACCACAAGAAGAGGTGAAGTGTTAAGATAGAAAGAAAGTTAATCTGTTATATATATATATATATAGTGACCGGTCCGCCGACTCGAGTTCGAGTGTTCAAACCTCGCTGAGTGCATCGATATATAAATCGATATATATAAGTATAGATATAAGAATAATAAAGAAGGCTGGCTAAAATGGTGATAAACCGAAAGCCAAATAAATAAAAAAAAAAAAAAAAAAAAAAAAATATATATATATAGATATATTAACAATTTTTATTCTTATTGCCTTTTGGTTGGCTTTGAATCGAATTTAGAAAGTATTTGGGTTTTTTATTTATAGTAAATATATTATATATCACAAAAAAAAACCTGTCAAATATTTTTTTCTAATTATCTTAAACTATCAATCATTAAATAGCCATATACGTTTGTAGCGCCTTATATTTAATTTATATTAATTGAATACTAGCCATATATAGTATAAACAACATACAAATATACCGAATCCTATACACTCCACCCAATTTCAATAACAATTAATCATTTTTTCGAAATATGTATGTAATTAGTAAAATAAATTATGATATTTCTTCTTTTATACATATTTTTGAATAAGGGAGGGTTTTTTTAATCCAACAATAGCATTAATAATAGGAAATAAATATAGGGATTACGAATGAATAAAGTGAAAGTTAAAAGAAATGAAAGAAGAAAAGGTAAAAAATCATAAGCTCAAAGTGAAAAATGGGGTGCTATACCCTGATGTAGATTTCAAATAAGATCTACTCTATACCTTTGTATTAGGCTTTTAATTAAGGACTAAATTTATAAGAGAAATTATAATAATGACATTTATAAATTTAAGATATTAATATATAATTACATAATTACTTGATCAAAAATTATATTTATTAAATGCTAATTTGTAATATTTATGTTAGTGTATTGGGGTTACATGATTTGTTGAGCCAGATTATAAGAAATTTAATGAAAACAACAACAACAATTCAAAATTCACAATACTATTCTTATATTTTAATAATTTAGACATTAAATAGTTATTACATATTATTTAATATTATAATAAAGATCATGCCCTCCTAATAATTTAATTTCATAAATTATTTCCATATAAGACTCAAGTCTTATTACCTTTATTTCCAACTCAAAAAATAAAAATAAATAAAACTTTTGTCCCAACTTTTTTTTTCTTTTTATCTTGAATTTCTAATTTTCTAAATGTCATGTAAATAATACAGTTTTTATGTCAAATTCATGGAAATGTTCATATATATATCTGTTTTTTGTAATAATAGACTTTACTTTTTTTTTTATTTTATTATTTTTCTTTTACCCTTTCTTTTTTTATCTTTTCATCAAGATTATTTAAATTATCGTAAATTAACCTACCCAACCCAAAGAGAATTTTTATTCTTGGAATCTTATTTTTCTTTTTTTTTTTAAAAAAAACTATGTATATATATATATAGTATCTTTCAACATTGCCATTTCCATATGGTTTATCATTTCTTTTATCAAACAAATGACACTCGAGAAATGGTGTCGGGGTAAGTGTAACAGGGTGTGTTCTTGTGTGAGTAGGTTGATAACCGATTTCGTGACAAGTTACCATAGCGAACAATTGAAATGAAAAAAAAAAAAATATTACATCAGTGAATTGTACTCTAATAGACATACAACCAACACCATTGTATTCTCCCACTGACCATTAAAATTCTTAAAAATATAAATAATAATTACAAAACATATTACAGGTTAATTTTCAAAGTAGTGAATTCTCTCTCCCTCCTCGTTTTTTTCATAGTCATACAATGGTTCAATTTTATCTCATTTCAATGCAATTCGATTATTCATTTAATTTTCCATTTACTTTGATATATATTTCAAAAGAAATTTAATTACAATTTTTTTTTCTTTAAGATTTTTAGATTATAGATAAAGTTTTCATCCTTCCCCTCTTTAAGCTCTTACCACTTTTGATTTTAAAAGATATCGTTGGAAAAATATTCAATTATATCTTTTTAGTATGAAACTTTTGATATTTGAAAAAAAAAACAAAAGACTTAATTTAATAACATTTAACAAAGAAAAAAATATTCTTAAAAAATCATTAAAAGTCAGAATAATAATGATGATAAATTGAAAATGGTTATTAAATTATTATTATTCTTTTTTGTTTTGAAAGGAAAATGAAAAAAAAAAATATAATAATATATTATCATAATCTATAATAAAATTTTAGAAACGAAATTTAATAAATAAGTATTTTGAATAACAAGAACCAAGTAGTCATAAAATAAATTTTTTTAAAAATAGAACATTACTTGATTTGATAGTAAT
Source organism: Labia minor (assembly GCA_963082975.1). NCBI lineage: Eukaryota > Metazoa > Arthropoda > Insecta > Dermaptera > Spongiphoridae > Labia > Labia minor. Next base: position 64,152,135 of record OY720349.1, on the reverse strand, counting down.
ATACGTATAAATAAAATAAATATAACTAAGTAACCGTAAGTTGTAAAATGAAAAAAAGTTATTTGTTAAAAAAAATGGTTATGTGGCATTTAGGTCGTTAGAAGAGCATTTGAGAAAAAGTATATTTATATATGTGTGACAGCAGGAGAGAGGTAAGGGTTGAAATTAAGTTGCCCTGCATATATTTGGCCACCCTCCAAATTATCGCCTCGGGGCCCTCTAAAAAGGCTTCGCTTCGGTCATAAATATCGAATACAGTTAATCCACATACATATACACATAAATACAGTCGCATTATATATATATTGAGTTTGTTTTAAGGCTTAGGGCATCTGTTATTTGACAAGTTACCCTTTCTTTCCCCCGCCCTCTCTTTTAAAACCCCCTCATTCCAATCCCACTATTAAACATTAGCCATCAGCATTAATAACGATTTATATTAATAATAATCGAACGGTAAATTGAAAAAAAAAAAACAAAAAAAAAAACTTAATCATAATTTCACATTAGAATCCCTAGTGTAATGGAATGCATAATATTTTTGTTTGCAAATAGAAATTGAGAATACCTATATTAAATCTAATAAAATATTCCATTGTGAATATATGTATATATATAACTTAATTAATATATCATTTCTTTTAATAAAAACACCATTTTTCAATTTTAAAATTAATAAAGAATTCTTAAAGTTATTTGAATTCCTTACAATATTTAATTTAAACCTACAACATATAAAATATTATTTCTCCAAACTTAATTGAAATAAATACCTAAATAACTAAAATGTATATAATGCATACATATTCATTTTATTTAATTTGTGTGGATTTGAAATTTTCTTTTTTTATAGCTTCAAAAACGATTCGAATATGTTTCAAATGTTTTAGAAAAGATAATTTCTAGGCAAAAAGAAAAATTTTACCAAATCATATTTCCTTAAAATCGGGGAATTCTTAAAGTTAATGGAAGTATTTTTCATCGAAAATGCCTTTTGAGATTATTAAGTCAGATTTCTTTTGATTTTACAATTTAATTAGTATAGACTGGATAACTCGATGGATACCTATAGTAAAGTGCAACAACACATACCAACACTTTTAAAATCAATTCTTAATAGTTACGCTCTTCTATTAATTTAATTTTTCAGTTCAAGGAACAAATCATAATCAAAATTATTATATTTAACCTGATTAATTTATATTATTAATAATTACTTTTAATAATTTCTAAAATATTGACATTTCTTAATAATATTTGCATCCATCAATTAGACTTATGTAATAATTAATTAATTAATCAACGTTAAAATACGACCAGTCTTTCAAATTGTTGGCCATTTTCCCACAACCATCCATTATATATTTAAAAAGAAAAACAACTTCAAGAAAATCTAATAATTATATATATATAATATTATTCTTTGAAAAAAGTAATTATCTTCTATTCCCTCTAAATTTCCATCGCTTTTATTGGATTCATTAAAATTTCTATAAATTAATTAGTGATATTTTGTCCTCTCACTTTCTCGTTTTTCTATGGATCTCATTCACTCTTCAAATTCTAATTTATATCTTTTTTCTTTCCATCTCTCTGTTATTAATTAAAGACTATTCAAATTTTTCACCCGGTCTATTCATGTTTTTTTAATAGATATTTATTTTTTTTTTTATTTTAGAAATGAAATCAAATAAATAGATATTTTTTATGGATGAAGTCTAATTGGTCTTTTGAGGTCTCAAAGGCCTTTTGTTTTGTTCGATGGTCATTCAAAATAGAATGACAATAATAATATTAATAATAATGATAATAATAAATAATAATAATAATAATAATAATCGTGGGTCAGGGTGAAGTCCCTCTCCGCCTCCTCCTTGAGCCTAATCCCAATAAATGTATATAGATATGTATTTATATAATCATAATAATAATAATAATAATGGAATAAGAGAGAATCTGTTTATGGAATAAACTCTATTCGTTCACATACTTCCCATCCACAAACTCCAGGCACTCTCTGGGCTGACATTTCAGTGCCGCTAGTACTGCTATTTTATCATTATTATTAGCTTAATTATTCAAGCCGAAATCTCTCCCATCTCTTTTGCACTTGTACATCATGCCTCATCTTCCCTCTCTCATTTTCTCTTTCTAATATTTGTTTACCCCACTGTGCATATTTGCAATGCAAATGCATTTTCTGAATTGAAATCTGATTTACATTTACCTGAGAGCAAATGAGAGTGAGGATGGATAATAACTCTCTTTGCTTTAAAATATATTTTCAAAATTAATCGTAAGAGGAATTTAGGTTGTTTGCAAATATTTAATTGGTGCATACATTTATTAATAACTAGATTGTCTTGATTAAGTTAAAGTTAAATAATACAATCAATGAAAAGAAAAGTACCATAAAAAAATTAACATCAATCAAAGAAAAAGAAAAGAAATTTGATCAATATTCAATTTAAAAATCCGAAAATCGTTTAGTCAATCTAAAACTAAAAGTAAAATATAAATTTAGTTTTCTAGTATTTTCTTAAATTATTTTGCATTATTATAAAAGTATGAAATTTGATATAAATATATATTTATTTATTAATTTATTAATTTTGTGTTCTAAAAAAAGAGTAAAGTGGGGCGCCTGCCGGACGAGACAAAGTAGATAACGGAGGGGTGCCTGACGGGCGAATGCATTTGTTATTATTTGTGATTAAATGAAGTAGTATGAGTATGCGGAAGGGTCCTGCCTGCGATATACGACTTGCGCTAACTTATTACACCTAGAATTTAGAATTTGGCAATGTAAATCAACTTCAACCTCTAGCCTTCTTCTGAACATTGGAGAGCACTTAGGCGCCCCCTTTAGCTTAGCGCCCTACGCGACCGCGTACTTTGCTTACCCCTTAAACCGGCACTGATGAAGACAATATATATCCATTTATAAAATCTCATATTAATAAAAATTATTTATTTATAAATATAATATAATAATTATTATTCAATAATAACATTTACTTAACATAAATGGATAAAATCAATTTTGAAAGATTAATATATTTTTTTGTTTTATTCAATTTGTAAATTTTCGTATAACTTCATCTTTTCTATTTCTCTTGTTATATTAAATAAATTTATCAAATTAAAATTGCACTAAAAAGAATAAAATAATATAAATATAAAATTTTTTTATAAAGTAACGTTTTTCCAATGGACTGAAAAGAATAAAATAATTTTTCTATAAGCCTGACAAGTTTATGGATGAATTGTTTCATATTCAACTAAAAACGTTGGGCGCTTTTTTCGAAAGGATAACAGAGAAATAAAAAAATCAACTACTTGGCACGTTGTCTAATTAATGAATACAATTATTGTAAAAAAACAAAAAAATATTTCATGACTATTTCTAAAATTTACAATTATTTTTTTTATCTAGAGTGGTGACCTATATGTTTTTTTAATAGAATTCTGAATCGTGACACAATATGAAAAGATATATTAATTAAAAAAAACAAGGAAAAGTTGAAAATTTTTTATGTACTAAGTTTACAAATCATAATTTTAGTTATAAGATTTACACATTGACTGAAGGAGACAAATTTTTTAATTAAATTTATAATTAAAACATTTCAACCCGCATATTAGGCTTGTTAATTCGTTACCACACCTGTCATTTCGAAGGGCCTGTCTCAATGTTTTTTCAAAAAATTGAATTAAGGTGAGATAATAATTATAATAATTATAAAAGTAAAATATTCTGGTGTAATTAATAAGTAAATAATAAATTCCCTATTAATTTATTAATCACTTGAAAAAAAACAAAAAGATATCTTATAAAAATTTAAATTAATATGCATTTAATGATTACTAAATAATTTTTAGTACTGGTTAGGAGAAATTGGAATAATTAAAAAATAAATAGTAATTTATATCATATTGCGCATTACTCGAATGCAGCGCTCCCCTATTGTTTAATTTTTTTTTTCATGACTATTCATAAATATATATATTTACAAACATTTATTTATTTATAGGTACATTCTATAAATATGTAATTTTATTTTAAATGAGCATTTTATCTCTCTGATATTTTTAAATTGTTCTCTAATAAAATAAACGTTGTTAAAATATTTGTTAATCCATATAATCCTTTTTTTTTTAGATCATGAGCATTAGAGTGGTGGATTAAATTTATATTTCTATATTAGAATAAAAAAAAGCTCATGTAGAATCATTAATCTATAATAATATTTGAATTTTCCAATTTTAAAAATCATATAACAATTTATATATTGTATTTAACATACATATAATACATATTTAATTATTTTATTATTGATTTCACAAAAAAGATTTGGACAAAGTTAATGAAGTTAAATGAAGTGATATTAAATTTTGATTTAATTTTATTAGCATAGAGATAAAATCGTATTTTTCTTTTTAATAAACATATATATATATATATATACTTATTAAAAGATAAAATCAGATATGAAAAAATTATGATTTAAAGACTATAGTTTGAGTTTAGCAAGAAAGCAGTGAGTGACTAAGAAGTTTTGGATTCAGTATATGGTTTTACTGAACCCGAAGTATATAATTTTACTAATTATATTTGTATATTTATTGATATTATACAGTATTTGAAAGACTCTCATAGTTACTTTATTGAAAAGAGTAGGTAACAAAGGAAACTAGAACAACGAATAATTTCTAAAAACAGTTGAACAACATCTTGTATTCATACAAAGACTGAACGAGAGAAAGAGAGAGCACAAGAAAGATGGAAAGTGGGATGGGAAATGGGAGAGAGAAGTCAAGAAAAGTGAGTCCCGTTTTTCTTTTTTACCTTTTACTTTTTTCTTCTTCAAGACTAGAAAAGAAAAATTCGCTTTTTCCGCTACTTCATTCTGCTCACGTGCCACATAGACATATCTTTATATATCTCAGTAGTTGGATCTGAGAAAAAGAAAACGAAAGAAATACCAACTGAGTCTTTAACGCTTAGGTCATAAAAATACTAAGTAACTAACCGTGAAACTTAGGAGCAGGAAATGATCCTGACTGATTATAAACTTATACAATAAATTCTGATAATGTTCATATAATATACATTGAATGTGTTCTAAATTAAATTATCCTGTCGATCTTCAAACATAAATCTTCAATTATGCATATTGATACAAATATTAATAAAGGTAATTAATTTTGTTCCTTACCAAAAGAAAAATTTATTTCAATTAAAAATATTACTTCTCTCTATCTAAATTATTGTTAATTCCGAGCAAGAAGATGTTAAGAAAATACAAATTTCCAGGGTGAGGGAATAATAAATGAAAATTATGTTGAGTGATTTATGTAAGTTTATACTTTTATTTGACATATAAAATGTGAATCAAAGGGCAAAGTCGAGTGGAAAGAGATTTAGGGGAGGTAAACATGAGGGTTGTGCTGATTTTAAAGCCTGGTATGTTTAACCTTAAGTTGTCTTGCCTCACATCCCCCGCTTTTCTTTTTTCTGTCTCGGACGGCAGAACAGCTTTACAAAAATAAAAAGATACAGATCTGAATTTTCCATCAGCTTTTTACTTTTCGCAAGAGTTGCAATTCAATACAACAAAACATGCCCCACCCAAAAGTCCAAGCCAAAATATTTTGCTCGCGAATTCGGACGGTTAACTTTCTCCAAATCTATAAATAATGTAATATTGAGTGTGTGACAGGCAAGGAACAGTGAAGAATGCCAGAAATACCTACAATATATTATAGAAAAGTAGATTTATCTGAAAGAATATATATTTTCCATTCAAAAATCATAAATATTTGCCTCGTCTTCTTTTTTTCCCATTTGTTTGAATTCAATATATATGTATAAAAAAGTATTAAATAAAGAAGAGAATAGAAAAACATTTTCTATTCTTTTCATCTTCTTCTCCCTTTTTGTCAATAAAAAAAGGAATATCATTTTTCTCCTTTCGATTAGAAATGAATTAACTTTTCTCAATATATATTTATATATCTTTATAATATATATAATTTTAAAACAAGGATTATGGATATTTATATGATTTTTTTTTTCTTTAATTCAATTCACTGCAATTTATACTATCTCGCCAGAGATGACGAAAATTTTCGATGTCGAGATTTTGATGTTTTTATACGTTTCGAAGGTCCCTGAGTCATTTTCAGTAAGGTTGAGAAAAATCTCTCTCTCTCTCTCTCTCTGTGTGTGTGTGTGTATGTATGTATGTAGACGAGATTACGCAAAAACGGTTTGAGCTAAAATCATGAAATTTGGTACACGGGCATTATTCAAAGTTTTCTATCAACTTTTGAGAAATGTAGCTCAACCGGAAGAGAGTCATTACCTATCACGTTTTGATATTTTCTCCTCTAAACTGACCGTAAAAATAAAGATATATGTTTGATAGTTTTTCACATAATTAACAATTGTATACAACTTCTAAATATAGAATTTCAACTTGATTGAATCGCTGAAAGTACCGGAATTAATATTTTAACATTGCAAATCACGCGCCAGCACGTGACGTTGTGCCCATCAACAAAGAGCCAAACACGCCCTGGTTTAATAAATATTATTTATTAATTTTAATTTATAATTTAATTAATTAAATTTAATTTAACCATAACATATGTTATTTAATCCAATTCAAATGCGAGATAGTTGAGTGGAGACACTCCAGATTTTCAAAAGTATTTTTAATCTTAACAATTAATTGTTGTTTAAGCCAACGGTTATTATAAATTCGAATTCCAAATTAAGTATTTCAAAGCTAAATATAAATTACTTTCTTGATGAATACTAAAATTTTTAAAGTATTGGTATTTCAAGCTAACCATATTTATTTTGTTTCGTTTTCTCAAACTAACTCTAAATAATCTTAATTATAGTAAATTCATTATTTTGGAAATAAAAATTAAATGAGGTTTCGAGTATCTGTGTACTTGACTTCATTCAAATAACCAAACTTTTCTTTTTCAGCAAAATATGTTCTATTCCAGAACATACACCCATAAAAACTTTCTGGAATATGACTTATAAATTTGATGAATCAACAGTTTTAGTTTTATTTCATTCGAGTAATAAATTGAGGTAAAGTGGATTAGTATAAAATATATATTAAACTTTTAGCTAATTCAAAATTAACAAAATAAAAATGTATTGAAAAAAAATAAAAACTATTATAGAATTCTATTCAAAATAAATTTATTTAATATTCTGTAATGAGGAAAAAAGATACCTACTTTATTAAAAAAAAATATAAATGAAGATTGTCCCGAAAATAAGAAAGGAGAAAACTTTTTTATATTACTTTACTTACAATCTAAAGAATGAGAGAGATATCTTTATATCTTTATATGTGTGCGTGTTTGTGAGTTTTTTTTTTCTATTTTTGATGTGTGAAAGTAAATAGGAGTTGGAGGTGTTGGAGGATAAGTTAAGAGTTATTTATTTGTCTTTCTGTGTGTGCGTATGTGGCTGTATGTGAAAATGCTGGCCAATTTTTCTACTGTTTTCCTTAGATCGTAAACACACCCACCAACTCACTCACCCCCTGCGTCTATTTATTCCACCCACATACACACTTGCACAAACACACACAGTCCAAGCAACCATGATACCATGATAGTCAAATACAGTTTGTTTGCGTTTTGGCACGTGACTTGACGCTATTATGCTATAAATATCGGAAAATACAGTCTTTGCTCTTTTTTTTTTTTTTTTTTTTTTTTTTGAAAAAACCCTCCACCCTCTGCGTCATCTCATTCCTCAGCTCCCCGCCATGTCTGTTCTTTGGTACTTTTTTCATCTTCACCCACACAGTCATCCACAAACAGACGTAAGAAAAGATACAGGTAAGAAATTCGCTCCTCTTTGATAATCCTGTATGTCACCCTCTCGGGAGTTGTCTCATACCAACAACCCACCCTTCAAAACACACAATACACAAACAAAGTATACACATTGGCACAACACTCTACAACTATATATTTTATTTTTCATTTCTCAAGAGAGGGGAAATATTTTTACCTCTTATGAGAGAATATAGTAAAAAAGAAAAAAAGAAAAAAAAATATAATATATTATGTGTTTTTTTTTTTTATTTTTCTTTTTGTCATACCTTTCTCATTTCATTCTATAAAACAATAATTAAATTATAAATATTTAAATATATATATATACTTATGTATATAGTATAATTAACATATATTTAATTTTTTATGCATATACATATGATTATGACAGATTGAGAATATAATAGAGTAAATAGGTTTATAGATTATATTTGTAAGGTAGTGATAATGATAAAGTTCTAATGTTATCAGCCAAAAGAAGGGATTGGGGAGGATTAACAGATTCGTTTGATGTCTACTTAGTATGTGACACAATCTCGATTAATAATAAGAGATCCTGACACCTCTTTAAAGGGGAAACACTAACAGGTAATACATATTAATTGGATTTACAAAGTGGGTTTTTAGAATTAAAATGATTGATTTTTGACTTGATCTATGTAATGTATTCAATTTATTTGAAGTAAAAATAATCAAGCACGAATAATTTATCAATTTATTATAGAGAATGCATATACTATAGAGAAAATAGAAATTAAACAAAATTAGTAACATTAAAATAATTAAATGTTTAAATATACATAAATATACTTGTTCAATCGCCTGACAAAATAGTTAGTTACTTTGTACGTCAATTATAGAATTAATTGAATGATAAATAAATAAAAAAGATAAAACATTAATATTTAAATTACCAAATTGAATTTCGAGAGTATAGCTCTGTATTTATTGGTAAATATATATAATTATATATATATATAATCATTTATTCGAATGAATAAATTCATTATTAATAAATACATAAACTAGTTGATGGTAAATTGGTAAAAAAATTAAAATTAAATTAAATAAATTATAAAAATACAAATATATTAGATTAAGAACCATAGAAATCATAGTTATGCATAGCTGTAAATTTAAAAAAATTTACATGACTTTGCGTTTCATGTCCTGGAGATTTCATATATATATACGAGGGTGGGGTGAAAAGTTTCCGGCTTGACCAAGAAAAACGATGTTTTTAATTTTTTTTTTTTGCTTTATTTTTCAACATAATCTCCATCAACACTGATACATTTCTCATAACGGTGTTCTAATTTAGTTATGCCAGTTTTAAACGTAGATTCGTCAAGCTCCTCAAAATACTGATTTACAGCTTCCAACCCACTGTTTTGACTGTTCTTTATTTTCAGGAGTATGGTGGTGGACCCAAGTCTCATCAACAGTTATGAATCGACGCAAAAATTCGTTTGGATTACGCCTATACATCGCCAAATTGTCTGTAGAAATGGTTTTTCGAAACAGTTTTTGGTCAAACGTTAGCAAACGCGGCCCCCACCTTGCACACAGCTTTTCCATGTTCAAATGGTTGTGCAAAATATTTCGCACACGTTCAGCTGACATCGTACAGGTCTCAGCTATTTCATACACTTTCAACCTGCGGTTTTCCAGCACTATTTTATGGATTTTCTCAATCATTTCTGAAGTTGTGACCTGAGCGAGGCTCGTCAGATGTGCTCACACGACCCATTTTAAATTCAGAAACCCACTGCTTAATAGTTGAATATGATGGGGAGGAGTCTCCTAGTGTTGAATCCATTCCTTCTTTTATTTGTTTTGGTGTAAAAACTTTCAAATAGAAGTATTTGATGACAGCACGTTTTTCCAATGTTTCCATTTTTCACGAAAACAATGGAAGCCTCTCGCGCAATGTGCTCTCAAACGCGTACTAACGTAGCCATTGGGCTGAAACTGTACATACAAGCTCGGTAGGAATGATACTGTAGGATGCAGTTCCAAAAGTAGACCTAGTGGCGCCATTTCTTAGTCAAGCCGAAAAACTTTTCACCTCACCCACGTATATATATATATATATATGTAGATAGATAGATATGTAGATTTAGAATTTCACTTTCTATCCTGGTTATTTTAATGCTATATAAACTCAAAATTGGCTGGAACGAATCTTATAAATTCTTTACAGGATCCTGATTCGACGATATAATCATATTTTAACAATGAAATGTCTAAATCTATATTAAATCTTTAACTTTTAAGGTTGCTTTTGCTTTTATAAAACATTAAAGATATAAGGACTCAAATCTAAATCTTTTTCTTTGTATGTATTGAATCTAAATATAATATATATTATTAATTTTGTATCAAAATTAAAAAAATAAAGAAGAAAACAAAAATAAAATTCAGATTTTAATATACTGATTGAAACAAAATAAATATAACGCTCGTATAAATATATTATTTCAAGTTTCTAGTTGAAAATATCCCTTGATTAGGTATGAAGAACGCAGAAGGCATTCTGATAGCTATTTTAGAACATAAATTTCTATTTTATGATTCGAAATATTATAATTAATTAATTATTTTTATTTTTTCTTCTATAATAATCGTATTTCTTCATGAAAATTTTATATTTTTTTATGTTGGTGGCTCATGTATCTCACAGCCAATTTATATCATTGTACAAATTTCAAATTAATTTTGATTAATTTAAACGATATAAAATAATCTATTTTTTCTCTTAAAAAAACTAAAAATTTAATATCTTTTATAATATTTTTATTTATTGTTTACATCTTTACAACCTTTTGCTAAATTAATCGAAACAGAAAAATAGATAATTGATTTATAATAAATTGTGCTGATATTATAAAGATAAAAAAGATATAAAGATTATCGAATAGAATAGAGAGAAGGAAGGGATGAATGATAATCCCAAAAGTATAAAAAAGCTGATTGGAGAGGTCACTCTAGGGAATTTGAATCCTGAGTTACGAGTGAGAATGAAAAAGAAATCGACATCGTAGAATGTATCTAAAATGAGCGGAAAGTAAATTGACTATTAATTCATTTTTTTTTCTTAGAAAAAACACGTCAAGTACAAAAATAAAGAAATGTTTCTCCCCCATGTCAATTAATATTTATAAAAAGAGCAATTTCTGTATTTAATACTTTAAAAGGGCTGGTTTGTTTATTTTTATACTTTATTAAAGAGAAAACGGATAAAAGGGTCAATTATTTATTACCTGAATAAAAAAGGTTAATTAATTCAATTTTGCTAAACAATATATCAAGAAAAAAATTTCATAATATTAACAAAAAAAAAAAAAAAAGAAAAGTTTTTTAAAATTTACCGAAATCTTACATAAATATACAATAATAAGTCATTTTAAATAGCAAATAATACTTGAAAATTTTGAAACCACTAATCATTGTTTTATAAGTTTATACCACAAAAAAGTATTTTGAAATTATTTACAAATAAAATTGTTATCATTAAAAGTAGAAGATATCAGAGCTAAATAGTTTAAATTGTGCTAAAAAACATAATCGTAGAGATTCTGAAAAAAAAAATTAAATATTACATACCACAATAATCAAAAAAGATAGTTTCCTTGTATCTGGACTGCGATAATTATAAAATATATATACATATGTTTTTATTTTTTTAATAAAAAAACATAAAAAAACACATTTGTCCTTTTCTTGTGAAATTCTCTTAACGGATCTTTCAAAGATCTAATTCATGTTGGAAAACCTGAATATCTTTCTGAATATTTACTTAAATATGAGAGGAAAAATATATAGTTTGTGCTTAATTAAGATCAGATAAAAATACCCAGAAAAAACGTATATACCTATATATATAATTTTCAACGATTTACCTAGCAAAGATGTGCAGTACTTGTAGTTAAAAAAATCGTTTAGAAATGTTTCTGTGAAAAATAAACACCCCTTCTCTTCCTCCCAACTCCTACCTCCAACAACAAAGCTTTCCGAGAGGGAGTAGAATGAACCATCCCAACCTCAACCCTTAAACCATCATCCCAGTCAACGAAAAAAAAAAACTAATTAGTGAACTTCATTTGCATTGGGGTGCATATACTAGTATACTGAATTACCCGCCAAAATATACAGTTTTAAAAATGCTCTCTTTGGTTAAAACCCACTCTCGGGTAGAATGGAGGTGGGGGGGGGGGGGGTGGAGGAAGAATGTTGTAGAAGGCTTGGTCATATAAAAAACAGACATAGCCACACAAACTGAGACAGATCACCACCCGTGGTTAAGGACAAAAAGTTTTCAACTAATTTAAATTAGATTGAATGACCTAGCTCTCTTTTAAATGTTCCTGTTGAATTCATTCTTCAAAAATGGTCAAATATAAAATATACTATGTATATACGTATAAAGAATAGTAAATTTTGAAACAAGAAAATAATCTTAGACATCTACTAAAATGATTTAAATTGTTTTTCAATAAAATGAATGAAGATAACAACAAAGTATATTAAATATCATTAAATTTAGACAAAAAATATAACTATAATTTTATAAATGAATTTTCCGAATTAATGAAATGATAAATTTATAAAATAAATATTAACTGAAATGTTGGAAAATAAAAAAAGTAAAATAAAATATGTTTAAATTAAATAAAAATAATATTAGAAGAGAAAATTGAATTTGTAATTTAATTTTGTTATAAGAATATGTGTGTATGTGTGTGTGTGTGTGTATGCTATATCTATTTCAAAAAAAAAAAACAAAAAAACTGCATTTCTATCCTAAAATATCCTCAAATAATCTACATGAGTTTGTTCATTACTTTACTTGCACTGGCCACATAAAACAATGTTCGTTCTTTTTTTTTCATTCTAACTAACTCAATTTTATAATTTATATTTAGAGAAGTAGAGGTCATGTAATTAATTTTTTTAGTATTTCTATAATCCAAGTAGCAGAAAATTATAAATTATTACAAAATCCCTAATATATTTTCATCTTATAAAGTCATAATCTAGGTTAAATAATATAATATAATATACACAACCATGTTTTTATTATGTTTAATAAATTTATTAAATTATTATATCATTATATATTATGATTATTATATTAATATAATGTAATAAAATAATAAAAAAAGAAACATTTTTCCTTATTTTCTTCCAAGTTCTTGCACATGATTATTAAAATTTAAGAATAATATTTATATATACAAAAAGTATATATTGTAAGGATACATTTTTTTTTCTCTTTTTTGTGAAAATGTATTATCAATTGTAGTTTAATTTTTTTGTACTGTAATTCAATTACATTTTTTTGTTTCGCTTTTTTCTTCTAACTTTCTTCGTCGACGAAGGCAATTTGTCTGATTGGTGGGGTGGAATACTCAATTTGTGATCCATCATGTTGTAGGGTTTCGCTGTCAACCCAAAGACGGCCACGTAGAAAAAGAAAGCAATGAAGATATTATCTTATCTTATCGTTTTTTTTCCTTATTCCCTAACGAAAATTCGTTTCTTTTTTCCCTTTAAATGCATTTGACACTTTTTTTTAATACTTCGTTAAAGATGAGACAAAATGAGGATGTAATTTTAGTTGTTTTTTTTTTTTTTATTTTATTAAAGATAACTTAAGAAATATCTCTCATTTTTCAATTACAAAGATAATTAGAGAGGTGAAAATTCTCTTTTTCTCTTTTCCTCTCCTACTATGTCTTTTAGTTAGAGCATATACTAGTTAGAACATAAAGTGGATAGAACATAGAACCCAACTAAGAAATTAAGCTATTCATATCTACATATATCTATGTATATATATATATACAAAGTTTGTCGAGATATGGTGAGTTGAAAGGCTGTGTATTTACTTAAGGACAAATATTCCCACTCTAAATAGTCACCCTCCGATCCTAATTCCTTATCCAAGTAGGAAGGGGAATTTCTAATTCGAACTGAAAAGGGACCAGGATCTTTGCAAGTAGTTGCGACGACTAATCGACGAATGAAAGCCTCGCTCATGATATTATTGCTTAAGAATTTATTACTTATTTCATTTTATAATGATGAGATAAAAATACATGATGTATTAGTAATTTAGTACTAGAAAAATGTTAATTTTAATTATTAAAATTATATAAATAATAATATTTTTGATCAAATATTACCAAAGTTAAATTCAGAAAATTCCTTAATTCTTTAGTTGTCCCAACTTTTTTGAAATCAAATTTTTCTTCACTTCAAATTTTATAATTTTAAAATTTAAAGTGTTAATAATATATATATTTCAAGTATTTATAAATTTATATGGGTTCCAAAATTATAAGTTTTCAATGAAGTCCGAATCAAAAAAAAAAAAAATAAAAACAGAAAAATGGTGTTAGAACTGAATGTATAAGACAATTCAAATAATTTTTAATTAAAATAAAATAAAATTTAATATTAATATTAATTGAAACTACGATATTTGTATTCAAAATAAGTTAAATAATAATTATTATTATAGCATAAGTATTTCTTAGAAACATAATTATATAATTTATTTTGATTCAGGATTATGATGGGATAATGAATGATAATCTCACAAATTTCAAATATTTAAATATAACATTAAAATTAAAAATATTAATTAATAGAATGTACAAATAGTGTTAAAATAATTTTAACGATCAAAATCCTATTTAAAAACTAATAATAATAATAATAATATAAGTATTCCGGCCAACTTTAGTTAGATTTTAATTGAAATTGTTGCATTTAAAATTAGCTGGAGTGTCTCCACTCGACTATCTCGCAATTTGAATTGGATTAAATAACATAATATATTATATTTAAATTAAATTTAATTAATTATAAATTATAAATAATAAATAATAAATATTAAACCAGCGCATGTTTGGCTTTTTGTTGATGGCACCACGTCACGTGTTGGCGCGTGAGATTTGCAGTGTTAAAAAATTAATTCTGGTAATTTCAGCGAATCAATCAAGCTGAAATTCTATATATAGCAGTTTTATACAATTATTAATCATGTGAAAAATTATCAAACATATATCTTTATTTTTACGGTCACTTTAGAGGAAAAAAAATCAAAACGTTGTAGGTAATGACCCTCTTCCGGTTGAGCTACATTTCTCAAAAGTTGATAGAAAACTATGAATTTTGAATAATGTCCATGTACCAAATTTCATCATTCTAGCTCAAACCGTTTTTGCGTAATCTTGCCTACATACATACACACACACATACACACATACACACACACATACACACACACATACACACACACACACACAGACATTTTTCTCAACCTTAGTGAAAATGATTCAGGAACCTTCAAAACGTATAAAAACATCAAAATCTCAACATCGAAAATTTTCGTGATCGCAATACTATCTCTGGCGAGATAGTAAAAATGATAATAACTTTATTTAAATTTGTAATACTTTTAATTCTAATACAGGACGAGGGTTCAAATAGTACTTTAAACCCCCCTCTGTCTACTAAATTATTTTTTTATGTTGTATAATCCATAATCCTTTTGTGATATATTTGAGGTAGAATGTGTCCAAGATGAAGATAAAATTTATTCTAATCAAATTAACTAGTTAATATCATTAATTGAAAAAAATAGATTTTATGTTATATTTTAGAATCAGAAAAATAGCTTTAATTTAAAGTAATTTTGAAATAAATTCTAAATAATAAATTGTTTCAGAGAATGATCTAGGTGAGATGATGTCAAAATGTCAAGGTAATGATAATATATGTAAGAGAATATTCAATCTATCTATTGCTTCCTATGTAACATAATAACGGATAATAAGGATAAATGGATTTGAAGCAAGCTAATGAATAACGTATTGAAGCTGATTGGCCAAGGTCACAAGAAATTGCATTCTACACGCAGTCCATCGATTCTACTACCCGTCATTCCTTCTTAAGTCAATTATCATTTAAAATTAACACATTGTGTTAGCGTGTTAGCAACTTTATTCTATCCGCGTGGGATGTTAGAGGAAAGAAGTGGAAGAAAAAGAAGGGCGACGGCGATTTTCAATCCAAGTCAATCTATTATAATTAAAGTGAGATGAAGTACTTTACGCTACTACAGTTCAACTCTATTTCTCGAATTTTCTTTCCATGTTGTTATTTTTTATTCTTATAGAGGAGTCATCAACAAAACTATTTAAAATTTAATGAGAACGGATTTTAATTAAAAACAAATGCATAAATCGGCAAAGATTTATGTATTATACAAAGAGTTTAAGGGTGGGGAGAGAGACGGTAAAAGAGGAAATCAAATTCCATCTGTACTGACTTGGATGACATCACGCAGAACGTCTTAAAAGGTTGAATTTAATTAAAACAACTCTCAGCGTTGTTTTAGAGAGGAAACCGACCCAAATTCATCTGAAGCCACTGAAAATTGCACGCATTTTCGGATTTATTCAATCAAACATTCACCCACTCCCCCTTCATTCCAATGCAAACCCTTTTCAATTTCGAGCTAGTTCATTTCCATATGCCATAACAATAACCAACAATTGAGAAAATATTTATATGTAAATAAAATCAATTTTTTTTTTCATTTTAAGTTAAAACAATTAAAAAAGAGCACTTTCCCAAATTGAATTAAATAAAAGATTATCTAAAAATAATAAATAATTTATAAAAAATAAAAAATAAATAAACCTTAATTAATTAAATATAATTAAGTAAATAAATTAACAGAAAAAAATAATAAACATCACGAATTTAATCATAATTTATAATAGAAGAGATTTTACCTAATAGCCGGGAAAAATATCACTTCTCGTAGACAATTACCTGAAAAATAATAAATATTAATTAGATATATTTTTGATTTTATTTATTGTACAGATAAAAAATTTGATAAAAAATATGAATAAATATGAAGTGTTTATTCAATTAATGAATACATATAAGAAAAAAATGCATAGAAAGCTAAACAATATAAACAACATTTCATTTAAAAACAAATAATAAATAAACTAAGAAATAAAATGATCTTCGATATTTTTTGTTTTATGAATTCAGAGTTTACACATTTAATTATTTAATTTATTTAATTTTTTGTTAATATAATTGAGGTTTGAACCCCCGGCGACAAATTGAATAGTAAGTATTTTGCCACTGGACTATTTAATTTATTATTATTATTAAACAAGAAAATAACAAATAAATTAAATATTATTATTTTTATTTTTTTTTTTTTTTTTTATTAAAACTTCTTAACAATTAATTAGTTTTTATAGCCAATTATGAAATTCAGGTTCAATTTATTTATTTAAATGTACAAATTAAGATATTTTATATGAACCCTTAACTGATGAATAAAATTATTTTACTCTACTTTTAATTATATATATGTATTTTATTTATTAGAAAAAAAAAATAAATAAATAAATGCAAATAATTAATTATTTCTTGTAGATTTTTGTAATAAATTTTTATTTATTCGATTAAATTTTTTATAAATTTTTTTATAAAGCATACACATGAATATTATGATATATATTTCTATTATATTAACTACCTATTTAATCTTGAAATGTCATTTATATTTCTTTACCTAGAGATGTTGCATTAAAATATGAAAAAAATAAAATTTTGTTTCTCTTAAAAATATAAAACTAAACTTTTTCTTTGGTGTTTTTTTTATACTATTTACTATATATTTAAAGATGATAATTTATATATTTTTCAAATGTTTTTTATAAAGATATTTTTAAATCCATAATATTTTCTTCGTGTTCACGGCTTTGTAGTTATTTTTCTTTATACTTATTTTCTTTTTATAAATTACTCATCTGTATAAAATTATTTGAGAAGAACGATTGGAAAACGTCCGTTAGGAAGACCAAGGACGCGGTGGGAGGACAATGTAGGAAGGGACGTAAGAGAGATTGGAAAAAATAGGAGTCAGTTGGCTGTATAGCTCAGTTTACGGACATTTAGAGAAATGTAGTTGTTGCGGCCAAGAACTTTCGAGTTCTGTAGAGCCACAGAGATAGATATATAGTATAAAATTATTAAGACCATCGTAAATTAAATTTCAGAAAATAATAACCAAGATTCATAAAAAAAAGGATTTGGATTTCATGTAAAATATTAATAACCAGTATAATTTTTATCGATCCAATTGTGAATAATTTATTTATTTTATTCATTCATTTTGTTTTGAAATAGTGTGCACAATAAAATTAAATTTATAATAAATTAAGAATTAAGATAATTTAAAGCTGTTTTATAATAAGTACCTATCCACAATAAATTAAAGACTATCTCTGGCACTAGCCCCCCTGCTACTGATACTAAAAAAAGTGGTCGAGGTTTGAAAATCACAGTAAAACGAATTTTACCCATCAATTTAACCCAAAATAACAACTATGACTATTGGTCAGATACAGAGTAAAGAACAAGAATTCGAAAATTCTCTTCCACAAACTTTCTTGAAAACGGTACCAAGATGGGCACTGAAACGTCGAAATTCAAACGTCATTAAACTACTTGAAAAAAAAACCGGAATTAACTTTTCATATTCAAAGCTTTCACGGAAATTGCAACGAATATAATATATATAAATTAATTAATTTATAATTAGTATAATATACTAATATTTCTCTTTTGTCCTGCGGCGAATTTGATAAATTATTAAAAACCATTTCTATTCGTATACCAGATAAATTAAAATCATTCCGCTTTATCAGACGTGTCTACGATTTTGGATATAAGCTCTATAAATATAATAAGCAAATATTAATGCAATAAAGCATTGAATATTAATAAATTTTAATTTAGTTACTGAGAAAGACTTGCATGACGTCTTTAGTGTGTAAATATTAAAAAAAATGTTGATTGGCCATGCAGTTAGCCCGGCGTGGTAGTCTCCATTAACCGATAATCAAAATCTATGATAAGAAGATTCTTTGTAGCCTTTTAACACGAAAGAGAACCTATATATATATATATATATATATATATATATACTTTATTAGAGATTATATCTATCGTTAAAATAAAAAAAAAAATTTGATTGAAGATGAAAAAAAATTAAACAACGCTTCCTTGATAATCTTACGGATCTGATTATTTAGAGGGTAGGGTTGATGGAATGATATTAAATATAGAGGTATATATTTAAATTTGGGGGATAAATAATACCTTATTATCCTAAATCAATTCAATAAAAACTAGAACGATACTATCGCTATTTTGCATTATTACTATAATTATTTTTCAGAGTTAGTATGATTATAGGATTATTTGAACTTTAAAATAAATTATATTCTTTTAGATGATTATTTATTTCGTATTTTGTATGCGAGAGAAAATATTAAAATGGAAGGCACTCATCCAGAAGATAAATTAAAAAATATAAAGTTTAAGTATTATAAGTGTATTATCTCAGGTGAGACAAAACACCGCAAGCGTTAAATAAAAAATCAGACTGTAATGAAAGAGACGTATAATTTGACAATTAAAATATTTTATATTATATTCGTTTTATATTATTATTTATTATTATCATCAATAAGTTTAGTCAGAAAAAGAAAGAATTTTGTCATGCTTCTAGTGAATTTTATTTATTTGTAAATATTTATATTTTCTGAGGAAGGTAGGGAGAGAACATTTGAGATACAAGTTGTCGACTATCTGACGTCACAGCCGCCATATTGTGTGGGCCAAAACATTATATTTTCCATTGATCTTAATGTTAATATATCATCAAATTTCAGGCCTTTTTTGTAGAAAATTATGTGAGCAAAAATTTTCTCATGAAGAAAAACTCTTTAAATTTTATTTTATTTCAACTTCAGGTCGTTTTCATATGCATATATGTATAAAAAAATTAAATGTTGCGGCAATCATTCTCTTCCTAATTAGTCACAATTAAAAAAAAGAAATAACCATTAGTTTAATGGAAAAATGATTACAAAAAATAAAATATAAACAAAAATATATTTATTAATTTATTTTAGATTTTTTGGAAAGGGCAAAGCATTTATTGAAATCCCTAAAAACAAATAATGACCAGCTACTAATATACCATCCAAAATAACCTGGATTTTTAGATAAGTAAGGTTTGCATCTTGAAAATAAATTGAAAACAAGTTATATATATAATAGAAAAAGTACGATAAAAATTTTGATACTATAATGTATGAAAAAAATGTGATTATTACTAATACCCTTGAAAATGAGTTAATTTAAAATCTAATAAAAAACAAGTAAATATAAATTAAATTATTAAAAACTATTTCTAATTATTAAATATATTAAATAAACTATAAAATAAAGAAGAAATAATTAAGAAAAACTTTCAAACATACGAGAAAATTTGAAACAAAAATGTATTATATTTTATGTAAAATTCAATGTTTTGCCCCACACAATAAGGCTGACAAGAATTTCTCCCTACTCTTTTGGAGCCATCTCCCACTCCTTAAAATACGCGTTAGTGTCACTCCCTATTTTCTAAAAAAATCTAATATTAATACTTGATTTGACACATTCTTAAATATAATATTAATTCAATAAAATAATTTAAATCTAATTTAGAGTGTTGGTATTCATGTACAATCTGTTTTTCTCAAGAGTACCAAACCAATCAATAAATAACCCTCAAAACAATAACATTTCTTAAAATGACGCGCTAATTTCAAAATAATATGAATAATAAATATTTGTGCAATCTTACTTTAACTTTTAGAAATTAATCTGTTATAGGTTATAAGGAGAATCTAAAATTAACTAGTAGTATCATTTTTAAATACCTATATATATTTTGTTGTTGAAATTTATAAAAATAATTTTTTATATTAGTTTTATATTTAATTTAGTTTATTTATTTAATAACATTCAATTACAAAGAAAAATATATATATTTTTTCTGTAATATTAAAAAGCATTAAGAAAAAAGTTATAACTTTTATTTGCTCTTTTACGAATAGGTATTATTATTTTATTTAAAACAATATAAATCCATTAAATTTTAAACGATGGATAATTGTTATGAATATTTAATAAATAGGGAATACTAAAAATAATTTGTATTTAAGTTGTTATATCTTTCACTCATTCGGTCTCTATCTCGTTCTCTTTTCTGATTAAACTATATAAAAAATAAAATAAAATATTAACCTTCTTTGTATTAAAAAAAAAAGATTCTATATTTGCAAAGAGTTTATATTTTACATTTTATTTCATATAGAAACTGAAAAGTAAATTCTATTTTAATCTAAACTCTATTTACTTTTCGTTTAAATATTCACTTAAAGTTTGGAACGAGAGAAGGAAGCTTTATTTCACAAAGTTCTCTTTTATAACCCCCTCACCAATCTACTACTTTTGTCTATATTCAGTTGCTCCATTCACTCATATTTTGACCAATCTTTAATCAGAAACAAAAAATTATTTACTCTGATAGTCTCATTTAATAGAATTCTATAATATTTTATGGTTATAACTTCGATTTTTTTCTAAAATTGATATTATTTTAAATACTTGGGTTAGCTATGGCTTATTAGTTATTAAAATTTGCCGTAAATTTTATCATAACATGCAAAATTCAATTTTATATTTAATTGAAAGAAATAATTTTAATTTTCCAAAGTAATTTTATTATTAATAGAAATCTATGCCACATCACGTTTCATTTATTTGATTAGAAATAAAAGAATCATAATAGTCTGCTAAACAGATTATATCATTTATTTTCTAGATCTTTTTTATAAATTGCAAAACAGAGCAAATATAATTAATGTTAATAAAAATATATTTCATTAATGAAAGCAAAGTTATTTTTTGCATTTAACTTTTTAAGATAGGTATATATGTATATTATTATTATCTCGTTTACTCTAATTAAAAACAATATATTTACAATATAGACGAATATCAATATGCAATACGGACATAATATAGTCATAATATAATATAATAAATATTTAATTTCTAGTTTTTATTTTTAATTAGCTATTGTTCTTTGTATTGATAACAAATATACTTAACAGACAAAATAAAACAAAAACAAACTCAATATTTCACGATTTTCAGTTTGTGAATAATTAACCCTTATAATATTAATTGAATTTCTTTTGTACTATTTAATATATAGGAAAATTAATTAAATAAGTTGACCTGTGGCCAGGTCCGAACCGACCGACGATTTGAAGTAAATTAATTTCCAGCTACAGAAACAATTTCAAATAATTTTAATATATCTATTAATGTAATAAAAAACAGATATGGATACATAAATAATAAATATAAACATTTTTAATTTTATTTTATTTATAATATATATGCAAGACCAGGCCGTGACGTCATGAATGGCTGGATGACGTCATATAA
The DNA here is from genome assembly GCA_963082975.1 of Labia minor. Taxonomy (NCBI): domain Eukaryota; kingdom Metazoa; phylum Arthropoda; class Insecta; order Dermaptera; family Spongiphoridae; genus Labia; species Labia minor. The sequence goes on along the minus strand of OY720349.1, from coordinate 64,129,857 downwards.
TTTTAAATCAAGAAAAAACTAATAAATATGATTTTTCTCGAGGATAAAACCAATACAAAGTGCATGATTCGTGGTGATTTATAAAAAAATCTCCTCATGTGAAATTTGGTGTGAAAATAACCCTTCCCTTCCTATCGTAGATCGCTAATACTACCACTTCCGGTTTCCGGAATTGCACCAAAAGTTGATCAATTCATCCCACTGATGCATTAAGTAAATATACCAAATTTCATCAAAATCGGTTGAGCTGTACACATCTATACGAACGGACGAACGGACAGACATCATGCTAAAAATACATTTTTCTCTTAAGAAAATGCATGATTCGTGGAGATATGTAAAAATCTCCACATGTGAAATTTGGTGTGAAAACAATACCTCCCTTACTATCGTCGGTCGGTAAAAATATTGTTATGTTCATTTTACATATCTACGATATCCAATTTAAAATTAGATATACATATATGTACTCCATTAATATTGACATATTATCTGTTATACTTAACATATATTTTACTAAATTTCTTTAGTTTATTTAAAAAAATGCCGAGAATTGTAATAGATTTAAATCTTCTTTCACCATATTGTGGATGTAAATAAAAAATATCTCCTATTGCTAATATCAAAATTTTAATACGATATATGGTAAATATTAAGCAAATAAAAAAATATAATACCATATAATTAAATATAATAGTTAAAAATTAAATTTTCTTTTTAGAGGTAATTTTATAAATTAATAACTTCAGATTAAAATCAAGGGGCCTATTTTCTAAATAAATGAATACATTTTAGGGAGATGTAGTTCAGTTTATGAACAATTTCCCCTTTAAATATAAAAAGTTAAAAATAATAATATAAATACACGTTCGCAATTTATTAATTACCTATACTATTTCATTCATTGTGAATTTTAATGATCCTTATATATCTATAATTTTATAAAATGACATATGAAAGATGACACTGGTATTAAAATTGTGTTTAGAGTTTTTGATGTACTCTTTTCTAAATTCAAATATCATTTTACTGCAGCGAAATATGATATTTCCAGTAACCCAAGATTGTCGATTTTTTCTTCCATAAATTGAAATTTAAAGATTTTGATATTATTATTATTATTTATTTTTTTTTAATTTAATATATACGAACATTTTTCTACTCTATCACAAATAAGAACATTTAAGACTTTTATCCCTTCATCTTTATGTTAGATACAAGTAAATATTATTTAAAACACCATCTCTCTCTCTTCTACACCCTTAAACAAACCCATATTTACACCAGAAAAGCACTAAGCCTTTCTAATTCACTTCCTACAATTTATGTCCGACACTGATATTTATGACAGAACTTGCTTTTAAATAAAATTATGTATTAGTAACAACAAGAACAACAACAGAGTAGAACATTTAAGGGTTGAGTCCAGTTATGACTTGGGATAAAATATGCTTATATTGGCTTCATTCTCTATAATATAAAATATTCAATACAGAAATTATTTGTTTATCGCTTTATAAGAGTTTATAACTGTAAAAGAGATAAAGAAAAAATACATGATTTATAACATCGGGTGTGAGTATAAAGAGTAGAATATTATTATAATAAATTAAAATTAAAATAAAACATAATAACAAATTGAATTAAAAAAGTAAAAATAAAATTGAATTAAAATTATTAAAAGTTTAATTTTTTATGGAAAAATATTTATTTTGATTTTATTAAATAATTTTAATTTTACACATGTTAAATTCGGGTAAATTAAATTAAATTTAAATACTTTTCCCATACATTAACTAACAATTTTTTATTTATAAACACTATACTTACTTATTGTTAGTTAAAATATAATAATAAATTGTAATTTAACATAAAAAATATATATAAAAAGAATAAATATTATTATATATAATGTATAATATTTAAATTTAATATATTTATTAATTATGAACAAAAACAATTACCATTATTAATAAGCGCATTCTGATAAGATATCAAAATGTAATCTTGGACTTTGAATTAAAAAAGGGTTGTTATTAGTGAAGGGGATTTATAAGTCAGATATAAATTAATCGTGTCGACCTTGACTCTGGTTTTTTGTGGTAGGTGTTGGTTTGAAAGCCAACACCTGCTTTTTTTAATAAACCACGCTTGATTATAAAACATTAAAAAAATTCAATATTGTTGTTTTCATGAAATTTAATAAATTTAAATTCTTTAAAGATAATTTATTTATGTCGTGGGGAAATAATAACAAAAGTATTTTTTTTTATTTTGAAATATGATAGAGATCATTGAAAACGATAGAAATCATAGGCAAAAAACATGAAATAACAACTAATATAGAAAAATTTAGAAATTAAAATAGGACATAATAGGAGCGATTATTCTACTGATAATATTGACTGAACTTTCAATTTTCATAAGAATCGCGAGAGATAAATTTTTGTCAAGAATGTCATTGTCAATTGTGACAGAGGTTGATAAATAATATATCTTGAATATGATGCCATAACATTAAATGTCAATCATCACCATTCATTTATATTATTCAATGATTACTATAAAAATCATTATTAAACACAATTGTATATATATTTATTAGTCTAGATTATTATTATTATTATTATTATTTTTATAAGGATAAATGTGAATTTAAAACGAATATTTTAATATTAAAAATTAAAAAAAATTCTGACAATTGTTATATTTATTTAGACATAGAAGTTTGTTTATAAGATAACTTTTTAAATTAATATATATAATATATAAGAATATATATATATATATATTATATAAAGAGTAAAGCCACATTGATTTGGGACGCTTCACTTTAAAATATTTTTTATTTCTCCTGAAAGTTGTATTTGTATTATAGCTTTAGGAATTGCAGAAAACCTACTAAACTTATTCACATTGTAAAAATTTAAAACTATCTATGAATAAAATAGCTAAAAGAAATTTCAGACAATTTTTCTATTTCTTATATTCAATTTTAAATTAAGCATAGAAATTCTATTTAACTGAAATATTTTATAAATTAACTGATCAGATGTTTTTTGTGTGTAATTATAAAAAAGATAATATGAAAATATATATATTAGTTCAATAGCTCTTGCTTGAAATCAAAATAAGAAAAACAAGTAAATATATTGGGAGTTGTCTCGAGATATATACAATAGAATATAGAATACGAGTAATTTATAATATATATAACGTAAAGCCTACGCTGTTTAGCTAATAGAAGCTTCCGAGCTTTAAAATTATTTCCAAATTTATAATTAATTCATTCTAATAAAATATCTGCCTGTATTTTTTTTAATGCAGATTAAGAATACTTTGAAATTGTTGTTAATCAATGTATCACATATTAATTTTTCGTTATTATAACTTTTAATGAAATAATAATATTTAGATATATTATATTTCAAAGACACATAATAAAATTCTTGTTTAATAAATGAAAGTATTAAAAACTGATCTTTTCTATTATCTATTTATAATTAAAAGAGAATGTTAAAATGATTTCTATTTAAATTTCAATTGATATTGATTTTGATAATCATGTCGAATTCTCAGAAAATAATTAATATTGAAAGAATAAATATTTATCAGAATTTATCATTTTTCTAGATAAATTAAACAGTAAATTACAAGATAAAATAAAATAATAAAATAAATTAGCCCTACCGTTTGGGCGTCTCTAGAATAAATGTCACTTCAAATTGAAAATAAAAAAATTATATTTACTTAAATTAATAATAATATCCAAATATATATTAAAAAAATCAACTCATATTGAATAGAAAATATTAAAAAATAGAATAATAATAATAAATAGAAATATATATACCAATATATAATATATATATATAGGGTACGATATATAATATATCCTATTATATTAAATGACATGAGAAAAATGAAATAGAAAAGAGATTAATTAGAAGAGAAGAAGACATACACATTTTCAAATTCTAATAAAATGTGTAAATAATTTTAAATTAAATTTTGAGTAATGTGCAGATATATCACGTTAAATATACATATATATATATATTAATAAATAAAATATCATTAATAATATGAATATGAAATAAAAAACAAATATGATATTTTTCTATTAAAATAATTATTAAAAAAAATCAGTAAATCATTTGTGACTTTATTACAATGATGGTAGAGGTGATGTTAATTGATCGCTTTATAGGTGAATTATGATAATTTCAATAGAAAATACACTTACGATTTGATATAGTAGAGAGAGAAAGAGCGTCATCGCCGCCCGCCTGGTTTAAGTTGGCATGCGCACACACACAACGAAATCGACTGACTGACTGACTGAGCGAGCGTCCACTCGACTAGGAGCCCCTGGCATTTAGGCAACCGGCAATATAAGCCACCCAATTTAAACTTGAAATATTTAAATAGTATACTCTATTATTAATTATTAATCGTATTAATTCTGCATCTAATATTTACATAAAAATTTTAAAATAAATTTATATATTTGAATTTACTAATATAAGAAACGAATGGTTATCAAGTTTAATGGAATTTAGAAAAAAAATAAACAAATAAAAATTTTAAAAGAAACTATTGGAAAATAAAATATGATTTATAGTATAATATCAAGATAATATTAAGATGATAGATATATCATATATATTAGGTTTTTTTTGGAATATTGTTTTGATATTTTCATAAATGGGTTTAAATAGAATTAATAAAAATAGAAAAGTAAAGAGCTATCAAAAGATGATTTAAATAAGAGATAAAAAACAAAATTTAAACAAAATTTATACAAAATTGATTAAGGTACCTTAAGTCTATACCAGTCTATGCCAGTAGGTATAGATGATTATTAAGAATAAGTAAATTTGAAAATTTACTTTATTTAATAAGTTAATTAGTGTTTCATATTTTCTCTCTTTAAATGACAGTGGGGTAAAAAAGATCGTCCACCCCCTTTTGTGTTGAATGAGGTGTGTGATTCTATCTATACGATCATAAGATAAAATTTTCACTGATAACATTTTTTGAAATAAGAAGACTTTTTGGATTAATACTATATTTTTGTGAGTTTAGCAAATTTATGAAATGTATTTGTTTTCAACTGATTTTAGCTTCAATGGTCCTTTTGCGAATGAGCTGCATTTGTCAAAAGTTGATAAAACTACGAATTTTGAATAATGCCCGTATACAAAATTTCATTATTCTAGCTCAAACCGTTTTTGCGTAATCTTATCTACACACATAGAGAGAGACATTTTTCTCAACCTTATTGAAAATGACTTAGAGACTTTCAAAACGTATAACATCATCAAAATCTCGCCATTGAAAATTTAGACGGAGCCCCCGTCTAGTTGTGAAGGCGCTCTGAGCAGCTAGTAGATAATAAATTATTACCCTTCTGTTTGTCGTCTCATTTATTCTACATGCTTTCACTTAAGACGACATAAATAAATGTTAATTTAAACTTTAAAGTCACGTGAATTAAGAGAAAAAGAAGAATAAGAACAAGAGAAGAATAAATAAATAAAACTTGAGAAGACAGTAAACGAAATGAAGAAAGGGTTGTTTTCGATGTTGTCACCGTGGTCACGCTAAAAAGATTTTTTATACCGCAACAATTTTATTTCCGTTCATTTATTAATATTCTTCTTCTTTTTCGTTTTTTAAAAATATAAATTATAATTATAAAAAACTTATTTGAACTAGATATCCGGATGAAGGAGAAGGGGGGGGGGGGGAAATGAAGGCCTGGATACCAATGAGTTGAGCAAATTAAACTATACTATACTAAACTTATTAATACTAATTCTATTTTAACGAACAATTATTTTTTTAAACCAGGTTTGTTTTTTTGTTAATCCTCTAAAGTGGAAAATTTGTTATTTATTATTTTATTTTCTATTTATCTAAAATTTTCATTGTTTGAAAGATTTAAAAAGATTAAAAAGTTATTTGGAATCATTTTAAATAAATGGCTTGGTTAAATGAAAAAAAAAAGGATGAAGATATTTAAAGATATACGTATGTCTATTCGAATAATACATTCATGATCTTCTACTTTAAAATCCTAAAGATATATTATCAGTATTTATGATTCTTTATATAATAGACCTAAAAATATTGTGATTCTTTATCTTAAACTAGGTTCTGAATATGTTTTATATTATACCTATACAGGGACACACAGAGAGACAGGGGATATATAAATATATATAAAGTTTATTCAAATGGAGGACAATTTCGATGATTTGTTGTTCACATGTGTGCAAAAGTATACTGCCATCCATCAGGGCAAATAAACCGCCCGCAGGCAACGTCGTCGTCGTCGTCGTTTCTTGTATTATAGAAAAATTTTCAAAATATCCAAGTTAAAGTAGGCACGTTTCTCTTTCGTTCTCAGCTGGTCTCGCTTGTGGGAGGCCAAATGTCGAGAAAGGGTACAAAAGAGTGTCGTCATCAAAGCATCCGGCAATCTAAATATAGTTTAAACATGGAAAGGGTGACCAACGACCTGAATATTTGGCCAGAGTGGAAATAATGTGACTATATAGGTGCAGAGAGAAGTTCGGGGTCAATTCAATGACCAGAAAAGAGTATGAACAACAAATTTGAACTCAAAATTAAAAGATGCATGCAAGAATAATAAAGAAATAATATATATATAAATAAATTAAAAGAAAGAAGTCTGTTTTTTTTTTTATTATTTATACCCTTATAATAAAATAATTAAAAAAGTGATTATCAAATAATTAAAATGAAAACACTATTATTATAAAATCTTGAAATGTGATGATTAAAAAATTTTACTTGAAGCATTTTTTCGATTAAAGATATCAAGCAAGCATGCGATTCTTCAAGATATTCGAACGGACACGAAAAGTTTTTCAAAACTACTTTAAAGAGATAGAAACAAATGATGTTCAATAAATAAATAAAAAGAGAATGATTAATTACTTGTATAAATACTCTCTTACATTAATATTGATCTATTTTTAATATTGATTTATTTAGAGAAGAACAAATGATATATTTAATTATTAAATTTGATAATTGTGATCCCATACTAACTAGTTCCCTCATTTCAATCACCCTTATAATATAGGTCAGAGGTGACAAACTAGGGTCACTTGGTTTAAACAAACAAGGTAAAAACATTTTACAGACAAATTGAATTTTTTTTTAAAAAAAGTCGAAAGACTGGTCGCGAAAAACATTGTGGTCGCGAGCCGCGAGTTTGACACCCCTGATATAGGTCAATAAATATTTAACATTTATACAACTCAAAACCTTAACTTTATTTATTTTATTACTTTATTTTATTTCTTTACTATCTCGTCAGAGATAGTATTGCGATCATGAGAATTAGTTACAGTAATATTAATGACCAGGGTTTTTTAGATAAAATATTTTTGAAATCAAACCGTAATAAATAGTAATGGGACTCAGATTTTGTCAATAATTTATTGTAATTTTTATCATTTTTTAATCTATTACTTAGAACTTTTTTTATCTTTGTGTAAATTACGTAACTGAAATTTAAAAATTGTGGAATTTTCAGTTAAATGAGAAATTATTTATTTGGAGATAAAATCAACGTTTCAGCAATAATATGGATAAATAAAAATTTATTGATGAAATCTCAGTTTTACCTCTAAATAAATAATTTCTCACTTAACTGAAAATTCCACAATTTATTTTATTCCAATTATTCCTTCTGAATGAATTTAAAAAAACCCACCAAGCCCACTTTTTCGTCAATTAGTTATTCCTAACTTAGCCAGGAGATGCTGAAAACCAGTTTCAAAAGTTAAAGATTTCCAGAGGTAAAGTTCAATTCTTTTCAACTCTCAAAACCTTGCGGTTCATTAAAATAGATATTTTTCGTTCCAACGTTATTATAATATCTTGAAATATTTTCATTTCTTGCAAAAACCTTATTTAAATTTTGTACAAAATTGTTTTAAGTTTAATTCATCAGATTTTAAATTAAATATTGAAGTAACAAAATAAATAATCCATTTTTGTGTACATAATTCTTAAAAAGAAATAACATAATACACATAATAACCAACGCGCCTCGGTCCCTACCCCCTAGAATACTGAATAATGACCTTAAAATTTCTACAGTTTCACACAAGTTATTAAAAACACATGTGTAAAGTATGGACTGAAAACTCTAGCTAAGTTTAAGCTGATGAAAAATCGATTTCAATTTGTCATAAGAGCGAACAGACAGACAGACATGAAGCGAAAATGATAAAAACGTTATAAAATTTATTATTTATATTAATTAAAAATTCTTCTTTTAATGTTATAAATTATATTGATTTTTTTACAAAATGAAAACCAACTCAATATTTATCCATCAGATGGCGTGAATGAAAATTCAAATATTAATTCAAATTATTGTTAATTACATTAAAATTAATTCATTATAATTCAATTATATTTCTTCCATACCTTCTAGAGATCCATTGAAATATCTATAAAAATTTTCAAAAGTCTATCTCAATATTAAGTTGATGAAAAATCGATTTCAATTTGTCAAAAGAGCGAACAGACATAGGGACAGACAGACGCCAAAAAAACGTATAAAAACCATCATAATTTCACACTCCTTTGAAATGGATGGTGATCGAATCTATTAAATTGGTCGTTGGATGTCAAATTGATTCGAGGCACGCGTGAATAGCCTAAGGGGTACCACACTCGCAAACGTATAAATACATTTGTTGATTGCAACAACTGTTTTTTTTTTGTCAAATAATTCAAATTGCTATATATAGATGTGAAATATGAAATATGCGTGATCTACATGCGTAGTTAAAGGTGTATGAGTAAAGAGCCGGATGAAAGGCCAATTGGGTGGTTTTATAGATAGATAGTAAAGAGAGTGAGAGAGAGAAAGAGGGAGGAAGTGAGGGGTTGTGATATTGACTGACATATAATGCACTTATACACAAGCAATAAGTGACTTGTAACTTAGCCAGGTTGACATTTTCATCATCGAAGCGTTGCATCTGATTTAATCAACATTTTATTTTAAAGTATTAATAATTAAATTAGAATAAACACTGCGAAAAAAACACCCGAGGTAAAATGTCTGACAGAATTATTAAAATTTTTATGATACTATTATTTAGTAGATATTCTTTATTTTCATATTTATTTATCCAGTGTAAATTTATTTAATATTATATATTAAATAATATTAATAATAATAAAATTAATTAATTATTATGATATTAGAAAAACATTATAAAAACTTAATGCATTATTATTATTATAGGATATATTTAAATATATGTATGTATTTTGTATTTATAAAGAAGAAATTAAATTAATCAAGGCAAAATTTATCATTGTTTTCAAAATTAACTGAAAAGTAATTTTAAATAATTTAATAAAAATGAATAATATTTCTCATTATATTAGAAAGAGGTTATGTAACAATTATGATAATTTATTTTCAATAATACTAAAATTATTTAAATATTTACCATTCATTTATAATTTGTGTAATTAATCCTGATGAATTTTAGTTCTCACTAATTGTTCTGAACATCAAAGACAAGTCCTATTCCTAATAAATTGTTTTTTTGATTTCATTTAATATTAAAACGTAGATAAAAATAAAAATACAGATCTATTGCATTTCTGTTGCTGCTACTTTATTCTTTTAATTATATTATACTTATTATATTCAATGAACTTAATTCGTTTATAAAATCTATGTCTGTGTGTCTGTCGCCAAAAATTTTCAATTTTTTAAATTTTGATTTTGGATTCGAGTAGAGCTTAAAAAAGTGTTATTGTAAAGTGGTCTTGGATTTTTAAAATTCGGTTGGGAACATGGTCAAATCGGCGGTCAAAGTTGAAAATTTCCCATATTTTCAGCGCATAATTATAAATTAATCGGTAATTAAGTTAAAAAAAATAATTCATTATTAATGGGTTTGGCTGGTAATATTAATACCTGGGACCTCGCTCGACCCTTTAATAATAATCCCTGGTTCACCGAGCCACCACTCGGTCAATAAAAAAATGATTCTTTATTATCGGGTTTGGCGGATAATATTAATACCTGATTCACCATGAATCGCCATTCAAATAATAACATACAAACAGAAAAGTAGGCGTGTTAATATAAAATATATACCTGGGACACCGAAATATCGCTCGACCCTTTAACAAATTTATACAATTTATTTTTATATACTTTAAAAATTTTACAAATTTTTAATTATTTATTATAATTGTTAAATGGGATTTCTAAAAATGACCCATTAAAAATTTGTTTCCTAAAATGTTTCAAATTAATTAAAATTAACATTTACATATATATATATATAAGTTGGAAAATTAGTTTAGGTTAAATGACTTGACCAATGGATTCCTTAAAAAAACAATTTAATAAAACATATATACAAATTAAAAATATATACAAATTATATAACCCAGTTACCTTAAAAAAACAATTGGTTTTTAAAGTCAACACTTCATCTATTTTTACTATCAAAACCAGATATTATATTTATTAAAATTTACCAACTATTTCATCTTTAAAATTAATTATTTGGCAAACAAGCCTCTTCTTAACAACCAAACACTACCAACCTCACAGACACAAGTTCCCCGTAAACTCCACAAAATATGAAATATTTTACATCTCCCCGCTTTAAGTCAATCTAAAGGATTGACCTTCGAAACCTCCATACAACAAGGTAGGAGTTTGCTGATATGGTAAAAATTAGAGTCTGTGTGACCCCGTTCATCATTCACTTCATATATGGAATTTGATACTCTTCTTAAAACTCGGTAAGGTCCTGTCCTTATTGGATCTAATTTATTTCTATTGAGTTTATTTCCTTTTTCTACATACACCAAATCATCTTTTTTGAATATCTGATATCTTCTTGTTTTATCCACTCTTCGTCTATTAGTATCATGATATTTTTTTGAATTATTGAATGCTCTAATTCTATCTTCTATTATATTTCGTGAAAGATCTGGAAGTTCTGGAGGTAAAATTGATGTTTCCTTTCCTAAAAATAAGTAGGCCGGAGAAAATTTTGTGACACTATGTATTGTTTGATTGTACTCTTCAGTACATTCAATTGCTATTGTTGACCATGCACGGTTTTTGTGTTCTTGTAATTTACATCTAATTCTGTTAACCAATGTTTGATTTAAACGCTCGTTCAAACCATTCGAGAAAGGACAATCTGTTGCAGTGAAAATCAATGAAATATTTTTTTGTTGTAGGAAACTTTTGAATTCTTGAGACTTAAGACTGGCATATTGATCTGCTAGAATAATTTTAATTTTATTTTTTTTTATTATAGGTTTTAAAAATTTTATGAAATCTTTTGCTGTTTGACCAGAAGATGGATGCACAAAAGCATATCTGCTAAAGTGATCCACCAACAGATGTAAATATTTTCTTGGTGAACCATTTCCCGTAAATCCGCCAATAGTATCTAATGACATAATTTCATAAGGTTTGGTTGCAGGTCCTAATTGAGATAATAGGCCTATCTCTCGGCATCTGCGAGACTTATTCTTTTTGCAAATATCACATTGATCACAGACTCGTTTTATTAGTAGATCCATTCTCTTAAAATAATAGAAAGGACGTATTTTTGCTGCAATATGATTTACACTAATATGGCCATATAATAAATGAGTTCTTTTAATGAGCTCAATTCCAAAATCTTGTGAAACCAAAATTCTTTGTCGATTTCTGAGTTGTTTATAGATTAAATTTCCTCTTTGAATAGTATTCTTTGTCCAACTTCTCTTGAATAGATATAGGTAAACCCACTACTATATGGTTTATCCTTGACTGTTCTGTTATTTTGTTTTCGGTTTCCAGTAAAAGACGTTCTTTCTTTAGAGCATAATCTATTAGGGCTCCTGAAATGTATTTAAAACTATATGCATACCTTATCGAATGCCAGTCTTTATCAGCATAAGTCGTAAGAAAAGAGTTTTTCCATGTGTCCCACTCTTCATTAATCGTTAATTTTTGTAATGTCGATTTATACCAGTCCATTGCATTTTCTTTTAAAAAAATTCTTAAAATTCCGATTTTCCTTTCCTCATTCACTATTTTATTTCTTCGGCATTCCTGTTCAAAAACTTTCATCCAATTCATTGCATTACTTCTTCCATTGAATTTTTCTAAAATAAAAATTTTCTCAATATTATCATTAGATATAACCTCCTTCGATCCTTGATTCAAAGATAAATTTTTAATAGCTTCCATTATTTCATTCTTCTTTTTTTCATCATGTAAATGATCTGTTTCTCTTTCTTCTTCTTCTAAGTATAAATTTTTAAAAACAAAATTTTTATCATCATCCATATATAAAGGAACAATGCCTGGGGAAAGTGTAACACTAATATTTCTAAATTTTACCATATTACTACAAGCATTCTTCACTGTGTCAATATTAAATAATTCAGCATGGTGTTTTCTGTCTTGAAACTCTTCTGGAAAAATATAATTTGTATTATCCGATAGTAGTCTAATGGATTTCACTGAGATCATCTTTTTCTTTCCTTTTTCTTCCTTCATGAATAAGATCTTTACATTTACTTTTTCCATTTTTGTATATTGAGCAAAAACCAATTTATAAGTTGGAAAATTAGTTTAGGTTAAATGACTTGACCAATGGATTCCTTAAAAAAACAATTTAATAAAACATATATACAAATTAAAAATATATACAAATTATATAACCCAGTTACCTTAAAAAAACAATTGGTTTTTAAAGTCAACACTTCATCTATTTTTACTATCAAAACCAGATATTATATTTATTAAAATTTACCAACTATTTCATCTTTAAAATTAATTATTTGGCAAACAAGCCTCTTCTTAACAACCAAACACTACCAACCTCACAGACACAAGTTCCCCGTAAACTCCACAAAATATGAAATATTTTACATATATATATATATATATATATACAAATAAACAAACAATTTTATATAGCTAGCATAATAAGATTAGATAAGTGATGTTTTCAGCGCATCTTCGATTGCATCGTTATAATTATAATTATTATTCCACATTATTATTTAAACATTTTATATTAAAATTTATATTTATATATTGTAATTATAAATCTTGAAAACATTTTAATCAAAAACATTGTTTCTTATTTTGATTAAAATTACATTTTCATTCTGTAAATTAAATAATTTTATTTCATTTAAATAAATATCTATTTTTAAATATTTTTTGCTCTCTCCATTATTGATCTAATTCTCACAATCTATTAAGATCATATAAATTGGAATTATTTATGCAATTTTGTGATAAATATGAATAAAAGTTCGTTGATAGTAATGTTTCCTAGCATTCATTTCCAGATGTTTATATTTTCATTTAATTTTATGTTTATATTCAAAATTATACTTATCACATAAAATATTTACGAACATAAATAATAAAAAAATTATATTTGAAATAGAGAGACAAAAAAAAAGAAAGTGTAGATAGAATCGAAGAACGTTTATTTAAATAGAAATAAATTTGGTAATAAATAAATTGGAAAGTGAACAATAAATAATACAGTCAGGACTGGTTTCATTTTGTTCGTGGCAGCAACATCTTACAGAACGAATATTTACAACAAATCGTCATTGGATGGAAGGCGATATAAATTTTCCTGGGTAGCAATGAGAGCCCATTAGACGTTTATGGGCTTCACCGCGGTTCGCGGAAGCCGATATCTTCCACCTTTGGGTTTCACTACTTTCATTCGGCTTACGTATTCCCAAGGTAGAAAAGGCATTCGATCGGAACTAAAATAAGGACAACCAACATTTTAGTGCCAAATTTTAAAATAAATATACCAATTCGTTGTAATCATCATTCATTAAAAGTATTTGCTTATCAATTTTAAAATTGGAGGCTGAGGATATTTTAAATAAAAAAATTATTTCTCAAATAAAGATAAATAAACCGAAAATATTTTAATCAGTAACCGAAATTTAAACGGTGTAGTTTGTAGATATATTCATCCAAACCTCCAAACTATCATTCAAATACACACAGGCATCAATAGAAAGAATTTTAAAAATTAATTATTTATATTTCAAAATGTACTACGATACTACGATATTTATAACGGAATTTTGTAAAATAATACTAGAAAGAAATACTATGATATATTTTTAATCAATTGTCTTTATATTTACATTTTTATGTATATATTAATATACTTCTCGTGTGAAATGCATTGTAAAGACAATATATATTGTACTTTGTATATATATATATATAAATTCACTTGAAGAATGTAAATCAAGATAATTATTATATATCTGTGTGTGAGCCCTACTCTATCTCTTATTTTTATTTAAATTTTACAATAATAAATGTCATATAGACCTAGAAATGGTCTAATATAACGATGAATTTTTATTTTCACACATCCCATTCATCTTGATTATTTGCTATCATAAAAGCAATACTTTATTTTATGTGATTCTTGATTTAACTATGTTTTTTAAATACTAAAAGAACGATATATAAATAATATGAACTATTTTTTATTTAAATAAATTGCATTTTTTTGACATTTTGTTAAACAACTTTTAAAGGATTATCTTACTGAGGTATATATTAAATGAATTTTATTTATGTTATATAAAAATGTTTTTGAAACACGTGCAACATTACTTTGTACATATTCTAATTTTAAATATGAAAATTAAAATCAATTATTTATTGTATTATAACTATAAATATTGTGGAGGGAGAAGTTTTTAAATCAATTCAAACTTTTCATCCACACTCAATGCCAAAGATGTATCTACTGTAAGAGATGATATTTCCATTTATAATTTTTTTTTAATTCGAGTTAGAGAATAAAATATCATTTCTTCAATAGCTTGTCTGTGTTTCAAAAAATTTATAAGATAACTTAAAAAAAATTATATAGAAAATATTGTTTTTGAATTTAATAAAATAAATGATATAATAGTAAAACTAATTTATATACAAAAAACAATTTAATATTTTAAAATATAATCAATTAATTTATAAATAAAGATTTTTTTTTAAATGTTTAATTAATGTTTATAAGAAAAAAGTGCCCCGATAAAATAAATATATGTTCTATGAGTTTAAAAATATTAACTTATATATATATACTCTAAATAAATTAATATATATATATATACTGTATATATGGTATAAAAAACGGGCTATATTTTATTTAGCCTTAAATATGTTTGGACAGAATGAGGGGGCGGAAGAACATTGGTTGTCATATAAAATTCTTTATTAAAAGTTGGCGATGGCCTTCTCTTCTTTTGGAAGAAAAAAAACCTCCGTTGGAGACGAGCAAAAGTGTTTAGAGGGTGGGGATGGGTGTCTGGAATAAGAAAGAGATGTTCTCAGGAGGTGTAGGAGTGTTAGTGAAAAGTGACCCAAGAAAAATCAACCACACGAAAAAAAAGAACCAAATAACTGACACACACTCAATGAGAAAAAAGAAATATATAAAAGGATTTTCAATCCATTTTAATGAAAGTGATCTTCTAGTTAAACGAAATTGAACAAAAGATATAACATTTTAATCATCTCGTTTATTTTTATAGGTAAGTTTATCTAATTGTAATACTACCTTACATTAATAAATAAATAAATCGATTTGTTTAGTATCAAATGTTAAAGGATCATTTAAATTTTTTAAATCTCACTTTCACATTAAATTCTTTTTTTATCTTGACCTTTATAATTAAAAAAATATAATCAAATATTAATACAAATAATTTTATTCACTTTTTAAGTTTTCATTAACTACTACATTACATGTTATTTATTTATTTTTGTAATACATAATTTGAAATTTAATATTAATTTAAACTATGAATAAATGGATGATTTTATTTTCCTTTAATATCTTAATTATTAAATTGAATATAAATAATTATTGAAATTTATTAAATAAGTAGTTGAATTTTAACGCAAACCCTCTCATTAAGTTAGTAATAATAATAATAATAATAATAAGTATTTATTTGTTTATATTTTTAGATCTTGCGACATGACAGCCTTATGGAACTCCCAAGACGCAGACATTATTAAGTCAAATTGTGAACAAATAGTTGATAGATTAATGGATTTAGGATTTTCGGAAGACCTGAGGGAAATCGAGTCATCCTCATACACGCCTTTGTACCGCAGACTGGATATGGTGAGAAACCATTTTATGTGGCCCAGATTCAGATTGTTTAGTTCGAGAGTGGTCGTTCAGATGAGGGTGGCTAGCACAAGGACAATCCAGCTGTACGTGGGAAAAAATGGATATAAGATAGATCCAAATGAAAACTGTAGCATTTGTAACTTATTAAAAAAGGAAAACCTTTTCCACATACTGGTTGAGTGCCCTATCTACAGCCCGACCAGGAGGGAATATTTGAATAGATATTTAAATACATGTGAGGCAGTGAACGAGGATAATTTCATGGAAATTCTATTGAATGTGGGGAACGAGAGACAGATGAGTGATATTTATAACTACACAATAACAATCCTGAGAATAAGAAGTTTTATAATTAATGAGTGAGACGGAAGGTGGAATCTCTTGCAATTTATGTGGGAACATGTACTATTACTGTTTATTTTCTTGTTTTTGGCGTTTTTATGTTTTTTATGTTTTTTTTAATATTTATGTGTTTGATTTTTGTGTAATTTTGTAAAACTGTGCGAAATTATGAAATTGTATAATTTTGTATGCCGGATTGGGCAAAGACAAATAAATACTTATTATTATTATTAGTAAGAAATTTTATTTTAGTATCACGATTCTCAATCTGAGGGGTATTTACCCCCTATATTTTTTTTCTATTATCGCAATATGTAAGTACCATGCATTCTTGGTCGTATTTTAAGTAATCTCGATTTTAGTATTTATTTTATTGATAATTTCTTCTCTAATAAAGTTTTAAATTTCGAGGTTTCTATTAAAACAAGCTCTGAGAGAGAGAGAGAGAGAAAACTCTATAATTTTTTTTTACTTCTAATATTAAATGCTGGTAGTATTTAGCTATTTTATTTCTAATTTTTATCTCTCTGAATTATTTATTTATTGTTTATTATTTATTATAGAAAGTAATTTTTTATTAATTCAATAATATTTACTTTTACTACTATATTTTAAAAAAATTGGATATAAGAATAAAGTTCATTCAGTTCGCTTTGAGTAAACAGGAATGAATTGAAATGTTGAATTATGACACATTTCTTCATATCAATCTATTAATTTTTTATTATTATTAAATACCTATCCTATAATAGTTTATAAATTAGATATATATATTAATATATTAATATTGTCTCGATTTGCAAATTATTTTACGATACATTAATTTATATTATTTTTTTTAAGCAGAGTTTATATATTTTCCAGAAATACGAATATATTAACTAAGTATATTTAAATCAATTTTATTGTTAAATAAAAAATAGTGGGACTTATTCGATTGTATATATTTAGCAGCGATTCTCATCCCGCGGTTGCGAGAATTACTAAAATTATTAAGCTGCTTTACTAAATTAAAATTATAAAATTTAGATGTTAATAACTGTCAGTTTGAATTCAATGTTGGGTAGAAACCAATGTTCATTTCTGTGTGTCTATATCTAGGTTCATTTCTATATATATCGATATTATCCTATCCATAATTACTGAAGAAAAAATCTAATAAATATTATGGTGATATTTATCATCATAAGTTAAATATAAAGATGGTGGGAAAATGTAGGGGGAAGTGTATTTTATAATCAAATTCTTTGAATTTTATATATTCATAAGCAAAATTAAGCTATTTTTTAAAGGGAAAGCAGGGAAAGGGGGAACACACACATAATTCTATGTAATTCAATTTTTAATATCAAATAAAATAATTACTTTTATATTAATCAATTTCAACTCACTTTTTTAATAATTTTTTATCAATTGATTTAATTCATATAAAATTATTATTTTATTATTTTATTAACGAAACGAGAATATTGAAAGGTTTTGTTTACAAAATTATAATTTTACAACATCAATTTTTGAAATTTAATTTTAATAAATTTCTAATTAACATTTAATTTGGAGTGTGATATACAAACAAGAAACTTAAAAAAATAATTAAACAAAATTAAATAATCATTGTTATTAATAATAAAAGTGACATTTTATAGTTAATATATATTTTTCTGCATGTACTATATGGTAGATTACTATATTATATACTAGTATTTAGCTCGCTCTTTCTCTCGTTCTATATTATATAAGTGATTGGCAAAGCATCATCTTGAGTTTGACAAATGGTGGAAAACGTAAAAAGGCAGACAGATGCACACACCACACCCCTTGGAGTGTGAGTGTGGGGGGCGCCCAAAGGCTGGTGTTTTTTTTTTTTGAGAACGGGTGGAGCCTATCCAATGAGTGACCCATTCATTCATTCATTCGTTCATCTGGGACACAAGGACCAACCATCCGCCCTTCTTTTTCACCCCCAAGCAATTACTCACTAGAGTTTGGATTGGAATTCATTCTTCTTTTTCTTTTATTTTTTTTTTTAACTTTTTTTGTTACGATTAGACCTTTTTTATTGTTTGTTGACATAATGAATCGTTTTTTAAGATTTTATAAAGTTGTTTTTGTTTTTTAATGGAAATTTCGATATCTACTTTATTTAAAAATGGGTTAAATTGATTTGTATCAATCAATAAGTCATCGAGTATAATTGAGAGTATTTTATAAGCTACATATACATGAAAAAATAAAAATAATTTTTTTTAGAGAATCAGATGATCTACAATTTTTGTCTGAACTATTTTTGCTGTAAAACTCACCCCGTTTAGCTGAAAACTTTCACCAGCAATAAAAATTTTTGCACAAGGGGGATTGATGGGGACTTTTCACAATTCATTTAAAATAGTATTCTGAACATTCATACCAATTTTTAGCTCTATGGGAATTATTGTAACCTTACCTCTATTTTAAGTATTTTAATTTGACTGAACTATATATCAATTATATATTCGAAGAAAATAAAATCTTATCTATTTTTTAAGTAATTTTATTTGGTCAATCGAGATATTTCATCTAAAGGGTACTTTAGATAATATTAATTAAAACAATAAAGAATAATATATAAAGAATAATAAATGTTGTTATATCTAGGGGTTATAATATGATTTTATTAAAATAATTTAAGAATTAAATTTAAATATTAAAAGGCAATGCCTTATATAAATTGTCAATCGATTTAATAGATAAATCGAACATTTATTAAATATCCATTTACTTAAATCAATAAAAAATGAAAATAATGAGTTTTATTTGAGTTGAATATTTCATTAAAACAAATAATAATAATGATATTAGTTATAAGCGAGGAAGAAGGAAAAGGAACTGGGAACAGGTGAAATAAAGTTACTTTCCACTTGATAAACTAATTAAATAACTGTCAAAGGAGTATGTTTTTATGAATATTTTTTATCGGTGTGTGTTCGTTATTATTATTATTATTTGAATAATTTTTTTTCTTTGAACACATTTTTTTTTAAATATTGGTTAATTTGTTTTATTTAGTAAGAAATCATTTTTATTTTTTATCAAAAGTTTTTCTTTTTCAAATCATCAAATTTTTTTCTATCGGCGATGTATAAACATTCATTATAAATATTTCTTCGATGGAAAGATAAAAAGAAAACCAACATATGCAAAACACGTGCATTAATAAAAAAAAATGATAAAATGAATATTGTAAACAACAATCAGAATATATTAAAAATAGTTATGCTAGAATAGATATGATACCTAAATAAATCGATCTTTAATCATTATTAGGAATTTATACTAACTAATTATTTTAATCTCACATATTAATATTGTCTATTTATAAAAAGTATAAATTTCAAAATTATTTTTTTAAAATAAAGATGCCTTTACCTTGATTTTGTTGAACGGAGGCGCTACTTTTTATCAAATAGATTCTCAATTTTGATTCCGGAGGCTGGATTGACTCCATCCCATAGACCCCAGCTAGAGAAAATCTTTTTGCAAGTGGGTTAGTCAACATCAATGGGGTAATGAGTCAATCCAGCCTCCGGGATCAAAATTGAGAATCTATTTGATAAAAAGTAGCGCCTCCGCTCAACAAAATCAAGGTAAAGGCATCTTTATTTTAAAAAAATAATTTTGAAATTTATACTTTTTATAAATAGACAATATTAATATGTGAGATTAAAATAATTAGTTAGTATAAATTCCTAATAATGATTAAAGATCAACAAAATCAAGGTAAAGGTTGATTGGCCCTGTTTACTGATCATAGACTCAGGTTTTTTTCATATTTAAATATTTTATAGTCGTTAACTTAACGAAATTGTAAATTTATAAATTATTATCTCTAAATAAGTCAAATATAATTAATTTATAGAAATTATTATTTTATTGTTGTATAAAATAAAAATAAAAGTATAGAAATTAAAAATATTTATGAATATTTTCAAATAATATGTTAATTGTTTAATAAAATTTCTAAGCAGTATTGAAATTTGTAGAAGAATATGTGTTATAAATAATTTATTTTTTTTATAATTATTAAATTTAATAATTATTCTAGTAGATAATATATTTTATAATTTTAAAATTATAATATATATATATATAGTAAGCGGCTGTCTAAAACTGAATGATAGTTTAATTGCAAATGGCCAAGAACAAGGGTGAATATTACCAACCGGTTACCCCTCTCCTCGACCACCTCATCTTTCAAGTGAAATTGCCAAAGGACTCGTCTGATCTGAACAAACGCCCTTTCGCCCTTGGCCAAAGGATGAAAGAGAATTGGGAAACCCCAATGGTGGGCAAGGGATAGAAAAAGGAATATGGTGAGAGTGAGTTAAGGCGGAGTCGACGTATTGATGTTCAACTACAATTGTTTGCCCTGACCCAAGGAATCCAACTCCCCTCTCCTCCCCACCACATCGCCTTGTATGGTGGTAACTCCCTTTTTTTATTTTCAACTAAATACAGAATTCAAACTCGCGCTATATTCCTCCTAAATGCTAGAAAGTGAAAGAGAGATTAGTAGATTGTAGTTGATAAATAGGATTATTTATTATTATTATTATTATTATTATATATGTAGTTTTATCTAGAGATATAGATCACCTCCGCTTCGGGCATCGCATTTCAAGTGAAATGTATCCATTTCCATTCTATATCAAATGGAACTAATGAGAAATGCTTTTGGTCAGAGAGCTCGCTCATCAAACATTCTTTTCATAGTATTCCCCTACGTTGCCTCCCTGCCAACCTCTTTTCGCTCCTTCTCGGACATCCATTACATCATTATCATACTTTTTGGTATATCCTCATCATAGAAGAGTGTTCAAATATTTTTTTTTTTGGTCAAAAATAAATAAAGGTTTAAACTAATAAAGATCAAAATCTGATAATCTTTATTGATTTTGAATTAATAAATGGATCAAAATGAATATGTCCACTTTTGCTAATTTATATGGATTTCCTAAATGAAAAAAAGCAACAACAAATTAATACATTTTTAATTAAAATATATAAATTACTCATAATGATAACTTATATAAATATACTTACAAATATAGTAATATAGTAGATACTTCAATATACTAATACAAATATATTTGTCAGTTGAATAATGTATAAAATGAAATTGCTCACCATCTATTATCATTTAAAAATTTGAACTGAAATTATTTATTTTATATATATGTAATTAAATAATTAATTATTGAGTTAATTTATTATTTTTACCGACCGACGATAGTAAGGGAGGTATTGTTTTCACACCAAATTTCACATGTGGAGATTTTTACATATCTCCGCGAATCATGCATTTTCTTAACAGAAAAAAGTTGACCTGTGGCCAGGCGCAGAACCGACCGACGTCCAAGGGTAAAGGACATGATTCTTCCATGGGAGAGGGAAGGCAGAAGAAATCATGAGCTCACGTGAGGGCAAGTTGGTTAAATCGATTTATTAAAATAATTCGTATTAATTTATTATTATTTCGTCGTATAATATGTAGTATAATTAATTTCATTTAACCAAGTCGAAATTATAATATTTTATTTTGAAAATAAAGTCAAAGGCATTTGAATCTCATCCATTGGGGGTAAGCAAGAGATTGCTATGCTGTCCCCTTCAAGGTCACCGAGAAGCAATTCATTGGAGGGGCCCACCCGCCAATCGACATGGCGGCGAAATTTATCAATCGTATATAATTCATTTATCAGTAAAAAGTTATAAATCTATCAATTATAAAATTCAATATTAATTTGAATCTTTTCTAAAATTTATTAAACTTCATTTAAATTAATAGGAATAAATAAATTTACAATTAAAATTCTTGATTGAGGGATGATTTCGGTGGTGACGCCGTTCAACGTCTTCGACTGGAAAGGGAATGCGAACTGAATCGCTCGAAGCACTTCGGAAGGCAGGCAGGCCAAGAGGGAGGGTGGGGGGGAGGTGAGGTGGCGGAGGGGGCCTACATGGCGGCAAATCTTTTCAATCTGTCAAACTTCAATAATTAATATTTAATCAACGAAGCACCATAAAATTATATAATAGTAGTGAAAAAGAATCTACGTTTCATAATGAATCGATTCGTATAGGTTTTATCTGTTGTTATGAGGCAATATTTTTGTTGAACTGTAAAAAGAAACCGATATTAAAATTAATTAAAAATTTCAATTTAATGATACAAAAAATCAATTTTATTTAGAATCTGGCTAAAATTATGGTCAATGGATTGGTCTTGGTCACAATTTACAAGATTTAGTCAAAAATTTTAATAAAATGAAAAACATTGATTTGATTGGTTTTTCTAATTTTCCAAATCGTACTATAAATATGAGTTCCAAGTTTTTACTAATATGAAGCGTAGGAGAGGTGGGTCCTCTCAGAGGCACATAAGACATGTCTCACTCGTGAATATACCGGGTTTTGCTAGTCGTAGAATTGACGTGATCTGGATATATTTGAATTACCCCCCTTCGGGGGGTAATTCAAATATATATAGGAGACTCTAAAGAGTCTCCTATAAGAGACAAGATTTCAATTTTTTTTTCTTTTTAATGAAGCTATGCTAGGTATTCTCCTTCATCCAAATAAATTTAATTTTTTGAATTTTCAGGGGTGGGGGGGGATGGATTGAAAGGAGTCAACAGGTAAAGGACATGATTCCTTCAGGTAGAAGAGGGATTTAGAAGAAATCATGAGCTCACGTGAGGGCAGGGAGGCCAATCCCTGAAATAAATTCTTTTCTAATAGGTTTATAGAAAAGAATCTATTCGCTACCCGGGATATTATTTTTAAATTTATTAAAAATTAATTTTACATTTCATGAAACTTATTCAATTTTTTCTTATTTCTTCATAAATATAAACAATAAATGATTTCCTTCCTTTTTCAAGTAATAATTATGTTATTTTAAGTTATTTATTTTTGAATATAAAATTTGAAAATAGAAATATACCGGATATACACCAAAAGTTGATCAATTCATCATACTGATGCATTAAGTAAATACACCAAATTTATTAAAAATTCGTTGAGCCGTTCAAGCTGTACACATCTATACAGACGAACAAACAGACATCAAATCCGGAAACCGGAAGTGGTAGTATTAGCGATCGACGATAGGAAGGGGGAAGGGTTATTTTCACTCCAAATTTCACATGAGGAGATTTTTTACATATCACCACGAATCATGCACTTTGTATTGGTTTTATCCTCGAGAAAAATCATCTTTATTAGATTTTTCTTAATTTAAAATTATATGAAGTCATCCAGCCCTTCATGACGTCACAGCCAGCTCAACTTATATATTATAAATAAAATAAAATTAAAAATATTTATGTTCTATCCATATCTGTTTTTTATTGCATTAATAGATATATGAAAATTATTTGAAATTGTTTCTATAGCTGGAAATTAATTTACTTCAAACCGTCGGTCGGTTCGGACCTGGCCACAGGTCAACTTATTTGATTTGTGTTTCTATCAATTTAATTTAATAATAAATTCTTTTATTTTCCTCATACTAATAAGGATATTATCATATTACACCTAATTTCAAAATGGATTCTCTGCAAAAAAAATGTTATTTTTAATTAATTATAAATTATAAAATAGGTTATTGGTTTTATAATAAATTAAAAATCTGTTTCACATTATAGGGAAAGTATATACATATTTTTTTAAAAATCAATTTTTTTTTCAATAAAATTAATTCCATTTAAAAAAATAATAATAAATTCTCCACAGGCGATGATGACCTTAATCTATGTGAATAAAGAATAATCTATATAAAATTAATTTTAATATTTTTTTTTCTTTTTCTTTCTTCGCCTCTGAAGACACTTGATTCCATATTTTCTTATCTAGAAAATAATTAATAAATAAAATTTGTATATAAAAATATTTTTAAATTTAATAAGGTTTATTTATACTTTGATATAATTTATTTATTAACGCTATATATTTATATTATAATATTACATTATATTTATTCTGAATTTTTATGTTTATTGTGGAAAAAAAGTCAGAACAACCAAATAATATAATTTTATATGAGTTCGATTTATATATTTTTGTTTATCAGCAGTTTATTTTTTCCTTTGATATCAGATATAAAAGTATTCTATAATCGCTTTCATTTTTTTAAATGAAGCAACAAAATCACGGACATCGGGAATCAGAGCATCGGTTGCTAAGATCCTAAAGATTAACCCGGATTGGCAGAACAGAGACGATCCCCTTCACAAATCTCTACTAGACAAAGGATAAATAAAGGGGAATTATGAATGAATGCCCAATGCTTCATTTTCTTATCTCTATGTGACAAAATTGAATTGAGATAGCTAAAAAATATTGATAAAGTTTCTTTTTCTTTCTTTGACTCAATAATTTAATAGTTTCAATAAAAATTGTACATATATTATATATTATAAACAAAAATGAAATATTGTCGAATTAATTATTCATTTTTGTTTACTAAGAATTGTAATTTATTTTCTTTAGAAAACAATACAAGATATTTGCATAATAAGCTTCATCAAATTTAAGTTAAGTAAACGAATTTTGCTTTTGATGATATAAATATATTTAGTTGATAGTCCTGACAAGTATAGTTTAATATTTAAACGTGATATGGTAACAAAGATCCAGGATATAATCCAGCTTTATAACATCCGACCCACTATCAGGATTGCTTGTCCCTTTACGGCAGTCTATTGTTCAAATTTTACCACTACACAATCTTAAAGATGATATTTACAAAACACTAATGTTATTACCAGAAGATGTTGACTGACTGATGAATGTGATGTTGAAAAACCACATAAGATGTTATTTTAGATTTTAGATTTTTAAAGAATTTTTATTTTTAGTTTGATTGTAAATGTAGTTTAATATTTTTGAGTTTTATTTATATTTAAAATCTATGATATTTAGTTTGTTCAATGAAAGAATAAAAATTAACTGTGAAATATACAATAAATCACACACCTTTATCTCTACACTTTAAATAGTTAAGATTATTTATTTTTAAAAATTGATTCACAATAATAACTATAATTTATAATTTTAAATTTTTATTTCGTTTGTTATATTCTAGAAAAGTTTTTACTTAAGATAACTCTCTTTAAAAAATATTTAGTAGACCAAACATCAATAACATCATCACATTAGAAGTAAATAATCACTTGCACAATTATAATAACTTAACTATATTTTCTATTATTAAGAACTAAAGATAATACAATGATCGTGTTCAAACCATTTAAAATTAACATTATAAACAGAAAAAAATAAATATTTTTTTTTATATTTTTTTAAACATTAAAATATATATTAAATATATCATGATCTTTTTTGCGACAGTCAAAAAGTGAAAATGGAAGATTGTTAATACATATTACACTTAAATTTGTATTCATGTGGATTTTAATATGCTTATTTTTTCCTGCTTATGGAGAATCTTAGTAAATATTAGAGAATTGAAATAAATATGATATAACCTCACGATTCTATATACAAGATGTGGTTGATTAAGTCACACGCAAGTTTCTATGAATACAAATTTAAATAACATTGATTAATTGAACAATATGATTTTTAATTTAGAGTAAGATCTTTTAATTTTATATACAAATATCGAATTAGCTATGTGCAATGAGTTATTCCAACAAGAATTATTCTGGGTGAGATAAGTGACCGAAAAAAAAAGAAAAAAAGCAGAGTGATGGAGATTGGGAATGGAATGCGAGAGGATGTTGAAGGAAGAGGAATGCACACTTAAATATATCCTCCGATCTCACTGGTCGAAAAAAAAGAGTTGGCGACACCTCAATGTCCAACTAGTGACAAAGGGCCCAAGAAAAAGGGTCCGAAACACTATCCCCTCATCCTATTTAACTCCCGCCACCACGTTCGTAGATGTCCCCCTAAATGGGTAAAAGGAGCGACGTTATTGATTGTCCCCACATTCCCTTAAGTCACCCCTTTTTAGCTATAAACTTCCCTTGTGTGTCCTGCGCACTTTGTTTCCTAAGATTAAGCCCGCTATAAACTTTTAACTGCGTCCAATCACAGTCCAAAGGATTCCACCCTATATATATATATATATATATATATATAATGGAATATACAAAAGTAAAAGAAGAAACAGGCAGATAAAAATACAATGTTGAAGAAGTACAATTTAACGAGTTGTAGAATAAAAAAGAAAACACAACTTTATATTATGAGAAATAATTCATAATTTAATTTGGAAAATAAGAAAGAAGTATAGATATATGCATATAAATTGAAAAATAAGATAAGTTATTGATCAAATTAGTTAAAAACAAAATATTTCCTGATTGGAGATTTTTATAGGAATAATTAAAAAAAAAAAAAATAGAAAGTTAAAAGGTTTGTAATCAATAACCAGAATTGAACAGGATTGACGACATTAATTACCTTAAAATGAACACTTAGTATTATTAAAAATAAATATCAATAATTTTTTTGCTTAAACTCTAGCTACGCCACCGGAGATGATACAAATTCTTAATCAATCATACTATAATATATTTAAAATAAATAAATATATATTCTATGTTTTTTGACAAAATACTTAAATAATAAATGGTCTTTATCTATCATTTAAGTGCTTAGGTATAAAATAGATCCTTGGGTTATATTTTTTTATCGACATTCACACACACCATTCATATATCGGGGGGGGGGGGGGGGGTGCAAAGATTAGATCTTTTTACTAGATTTTTATCTTTCTATTCTCTACCTCCTGTGCGCTGAAGAGATTCAAACTAATAAATTATTAACCTCTTTGTGAAGGAAGACAAATTTTACCAAAATTTAAATCTAACATTTTATGGTCAAATTTATATTTCAAATCAATAGAGAATTAATACGTTAGCTGGATAAATTATTTTAATCAAACAAAAAGGTTACAAAACTATAATACATTAATATTTTTTCTCCAAGGCTCACAACGAAAGTTTTATTATTAATAATACTTTATAAATAAATCTGCTTCAGAAAAGAGCATATTTTTACAGTCCAGAGTATTAAATGATGAATAGTATTATATGTATATAACATAAAATATAAATTAAAAAACAATTTTGCTATTTCTTAAAAATTTAAGATCCCAAAAATAATTTCTGATTCAATGCTCTTAAAACTACACCGTATAAAAATAAATTATCGCTAAAAACTATTGCTAGTTTAAGAAGACATAATAGATTGTAATTATTATTTTTTTTTTATTTTAATAAAAAGCTTTTAAATCATTTAAGATTCATAGAATTTATGAAACTAAAAGGGATGTAATAAAATTATTTACAGTAAAAATAATTAATTATAATACAAATACAAATATAATATTTTATAATTTGAATTAAAATTAACTTTATTGAAAATAATAAATAATAGTATTCATAATCATTATTAAATTTTCTTGTTAAGTATAATAAAAAACAAAAATCAGTAAAAAAAAATTTGGAATGAAATGATTATCCATTAAATTATAATTGAATCATTTAAAAGGAGTAATAAAATAATAATAAAAATAATAATAAGGAGGGTATATTCAACGAATGTTCTTTATTTTAAGAGGATGCTGACGATATAATAAAAATGAATAATAAGAAAACGATAATTAAATATAGATGAGGAAAGAAGAAGGGACGTTATGGAATAAAAGTGTAAAATGAGGAGTTAGAAAAAAAAATAAAGTTTATTTTCGAGGGAGGAAATGATTTTCTTGTTCGATTTGAAACGGATTTCTACACCCTTGTCTCTCCTTTTTCGTCCCAATTTAATTCGAAAGAGAAAGAGAGGGTAAGCACATTTTCATGAGATTTTCAACCCCTTTTTAACATTAATGAGATCAACTTGACATGAAATAAGAGTAGAGTGGTTAGTTTTATATATATACGAATATATTTTCCATCTCCGAGTATAGCAGGGTTGGAATACATATGTATAGAGATGGACTAGGAGAGGAGAGGAGGAGGGTGAGTGGAAAAACTCCTCTTCTGTCTCTTATCTGAGAATTATTTTTCAAATGGAAGGGGGAAGGTTCACCAATCATTTTTTTTTCTCCATC
This sequence comes from Labia minor, assembly GCA_963082975.1. Lineage (NCBI taxonomy): Eukaryota > Metazoa > Arthropoda > Insecta > Dermaptera > Spongiphoridae > Labia > Labia minor. The sequence goes on along the minus strand of OY720349.1, from coordinate 64,101,147 downwards.
AATATGCTTATACATAGAAAATTTTGCTATTCTTTCAAGTTATTACTTTAAGATATTTTTATTTAATCCGATTATAGATTGAACAATTTTATTTAGTCATTTTCTTCTTCAAAATAATATTTAAATAATATCTAAAATAATATTTAAAAAAATCATCTACTTCAATATGTAAACTTTTATTTATTTTTTTTATCCATTTTGGATATCTCTTCAAGAGTTATTATAAATTAATATAATCATATAATATAACTAATTCACTATTAATAAGTTATTCTAATAACCGGAGCTAATAATTAATGTTCTATTGTGTAATAATTAATAGGAAGCTTATTTACAAATTATCTCCAATTATATGTGATTAAGCAATAGTAGCAAAATTTAAAAAGAATAATAAATAATTTTTGAGCAAAATAACAACTAAACAAGTTAATCTTTAATAGAATATTTAAGTAATTATTGTGAACCACATCAATCATTAAATATTCATTATTTTTATATGAAAATACTTAATTGTTAAGTTTAATTTATTTATAATATCGGTTTTGGAAATTATGGAGAGTGAGTGAAGTTATTTTATAAATTATAATTTTTTTTTAAATCTTTCAAAACAAATGTAATTTTATATTTTTTCTAATTATTATTTTTAAGTATGTCAAAATATTTAATAACTTATTATATTAGAAAATTATATTATAAAAAAAGTAGTTTTCAGGTAGTTCTTCTAAAAACTTTTTTTTTAAAATTTAACATTAATACCTACGTATTATGTATTATGTAAATTAAATTTATTATAAACTTTTAATTCTTTTTTAAACTTTAAAATGAGTTATTTATTTTTTGTAGAGTCATTAAAATGGAAAAAATTAAAACTTGAAATATTTTAAGTTAATTGTAATTAATTGTAATTTGATTTTAATGTTTTAAGTTATAATATTAAAATATTTACTTACATTTAATATAATATAATTCAAAACCATTCTTTTAATGTAACATATGTTTATACCTGAAACAAAAAAATAAACAAAATATTAATATAATATTTTTTAAATAAAATTTTCTTATATTTAAAATAAAATTATTAAAAAATATAAGTAAATATATAAATTAATTTATATACTAACATATATGTAAATGTATATATCTATATCTATATATCTTAAATGAATATATTTTATTTAATTTATTTGAAATGATTGCTAATTAATATTTAAGAAAATTAAGTATTATTAAATTAAAAATTGTTTATGACACACAAAATTAATAATTTATATTGTGGTAGAGATAATATTTGAATTGATTATTATTACATTTATACATTTAAACAATTCAACAATATCATCATCAAACATGTTTGATGTAGAGGGAACAACAAATTGAAAAATTAAAAAAAAAACACTAATGTAAAAAAACAAATTCTAGAGTATAACATAAATGGATTTAAAAAATTATTGTGCATTCCATTTGAATCTAATTTTCTCAAACCATAAAATAATAAGGGTTCAGGGTTCTAAATTAGGATTCAATAGAATAGAAAGAATAGGGGTCCCCGCGAGCTCTTCGATGAAAGCCCAACGGTCAACTTTACCATCCAATTTAATCGTTTGGAAAATACAATTTATCAAATGGTGGTGATGCTGGATGTCTCTGACAAAATCCTGAAAGAGGGGAGCGCGTGTAGGAGAGAGTGGCATGATAAAAGAGAGGGTTGGAGGTGAATCCGGCAAGAAAAGCAAATCAAATTGTTTAGAAACATTTCAGTTGAATTTCCTCCCTATGGTTAAAAATATATATTATAAATATATATATATATAAATTATGCATTAAATATAATTGAACATGTGCATTTCGTATTTGTTTATTTAATAATTTATTGATAAATATAAATAAACCATTAGTGCAATTGGATGCCAAGTTGGATTTTGTTCAATGTTTATGTAAAATGGATTGAAACAACGGCTCGCTCAATAGGATATATAATATACAATAATCTCGTCAATTGAAATGTGCGATATGGGAGATGAAATTCAGAATAAAATAAATAATTAAAAAAAAATTAAGTTACAGTGTTTTATTTATAAATGCACTAAAAACTAGAAAATAATTTTTCTCTTAGCCTCAATAAGTATATTCTTCTTCATGATGGGGGGTTGTACAATGTTCCGCCTACTTAACACTTCAACAACAATGGTCTAGATACTTTGAATAAAGAGCCTAATTAAAATGAATTAGTTAATTAATTTTCTAGGGATCTCTCAAATAAAACGCTTGCCTTTAAATTAAAAATGGTGACAAAATTACAAATTAAAAGTTTAAGTTCGATTGGTCAACTTTAAATTATTAATTAATTAAGAAAATGAAATCTTTATTTCATATTCATGTTTTGTCATCCAAATTCCTAAAAGTGTGCAAAATTTTAGTTCGATTGGTCAACTGCAACTACATGTATATATATATATATATATATATATATATATATATATATATTTTTAAGATAATTAAAAATAAAAAAGAAAGTTACACATTAAAAAAGAATTCCTATATATTTTAAAGAGATGAGACAAATTATAAAAAGATTAACATTTTTATTTTATTAATTCAAACAATTATTATTTTCAATAGAAAAATTTTCTAAACATTCGTATATATGAAACTAATAAAAAATAATTCACTGTCATTAGGCGATAATATTTATTTTATTCTATTCAAGATTTTATTTACTTGAGATATTGAAATGGAACAAAAAAAAGGCTAAAATAAAATTAAACTAAAATTTGATTCAATTAGAAATAAAAATTTATAATAGGGATAATTTAAAGCTTGGAAAATAGAAAAATTTTCTAAACATTCGTATATATGAAACTAATAAAAAATAATTCACTGTCATTAGGCGATAATATTTATTTTATTCTAATCAAGATTTTATTTACTTGAGATATTGAAATGGAACAAAAAAAAAGGCTAAAATAAAATTAAACTAAAATTTGATTCAATTAGAAATAAAAATTTATAATAGGGATAATTTAAAGCTTGGAAAAATGTAAATATAATGATAATGCTCTCTTTAAAAGATTCTTTACTACTTTTTGGACTGGGTGAACAAATTTTTAATATATATTATGCACCGATTCAAAAATCTTTAAAATTGAAGGTCAAATAATTTTTTTATTTCATTAAAAAAATATTGAAAATATTCACGAATTTTTAGAAATCATTTTACCTATCTATTTACTGTTTCAAGTTCTTAGATGAAGCAACCTCGAATACTTTCAACCGTCTCTATTCTGAGCTACCTCCATTCAACTTCTATTGACTATCAACTCCTTCAAGGCATTTCTCATATTATCCGAATCATATTTAGAGAATTTGTATATAAATAAATATAAATGAATCTATGAATATTCAATATAATAACATTTTTTTAATGAATATAATATAACGATAAGAGATGTTGGACGTTGGTAATATTGAATTTTTCATTGCGTTTTTTCTTCAATAATATTTTCATAATTAATATTTTAATATTATAATATTGAAATTTAATTTAAAATTCATATATTCTTGGGATTTCCTCCACTCATCTTTCAATTTAGATAAAATAATAAAGAATTTTAGAAAGATAATAAGGTTATTTATGTATTATATTATCGTATAATTTGAGGGTATTTATATTATTCGTATTAGTTTCAATTTTCAGGGATATTAAATGAGAAAACATCTAAAATGCTAAGTAAGTGATGAAATCCACTTTCATCTCCCCCCGTACAGTTTCCCTTTAAGTTTCAGCTGGGACCGTTCTCATTTCTTCTAGGCCCCTCACACTCAACCACCCAGCTAACTTACTCTCGAACTCATACCAATTTTATTTCACATTTGTCCCCCGATAATTAGAATTAGATAATAATTGGATTTTAACTTTTTCCCCCTTTTGAACCATTTTTATTAAATATAGGTGAAAATATTATTTTTCAATAGAGAAATAAAAAAAATCTCAGAATGAAAATAAATTACTAAAGAAAAGTTAAAAATGAATATTTATTAAATATAAGTTATATAGGTAATAATTTTAATAAATAAATAAATTCTATATCCTATTAAAAAAATAACATTAAAATATTTAGTTTTTTAAAATATCAAATTTTTAAATTTAAATTATCTAATTAACTATTTCTGGTTTAGCTATTATCTGTAATCACGAAGGATAATAATATTTGACAAGAATTGAAATCGAGGTTGAAATCGGGTAACGCCTGTTATCATGCAATAAATGGACTTATCCCGTCAAAATTATTATCAAAGGGAATCAAAATTAAAATATTTAAAGCAATTATGTTGCCGGTTGTATTAAATGGGGGTGAGGCATGGTCTATGACCCAGGGAGACAAGAGTAGATTTAGAGTATTTGAAAATAGGATTATTCCCAGCATTTATGGGCGAAAGAAAGATGAGATCGCCGGGGAGTTTTGGAGACAGCATAACGAGCATGATCTCTATGCATCACCAGACATAGTTAAAATAGTATTAAAATCTAGAAGGTTGCGATAGTCAGAACACGTAACAAGAATGGGTGCTGATACACATATTTGTGAGGAGACCGATATATTTGTTGGGAAACGTCCGTTTGGAAGACCAAGGACGCGGTGGCTGGACTATGTAGGAAGGGAAGTGTGAAAGTTGGGAGAAAGTAGGAGTTGGATGAATTCGTGTGTTATATCTAGCAATGATCACAATAAGTTTTTATGAAATCAAATTTATTCATCTATTACGAATTTCTGATCAGATCAATAGTGTTATGATCCGGTTTGTACCTGATCATTTTCAAAAAAGAATATATTGCTTGGGAACTGTAAAGTCAAATGGATTCCCAAATTTAATAATAATCTGCCGAATAAGAAAACACGGATGAAAAGTATGGTACTGATAGGATACCATATGAAACAGGCTGCTAACATCGATGGAATCATTATAAATGCAGAAGTATGGAAGGATTTTAAGCAAGTTATTTTGTTGTCAACTTACCTATACGGAAGCCTAGTAACCCAGTAACAAAGGAAAGAAGAAACAAAACAGTGGTTTTTGTTACTGAGGTTTTTTTAAAATATAATATAATATAAATAAATAATTAAGTTAAACAACAGATCCTAAACTAAATCATTATGAAGAAAAGAAATATTGATGTAGAGAAAGAGAGAGTTAAAATAAAACATATGTTTACGCACTTATGCGTAATTTCAAAAATTAAATATTTAAATAAATAATTGATTTATAAATGTAAATTGCTAGAGTTGAAGCCTTATTAAGAGATTTTAATTTTTTATAAGTTGGTAAACAATTCCAAATAGGCTACCAAGTTCACTACTTTCCCGAAGGCCACGAGGTCTTCTACTAAGTGGCTTCTCTATCATTCTGTTTCTGACCCTGTCCTAGCAAGTATCACATCACTGTTTTTTGGATAGAACAAACTTTATTATTTTAATAAAATCGTTTGGATTTTATAAATAAATTTGTTAAACTTTAGAATCATTTCTTTGATTGTTTAAATTGTTTTTTAATATCAGTTTTATATTGTTATTTATTTGTTCTTCAAATTTAATATTTAAAATTGAAAATTTGGTTTGTTTAGCTATTAAAATATAGTCTTATATAGAAATGTATTAATTTAAATTCAATTCATTTTTAACTTACAATTTAATTTTTAAAAGAATGATAATTAATTTTTTGACTTTGAATCTTTATTATTATTTTTTTTTTTTTTGGAAATAAATATTCTCTTACATAAACCTAAAACTTACATTCAGTTTTATTTAGTAATCTATATTATTATATTATTTATGACTATAGACTTAATTATTATTATTTTTAATTTAACTCTTTTTTTGTAAATTATTTTTTATTTTGTTTCAAAGGATAAATTTAATGAACTTATTATCGTTAATATGTTTTGTGGCATTTTCTAATAATTAATAAATTCTAATATATAGAACTAAATAAAAAACTATTATAAGTTTTTTTTCACTAATTAGCTATCTTTTTAGATTAATCATAAATTTATCACTATTCAATGCTATTATATTTGTTATTATTTCAATTCTAATAGAAAAGACATACCTACAAAAAAAACATGAATAATTAAATTTAAAAAGAATTTTATTATTAATGCATATAGACAATCAAATTGACGATTTATATGTCTGTGTATTTTAACTGGCAGGTTGGGCGAAAAGCAATTAGCCTCTAATATAAATCAATATATTTGTTCAAATTAATTAATAACCCCTTTTAAATTCTCACTCTCTCTCTCTCTGTGTGTGTGTGTGTGTCTTTCTCTTTTTCATTCTATTAATATTAATTTAATTATTTCATTATAAACAAATAATCTCAATATTTTAATATATCTATTTTTTATTTTAAACTTGCCTTTAATTTCATTTTAAAATAAATATATATATAAATTTCTGCTACTTATTACGAACCTTTTTAATTTAAGTGAATGTCACTAAACATACCATCAAACCATCTGTTCCGCTCAATTTTTTTTCAATAATAATAGTTTGGAGTTTTTCTTTTTGTTCTTATGGTTAGCAATTTTATCGAATGAGAGGGTGACTCTTTTCCCCATTGGTTCAAGATGTTGCGACCATCGGTTGTTATTTCCTCTGAAGACCGGGTGGATAGGCCGTGGTTAATATCCTGACTCTGAACCTTCTTTACTTCAATACACTTTCTATATCCCATCCAAAGGAATCTCATTTCACAAGACGACTCAAGACCTTCTCTTTTTGATAAAAAACCACTTACAAACGATTTGAAAAAAACATATGTAAAGTTCTTATAGATTTTTCTGTTACCCAAAATGATCTCTTCAATATAACTATTAGTAATAATATTTCTTCTCTCTGATTGAAATTTATTATACAACCAGGTACTGAAATAAAATTTTGATAAATTAAATATTAGTTTTATATCGCGTATAATATTAAATAATTACTATTTTATAAAATTTTAATCATAATTAGTGTTCATTTCTACGAAGAAATATTTGGAAATTTCTTTAAACTTTTATACAGTACTAGAAAGCAAAAGGATTATTTTTTTTTTTAAAAAAAAGGAAAAATATACATTATCTTTTATATATTCCTCTGACTTTGTGATGTATTCGTTTCAAGTGACACAGATTTCAACGTTGTATGCTATATTACTAAAAGAAATTATTAATTAAAGTATGCTTTTTAAGAGATTTAATTAATACTATTTAAGGCGCCCATTCTAATTCTAATTGAACTTTTTATGAATTACGCTGTTACCTAACTCAACTTATTACAAATCCATATACAATAGTATTTCTAAATAAAAGTAGATGAATGAATTGAAAAACTATTTTGTGAAATTAATAGATTTTCAATCGTTGAAAAATTTTAATATATTATATAAACACTGAAATCAAACTGCTGCTAAGGCAGATTTCAGTAATAGAAACTTGGTAAATATCTAAATTATCTGATAGCTAACGTTACTAAGAAGACTTGTATGTTAGTCAGGCTCATCAAAAAATTTGTCAAGTTTACGGTTCCCAAACAGTACAATTACCAAAATGTAGTTCGGTTGATTCTGTTCGCTGTCCAAGATGAACATTTTCTCGGTAAACACATCACCGAAAAAATCAACTAAAGATTGTACTACAAGCTGCTCCTTATTTCTAAACGTTGTTTTAGGATTTCTATTATAGTCAACAGTCAAAGTTGGTTGATACAATTAAAATGAAGCGTCCAGAACTGAATAAATACGAAAGTCCACAACCACACGCATCTTTAGCGACCAAGCAAATACTGGAAGGCTGCGGTATTTTGCCGTATTCACCATATAGCTTAGACGTTGCCCAGTCGGATTACCATATGTTCCAGTGGCTGAAGCATTTCTTTGGTGCAAAAACATTAGTAAAGTTAATTTATATATTTGGTTTATGCACATTCTAGTTGCATTAGTTAAGAAGATTAATGTTTCTATAACCAAAGTGTTCATAATATATGAAACCTTACAGAATATATATCACATTTACCACATTTAATATCTTCATCCAAGAAAAAATAGAAATTCACATTCAACAGCCATAGATTAATTAAAAACAGCCAAGATCGAAGAAGGTCATTTTGTAGAATCATAACAATAGCAACACTTTTGTTCTCTACCAAAACGAGTTCAATAATAATTGGAAAAATTTTCCAAATAATCCTGTTACCGTAATATTTTTATGCATTAATAAGAAAATTTGACGTAAATATAATTATTTAAACATATAAGGAACACAGAAATTTCGATATATTTCTCGATTAGAAATTATTGTATTATTTATTGACTATTTTTTACTTTTGTGAACATTGTTTATACAAATTATTAAATAAATTGGACAAAAGAATCATTTTTATCTGTCACTCCAATACATTTATATATATAGTATGTGGTCCAACTAAAGAAAGATATCAATTAGATTTGGATATTTTTCATACATGATATATTAAATATTTCTCAAAAACAAAAAAAGTGATCCTCCCACTCTTTATATTATGAATGCCTGGATACTTTCGGGAGGGAAGCAAAGTTCGTTTGATGGAGGGGTATAGGCGGGTTGGGATAGGGACCGGTGGTGGTCCTTTTAAAACCATCGCGCGGTCACCGCCATACTGCTGCAATCAATCAAATTTTGTGAAAGCTCTTCGACCACCACTATCCTTCTCTTGTGCATGGCGCCCAGTCTCTACCCACTTCCATCCTACACCCTACCAGTCCCTTTACTAACACAAGTGCAAAAAACAGCCCCTCCATCGTTTCAAAACATTTTCCACACCTACTATATACCAACGACTACGATACAGTTTTCATATACGATCAATCTTGCAAGTCAGTCAGGTCATCAAAGCAAAAAAGTAGAAATTAATAACATATAATATTAATAATAATAACAAAACACACCTCCTTTTCAATTTTATATTGTATCAATAAAATTTAAATTTAAATTAAAAATAAATAAATTAATTTGTGAAACAAATAAAAATAAATATTTTTTAAATAGTTATCTCCAATTATACATAAAAAAAAAATAACTTGTTATCTTTCAAATATTCTTAAAAATAAATGAAATTCAAATAATAACATACAAACAGAAAAGTAGGGGTGTTAAAATAAAATATATACCTGGGACACCGAACTATCGCTCGACCCTTTAACAAATTTATTCAATTTATTATTATAAACTTTAAAAATTTTACAATTTTTTAATTATTTATGACAATTATTTCAAATGAAAAAAATATTCAAATTTACTTGATAAAATATTTGATCCTATATATATATATATATATATATATATATGTTGTTATAATTAGATGGCTTCAGCTTTATATTTTTCAAAGTAGCAATAGCTTATAGACTGTTTCGACCATTTCGACCAATGATGACTACTGATAATAACAAATACTAATAATATATAAATATTATCTATGGTGTGAATTTCAAAAAAATCAATCGAGCGGTTTAATATCTCAAAAATATACAATTATATATACAAATATTTATACATTCAACCCTGCTAATACGTGGTACCCTCAGAATTCGGTTTCCATATAACACGGAGCTGAAATTACGACAGCCCTCCTATAACGCTGTACTCTTACTCTTAGTACTGGTCTTTTAAAGTGATATTTATTTAAAAGGTCTATTGAAGTTAAATCTATTAAGACAAAATATTTTCATACAACACAAACATTGATTTTAATCATTTAATCATTTTAATCATTTTTCTGAAGATGTGAAAACTTATTAACTTCATTTTAAAATTTCTAACCGAATGTGTTTGAAACTTTACAGCACACCATCTAAGGAAACATTAAGTATCAGTATCAGTCATCATTCATCATTTATTTTCATTCATATCTAAAACATCACATCAAGGTGTGTAGAGCCATCCTAACTGGGCACTAAAATGCATATTGATCGCTCTCATTTCATATTAAATTCTCAATTCTCTAAAAAATATTCAAAGAATAGTAATTATGTATATGTCATATGTTTCAATTTAATTAACTTTATTCTTAGTTTATAATTTCAACACTAAATATTATTTTTAAGATTTAGTGTTGAAATTATAAACTATATATTAATTTAATTTATATAAGTATATTAACAAAATATATTGTGATTTTTAAAAAAATATAAATTAAATAAATTAAACCTCTACAAATTTCTTGATAAAATCTTATTTTTTTAAATCATAAAAGTGAAGAAAGGTTCAAGGTTTTATATTTGAATTCACTCGTGACTTTTGGTTGGGGAGAGATTTTTCAATGATTACTTTTCTATTTATAATCATGCAAATATAAAAACATGAAAATAATTCTCTCAACTAAGAATTCATAAATTCATTTAAATTCGAATTCCAAAAATCTTACAATTTTTGTATATCTATTTAAGTATGATGAATTACTCCTTCGAAGCAGTCTTCTTTAGTAATTTGATTAATGATTAATAAATATTAATAATATATAAATATAAATAATTGTTCGGGGTGTATTCAGTCATTCATGTCCCAGTTATGTCACTCAAATATTTAGATATTTCAAAAAATCGCAATGGAGCTTGGAAAAACAATCTCCTCTTCAATTAAATTACAAATACCAAACATTTATCTATAAGAAGATAAAATAGTTTTCATTTTAATTCTGAATAATTTTAAATTCTTTTTTATTAATTTATTTGATGTAATGGACGTATGTAAGAAAGTAAATTAAAAAAAAAATATATATATATATATAAATAATTGTAATACATAAAAAAATAACAATTCATTTATTTAATAAATAAAAAAAAAATGACTAAGAGTGGCTAATATTAAACCTAGATGAAAAATTAAGAAAAAATGAATAATAAAAAAATAATTAGCATAAAGTAAAATATGAATTAGATAAAATAATAATAAAAAAAAAATGTTTCTTTCACGATGATGATGATAATTTATTCACTCAACTGTTACAAATTTTGTTTACATATGAATATAACTTTGTTTATAATTCAAATAGAGCTGATTTCAAGCGTTAAGAACACATGGATTCTATTACTTGGTCTTTCCCACTTTATACTTGCATATCGGCTAAATAAATAAACACACTCTTATATATATATATTTATATATAATTAATAACAAGAAAAATAAATAGCCATATAATCCTTATCTCATTAATATACAAACCTTATATTCATAAAATAAATAAATCAATATATATATATTTAAAATTATTTTCTTCACTTTATAAATATTAAACAAATGAAAAATTATAATATATATATATAAGAAGATTAAATAAATATAAAGTGTTTTCATGTTAATCTTGAGGTTTTAAATTAATATAATAATAATAATAAATATCTACATTGATAAACAATTTGTTTTGTAAAAAGAAAAAAGCTGTTATTAAGCACTTTTTACCTTTCGAGTTAATACAAAATAATATATTTTATTATCGAGTGTGTTTTAATATATTTGATATTATTATTATTATTATTTTATTTTCTCATGTTTATTTTCGAAATTAATTTCCTGTGAAAAAATTTCAAAATCGCCTCAGGTGATACAATAAACCTGAATTTGTAGAAAAACCAGTGAGAATAATATTTTATCTTATATACGTATATTTAAAGAGTTTTTTTTTTTTAAATTAATTATAATAAAATAAAAAACATGACTTTTAAAAGGATTCATTATTTTATTTTATTTATTTTTCTTTCGGATTTTGAAAAAAAAATTAATTTTGTATTTTTGAATTTTGATCGACAGCATTAATGACCTATTGAGATTGCAAATGATTGGAACAAAACCCTCCAGCAAACGCACCCAAAATGCAATACGCTGCTAACAACTCGCACTTCCCCCTTCTCAATCCCCTCCGCCCTTTACTGTTATAACTTTCCATTCATGCCAGTCATCCTCTTAACAAACAAAAGAGGACAATTTAATATTAATTCATGTAGAAATATGAAAATATTTCAATCAATAATAAATATAAATTTCAAATAAAGGTTGTATTATTTCAATAAATATTCAATTATAATCATACATGATCAATTTTTAAATAAATACTAACTTAAGCCCAATTTACACGGGCTTAGTACTAGTCATTAGTTCAGGGGTGGGCAAATACTTTTAAGCGGGGGCTTTAACGCTCGCCGGCCCGTTGAAAAAGTTGGCTCTTATTTTGATTTTTCGTTCAATAGGTCTCTCTAAGAAAAAAAAAAGATAATTTTATTAGTGTTTTCGAAATATGTCCTCCGGCCCGGAAGACATTTTGGAAATTTCATTTTGGTCCGCGCTTAAAAGTATTTGCCCACCCCTGAACTAATGTCAAGTACTAAGCCAGTATAAATTGGGCTTTAAGGATGTGTTTCATTTTATTTTTATATTTATATGTTAAATGTAATTTTCAATTCAATATATGATGAATTTAATACAAAGTAAGTACCTTATTTCGTTCTCTATGTACCGAAAATTAATTAAAATAAAGATGAGAATTAAAGTTAATATTTATTTTTCATTTACATACTTAGATGATTTTATCAAAACAAATTAATAATTAGAATATTTAAAAATATTAACAATCATAGAGATTATTAATTATTATTATAATTATTTAGAAATTGTCAAGATCTGGAATTTTCAAATAACCAAGAGGTAATCATTTTTTTTTTCATATCAAATGATTTTTATTTATAAAGACTTTTAATTATCAGGGAATAGAAATTTATTAATTTTTTTGTAAATTTTTAACCTATTTTCTTGATGAAAAGAATTAACCTTTTAATCTTACCATCGCTTAACAATGATTATTGATACCCAGAATAATTTTTTCTCATATTTTTAAGTCTACTCTTCCGTCTTATTTATTCATTTACCTCATTGATGCTTCAAAATCCACATTCCTCAGACCATTTATTTGATCATTATATTCTTCTTCTATATGTATTCTTATTAGGAAGTTTCGTCCACTTATTCTCAAACCATTCCCGCCCAAAACACTACTACTCAAGATTAAGTAACTAATACTAAAGAATATTAAAGAAAAAAACAGGAATAAAATTTAATAAATTTAAAGAATATATGTATTTAAAAGTATATTGTGAAATTAGAAATAAAGTATGATAAAACATATTTAAAGTTTTCAGGAGCTAAACAGCTTCTTAATAGAACTTGAAGTTATAATTTTAATATTTTTAAATTTTTAAAAGTTATAAAAAAAATTAGAAAATATATATTATTCAATATTATATTTAACAAACAAAAACAAAAGTATATTTAATAATTAAATATAAATAATATATTTTAGTTTTATTAAAAAGATTGTGAAATGAGTGTTACAGAGAGAAAAGAAGTGACAGCTGTCTATTTTTGCCAATTATAATTCGGAACTGCCAATCTATCAGTTCATTGATTAAAACAGTTCAAAATCAAAGTAAATAAAACAATATACTACGTGTTTTTTTTTGTCTTATAAGTATTGTATAAATGATTTTATAAAATGTTCTTAATATTTTTCTTTTATAAAATTGTCCCTAATTTATTTATTGAACCAAGCCGCGAAACATGATCATATAATTTAGAATAAGTGCGATTAAAGGAATGAACTTTGACCATAAAGTAAAAACCAAAGAAAAATAATACTTTTTGGAATTCAGAGAGCCAAAATAAGATAATAATAGGTTTAGGCCAGGATCTGTTGAAGAAATTGTAATTAGAAAGATAAAAATAAATGAATTATATATTTTTCTTCTTTTTAATTCTTTATTTTATAATCTTAATTTGTGACTCTAAATGCATTTTCATATTTGTATAGATTTCTATATATATATAAAATGAAGTATTTAGAATAAGAGAACAGAAAGGGATGTTTGCTCTTTGCGAACATGTCGCGGAGTATGTTGTTTCTATCTTCCATGATCATAAGAAAATTAGTGCTTTCAGTATGGCCGTTGGCACATATTGTATTATATATATATAATAAAAGTTAATTCTGAAATTTCCTGGCTCAAGGGATTTATCCCCCCAATTAGAGTTAACCACCGGTAAAGAGAGTCACCCTCCTTTAATAGGATATCCTCCTTAGAATAGAATCAAGTAATTACGTGTAAAAGGGGGGGGGCCGAAAACACAGAGAACAGGAGATATGGGGGTGGGGGAATTTATGGTAACTTTATAAGATAATGGAGAGAAGATAGTAAGGAAATTAAATCATTCAAATTATTTATATGTTTTTAATTTTATTTTGTCTAAATTGTCTTAAGATATAATGTAAATATATTTAGGTAAATTCAAAGAAAGGTATTTTCAAAGAAATTGAATTGAATTTTAATTTTGACACTTTCAATTTTAATTTTGATTAATTTTGAATATTTCCATAATTAATAGAATAACCAAATTGAGTGTAAAAAATATATAAGAATATATATATATATAAATAAAAAGAATGTACTTGGATTTAGGAAATTGCCAGAAAAGTCATGATTTTCAGATGAAAATGAGTTCTCAAGTTACTTTATTTAACTTCTAATAAAAAAACAAAAATAATAACTGTGAAACTTTTACAATGTGGTAATATGTTGAGATGGAATATTATAATCATCGAGGTATAAAAGAAACTAGTTTGTAGTTTGTTCACTTCAACTTCGAATGTGAAAAACATTTATCAATAAATAACTAAATAATAAATTAAATCAATCGGTTTAAATAATTTTAAATTTGTAAAAAGAATATGTAAACTGATTAAATAAAAACAATATTTAAATAAATAAATTTAAAAAAAATCGGTGTATCAAACAATATTTATTTATACCTTATCTTATCTTATTATACTACCAAATATATAAGGGAGAGTTGTCTAATGAGGACTGGTTGCCTAAATCGTACCTAGTATAATTTTCTGTATTTACTGATTGTGTGTTAGCGACATTTTGTTTTAAATAGATGAAGCAAATATCATATTGATATAAAAAGCAAAGAGCATAAAATGTAAAAGATGGGTGTACGAGGCTTGTGGTGGTGTCTTGGCTGGCGATAAAATTTGCTATTGTCCAAAATGTCCTAATTAAATTAAATTTAATATATAATTACTGCTAAAATAATTAATGTCTAAATAAATTTGCAAATTATTTACATAATATATTGAGACCTGCTTATTATTTACTTCTTTTATTTTATAACTAAAAAAAAAATAGGTTTGATCTTGGAAATACCTCAGTACGATTTATGAAACCGGTTGTCAAAATCGTACCTCTTTCGTATTTAAAGAAAAAGTGAAAATATTATTAATATGTCATTATAAATAAAATTATTGTTTAAGATTGCAAACATCGGATGTGGCTTTTATAGTTGGTCCTAAATATTTGTTCAAATAAGAAAATGAAATTTGATCTTCAATCAAATTTCCTTAATTCCAATTCCGCAACACTCACCTAAATATATATGTATATTTTTGAGATATTTTATCATGCTAAGGATTTTTTTAAAATTGAAAAATGTCTCGATGTCTCTTACTTCTTTCTATGACACCACACCATACTCACAAATAAATAAGAAGAGAAAGAAAGATTGTTAACCGAGAAACCAATTGTGAAACAATCTGTGTCGTAGTTGGACTATTTAATGATGTGAGAGAATTAGAAATAAATAGAAATTGGATAAATTAGGAGTAATATAATTGCTGAGGTCTCTTTAGGAATATGGTTGTAAAGGCCAAGAACTTCGGAGTTAAGTAGCTACGCCAGAAAGAGATAGATAAATAGATTCTTCCAAACAAACCGCACCGTTAAAATGAAAATAATGTAAATATATATATAATATTTTGTATATTTCTAGAAATTATAATTCATTTCCATTAACACAACTTTCTTTCATTGTTTTGCTCGGCACTTGTTTTTTTATATCTCTTTTAATTCACAGCAACAACCACGATGTTTTTGATGTTGTTGTTAGTTGTTTGTTGTTATTTGGTGGAGTATAATCTATCACTCACGCTCTTCTGAATTTGACAACTCGAGATGATGTTGATAATGATGTGTTTCATATATGAATTTTTATTTAAAAAAAAAAAAAAAAAAAAAATTAATTAAAAATCCAGAGTTAGTAGTTTATTGAGTAGCATAGAACACACAGACTCAGAGTAGAAAAAACTCAAGCCAATTGAAATCAGATGCTCATAACTTTAGGTGGGAGATGTTTTTTTTTTTTTTAAAAAAACAAGTTGTTATCGAATTAATAACAAAGTTGGATTCAAAAGAACTTTCCAATCATAGTTTAGATTTATTAAAGGTATTATAATTATAAAGATGGTAAATTTTGAAGATGTTTTTTTTTTCAAAACGAAAAATTAAAATAATTTATTTTTATTTTTTATTCAAAAACTTGAATCATCTTCCCAGAAGAATAGATTACTTATATAATATTAATGCAATAAATTGTTTAATATAATGGTTTGAATAAAAATTGGTAAAAATATTTTAAATTTATTGAAATTAGAATTTAATTAAGATTTGTTTTTTGTTTGTTCATTGTTGATATACACTACTGGTTTTTCTTTTAATAGGCCCCGGTGATAAATTTGTTGTTGTTAGCTCCTAACTGTAAGGTAAACACTTGTAAAGAGATTGTTAACCCTGAACATTTGTTTAGGCTCTTGTGACATGAAGATAATGGACTCGGATTTAATGAGCAGTTAAATAGAAAATAAGGAAGATGTACAACCTATAACTTTGAAATCAAAAAATAAAAGATTAATTTTAATTTGTGGAGTTTGAATTGATATATATTGATATATCTTTAAATTACAATAATAAAATTGTAAATTCTATATTTTTATTAGTTCTCATAATGAACATACGTACATATTTTTAGAATAGTTACATAAATTAACATTAAATTTCATTTTAATTAAAAAAAGAAAATAATATTTTTTTTTCTTTATAATTTCAGGTAAAATATTATAACAGAATCCTGGTATATTTATGTAAAAGTATGAGTATGAGTGCTATATTCTTCCAACATTTAGCTTCATTATATTTTCCTGGTTTTCAACTCTCAAAAATAGATGAATATTCATTTATGTATATATAGATAAAGGCACAAAAAAGATTAATGTATACAACCAAGCTATCTGCTTTATAGATATATAGCTTTAGAATAGATAGGGTATATCAAGCATAAACTAACGGCGCATTGGGATATTTCAGACTATGCATTCAGTAATTTCTGCAAGAGACCCAAATTTTCAGCAAACCTATTTGAATTTCTATTAGAGAGCATTAATCAAATCCTTCCTTTACATGAATTCTCACGAGTGTTATTATCATAATAAACAATTATCCTGAATTGAAATCGTTAATTTGATATCAGATAATTGATATAATTCTCCAATTTTCCAACGAATTCTTTTTAATCACCCTTCTTTCACTTGCATCCCTCGTTTTTTTCTCTTTATTGTTGAGGGCCGTTCAAATCCAGTTTTTTCCCCCAGTTAATAGCACCAATTTCTTTTTCAAGTGACTATTTTCTACGGTGTTTGAAACTACTCCCTGAGATCTTAAGCCCTTCGGCTGAATATTGCCTTCTTCACCCGTCTCTTACCCCTCTACTCTTATACACTCCTTCCGCTTCCATAGACTCTCGTTCTCTCTATAGAGACCGATATTTTCAAACCAGTTGACTTAATTGAAATTTCTCATATATTGCTGATGTATATTAAAAAAAAACATATATATATATTCAGGTAAGGATTGAATTCTTAGATGAAGTTGATTTAAAAAAGATCGGTTGAGAGTAGAGAATCGTTCACCATTTAAACATGTTATTAATTATCTTTATAGAAGTAAATTTCTGACATTCTACATATAGACTTTGAAGAAAACAAATGGAATGAGTAGTTGATGAAGTTATGATGCAAAGTCTTTGTTATGATGCAAAACAAGATGCCCTTAAATTTGGGGACTGAAAAGAGAAAGCTCTGAGGAGATTTTGCATTTTCTTAAAGACAGTTCTGTAAAATAGAATATAAAATATTTTCTTTATCATAGGGAAAAGAATTAATAATTATAATCATCGATTAAATTCTTTAGTCATTTAATCAGAAGCAGACTCAAAAAAATTGAGTTAGAGTTGCTGGCTCAAAATTGTATTATTCTAAATTTTAATTCCCTCTATTTATTCAGAATTAAGAATAATTTCCCCTTAAAACATAAAATTAACTTAGTAATATGAAAATATAGTCTTTTTTTGTTATTTATATATATATATTTATTAATAAATTGACCGAGGTGACACAGTAATTCGATCGATCGACTCAAAAATTCTAAATAAATATGGTTATCACTTTTTTTAATTTAATTTATTTTTTTTTTATATTAATTAAAATAGAAATTGTTATATAAAAATGTTTTATTTTATTAAATATTTTTTATCAAGATAAAAGTATTCGATTCATTCAATTGATCAGTATTCAGAGAAATAAAAGCTATTAAAAAAAATGATTTTTTTTTATTTAAAAAAAAATGACAAATATTTCTAGTATTCAATTATCAATATTTAGGAATTTTACAAACATGTACTAAAATATATAATAATAATATATATGTATATTCTAACAAATGGGGTAAAATATTTAATATAAAAAGATGTTCTCTCTATATAGATATTAAAAAGAAAAATAATAATAAAATATTTTATTAATAAGGGTTCCCTATCTATCCACACACTCAAACAGACGTATATGTATAAAAACAAATAAGTTAATTAAATTATTTTAGAATTAAGAAGTAAATTAAAAATTTAAATAAAGAAATAAATTAAAGCATTTTTTTTACATTATATTA
This sequence comes from Labia minor, assembly GCA_963082975.1. NCBI lineage: Eukaryota > Metazoa > Arthropoda > Insecta > Dermaptera > Spongiphoridae > Labia > Labia minor. The sequence continues at coordinate 64,082,253 of OY720349.1, read as the reverse complement.
ACTACAATAATGATCTTAATTTATGGTTACAGTATAAATTGAGGTCAATTTTTTGAATCAAGGATTGCTTGCCTCATTCCTTCATGCGACATGACCCTCTTTTCCAATTATTCATAAATCTCTAAATAAAAAAAAAATAATTACTTACTTATATAATAAACTATTAATACAAACAAATATAATATTAAATTATTTTCATTTAAATAGAAACAATATCACTAAATCACAACATTCAGGAATATTTGAATCTTAGAAATTTTTTTCTACTAATGAAATTGAAAAGTTTTTTTTTTAAATTTAAAAAAAAAATCATAGTTCTTGAAGAACTAAAAGGAAAAAATCAATTTTTCAACACACCACGATTGTAGGGGTTCATCCCTTTAAATAAAATAATAAAAAAAAAGTCAAAAAGAAAAGAAAAAGTTAAAATAGCCAGAGGGATGGTCACGAACGAGAAAAGCTTAAATGAAATAAAATTTTCTTTTCTCTCATTTTTTTTATTCTCTTTATTATTTTTGTTTTTGTTCTTTAGCAATTTCAAAATTTAAATCAATTTAAACTACAATACATATTTTATTTTTTTTTAAAAAAAAAAAAACTTTTATATTAGAAATATGATTAATTAATTTTCATTCACCATTTATAAATTTAACAATTAATATTTAATGAATAAAACAAATTTGCTATCTAAAATCAATAACGAACGTGGTAGTTCACTTCAATATTATGTTTGACGCAATTTCCTTTTTTTTTCATATATATAAATATACGTTGCCTTTTCCTTAGTTAAATTTTCATCCATCATAGATATGGAAGCATAATTAAGCGGTTTACCAGCCTCCTAAATATTTATAACAATTATTAAGTTCAAAAGCTTGCGAATGAGAAAAATGTAGCTCATTTCATTCATATGTCTTTTCTAGAATTTTTTTATTGTAAAAAAATTTGTAAATTTACAGTGATTAAATATTTACCACTCATTAGAAATGGATATTTCTTCCTTTTATAAAACTCATTCTTATTATTAATGTATACTATTAATATTTACTATTTATTCTAGTAAAAAATATAATAATAAAAGATTCAAGACGTGGGCAGCACAGGCGATTGAAATACAAATTTTTATTCAGGTTTTTTCGTCGACATTGCAAGGACGTGAGGAAGAATGCTACCTTGCACTCGAAACGTCGATGAAAAAACTTGGCATGAAATTTTGAATATGCTGAATATTCTCATAGCGACCATAAACACCATGTAATAATATAAATGTATTAGATTATGTATATTTTTGCTTTAATCTTGATATAAATTAATATCTAAATAGTTTTTTTATATTTAATCTTTACTTTCAATTCCATCTATATTTAAATTTACTGGAAATATGTTTTTAATACACCTTTCAACTCAATATTAATAAAAATGAACATCAAGCAACGTATGTCAATAAACTTGACAGTTCACCAAGTAGTTATTAAGTTTTGTATTTTTTTAATTTTATTTTTATTTTACATAACATATTAAAATGTTTCAACTAGTTCCTACCGTTAAATCTAATTTCATATTAAATTAATTTCCCTATAAACACAAATCGAGGATAAAAATAAAAATAGAACTTTGATTAAAAATTTATAAACATTGATTATATTAATAAATATTTAATATTATTCATATAATGAAACTATCATTAAAATTTTAATATAATTAATATGTAAGAAATGAGAGAAATATTATATCCAGAAAGAGAATCCTATTAGTTGATTATATTCTCTATTATTATTATTATTAAATATTTATACCTGGAAATTATTCTATGTTTTATTTAATCTTAGTAGAATGTGTATTTCAATTTTATTCTTCTATTTACGCCAGTAAAAGAACATTTTACAGAGTATATATATATATTGTAGATGTTTTTATTTTACTAATAAAAATCCTTTTATCAAATTTAAAGTTTCTTATTATTTGTAATGAGATCAGAATAGGGGTATTTTGGACTCATAAATTTTTTAATGAAGCAAAGAGATGTTAGGGCAATTAAAAGATGTTTTCTCAAAGAGAGCTCGTTAGATATGCTAATAATCATTACTCAATGAATTTTAATGTGTCTTGAATTCTTTTTGAACTTTCATTCTTTCAAATTACAAGTCTTTTAATAATAGATTATTATTAACTTAGCTCCTATCTATTTAAATATTATATATATATATATATATATATATATATATATATATATATAAATAGTAGTATATTATATATAAATAATAAATTTCATTAAGAAATGATTAGAAAGTAAAAGTAAAAAAAAAACAAATATCAAAAATGAATATTTTTATTGAACTATTTATACCCACGGTTTTAAGTCAAAACGAAATAATATAAAATTACCATTAAACATGTTAAGTTATTTTATTATTTCGAATATATTGAATAAAATGAATACCACACAAATAATTTTTATATATTTTTTATCATTACTAATCGGGTATTTAAATCTTTGCAAATGTAGATACTTTAATTAAGTTTAATCCTGAGAACTTTAGGTATTTATTTTAATTTTTATTTAATTAAAAAAAAACTGGAATTTGTACATACATCCTATCTAGTCTATGGCTGCTTAAGCGGACAAAGGTGATGTATGATTAGTACACCTCTCAACCTTTATCTTGATTTTCTTGAACGGAGTTCGATACTTTTTATTTAAAGTAGATTCCAAATTTTTAACCCTTAAGTTGGGTAAACCTCGTCATCTTATTCCCCATTTAGAGAGAAATTTTATTGCAAGGGCTGGGTTTTGTATTGGGAATTACAGATTTGTGAGTGATTGAATGACTGAGAGTATTACCGCCCGACTGTGTAGTGTCTTCTTTATTATATTAAAATTTTAATAAAATATTTTTTCTTCTAAATCTTTAAATGAATATGCACATTGCTACATCAGCTTCAAAAATCAGAAAACAAATACTTCTATGAAAATCCTTTTAGATTTTGATTATTTTTAATTTCTATTATGTGTACACAATTTTTATATACATATGACTATATGTATTATAAATTATATTTTCACGTGCATGTCATTTAAATATAGGATTGGGGAGGGTGTGCCTTCCTAATTATACTGGCTATCCAATTAGGACTAGTCAGAGTGAGTGCATTTAATGTTTTTATTACCTTATTCACTACTTTTATATATTTTTTTTTTCAATATATTACTTACTTAGGTTGGGTAGACCTCGTATTATTTGTATGAATTATATTCAGATATAAATTACAATTCTCAGATTAAAATTGTTATTTTATATTTTCTTGTAATTATTTCAAATTTATGTTTAACTACATAGATAGAGAAGAACGATATATATTAATTTACCCTTATGACAAATGATTTTATCTATATACACACTATATATAAAAATGTTATCAATTATCAAAATTTCTAAATTCTTTAAAAGTGAAAATAATGTATTCAATCTTAATTTGAGTTGATATTATTTTATAACTTGATAATAATTATTCAATTAAAAAATTGGACTTATTTAGAAACAATATTTTTTTTTAATTTTTCGTTAATTTTTAAAATATAAATAAAAAAATTGTTATTCAAATTAATATATATATTTATTATATATATATAATATAAATGTATATATTACATGTGTAAAATCCCCGTTCGTTGTCGCGTGTCATTATTGAATGATATGATGTCAGTCAGACGCCTATTGAATTTTATTTATATATAAATATATCATAAAATGAGTGAATTATAAATGATAAATGATTTTACCTCCCCACTATTATGCTTGGATGTTTTTTAATGTAGGTACTTTTAATTTAATTTTTAATATATTGTCTATATACATTTTACACACTTCATTGCATTATAATTTATAAACTCTATTTTTTCCTAAGGAAGAAATTTATTTATTAATTTTATCTACATGAAAAATGAATCATAAATATAATATATTATTTATTATTATAATAAAATCATATAAATATTTTAAATTCTATTAACATAAGTAGTATATACAATTTTCATAAAAACACATGAAGTGTTCAATCTGTACTGAAGGTTTTTTATATTTCGAATATAAATTTATTTATTTTTCAACATTTAGATTGCTAATTTTCTAATTGTAGCCTATTGGATTTTAAATAAATATTTATCTATCCGCAAACGAGAATCAATCGTAACAAATCGTTTAATAAATTGATTTCAAAGTATTAAGCAAAATTAGGGAATGATAGGAGTTCCTTGGGGGTGGCTAACAATTGTATAGACCAGTGTTTCTCAACCTTTTTGGGCCAAACGCCCCCTTTGTAAGACCCTATTCTTAATTCGCCCCCCCCCCCTATAAATTTTTACAGATAAAAATTGCATGATAATACCTAATATAAGGTAGGTACACTAGGTGTATCACCTTAGAGCCATATTGAAAAATCGAGTTTCAAAACCTGATTGCAAAATCATCTGACCTTTTCTTTTTTTAGAACCATATTGAAAAAATTGAAAAAAAGAGGAAATGTTTAAAAAGCCTGTTCGCAAAATCATCTTACCTTTTTTAAGAGTTGAAAATTATTTCGCCCCCCAAAATCGTATAGTCAAATAATCGCCCCCTTTAAGATGTCGATCGCCCAGGTTGAAAATCACTGGTATAGACTATAGAAGATATTATTTCTTAGGAAATGAACTTTCGAGTTCTTTATCGTTCTAGAAATAGATATATTATAGCCCCTTTTTTGCGTCGTTAGTAGGGTCCAAAAAAGAGGAAGCAAACCGAAATATTTTTCTAAGCAATAAAATTCTCATTATTTAACTCAGTAACATGTGATATTAAGAGCTCATCATATCATCAAAATTGGCATATCTATCTAGAATTGAGAAAATAAGTTATTGAAAACGATTCAAATCAAATTTTCAGCGACGGACGAACCAACGAAATTTTAAAATATTTTGAGCGATACAACTTCCAAATGACCCAAAACTTGGGTGTACACAAATTTATGTATGAATAGTTGGCATAAGACTTTCATATAAATAAATAAGTATACCCCGTTCATTTCAATCATTTAACTTATTATTTCTATGAAAAAATATTTCAAAGTGGAATTTTAAAATATGTAACTTTAACCCAAAAATAGCTAACCTTTTCTATTATTTAACGATAAAATGTGCAAGACTAAATGAAACAAATTCATAGAATCAATGAGGGATGTTAAAAAAAAATATTTGGAAAATAAACCATTCAACCAGAAATAGTTTTATGCTCGAGTGAGTTTATTGGTATTCACCCAAAAAAGGAAGAAAAAAATACTGAATTCAATTTTTTTCTACCAAATCATTTACCTTTTGGGATAGTTGATTCAAAATTGGGTTTATTAATAAATTAAAATCAATATTTTTAAACGATCTCCTTTCTATATAATTTTTAAAGAAAATAGATTCGTTAAATCAACACATTATTACAAATAAAGACATTTAAATTACATTAATTTTCAAGTTTATTAGTGTTGGGATTGTCTTGAGCTATGAAATTTGCAAATAAGGATTAAAATATCACCGATGTTAAACATATATATATATATAATAAAATGATAATAAAATATTTGCGTGGTCCGTTGGGCCTAATCGCTTAAAGTTAATTAAAGAAAGTATTAAAATATTACAAATGTAGATACATTTTTTTCTTTCTATGTTGGAGAACAATTCTTAACGTTAGTCTCTTACTATGGATTTCTTCTTCTTCTTCTTCTTTAGCAGGACAACTTAGCAAACGGATATCCTCTTAAGAGGACATTGGAATTTCAACTTAAAATACTTTGGTCCTTGCTCGTCGACAGTCAAGTCACTTTACTGTTACAACTGCCAACGAGCAAGAGGCTTTCTCTTGCGAAAGGGAGATCTGCGATTCCCTTACTCTTTCCCTTCGCTCATGCCCCTAAAACACACTCGCTAATGGAATGTTAATATACACCCTGTCACGCGTCAGAGAGTCTGAAGAGAGAGAGAGAGATGGTGTTTGTGTGGTTGTTGTTGATGTCCCAGGAAAAATCTCTAAAACTTAATGAGAATTTATATATTTATAAATCTTAAAATGAGAAATGTAATAAAAGTATAAAATGATACCATTAAAATTAAAATGTTATCTACATATCGTAGAGTTAATGTTTTTATCTATTCATTTCTGTAGCTCTACGGAACTCGAAAGTTCTTGGACCTATCCTGGGCTACTCCCATCCAATTCCTATTTTATCCCATCTTTCTTATCTTCTACATTGTCCAAGCGGTCGTTTCCCAATTGGTCTTCCCACAAATATATTTTTCCACCAGACTTTCCTCTTTTCATTCTAGTCTTGTGTGTCCTGCCAATCACAGCCTTCTCGATTTTATAACCCTAACTATGCCTGGAGATGCATAGAGATCATGCAATTCCTCTCAACTTATTTTGTTTCATAAGACTCTTATTTCTTAAGGTGGACCACGTCTCCGGCAACAATTGTTTTATATATTTTAATATTGATTTCCTTTGATAATAATTTTGACCAGATAAGCTCCTTTACTGAATGATAACAGGCATTACCTGTTTCAAACCTCGATTTAAATTCTTCTTGAATATTATTATCCTTGGTGATTAGTGATTACTGATCCTAAGTATTCAAATTTTTATACATTTTCAAATTCTATGTTCTATATAATAATATTAAGATTTTATGTGTTAATACGAATAGTATTAGTTACTTAATATTTTGTCTATTAATTTCGAGCCCAACCCCTTTTCCTGACTTGTTTAATTTTTTATGCTATCTTCAATTGCAATTTCCACCTATATATATATATATATATATATATATATGTATATTTATATATATGATTATAATTATATTAATACTAAATTCGTTTTTTAAGATATTCAAGATATATTTTGATTTTAATATCAAATAATTCTAATATTATAGAAGTATATGAAAGAAATATCATCAACATAAATAATACCTTCCCTTCCTATCGTTGGTCGGTAAAAAGACAAATTAGAAATAAATTAAATAATTTTTATTTAATATATTAAATTATTTAGTTAATATTTGAAAATTATTAATAATAAATTATAATTATTAAATAAATTCATATTAAATATTATAATAAATATTTAAAAAATTATTCTCTATTATTATATCTGTTTAATTACTTTATAAATATAAAACCGTTTAGAGTTATTTTTGTCTTTTCCATTATTATTATTATTTTTTATTTTTTCTATCTTTTCTTTTATTTTTCCTATATATATATATAGGTATGTAGTATATGTATGTATTTTTCTCTTTCTCTCAGTGCCATTAGGAAAAGCCCATTTTGCTCTTATGATGAGTAATTACCAAGTTGGAAAACATGAGATGTCAGCTCTGGATTAGCCATTAAATAAAATAAGCACATGCTAAAACATCTCAAAAAGTACACACACCATATAAAGCTTTTGTCACACCTTTTTGTTGTTTCACTTTCTTTATATAAGAAAAAAATAATAGATTATTTAGTAAATCATTTCATATGATAAACAAATTAAATTAAACCATAATTAAAATAATTTATTAAAAAAAAAAAAAATTAACACTGACACACTAGTAAAATTTTAGTATTATTAAAAAACAATTTAAATTTAATTAAATAAGAAAAATATTTCAACATTAATCAATAAAATCTAAATAAAATACACAAATTTGACTCATATATTAATAATTATATTTTTTATTCTTTAAAAAACATCAAAATTAATTTGGGAAATGTATGTAATATATTTAATTTCTAATTTTGTTTTTATGAAATATTTTATATATATACATGAAAGAAATTAAACTTTTTATAACTTTAAAGTAGAAAAAATAGTTATTAAATAAAAACTTTTTATCTTCTTTTCCATTTAATCAATATCTAATTTGTAATATAATAATATCTATACAATATTTTCTGGCGCATCAATATGCGCATCCAAAGATGGCCAATTCAAAAGGGCATGAATTCAGTAAAATTTAAATTATAGTCTTTTAGAGATAATCTTTGTTTATGGATTTTATATTACATCTTAATAATGATTAAGGCAAGGTTATCTTTGAAGAAAGCTGGTAGAATAGAAACTTATTAGAATATTGTATGTTTTTAAATAATTTTCAATATTACATTATACAGCGCGATGTGGTTCTAAATATAAAATTACACAAAACCTAAAATTAATACATCACAATTATATAAAGTAAAATGATTATTAATAATAAATATATTTAATTTCTAATTATTTTTTATGAAATATTGTTTATTTATGTAGTTATTTTATACATTAATTTCAATTGATGATAAACTAAAGATAAAAACAAAAAACTGTGGATTAAAATTGACATTTTTAATATATATTATTTCACATTTCAACATGTCAATTGGGAGGAGAAGGTGTGAAATCAGATTAGTCAATATGTTTGAATTTAATATAAAAGGTAATTTTTTTTTATCAGATAAAAAACAGAATAGATGAAAATATCTTTCAAACATTTCTAGTAATTTCTACTATTTGTCGTAAAGTCACGAAATTGTATATTTATATATATTTTATATAGATATATAGAAAAAGGAAAATGAGAAAAAAGAGAAGGGGGAAGAATTTTTTTCAACAAGTCAACAGTATTCCCGGGTGGGAACTGAATTCAAAGACGCGGTGGGGGTGCGAGAATGAAAGGAAAAAAAAAAGAAGAGGAAAATATGTCGTCGTTTAAATGAAAAGTCTATGATCCAAAGTAAAGAAATCTCTTTCCAAACATCTCCCCGCTCCATTCCCCGCATGCTCCTATACTCTATCGTTTCAATCCCACTTTCTCCATCAACACACCCACATATATATATATATATATATATATATATAGTAACCTACGCCCGACCAACTCTTCACACAGCATAAGATTTCTTCTTGAATTCAAAAAAAAAGACTCTCAATTTTCAAAAGAATCATTCATGCCTCAAGTCCCCAACTTTGGGTACGAGAAAGAGCCAACCGGGCATAAGTGAGGGTGGTTTGATCGTATTGTTATTGTCTAGAGAATTCCTTTTTTATTGTGATATTTCTTTATATTATATATAAATATATATAATTAATCCATAGAACACTTGTATACACCATTTTGTGTGATTGAACCTGCTTAGTATATATTTATTTCTATTTCCTCTCTCTATGTCATATTACATTTATTAAATATATTATTATTATTATTATTATTATTTTATAGTCAAAATACACAATATTCAAATAATTTTATTAAATGTTGTACTGAAATGTATACTTGTTCTTTATACCTTTTGCTTCCCTTTTTGGTTTAAAAAAAAAATATTCAATTTTCTATTTTTATTTTCTTATAGGTAATTTTATTTGTTTTTGTTTTTTATACTTTGAGAAGAAAAAAAACTAATTAAATAAGAGACAGGCCGAATTGAAAGTGTGTTTATTATAGGGAAAGAAAAACAGGATAAAACAAATGAGTACGCCTAACGATGGAATGAGGGCAAAATTCTTGTAATCTACCCTCGAGAAGTAATTTGCGGAGTTTTTAAATATTTATTCGATGTGTTCATTACATACGCCCTCATTTTGATTACATTTGTTTTTTATTGTTGAAAAAGTTATTAATAAAATTTTACATGTATTTAAAAAAAAAAAAAAAAATATGTGGTTTGAAAATTTTGCCTGTTTAAAGATAATAAAACTATACTTGGAATGAGAGAGAGAGAGAGAAAATATTTAGTTGTTTATAATGCTATGTAGCAAATATCATTTTCATTTGAAAAAAAATTAATAATCAAATTATTTAATTAATTTTTAAATACATTTTATTTATTTTTTAATTAATATTAAATTAATATACGTTTTCATTTGAGAATTTCTGAGAAATTTAATTATATTTATTATAATTTGAAAAAAATGTAATACCTTTATTTTTATTTTTTGATGATTTTTTATTTTATATTTATTTATTATTATTTTTTTTTTATTTCCTACTTGATTGACACTGGCTTAATTTTTTGACATTTCAGACAGCTATTAATAAAAAAAAAAATATTAAAAATAAAAAACAAAATAAAATAAAAACAAAATCTAGCATATTGAATAAATCTCAGTTTTTTTTATATTATATTGAATTAAAAAATTGTAACATTAAACTTGTATTTTATATATAAACATTTAAAATTAAAATAGACATTACTGGGGATAGAAATCAAGAAACAGCATTACAACAAGACTACTCAGAATTAAACTAATTTGGGTCGAGTTTAAATATATCATTAATCATTTATTTAAAAATATAATATAATTAATAATAAAGAACAAACATAGAACAATTTTATATGCCAGAGTTTTTGTAGAGCTTCTGTTTTAGATTTAATAAATTTGAAATGCAATTTTTGTATGTTTATAAAAAAAAAGAACTTTACAAATGTACCACCATTTGAATTAAAAAAAAAGTTTTAAGCTTTGCCAAATTATTTATATATTTTTATTCACAAAAGTATTATTTGGATTCTTAAAATAATTTAAATAGATATATGAATATTACGACAAATACAATGAATAATTTTCGAGCTGATGGTATTGAAAAATCACACTTTGTAACTAATGAGCAAAAGTGTTGTTGTAATTGAGAAGAAAAATTAATTATTTTCAATAAACTCTCTCCAATCGATTGTACATTGAGACATTTTGTTTAGATTTAATAAATTCAAAAGGAAAAGAGCTTTACAACTGTACCACCTCATAATATCTTCCAACGTTTCAATCGTATGACTTCTTTTAGATCTGATTGAATTTTAGGAAATCTGTCACATTATATTATAATTAATACTGCATCAAAAAAATCAATATATATATATATATTATCATAGTTCAATTATATTAATAAAAAAAAAAATATTTCAAACAATATATTAGAATCATTGAAAGAGTCTTATCTACCTGTCAGTTTGTTTTCTTCTCTCTTTTCGCCAATTGGAGAGATGAATTCACCCCCCGGGCACCGTATGTCACGCCTTTCCCATTCCATGGTTAAACATCCCTCATTGCTAGCCAGGTCCAGAGACTCAATTTTTCATTCCATCTTCTTCTCCTTCCAATTGTCTTGCTTCTTCACGAAGCAAGAGTTTATCCCCCAGCCGCTCATTTCCGGCTCCTCCCTATTAAACTTGTTCACGAACCCTTTCTCTAGAATTCCATTAAAATTTTAACCGTGGCCTTCTAAGATAAGCTAATCGGATGTACGTTACAGATTGAAGCACATGATTTCAAAGCACGAATCATTTTCTTTTTTTCCTTGTTTTTTTTTTTTTTTTTTATTTTATTTTAAAATAAGAAGTAAACGCGAATGAGAAAGATGAATGAGAAAATCGAGAATGAAAAATCAACAAAGGATCTCATTTTAGATATAAATATTATATACATATATACATATATATGTATATTGTATTTTACATATAAAAATTATTATTATCGCTTTAAAGAATATATCGATTGAATGAATTGAAAAAAAAATAATAAATTTAAAAATATGTTATTTACATATTTATAATATAAGTTATAGAATTTAAAAATTAAATATTTATCTTGGTTATGAGTAGGTATATATGTAGGTATAACTAATATTGAAATTGATTAGAGGTTGCTTAGAATAATGAGAGTTGTGCTTCAGTAGGATCGTAAAATTTATAAAATAGATAACTAATTTATATGTATATCAATTGTAATTGTGTCCAATATTTAAAATAAATAAATAGACAGTCTGTATGACAAATTCTTTTATACTCGTATATATTTTCTATTAAATCTATGAAAGATAGAGAATATTTTAATGGATCAGAAAAAGAATTTAGATTTATATCATTCGAGATATAAATTAATCAACTTGAATATTTTTAATTGAGAAATTTTTATCAGGAATCTAAAATATTAGTTTTTATTCTAGAAACGCTAAATTTAAAAATTATATAAGTTTTTGAGAATAATTGTATCCCTGTTATTTATGAATTTAAATGATCAGACAAGACAACTTGGTTGCATAATCTCCAGGCTTATAATTAAGAATTAAGCTTAAAAATTATTAAAATAATATCAATGAATTAATATTTTTTATTTATAAATATTTTAATAAAATTAAAAAATTTAATTATAATACACATTTTTTTCTAATTATTTTTTTATTATTAGTTATTTAAGGATTCTTCGTTCGAATTCCAAATTTTTTTAATAAAATAAAATTGTTTTTAAAAGAATTTGAAGTAATTAACACTACAAAAGAAATGTAATTTCATTTTTCAGAATTATTTTTTTTTTTTACTTCTTGTTTCAAAAGATCTAATATTAACAACAATAAAATTGTAGCCCATTTAATAAGACCAAATGAAGATATATATATATATATGAGATAAATTATTATGACATTTTTTCCTTTTAGAGAAAAGAGGTGAAGTAGCATGGGATAAATTGTGAAATACATATATATATAATAATTTTCTCTTAAAAAACAATCCTTCACTTACTTGACGTTAAAATCCCTCAACGGCGATTCTTTTAACATTTTTTTTTCGAATTTTTTTTACCATAATTTTTACTCATTTGCATCATCTTCATCATTAAAAAAATATGATTTTTGTCTTATTTAATTTTTTTAATTTAATAATGGTGATTATATTTATTTAAATTTATTCAATAAAGCTTCTATAAAAATAATTAATTTCTGTTTTAAAAATTATATATATAATAATTTAATATATTGTATAAATAAAAAGAAATAATTTGTATACACTTATAATGATAATATATTTAAGTATATATATATATTTACAATGATTTTTTTAATCTTTTTACTAAAGTTAATTAAAATTAAACCCAGTTTTGTATTATTAATGGCCATTTGGTGTATTTATCGAAAATGCATCGATATTTTTAATCTTTAAGAAAATATCATATTATTTTTATTATTGATGTAAAGAATATATAGTAAAATGTCATAATTCTACTAAGTTAAATTTTATAAGTTTAGCCTGAAAAAAAATATATAAAAACTTTATATTCTACTTAGTATAGAAACTTAAATATTTCATTTGATTTATATAAAATAATTAAATTCTTTTTAACCTATTATTTTATTTTTTAATAATTTCAATTTCAGAACAATAGTTCCAAGTCATCTCCTTTAATTAATATGTTATATACACATGATTTTTTGCTATTAATCAAATTTTTCACATTTAATTCATACACTAGGAGTCCTTTTCAATTTAATTTTCTCATTTTGGAAATTAATTATTAGATTTAGTTTGATTTATGTAACGCGTTTAGCATTCCCAATTTTTTTCCTAATTTTGAACTTAATTTTCAATTTAGAACTTAAAATTATAATAAATTTAAAATGTAAATATATCGTTAAGTGAGATTAGAAGGAGAAGCTATGCATTCCACGATAATCGACTTACTATGTTAGCCATGAGAACTCATATATTTATAAGTTAAATTTACTTCTAAATATGAAAAATAAAATAGTTTTGACTTTTTAAGTGTTTCTAATATAATGGATATTCAAGAATGTAAAAGAGAATGTATCATATTCCAAGTTTTATATTTATATTTAATTTTCTTCTGAAGGTAATTCCATTTTAATCTCATTTTAAATCGATTACATCTTCTGTTATTATATAAATCCTCCAACATATTTAATAATAACAATTAATATTTTAATTTATCATTTGATACAGTAACTCATTTAAGTAGATACGCATGAATACATATGGAATAATATATATATATATATATATATATATATATATACATATCTAATAGAATATAATCTTTTATCATAGATAATTTAATGTATCAACAAGTGAGTATTCTCTTAACTTGTTATGAGCCCATTAAAACTGATTATTATGTTTGTAAATAGAAAATAATCTCTACAAGAGCATAATGTTTTTTAATATCCTTAAATGGGCCTTTAAAGAAGGATGATTATCATAATGATGACCCAAGACTGCGCTATATACACGCATAGAATATTAAACTAGACACTTTAAATACTCTTATTTTAGATTTCTTGTAGTTATCAATGTATTAAATGCCTAAATACAGATACTAAATTGATAAAAAAATGATAGAATAACTAGGATTCATAACATTTTATAAAAAAAATTATGTAAACATTTAATCTGTCTCAAAACAAGATTTAATTATTTTAAAATGTTTTTTTTTGTTGTAAAATATAATTTCTTTAAGAAAGTAATTTATAAAATAAATAGTTTTTTATTATAATTATAAATAATTTACATATAAATAATGGACACATCAGATATTTTTTATATTTTGTTTTAGAATAATACAATGATAAATAATATGTTTTTTTGGAAATTAATTATACCTATTTAATCAATTAACATGAATGCCCAAAAAATTTGCAAATTAATGATTTAGATATCAATAGTTATTTTTTTTAAATTATCTATTTTGAAATAGAAACTAATAATATTTTCAATAAGAAAATATTTTAAAATAATGGCATTTTTAATAATAATTTTATTACTAATAATAAGACTCCCTAAATTAATTAAATATGAATGAATAAAATATGAATGTTATTTCGCATGTCATGAATTAACTTTAACTCATGACAGAGGAATTCATTAATTATTTAAGAAAAATTCTAAAATTATTTCTAAATATCACACCATTTATTATAATTTCAATTTCTAAAATTTTATTTTTTTTTTCTTTATTTTTTAAAATTAATTTTAATTGGTTTAATGAGCATTCATTATATTTTTTAAAGAGTTATAATTATAACATGAATGAAAAATTAATGATAAAAAAAGGTGGAGTAGTGCTAATATTGTTAAAAAAATATTTCAAAAGAATTTAGATTTATGTTTTTTTTGTTAATTTAAATGTTAGATATTTATTTAGTTATTATTATTGTTTAATAATTAAATTTATGATCAATGATTTCAAGCTATTATTATTATTTGAAACAGAGGAAAACGATGTATTCAATTTATATAATCAAATAATATAAATATATTATTGTGAATAAGTTTATCGATAAGGTATATATATATAGATAAGTTAAAATAAATAAAATCTTAAAATAGGAATGGGAATTTATTTCACAAATATCGAGAGATATCTTAAACCATCTTAACATATTGACAGGTAATCTTTTTTTTTGACACTTCGAAAAGCTATAAAGTAAAAGTAGGTATTATAGAGTCTTCGCATCAGAGATGTCAACAAATCTCAAATCGAAAAAGATATAAAAATTACTTTCGATAGATTACAGACATTCATAACTCTACTCCCAACCATTTTAATAAATAATCTTATTTCATAATCCAATTTCAATCAGTCGAAATAAAAAATATGAAATTTACATATGAAATCAATATTAGATGATACCAATAATTATACATATTAATAAAAAGCTGAGATTAATGGAAGGTCTATACATTCCAAAATATAATTAGAATCATAAAATTCAAAATGTTATGTGCAAGACAAATGGCTCGAATTGGTGAAGAAAGAAGGCGCCACAGAGTAGGAGGTAGCGTAGCTGCTTCACATTATCGTGGTCCCGGGTTCAAGTCCCGACCATGACAAAGGGATTTTCTCTAGTTGGGGACAGAGTCAATCCAACCTCCGGGATCCTTGATAGGTGTTGTCCTTGCGTAGAACGCACAAAAGTCAGAGGTTTTTGTTTTATTGGTGAATAAAGGTGTTTATATATGGCATTTTTAATAATGTTGATAATTAAACAATATATTTGAAAACAAAGATTACTCCTTATGTCCATTATATAGTTATCTGACCTTCCATTCAAACTATTTTTGATGAAATTATGATTTTATAGATAATTTCAAATTAATTGTTACAAAATAAATAAGCTCGAGTGTCTGCACTCGACTATCTGGCAATTTGATTTGGATTAAATATCTATCTATCTATCTCTGTGGCTTTACGGAACTCGAAAGTTCTTGGCCGCAGCAACCACACTTCTCCAAATGTCCCTATTCTGAGCCACAACCCTCCAATCCCTATCCTCTCCCATTTCTCTCACGTCCCTTCTTACATTATCCTTAGCCTTCCAAGCGGGGGTTTCCCACTCGGTCTCCCCCTCCCCCCAATATATTTTTCACCATTCTTTCCTCCCCCATTCTAGCCACATGTCCTGTCCACCGCAGCCTTCTCGATTTTATAATTCTAACTATATCTGGAGATGCATCCTCGGTTTGCAGTCTCCGCCATTTCCCGATGACCTCATCTTTCTTTGGCCTATAAATGCTTCGCAGAATCCTATTCTCAAATACTCTAAATCTATTCTCGTCTCCTAAGGTCATTGACCATGCCTCACACCCATATAATACAACCGGTAAAATAACTGTTTTATATATTTTAATTTTTATCCCCTTTGATAATAATATAGAATTTGAAAATGTAGAAAAATTTAAATACTTAGGTTCTGTAATAACTAAAGATAATAATATTCGAGAAGAGTTTAAAGCCAGGTTACAATCGGGAAGCGTCTATTATCATGCCGTAAAGGGGCTTATTGCGTCAAAATTATTATTATTAATATTATTATTATTATTATTTGGATTAAATAACATATATTATATTTAAATTAAATTTAATTAGTTATAAATTATAAATTTTAAAACTAATAAATAATATTTATTAAACCAGCACGTGTTAGACTCTTTGTTGATGGCCCCACGTCACGTGCTGACGCGTGATTTACAGTGTTAAAAAATTAATTCCGGTACTTTCAGCGATCTCTGGCGAGATAGTAAAAATAAATGTTGCTATAAAGAATTTTCATAACAACTTTTTGGTTAACTTATTTGTTATAATAATATTATAATAATTTCCTATATTAAAAAAATAGTTATATATTTATGTATATATAGATTTATTTTATAAAAAATATATATAGATATATTTAGATTTATTTTATAAAAATTGAAAAACAAAAAATAAAAGTGAGTAATGGATGCAACAAGGAGTTCAAAAGATGGAAGTATTAGGGAGTAGGATATTTTTTCATTATTCTACAATAATAATAAATTACTAGTATTTTAACTTTTAACATCTGTATAATTATATGGAATTATTTATCTATTTGACATTTGATCGGACATTTTTATTTAATTGTGTATTTCTCTTGTTTTTATTTCATCAAAATTTAATATGTATTTATTCAAAATATAAAAACTTTTTAATTCACTCTTGAATCAAAATAAATATTTTTATTGAATTAATGTGTTCCTATTTAAATTAAAAAAAAATATAGATAAAGAGAAAATAAAATTATAGCAAAATTTAAATAAGCATAAAATGAAAATAATGAATAAAAAACAATACTATAAATTTAATTTCAAAAAAAAAAAAAAAAAAATTTGTTTAATTCAATTATAAGAACCAATTAAAAATAAAAAATTTTTTTGTTAGTATTTTAGTATTTTTTTTAATGAATGATAATGACTGGTCTAAAATTACTTCTATGTATGTTTAACGAATGAAATATTATGATTTATTTATACATAAAAAATGCATAAAGTTGAATGATATATAAATATTTATAATATAATAGCAAGAGTCTAACCACTTGTAAGGTAGATGGAGGGGAGTGGTTCAGTATCAAGGAGAGTGGGATGGAGAAAAAGAGATAGAAAAAGAGCAAAATAGGGTGAAGAGTAAACTAAACCATGCTATGGCTAATAAGAGAGCATCCCTCGGTAGCCAAAAGACCCTCTCTCTTGTATATAGTTTATTATTAATATGGGAAATGAATATAAAAAAAAAAAATACACAAATGCCCAAGTATTATTTTACCTTCAAAGTAAAGAGAATATAAAATGAAGTTTGAAGAACTCACCAACCTGGAACAGAGAGATAGAGGAAGTTGGTTAAAAAATTTATATTTATTTTTGAAAATATATTTAGATAAATATTTTCAAAAAGTGTTACTGTGAGTGACGGTTTGAGAAAAGTAGAAGGAATTTAAGGAAACAATATAATTTAAAATTTAAATAAAAATATACCTCCTACCTGCAATATGCAATAAACGTCTTTTTGTTTTGTCAATTACATGACAAGTATATAACAATTTCACATAAACCTAAATTAGAACATAAAATTTATACGACTATCATTTTCACAACCCCTTCTTTAGGGAATGTACATATATACAATTCTTATTTATATATAAATGAAGATTTATAATTTTAACATAAAATTAAACCCCATTCAGAAAACTGAAATAAATCTCTAACAGAAAATTTAATTTAATTAATTTATGCTGCTTTTATTAAATTTTTTTTAATAAAATAATATATAATTTTTAAATACATAACTCATATCAAATTATTGGTCGTCTAAATCAGGGTTTCTCAAAATGGTGGGCCGTCCGCAGGGGGGACATGGAATTTCGAAAAATGTAACTTATAATATTATAATAATTAAATAAGGTCATTGTTAACATTAGTAAATGCATGTATTCACTAGTAAAAGTTTGCATATATAGAAATTTAAAATAATAAATTTAAGCAATCTAAACTAAAAAAATAGGGAGGGGGGGGGAGGCGTGACATATTGATTTGCGTTCCAAGGAGGCCGTGACTTAAAAAAGATTGAGAAGCACTGGTCTAAATACCAAACTAATTTCTTTGAAGGAAGATACAAATATATATTATATCCATATATATTTATATTTAGAACTAGACCTTAACATTTTGATTGAAAATTAATATTTTATTTAATAAATTAAAGTTAAAATTATATTATTATTAAGTTGGTGTGAAATGTTTTGTATGAAAATGAGTTTGTTAGAATTAAGCATAACTAAAATATTTTTAAGGATGAAAAATAAATGGTGAGGGTAAAAGGGTAGGTGGGTTGAGGTGAAAGACCATTAATTATCATTTTTCTAATTAAATTACATTTATGTTTCTATTTTAAAGTAACTTTTCATGTTTTTTCTTTGATTTTTTTTGTTTTGTTTATTATCATTCATTATTATATATTGGTCAATTCTAGGTTCGATATTGGATTGCAAAAAATTGCCCTTATTTATTATATTATTTTATTAAAAAATAAAAGATAAACTTTTAATTTCTTCTATACAATTTCAATTAAAAAAATTATACATCATTTAAAAATATACAATCATATATATCACATTTTACATTAGTATCTATCTATTTCGAGCTCAATGAGTAGTCACCAAGAGTTAATTTTTTACGTTTATTTTTATGTCTCCTTGACGTTGGAGACAAGAGAATTTAGTTTACTTTAGAGTTCACTAGAGTTTAGTACCGGGACCCCGAGCCTCGGTAATTAAGTTAAAAAAAAATGATTCATTATTATTGGGTTTGGCTGATATTATTAATACCTGATTCACCGAATCGCCATTCAAATAATAACATACAAACAGAAAAGTCGGCCTGTTGATATAAAATATATAACTGCGACACCGAGCTATCTTTGAATGAAAACATTATGCAGAATTAAATAGTAGATAAATTCTGTTATTATACATCAAAACCTTCCTTTTCAATCACTCTATCTATTAGGAAAATCAAACTCTGAAATTTTCATATTATTAAAAAAAAAAAAATCTTTATTCCGATTGAAATGTAAATTTTTATTTACTTATATAAATAAATATTTTGAAAATGTTTAAATGAATGGTAAAAGTAGGTTTTAGGAAGATTATTTGAGTGGACTTGTTTTATTAATCAAAGGAGATGACAATCTGAAGGTATTAGAGTTGGAGTTGGTTAGTAAGATAGGAGGAGGTCCAATATTAGAGATGGCGCAGGTGCTATCAGCAAAGAGGTATTTACACAAACGGGCTGCTTATTTGTTTAGGTTCTCTGTTAGAATATAATATGACTTGAATACCCAAATGGAGTTGGTGCAGAAAGGATGGGAACCCAGAGGGATTGGATAAGGAATTAAATAAATCAATGTATAAAACCTATCATTGATGATTCGAGACATTTCTAATTAATATAGTGATAAAAATGACCCTAAAAATGTATTTAAATTATATATTTAAACGTGTATTCATAATTTATCGTTGTAATTTTCTTTTTTAAAGTCTTACATTTACAAGAATAATGAAGAATAATATCCCAATTATGAACAGAAAGTAATCCTTTAATGAATTTTAAAAATAACAGATTTTTTAATTATAAAATATAATCTTATTTAAATGTATTATTTTAAAAGAAGGTGTGTTACCAACAAATCAATAAATATATATTTACCTAAGTTAAATATTAAGTAAAAATATTTGTTAATTAAATTTGGTCACTGGCTTGGATTAAATTGTTTTTATTTATTTATTAAATATACAAAATATTAAAAAGATTCTAAATGAAAGATGAATTGAAATTGATAGTATTGAACACAAAATAATATGATAAAATGAATTTATGATAAAAATAAAAATTATATTCGAAGATATTAATATGTAGATAAAATAAATAAATATAATATATGATATATAATAAAACAAATTCATTATAACAAGAAAAAACAAAAATAAATTTTAAATTAAATATTGAATATATAAAATTTCTAGTAAAATAATCTTAAAAATCAAAGAAAAAAAAAAATATTTAAAATACAAGAAAATCTTTTATTTTATTCAAAATGGTTTTCTCAAATCAGTTCCAACCCCTATATTGAATTCTTTGGCTATTCTGGTTAACCTAATGAGGTTTGTTTTAGGGGAGGAATATGTCGGACCATTACTATTCATTAACCTAATAATTAACGGTGTTCAAACTTTAACTTTTGGTTGATATCAAATTTATTTTCAAAGAAAATTTGAAACTTGAACTTTTTTTATCATTTATTACCATGAAATCATTACATAACTACTACTTCCATTCGATTCGTAAGTGTCGCTCAAAGTAATCTTTATTAAAAGTTAAAAATACTTTGAGATTTTTTAAAGACATAGCATAGACATATACTATTCACCCTAAAGAGTCAGATTACTTTTTTACTTTTATTCATAATATTTTAATCCTTTATTATTTAGTTAATTTTAATCCTATATAATTAGTAATGCGTTATTTTTTGTTGTATCAGAGAAGATACGTATATTAATTAACTATTTAAATTATGGGCTAAATTAATATTAGTATTTTTTCATAAATACAATATTTTTGTGGTATTGGAACTAACGTAGTTCAATATTAATGTTTAGGATTATTTCAATTTCCTCAGTCTACTGATTGGGATCCTAAGAACTCTTACCTTCACCTAAAACTTCAATATATATACATATAAATACCTTTTCCTATCACCCACCTCTTTCCATTCTTCCGTACCTCGCCCTCTTCACCCCGTTCTGTAAGATAATTGCAAAAGTTTTGAAATAAATCTTAACTAAGTAAAACGGTAGAGAGGTTCGCTACTGGTGCTGCTCTTGGCTTTACACTTGCTGCTAACCAATCGTTCTTTTCTTTACTTTAAACTTAAACGAGTGGGTGGGTACAGGGAGGGGGGAGGAGTGGAAAACGGGTGGTTCTGTATCGAGTGAAGACGAGAAAGAAAAAAAATTCAAGCGTTTGTTGTATTTACTTAAGCAGTGGGCAACTTTTCTTTTCTTTTTTTTTCTTTTTTTTTTTGGTTCGTTCTGAAGTTCGATGTGGGTGAATGCGACCTCAATCGTAAAATAAAAGTTTTGTTCAATTCCGATTATTTCGAATAAATAAATAACTACATTTAGAAAATTACTTCATGCTGCTATACATATATATATATATATATATATATATATATATATATATATATAAAGTATATTCTATTTTTAAAATGAGTAGTCAACGGTCTAACTTCTAATTCAAATAACTAATAGATTTAAAACTTTTTTAACAAACCAAAATATTTTTTTTTTCGCAGTTACAAAATTCATAGCCTATAATATTAAGTAAACAAAAGAACTAGGAACAAATAATTTTCATTACATATCTTTAATATTTTTGAAAATATATTTGAAAATCAAAATATTAACATTTATAAACATTTAAAAAATAAGCAAAAGTAAAGAACAAAACAAAAATAAAAACTTAGATTGATGCTATTAAATTGGTAATCTTATTATATTTGAATATAATAAATATTAGGTCAATATTTAAGTGTGGGATAGAAATACCCAGTGGATTATTAGAGAAACCTTGAGTCTCTGATTATTAAACCAGATGTACATATAATTACGTGAAATTAATTAATTAAATAAATTTTCCTTGATTAAAATAATAATCCTATGATTATTTGTAGAAAAATTGATTAAATGAATTTCAGTATTTTGTTTAATTTTTTTTCATATAATAATTTATATTATTGATAAAGTATGGTATGGTTTGAATAAATTTTATACTAAATCTGGAAAAAGAGAAGAAAAAAATATTAAATGAAAGAAAAATTTTATTCCAATGTTATATATAATTAATATGCAAGATATAATTTTTTTTTTGTTGTGGATTTTTACTAAATGTGAATAAATGTGTTGTGTATGAATGGAGTTTGTTTGTTTTTCTGTGGTATTTGGATTAGTTTATGATCCCGGTTGGGAATTTGCAACCAATTAGCCACATCGATATTAAATGGTCCATGGTTTTTAGAACATAAACCTTTTCATATGTGGTTTAGCTTAAAAATTCGATTAAAATCGAATGGTAGTGGATTTGGGACCGTGAAATGGAAGAGAAAAGGATGAGGTGAATTTAGAGAGGAGGATGACCTACCTATACAAATATCAAATTATTATTTTTGTTTTTTTTTTTGTTTTTGATTTAGAAAAAAAAAATCATATGCATCTATAAATAGTAATTGACCCTAAGAAATATAGATACATAAATAAAATAATTAATTGATTAATTTAAAAATATATTTAAGTTCAAAATTTTTAAAAAATAATTAAAATTATTAAAATAATATGTCTATACTGGCTGAAATACAATTCAATTTTCTTAAAATAAAAATAAAAAACAAAAAATACGAAGATCCCAAAACAAATTAGTATTCCATTCCAAAAACATTTTTAAATTCTTAAAAAACGAATCTAATATATTTAAATCTTAAATTATGAATATACTCATCTGTGTGATGGCTTGAAGTAATTAATATAAAAATTATACAAGCTTGTAAATAGATTATTGATAATTAAGAAATATTTTTATCAAATCTGCCAGGTTACACCTTAATTTTATTTTTTCAATTATATCGATAATTTTGTATAATAGAAAATAATAATGTATGCAATTTTTTTTAACTTATTTTTTTTTATTTTTGTATGTTAAATTAATTAATTCATTAATTAAATTAGTTATATTCATATTAGGGGGACCGGAAAGTAATCTAATTTTTTTTACATTAAATTCAAACAAATAAATTTTTAATAAGTTTTAATTATATAATCACCCTCGTTATCAATAACCTTATGCTATCTAGTAATATGTGCAAATATATACTTATATATTTTTTTTTAATTATAAAAAAAGTCAGTTTTTGGTTGGTGGTTCTAAAACACGTCGATAGTGGTGCTTAACTGATATATAAATCTATTTGATTAATATTCAAAGGGAATTGGGCCATTCGCTCTGATTCATAGCCCTCTTGAAATTTCATCTTCCGATATTTGAAGTTAGATTCAAATCTATATAAATCAATTGAATATATATATCCGTATATAATATAATAATTTTTACCTCTCTCTCCCTCTAGCTTTTTGTATGAATCAAATCCAATTATCTTGCTGTAGTCATAGAGATGTAGTTGGTCGATTTATTGGCTTGGAAAATTTGGAAGCCGGAGGAAGGAATAAGGCCGGGTGGGTGGAGGGAGGACCAAGACCAGGTAGTAGGTTCATCCCTTTGCCATGCTCCAGTGCCTATGAGCAACTGTATCCCTGAAACGCCTCCCTTTTCCCATTCCTCTGTCCTCACTCCTTCGACATTTCAATCAACTTGTCTGTCTCTATTTATTCCCAAAAGTAAACCCCCTCGCTATCCCCACCACTTGACCTCCTCCTTTCTCCGGTGCCGTTTTCAATTAGCGTTCGAGATCCCAAGACATAAATAAATCCGGTATTCAACGAAAATCGTACTAAGATTTATGTAGATCAAGGAGAAGGAAATTATCAGGAATTCAATCAAATCACTCGATTCATTATTCAAATTAAAAAGCAAAAGAGAGCTGATGATCAAATGAAATTCAAGGTGTTTTTTTTAACCTAATTTTTCGCTTTTATGTTATTTATTAACTTTTATTTTTAATTAAATAAGTCAAACACTAGAAAGATTTCAGAATTTAAGGGAAGTAGTTATTTTAAAGATGCATTTAATTAAAATGATTTGATTTTAATGTAATCTACTAATTTAATTATACACCCACTTCATGAGTACATATTCAATTTTCTTTTATATATTAAACCCTCTTATTTTTTTCAGATAATCTAGATTGTAGAAATAAAAGAGGTAAATTTTGTTCTATTCTAAATCCAAGTTGAGAAAAAAAGTCAATTAATTTGTTTGAAATATTAGATATACTTACATACTTATATAAATAAATAAATATTTTCAAATGCAATTTTATAAATATATTACATATATAAAACATCCCCAATAAATATGGTAGCTATTAGAAATATGATATGTAATTTTTATGATACCAGTCAAAAAATTAAATTTAGAAATAAACTTTCTTTAGTTTCCAATTTGCATTATAAATATTTTTTTTATTAATGTAGAGATTTAGAAAGGGTTGGATAGTTATCTAGGGGGTAAATTATCTCGATAGAGCAACAACACTTCTTGTTTGGGCTTTTCTATAAAAAATGGTTTATTTACAATTATATATACATAAACAAATACACATACTCTCTCATAATCATAGTCATCAAGAATCTAAACAGAATCCAAGAAAAGAGTCCAAAACGAATCCCCTGCGGGAGCTCGCGATCCAATTTTTATATTAATCCCGCCCCTACTGAAGCATCGGTTATCGGGAGACGGGGGTGGGAGACTTACTCCTGATCGTCACCAAAGGCTTGGTTATTTATTTATTGTTTTTTTTGTTTTTTGTTATTTTATAGTTTATTGTTATTTTAATTGGTCTTAGATATGTGAATATATTAATTATAATAAAATTTAACAAATATTATGTTGATATTGATCTTTAGTTAAATAAATGTTTTTGAATAATAAACAAATATATTTTATTTATTGATATTACATAGACAATTATTATTTTTTTGTATTAATTAATATTTTAGATTTAATACAAATATACATTAATATTTATTATATATTTGATATATTTAAATAATAGTATAGTATATAGAGATTAGTTGTGAATATTTACATTTTACAGGATTATAAAGGATAGAATGTCTATTAAATATTATCAATTCATTATATTTTACCTAGAATCATATTCTAGATGACCTATATTATTATCTCGTATTAACTTGTGGTTATTTTAACTGTTCATTATTAATATTTCTAACAGCGCTAATCATTTCAAATAAGAATTTCTTTTTTATTTATTTTAAATAAAGATCTTCAAAAGTATCTTTAAACGATAACTAATCTTGAAAAAGACAATAAATAATATTTATTTATCAATCTTGAAACATTGGAATCTAATAGTACAAATCCAGACTCTATATTTAGGATTGGCAACGTTAGATTTTTACTTTTAGTAATTTATGGTTTAAAGACATGAAATTTTAATGGTGAATTTAGACAATAATAAAACTAATACCTATATTTTAACAAAAATAAATAATACATTTGAATATGTTTGTTTTATAAAATATAAAAAAAAAAAATAAAATAAAAATAATAATAAGACCGTTGGCATTGAAATATGTAGGATCTGAACTAGAGTAATTTATACATTTCAAACCCCCACCCTCCTCCCATTTTACCAAACATTCACCATCCCTCACCAGTCTCCACAGTCGTTTTGGACAATCTTGTTTAAAACAATATTTTATCTTTTGTTTTGTTTTGTTCTTTTTTTTTTATTTTTGTTTTTTTAAATAATTCTTCTCTTAAAAGAAAATTATAAATCATTATTAAAATCAAATTGAACAAGGCTTGTCAAGTTTTCAATGGCGGTCTCAATTTTCCCTCTTCCCATTATCCCCTCTAATCGCCCACCAGAAGGTCCTCCTCTAACGCTTCTACATTCAATAATATATCAAAAGTTAATAAATGAAAAGTGAATTGTACCCCCGGGGGTTAAAAAGCTGTCATTAATCTTAGATGAATGATCAACGATTCTAATTACTCAATAAAAGAGAAGAATGAACCAACGAGCGGTTCGGGACGATCTACCCCCCCCCCCACACACACACATCACTCCTCCTCTTTTTCGGCTTCTGTTTAGTCAACTAAAGAGCTTCAGGGAGATGATTATCACATAATGTCGAGTGGCTGGAATTCTTGCATGTTGGCGTTAGGTTAGGTGGACGGACGGACACTCCACTTCGAGCTGTCTATGCTAATTGGCAAATAGAGAGTGGCAGAAAGCGAGCGAGAGAGAGAGAGAGAGAGAGGCGCATGTAGAGTGATGCACATCCGTGATTAATTAATGTTTTATTCTTTGTTTTTATTTATGAGTGCATGTTACATGAGAAAATAAAAAGATTAATGAAAAGTGACGGGAAGATGGACGAGAAAATTAACAGATAAGCCGATTGGAAACTTGCAGCCATTTAAAAATAAAAACAATAAACATTAAATGGATTAGAATATAATATTAAAATGAATTAATAAGAAAAATATTCAACTATATTTAATTTCGGTGATTATTATAAAAAAAAAAAATAATTATTTTATTTCAAGGCGGGCGCATCATTAGTTTAGTATTATTATAGTAGAGTCTTACAAATTTTAAAAATTATTTTCTTTTTAAGAATCCGGATCAAACTGATTCATTTTTATTTGAGCCTTCAATAAAAAAAGAAAATAAATAAATAAAATGTATCACAAATTAATAATAACTGTAAAAGGTGTACCAGTATATAAAATTCATCTATTAACAAATAAATTTTACAGGGTTAGAATTAAAAAAAAAATAATGAATAAATTAAGATATATATATTTCGTCTAATACTTTATCTTTTTTATAATAGGAATGTAAATATTTTTTTATTAGTATGATTTAAAAAAAAAACAAAAACTAAATGGTTATTGTTGTTATCAAAATCTGATACTTTTAACAAAATTTAATATTTATTTTCAAGTATAAGGAGACCAAAGAAATTCTTATTCAAAGTAAGAAAGTAGAAAATAGAAAAATCTTTTGACTTAAAGCAATGCCAATATCCTTGATAGATTGATGGAAAAAGGACGAATATTCTATAAAAAGACTCTCCTCTATTGAATTTTTAACATAAAGATTGTGAGAAAAGTGAATAAAGAATAGAATGAATATATTGATGGATTCAACATTTTTAGAGAAAGTAATAATTGTCAAACATTGTTCATCTTTTATTTTGAAAATGGATAAAAAAGATTAAACGAATACCTATATAAAAAAAAAAAGATAAGAAAAGAAAAATTATACTAGTTATCTATTTGAATATGTACTTGGAAAATTTGAAAAATATATCATTAATAATAATTAATGTATTAAAAAAAGAAAAATAATAATATTAGTCTTGTAGTTAAATTATTACTTTTTAATTTGGCCAAAATTATTTACTATTTCTTGAAAATATAATTTAAATCACTGATGAAAATTATAAAATAATATGAAAAACCCAAAGTAAATGAAGGTTACATTAGAAACTATTTATGTAAGTTATATATCTAAGTATAATCTTACTTAAATATAGAAACCTTTTTGGAATTATAATAATATAAATATGAAATTATCATAAATTATTTTGAAAAATCTTATTATTTATAGATATTATTAAATTTGTTTAATAAATTTTATATGATAAAATTAAAATTAAATTAATAGAATTATATTTAAATTGGGATAATGCCTAGGTAGATTAAATTTTTTTTATAATTAAATAAAAAATAATTGAAATAATATATTTAGAATAAATTATATATAGTAATGAGGATAAAGAAAAAAAGGCTGAACTTCGTTATTAAAACGGAAATCTTAATTTATGTAATTAAATGCAATTAAGATGGAGCATATGATAAAAGTGATCAGAGTAATCACCAACGTCAGGAAAACCGGGCATGGCTCATAATGAAGAATATGATAATAAGGAATTGTCAACAAATTTTTTTTGTACTTTTTTAACACAACGCTTAACAATAAACAAATATGTTCAATTAAAAATAAAAATAAAAGTTAGTTATTATTTATTAATCCTTATTTTATTTATTTTTGCTTTTATTTTTATCCAACTGTATGTTTATTTTATTCAGATCTCTTAAAACATTATATTTATTTGAATTTGATATTAATATTCATAAACCTTTAACTTGAAAGGAGGCTAAAGTAATGTAGGTAAATAAGGCAAGTTTTGGAGGTGGCTGGGTGAGTAGCAAACATTAGACTATACCAGAAGTGACGTGTATATAGTATATCAGAGAAGTGATGAATAAATAAAAATTATTCAAAAGAAAATATATAAAATAAACATAAATATAATATAATTTTATTAAAAGATTTAAACAAACAAATATACACTACTAAGTAATTATTTTAAATAATCAGTGGTGTATTGGGAGGGGAACGCGGGACGGCGACGTTCCCTTAACTTTTTTCAGAACCGGAACGCGTTCCAATACTTTTTCATGACCCGACAACTCCCACTTAAATCTAATGTTAGAATTTCTTTTTTTGTGTTCGTTAATATTTAGTATAGTAAGAATAAGAACAGGTCCGAACCGACCGACGGTTTGAAGTAAATTAATTTCCAGCTACAGAAACAATTTCAAATAATTTTAATATATCTATAAATGTAATAAGTTGACCTGTTGCCAGGTCCGAACCGACCGACGGTTTGAAGTAAATTAATTTCCAGCTACAGAAACAATTTCAAATAATTTTAATATATCTATTAATGTAATAAAAAACAGATATGGATATAACATAAATATTTTTAATTTTATTTTATTTATAATATATAGCTGAAGTAGCCGGCGTTACCCGAGGCTGTGACGTCATGAAGGGCTGGGTGACGTCATATAATTTTAAATTAAGAAAAACATAATGAAGATGATTTTTCCCGAGGATAAAACCAATACATTCGTGGTGATATGTAAAAAAATCTCCTTATGTGAAATTTGGTGCGAAAATAACCCTTCCCTTCTTATCGTCGATCGCTAATACTACCACTTCCGGTTTCCGGATTTGCACCAAAAGTTGATCAATTCATCCCACTGATGCATTAAGTAAATATACCAAATTTCATCAAAATCGGTTGAGCCGTTCAGGCTGTACACATCTATACGGACGGACGGACGGACGGACAGACATCATGCTAAAAATACTTTTTTCTGTTAAGAAAATGCATGATTCATGGAGATATGTAAAAATCTCCACATGTGAAATTTGGTGTGAAAACAATACCTCCCTTACTATCGTCGGTCGGTAATAAAAAACAGATATGGATATAACATAAATATTTTTAATTTTATTTTATTTATAATATATATGTAAGACCAGGCTGTGACGTCATGAATGGCTGGATGACGTCATATAATTTTAAATTAAGAAAAAAACTAATAAAGATGATTTTTCTCGAGAATAAAACCAATACAAAATGCATGATTCATTGAGATATGTAAAAAATCTCCTCATGTGAAATTTGGTGTGAAAATAACCCTTCCCTTCCTATCGTCGATCGGTAATACTACCACTTCCGGTTTCCGGATTTGCACCAAAAGTTGATCAATTCATCCCACTGATGCATTAAGTAAATATACCAAATTTCATCAAAATCCGTTCAACCGTTCAGGCTGTACACATCTATACGGACGGACGGACGGACAGACATCATGCTAAAAATACTTTTTTCTGTTTAGAAAATGCATGATTCGTGGAGATATGTAAAAATCTCCACATGTGAAATTTGGTTTGAAAACAATACCTCCCTTACTATCGTCGGTCGGTAAAAATAAAAACTTAAATGAAAAAAAATAGTTTCTTGAAAATAGGACTTGTTTTTACTCCCACTATGCGTTCCCTTACTTTACTTATTTTACCGATACATCACTCTAAATAATTATATTAACATTCATGAAATCAAAATGCATACTGTGGATTGCATAATTTATTTTAAAAAATAAGTACTTAGTAGTTTTCTAATTTTGTATTAATATATTGAAAAAAAAAATTATAAATAATAAATAAAATGTGAAAATGTAAATTTGAAGAAAAAAAAATGCTGACAGCATTTTAGCTGATATGGCTAAAACACTTTTCTTTATTTTTTTAAGGAAAATAGTCTTGAAATATTTTTCCATTCTTACCTAATATTCTTATATAGCTATATTTCTTGCCTAATAATATTTACTTAATCTGAATCATGAATATTTGTATTAAAATTTCATTAGGTTGTTTTTTTAACCTTTTGAAATTCTAATCTCTTTTAGTGTATTTTTATATTTTGATATACATTTTTATTATTTAGAAATTTGATTGTTATTTTCATAGTATATTTACATGTTAAAATCATAAATTATATTTTGTCATAATCTTCCTGTAACTTTAAAAGAAAATAGTAGTTCAAATATCCCATAAAATTAAATTATTTAAAAAAATTTAATACTAGACTCATACTTCAATTTCATTATTATTTTAATACATATACGTAGGTATATACAGGTAAATTGAAAATTTAAATTTTAAATAATAATTATATTAAAAATTATATTGTAAAAATATTCAGAGCAACCTGTCGAATATTTTAATAATCATTGAATTTAAGTAAGTACAAATTATTTTAATTAAGAAGATGAAGAGAAAGAAAAAGATATAAAAATATTTTTTTATCATAAGCAAAATTTTAGATAAAAGAAATAAGTTGACCTGTGGCCAGGTCCGAACCGACCGACGGTTTGAAGTAAATTAATTTCCAGATATAGAAACAATTTCAAATAATTTTAATATATCTATTAATGTAATAAAAAACATATAGGCATATAACATAAATATTTTTAATTTTATTTTATTTATAATATATATGTAAGACCAGGCTGTGACGTCATGAATGGCTGGATGACGTCATATAATTTTAAATCAAGAAAAAACTAATAAATATGATTTTCCCGAGGATAAAACCAATACAAAGTGCATGATTCGTGGTGATATATAAAAAAATCTCCTCATGTGAAATTTGGTGTGAAAATAACCCTTTCCTTCCTATCGTCGATCGCTAATACTACCACTTCCGGTTCACGGATTTGCACCAAAAGTTGATCAATTCATCCCACTGATACATTAAGTAAATATACCAAATTTCATCAAAATCGGTAGAGCCGTTCAGGCTGTACACATCTATACGGACGGACAGACGGACAGACGGACGGACAGACGGACAGACGGACAGACGGACGGACAGACATCATGCTAAAAATACTTTTTTCTGTTTAGAAAATGCATGATTCGTGGAGATATGTAAAAATCTCCACATGTGAAATTTGGTGTGAAAACAATACCTCCCTTACTATCGTCGGTCGGTAAAAATCGAATATAAAAAAATGCTTTAATATGTTGATTCTCAATAAATTGAAATTTCTCCAGAAATATATAAAAATTGGAAATTTGAGAAATATGTTAAATATTAAAAAGGAAGAGACGACGATGAAAGCAATGAGGCACAAGAAGGAGATAGATGCTTTCCAATCTCTAATTTTGAAAAACAATTGTGACTGAGTAGAGGGGGAGGGGGGGGGGTAAAGAAAAATTTCAAAAGAGGAATGGATCACAAAGTGTGGCCCACCTACCGATACGATTCACCTCCAAAAACCGCCCCATTTTCTACATCACCCCCTTTTTCCCTATCCACCCTCAAACGAAAGGAACAGATGGTCTTAAGGTTATTATAAAAAACCGATTATGGCGACTATAGAAAAGAATGATTAAAACTTTTCACAAAGTTAATATTGACTTTGTCTATCTCTCTCTCTCTCTCTTTCTCCAGCAGTCCAACCACCTCCTTCTACTCTTCGTCCGGAAAACCACCCTCATCCAACTCTTTCGACTACGGTGACTTTATAAATTACATAAAATATACAAAAATATTATAGAAGCTCGATTTTTTTTTATCCTAGCCTGGTTTCTTAAAAGAAATAAACTTAGTGAAAAACAAAGTGAATTAATTAATTTTTTTTTGTTTAAAAGCCTCGATCCTTCAATTATCGATATCTTTATTAGTTTAACTTTGATATATTAGTCTTTAATGAGTAGAGCGAATTTCGAGGGGAGACTTAAAATACACAAGAAAGATGTTTTCTTCATTATATACCGAAAATAGAAATTCTATATTACCGAATTTTTTAAAATAATTTAAATATTTTAATTACCACTTCACAAGATAAGTTAAAAAATAAAAATTTATATCTCATATTTATTTTATGATTTGTGCAACAGAAACAATATATATATTTTTTAATTCAGAATAAAATTTTTATCCCTTAAATTTTAAGGATAATAAATCTTAGATTTCAAATTGACTTTAAAAGTTATTAAAACTATTTATTACTTAAGGAAATACATAATATTTATATTTTATAATTTGGAGAAATTTCTAACAAATTTCATATTATTAATTTTATATTCAAATATGAGGAAGTGCAATTTTATCAAAAATATCAGAAATTTGTCAATAATATTTAGTGTGTGAATGGAAAAATTAAAATATAACAGATAATCCTTAATGTTCCTTAATCCGTATGGTCAATATAGAATTAATTTATTCACTTAATATAGCAAATTTTTATAATTTATTATTATTAATTCATTAAATATATTCCTTTGAATTTATATTGATTTTGTTAATTAAAAATGCACAATTAATAATAAATATGTATATTATTTAAATTCAATTATACTAACAATTTTTTAGAAAATATAATATAAATTTCAAATGTTTATAATCATATTATATTAAATATTATTAAATTACTAAATAGTTATACAATAGAATAATTATATTTAATATGCTATATGCCAATATAAATAAATAATAAAGGCTCAAATTAAATACTTAATGGAAATAAAATTTAGTTTTGTATTTTATATTGAATTAATCGAATCTATATATATATATTTTAAATTGATTGATTGAATTTATTATTGCGATGTTCATTCATGCTATTTTCACTTATAACTATAATAAGTAGTTTAATTTGACTTCCAATATAACTAACTATACTAATCTCTTCTCTAAATTGGATAGTAACAAATAATACCCAATCTTCTTAATCTGAAACTTACAAATACAAGTTTCCCGTCATCTTGAGTTTTCTATTTCATTACTTAATCTCCCTTTCATTTCCCCAATTCATTCATCCTAAACAGGTATCCAACTAAAACTAAGTGTACACATCAATTCGTCAACATTTTGATTGTTGCAATATCCAGTCTCCTTGCTAAGAGTGGTTGTTATTTGAGGACTTCATATTACTTTAATTGTGAATATAACTAATATACTATATAAATAAAATATATGATAATAATAATAATAATATAATACACCCATATTGGTTAATGAATTTTACTAATTTTCAATAACATAATATTATTATTATTATTATTTTAGTTTTAATAAATGCGATTGGATTTTTAATATATTATGAGAATAATGGAGTAGAAATATATAAAAATTAATAAATAATGATTAAACAAATATATTTTGTATATTATTTAACAAAATCTTTATTTGACAAAATAAATTGATTTCTTTTAAATTATAGATAATATAAAGGAAAATGGCTACCTCCATTGGGTTCCACAGTTAATAATTTATTAATTTTTTACCGACCGGTAGGTGGGCCACACTTTGTGATCCATTCCTCTTTTGAAATTTTTCTTTACCCCCCCCCCTCCCCCTCTACTCAGTCACAATTGTTTTTCAAAATTAGAGATTGGAAAGCATCTATCTCCTTCTTGTGCCTCATTGCTTTCATCGTCGTCTCTTCCTTTTTAATATTTAACATATTTCTCAAATTTCCAATTTTTATATATTTCTGGAGAAATTTCAATTTATTGAGAATCAACATATTAAAGCATTTTTTTATATTCGATTTTTACCGACCGACGATAGTAAGGGAGGTATTGTTTTCAAACCAAATTTCACATGTGGAGATTTTTACATATCTCCACGAATCATGCATTTTCTTAACAGAAAAAAGTATTTTTAGCATGATGTCTGTCCGTCCGTATAGATGTGTACAGCCTGAACGGCTCAACCGATTTTGATGAAATTTGGTATATTTACTTAATGCATCAGTGGGATGAATTGATCAACTTTTGGTGCAAATCCGGAAACCGGAAGTGGTAGTATTAGCGATCGACGATAGGAAGAGAAGGGTTATTTTCACACCAAATTTAACATGAGGAGATTTTTTTATATATCACCACGAATCATGCACTTTGTATTGGTTTTATCCTCGAGAAAAATTCATATTTACTTGATTTAAAATTATATGACGTCATCCAGCCATTCATGACGTCACAGCCTGGTCTTGCATATATATTATAAATAAAATAAAATTAAAAATGTTTATATTTATTATTTATGTATCCATATCTGTTTTTTATTACAATTAGGTTTGAAATTTCATACAAAAGTATTCCATTGATTGTTTTAAATCCATTGGAAGAGATTATTATAAAATTGCATTACATTTTATAAAGGGAATAATTATTTATTTTAAAAAAAATTCTAGAAATTCAGTTGATTTTTTTTATATTAATTTGATATATTCTCTATTTTAGACTAATTTACAGTATATTATTCATAAACTTCATTAAAAACAAGAATGAAGTTTTTTTTAATTATTTTTTTATTTCTTATTCAATTTTTTATCATATTTAGATGAGATAAATTTTTAGTAATTATTCTCTCACAAGCATAATCCGTATTATGCAGTGTTTAGTATTATTAGTTTAAAACTTAAATTAATAAGAATCGATAAAAAATCTTTTTTTTTAACATAGTATTAATGATTGAAATGATTTAATTTTTTGAACAACTTCTCACTCATTAAGAATTGTTCTTGATATGATTGATTATATAAGACAATTAATTTTAATCATCAATTTATTATAGGAACATATAGTCTATCTTTTAGAAATTTGATTTATGGAAATAAAAATAAAAAAAAACAAGTGGGAGTGTTATTGAAAATTAACAGTTTTGTGTAGAGAAAAAAAAAACCGACAAGCAACCTATCATCATCACGAAGGATTCTTTTAAGTGGTCCAATTACCATTTTGATCAAGTACGTCTCAACGGGGCACACTCACCACCAATAACAACCCCTTCTCCATCCACCTATTTTTCTCACTCGTTAATTCAATATTAGAAGATTCTTGTTGAAGGAAGGATTGTTTTCTAATTGGGATGTTCCACTACACACAAACGCACACACAAATAAGCACACGGAATGTCAGAGACTAATTAAGTTAATGTTGGTTGTTAAGCCCCACTTTTCCCAATCTTTCGTTTATTTCTATCCAACTAAACGACTTGGGTGCATTTTAAAAATTCCAGATTCTGATAGAAGACAAAACAAAAAATAAAATAAAATAAAAAATATTTATATATATATATCAATTAAAGAAACTAAAAATCCAAAAAATATTTATTGATCACAATTATATAATAAATAAAATATATGTATTTATATGATTAATAATAATTATTAAATAAAATTTTTAGGTCCCTAATCTGTTTGAAATGCATGTTTTTTCTAGATTTGACGTCATTATAAATCTTTTTTCTAAGTATAATATAATTTATAAATATAGAGAAAAAAACTAATTTTTTTAAATCTAAATACGAGAATAATGATTAATTATTGTAATTATCTTCAAAATTTCTTTGGATATTAAAAATTTTATTAAAGAAAAAATGCTTATTAAAGTTCAAATGTCAAAAAAAAAAAAAAAAAAAAAAATAAAGAACGTTATTATTTCTTAGAATAATTATTAAATTTTATAATAATTAACCTCTAATATTAATTAACTTTTTTGAAAATCTATTTATCAATTTGCTTTATATATATTTTCCTTCAATCATTTTTTTAGAAATGCAATCAATTAATCCTGTCCCAATGGGATTTAAATAATTGAATAGTTTTTTAATCAAATATGTCAATTTCATCACATAAATAAAGGAATAGGTTAGATATAGTATTTTTTAATAATAACAAATTTTTATTGTACATTTATTTACAATATGATTAAATATTATTATAAGTACCTATCAAAATAAACAGACTAAGGGGAATTAAACATTTAAGCATGTAATTTGGAGGTAATACCCAGTGGAAGTGTTTTTATTTGAATATAAACACCCTTGAAAGATTTATAATATGAATTCGATATATTGTATTGGTACATCGTATGGTTTAGCAATGATTAGTTACAAAATAATAGATGAGATGAATTATGATTGATTGATTTAATGAATAAATGATTTCATGATTGAACTTATCATCCAATGTCAAATGGATTTATTTAATAAAGACTGGGTTATCTTATAAAGATATTTATATATATATTAAAGCCTATTTTACTAAAATCTGAAAATTAATGGATATATCTAATAAAAAAAAAAAAAATCTAAAATATTAAATATGTTAATTTTTGAGAACAATATTTGGAATAAATTCAATGAATTATCTGATTAGAGATAATTTTAAGCATATTTTTTGCATAACTTTGTTAGTTAACAAAGAGGAATTACGTTCTTTTGAAATAAGTTGAAGTTAAATAAGAGAAGCATCAATCAATCAAAGATAACCTATTGAGTCAATCTGGATGGTGTGCTGAAACCACATTTATCGTTCTGTTTGGTCAATCGCATTTGAGGTCTTAATGATTAATCTTGGGTCATTCAAACTATACCGTGAGAAACATGGTAAATATTAATTTATGTTTAATGATAAAATATTTATCCTTTAACTGCATTAGAAGACATCTATCTTTCTCTGTCGCTCTATGGAACTCAAAAGTTCTTGGCCGCAACAACCACATTTCTCTAAGTGTCCCTATCCTGAGTCACAACCATCCAACTCCTACCCTCTCCCATCTCTCTCACGTCCCTTCCTACATTGTTCACTTTGACTTTGACCCATATATGCTGCAAAGAATCCTAATCTCAAATTCTCTAAATTTACTCTTGTCTGCCAGGGTCATAGATCATGCCTTACGCCCTTATAACACCACAGGCAAAATAATTGTGTTAAATATTTTAATTTTAATCCCTTTTGATAATAATTTTGACGAGATAAGCCTCTTTATTGCACGATAACAGGCGTTACCTGATTGCAACCTCGATTTAAATTTTTCTCGATTATTATTATCCTTCATAATTACAGAGTAAGTAAGTAAGTAATTGGATTTGTCTACTTTTTCAAATTCAAAATTAGAAGACATTTCGTAGACCATGGGTGGCCAACACTACGACCGCAATGGCTTTAAAAGTAGCCCGCGAAGCCAAAATTGGAAAAGTTAAAAGGTAAAGGACATGATTTTTCCATGGGTGAGGGAAGGCAGAAAAAATCATGAGCTCACGTGAGGGCAGGAACGCCAATCCCTGAAATAGAATTCTTTTCTACTGGGATTTTAGAAAAGAATCTACCCGTTACCCAGGATATTATTTTTAAATTTATTAAAAATTAATTTTACATTTCATGAAACTTATTCAATTTTTTCTTATTGCTACATATATAAAAACAATAAAATGATTTCCTTCCTTTTCAAGTAATTTTTATGTTATTTTAAGTTATTTATTTTTGAATATAAAATTTGAAAATAGAATAGAATAGCAGGAGAAATGTTTCAATGTTAAAATACAAAAAAGAAGGAATGATTGGGATGGAAAAGTTGGTAAAAACGATTTATTAAAATAATTCGTATTCGTATTATTAATTTATTTGTCGTATAATACGTAGTATAATTAATTTGTATATAATTTCATTTAACGAAGGGGAAATAATATAATTTATTTTGAAAATAAAGTCAAAGGCAGTTGAATCTCATCCATCGGGGGTAAGCAAGAGATTGCTAGCCGTCCCCTTCAAGGTCACCGAGAAGCAAAGCATTGGAGGTGGGGGCGAAATTTATTAAATATATATAATTAATATATCAGTAAAAAGTTAAAAATCTATATTTTATAAAATTAAATTTTTATTTGAATCTTTTCTAAAATTTATTAAACTTAATTTAAATTAATAGGAATAAATAAATTTACAATTAATTCTTGATTGAGGGATGATTTCGGTGGTGAGGCCGTTCAACGTCTTCGACTGGAAAGGGAATGCGAACTGAAAGTGCTCGAAGCTCACCGGCACAGGCCAGGAGGGAGGGTGGGGGGGGGAGGTGAGGTGAGGTGGCGGAGGGGGGCAACATGGCGGCAAATCTTTTCAATCTGTCAAAATTCAATAATTAATATTTAATCAACAAAGCACCGTAAAATTATATAATAGTAGTGAAAAAGAATCTACGTTTCATAATGAATCGATTCGTATAGGTTTTATCAGTTGTTATGAGGCAAGATTTTTGTTAAACTGTAAAACTAAACCGATATTAAAATTAATTAAAAATTTCAATTTAATGATACGAAAAATCAATTTTATTTAGAATCTGGCTAAAATTATGGTCAATGGATTGGTCTTGGTCACAATTTACAAGATTTAGTCAAAAATTTTAATAAAATGAAAAACATTGATTTGATTGGTTTTTCTAATTTTCCAAATCGTACTATAAATATGAGTTCCAAGTTTTTACTAATATGAAGCGTAGGAGAGGTGGGTCCTCTCAGAGGCACATAAGACATGTCTCACTCGTGAATATACCGGGTTTTGCTAGTCGTAGAATTGACGTGATCTGGATATATTTGAATTACCCCCCTTCGGGGGGTAATTCAAATATATATAGGAGACTCTATAGAGTCTCCTATAAGAGACAAGATTTCAATTTTTTTTTTTTTAATGAAGCTATGCTAGGTATTCTCCTTCATCCAAATAAATTTAATTTTTTGAATTTTCAGGGGTGGGGGGGATGGATTGAAAGGAGTCAACAGGTAAAGGACATGATTCCTTCAGGTAGTAGAGGGATTTAGAAGAAATCATGAGCTCACGTGAGGGCAGGGAGGCCAATCCCTGAAATAAATTCTTTTCTAATAGGTTTATAGAAAAGAATCTATTCGCTACCCGGGATATTATTTTTAAATTTATTAAAACATAATTTTAGATCATATGTTATTACATCTTTTATATAACATATATTTATATTTTTCTTATCCCGATAATTTATAAACTTTTTATCCAAGGGCTTCCCTTTCTCAAAACACCGTTTAGTCCTAGACTACTCTACTCTACCCAAATTTCGGCTCTACCTCCCCCTCCTCTCATATCCATTCCAAAATGAAGTATTTATTTTAATTGAAGTTATAAATTTAAATGAAAAATAACTGCACTTCCATTTACAATTTTTTTTTATTAATATTATTATAATAATTAAAACTAACATATCTTTCATATATCTAAGAACATATATAAATATATTATTGATTTAAACTTTCTATATTTTAGTATTTGACTATATAATTAATAATATATAATTTTTCCCCATTTTTTAGCACTTTATTACAAACATATTATATATTTTAATTTTTACTTTCCCGCATACTTCATATAAGGGAAGTATTGGAATCGTCAAAAATTTCGACTTCGAGATTTCGATAGATCTTGACGTTTTAGACCTCCCTGAGTCGGAAAATACCATTTTTCGAATTATGTCTGTGTGTATGTATATACATGTATGTAATGTCTGTGAGCAAATTTACTCAAAAACTAATCAAGCTAGAACTTCGAAATTTGGTACACCGATATTATTCACAGTTTGTAGATTTCTTTCAAAATTTCGCCAAAATCGGTTAACCGGAAGTGGTACTTTACTTACACTGGTTGCGTTTACCTCTCAAGTAAAGTACCAGTTTGCTTCGAGATATTTGCTTCCTATTTTGTATATAGATTTAAAAATATGAAAAAAATTCAGATACCAAATTTCATCATGATCTGACTACCGGAAGTGACATTTTACCTATACAAGTAGCGTTAGGTGTAAATTATAAATATATATAATAGTGTTAAACCATTTTACTTTAAAATTTAAATTAATTAGTTTGTTTATTTTTATTGTTGTTAAAACATAATAATAATAACCTAATTACCTATTTATATGCGGGAAAGTCTAGGGGAGGACACTCCCGAATTTTTTTATTCGTTGCTCAAAAATAATATAAATATAAAATATATTTATTTATTACATAATAAATAGATTTTGGAAACCAATAAGCAAAGATAAATATCCAAATATTTGGACAATGGTTGCTCGTTTCAACTCCTTCTTTGGCTCCACATATTTATGTGAATCCGCATTTTCTTATATGAATGCGATCAAAACAAAACAGCGATCGCAAATAACGGATCTACATTTAGAGTCATGCTTAAGAATTGCTTTAAGTTCATATGAGCCAAATTTTGAGAAACTTGCTGCTCTGCCAGGTTTCATCCAAATAAAAATTGTATGCTTAAAATTTGTTTTGTTCGTATTTATTTTTTGACATTGTTTTTTTTTTAAATTTTAATAAATATTGTTAGAATTCATAAAATAAAAAATATATTGGCGGCTTAGATTGCAAACCTGCTAACTCATATTCAGCCTATTTTGCACAACTTTCTTAAAACGCATAAATTTTTTGCTTGTCACGTGATTTCAATTAAATAGGTGCATAATAGCGGTGTTTCATAACCAATGTAAGGTGTTTTTCTCTTTCTAATAGTGTGAAAATGTAATTTTTGACCAAAAGTGGAGGTTTGCAATTTAAATCGGCGATATAATGACTTCTTTAATTATCTTCTAAAATTTTAAAATTATTTGTCCATATCCATAGTCGACCGCAGACTATATTTTATTGAAAAAGTAGCCCCTAAAAGCTAAAAGTTTGGCCACACCTGTCGTAGACTAATTTAAAATTCTTTCTTGCAATCACACACATACTTCATATTTGATTAACAATTAAAATGTTCTTTATTATAATACAAATAATAATATACAAATATAATGTTTATGTTTATCATTACAAAGATTTGATAACAAGTCTGAATTTGTTTTAACATGAGTTTAAAATTCTATCAGCCAAA
Organism: Labia minor; assembly: GCA_963082975.1. Taxonomy (NCBI): domain Eukaryota; kingdom Metazoa; phylum Arthropoda; class Insecta; order Dermaptera; family Spongiphoridae; genus Labia; species Labia minor. The sequence continues at coordinate 64,040,807 of OY720349.1, read as the reverse complement.
TTCACTTTATATTTTTTTGTTTGGCTGTATATTTATAATTTGTTTTTTTTTTAATTTTGTTACAGACTTAAAATAATTGTAAACAAATTTAAAGAATAAAAAAAAAATATCTAATAATAAAATTCATTGGTTTTCAAAGTTCACATGAGCGAATTCCTAAGAGAGTACAATAATATGTTCAAGTTAGCAATAAAATAAAAAAAATTTTTTTTAGTATAATATAATTAAAATATAACAGATAATCATTAATACCTTTATGTTCCTTTTTATAAATCATTAATATAATTTATTAATTTATTGGAATAGTGTTATACTTTATTATTTACCAGTTAAAAACTATGTATGTACAAAGAAAGTTAAATTTACGAGTGATCATTCCATAAAAGCGATATAGATTTAAGCTGAACAGATAAACATATTAGTCATTCAAAATATAACTTCTTTTTAATTACCGATTTTGAAGATCTCTTCATCTTTTAATTGAATTTCTACTTATAACCCTTTTATCTTTGTAATTACGATTTGAAAACCCTCGGTGTATTTTCAAAAGTACATTTATAACTAATTACTAACATCGTCATTGTTTTAACTATTCTTTATTCTTGTTTTGACCTAAAAACAAAGTAGGCACTTAGTAATTATTTGATCTCTATCGAATTAATCTATCATTCTAATCATTTTAAATTATTATTATTATAAATCATTATATTAAAGTTCTATAATTGATATTATTTTATATAAAAAAATAATTAGCATAAATTGAATTTTTATAGGGTAGGCATTAGCGTAGTTTCAAAGAACGCGTAACAGTTCTATCAGAATAGGTAATATTAAATATTATTGGTATTATATTAAACCAATTAAAGATATATTCTCAATTATCTCCAACAAACTTTTGGAGATTAAATCATGTTTTTATGGGATTAAAATTCTAATTTTACTCCATATTATTCAGAGCATCATGTAATCATTATAATAATATTAATCTTATATACTAAAATATATTATTTATATTTACTTGTTTGTTTTTTTTCAATTATACTTTTAAAATATTTTATATTTATTATGACATCAGTAACGTAAATTGGCATCTCAAAAAAAATAAAAAAATTTTATATTTAATATTTGTCTTAAATTGTGATTACTAGTCATATATACTATAATTAAATCGATTGCAGTTGAGGTGCAGACTCAAAGATATTTCCTAACTACATAATAAATTGATTTGAATTTCCTCTTCTATAAGGGATAGGTATACCCTTATTGATTTGTGGTAAAAACTTAATTTGCCACTAAATTTGCTTAATTCTTGTTCTAAAATTAATTAAATTTATATATAATTTATATAAACAATTTTGTAAAGGTGTTAGGTGTGATTTTATGCTGTGAAAATAATAGAAAACTTTAAATAACAATACCTTCCCTTCCTATCGTCGGTGGGTAATAATTATATTTATAAAAAAAAAATTTATTTAAAATAACATTATCATTATTCACTTGAACTTTTCAAAATTGTATATTTTAAAAATTGTAACCAAATTATTGGTTTTTTTGTTATTTCTTTATAGGTAGAAATATTAAAATTGTAAATAAATGAAATTATTTAATCATAGTTGCACACTAGAATACCTAATATATTTAACATTTTTTTTTAGTTTTTTGTGAATATGTTTATAATTTAGTAAATTGAAATAAATTCAATTCAAATATTAAATTAAAATAAATTTTAAATTTAATAATAAAAAATTTATTATACTCTTACATATAATCACATAAAAAGTTATTTAAGAATATAATAAAATTAAATAAAGACAAAATATGCATATATACTTATAATATAACAAAAAAACTATTGAAATAAATTTCACAGATCTTCAAGAAAACCAATGTTAATATTCTATTAAAAACATAAACATCATACTAAATATTTAAAAAAATGGTATTTTATTATTTAAAAAATGAATATAAAGAAAAACATGAAAACAAGACCAATTAAAAAGGAATTGTTATTTTTAGGTAATAATTTAGTGAAATGGAAGCAAATAAAACTTTAATGTGAAAAACAAGAATATTTAAAATAATATTTGTATTGAAAAGAAAAGTAAAAAAAATAAAAAAATAATTGAAAAAAAAAAATAAAATAAAAAAAAATCCAAACTATATGATGTTCTAAAATTTCAAGACAATCTTATAATCAAATATCAAACATTGATTTCGTTTTATTTGCAAATATAATGATATAAAATTGTTGAAAGGTTCAATCAAATATTTTAACTTTTATAATGTTGTATATTTTCTAAACAAGAGATATTCTATTACATTTGAAATTGTGTTTCAAAAAAAAAAAAAAATTATAAAAAATATAGGCATAGAAAATTTTAATAAATTAAATGAATATAACAAACAAAAAATAATACGAATTGTGTATTCACATAATTTAATCGTGACAAAATGAAATTTCTTAAATATAATATACTTATGCAATTAAAAGTAAAATTTAGTACAAATAAATTGGAAAGAGAATCTAAATTAAAAACTGAAAATTAATAGAGAGATATTCTCTCAAATGTACATTTGTAACAAACTTTCCTATATTAAGAAAACAAAACATGTTATAAAAAAGAAAATAATCGATTTTTAAAATAAATTTCGAAAATTATTTAAACAACTGTTTATTTCAATATAAAACAATATAAAATAAAAAAATAAAAAATAAAACATGTAAAATGTAAAATAAGATGTTCTCATTTTTTTTATTATTAAATTCTAATTTTGTATGAGAAATAATCATCAGTCAAAGATTATACTTTGAAATTAAAAATTAATCTCCATAGATAAGAATAGTCTCCGTTATTTCAGTATAGTTTCATTGAAATATTAAGTTAAATGTAATATATCCTGATAATAAAGGAATAAATTAAACAGTATCAAATGGAAAGCATCTTAATAAAGGAATTTTATTCTAAATCTTTAGAGAGATTCAATTTTCGTAGCGATAATTTTCCATCAATATTAAACCTATTAGATATCTTTGTTTTATTCATCCAGGTATACACAGCTGCATTTTCTCCCTTCTCTTAATGAATATTGGCTAAAGGCTCTATAAAAACAAAATTTGTATAAGGGTTCATTATTTTTCTTCTGATCGATCAAAGAATGAGTATGATGGAATGTGTGCCTGTGTTTGTCTATGTGAGATGGGAGGACCTCAAAAAGAGCCAGATGTGCGTGAAGACAGTAATTAAAATACAAAATATGGGTAGAGATATACCGAGACTGGCTATTAATTTCTCTCTCTCTCTTTCCATCCCCATCTCATTTTAAGGGGGGTAGAGGGTAGCACACATCCCTTTCCATACCTCCAAGCATGGTTCGTTATTAAAACAGTCCTTCTAGGCTGGAAGAACATTATTCATTATTGAAGTCGTTGTAGAGCGAAAGAGAAAGATATAAAAAAAAAATATCCTGTTCGAAGGTAAAACATGTTCTAGGTTAATTGATTAATATTTAACCACAAATTACCGCCCAGATGTTAAATTACAAGTAGTCACCGTATGCCGATGAAAGCGGACAACTAATAATAATTTCAATAGAGGATTGAGATGAAAAAATCATTTGGAAAAGAAAACACGGCCTATACTGTAAATTAAATTTGAAAGGGGCCGAAATGATTTTCTTAATATTCGACGCGGTGCTTAATTTATTAAACCAACCATTTAAAAGCAAATAAATATTTTATCCTTTTTAAACATACTGTGTATAAACCTTTAGATATACATATATAATATAATGAAAAATTTAATTTTTATATTTATTTTATAAATTTTAAATAAATAATCAATTTTATGGTGATTTCTAATTTGTAAATTAGACTATATATTAAAAGAAATATATTATATATACAATACATACAATATATACAAATGCGCCCAACGTTTTTCGTTGAATATGAAGCAATTCATCCATAAACTTTGTCAAGCTTAAAGAAAAATTATTTTATTCATTTTAGTCCATTGGAAAAACGTTATTTTATAAATTTTTGTTTTTATATTTATATTTTTTAAGAAATGGTATTACATTAATAATCATTTTACAAACCAAGAAATAAAATAATATATATTTTTTTTATTTAATACTTAATTTATAAATTTTATGAATAAATATTTTAAACTTTACTTCACGACAAATTTAATTCCATAAATATTATCAGATTATATATTTATATTTTAACAGCTTTAGAGTTTAATTTTCTAATATTTTATAATACAAAGGTATAATACATACATATATATCAAAAAGTTGTTGCTCTATTCTATCTAGATTTAATCTAATAAACAATTCATTTTATTTGACTAATCCATTTCATTTTTTTTAAAGTTTCTAATAAATTATTTAAACTCCATTAAATGTGTATTTACTGTTACTATTTAAAAGGTTAATTATGCCTATAAAGTCAGAAAGAGGAGTTCGATTTAAAATCAGATAAATAAGTGAAGTCTATTTTTTTGATTTTTGTTTCAATTTTTTAAAAAATAAAAAAATACTCATTTATTTTGAATTTAATATTTTAAATAAGATATTAAAGTATCATTATTAATGAACCTAATAAATTGTCTTTAGAATTTACTAATAATTATATTATTTGATCTAAAGACGATGTTGGTAAGAAACTCCTTTCATTATCTAATTGCCAACGTACCTTAATTTATGATTCACCAGAGAGATGTTGCTATACTACTACTAGATACACACACACACACATATATATATATATAAATTTAAACAAATAAACATATTTAGATAAGATATACTTTTTTAAGTGGAAAGAAATTAATGTCTTTTTTCTGTATAAGTACAGTGGAAGAAAATAAATCATTTAGATTAAATGAAATACTTTACAGATATCTCATTATAAATGTCTTCATCAAGTATAGTTTATTCCATGTTCACAGTTGGTTCATGATAATATCATCTGATTAATAACAAAAATCATAATGGAACGTTACAAATCGAAACAAAACTTTGTGACATGTAATCTTGATTGCAGACAAATATAAAAAAATAAATATTTTTATAAATCATATTTATTTATTTTTTTTAAATAAAATCAATTTCAAAACTTAAATCTCTTATATTCTTGATTGTGATTGAAGTGATGAAATATGACAGAGATTAAAAGAAAAAAAATGTTGAAAATTTTGTAAATCTAATATGAAGATGATGACCGGGTAAGTTAGTAAGATTGGAATATTGATTGAATAAAAGTGAATATATGAGATAGTAACAAATTAGAATCTTATAAATAAAAATAAAAAATTGTGTATACTTTTATTTAATAAAAAAAAACAAATCGATTTTAAATGAGAATGAACAAATTGTGTCTATGTGATATTTAACTCAGAAGATGTAATTCCGCAGTTGAAATATTCTATATAAATAATAATTAAAAATAATTATTAAAATTTGGTTTATTTAAAGTAAATAAGGGATGAGCTTAAAATTTCTAAAGTGATATCTTCTTCATAATACTAAATTGTTATTTAATCTAATATCTATATCCATAATCAATAAGTTGACCTGTGACCAGGTCCGAACCGACCGACTGTTTGAAATAAATTAATTTCCAGCTACAGAAACAATTTCAAATAATTTTAATATATCTATTAATGTAATAAAAAACAGATATGGATACATAAATAATAAATATAAACATTTTTAATTTTATTTTATTTATAATATATATGCAAGACCAGGCTGTGACGTCATGAATGGCTGGATGACGTCATATAATTTTAAATCAAGAAAAAACTAATAAATATGATTTTTCTCGAGGATAAAACCAATACAAAGTGCATGATTCGTGGTGATATATAAAAAAATCTCCTTTGGTGTGAAAATAACCCTTTCCTTCCTATCGTCGATCGCTAATACTACCACTTCCGGTTTCCGGAATTGCACCAAAAGTTGATCAATTCATCCCACTGATGCATTAAGTAAATATACCAAATTTCATCAAAATCGGTTGAGCCGTTCAGGCTGTACACATCGATACGGACGGACAGACGGACAGACGGACGGACAGACATCATGCTAAAAATACTTTTTTCTGTTTAGAAAATGCATGATTCGTGGAGATATGTAAAAATCTCCACATGTGAAATTTGGTGTGAAAACAATACCTCCCTTACTATCGTCGGTCGGTAAAAATTATTAATGAATATTTTTACTAGTAAAAATACCAGAAGTGAGTCTATGAATTCTATATTCTTTAAAATCTATTTGATTATTTTTACAAGATAACAAATTATTTTATTAGAAAAAATTTATGGGATTTATTATTAAAATTCAAATATGTTTTAAGTTTGGTTTTCACATTTCTCAGCCCTTATATCTTTCTCTTTCTCTCCTTCTATTATATATATATAATATTGCATGAAAGAAAAATAATATTTGCAAGGACAACAACGCCATTTGCATGTGAACTCGATAAATATTTAAAAAAATTAACTGAATATATATGTATACAATAAAAGGCAGAGGAATTTATTAGAAGAATAAATGTGTCAAGTGGGGAAGGAAGAAAAAATTAATGGGCCATTTAATTTTTTTCTAAATGAATATTGATATCAAAATCTAAGCAAATATAAAGTTTATAATAACAAAAATCAAAAAGATTAAAAATAAATAAATTATAATCAAATAAAATAAGTTGACCTGTGGCCAGGTCCGAACCGACCGACGGTTTGAAAAATTAATTTCCAGCTACAGAAACAATTTCAAATAATTTTAATATATCTATTAATGTAATAAAAAACAAATATGAATATAACATAAATATTTTTAATTTTATTTTATTTATAATATATATGTAAGACCAGGCTGTGACGTCATGAATGGCTTGATGACGTCATATAATTTTAAATCAAGTAAAAACTAATAAATATGATTTTTCTCGAGGATAAAACCAATAGAAAGTGCATGATTCGTGGTGATATATAAAAAAATCTCCTCATGTGAAATTTGGTGTGAAAATAACCCTTTCCTTCCTATCGTCGATCGCTAATACTACCACTTCCGGTTTCCGGATATACACCAAAAGTTGATCAATTCATCCCACTGATGCATTAAGTAAATATACCAAATTTCATCAAAATCGGTTGAGCCGTTCAGGCTGTACACATCTATACGGACGGACAGACGGACAGACGGACGGACAGACATCATGTTAAAAATACTTTTTTCTGTTTAGAAAATGCATGATTCGTGGAGATATGTAAAAATCTCCACATGTGAAATTTGGTGTGAAAACAATACCTCCCTTACTATCGTCGGTCGGTAAAAACAGAAATTTGGACACGAAAGTGCAAGATAGTTTCATTTAATATTTTATGCATCCAAACGCAATATATTAGATAGAGAATTAAAAATATATATTTTAGTTTAAATCTTGTCTAGGAATTTTTTTATATATATTTAAGAAGATTAAATCAACATGCAATCATTGAGGACATGTAGGAAAGAAAAATGGGCTCTTAATATAAAACATTAAATATCGTGAAATATCGGAAGTTGGGGGAAGTTTAAAACAAAACACGTTGTTAGATTTTGGATCTCATTAAAGATAAATGTGCGAAACACCCCAAGAGGCCAACTCATTCAAGTATCTAATAAGCTAAATCAGCTAATAAATTCAGTTCTATTGTTTTTAGACATACAGATTTATTTAATTTTTCTGTGTTCATTTAAAACCAAATCTCTTCAAATGTTTCAATCATGAAACACACACATCTCAATTTCAATCTTATTATTTTATAATTAACAAAATATCATAGTAGTTTTGCTTGAAATCCAAAAGCAGGCATGACGTTTTAATCATTGGACAAAAGGGCGCAATTAAAAACAATATAAATTATAGATATAAAATTATAGGTTAACAAAGGAGTTAAAATAATTATTAAAACTAGGGTGCATAACAATCTAATAAAAATATAATCCGTAGTAAAATATATACTTATGTGTGTTTATAATTTGCAGAAGGGGATATGCATACTGTGTATGATGGATAATAATTTTTCTTATTCATGCGAGATTCATCTTTTTTTTTTTTAGCTAATCTTCGATTTGATCTGCACGATCGACTCCAAAAGATCTGGTTTCGAACAATTCGTCATCGACTGTTTGCTCAGTCCTCATTTACTTGTTTGTTCTGATATTGAATATACAATAGAAATTAAAATGTAAAATATTAAAAACAAAAAATTAATTGAAAATAAGATAAATATGATGGTAAAAAAAAAACATTTCAGGAATATATAGAAAACATTAAATCCTATTTTGATTAAAAAACAAATATTAACATAATTAAATTAATTAAATTTGTGTACATAATAGAATTTTCAATTGTATATTTGAAATTATATAATATGTAGATGTATTTAATTTTTACAACAACAAATTGAAATAAAAAAATATTTATAAATACATTAGAAAAATAAATATTTACTATTAATCTACTTAAGTATTTTTTTTTTAATAATATTTTAATTACTCATTTAATTTTATCTAGTTTCTTGGCATAATCGATTAATATATGTACATATATATATGTATTTCACTAAATATGTTTTAGAAGGGTTTCACCCTCTCATGTGACCCTTGTGATTAATTAACCGGAATGATTTTTCCCTTCGTGATTCTTAAAATGAATGACTCGATGGTTCATGGATTTCAAGGACGACTGACATTGGTTGGTTGCAGATGATTTGATGTCAACCTACCGCATTTAATCCAAAAATGAACCCGACCACCCTTACGTTCAACCGACGTAGTTTTCTTCTACACTTTTTTTTTTTATTAAAGATTAATGTCTGATGAAGACATAATTACTTAGATAAAATTATTTTTTTTCTTTCTGCTTTTCATTGAAAAACTTTTCTTTTTTTTCTTGAGAAAAAAATTTAAGAAACTTTAAGATTTAATAAAATATCGAATAACTTTTCTTCAGTGAATAAAAAAAAATTAATTTTGATCTTTTCTTATTTTCTAACTTATGCACATTTTACACTCTTTAATCATATAAACTAATAATTTTCTTTATGGTCTATTTTTTTCTTCCTTTTTCTTTACTTTCCTTTTACTTTTTTTGTACAAATATAAAAGTATTTAATTTAATTTTTTTTCATACTGGAACTACTGTATAAAAAAATTTTACTTTTAAATATTGAAATGATATTTCCTATATTAAATAGTGATTTAAGTACTTATTTATTTAATTTGAAGTTTTTTTATGTGAATTTTTTATATCCAAAATGGTTGATTATATTTGAAGAAATAGTGATACTTCTTAATTAAGTGTTTTAGTGTGGTATGTATCTTAGTATATATATATATATATATATATATATATAAATTATAGCTCTATAAAGGAAGTTAATTGCATAGAACTAAATACGCCCAAAGCTTTTCGTTGAATATGAAGCAATTCATCCATAAACTTTGTCAGGCTTATAGAAAAATTATTTTATTCTTTTCAGTCCATTGGAAACACGTTATTTTATAAAAAAAATTTATATTTATATTATTTTATTCTTTTTAGTGCAATTTTAATATGATAAATTTATTTAATATAACAAGAGAAATAGAAAAGATAGAGTTATACAAAAATTTACAAATTGAATAAAACAAAAAAATATATTAAACTTCCAAAATTGATTTTATGCATTTATGTTAAGTAAATGTTATTATTGAATAATAATTATTATATTATAAATATAAATAAATAATTTTTATTAATATGAGATTTTATAAATGGATATATATATAAATATATACATTAATATATATATAAATGTATATTTTTATAAATATATATATATATATATTGTCTCATAAAAAAAAGTTATTCTATTGTTTTGTTTCCTTTCTATCGGGAACGAATACTATGTATAAAAAAAAATATTTTCTCTATACCATCTGAGGGGAAGAAACCCCTCCTCATTGGCGATTCAACTGATTAATAAGAATTCATCATTAATTTTAATGCTATGAAATATTTTTAAATATGTACGTTCAAAATGAAAATCTATCCTGAAATCAATATTTATGTTTCAAAATCCGTTGAAAAAAATTAATCGGTGCAATACAAAAGGAGTTAGTTACTAAAAGTAATTAATCGCTAATTAATTACAATTAATTAATTATAATTCAAGTATATTTCTTATATACCTTCTAGGGATCCATTGTAATTTCTATAAAAATTTTCAAAAGTCTATCTCAATAAAAAGTCGATGAAAAATCGATTTCAATTTGTCAAAAGAGCGAACAGACGCCAAGTGAAGTTGAGAAAAACGTTATAATTATAAAAATATGAATAAAAGAAAGATAAATTGATAAATGATATACTTTTGAAATAAATATTTAGGTATTAAGAGTGTCAAAAATGTATCATAATCTACTTGAATTTTTAAAATTTTAGAATATAAAACATTTTAAAATAATTAATATATTTATTATTAGATATAAAAAATAGAAATAGAAATAGAAAATCATTGCACTCTGTTATTTTATATAAATTTTAATTGTTTTTTTTAAATAATTTATTTTTTAAAATACAAAAATATGATTGTATTCTTTTATTTTGTTTTTATTTTTGAGAAAATTCAATTTAAATTCAATATTGTTGTTGTTGTTATTGTTGATATTATTGTTGTTTTATTTATCTTTCTTTTCTCATTTAAAATGTATTGAAATTATTATTTGATTGATTTCAAAAAAGGAAAAACGATAACAGAAAAAAATGATACAAATTGAAAAAAAAAAGAATTTTTGCATATTGTATTATTCAAACATGAAAAATAAATTCAATTCCAATATATATATATTATAAACTAAGTAAAGCTTAATCTCAATTCTTGAATTCTAATTTTACTTTTAAATTCAATTTTAAAAGATATGATATATATATATATATATATATATGAATTATGTTTTAAAAAGAAGTAAAGAAAATAAGGAAATTTAAAATTCAATATCTAACAAAATTAGGCTGGAATACAAAGATAATATTACATATTATTAATACATATGAATGAATACATTTAATATATGAAAAGAGACTGGATGTTCAGAATGAGTCTGATAGATGTTGGATGAATATTGAATATTGAGTATATAATACCAGAATAATATTCGGTGAACTACTCAGGGCTACACGTGAGTGATTGCCGGGGTAAATATATATATCTCCGGGATTAATTACCTCTCAGATTAGAAAAATATAAATCATTAAAGTTTGACAACAAAGGCATAGCTTTAACCTCAACTGAACCATCATTATTGATAATTATATCCAGGAACTAATAAAAACTTGAAATTTTTATTTATTATCTCGCTCGGTATGTTCGAAAAGAAGAAAAAATATTTATTTATTTATCAATATTTATGTTGCCCCCTTCAAAGTAATCCCCCTCAGATACAATACACTTATGCCAACGGTTTTTCCAATTCTCAAAGCACTTCTCATAAGCACTTTTCGGTATAGCCTTGAGCTCTTCCAGCGATTCAGTCTTTATCTCCTCAATCGTTGCAAATCTCCCTCCTTTCATAGGTCTCTTTAGTTTTGGGAACAAGAAAAAGTCACATGGAGCCAAATCCGGTGAATATGGTGGCTGAGGCATGATTGTGGTGTTGTTTTTGGCCAAAAAATCTCTCACAAGCAAAGATGAGTGAGTAGGGGCATTATCGTGATGCAAAAGCCATGGATTGTTTTTCCACAATTCTGGACGTTTTCTTCGTATTGCTTCTCGCAAACGGCGCATAACTTCAAGATAATACTGTTTATTGACCGCCGAAGAAAACAGTGAGCTTGGGCGTCCAGAGCGAGGCTCGTCATTGGCATCTTCCCGGCCATCTTGGAAGAGTTTGTACCACTTGTAAACATTTTTTTTACTCAGAACAGTTTCACCGTATGCCACTGTCAAAATTTAAAGTGTTTCGGAGCACTTTATTTTAGTAGTAATAAAATAGTAACGACTAAATTTTAAATCTCGACTATTTGTCCAGAAATTGTTTTCTTGGCTATTAGAGCCTCTCTTTTAAAAAGTCTTAATGAAAGATATCCAAGCACATTTATATTCACATGATATTTGAGATGTTTTTCTAAAAAATTTTCCTCAACAATTCGCTGTGTGACTGGTTGGCTCGTTCTGTAGAAACCAGATAAAAATAATAATAATAAATAATAAGTAAGATCCATTACAGCAAATTTAGGTCCAATAACGATCGCCGTTGGCAGTGACGGTATTGTCAGTTACATTCTCAAAGAAGAAGGGTCCAAACACTCCCTCGGGACAAAATGTGCCTCAAATAAAATTGACATGTTGTATATGAATGGGATGTTGAAGGATCATTCTCGGAATCTCATCTGCCTAAAGGCGACAGTTTTACTTGTTGACTTAGCTATCAAATTAAGAGCAGTTGTTATAAGAACCATTCTGCATTCAGATTTTGTTTCATGGATAATAAATATCTATAATAATAATATTTAATTTTAATTGGTAGAAACTTACCAAAAAAACATTGTGTTTTTATTTTCAAAATATGTTGTATTATTATAAAAATTCTAAAAATTAATAATGTCAAATATACATATTTTAATGTATAATTAACCAAATATGTATATGTTTTTAATGCATAAAGATAAAGAAATTTAATTTATTTATTATAATAATAATTTATACTTATTTAGAGTATTACTAAATTAACAAAGAATTGACAACACTCGTTTCTGATATGTAAAGTTTCCGGTCAAACAGTCTCCTGTTAAGAATAATCTTTTTTAAATGTAGTTCTTTCACCTTTCATTTTCAAAATGACAGACTAAATATGTAAATTCTTCTTGTTATAAACAAAGTTATTTATTTATTTAATCTTCTATTATCTATTATATATATAAATTTTAATAAAATTAAAATATTTATTTTTATATTCAAAGGAATGCGAAAATGAACAAAAAACAACATAATTTGACATAGTAAATTGTTATTTTCGTATTTTTCTCTATTATATAAAAAGATTAAAATAATAGGTATATCCATTTTTTTAAAAAAATAAAATACACAGATTGATTTCTAAAACTTTTTTTTGTCTTTAACCAATGGTTTTAATTTTTATAAAGTGTTATTTTAATACTATAAATCGCTAAATTTATTTGATACTCAAAATCGTTTAGAATTATTGGATTTGTGCTTTCGAAATCGGATTCACCATAGAACAATACGAGTATCCAATATATAATATATATACAATATATATTATATATAAGGCAAAGGGCAAAGTTTAATTTAAGGAAATCTCTCTGCTTCTCTCTATCTCTCTAATTTTCTCTCTTTCCTATTCTATCTTGAAATTTCACCTAATTTGATTTGTACTCTATATATGGAAATCAGTTCAGATTATTAACTTTGGAAATTCGTTTATCATGTTTTGATTATTTCATGTATAGTTTGAACGAACGAGCATCCGCTCTCATCCTCAATCTATTTCTTTTTATTAAAAACAAACATGATAGATATATAGATATGTATAACAAAAACAAATATATATATATATATATATATAGTACTTTATTATAGAATAAATCAAATACGATGAAGTTTCCAATACAATTGATACAAAATTGGAAAATAGAAAATTTCAAAAGAATGAGACAAATAAAAATAGGAAACTAAAAATAGCTCTTTTCAATAAGATATCTAGCAACGGTGGCCAAACCGTGGCTCTTTTTGAGTTTATTGTGGCTCAATTAAAAAATTTAAAGTTATCACAATTTAGAATTTACATATATTAAACTGGAAAAAGGCTACGTCATGACACATATTTATTTGCATATAATTATTTAAAGGAAATTTAAAAATTAGTTATTTCTGCTAGTTTTAAAAACTTCGTTGTAAAATGTTTCCAATCTATCCCTGTCTACTTTATTATAATACCAACAGCAGAACTAATGCATGCGGGGCTTACGACTTATTATTAATATAATTAGGTATTTTAATCGCGCACAAATTTGTAATTTTTGCTTCTGTGAATACTAAACCCCTCCCCCCCACCAAAAAAAAGTAATTTTTTTTCCATTTTGGCTCTTAAACATTTTCGATTTTTCAATATGGCTCATATCATATCATCAAGTGTGGCCACCTCTGATATATAGTATAATTAATATAAGATAGGTAAATTTATTTTAAATTATCCTAGTGGTATAAAATATTATTGTAAGGTAGTGAAAAAAATAATAAAATAAATTTCAAAGTATTTAAGAAATAAAGCCTCTTAGGAAGATCTGGTAAAACTAAATGGTAAAATGCAACCATAATGCAATCATATTGCAACCATTAAATTATTAAAGCTCAAGAAAATATTGTGACATAAGTAATAAAATGCAAAGTACTATTGCATATATTGTTATTGTAATCGAGATGGGAAACTCGCAAATAGAGAATGTAAGAGAAAAGGTAGATTAGCCTAATAGTTATGCAACCTGAAAAGAAATTAGTGCAATTTTGATACCTCTCTTTAAATAATACAACTTTTATTTTCAAACAGAAATTATACTAAAGCCAAATGAAATATAATAGACCATTTATTTAACAATATACATTTTCAATTTATTTAATAGAATTAAAGATACAAATTTTAATAGATGCGTTAGGGTCAAATCGTAAAAATTTCCTTCTGGAACTTTAAAATATAAAGATTATAAAAATCTCTAATGCGGTTTTTAATTAGTATCTATATACTCTTTTAAATATTAATATTTTAACATTTTAGAAGAATTTAAATCGAGGTTGAAATCGGGTAGTGCCTGTTATCATGCAGTAAAGAGGTTGATCTCTTCAAAATTATTATCAAATTGAATCAAAATTAAAATATATAAGACAAATTTCCGGATGTATTATACAGATGTAAGGTGTGTTCTATGACCTTAGGAGTCAAGAGTAGATTTAGAGTATTTGGAAATAGGACTCTTCGCAGCATTTATTGGCCAAAGAGAGATAGATATTCATATTTGGAAAAGTGTAATGTCAAACTCATAATATCTATAAATGAAAGAAATTTAAATAGCAAAATAATTATTATGACAAATTTAATTCTGTTTTAAACTGAGTATATAGGTATATGTATATAAACAATATATAATATGTTAAAATTAATTGGAACAAAAAAATAAAAATATTAAAAAGTTTTAAAAAATACTATTCAATAAATAAAAACTGGCTGTGACGTCATGAAGAGCTGGGTGACGTCATATAATTTTAAATTGAGAAATGAAGATGATTTTCCCGAGGATAAAACCAATACAAAGTGCATGATTTGTGGAGATATGTAAAAAAAATCTCCTCATGTGACATTTGGTGTGAAAATAACCCTTCCCTTCCTATCGTCGATCGCTAATACTACCACTTCCGGTTTCCGGATTTGCACCAAAAGTTGATTAATTCATCATACTGATGTATTAAGTCAATATACCAAATTTCATCAAAATCCGTTGAGCCGTTCAAGCTGTACACATCTATACGGACACTCAGCGGACGGACGGACAAACATCATGCTAAAAATACTTTTTTCTGTTAAGAAAATGCATGATTCGTGGAGATATGTAAAAATCCCCACATGTGAAATTTGGTGTGAAAATAATACCTCCCTTACTATCGTCGGTCGGTAAAAATTTATATAATAGTTCAACCCCTCTTATATATACTATGTATTTTTATGTATAAATTCTTTATATTATAAATTATATTTTTTCCTATTAATATAATTATATAATAACTAAACTGAATTATTTATCATGGTTTTTATTATAAAATAATAAGAAATAAATTCTGAAGTATAATAAAATTATTCTGGTAAATTGTTGAGTATTTTATTACTTTCTAAATTTGGTTATATTTCATGTATTAAAATAATAACAAATTCACTAGGGTATTTTGGTTTTGGTGTATGCGTGTATTAATTTATTTTTTAATTTTTTTATTATTTTTTTTTTTTATAATTTCTACAATATGATAGCAGTTTAAAGAGTATATATTTGGTTTTTGTTTAAACAAATGAATAATTAAACGCACCCATTGTGACTGTAGCAAGTTCTTTTGTCTCCTGGCACACCACAGCAGCGGGAACCCCATATTGAATAGACATGGGAATAATTGAATTCCCTCTACGGCCAATGCCTCGGTTAGACCAGCTATAGAGAGAGAGAGAGAGAGAGAAAGAGAGAAAGTAACGCTAAATTAAAATGGTGGGTGGTCGACGTTCACATAGTCGTCGCCGTAGTTCTCGTCGTCCTCGTCGTCGTCCTCATCGGTTGGACATGAATGCACTCGGGTCTTATCTTCTAATTCAATCGTGTGGAGCCAAATGAGATGGTGACCCCTGAGTCACCCTTGTAAGATTAATCCAACCGCCCTCCCCTCCCCTCTCCACCCGACTTCCCTTCCTTCAATCCCACCCTCATCTTACCAGAGAGAAATTAAAATTAACGGCTGCCAAGAACGTTTCTCATTGAATACATTAGATATATATATATATAAGAAAATTAATCTTTGATTACCAATGAAGTTGTTAATGAGTTGGAATACGACGAGATGATTTCGGGAAAACATCACGAATAACAAATAAAAACAAAAAATAAAATAAAAAGAAATTGTGGGTGGCCATATCATAATTTGTAATGATTATTTTTTTTCTTTGTCTTTCACTCCTTTTTTAGTCACCACACACACCATTTCATTATTCATATTAAAATATAGATCTTAATAATTAGTGGTTTCACAACCCTATCTTAATTATCTTTGGGGGAGAGCTCCCCATTTACACTTAATAAGAATCTTCTCTCAAGATTTGGAAATTTTTTTATTTAATTATATATTTTTTTAATCCTACTGCGTATTTAGTAATAATGAATAGTTATAAATTAGGTTAAATAACTTACATCATTAGAAATAGTTGATTCCAAAATGAATTACCTAAAACAAAAAAAAAATAAAGATGATTAATAAATAATTTTAGGAAATTATCCAATTTATATTGTATATACTTATAATCATATAATCATTAACCTAAAATTTGTTATATCCTAATTTTTTCATTATTATATTTAATTATTATTATTTGTAATATAAGTTATTTCTCTGTATCATATAGAAATGATTCATCTTTTATATTATAAATTAATATCATTCTTAACCAAGTAAGCTTTTAACCTCTTCAGAGACAATTGAGTCTTCTTCAAGGGAACAGTCTAACAAGTGGTTCAGTTCAGATCACTTGGTTAGAAAGAAAATATTTATCATTTATCATAAACAATATTTTAGTTTAATTTAGATCCATAGGTATATTATCAATTGTATTTCTATTATGAAGATAACCCAATATCCAATTACAAAAGATAAATAGATATGATAAATATTGTTTATAATGTGTTTATTATGTTATATTATATTATATTATGATATATTTTATATATAAATTAAATTTCACTCTTGTAATGTAATATAAAATTTGGACAATAAATAATTTAGACTAAAAAGTCATATAAATCAGAATTTCATAAATTTGGTATGATAGATAGAATATAGCCTCTTCCTCTCTCATAACACTTAAATTTATATTATATATTAAAATAAAAATTGAAGATGCTTTACTTTGTAAAGAGATTTTATAATATTCCACTAAAAATGTATTATAAATAATATTATAATATAAATTTGTTTAATTAATTTTAGTAGATAAATAAGATTTCGTTTAAATTACAAAAAATTTGATATTAAATTATTTTAACTTTATAGATTAAAAATAAACAACAAATAAATATTTAAAAAATAATAAATGAGATCACTTATTGATCAGAAGAAACTATTGATGGTGTAAATACCGAAATGCGCATAATAATTTACAAACAATTTTATATTATTGAAATTAGTATTTTTACTATCTCGCCAGAGATAGTATTGCGATCACGAAAATTTTCGATGTTGAGATTTTGATGTTTTTATACGTTTTGAAGGTTCCTGAATCATTTTCACTAAGGTTGAGAAAAATGTCTGTGTGTGTGTGTGTGTATGTGTGTATGTGTGTGTGTATGTATGTAGACAAGATTACGCAAAAACGGTTTGAGCTAGAATGATGAAATTTGGTACATGGACATTATTCAAAATTCATAGTTTTCTATCAACTTTTGAGAAATGTAGCTCAACCGGAAGAGGGTCATTACCTACAACGTTTTGATTTTTTTTCCTCTAAAGTGACCGTAAAAATAAAGATATATGTTTGGTAATTTTTCACATGATTAATAATTGTATAAAACTGCTATATATAGAATTTCAGCTTGATTGATTCGCTGAAATTACCAGAATTAATTTTTTAACACTGCAAATCTCACGCGCCAACACGTGACGTGGTGCCATCAACAAAAAGTCAAACATGCGCTGGTTTAATATTTATTATTTATTATTTATAATTTATAATTAATTAAATTTAATTTAAATATAATATATTATGTTATTTAATACAATTCAAATTGCGAGATAGTCGAGTGGAGACACTCCAGCTAATTTCTTTTTATAAACGTTTTTCTTAACTTCACTTGGCGTCTGTCTCTTTGTCTGTCTGTCTGTCTGTACGCTCTTTTGACAAATTGAAATCGATTTTTCATCGACTTTTTATTGAGATGGACTTTTGAAAATTTTTATAGATATTTCAATGGATCTCTAGAAGGTATAGAAGAAATATAATTTAATTATAATTAATTACTTTTAGTAACTAACTCCTTTTGTATTACGGATTTTGAAACATAAATATTGATTTCAGGATAGATTTTCATTTTGAACGTGTTTAAAAATATTTCTTAGCATTCAAATTAATCAGTTGAATCGCCAATGAGGAGGGGTTTCTTCCCCTCAGATGGTATAGAGAAAATATTTTTTTTTTATACATTGTATATGTTCCCGATAGAAAGGAAACAAAATAATAGAATAACCTTTTTTTAAGAAGACAATACATATATATTTATATATATATACATTTATAAAATCTCATATTAATGAAAATTATTTATTGATAAATTTAATATACTAATTATTATTCACTAATAACATTTACTTAACATAAATGCATAAAATCAATTTTGAAAGATTAATATATTTTTTTGTTTTATTCAATTTGTAAATTTTTGTATAACTTCATCTTTTCTATTTCTCTTGTTATATTAAATAATTGCACTAAAAAGAATAAAATAATATAAATATAAAGAATTTTTATAAAATAACGTTTTTCCAATGGACTAAAAAGAATAAAATAATTTTTCTATATATATATATATATATACCACACTAAAACACTTAATTAACAAGTAACACTATTTCTTCAAATGTTCTTAAGATGTTGGCAGGCAAGTCCAGTTTCTTAATTATCCTTTTTAATTTCACAGACACTATCCCCTCTGCAGAGATGTCAATTGGGAATATTATATCACTACCTCCAATTTCCAGATTTTTTTGATTTGAATAGACAGTTCCTCATATTTAACTACATTCATAGTTTCAGTTTTTTTTATATTCGCTATGTCAATCATTGAGGATTATTATATTATTATTATTATTATTATTATTATTATTACTATTATTATTATTTTGTTCTTTGGGTGCTTTCAAGAAAAGTGGGGATTATATAAGAAGAAAGCAATAAGAAACTTATATTAAGTGTAAATTCTCATTTTGTTACGCTACGTTCGTGTAACTCTTTCTCAATGTGTTTTGGCAATGTAGTTGAGACATCAACACACAATTTCACTCTCATCGTTTTTTCAATTCTTCACATATTATATATATATATATATATATATATATATAGTTAATATATTCTTAGAACCCTAAAGATACACACACTTCTGCTTACACAGATTGGGCATTCAAAAATGCAATTGAAATTTTAATATGGCCACCGACTTCTTTTCCTCTTCTTCTTTACTGAAAGAGATTTTTTTTTGACTTTCAAGTATTGGATTCACATTCAGATTTAACTCTATTTTCTCCCCTCCACACCACTTTCCTATATATTCTCTCTTTACTCTGAAACCTTGATTCAAACTGATACTTATATCTCTCTTATTGACAAAGTATTTCAATATATATAGTATAATCGATGTTGTGAATGTCAAAATTATATTCATTTTTTCTTATAAATTATATCGAATTTTCAACATTTTTATTTTCTAATATTTATTTACTTATTTTACTTATTATGCTGTCCCCTATATTAAAGTTGAAATTTTAAATAAAAATTAGCTGGAGTGTCTCCACTAGACTCTCGCAATTTAAATTGGATTAATTAACAAATATATTATATTTAAATTAAATTTAATTAATTATAAATTATAAATTAAATAATAATAAATAATATTTATTAAACCAGTGCATGTTTGGCTCTTTGTTGACGTCACGTGTTGGCGAGTGAGATTTGCAGTGTTAAAAAATTAATTCTGGTACTTTCAGCGATTCAATCAAGCTGAAATTCTATAAATTGCAGTTTTATACAATTATTAATCATGTGAAAAATTATCAAACATATATCTTTATTATTACGGTCACTTTAGAGGAAAAAAAATCAAAACGTTGTATGTAATCACCCTCTTCCGGTTGAGCTACATTTCTCAAAAGTTGATAGAAAACTATGAATTTTGAATAATGCCCATGTAGCAAATTTCATGATTCTAGCTTAAACCGTTTTTTTGAGTAATCTTCTCTACATAAACACAAACATACACACAGAGAGACAGACAGACATTTTTCTCAACCTTAGTGAAAATGATTCAGGAACCTTCAAAACGTATAAAAACATCAAAATCTCAACATCGAAAATTTTCGTGATCGCTGGTGAGATAGTAAAGATGATTGAATAATTAAAGGTTAAATTGTTTTTTTATATGTTCTCGAAGGCGACCGGATGATAGAGATTTAATTAAGTCAATCAATAAATTCAATTTTAAAAATAAATTGGTAATCATATAACATAATTGATAAATATTCTGAATATCATAGAGATTTTAAAAAATATTCGATTAATCTTTTAAATTTGTTTAATTATTACTTATACATTTTTCAATTTAAAGTTGAATTTAGTTAATAATTATAAAATTTAAAACAAAATTTATAAAATAAATTTATATAAATTTATCCATTTATACAATTTTAAGAGTTATTCTAAGTTATGTGGACTTGGTAAGTTTAGAATTCGTTATAAGTAGTTGACCACTTGTATTTATTATATTCTAATAATTCTAAAAATACAGTCAAGAATGACTTAAAAAAATTTTAATTTAAACAAATAATTGTAAACAATTTAGAGTCTATTGTATTTAAATTTATTTATTTTATTTTTTTTTTTTAAATTATAAACATTCTTATTTTTATAATTTTAAATTATTGATAAGAAAAGTAAATAAATATAATAATAATATAATATTTTTTAAGAAAATACTCTAATACTATGTACCTCATAGTATATATATTTTATATATATTTTTTTAAGTTTTAAGCCATAATTTTATTATTTCTAAAACCATCCACCTTTTCACTCCTTTCTTCTTCCTCTCACTCTCTCTCTTGAAGTTAATGGAATTATTTTTTTTGCACGTTGAAGAGAAAGTTTTCCACCCGGAATAAAATGTTAACTTCCTGAGGTAAGCCAGGTGGCGCCGTCGCTCTTAATTTCTAACTTAGAGAGAGTGAAAGAGGCAAAGGAAATATGTTCACTATATATATATAATATTATATTAAATTGATAGGTTTCATAAGTGAAAAAGTCAAAGAAAACTTTTCGAATGTGTTTTCTTTTTATTATTGGAGTTGTTTTTGCGTTTTTTTTTTAAACTTCCTAATAATGAATTCAATCAGGGATATTTTTCAAGAGATTGATTTTTGGTATATTTAGTCTTGTTTCTGGTAAATATTAAACTACTTATAGTTTACTTACAAAATAAATAAAATAAAATTTGATTTTAATTATTTAATAATATTAAATGAGTATTGTTTATACTTTGAAATGTAAGTCTTTGAATAAGATTGAAAACTATGTATTTTAAATTATTTTGAAAAATGATTAGAATATTTTGATAACTATGCAACAAGCTCACTAATGAGAGTTGATTTTTTTAACAGGTCTAGCCATTTAGAAATAATACATTGGGTATTGTAGGCAAAAACAAATCTCTGCAGAGACATATTTAAATAAGTTGACCTGTGGCCAGGCGCAGAACCGACCGACGGTTTGAAATAAATTAATTTTCAGCTACAGAAACAATTTCAAATAATTTAAATGTATCTATTAATGCAATAAAAAACAGATATGAATATAACATAAATATTTTTAATTTTATTTTATTTATATATTATTATATAAGTTGAGCTGGCTGTGACGCCATATAAATTTAAATTAAGAAAAAACTAATGAAGATGATTTTCCCGAGGATAAAACCAATACAAAGTGCATGTTTCGTGGAGATATGTAAAAAATCCTCTCATGTGAAATTTGGTGTGAAAATAACCCTTCCCTTCCTATCGTCGATCGCTAATACTACCACTTCCGGTTTCCGGATTTGCACCAAAAGTTGATCAATTCATCCCACTGATGCATTAAGTAAATATACCAAATTTCATCAAAATCCGTTGAGCCGTTCAAGCTGTACACATCTATACGGACGGACGGACGGACAGATATCATGCTAAAAATACTTTTTTCTGTTACCACTATGCATGATTCGTGGAGATATGTAAAAATCTCCATATGTGAAATTTGGTTTGAAAAAAATACGTCCCTTACTATCGTCGGTGGGTAAAAAAGCGACGATTTTCATCTGAAGTAATGTTATATTGTAGCTCCAAGGGTTAAGCTGGGAGCGATATTTAGCTGCTAAAAGTCTGGCTCTGAACTTATTCTAGTGAATTTTGAATAAAAAATATCAGATTTGTATTATCGATATCAAATTTAATCTCTAAAACTTACTTCTTTAGTGCTGCTACTGTTGGTTGTTCATAAAACAAATAATAATTTATTAATTATTATATTTTTCAATAAAGTATATATGTAAAGAGCTTCAGGTTATATTTATTCCAATATATCACATTGTATATATGTCTATATAACTATATTTATACAAAAGAGAGGAAGATTGTCCCTAGAGGTGGTGAATTTTAAATATTGATCGTGATATTGTCAGCTGCTAAATCCAATAAAATCTTTTAAACCACCTTGGCTATAGACAGAGTGAAAATAGATAGGTAGAGATATAGATAAAAGAACAAGCCGCAGGGCTTTGAAAAAAAAAATTATCACGAAAAAAAGTTAATGAGATGATGATGTTCTATTTAATTTATCATTTTAAGTTTATAACAAGGTTGATAATGAAGTTAACTGTAGGAAAGTATTATTATTCATAATAGTACTTGTAATATTATAATTAACAAGATCATATTATAATATATAAAACAACTAAAAGACTAGCTATTCTTTTTTATTCAAAGAAGTATTTTATTTATTAATATTTTATACATTTAAACATTTTTAAATAACATATTTGTACAATCCAAACAAAAGTGTACGTATACTCAAATAATATACATATATTAGAGAAAAACCTCAATATGTATTTAACACCCTTCGAATATAACGGATAAAAATCCTAACGATTGAAGAACAAAATATTCATATTAAATCTAATAAGGAATGGTTCGACTGAGATGTATTTTCAAAACCTGTTTTTTTTAAGAAATTGGAATAATTTTGATAATCAAACAAATGTATCGCAGCATGTTTTAGAAGTAATGATAGTACTCGTATTGCAAGAAGAAGATATTCCAGAAAATACAAGAAGACAGCAGCAACCTTGCAAAACTTTAAGTGTTTTAATTTAAATTCAATAATTTTTAATTTTGCTGCAACATGGAAAGTGGTAAGAGAGCAAACTTAATAAGATGGTTGGAAGTATTTGAAGATGCAGAAAATGGGCAATACATAATCCTGAAGAAAATGTTTTTCAATAAATGAAACTTCCAAATATTATTTTGTTTGTGTTCTGTGTTTTTTTACCGATATCTATATACAGTGTAATTTCAATAAAATGGATTTTAATTAATTTTAAATCTATTTTTATATAACGAATTTTGTGCTTTAGCGGACACTCCCATTAGTCCGTTATATCGAGATTTTACTGTATTTCACAATTTACTTGTAAATGTTTCTCGTACTGCTATTAGATTATTAAAAAAATTGAATTTTTTTTTTTGTAATTTTTAATTGATTTCTTACAGGTGAAGGCTAAACCCATAGATTTTAAAAACATCGGAGAGTTTGGCAGTTGGCAGCAAATGGCCAAGTGATCGGCTGGAAACATTAAACTGGACTGACCTATCCAACCCTACACATTGTATTGGATTTTATTCAATTAAGCTGAAAGCATAGAAGTAGATGGAAATAAAAATTTACTACACTGAAATGCATTCATTTTAATGAATTGAATATTGGATGCCTAACTAGTAGGCGCTATCGTGAAATTGTATTTATAATATTTTAATAAATGATATTTAAAATAAATTAATATTGTGATACAAATATTCTTGTTTTATAGTAGTTATATTTTACAAAATAAAACAGGTTTTTATTCTATTTAATATAATTATAAACATTAAGTAAATTCGATATGCGCTAGAATAGTTGAATAAAACTGAAAATAAAATTTTTTTCTTTTTCTTCATGTTAAGTTATTACCACATTTCTAAAGGGTGTTAACCGCCCTATAATTGTATTGAATAAACTAGAGAGCATTCAATGAACACATTAAATTATTAAAAAAATTATCCAATTTAACAAATAATATAGGTATCTAGTATATCTATATTGAAAGTTAGGGTTGTTTTCATGTATTTTAATGAAATTTGAATTATGGCGTTTCAGCGCCCATTTTGGGACAACCCAGAAATAACTTTTTCTAATTAAAAATTCTTCGTAAACATATAATTATATATGAATATATTTTTACTATTTTAGTAAGAAAATGATTGATTTTTTTTTTTTTTTTTATTATTTTGACTCTGATATATTTTATGTAAAATAAATAATAAATCTATATATAATGAACAATTCAAATTAAAATAATAAACATTGAATTAAAAAATAAATGATATGAAATAATTTTAAGGTAAATAAGAAACATATTTTTGTTGAAAAAAAAAATCCCAATTTTATGTGAATATCGAAACTTTTAGAACTATACTGGCATATAATAATTTTATATAATATTTATAATAAATTAAAAGCTTGGGATTACAAGTTTTTCAAACAATTTATTTTCTACCGATGTAGTGGATGATTCTTTGTTTAAGAATATTGTCAAGACAAACATCAAAATTTTCATTGTCTGTTTTTATAGCTACAAAAAAGTGTGTGGATAAATTTGAAACAGTCTATTGTTCTTCGAACAATTGTTATTAAGATTAAAACTTTTCTTAGATGACTAGATGGTATTATTTATTTATTTTGAATTTTGCAATTAATTTTAAATGTAAATTAAAATATTGTTGTCTTTCTAAACATGTGTTGAAATGAAACAATTCATCTAGGGTTATTTATAATACCAATTTAAACAATTTGATTAATTATTTTTTGAGAAATATTATTAATAAGTAAGAATAATTTTATAATAAAATAAATTATATTAATATTTATGTTTTTATTTTTTATATATCAATTATATAATAACATATGTATATAATATATATTAGGTACTTATAATAAAATTAAGAAAGGATATGTTTTTCAATTTATAGTGTAATAATATTAGTTAAAGTTAGTTAGATGGTATTTTTATCACCTTATACATATAATAATAATATTGAAAATAAGATTATGATGATCATAAATAAATTGACCTGTGGCCAGGTCCGAACCGACCGACGGTTTGAAGTAAATTAATTTCCAGCTACAGAAACAATTTCAAATAATTTTAATATATCTATTAATGTAATAAAAAACAGATATGGATACATAAATAATAAATATAAACATTTTTAATTTTATTTTATTTATAATATATATGCAAGACCAGGCTGTGACGTCATGAATGGCTGGATTACGTCATATAATTTTAAATCAAGAAAAAACTAATAAATATGATTTTTCTCCAGGATAAAACCAATACAAAGTGCATGATTCGTGGTGATATATAAAAAAATCTCCTCATGTGAAATTTGGTGTGAAAATAACCCTTCCCTTCCTATCGTCGATCGCTAATACTACCACTTCCGGTTTCCGGATTTGCACCAAAAGTTGATCAATTCATCCCACTGATACATTAAGTAAATATACCAAATTTCATCAAAATCGGTTGAGCCGTTCAGACTGTACACATCTATATGGACGGACAGACGGACAGACGGACGGACGGACAGACATCATGCTAAAAATACTTTTTTCTGTTAAGAAAATGCATGATTCGTGGAGATATGTAAAAATCTCCACATGTGAAATTTGGTGTGAAAACAATACCTCCCTTACTATCGTCGGTCGGTAAAAATGGAGAAATGGAATGTCATAAAAAGTCAAAAATTTTAAAATGCATTTGTTTATCATATTTTTTTTCCTGTGATCTAATATTTAAACAATATTTGTAAAGAATATAGCTATTGTCGATGCATTATGCTTTAACACGTTCCCGCCGGCTCCATAATTTGTCGATTTATTTTATATGGTGGCATAAGCCACCGGTGGTACATGCGGGCGGGAACGTGTTAAATATAAATATACAAATTTAGGGGGAAATTTGCTAAAATTATATCTTAATTATCAATAATTATGGCCATAATGGTATATTTTTAAAATAAAGTTAAATGTTGAAAGTAGATTTTAATTTTTAATTAAATATCATAATAAACATATAGTAAGATTAAAGTATCCTATGATATCAATCAGGTACCACAATCGTAACTTTTCTTAAAATTCGTAAATTAAGGTTGGAAATGATAAAATAAATGCAATTAATAATTGTACATCATTCATCCTTTTATTTCTGATTAAATATGTCATGATAGCCTAATTATATTTCTATATATATTATTTAATGTATACCGTAAACATAAATATTAATCATAAATATTGTACATAATATTTCTTTCATATTTTTTCACTTTATTTGTGTAGAGAATACTAGCTACTTAATGTAATCACTACAGGATTATAACTTTTGATATATATGTATAACCGGATTACATTAGGCAAAAGTTAAAAAAAACATATATGATTGAATTTTTAAAGCCAATTTATTAATATATGTGTCGAGCAGATGTT
Source organism: Labia minor (assembly GCA_963082975.1). Classification (NCBI taxonomy): domain Eukaryota; kingdom Metazoa; phylum Arthropoda; class Insecta; order Dermaptera; family Spongiphoridae; genus Labia; species Labia minor. The sequence continues at coordinate 64,013,417 of OY720349.1, read as the reverse complement.
TATATAAATTTCGCTTTAACTCACAATCCCTAATAATTTGTATGATAAAATTACATAAAATTACAATTTTTATTAAAACATTTTCATTCGAAAAAGTGCTAAGCTTGTAATTTTTTCATACCAGGTTAATTCTTATTTAACATAATTGATAATAATATTTATTTCGAATTATAACTGAATTCATTTTAATTAATTTGATGTCTATTTTGATAAGAAATTACCAATTTTTAATATTATCATTGCTTGTTAAAGATCATTTACCGATTATATTTAATAAGTACTTCATTTAAAATTAATTACTGGTCAATTATTATCAACAATTATATTCTAATATATGTAGTATGTGTAAAGAAAAGTATCACAACCTTATTTACCGTATTTCTTTACTTTTTAGGTTTCAAATAATTCTTTAAGTCTGACTTTGTTAAGAAGTTTGTGTTTGTAATCGTGTATGTGGGTAGTTTAAAGTCCATTAAAGTGCTTTCAGTCCAATTGAATTCAAATTTTGTAGTTTATTAATTTATAACAAATTCTCAAACAGTATTATGCTTTGGGATAAATTCGAATTTCGATTATTTGCCAATTTATTTTTTTCAATTAACAATTTTTAAAAATTAATACCTAAGTATAAGAAATTTATCCAAATAAACTTTAATTTTTAAATTAATTTTTAAACTATAAAATTAGCTGATATAGCATTAATCAAGATGAATAGGAGTACTGGGATATTTAAGATTGGTTTATAGAATTTTAAATCATTTCACAATTTAATATAATAAATATTTTTAAATAAATATTATTTTAATTATACTTATTATTCTGTTACTTTTAAAATAAAATATTACTCCTAATTAACCCCTGAGATTCTATGAAAAATCAACTAAATATAAAACAATTGTGAATATGTGTAAATGTGTAAATAAATATTATAATTTAATTTATAAAACAAACAAAAAAATAAAACCTTTTTGTGGGAATAAATTATTTAAACTTCGCCAATGCCAATGTCAACTTCCAATCAACGTTGTTGATTGTTAATCTGTTAATCTGTTAATCTGTTAAGTATGTCAACATCCATTACTTATCCTAAGTACAAAACAACCAATACTAGACACTTCAATTTAGCGACAACTGATTTCAGGTGATGGTTAGAGAAGGGTTTTGTTCTGTTCACGCTTCATCTCATGTTCCACCTCTCGCTTATTCACTTTCTTATTTAATAGTATATTTGTCATCTACTGATTAGATAATGTCATTAAAATTTTATTATGTATATAAAATAAAATAATTAATTTAAAATAATAACTAATATACTCCATAGAATAAAGTAATTTAACCTAGATGCACTCCAGAACGATTGATTCTTTATTCTTTAAGGATGGTATAAAAATTGCAACGTTGTCTCTTATTAGAATTGCAAAGGTTTATAACCTTTAAAAGAATACTTGCGAAGCTGCATCATAAACTCATAAATTCAAATGATTTACTACATAAAAATATATGACCTTTAAATTTCGTAAAACCAATGAAATATTTTCAGTATAGAGAAATATTTATTATCTCTTATAAATCTATTTCAGAATTATTATAATAATTTGATATATTAGCAATTCATCAAATTTATTATTTAAAAATGAATAAAGGGTTGGTTCTATAAAACATTATTGATTGATTAGTATATGGTCAATGCAAAATGGAAAATGATATGTTTCAGTTATTTTATTAGTTTTTTTTTAAAATTTAATTTTTTAATTTAAATTGGCATTGGGTTCTTCTAATTTGTGTGAAATCAAAATTGTGGTGTCCATTTTAGATATCTCTCTCTCCTAAGGTCAATGTCTCATCATTGAGGCATTACACCAGGTTTTATCGTGGTGAAAAGATATTTTTTCCAATCTAAATTAGAGTTTTCAATAGAGATTTTATTATATAAACACTTCGCGACATTTTATCGCTCAATATATTCAAGGACTTGTTTTTTAACTTTCAGACATATTTCATTTCATTTTTTTTTTTTTAAATTTACTTGGTTTTTATTTTCTTATTAAATAAAGACTAACTAAACATTTTCTCACAAAGAATATTTGAATTAATTGTATTTTTGTTATTTGTTTATAAACAAGATATCTGATGAATTTATTGAGTTTAGATTTCATTTCTAATAAAAAAAAAAATATTAATTAAAATTTCTAAAAACAATCCAAAATAAAAATAAATATTGTGTTTAACTACATAAATTCTTCTATATTAATATAAAAATCATAAATGTTTGTATATTTTTAAGTTGCCTCTTTTTGTTATATTTTCTTGATAACTATTTTATAACTCGATTATTTTATAATTATAAATAATTAAAATTAACTAATACAATTGTTGCAGAGTTATTTTAGATAAAGATCAAATTAAGTAAGGTGGATAATACATATAATAGGTAGAGAGGTAAGCAGTAGTAGAATATTTATGTATATATACATATCTTTATATTCATGTATAAATAAATAAATAAATAAATATATATATATATATATATATTCCATTTGAATGAGGGGGTTTCTATAAAAGCTATAATCCATCACAGCTCGGAACAAGGGACAAGTTTAGATATACAATTTGCTTGACTAGGACAATATACAGCCCGAAAACTCAAACCATGAACCCCCCCAAGACATGAAAAGATGGATATACCACTACTAGCCAAGATGGCGGGTTTTATATATCAAATGTCTCTCTTTTGGAGATGGTTTGTTTATTTGTTCTCAGTGAAATTGAGTGAAAGGGAGAGAAAGATGGAGAAATGGATATACATACAAACATACTGGAGAAGGGGAGTGAGGCTATAGAGCAACACACATATATATAAAGGAAAAAAAATAGAATAAAGAAGTGAATATAATAAATTTATTTTTTGCAAATATAGAGAAAAAATATCGAAAAATAAATAATAAAAAAAAAGGGAAAGAAATCAAATAAAATCAATATGAGTATATATATATTTTTAGAGGAGAGAAATCTGAATATTGGATTTTTTTGAATGCAAATTCGGCGATTCTAAGCTCCAGAGAATAAAATTTAGTCTTTTTTGTGATATAGATATATATTTATATAGTTATAGATAGATGGAGTTACAAAGATATTGAAGGAGAAAATACTTTGTTAAAGAAACAATTTTTGAGATGGAAGGATATTCTTTTCAAATAATAAATGTTTATTGACGAGAGTAGCTGTATTATTGATTTATAAGGTATAAATAAACAAAATTGTATCCTTCTCAATGATCATTCGATTTTATTTTTATTTTTCACTTTTTCTTCAATAGGTTTATAAAAGAAAAAATATATTTTATTTGTATAAAATAAATAAATAAATAAAATCAATTTTATGACTAACGGATTGTTTATATAAGTTTATAACGAGATATGTGACTCCAATTGGTGAGAAAGGCAAGTAAGTAGATTGTTACAAGGAAACCATTTGGGAAACCATTGGATAGAATGAGGAGGAAAAGCATACAATAAAAATGTAGAATTGGAAGAGGATAATAATTGGTTTGATGGAGTAGTTCAGGATAAGGTGTGTTGGATGAAAGAAAGTTATCATTATTATTATTAATTAAATGTCGAAATTTTTAATTTAATAAATACTATTCATTTTATATATTTTGGTATATTAAATAAACTAAAAATAAATAAATATTATAAATTTTTTCAACATGAAAAGGGTGTTTCTTTTAGAGGTATAGAACTTTAAATTGCAATAAAACAACCTGAATTTTATTTATACGAAAGATAATCTAGTGGAATTAAATTTTATATATGATTTCTGGCATATGACCGCCACGACTGGCTCGGATGTAGCCTAATCTGGACGTCCAATTTTCGATAACTTTTTCCAGCATTTGTGGCCGTATATCGGCAATAACACGGCGAATGTTGTCTTCCAAATGGTCAAGCGTTTGTGGCTTATCCGCATAGACCAATGACTTTACCCCACAGCCCCACAGAAAGTAGTCTAGCGGTGTTAAATCACAAGATCTTGGAGGCCAATTCACAGGTCCAAAACGTGAAATTAGGCGGTCACCAAACGTGTCTTTCAATAAATCGATTGTGGCACGATCTGTGTGACATGTTGCGCCGTCTTTTTGGAACCACAGCTCCTGGACATCATGGTTGTTCAATTCAGGAACTCAATTCCTGTGCTCGATGGCGAATGGACTCATTCGGGTTTTCCTCAATGCTACGCTCTACAGTAGCAATAGCTTCTTCTGTACGGCGTCTCTAGGGATGCGAGTTATCAATAAGAGTAAACCAAACTGAGAATAAATCACTTGACAGCTGTTAAATCGGTCGTCAACTTGAACAGTAATGCCAACTTAAAGTTCTATACCTCGCAAAAAACACCCTTTATATAAATAAAATTAAAAAAAATCTACTTTTATTTATTAAAATTAAAATAATATGTTTTTGATAAAAATAAAATAAAAAAATATAAAATAGTTGAATATATATATACTAAGGTCACCTTTGAAATTTCTTTGAACAACATCGGACTTTATTTGAATGTACATATACTTTGTATACATTTTTTCTTTTTCAAAAGATTTACATTAAAACATGATAGATTTCAAAGTTTAAACAAACAACTAACTGTATAGTCTCATCTGATTCATCTGTAGAGTGGGTGGGTGCTCTCAAACCATCTATATGAAGGATGATGACCAATGTTGTTGTTAATGGTATGTATGTTATGTTTCCTGCCAGTTAAAATGAAGTAAATTGTTTTTCAATACTCTAGATAGATGGAATTTTTCAGTCACTTGTTGTAATTCAAAGTTAAAAGCGTTATATGAATATAGATTTTTCCTTTGACCATTTGATTATAATCATGTCTATCAAATGAATGTAAAAAATATATAAATAGATAAATAGTCAATTGACATATTAAAGTAAAAAATTCATTCTTGTAATTTCATTCAATTCAAAGTCCTTTTTCCTTGAATTTAAATAGTTTACAGTAATGAACTTTATAAAAGAATAATAATAATGACAAATACTGATTATTATAATGTAAACAAATTGCGAAATATTTAAAAATAATACTTTTTTAATATTTAATTATTTAAATAAATTTTATAAAATCTTTTACGTATTCGTATTTTTTCATAAGCATTTTAAATTTTATGCAAAGTAACACAGATTTTGAGGGATATTTTTGAACATTAGTAATAATAAAAAAAAATATTCTCTTAGTTATTATTATATTATTATTATTAGTTAAGACTAAGTAATTGATTCTTATCATAATATACATATATCGCTATTCATATGCATTCATATTACAGAAATCTCACTATCAGATATATAGAGCTATTCTTCCCGGGGCACAGCTTGGAAGGAAATATAATGATTTCTAAAGGGTATCAAATTTTAATAATAAAAAAAATAGAAAATATGTTTTAATATATATTAAATAATAATATAATCTTTTGACTATCCGACTAGTAGTCAAACCAAGGGAATGCAATAGTAAATTTTTCTACTCATCAAAAATAAATAATTGATTTAAAAAAGTTTTGCATCAAATTAAAAGTTATAAAATTAACATTGGAATAAAAAAATATTCGTAAAATCTTATTTAAATTAATAGATATTGTCTATTTTAAACTTAGATAATTTTTATTTGATTTTTTTAAGTTACAATATATTTATAATATTATAATAGCCTATACTAATTTAATATTTAGATAATTAGTTTTTAAAAATTGTAATTTTTAATGATTTATATAATTTAAGAATTTCATCATAATACGTATAACAAATAAAGATGAGACAATGTCAAGGTGAAAAAAAAACCTGACCATAAAATGAAACTCATTAAAAAAAGCTTTTTGGATCGATAATTCAATCCCTTTAATGGAATATGATAATAAAATTTAAAATAGAAAAGTGATAGTGAAATAGAAATAGGTTAGAGTGAATAAAAGTATAATCTTTATTAGAGTAATATATTGTATATATACTAATAATTAGATTATAAATTAAACAAAAGATTTCCAAGCCTTGTTTGGTTGCATTCATTCCATTAGAATTATTCCGATATACATCAAAATCAAATTTACTTAACAATTAATCAATGTATTTGCTAAGTGCGAGTGTCGTTTGGTTAGTGTAACAGAGTCACATTGATAGAGCATGAGAGAAAAGAGGAAGTAGACTGGTGGGAGGGGGGGGGGGAGAATGGGGAGACGGAGGAGGACAATCCTTCCATTTCAAATTTGTGCTTTAGCAGCCGAGACCCATTATCCGGGAATAACTACTGTCTATAGTATTAGGCAAGCCGATTACAACTCCGATCTTGGATTGCGTTTAAGCCTCTGGTCGTTGCCACCCGGGCCTATGACCCCCCCCCCCCCATGCGCTCGTTTCTAACTTCCCCTATCATCAATAGAATTCGATACGGGTCAGTATTGGTATTGGACATGCTTATCATTTCATTATAATATCCTATTTCTCTTAATTCAATCTCAATTCAAGAACAATAACTCGAGATTATGGTTACATAGTATTGAATAATTTTATTCTTATAATTGAAACGTTAAAGTTTTTTTAAAATTATATTGAATAAAATGGTTTAAAAAATAAATAGATATGCTAAATAATATAATTTAATATTAAAGAAGATGCATAACGGTCAGTCGAATTTAAGAACATAGGATCGAATCTCAGCAAGATCATAAGTTCTTATAAAATTTAAATACATTAATACTCAAAGTACATAATTGCAAATGTTGGCTAATATGAGTAAAATTCGCAAAACAAATAATAATAATAAAAAAAAAAAAAAATAATAATTAAATTAAATAATGTATTTAAAGAATTATAATAAAATAAATCTGATTACATTTTTATATATATATATTAATTTAATGGTGAGAGAGGTGCAGGAATTAAAAATAGTTACTTGTTTGGTTTAAACAAAGGGATATTCACAAATTCATTATGATAAGAAGAAATTTTAATCCTCCCCTTCAAAAAGCAATCATATTTCATTATTCAAACTCTAATTAATTTTAAAAACCTGAAAATTATATAACTGGTTAATGTGTCGATAGAAACATCTCTGTGGTATGATATATATATATAATAATAATAGAAAAAATTATTAAAATTTGTACCGCATATTACTTAGCGTTTATAAAATTTATATCTTAAATGTATGATAATGTTATTAGTACCATCAAATTAAAATATGAAATAAAAAAAAATCTAAAAAATATGATTATTTATAAAATATTTTAATAAAAAAATATTTAAGTATTTCTTTCCAATTCAAAGTTAATTAAATAACATTTTAATTTAAAATATATTTATATGTATTTATTTTTCTTATATAAATACAAATTTGATAATGTTGAAAAAGAAGATTACTTATATAATTATAATTATAATTTCTAAAAAGGTAAATGAACTTTGATAAAAATTATGTAATAAATAAGTTGACCTGTGGCCAGGTCCGAACCGACCGAAGGTTTGAAGTAAATTAATTTCCAGATACAGAAACAATTTCAACTAATTTAAATGTATCTATTAATGCAATAAAAACAGATATGGAAATAATATAAATATTTTTAATTTTATTTTATTTATAACATATAAGACCAGGCTGTGACGTCATGAATGGCTGGATGACGTCATATAATTTCAATTAAGAAAAAACTAATAAAGATGATTTTTCTCGAGGATAAAACCAATACAAAGTGCATGAGATTTGTGGAGATATATAAAAAAATCTCCTCGTGTGAAATTTGGTGTGAAAACAATACCACCCTTACTATCGTCGGTCGGTAAAAAAGGATGTATTATAAAGATAAATTATTTAAGGTTATTACAGAAGAATTCCTTAAATATAATATTAATACAAATGGAAATATTGTCATACTTATATATAATAATTATTTATTCAATAAATAGAATTATATTCACAAATAGGAATATATATATATATATATATTAAATATATTTTATTGTTTGATTATTAGATTCTCTATTCATAGCGAAGAAAATTTAAATGCGCAATTGGAAACCAACCGTATCATTTTCCTGAGAGTTCTATTAGGTTTTTCATAGAGGATATTTATTGCAAATATATATATATTGTATATATATATATATTACGAGGATAGCTTGCGATAGCGTAAATTTATGATAGAGGGAGTAGAGCATTAAATGTATAAATTAAATTCGATTCAGCATGTTTTATATCTTTGAATCTGCATCCATTTATAAAAATATGCCAAATGTAATCGTAATATATGTAGCTATCTCATTTTTGCTCTGCCCTTGTTTCTTTCTCACTCTAATTTAGTTTTTTTTTTTTTTTTTAAATTCATTAAAACTAATTTGGTAATCACACGCAATATGAAAGATACCATATATTTTAGATTTATTCATATATTTAAAGATGCGTGATAGAAAATACGTTAAATTTTCAGTTAAACAAAAATGATATAAATGTTTTATAAATTATTTTATTTTTTCTATATTTTTTTTTTTTTTTTGAATATCAATCAGAATTTCTTTTTTATAAAAAATGAAATATTATTTATTTTATTTTTTTGATGAATGATTCATTGAAATTGAATTTATATAGGTGTAATGAGAGGGAAATGAGAGATAGAGAGAGAGAATTAGATAAAAAAAAGTGGATAAAAAGTAGGAAAATATTAACTTTTTGAGCAATGTTGTACAACAATATCAGAGAATCATTTCATATTATTTATATTTGTATAGATAAAGTGATTCATATTTTATTTTAATAGAATAAAGTTTTTTTTTTAATTTAATTAAAAAATAATAATTTATTAATATCAGTTTCTAATATATAATGCAACATGATTGAAACGAAATTGAAAAAAATTGGAAAGGTTCATATGTTCGCTATGAATATGATTAATTTAACTATATTTAAATAAATATATATTATTACGCACTTATATAATATTATATAATATTTGTTGTTAGAAGTTCAATTTTTACTATTTCGCCGTAGTGCGATCACGAAAATTTCCGATGTTGAGATTTTGATGTTTTTATACGTTTTGAAGGTTCCTGAATCATTTTCACTAAGGTTGAGAAAAATGTCTGGGTATATATATATATATATGTGTGTGTATGTATGTAGACAAGATTACGCAAAAACGGTTTGAACTAGAATCATGAAATTTGGTATAAGGGCATTATTCAAAATTTGTAGTTTTCTATCAAATTTTGAGAAATGTAGCTCAACCAGAAGAGGGTCATTAACTACCAAGTTTCAATTTTTTTCCTTTAAACTGACCGTAAAAATAAAGGTATATGTTTGATAGTTTTTCACATGACTAAAAATTGTATAAAACTGCTATATATAGAATTTCAACTTGTTTGAATAGCTGAAAGTACAGGAATTAATTTTTTAACACGACTGCAAATCACGCGCCAGCACGTGACGTGGGGCCATCAACAAAGAGTCAAACACGTACTGGTTAAATAAATATTAATTATTAATTTTAATTTATAATTTAATTAATTAAATTTAATTTAAATATAATATTTAATCCAATTCAAATTGTGGGATAGGCAGTGGAGAGACTCCAGATTTTTCTTATTGAATATAATTTTGAAAATATTAATTTCCCTTTTGATCATTAAAATATAACCGATTTAAATTTTCAAATAATCTAAAATTTATTGAACATTTAGTCCATTATGTTAATTATTGATCGATTCATTTAAATTTTCAATCATATCCTATATTGTCTTTATACTAGAAATCACGAAACAATGCAATTAATATTTCAGTTTCCATTGAAAACGTGAATTATATTACAGAGTGGAGATATGAAGGAATCCTCAGTCTGTGAGGTTTCAATTATAGGTCAGTATTTAAGCTGATTATAAAATCAAATTTACCTTTTGGCAAAAGGATTTAAATAGAGAGGGATTCTAACAAAGTGAGAAATTGGTTATAGAAACAGATGAACAACTAAATCTAGCAGGAAAAAATTAATTAAACATACATTTCTTTTATATCTCTCGCTCTCTCCCTCTCTCTCTCTCTCTATATATATATATAGAGAATCTGTTGTATTTATTCAGTGATTATGGAAATGCTTTTACGAATCAAATGGAAATTTAAAACCAATATCTCATGTTACAAATTATTGAACCTCCCTCGTTTATTTCCGACCCTTTCGACACACTTTTCATATATAGGTATATATATATATATATATATATATATACTAAAGATACATACATACATATAATACTTCAGATTCTCAACTTCCCTTTTCTGTTTAGATCCCTGAAATATTTCATTTCTACCCTTATTGTACTTAAAATAATATGTTATTCTATAATATAATAATGATTAGAACTTTTGTGATGAAATGTGATTATTCTTGTTCTTATAACTTGTGATTTAATGACTCTTCTTGATTGATTAGTAAAATTGGTGGTGAAATTAGGGATATGTAGAATCTACCGAAATAATATTGACAGTTATTTCTTTATAAAACTACATTTAATGTAAAAAAGGATAGCCTTAAGTAAATAATAGCTGATCTATTCAAAAAACTAAATAATATACAACAAATTACAAGAGGATATCAAAACTAGGTGGACGTTAGCTACTGCAATGTTAGTGAACGTATTTGACAGTTTCAGTGCAAGAATAACATAAGTAGGTTGTTCAAAAATGAATTTACATAAACACCCTTCTGAGATTATCAATATAACATTTTGTATAAAATTTAATTTTTTTATTTGATTTTACTTTAATGTGATTTGGTAATTTTGAATCTTTTGAATATTTTTATTTTGTTTAAAAAAAAAAAAAAAAATTTATTAAATATTTTTTAAACAAAAAATATCTAGTACTTATTTAAATTTTTATGTTTTGTCTAAAATTTGTATAGAAAAGTTGTATACCGAATTGTTCCATCCATCAAAGTAACAATTCGTGAGCGAACAATGTATCAATTATGGTTTTATTTTCATTTAATGTTCACTTTTTTTTTTTAGAATTTTATAGAAATTGTAATACTTTTATCCCATGTGTATAAAATACTTTTAATTATATAATATATATATCTACTTGTATTTAATACTAAAAAAAGATTTATTTAATTTGAATTTTTTTAAATGAAAAAGATGAAAAGAGAATTTATAATTAATTGAACCTTCTTTTTCCTATTTTCACTCATTTTCTTGTTTTATAATTTCTCCTTAATCCAATTTAATTAATAAAGATCTCTAAATCATCATTTATATATAATATTTAGTTTAATAAATAATAAATTATTTTTCGAAATATGGAAATGTAATTTTTTCCATATTACCTTTAGGTGGGTTTCTATAAAATATATGGGTTCGTAAGGGTTGTTAGAGAAATGGTAGAAATTTAACCATTTCCTCTTGTTTCTCTTTCTCTTTGTCTCTCTCTCTCTCTTTCAAGAAGTCGTTATAAAGAGTGCTAAGTGTTGTTTTAGGAGAGATGTCTTATTTTAATTAAAGTTAAGAAGTATTATTAGTTTATATTAGTCATAAATGTCTAATGTGCTCCTAGGAACATTCTTGTGTGTTTGTTTATTCATGCGTCGTCTTTTGCATATAATGCCTTTACCAAAACTAAACTATCAGCAATATATATCTACTTATTGTAGTATATACAATAGACAAACTATTATTTTAGTTTAGTGTTATTGTAATGATTTTCAATTGCTTACTAACCACTCAAACATATATATATATTTAAATGAAATATCATTTAACATCTACTATACCTTGTATATTGTATTGTATAGTATATTATTATTATTATTATTATTAAATGAAATATATAATATACTCAAAAAAAAAAATTCGAACTCGATCTAATAAAAGATAGGAAATAGAATTAAATCAATTTATTATATTAATTATATGTAAATAATATCAATTTTTGAAATAGAATATGATTTATTTTTTTGGTTATTATCACGAAATATATGTAATATAATATATAAATAATAAAATATGGAAATAATAGTAAAAAATATTATTATAAAACTTATTATATAGTATAATATTATAATAATGGTTTTTGTAATTTATATTTCAAATCAAGTAATTTGAATATTTATTAAACGAAAAAATCCATTTAACACTACAATTATTTTAATTAAAAGAATTAATGAGTTCTTAATATTATTCAATTATATTTCAAATATTCTATTACGATTTTACTATTTATTAAATGACTGTTAGATTTATCATTAATTTAATTGGTATAATATGAGCGAAGGAACATAAGAACAAGAGTTCTAACCCAAGTTAAAAAAAAATTATGATATAATAATATGATTAATATCCATAGACCTCGCTACAAAAAATATTGTGAAATGTTTTTAATATTTTATGTGATGTTGTTTAGCTGTGCCAGCGATTTCTCTTGAATTTCTGGTACACCTTGAAAACGGCGACCTTTTAAAGTGGATTTTAGTTTCGGAAATAGGAAGAAATCCGCTGGGGCCAGATCTAGGGAGTATGGAGGATGTGGAAAAACAGTTGTTCCATTTTTAGTCAAAAATTCGCGAACTAACAGAGAAGCGTGCGTGACTTGGCGCGTTCTCGTGGGGCAAAATCCATTTTTTGTTTGTCCATAGTTCAGGTCTTCTAAAGCAATGCTCACGTTTCAGAAAAAGGTTTACCGATGTAAAAACAAAATTTAATGTTACAATGTTGCTCTTCAAATTACTACATTATCACTTTTTCGCAGAGAACTAGCTGTACGAGTTCACTAAATTGGTTCTCACTGCCAACTGATCGATCGCTGTTTTGTTTCTAAAGAATGCAGAGCTAGGGTAGCACGCGCGCGCTTCTTCAAACTATAACTCGTTTCGTAGTCTTTTTTTGACCAGCCCTCGTATGTTCTCGAAAATGGTTTTAATTTTATCATTATAAACTTTTGGAATTAATTGCCGATCAGCCCTGAACACTTCTTTTAAAATTGGTATTCATCAAAAATAATTTGAACTGTATTTTTACCGACCGACGACACACCAAATTTCACATGTGGAGATTTTTACATATCTCCACGAATCATGCATTTTTTTAACAGAAAAAAGTATTTTTAGCATGATGTCTGTCCGTCCGTTCGTCCGTCTGTCCGTATAGATGTGTACAGCCTGAACAGCTGAACGGATTTTGATGAAATTTGGTATATTTACTTAATGCATCAGTGGAATGAATTGATCAACTTTTGGTGCAAATCCGGAAACCGGAAGTGGTAGTATTAGCGATCGACGATAGGGAGGGAAGGGTTATTTTCACACCAAATTTCACATGAGGAGATTTTTTTACATATCACCACGAATGTATTGGTTTTATCCTCGGGAAAAATCATCTTCATTATGTTTTTCTTAATTTAAAATAAAATAAAAGCCTCGGGTAACGCCGGCTACCTCAGCTATATATTATAAATAAAATAAAATTAATAAGTTGACCTGTGGCCAGGTCCGAACCGACCGACGGTTTGAAATAAATTAATTTCCAGCTACAGAAACAATTTCAAATAATTTTAATATATCTATTAATGTAATAAAAAACAGATATGGATATAACATAAATATTTTTAATTTTATTTTATTTATAATATATAGCTGAAGTAGCCGGCGTTACCCGAGGCTGTGACGTCATGAAGGGCTGGGTGACGTCATATAATTATATTCAAATTATTTGAAATTGTTTCTGTAGCTGGAAATTAATTTACTTCAAACCGTCGGTCGGTTCGGACCTCGCCACAGGTCAACTTATTTATAATAATAAAATTAAATATTTTCATTAGTAAATCTTAAATATTTTGTTATTATTTATTCTTTTATGATATTAAAGTATAAACTATGTAATTTCCGTCTAAGTATATTTGTTTTTGGTTATACTATATATATTGTAAAATGTTCGTATAAAGGGGAGTAGAAAAAAACATTAGGGAGTATCGAAAATTTAATCTTGAAAAGAAAAAAATTAAACAAAAGTAAATATATATATATATATATATATATATATATAAGGGGAGAGAAAGAAATCTACAGTATATAAAACCTTGCTTTGTTGTGGTTACTGGTGTTATTGTCAGTATATTTATTTATTTTTTGCTGTTATACGTAATAAGAATATCAACGAGGTAAAGAAATATGATAAGAAGACATTCTTTTTTCTTTTTTTTTTTTTTTGAAGGGGAACTAAAAGTATGGTGATAAAAAAATATTTATATTACAAAAGAAAGTAGAAATATTTTACCTCTCGCAAGGTTTTTGTTTTAAACATTAAAATGATACATAGAAGTATATTTGATAATTTATTCTAACAAGTACCCATCTATTATCGTTAAAAATATGTGGGTTAGCTAAACAATGAAAAAACATCCAACAATATATAAATTAAGACTTATATGTATAACAATCAATTATTCTTGGCTATTATCAAATAGAAATGATAATTTGTATACTTATAATATATAATAAAATTTTTATATTATGTACTAATACATTTAAAATATTTCTATAAGATGTATTATGTATGTGTATGCATGGAAATCCAAGGATTTTATTGTTATTTTAAAGCGAATCAATTAAAAATTTTGGCATATTTCAATTTCAATTTAAATAATATTAAAGAGTATAAAATAAGATAAATTAAAAGTCAATTTGTTTAAAACATAAATTTCAAAATCTTCTGAGTTGACTTAATAATGTAAAAAGAAACAAAACAAAATGAGAAACCTTTTTACTATCACGAATATTTTTGATGTCGAGATTTTGATGTTATTAAACGTTTTGAAGGCTTCTGAGACGTTTTCACGAAGGTTGAGAAAAATGTGTATGAGTGTGTGTATGTATACAAGATTACGTTACAACGGTTTGATCTAGAATTAGGAAATTTGGTACACAGGCTTTATTCAAAATTCGCAATTTTCTATCAACTTTTGAGAGATGTAGCTCATTCGGAAGTGGACCATTAGCTCCCACGATTTCATTTTTTTTCTCTCTAAACTGACCGTAAAAAAAAGTTTTATGTTTGATAGTTTTTGACTTGATTAACAACTGCTAATTTCAGCTCAATTGAATCACTGAAAGTACCGGAATTAATTTTTTAAATTTTTAAATTTTGACTTAAAAATGAAGGTAAAGGCTTGAAAATGAAATTTAATAAATGTTAATTCAATAATTGAATTGAATAACAATATTATACTGTAAATTTAATTTTTTTTAAATTAATTAATTAATTAATCCAATATATTATAAGTATACTTAATTTATAATTTATAAATAATTAAATTTAATTAAATATAATTTATGTTTTAATGAATCCAATATCCATTTCAAATTTGCGAGATAGTCGAGTGG
This sequence comes from Labia minor, assembly GCA_963082975.1. Lineage (NCBI taxonomy): Eukaryota > Metazoa > Arthropoda > Insecta > Dermaptera > Spongiphoridae > Labia > Labia minor. The sequence goes on along the minus strand of OY720349.1, from coordinate 63,997,996 downwards.
AGACACTACCGATTTTTTATTTTACATTCTCTAATAACAACAAATTTCTTATTTTTACTGGAATTCTAATTCTAATTCATTTAAATATATTTATTTATTTTCTTTTTAAGAGACTTGATTTTTTGTAATAATTAATATGGAAGGAAATTTGAAAAGTTGTTAATAGATGTCAATCACAGTAAACGAATGAGTATGAATGATCGGAAAGTTGCTCAGAAAAAAAACACATAAGAAAATATCATTCAGGATTATCTAAAACAAATATGATTCACTTATTAATTTAAAAGAATGCCCTTCATTTTTTTTAAATTTTACCTGTATGTATATTTCAGTCTAGAATGTGATACATTTTCTATCAAATTAAATATAAATAATTTAATATTAAGAGTTCTAAAAAATAGTTGTTTTTCTATTTTGAAAATAGTAAATAGGATGAATGAACGAATTTTCTTTAATTTTCTCATCAAAGCATTTACCATCTCTACGAGTATGTGTAAAAAAAAATCAGATCAGCTCACCTTCAGTCATCTCTTGTATGTTTAGTCGAAAATCCAAACACAGATTAAATAACCAGTATAAACATACAATTTACATTTTAAATAATCTTTACTATTTCAACATCTGTGAAGTTAAATGAAATGATGTTTAATTGATGATTCTAATTTCCAAATCGTTGTTTATGTCTACAAGGTCGAGAAATATTTGAGCGGCCAGTAAAGTTACCAATTGTACATTTAACTGTACCATTTAAATAATTAACTCTTAAAATTGCATTGCTCAAAATCTAATACTTAACACATAAATTATTTTACATTATTATTATTATTTACAATAGCTCACCTTCAGGAACTAATTCCTTTTGCCTTCAATTCATAACCATTATAAAGATTGAGCTTACCTGGAACAAAAGAAAAAATGCATTTAGATCAGTTGATATATATTAATGAATTTATAGATAATTATTAAATTATATGGATTAGTCAATTAAATAATATATAATATAATATATATATGTATTAAATTTGTTAATTTCATTATTTGTCATTTTATCAAAATTCCGTATGATATTGATAATTTATTTATAAAAATGAAATTTTTTTAATACTTTTATCTCATAAAAATTTAATTTAATTTTGAAACATGATTATTATTGATTATTAATTAAATATACTACTAGTTATTATAATAATAAGAAGTTAAGAAAAGATATAAATAGAGTATATTATATTTTAGGTTTAGAGATTATTCAAATCTAGAATATTGCTAAGCATGTTTAAATAAGAACATAAATGATTATAACTCTTATATTTTTGTTAAATGAATAATACTTGGATATTGGATAGTAACCAAGTGCTTTTTTTTTGGAGAATAAAATTCAAGAAGAATATAAGAAAATATAGAAATTGACTTGATTTTATTGAATTATTATCATAAATTAAATCAAAAGCAAAATTAGTTAGTGTTTTATTAACCAATAATTAAATTTGTTATAATGTTTGATATTTGAAAATAAAATATCTTGATTAAATTTTAAAAATAATGATATATCTCTTTTTTTATCTAAATGTGAGAGAGATAGAAATAAAAAGAGGATGGTCGAGAAGAGTGGAATGGAGAGAGAAAAAAAACATTGTTTTTGTGAACAGACAGCGGAGTTTTACTGTCAACTCCCGTATAGGTAGAGCGCATTGGTTTAAAAACAATGCCTGTCTTTGAACAGTCCCCTCCTATTCGATACGCAGGTGTGTGAGTGTGAATGTAGGGCATTCATTGTATGTTTCAGGGTAATGAGAAAAAAAAACGAACGTGTTGGTGTCGCGAGAAGAATATGTTCACGAGAGTCATTGTGTAAGATTGTAAATGAACCAAAAATATGAAAATCTCCCCATTCTCTATCACGAGCCCCTTACCAACACGCAACCAAATCTTCCTCTCTCTCTCTCTTCTAACCAAACTCACTCCAATTCACCAACTCACCAATTCATCTCTATTCTGTTCAATCTCACACCATTTATTAAACTTCACCCCTCTCTTACTATCTCCGAAAAAATAAATGAAAATGAACTCATCCTATTTTTGCTTTTTTCCACCATTATATTACATTCTATATGATACTATATAGACCAATGTTTTCGAATGGCAAAAAATAAAAAAAAATAAAAGATTAATTTCTAAGTTTTTTTTTTTTTTTGTTGTGAAGTTTGTAAAAAAAATCAGACAATCATAATGGATGAAACACATTTCTTTATAAATAAAATAACTAAAATATACCATGATGGATAGAAATTTAAAAATAATTGATTAAGTATTGATTAAATATTATACAATAAAATAAATAAAGCTTAAATGTTGAAAAAATAAAAATTGTAATTGTAAAATTGTAAATTACACAACAAAAAAAATTTATTTTTTTTCTGTTTAATTATAAACGTAAAAATCAAAAATTTTAATCAATTTTGATTCAATATAAACGAAATTTAAGCTGAACAATTGAATTATTTACAGACAAAAACATATTTTTCTATTAGTGTTAGAGAAAAATATTCTATTGTAATAATATTATAATTAATTATTTTTTTTTACATCACAACACTAAAATTACTAAATTAATAGAGTCTATGAATTTATTATTAATTAATTTAATATTTATCTATGAATACATCGGTTTGTATTATATCTATATATTAAATTATATATATATATATATATTATATTTTGTCTTGACCGGTGAGCAAAGCGTAACTCCCCCCCCCCTCCCCATACATTAGAATTTAACTGACAGGTAACTGGTAAATTTAGTACCATTCATCCTCCTGTCGAAGAGTGAAATTGCCTAATTGACTCGGATATAAATAAATTTGTAAGAATATTATAGCTACATATATTGTAAATCAATACATATAATAAATAATAGTTTTAATAGCATATATACAAATTATGTAGTTCTTTTGAAAATAAAATAACTGTTTGTAAAAAATAGAAAAAAAAAAATTAAAATAAATGATGTGATGATAAAAACAAAAAGCAAAAAATTGTGAAAGTAATGTTTGTCTTTAATAAAAATTATAAATTCTTTGGTTTATATTTATATATATTTGAAGGTAATATTCGAAATTCTTATTCTTTTGAATCAAATTCTCTTTGGAGACAGGCAAATGAATAGGAACGAAACTAGAAAAAGAAAAGCTATTTGGAAGACTATCGGTATGACATTTGGTAAAAGGATACTAAGCAAATGTGTGCTTTGCAATGTAATGGATGCGAAATATCCCCAGTAGACGGCGCATTAATAATAATACCACTTGGCAAAGTAAGAATGAGAGAGAAAGACGATTAGATTAATGGTTGCATTTCCAAACATGAAATCCCCTTTTCTCTTCAAAGATCCATTAAGCAAATCTTAATTCTATTATATATATATATATATATAATACAAGAAAATTAAAGATATTAAAATTCTCTACTTGCATATCAATCAGAATAGCTAAGTATTCAATGAATGTATTGATTGTTAAATAAACATGAATTTCTTATATAAGATAACGACCCCGAAAAAAAGAATGAGCGAGTTAGTCATTAAACTTTGTTTCAAAGAATAATAGAGAAATTACTTGAAGAAAACTTGAAGTGAATTTTCTGGTCTCTTGAATTTGGAAAATCAAGCTTGAATTGAGAATCCAAGAGGAAATGTGTGGATAGAGTGATGGATCGAAAACGAAGTGATGGTAGAATGGGAAAGGAGGTGGAATAAGAAGGGCGTGGTAATAAGAGAAAACATTCAAAGCATTTCTTACTATATCAATATTATATCACATAAATGTTATGTTTACAATAGGTTCATTAAAAAAAAGTCAATGAACGATGGAAGAAAGTTTGTTTGTAGAAAAAGAAAAAAAAAAAAACTATATTACTTTACCTAAAAATAAACTCCATTTAAGTATGTGTATTTCATTTGTTATTGATTCAATATTGTAATTATTAGCATAGACAAATATTTAGTATAAAATCTCTTTTTAAACTTAATTTTATTATCTTCATGAATTTTACATCATAAATATTTTGGAAATAATAAAACGAATAATTAAAAAAAGTTAATTGATTAAACAAAATTAATTTATAATATATAAATATATTTTCGAATGCGATTCTGCAGGAAAAGAGAAAGAGGGCTAAATGCCCAATGGTGATGTACTCAACTTACATAATCAAAATTGGGAAGGTATTTGAAATATAAAACCTAGAAAAAGATTAAGAACATCAGTTGTACTGATCAAACAACACTTCTGTTCCCTTTAGTGTCATATAACTTTCAAAAGTCAGGTGTTTTTTTCTTTCATTGTTTTTTAAAGAATTAGAGATCCTAGGTAGACGCAGTTTAAAACGAAATGCACTCGCAGCTGACTATTTATAATCTATTTTATTTTCACAGTGCCACATTAGATTTTAATGAAAAAATAAATAACGGACTTATAAAATGTAGATGTCAAAACTCTACCTTTAAATGATAAATGGTAATGTCTTTTTTATGTTTAAAATAGTCGATTTTTCGAACACCTGAATCATTGTATATTTTTCATTTATTTTCACAGATTTTATTATTATTTAAAATTTGTCATTATTTAACATCAAAAATATATTAGGGACATTCGTATGATGTGTTATAAGATTTGAGAATAAGATGATTTCAATTAAAATTTTGGATACAAAAGGCTAAAATATTATTTAGAAAGATCGATTAATAAATAGAAAAACATTAGGATTGATTATTTTGGAATCCAACTTTTACAATAACCTAATTAGAGAACTTGATAAAAATATTTTTAAATATATGATGATTTTGTATAACTAAAATGGGTTTATTAATTGTGCTTCTATAATTTGCCATCATTTGCTTTTTAATATGAAAAAAAGAAATTTAATTTAATAAATATAATTTTAAAAAAATTAAATTATATTGATTTAAAAATTGATTCTTTGTTAAGTATTTAAAGTTAAGAACGTCGAGTGAGATATATCTCCAGGGATTTACTCTTACTGTTAAAAAACTGACCCATAAAATGACTCCCTTGGGGTGTGGGCGTGGTCTTTTTTTTAACATGAATTACTTAAATAAAACATGTTAATCTTTTATAAACTCAGGCACAAACTGTGCCACTTCATTGATTAAATAAAGCGCAAGTTGCAATTATAGCTAAATCAACTTTATTTACTAATTGACAATTAAATAAGAAAATACTTAGTTCAAGATCAATTAGAATAAAATAAAATAAAAAAAAAATAAAATAAATAAAAATACTCAAAAATATAATACTATTAATTAATAATTAATATCATTTAAAATATTTTTTAATTTCTAGCAAATTTGGTTTTATGTGAATCAAAAATGTTTTTTTTTTCTTCTACGACCATTCTTAAGAAAATAAAAATAATACATTTTTTTCTGTATGAGACTATAAAAGGCTTCTCTTATACATTTAATAAAAGAATATAAAAGATAAATAAAAAATAATACTTATGTAAAATCGATTTTAAATAAAAGAATGTTGAATTATTTTTATCAAGTTAACAATTTTCTTGAGAGTTGGCTATGTATAAATCAGCTGCCCTAAATCCATTAGTTATTAATCAATTTTGAAGAGGTTGATACATGTATATTGAAATATTCAATATTTGTATATTCAAAAAAAAAAGAAAGAATGTGATGTGAGAGTGAAAGAATAAAGGAAAAACAAAAAATCATTTTTTTACCTAATGGTTGTAATTTAAAATGATTTTTTAGAATCAAAATTTTATATAATAATTATTAATTAGTCTGAACAAGAACTTTTGTGTGTGTGTGTGTGTGTGTGTGTGTGAAGACACACTCTTAAGACCTTCATAAGACCTGTTGCCTAAAAAGATATTATTAAAAAAAACAATACAAATTTTTTTAATCGGGTAAAGAGGTAAATTTTTAAATAGATAAAAATATATTAATAAATAAGTTAGTATGTAAATAATTTATATAAATTAATTAAAATAAGTTAGAAATCTAATTAATTAATTGGATTATAATACATTCTGAAATTAGAATCTATTATAATACATTTTTTTTAGATTCTCATTCATAGATTATTTATTTAAAATTATTTTTATTGTCAACTCACTCTTTAGATAACCAACTTAATAATTAAAAACTTTTTCAATTGTTATTTAAGTGTCAATTCTACCAACGATAAATAAAAAATAATTTGTTCTATCATATAATATAAATTAATCTTATAAAGGTTTTCATAGAGAGTTTATTTTTAGAACCATTTTTATATTATACAACTAGTTAACAATAATTATTTTTTCCAAACATTCTTCATCATATAAATATAAGTAAATGATCATCTAATCTAATCTAATTTTTATTTATTAGATAAGTAAAGCTTTTGACATTGATTTACCATATATATATATATATATATAATATACATATCTATTTATTTAAAGATATATAAATATATATTTACATATATATATTTGAGAATATATTTAAAATTAATATTCATATCAACTTCTCTTCATCCTATTTGAATTCTCTTTCCTATTTAATCAATTCTATGTTCACTCACATATCATATGCAATAAACAAAAATAAAAAAAAACATTCTCAAATCACATTGGGAATTAATTAATTAAAATAGGAATTTACCCAACACATAAGCTAACAACAAATCACATGATACAATGTGTAAAATTACAGACCATTGGGGATAAAAAATATAAAAAATATTGAAAAGAGAATAAAAAAATAAAAAAAGTAATTTATATGTATACCTATAAGTACCTAGTAAACTGACCTGTGCTCGAAAATAATTTTTTTTTTTAAGAATATTGCAGGTTTATGCCCTAAATAATAATAATGAATTGACTGGGTTAATAATTATGAATATCCTCTATACTACTTTTCTTATCTTATAATTACCTTTCTATATATTATAGACAATAAATCAATTTCTGTTTTCAAAAATTAATATTAATTCTAGCAATTCACAGTATTAAAAATATTTTATATTTAATATCTTTTGTTAATGATTTTAATTAAGAAAACTTAATTAATATGATTTATTCATAAATGAGACAATCAATAAATTCGAATAAGAGAATTTCCAAAAAAATTATGTGAAACATTTTCAAATCATATATATAGATATATAGATATAATTTTTGCTTTAATATTAAGATTAGTTATTGGTATTTAAGATTATCTGTTATTTTGTTTCAATTAATTTTAATAATTTATTTAAAATTTATTTTTATTTGGATATATTGCTGATTTGATCTTGATCTCAATTATTCTCATCTCTTGATTCAAATTAATTCGCTAGACTTGGTGTTCCAGCAGCGATCCTATTTAATATTTTCAAATAAAAAATGTTATTAGGGTGCTTGCTGGTCATATTAAGTCTTTACTCTCTTCTCTTGATATTAAATTAGTAAATATCCTAGGGAATTTGGTGGAGGACGCTTTTTAGTAACCTCATTCCAATTTTTTTTTTTAAAAAGATAAATTCATATTCATAAATTAATATAAGTTGATAATATTAAATATGAAATTTCAAGTAAATTAATTAACTATATCCAATTTGGGATTATTAATTATATATTATATATATATATATAGCTTAGAACTAAAAATATTCAATAAAATATGTTTTTCTTGTATTTGTGTATAGGTATTATAAAAATGAATATATATATATATATATATATATATATATGTACACTAGATTATTTTTTTTAATATTGAATTTAGAGTAATTTTTTTAAATATTTATGTGAATCAAGCTCAACTATAAACACACACACACATATATATATACAGTAGAACCTCGATAAGTTAAAGTTCAAGGGAAACACAAAATATTTTAAGTTATCAAGGGTCTATGTTAGGGATAGGTTAATAACATTTTTTTATAGGCTAAATCATATCGTTTCTTAAAATTCTCTAACCAGTCATTGCTGGCTTTAAAATTTTTGATTTTCAGCGAATTAGCGAACTCTTCAGCTTTTTCTTTCAATATATATCTAATCTTATTATGTTAGCTAAAATTGTTTCTATCTATATATGTAAATGGGTTCTCAGAAGCCGCTCTATCGATTTTTTTGAAATTCATAGATAGTATTTATAAAGAAAAATCGAGTTTTATTGATCACATCTCTGGGAAAAATCATCTTCATTAGTTTTTTCTTAATTTAAATAGATATGACGTCACAAATGACTTCACATCCAGTGCCTCTTATATCTTATCTCATATTATAATTAAGTACCGGGACCCCCAGCCTCGGCTCCGTAATTAAGTTTAAAAAAATGTTTCATTATTATTGGGTTTGGTTAGTAATATTAATACCTGATTCATCGAATCGCCATTCAAATAATAACATAAAAACAGAAAAGTAGGCCTGTTTATATAAAATATAAACCTGGGACACCGAGCTATAGCTCGACCCTTTAGCAAATTTATACAATTTATTTTTATATACTTTAAAAATTTTACAATTTTTTAATTATTTATTACAATTGTTAAATAGGATTTCTAAAAATGGCCCATTAAAAATTTATTTCCTAAAGTGTTTCAAATTAATTAAAATAAATTGATTTTCATTTCAATACCTGTGACACCGAACTATCGCTCGACCCTTTAACAAATTTATACAATTTATACTTTTGTTACCAAAATTTATAATTAGTATAGTTTTTAATATTATTTTAAATATAACTTTTCTAACTTCACAAATATATTATAATGTATAGTCCAGTAGTGGGTCCTAATGGAATGTGGTGCGGAGGGTGGAATGAATAGATGGATGGAAGGGGGTAATTATCTGAATTGGGATGCATTTACTATGGCAGGGCAGTGATAATAGCTGGCTGGTTTGCATACTAATAGGATTCTAAGACATGGATCGTGTTAATTATATATGCCTATAGGGGATGATAGTGAGGATTTCGAAAGGAGCGAATATGGATGATAACATGAGATAAAATAGAAATAATTTTTTTTAAGAAATTAAATTTTAATAATTTTAATGTATGATAAAATTGAATAAAAGTCAGCTGGTTATATTTAATATATGTGTTAGAATGAAGGATAAATTTCTTTCTTCTCTCATAGATTGCAAATTATTTCATTAGCTCTATTGACCCATTAATAGTCGATAAAACCATTTCCGTCCGTTCTTATTCCTGGTAGAATATCAACCATAGCCATTAGCCAATTGAATATGAATTGAATTCATCAGAAAAGGAAAAGAATATAATTTATTAATAAAATGAAAGGAAAAAATATAATATTATTTGAAATTCAGGTAGATAATGATTCTTTATCTCGTTTTCACAGTATTTAACTAATTTTAAAAATAATAGTTATATATTTGACTCATGAAATAATACAATAAAAAAAAATAAAAAAAAGTTAATATATAGTATCTCGATTAATATAGTAAATCAAATAATAACTTTTAAACTCTGTATTTTTCCTATTTTATTAATTTAAAATCATTTATTTAATTTTATAAATTGTAAATATGATTTTGTAAACTTGCTTGCGTTTCTTATAAGTTTAATTAATTCTCTTTAATATTAAAGATTATAAAAAATAAATTTTTTAAAAAATTAAAATATTATATTAAATTAAAATATTATATTATATTGGTTTGTGTTCGGTGTTTGTCAGTCATCTATTGTCTATGCATCTCCAGGTTAAAATTAGTTAGAATTATAAAATCGAGAAGGTTACGGTGGGCAGAACACGTGGCTAGAATGGGAGAAGATAGAATAGCAAAAAATATATTGGTAGGGAGACCGAGTGGGAAGCTTGTGGCTCAGAATAGGAATACTTGGAGGGGTGTGGTTGCTGTGGCCAAGAACTTTAGAGTTCCGTAGAGTCACAGAAATATATATACGAGGGTGGGATGAAAAGTTGACCAAGAAAAACGATGTTTTTAAATTTTTTTTTTGCTATATTTTTCAACATAATCTCCATCAACACTTATACATTTCTCATAACGGTGTTCTAATTAATTTAATTAATTCAATTAATTAATAAATTTGATTTAATTTAATTTAAGTCTCATCAACAGTTATGAATCGACGCAAAAATTTGTTTGGATTACGCCTACAGCGCCAAATTGTCGTTAGAAATGGTTTTTCGAAGCAATTTTCCGTCTAACGTTAGGAAATGCGGCACCCACGTTGCACATAGCTTTCCATATTCAAATGGTTTTGCAAAATATTTCGCACACGTTCAGCTGACATCGTACAGGTCTCAGCTATCTTGAATTTTGAAAAATAAAACAAAAGAAAAATTGAAAAACATTTCTTGGTCAGGTCGGAAACTTTTCATCCCACTCTCGTAGTTTGTCAGTCATTTTGTATCTTTTCAATTTTCACAATATCTATAGAATTTTATAAATTATACTATTATTAGTGAACATGTTATTGATAATATAATAATATTAGTCATTATTTATGATGGGTATAATTTAAAAGTAGGTAATAAGAAAAACGTAAATTTAGCTTAATAATTATTTTTAATATTTAATATTTTTATTTAAATGTATTTTACGGTTTTGACATACTTTCTAAAGATTTAAATTCATTTTTTTTTTATAATTTTTGACTTTAAGGAAAATAAATTAAATTTATAAAAGCACAAGTATCTAAACAAGTTTACATAATTATATTTAAAAGTAAAATAATTTAATATAGAATTCTTAACTTTACTACTTATGTAGCCAATTGTTAAAGAGATGGGAAAAACAAAGCATATTAAAAGCCTTGAATAGAATTTAACATCATAAAAACAAATTGAATCAGACCGGAACCTGCGATACTTATTTTTCAAAGTTTATAAAATATATTTTCTATAATTATTATTAAATAAAAGAAAAAGGGTAGCCAAAGAGGGAAAGAAATTATATATGTATATATTATATTATACATAAAAAGAATCTCATTATGGTTTGTTATTCTCTTTTTTAAGCAATAAAGGGAGTAAATGCAAATAATGTCGCTATTAGAATATATTTATATATAAACACAATTTGAATTAAATGGTCTAGAACAAAATTCATTTTTTTTCTTCATGATTAATCTAATGTTAGGTCATAGAAAAAGTTTATTTCAGCCACTTTTCAACCATCTATATTCAAATTTCTAAATACATTCATGTATATATTTTAAAAAAGTGAATTATCCTTTAATAAAAAAACAATAGTTAGAAATACTTATATACCATTTTGAGTTTATTTACTTCTAAGAAAACGAAGAATGACGAGACAAAGTTTAAATAGCAGTAAACTTAAAATATTATTTAAGTTAAAATATATACTACATTAAATATTAAAAATAGTATGTAATTTTTTCAATTATCTCTCCCATCTATTCACTTCCTCTTTTATAAGAATTATAAATGGAACATCATCGTCATCCACTTTTATTATGAAGATAATAATAGTTTTAAAAATTTTAGTTTGTAAATTCCTGATTGTGAAAATTTAGATGAAACTGATTTTTACTATCTCGTAAGAGATAGTATTGCGATCACGAAAATTTTAGATGTTGAGATTTTGATGTTTATATACGTTTTAAAGGTTCCTGAATCATTTTCACTAAGGTTGAGAAAAATGTCTGTGTGTGTGTGTGTATGTAACCAAGATTACGCAAAAACGGTTTGAGCTAGAATGATGAAATTTGGTACATGAGCAATATTCAAAATTCGTAGTTTTCTATCTACTTTTGAGAAATGTAACTCAACCGGAAGAGGGTCATTACTTACAACGTTTTGAATTTTTTTCCTCTAAAGTGACCGTAAAAATAAAGATATATGTTTGATAATTTTTCACATGATTAATAATTTTATAAAACTGCTATATATAGAATTAAAGCTTGATTGATTCGCTGAAATTAGCAGAATTAATTTTTTAACACTGCAAATCTCACGCGCCAACACGTGACGTGGTGCCATCAACAAAAAGGCAAACATGCGCTGGTTTAATATTTATTATTTTTTAATTTATAATTAATTAAGTTTAATTTAAATATAATATATTATGTTATTTAATCCAATTCAAATTGCGAGATAGTCGAGTGGAGACACTCCAGCTAATTTTTAATTGATTAATAACAACTTTCCCCGATAATATTTTTAGTTTAAATCCCGCACAGCATTAATTATAAATAATTTGGATTTTGATTTCATAACAAATATAAGGAAATTTCTTATATTTGATATATAAAGAGAGAAATTAAGCTAAAATACACACATAACATATACGAGATGTGTTAGAAAAGTAAGGTGACTTTTCAAATTTCACGGGCAACGTACTTTCGATTATCGATTTTTTTATTTATAGCATGTTTGGTTTGGTTTGAGAGGCATAAAGGTTATAAGTGTTTTGCATGCTCGGCGATTTTTTGCTATCGAAAGATATGGATCAAAGGATTTGCATCAAATTTTGTGTAAAAAATAAAATAGTGTTCCGAAACACTTGAAATGTTGACAGTGGCATACGGTAAAACTGTTCTGAGTAAAAAAAATGTTTACAAGTGATACAAACTCTTCCAAGATGGCCGGGAAGATGCCAGACATTTTTCTTTTAAATGAAACTGTTTATTTAAAATTATTAATAGTGTTTCATAGAAAATTTTTTAATAAACTGCATAATATTGAATAACATTTTATATAAATGTTTATATGTTTATATATACCATATGTGGGGGAATTAAAATAAGTAATATTTAATTTCTTCCTCTTAAGTTCATTCTCTATTTTTCCCGTATTGCTAGCTCAGTTTTCCCTTCTAAAAATCCCTAATCGCATCCTATTTCTATAATGAGCGCACTAGTAATTTGCCGCGAAAAGATACTCTCCATCCTGATTGGCCGCTGGAGTCGACTCCGATGACGTCATCGAGGAGGCGACGACGTAACATGCGTATAAACAACAACGCGCTGTGTCCAGAAGTTATTCACTAAATTGTGTGAGTTAGATAATGTAGTTTTCGACGATTACATACGATTAAGATTTAAGATATTCATCCTTCAAGATTTAATTATTTATATTTTCCTTTATTTTAATAAATTTCATTAAACGCATCTACATCTTTTTTACCGACCGACGATAGTAAGGGAGGTATTGTTTTCACACCAAATTTCACATGTGGAGATTTTTACATATCTCCACGAATCATGCATTTTCTTAACAGAAAAAAGTATTTTTAGCATGATGTCTGTCCGTCCGTATAGATGTGTACAGCCTGAACGGCTCAACCGATTTTGATGAAATTTGGTATATTTACTTAATGCATCAGTGGGATGAATTGATCAACTTTTGGTGCAAATCCGGAAACCGGAAGTGGTAGTATTAGCGATCGACGATAGGAAGGGAAGGGTTATTTTCACACCAAATTTAACATGAGGAGATTTTTTTATATATCACCACGAATCATGCACTTTGTATTGGTTTTATCCTGGAGAAAAATCATATTTATTAGTTTTTTCTTGATTTAAAATTATATGACGTCATCCAGCCATTCATGACGTCACAGCCTGGTCTTGCATATATATTATAAATAAAATAAAATTAAAAATGTTTATATTTATTATTTATGTATCCATATCTGTTTTTTATTACATTAATAGATATATTAAAATTATTTGAAATTGTTTCTGTAGCTGGAAATTAATTTACTTCAAACCTTCGGTCGGTTCGGACCTGGCCACAGGTCAACTTATTTTTATTAAGCGACACTACATAAAAGTAATATAAAGTATATGAAAAATCTATAAAAAAATAAAACTATTTACATACTATATAAGGAATAAACAGAATATAGTTGTTTAATTTTTAAAATAATTGTATCTATAATTCTATAATATAAAAAAAAAATGAAATTAAAATTTCATTCTCTTATAAATATTAATTTTCTTTTGGCACCTTGATTGTTACGTGCCTCGTGCCGGGATACCGCTCGCACCACCCACGCTATGGTTCTGAATAAATATATTTTACAAAAATAAATTATTTAAAATATAATAAATAAATGTTGAAAATTCGAAGAAATTCATTGGAATATATATTTATTTTAAAGAATAAAACAATTATTTATACAAAATTATAAATACTAATGATCGATTGATCAAATTATTTTATTTTGTGGCGTTCAAAATGCAAGATTGATGATTCAGTTGATTGTCTTTATATATATATATATATATATATATATATATATATATATATATATATTTATAAAAGAAGAAAATGTCTTAAATGTTGCGTTTGCTTTCATTAATGATTCATAGGTCACGTAGGTCGAATTCTTTTGCTAGAGCTTAATATCGAGAAAAGTGTTTCAATTAAAAGTGATGCGTGTCATAAAAATAACATCACGACGATTAAAATGAAGCTAAAAATGAGTGTCTGGTGACACTTGAAGGAGTTGGATGTTTAATTTTTTAAAATGCTATAAACCATATAGTGACTTATATACACCCATGAATGAATGAAATAGCAATCATTAGAAGAGGCATTTATAAAGAAATTTCAATATCGATGTTCACATAAAAGGGCTAGAAAAAAAAAATAAACAAACATATACCCCATTAATGTTATAGTATAAATATTTCAATGGAGTATTTGGAAAATTTAAATATTTTAAAAAGCATTCAATGAATTAAGGTTTTTGTATAGAAATCCCTGGAGGTGGGTCATGAAAGAGTGGAATCGGTAATGTGATGACCCTGGGACATGCCGAGGAGCGGAAAGAAATAGACCGGGATAGATGGAGGATTCTTGTTTTTGATTCCAATAGTAAAAGTAAAGTCCATCAGTAAGAATAATGGGTACTGACTGATCTATTTGAGGAATCAAATTTCATTTTTGAATAAACACATGCAGATAACTTATTTTAATAAACAATGAAATGAACAAAATGAAAGAATACTTTTTTTTAACTCTACATCGCGGATATTTTTTACTTTTTTCATTATAATATTATGAAATTAATTATAATATATTAATATTCTGGAATTATTTATTTACTAGATATTATATTTATTTATTAATAAAAAAATAAACAAATTGGCTGATTTGTATTTTTTAATTATTAAGTATTATCATGTTACAAAAAAAAAACAAATGAAATATCGAACTTTTACTTTTAATTGGCAAATTAGATTATTATACATTTTTCTTTTTTTTCCTATTTATTATTTTTATTATTATCATCATTTTTATTTTATTTTATTTTATTATATGAAAATTTATGAGATAGAGACAAATATACTAAACTTTGTTTTTTCCTGTTCTCGGTGTTTTTTTTTTCCTCTGGTCATCAATCATATTTATAATGGAATTTTTTTTAATTATCCTGAATAAGGGAAGAGAATGGCGACCAACTTATTCCCAAATGGGGGTTACTTCATCAAAAATAGAAATTACTGCTTTAGATAACTTTTTTATTTTATTTTTGAAATTGGTCAAATGTTTAATTATCATTTGACTAGCAAATTGAAGATGAAATTTTCTAATAAATTTTATACTATGTATATTTAAATAAAGAAAAATTATCTCGAATATTGTATTATTATTATTATTACTGAAATAATATAGAAAAAAAATTCTTATACAATGATTCGACTCACTTTGCAAGTATTTACAAATTATTCAACCTAAAATACATATAATGTCTTTATTATATTCATTACTATTGTTATTTTTTTTAATTTCATAATTAAATTTAATACTCTGTTTATTTCATATAAAAAAATTTAATATTCTTGATACGCTTAAAGAATATATTAAAGAAAAGAAAAAAATAATTAATTAGATAAATTTCTTTCTTCATATATTCTTATAAAATTTGTTAATATATTATTCTTCCACACACACACACAATTTATATTACGTTTAACGAATTTAACTATTTATATTCTCCTATAATAGTATTATTGAAATATAATTTGTTATTTTTTGGGAATTTATAAAAAAAAAATCTTAGATATCGGAAAACAATTAGTTCTTTTTTCAACCGAAGTGTATAATTTGTAAAATTGTTATTTTTGTATTACCTCATAGAAAATGAATAAAATAAATTTATTAATTTTATAATTTGAACATCACTATTAATAAGACATTTTAATTTAAATTTATAATTATATATTATTTAAAATATTTATTTTATTATTCTATTTACTAAACAAAATAAAATCAATGAATTATATTTTCACAAACAAATCTATATATATTTCTTCCTGAAAATATTTATTATAATCTTTAATATTAAAAATTTATTTCGTTAAAATCAATCTCTTCTTTGCTACAAATAATTTACCCTCGCACTTTTATTACTTCTACTTTCTTTAAGTTGACACTTTAGGGTGTGTTGCTTCTTTAATATTAAATGGAATTTGTTGTTTCGAAAATATTTAAATAATCTTCTTAAATCTTAGTTTTTTTTTCTTTAGACTTTGTTTATTTGTTCTCTTTCTCTCTTTTCTTGTCTTTTTCTATATAAAAAACTCTGACCTCTTTGGTTTTTGTTTTAAAAAAATAATCAATTGTTCTTTATTTTAAAAAACATATTAAATAAAAAACAGATTTTTCATTAAAATACATAAAATGCTTCTTCTTTACAATAATAATATAATATATAAATATAATATTAAAATGGATAGAATGTAAATTCGATAAAACCGAGAGATATGACGGGGTTTCTATATTTCGAAAACTAACCCTATTGGTGTTCGAAAGAGAGACATTATGGGGAGATAGTAGTCACATACGGCACCAGGTGGAGCGAGTATTCTTTAGTTATAAGCGAACCGTTGAGTAAGAAGGATTTTTTTTTGTCGGCCTTCACGAAAGTCAACAAAAGTAAAATTTTATCATTTTTATTTTATTTTATTAACGGTTCGTAATTTCTTTTCTTTTGCAATTTTTAAGTATAATGTATTCTATATTTTGCACATACTTTAAAATTAATATTAAGACTTATTAATTCACATATCATTGTTTATTATTTGAAAATCTTTATCTAAAATTATGTCGAAGGAGGGATTTGACGCACGAGGGATATGGCGCGGGTTTTATCCTTGCTTGACAGTAAAAAATTAAACCCCCAAAGCAATTTAGTAAGACGAGGAAAATATTTATAGTCCCAGTGTAAAAATATTATTTAAGTTATATAAACTTTTAATTCTTAAAACTAACTAAATATTTATACATTTTGTTGTAAATTTTTACCTAATAGTCTTAGCACCAATAATCATATCATAATACATATTAGAGTTGGAGATATGGCAAGAAGCCGAATTTAATTTAATTTCGGTTTTAACTTATATCATATCAATTTTTTTTATATCGTAAGATTTTAAATATTTTAGTTGATCTTTAAGCTCAGAAATTACCAGATTTAATAAATGAGAGGATTCGATTAGATAGATAGTAACAAAATTAGAAGATTTTGTACATCAATTACTCTTAATTAATAATAATATTATGAATCCTTAATTTTATTTACAATCCCAACTTTGTTTTAGTTAAATAAAAAATTGTATACTTAATTTTGATTTTAGGTTTGCCTTTATCTATCAAATATAAAATAATAAATAATAATTTTTATAATTAAATAGGAGTTTAAAAATCACATGATTTGTAATTAAAATATAAATTATATATATACATAGATATACATATATTTATAAAATACCATCATCAACATCAACAAATATTACCCTCATAAATCTTAACAATTTTAAATCTAATATTAAGTGAATTATTTATTAATACAAAAATATAACAAAAACAAAAAAAAAAAAGTATAAATTATTACTAGTATATGAAAATTATTTATTATGGAAAGCGGGGTATTATAAATAAACTCTGTGATTTAATGAGGAGAAAATTTAACAAAATAAAAAAAAAATCAAGATTAATGATAGCAAACATTTTACTATGGTTATTAGAGAGATTTATTTATGAAAAATACATGTATGTACCTAATCTAAAACTATTTTATAGATTTTAATAAAAATATAACAAGAAAAAATTTTTAAATTTAGGTAAGATTATATAATATTGGGCAGAAAAAAAAATATTAATTTGTAAATTAAACTTAAGAATGATCATTTAAAAAACTTTTAGGTACTTTTTTTAATCTTGTGCATTCTTCAAACGTTTTATCAAAAATCTTATCTCCTCATAATAAAATCTATCAATATATATATATATATAATAAATAATAATAATTGAATAAAAACCTAAACCGTAAAGATCATATTTTTATCTGAGCTCCTTGGCATAAGTGTGATTACTGATTTTAAATTTTTTATATTAAATGCTCTTTAAATAAAGTAGCAAAGGTGGGGGTTGCAGTTTCAATACGAGGGTGGAGTGGAAAAGTTTCCGGCCTGACCAAGAAAAACGATGTTTTAAATTTTTTTTTGCTATATTTTTCAACATAATCTCCATCAACACTGATGCATTTCTGATAATGTGTTCTAATTAATTTAATTAATTTAATTAATTGATTAATTTAATTTAATTTAATTTAAGTCTCATCAACAGTTATGAATCGACACAAAAATTCGTTTGGATTACGCCAAATTGTCGGTAGAAATTATTTTTCGAAACAGTTTTTGGTCTAACGTTAGCAAACGCATCCACGTTGCACACAGCTTCCCATATTCAAATGGTTGTGTAAAATATTTCGCACACGCTCAGCTGACATCGTACAGGTCTCAGCTCTCTTGATAGTAGAAAAATAAAGCAACAAAAAAATTTAAAAACATGGTTTTTCTTGGTCAGGTAGGAAACTTTTCACCCCACCCTCGTACTATTCTAAATAATAAATTAGTACCTTTATACTCACATAGACATTATGTTAATAATTATTAACTTTTATTTCAAATTTAAAAATTGTATTTACTTATATATCATGGTTTTAATAGGACAATTAAGAAATTAATTAATTTTTTTTAACCACGATATACAATGATAATGCTAGTTTTCCAATAAATAAATAGATAATTGAATAGTAAATTTAAAACCAGTGATATAATAAAAAATAATATTTTACATTATATTATAATTATTAAATTTGATAATTAGATAGTAAATATTCATTCTTTTTTTTTTAATTGAAAAATTCATACAGTTTTTATTTTATATTCTTCTTTTAACTTTGTGATGCAAATTCATAGGATAGTTTATATTTTGATTTGTTTTCAAAGATCGTAAATTTCGCATTTATATTACGACAACAAAAATGTTAGTTTGTTTTGTTTTAATTAAAAAGAAAAAAATTCACAAAGCTTGGACTGAGTTAGCAGAGTGTGAGATTCCGAGTATACGAAGTAAGGGATGGGGATAGCATATAGTAGGAGCAGGGGGTGGTACAGGGGCTAAATGTAATATAGTTGATGCTAACATTGTAATAGATTCAATTAATGGGGAATCAATAGGGGCAATCCAATCCAATATTTGAACAGTTAAATGGCACTTCTATGTGTGACTGTGTGCGTATGCATTTTATTTTATTTTTTATTTTTATATCCGAGTAAAACTCCCATTGGGGTTAATAATAAACTTTTTGTTATGCATAGATGGTTTTAATTTTCATAAAAAAAAAAAATAATAATAATAAAATAATATTCAATAAAAATAGATAATTTATTTTCCACTTTAATCGATTTTTATTTCGGATACATACAATCATTTATTTAGGGTAAGATTAAAAAAAAAAAAAATTGTATGGTCTCAAATTGTAATCAAACTTATAGAGATAAATTAAAAAAATGAATTATTAGTATTTATATTAAATTGAATTACGTATCACATATAATAAATATATTTAGATAAAATTTAAACTGAAGTTTAATTCAAAATAGTTTGATCAAAAGCATTGGCCAATAAAATATTTAGAAATTATAATTTGAATATACAATAAACTTGTAAAAATATTATTCTGATAACATTACCTTGCTAAAATTTAATATAATATTAATTAACCTGAAAAAACTTTATGATAAATAATAAATTGAAATTTAAGCGCATTTTAGCCTCATTAATAATAATTAATTAAAAATATATTAAAGATTCAATTTGTGAATTAGAGGAAATTTTATTATTATTATTATTATTATTATTATAACCCATTCTTCTTTTTGTTATCACATACAGTGGACTATGTTTCAATGTTATATAATATATATAATAGGTATCGAATTCAATTAATTTTATATTTACTCTTCAACTGATATTTTTTTAAATTTTGTTTTTTCGAGAATTCACTTTATCTATTATAATAATTACTAAACTTAAATTTTAAAACTCATTTAATTTAATTAATTTATATAACGTCATGAATTATAGTGTTTACAAATTTTATAGAAAATATGTAGTAAATTTATAATTAAACCTTTCTAATATATTTACTAGAACTAAATCCTAAATATAGATAATTTTGATTTTATTAGATTTCCAATTAAAAAAAGCTAAAATTTGTTTATAAAAACGTCAACCACGTGACCTGTGTTCATTAATACGTAATTAAAATTCCAATCTTTTTTTTTATTCCAAACAAAAATCTAAACCAATCCATGTAAATGTTAAATGTATATTTATTTAGCTCCTTAAAATAGAATTAAAACCAATATACACAATCAGAGTGGGTGGTAGTTGGATGAGGGGTGAACCAAGAACCATTAGAATAGGCATGAGAGGTGGCGTTAGGGGGATGGCGAACGTAGTGAGTGAGCTCCATGAATTTCCATTTGATATTTTTTTCCCTGTATATTTATTGATGTTGATATTCCATTTGAATGATCCACTCTTTTATCCAAGTCATTTAACAGATAACTAGTCTATTTGTTATTTCAAATACGAGTATGTGAAAATGGCTAGTTTTAAATAATACTTTTAAAATATAATATGAAGGTGTACGGATGTAGAAGAAAAAAAAATAAATATGACTGAGAGAGAGAGAGAGAGAGAGAAGAAACCTTAAAATAGGATGAATGTATGTATACAGAGTAGATAAATTATACAAACAAGGATCTATAGCTAGTAGATCATTTCTATTTCAATGCAAAGAGAAGAAGTTAGTGATTATTTATTTTTTTTTTCTTATGTACTTTTGTACAATTGTTAAACAAGAGTGCTTTGCTCCATCTGAGAAAGGATCCTAATTTATTTTATTATATATTGATTTGAAGTTAAAATTTTCAAATCAAAGAGATAAGACTAAATTTATTATTTAGCTTTTCAACACTCTGATCTTATATTTAGAATTTCGAGTATAAAAAAGGATATATCTACCATGATATTTTATTCATAATCCCTTTGAAATGAACCCGTTAATTTTTCATTAATGTATGTATAAAGTATAAACCTTGTTTATCCTTTTAAAAAGATAGGGTAGTTTTTTGTATTCCAAAAATAACATTATATCCTGATAGTTTTACTTTTGTTGTATATGTGTAATCAGATATTAATGATTAAAACTTGAGTATAATATCATATGATCTCAGTTCACCACAGCTAAACAAAAAAAAAAAAAAACAATTGTCATCATTAGTCACTGGTTCGTGCTGATTTGAAGCTACGATTATTATTATTATTATTAAATTAAATAGGTTAATCAGCCACTAAGTCATGAAGTAAATCTATGTCATAAAAGTTAGTTGGGGTTGATTTTTGTTTGCGGATCTTTTTAATAAAATAATTTAATATTTGTGAACAGTTTCAGTTTTTCATTAATTATGATGTACAATCTTGAAACTAAGAAAATAAAATAAAAAAAATATAAAACGACGATGATATCTTTATATCATTTTTCATGATTTCTATTAATAATCTGATAGTTAATTTGTAATAATTCGTTATAAATTACAGAGATATTTTTTTATTAAAACTCGATTATACGAGGGTTGGCTGAAAAGTTTCCGTCCTGACCAAGAAAAACGATGTTTTTCAATTTTTTTTTTTTGTTTTATTTTTCAAAATTCAAGATAGCTGAGACCTGTACGATGTCAGCTGAACGTGTGCGAAATATTTTGCAAAACCATTTGAATATGGAAAGCTATGTGCAACGTGGGTGGCGCATTTCCTAACGTTAGACCGAAAATTGCTTCGAAAAACCATTTCTAACGACAATTTGGCGCTGTAGGCGTAATCCAAACGAATTTTTGTGTCAATTCATAACTGTTGATGAGACTTAAATTAAATTAAATCAAATTTAATTAATTAATTAAATTAATTAGAACACCGTTATGAGAAATGTATCAGTGTTGATGGAGATTATGTTGAAAAATATAGCAGTATTTAGAATGTTTTGGAGAAGATTTATTTAATTTGAAAAAAATATCGCCATCAAAGAGACATAAATACCTAACAAATTTAATATAAATATAAAATTAATATATAATGTTTTTGCACGAAACTATTTTCACACAAAGGCACTTCACCAAAATATTGTTGAAATTCTAATTGTTGGCTCGACAGCATACCTTTATAAATATAAATTCATATATGAGATAAATGAAAACATAGAAATTTAATTATATGCATATTTGACATAAATGAATGAAATGACAAAATAAATAATTTTTCTCTAAAATAGACTTGATAAAAAAGATTTAGTATAGTAGCAAGTTGGGGACTAGAGAAATTAAATTCTAATAATTTATCTTTAAAGAGAGCTCTCCGTGGCCATCAGAGTCTATTCACTAATAATAATAATAATAATTAGAAATAATCCATAATAATTTAATTAAATATTTGTGGATATTTGTTTTATTAATTCTTATTTATATAATTAAATCTTATTTTTATCTATTCAAAAAAAAAAAAAAAAAATAAACGATCATTTCATTTTATTTATTTCCTAATATTTTCCAATAAAACAATAAAGTATTTCACACCTGTGGTATTTTATAATCTTTTTTATTTATATCTAAAAATCGATTATATATATAAATATATATATAATAAACGTTATTAAAAAACACAAGAGCGGTTTGAGGTTTAATATTAGATAAAAAACAGAGAGAAAAAGTAAAAGAAAGAGCAAAAGAAATAAAAAGAAAAATTTTCCTTCATTAAGATTTCCCTTTCATGTGCCATTTTATAATTTGTAAATACACACAAAAAGTAATATATATGTATTAGTGGTGGTCGTAAGAAATGGAAATAGAAGATGAGGTGGTGGAGAAGTTGATGAGGGAATAAAAGAAAAAGATGGTGCAATATTTCAAGTGATATTTTTATATTATTAGAGGAGTAAATTAAAAGTTTAATTGGACTATTTAATTTGTGAAAATGAATTAAAGACAAAATAAATAAATAAATAAATATTAATAAGACAAAACTAACTATAAAATAATATTTAGATATACGTAGATAGTAATTATCGATTTAATTAAAAATATTAAAAAAAATAATAACTATATTTTATATATTGATTTATTGGTATGATTCATATTTTAAATATAATAATATAGTTAAATCATTAAAGTAAGTCAATACAATTTACTAATTACTAACTCAAGAGCATAAAATTAGCTTTCGTTTCTTTATTTATTTATCTTTTATTCTTTTTTTTATAAAAAAAAATATATATTTTTTTATTTGAGAGATTCAGAGTAAAAATTATTTATTCAAGTTATAAGGAAAATTTTATTATTTAACACATTTACTTTAAATAATTTTCATTATTAATTAATTTTTAATTAATTTGTAATTTGTAAAAAAATAGAGGTACATTGAAAGAGATTTTAGAATAAAAATTATAATAAAAATTACTAAAAAAAAAATAGAGTATCAAAAAAATAATACAATTAATATTAATCGATAATTAAATATTTTATATATCTAACATTTATTTAATCTATTTATAAAGGCGTAATATAATTTATTTATTTATTTAATTTTTAATTTTTGTACATTTTTACTATCTCGCCATTTTGCGATTACGAAAATTTTCGATGTTGAGATTTTGATGTTTTTATACGTTTTGAAGGTTCCTGAATCATTTTCATTAAGGTTGAGAAAAATGTCTGTGGTGTGTATGTATGTATGTAACCAAGATTACGCAAAAACAGTTTGAGCTAGAATGATGAAATACCAAATTTCATTATTCAAAATTCATAGTTTTCTAACATTTGAGAAATGTAGCTCAACCGGAAGAGGGCAATTACCTACAACGTTTTGATTTTTTTTCCTCTAAAGTGACCGTAAAAATAAAGATATATGTTTGATAATTCTTCACATGATTAATAATTGTATAAAACTGCTATATATAGAATTTCAGTTTGATTGAATCGCTGAAAGTACCAGAATTAATTTTTTAACATTGCAAATCGCCAACAAGTGACGTGGTGCCATCAACAAAGAACCAAACATGCGCTGGTTTAATAAATATTATTTATTAATTTTAATTTATAATTAATTTAATTTAATTTAAATTAATATATGTTATTTAATCCAATTCAAATTGGGGGATAGTCGAGTGGAGACACCTGATTTTTTTAATATAATTCATTAAAATTCATAGGATATATGATAATAATAGTTATACTATAATAAATTTAATTATTATATATATTTAAATATGTCTATCTATATAAATATAATAAAAAAACAAAATAAAAGCATAGATTAATAGCTCAATATTTTTAATGATTTTCCAAAAGTAATTGAAATCTTATCAGTATCAGTATCAGTAAATTCCTGTCCTTATCTAAAATGCCATCACTTTTTTTATCCTTCTTACCTCCGCTTCTCGATTTCAAGCTCATCAGTTTTATATATAAACATCAACGAAATAACAATTGCTGGCTCTTCCCTAAATTACGGAAATTCAATACAATAGGATCATCCGTGTGGTTATCTTGCTTGTGGTTTTTCTTCTTTCATACCTTTCTCCTTTCACCATGCCAGCTAGCACACCTCTACCAGTAAATTTTTTAATACTGCCAAATACCCAGACTAATCAATTTATAATTATTATTGCATTATATATGCATTTGTTTATTTATGAAAAATATACATTTTTGTCCAAACATATATAAATATAAACTGTTTAAACCATGTGTTGAAGTTATTGTTTATAGATTATAAAAAAAATTTCCGCTCTATTTCATAGTACGTGTATGTGAGGAGATGGACAATTGAATTTATATGACTTTATTTTATAAAAGGTTTTGAATGGAGTCAACGTTTTGAATTGAATGTATTAAAACTTAGCCATCGTTTTGTTTAAGTAGTTTTATTTTAATTATATTTATATATTAATATATTAAATTTATATATTCGAATGTTGGAAATCCATTTTTTTAATAAAAGAGAGTAAATTACAAAACGTAACTATATCAAACTATAAAATATTATCTAATAAGTTGACCTGTGGCCAGGTCCGAACCGACCGACGGTTAGAAGTAAATTAATTTCCAGCTACAGAAACAATTCCAAATAATTTTAATATATCTATTAATGTAATAAAAAACAGATATGGATACATAAATAATAAATATAAACATTTTTAATTTTATTTTATTTATAATATATATGCAAGACCAGGATGTGACGTCATGAATGACTGGATGACGTCATATAATTTTAAATCAAGAAAAAACTAATAAATATGATTTTTCTCGAGGATAAAACCAATACAAAGTGCATGATTCGTGGTGATATGTAAAAAATCTCCTCATGTTAAATTTGGTGTGAAAATAACCCTTCCCTTCCTATCGTCGATCGCTAATACTACCATTTCCGGTTTCCGGATTTGCATCAAAAGTTGATCAATTCATCATACTGATGCATTAAGTAAATATACCAAATTTCATCAAAATCAGGCTGTACACATCTATACGGACGGACGGACGGACGGACAGACATCATGCTAAAAATACTTTTTTCTGTTAAGAAAATGCATGATTCGTGGAGATATGTAAAAATCTCCACATGTGAAATTTGGTGTGAAAACAATACCTCCCTTACTATCGTCGGTCGGTAAAAAAAGATATACACAAATCAAACTACAAAACCACTTCTCCAAATATCCCTTGATTCATATACATAAATTTATAATATGTTTTTTAAAAATAATTACATTATTGTTAATTACCCTTTTTTCTAAGTTTTTCTTTCATTTAATTAAAGAAAAATATATCTTGGAATCAAAGGTACTTTAGTAAAAGTTTTTTAAATTTATAAATTTTTTGTGTAAAATAAAGTTAATAATTCCTCCTTAAAATATTTATAATAAAACAAGAGATATTAAAATATTAATTGCTATTATAAATAAAATTAATAAATAAGATCTTTTATTAATCTGAAAACAAGTTATATTCTCCTATATTTTAGTTAATGTATAAATAAATTTTTTTTTTGGATAAAAGCTTTAATAGTTTTGTTGATTCCCTTAAGAATATTATAATTGAATTATTGAAATGTATGTGGACCATCATTTGTCCTAATCCGTTAATGTTTGGCACTTGAAAGGGTAGCACAATCCACGAGGGTTGATATTACCCGTAACCCCTGGAGGGCTCACATCCATTCTGCTCTATTGGGATTCCAAACAACACCTCGGGGACCGGATTCGATATTTTAATTCTCTCCATTTTCTTTTTTATTCTTTCTTTCAAGTTCATCACGATATTATGAAGAGAGAAAAAGTATCAAACTCTTATCGACACAAAATACTCAAGCAATCCACTCTTCTCTATATCACCCAAAATCAAATTAAATTGTACTCTACCAAATGAACAGAAGATAAACTTGTTTATATTTAGATCCTCATCTGTGATAATACTGAGTCATGCATGATATTGATCTTTTTTGATCATTAAAGATATTACAAATTATCATTAAAGCAATAAAATATTAATAATTGCTAATGTGTTCACTCATTTACAAACAATTATTATAGATAAAAATGTCAAAAATAAATTTTTAGGACCTTAAAACGTGAAGAAATATTTAAAATTCAGAATTTGATTTTTAACTTGATCGCTCGCATTGATTTAATCTGTTTTTTATAATTCTTTGAAAGTGAAATTAACCTATATTTATAAATCCTTTAGCCGATTAATTTTTACCGACCGACGATAGTAAGGGAGGTATTGTTTTCACACCAAATTTCACATGTGGAGATTTTTACATATCTCCACGAATCATGCATTTTCTTAACAGAAAAAAGTATTTTTAGCATGATGTCTGTCCGTCCGTCCGTCCGTATAGATGTGTACAGCCTGAACGGCTCAACGGATTTTGATGAAATTTGGTATATTTACTTAATGCATCAGTGAGATGAATTGATCAACTTTTGGTGCAAATCCGGAAACCGGAAGTGGTAGTATTAGTGTTCGACGATAGGAAGGGAAGGGTTATTTTCATACTAAATTTCACATGAGGAGATTTTTTACATATCATCACGAATCATTCACTTTGCATTGTTTTTATACTCGAAAAAAATCATCTTTATTAGTTTTTTCTTAATTAAAATTATATGACGTCATCCAGCCATTCATGACGTCACAGCCTGGTCTTACATATATATTATAAATAAAATAAAATTAAAAATATTTATGTTATATGCCTACCTGTTTTTTATTACATTAATAGATATATTAAAATTATTTGAAATTGTTTCTGTAGTTGGAAATTAATTTATTTCAAACCGTCGGTCGGTTCGGACCTGGCCGCAGGTCAACTTATTTATATTGAGAATTTATTTAGCTAGAAAATATGGGTCGATTTTGAAAGAAAAATGAAGAGGATATTGCTATTTATTTATTAAATTAAGTAAGTAAGTAATTGAGTAAGTATCACAATCGGTCTCAGAAACTTTCGCAATTTTCAATCAACTTAAAAATTATGTCTTTTCAAAATATCTCAGGTATTTCAGTAAAAAATAGTAATCACTTTTTAAAATGATTTTATTATTTTGTTCAAAAAGATTTGAAGTTTTTACTATCTTGCCAGAGATAGTATTGCAATCACGAAAATTTTGGATGTCGAGTTTTTGATGTTTTTATATGTTTTGAAGGTCCCTGAGTCATTTAAAATGTCTCTCTCTCTCTCTCTCTCTCTCTATATATATATATATATATATATATATATAAATGTGTGTGTGTGTAGACAAGATTACGCAAAAACGGTTTGAGCTAGAATAATGAAATTTGGTACACAGGCATTAATCAAAATTCGTAGTTTTCTATCAACTTTTGAGAAATGTAGTTCTTTTGAAAGAGGAACCATTATCTACCACGCGTTTTCATATTTTTTCCTCTAAACTAACCGTAAAAATAAAGATTTATTTATATGTTTGATAGTTTTTCACACGATTAAAAATTGTATAAATTCAGCCTGATTGAATCGCTGAAAGTACCGGAATTAATTTTTTAACATGTTGACTGGCAATCACGCGCCAGCAGGTGACGTGGTACCATCAACAAAGAGGCAAACCGGCGCTGGTTTGATAAATATTATTTATTAATTTTAATTTATAATTTAATTAATTCAATTTTATTTAAATATAATATATGTTAATTAATCCAATTCAAATTTGCGAGAGACAATAAAGTTTATTTATATTCTATTAATTTAAATGTAAACTTAAATTTATATAAGCACATAACTAACTGTGATTGGGAATAATTGTCCATATTTTTGATCGAATCTAATTTTAAAAATTATATTAAAATTACTTTATTATTTTAATTTATCGAAATGGACATTTTGTGTTTTTTAAAAAAATTATTTATGCAAGTTCCATTATAATCTCTTATTATAGGATATAATGAATATTTTATATTCAATCGTTGAATTCATTTCAATAAACCTCTCACTATTTATGAAACTGAAAATAAATACATCACTCAAATAAATTTAGAAATTAACCAATCCTAATTTCGTCATGTGTCATTGTTTCTTGGAATTAGTATAAAATTGGTATAAAAATTGATAAGTATCAATCCTATATAAAGACACGCTATAATATCATTTAGAATCTATTTAATAAATTCAATCCAAATAAATTTGTGCTTTGGTTTTGGTACTTTTAGACCTGAATGAATTGTTAATACGATAACAGTCTCATAATACGATAAATCAAATTGAAATAAAATTTCGAAGTCAGATCACCATTAAAAAGAACAACTTTCGTTGCATGTTTCAAATATAATTAATTAAAAATTGATTTTTATTTTTATTAACATGATATTAAATTGCATTATATGTATATCTACATATATTATATTATATATATATATATAATTAGCATATGTGTGTGTGTCATTGCTCAGACACATACCATTAGTTTTATCTTTTTATAAAAAATATCGTTCATAATTAATTTTTAAAAATCGTATATATAATATTATAAATATTTTAAACTCTCGAAATAAATACTTTGATGAAATTTTATTTAAATTAAGGTCTTATTTTTTAAAAGTATTTTGCAATTTTCTCGTAAACGACTTTTAAAAACTTTTCTTAAATTGACTTTGTCTATTACAAATGGGGTTCTTCATTAATATGTATGGCGTTATTTACGTTTATTGGAAAATGACTTCCATTCAATTATTCTTTACATTAAAAAAATATGATAACTACCTACTTTAAAGAGATAATAGATTAAAAATAAAAAATGACATAAAACTAGAGAAAATGAACGAATAAATGACGAAACGTGATACATAACTTGATGAGGAGATGAATAAATTATTATATTTATTTTTAATGGGAAGATGAAAAAATAATATTTTCTATCTGAAAATTATTGACGTGAACTTTTAACGATTAAAGCATTATAATTTATAATAAATAAAAAAATAACTGCCTTAAAATTTTTAGTTTTATGAAGGTTATTTTAGTCGCATTCATTTTAGGCGTTTTTATTAGTTCAGTATTTTACCGAATTAAGTAGGTATTTTATAATATTAATAGATCGAAAATAATTACTTTTTTAAAGAAAAAAAATTGGAGTGAAATTCAATGAATCAATTGTTCTTTTAAATTGTTAAAAAAAATTTAAATGTATAGGTTAAATTTTAAATTGAAAAAATGTTATCTCATTTTTTTAATTTATTTGTTTTTTTTTTCTTTTGTTTTTTGTTAGTTTTATTATTATACTACTTGATTTTAGAAGCTGATCAACTCCCATCAAATCTAGTTGAGCGGGGGCAATAATTACCTTTTTGATCGTAATTTTTAATAATCCATTTAATTCTTCTTTTGAAACATATTTAAAGAGTTGAAATTTAATTATAAATAAATAAAATTATATTCTAATCAGATACTTTTTGTATATTTATATATTACACTTATAGACAATATAAACAATATAAACAAAAAAAAAAGTCAAAAACCAACCTAAAATATTCTATAATGTTTCAAAATGGGTATGATAAAATTTAATGACATTTTTTGCATATCTTCCATTGTTAAAACTAGATTTATTCATTTTACTCTCATTTTATTAAAATTTTTAATTTGTTATTAAATGATAATAATGTTATTAAATTTAAATGAATTGAGATGGTCGTTTATTTTTGGGTGTCATTTCAGATTTTTTTCAAATGATTTTAAAAATGGTCGATAAAATGACAAGGGTATTAAAAAAATAATTAATGAAACATTTGAGCTCAAGTAAATTTAAAATAAACTACCAAACAATGGTATAATAAAAAAAAACCCTTAAAGAGTTGAGGATGACATGGAAACAGAAATCAACGTTGAAAAACAAAGAAATGATACATTAAATTCTCTAAAGGGTCATAGAAAAATGTTTTATTTATTTTTTAAAGACTATTGTATGTCTATATTTTTGTTACATAGGTTACAGAGAGTGTGATAAAAAAAATTATATTTGATGAGACTATATTAAAAAAGATCAATAGTAGCATTAAAATGTCAATTTTGTTGATTTAAAAGTATACTAATAATCATTAAATTGATAAAAAGAAGGATAATAATTACAATATTAACGATTCAGAGAATAATATTCTGTTTTGAGATAAAGGATGCTAATTTCAGGTATGAAGAAAATTACACAAATCAATCATTTGTTAAAAATAGTGGACTAACAACTGAAGAAGAGTATTCTAAGTCATTAATAATATTGTTTTCTTGGTTTTAAACTAGTTTTTGCAATATAAGTTTATTTTCCCCAAATTCAAATATTGGGTCAAGGAAAAAGTCTTTTCGGTTTTTTTCTACCAATGTGAATGAAATTTTTCTTTATTGATAATCAATTTTAATCAAGTACATACATTTATTTATTATCTATGACCTTTAGCGATTTGGGTTGTGTTTTGGGTTGAACCGACAATGTCTACCATGGGAGAAACTTGGAAAGCAGCAACCTCTGCTTTATTTTTCGTTTTGCAATTTAATAGTTGAATTGAGCCTTGAATTGTGTGATCAAAATCCGATTTCTTTAGATATCATTTCTGGCTGATTGTTAGCTATTTCCGGTGAAGAGAATGGTTCGCTCCTCATATTTTTGCCTAGAGACTTAGAGTAGTTGATAGAGTTCGGATCGAAAGGATATAGCCATGTTACACTATATACATTTAAATAATAAAAGATTAGCTCTTAATTTATCAATTTTATTGCATAATAAAAAAATTGTCAGTTTGTGTTTAATAAAATTTTTATTATTACAAAAATTTGACTTGATGTTTCATATAAAACATGTCAAACAAAAACTAAAAGACCCAGCTGGTTCAAATTTCGTCACGAGTCAGCTGATAGTTGTTTGCTGGCAGGAGAAGTGTTGCCATTTCATTTAAGAGACGCGAAATTCAAAAAGTCACGGACTAATTGGCCTACCCTCATAATAATAATAATAATTTATAATGTTCACAGATTATAATGTACTAATATATTTTGGTTTCATTTAGATAATTATAATTCAATTCTAATAATAGTACCTTCATATATATATTTAATTTTAAATTTTAAAAATTCAATATTAATCCTAAAATAATATTTATAGATTATTGAACTTTGTTATCAAAGATACTTATCAGCTACTTCTTCATTATGTTTTGAAGTAGTATATAATTAATAATTTTTATTTGAATTATATATGATAGTAGTCAATTTAATTGTTTAAAAGTTTGAATAAAAGTTTGGGCAAGCCACAAGACGTTTCTTATAGACCAATCACCTCCTGACATGCAATGAAGAAATGAATTCTTAAGGAATAATATATGAAGGTATATATAAATATATAAACCTAATCATTTGACCAAAAAAAAAAAAACAAAACGAAATTACAATTTTATTCTTGTCTTAATTTGATTTGTTTATCGGTTTTGAGTTATTTTCGAAATTTTTTTTTCTTATTTGAGATAAAAAAAAAACTTGTTGATTAATCTCTTTGAATTTTTCGTTATTTTTCGTTATCAGCCACTTGGAAATTACTTTGCACTTTACAGAGAGTTGGAGTGTGAGTGCCATCATTGTTTAGTAATTACGGTGCATATAACCTCTAATGTAACTTTTTCGTTAGAGTTCATGACCCTAGGTAAGTGTTTTCGCTCGCTAAAAGGAAAAATATAAAAAAGAAGGGGGGAGAAGGAGAATGCGAGAGCGGTGAGAATGACTTAGGTCGCCTGACTCACCACAAAACACTCCCGACGCATATACAATATTCGCACTCCCTTTTGTCTAAACTATCTACTATTATTTATTATCATTAAAAAGGGTGAGAATAAAAATAATGGTGGTGGAGTGGTTAATTAACATCCTAATTAATCAATAATTTAATTTTCAAACTTTTCATGATTCATATATAAATATATATTTAAATATGAATATAAACTAGGATTCAGTAAAAGGCGTAGTCTTTAGATTTAATATAAGAGAAGGATGAACAAATGGAGACAGAACAGAAATAATAATTGAAATGAACATATAATATATATATATATATATATATAACACCAATTTTTTTTAATGTTGAAATTTATAATCTATGTCCATTTTTATATTATAGGCCGCGGCTTAATAAAGCCAATCACGAATCTTTCTATCGGGCCTTGGAAATTCCAATAATTGAATATAAAAATTAATGAACTTTTTTTTGTTAATCCCGAATTCTGTTTCAAATGTTTTTTATTTAAACTAAAAGAAAAAAAATGTGAAATTATTTAAAGAATATCTTAATTATAAGTGTGTAAGTATTTATAAAATATCTATCAAAATTGTGACTATTATAATATGAGGTAAAATCTTTAGTTATTGAAATTATCAGAATTGAAATATAACCCTATCATTAAATATTAATTATTTATTTAAATTTTTATTTATTATTTATTTGTTTAATTATTGATAAAAATTGATTTTTTATTTTGAAAGTCTCCTATGGTATAGGCTTCCCACAATGATTTAAGAAAAATTATATAAAAATACGTTTTCCAAGATCTTTATTAGGTAGCGCTTCAATTTCTTTTTAAGTTTCTTTGTAAATTGAATCCCATTTAAATTAATTTAAATTTCTAATAAAATGTGGTCCAAATAACATTATATATATTGAGAAAATAAAAATAAAATAAAATAAACATAAACAGTGTACTTTATCTAGAAATATGATAAGATATATCAATAAATTATTAATAAAAAATAGAAATTTTATAAAAAAAAATTACAATGGTATTTTAATTTGAAAATAAATATCATAAAAGGAAGTATATTTTATATATTAAAATATTTTATCAAAAATTACTTTTTTTTAATTAACAATTTTTTAAAAATATTATATATATACTAGCTGCTCCGAGCGCCTTCGGCGCTCTCCACACCTAGACGGGGGCTCCGCCCCCTGTACCCCCCCCCCCGAGTGTCCCTATTCTGAGCTATAACCATCTAACTCCTACCCTGTCCCATCTCTATAGTTTTTTATATATGTTTATTTATGCAAAAAAAATTAATTGGCATAATTATTAATTTAATAAAATAAAATTTAATAATAAAATTTAATTTAATAAAATAAAATTATTTAATAAATTATTAAAATAATAAAAATTAATAAATTTGTAAAAAAAATATATAACACTTAAAAAAAATGTGCCTTTGCGAGTTTCGAACTGAGAGTGCAAAGTCATAAGATAACGCCTTAGACGGTTCACCCAAAAACCACTTTTGTTTGCAACTATCCTATAAGGGTATGTATAGAAGTCAAATTATCGTCACCAGCGCCTCTATGATCTAGCATTGTAACTAAACTAATTTTATTTAAATTCCACCTCCTGGACACACCTTAGCAATTAGCGGTTTAATAAAGGAAGTCTAACATGCCCTGAGACCTACTGAATATGCATAAAAAATTTCATAAGAATCGGTCCAGCCGTTTCGGAAGAGTATCATTTCAAAGTTTTGTGACACGAGAATTTTATATATAAGATATATTAAAATACTTTACTTTTCATATCACACATATTAATGGTTTAAAAAAATCATCTAGTGGGGAAAATATTCATGAATTAATTTATAGAGAATAATTTAATTTATAACCTTGGATTTTATATAGAAATAATTGATCAGAAATAGTGATTATAATAAAATATTCAAGAAATTTCAAATGAAAAGATTATCATCTAGTAAATAAAATAGTGATGGATTACATGTTATTATAGAAAATATATCTTCTTGGATAAATATTCAGAGAATGCATTTGAAAATTATTCTGACAATGATGTAAAAATTTAATTTTCTTAAAATATTTAAGTAAATCTTCATAAATATATATAATATGAAATATTTAACTATAATTATCTTTTACAAATTAATTTTAATCTTTACGATTGAAATGAATTACTGTATAATATATTATAAAATAAAAAATGGATTAGAATAAAAGGATTGTAAATTGGAATGAGAAATCGAGATTACGGCAATTGATTGGGTTGAGATGGCGCCACGGTACACGGCGCTACACACCCTTATCAGATTTTATATAAGAGTAGATTCCAATTTTCATTTTATCAAAAATCAATTTTTCCTATCAATCTTTAATCTTTTAAATAATTTAGAATGTAATAAAAAATAATAATAATAACTTGAGAATAAAAAAAAAGTATTTGCAAATACGATTAAAAATTAATAAAGAGGGAAGAAAAAAATATAAGATGAAGTACACATAGATATATATATAATAATTTAAAAATATAAGAAATTTACTGTGAAAGTATTATAAAAAAAATTATATAAAAAAATAATGTTTTTATAATATAATAAGCTGTTCGTCTGTCGATGTACTTAGGAAATGATTTTTCAAAGCCCTATTAAGGGGAAGGGAATAATACGATAATTTATTAAGAGACCAAAAAAACTTTCTCGAATGAAATTATATATAAATGAATTGTAAGATAATAAAAAATATTCGGATTCTCCATTTTCTATATAAAAAGATAATTTATATATTATTTCAAACCTCTTATAAAAATTAATAATTAATATTTTAATAATATTTAACTAATAAATTGGTTTTTAATAAATTTTAGTGTATATTTTATACTTAATTTGTGCAAAATTAGCATTGGTATAGATACGTAAATGGAATAAAGCAATGAAATGTTTTTCAAAATAAATATTAGGTATATTATTTTTCGCTACAGGTAGATTTTTATTGTTTTAAATTCAATTTAAATTTTGCATTTTCTCCTATTTTTATTCATTTTAAAATGATTATTTTTAATTTTAATTCTAAAATGATAATAAATAATATATTGTTATTATATTTCCTATCAATATTACAAATAAGACTAAATATTTAAAATAATTAAAAAAAAAAAAAACTTTAAAATTTTTTTTTTTTAAATCACATTATTATATAAAATAGTTCAAAATTTTATAGAATTAAAAACATTAAATGTTTTTTATTAAAATTTCAATCAAGATGATAATATCTAATAATAAATTCATATATAATGGGTATACATAATATAAGAGCTTCAACCGAAGAATTAAATTCATTTTTTTATTAATATTATTTTCTTTTAATTATTTCAGTATTTTTTTACTCTGAATTA
This sequence comes from Labia minor, assembly GCA_963082975.1. Classification (NCBI taxonomy): domain Eukaryota; kingdom Metazoa; phylum Arthropoda; class Insecta; order Dermaptera; family Spongiphoridae; genus Labia; species Labia minor. Next base: position 63,961,920 of record OY720349.1, on the reverse strand, counting down.
AGCAAATTTTCTATATAAAATAATCTAATATTGTACTTAACAGATTTTATGTTGTATTTTTTTATTTATACATTTTGTAACAATTTTTTAGCTTCTAAATCAAATTTTAATTATAAAAATGATTCAATAATTATTATTATATTTTCTTTTATATTTATTTATTTATTTGCATTATATAGAATTAAACACACAATTGAATGGTATATATGACAATATTAATTTAAATATATATTAATTATATTGCTGCGTAACTATAGCGAGGCTAAATAAAAAAATGTAATGCAATTTCAATAATTCCATGTATTAATTTATCTTTCTCAGAAAATTATTAATATTATTTATTTAATAATTAAATAATTCTTTTCGAAACTTTTTTACACAAAATGCCCTCTAGTTCTTATAATATATATTTAGATAAAGAATTTCAAATAAATTTTAAAGATAATTTCTTCGATTATATTATAATTTTTTATTCAATTTTTTTTATTATTTAGTTAATTACAATTGATAATATAATACTAAATAATTTATCATTTCTCCAAAATTTATTAAAAAAATTTTCTTAAAAAAAACTAATCTTATCATATCAACATTTATTTTTAAAAAGAAATTTTATATTAAATTTATCAAAACAAGTTTTCTAAATAAAAAATATATTTAAATATCTCTAAATATAATTATTAATTAAGAAAAAACAAGTAAAAATAACTATAAATATAGTTAAATATTTAATTAGTCATGAAGGAATAGAATAATTACTATTTAATGCGTCTTTTTGTTTAAAGATATTTTTATCTAGCTAATATACGTGCATATATTTATTTATAAACTCTATTAACAATTTTTTTAGGCTATTATTATTTAATTTATCAATTGATCAACATGAAAAATCAAAATGGCAATAATAAGAAATTTATAATGTAGCATTCATTATCTATTGTTTATAAACTTAAGTTAAAATTTTTATTTTAAAATATTATTTTTTTTATAATATATTATAAAGAATTTTGAAAACTTAGTCATTGGTATAATAAAATATCTCGAAGTCCAAAAAAGGTTTAATTAAAATTTAATTTCCAATAACTAGGCGAAAAATAGTATCTAATCTCTGAAAATAATAAATAAATATAATATATGATCGTAATTAATATTTAGATCTTGAAGTGAATATTATGGGAAGAAAATAATTTCATTATGTATTTTCCTATAATATTTTGTTTCAAAAAAAAAAAAAAAATAATAATAATAAAACAATGAACAAATAAACAAAAAAAGTATTTTTTTGAAAATATTTACCTAAACATTTAATATTTCTAAGATCAATTGTAAAGATAAATTGAAAATATTTAGAAAAAGGTCCTTTTTGTATTTATTAGGATGTTTGGTTATCAAAGATTTTCTTTCAAATTGACACGAGTTAATGAAAAATATTAAAAAAAAAAAAAATAATAATAAATAAAATAAAAAGTATAACTATAAGAATTAATATAAAAAATTAAAATAACTAACAAATGAAAGAGTGAAAAATGAATATTTTTCTAATTTCCCTATAAATGAATTTTAATAAAAATCATATATTTTTTTATTAAAAATATTTAGATTTAAATAAACTGAAAATTATTTTTTTATTAATGACTTTCGACGATACCCAATTTAATTCCAATACCAATTTTATATAATAATTTACTAATTCAAAATTTTAATTAAAAAAAAAAAAAAATTAGTAGCGGTAACGTTTACTGGTAGTTTATTAATAGAGAATCCCCTTTCTACTCCTCCTCCTCCAACTCAGTAGCTTGCTAATAAAACTTGAAAACGATCACTGTATGGATGATTGAAAAGTTTATTAATTCTTTATATATATATATAGTCATATTTTAATTAGAAATCTGTAAATATGAAGAATTTCATTGATCCTCAAATATTTTTATTAAAGAAAAAAAATTCTCATATATATTTAATTAAATTTTAGTATATACCTAAGCATTCTTTTTTTTAATAATAAAATAAATAATAACAACATATGCTAAAGATTTAGAAAAAAATGTTTAGATTAAAAAAAAGAAATCTTAATCCCATCACTATAAAATAAACAAAATGTTCGTGATTGAAATGTTTTGTATATATCTTTTATTTTTACATTTAAAATATAAAAAAAACAATCTTAGGTTGTCAAAATGTATATTACATAGGAGATGATAAAAATCCAATTTATTGAATTAAAAAAAGAAATGCTATTTTGTAGAAAAGTATAGCAATGATGGTTTAATTAATGAAAAAAATTCACTTCAATTGAGTATTATTTTGGGAACCATAAATCCTCTCTATGAAATTATAATCATAATTAGGTAATTTTATTATTATTAATAATAATAATAAATAATATAAACGATATAAGATTTAAAATTAAATTTTTAGTTTTTTTTTATAGTTTATATTATTAAGGGTAAATATAAGTATACAAGTAAATAGAAAAAAAGGTTTAAATGGACGATGAGGGTGTCATTAGTCGCCTCTCGAGTTACCATTGTTGTATTTACCTTGTATTTGAGTTGCTGAGGCGACCGCGGTGATCACCAGGAACAGCCACCAGCAGCAGGAGGACATGATTGACGGCAGGTGGGTCTCTCGGCTGTCGTTTCTCGTCAAAATTTCACCCCACTTTCCCCATTCACTGTCACTGTCACTGTCTTAGAACAAAATAGATACAGAAAAAAGAGCGAGAGAGAGATTGTCACTCCTATTAAACTCACACAATAAGTATTCGTAAAGAACGTAAATATAAATTTCAATATTCAATATTATATTCAAGAAAAAAAAAATAAATAAAAAAAATAATAATTAAAATAACACTGATTCACAAAATGGAATGTATTTGATGGTGTTTGATAATAATCAGGGCATCACCAGAGAGGTTGGCCGAGATCAGGGTGTCACCTTTTGGGGTGTGGATAATTCACGTCAACGGACCGTCTAAATAACGAACGCGAGTTTAACACACAAGAGGCATATCAATGAGATAAATGTATGTGATTGTAAGTGAAAAAGAAGTGAGCGAGGGCGAATGGAGTGAGTGAGAGAGAGTAAAGTGTGCACGAGATAGAATCGACTGAGAGAAACGAACGAAACCGCTGACGGCTGCCAGAGAACTGAGCGCTTTTGAGTGGAGAGCGCGCGGGTTGCGCACGCATCCACCCCTCCCACCATCATGACACACCCCCTACCCTCATGCAACCAATGTGACACCCTTACCACTTTCTTCACATTGACTATTAGATCCCTTAATATTAAACCCGGTCTAAGATAACAATCAAAGTTAAGGGTGGTTTAAACGGGATATCCGGTCAAAAATTTTATAGGAATTTAAAAAAGAAAATAAAATAAATACCTGGATTGTATGTCAGGACCAGCAAAACACGTTTTTCAATTATACTATTATATTTTATTTTTATAATATTATTATATATTGTAATACCTTTTCTATCTATATAATTGATTATATAAAAGTTAAAATATAAACAAATACACCAATGAAATTGACACAATTTTCAATATTTGTCATTATTCATAATTTCACAAAAATTAGATATAACAATAACAGTATTTATTTGTTGTTGTGTATTATTTATAGTATCTGGTCATTTAAAAAAAATTATTCCCTATGAACTAAGAATATTTAAAATTAAGATTATTATTTAAAATAAATAACAAAATATATATGAAACAATTACAAATAATTTAAAAGAATATTAATTAAAAAAAAAATAGTCATAAAACATACAGCCCTTAGACGTGCGTATTGCATTAGCACTGAAAGACAGGAAAGTATGGACTGTGGATATAACATAAATATTTTTAATTTTATTTTATTTATAATATTTTGTATTTAAGGAAGCGCTGTCCGCCATTTTGGGAAACTAGTATAAAAATAATATTTATAAAGTCAAAAAGAATCATCGATGTTTATTTAATTTATTAAAGCCTAAATTAATAAAAAGTTATTACTCCTGTATTAGTTGATATTTTAAAATAACAGTAAATAATAGAATAAAATAATTTGGAGTTAAAATTATAAAAAGTAATAAATAATATGTGATATTTAAAAAAAATTCAACCTTCATTTTATTATCATTATTAAATATTAATTAAATTTGTATATTAATAGGATTGTATTTGTGAAATTTGTTCAATAAGCATTAATTAAAATTATATTTTTGTTAAGCTATATTTTTTTTATAAAATGCTTCAAATTATTGATTGACAATATTTAATAAAGTCATGGGGAGAAGACGTGGGAGTTGTTTATTTAAATAAAGAAAAATTTTAAAAATTTGTTTTTATTAAGATATTTTTTTATTTTATTTGATTTTTTTTTTTTTTTTTGTATTTTTGTGTTTTCATTATTTTATTATTTTTAATTAATATTTCCATTGTATATACCTACATATTGATATATGTACGAGTTTGAATAATGGAGCACACGATATTTAGAATAATGAAAACATTATCAAATGTAAATCAAACTAAAAAAATTACAATTATTCAAATCTTTATATTACACTAGAATATATTTCATTAATATTCATATTAGCAAAGAATGTTTCTGCGATCTTATAAAAATAAACTCATACTATTAATCCATGTACGGTATCTATCTTTCATTTATTTTTATATCTATTTTTTGTATATTTCCATATATTCATATAAATTAATTTTTTTTTATGTCTACAAATAAATCTGAAAACAATTAAAAAGTGGATTGATATTTATTTTAATATGTTTTATATATGTATACAAGGATAGAATTAACTTGAAAGGTAAAAATATACACACTATATGCGTGACCCTTCATGTGCTCAACCGTGTTGATATTGGCCCTTGATCAAAATCGGTTAAGGACCATTGACCTCGATGGTTGTTATTGATGCGATTTTCACATTAACACATATGTAAGTAAGATTGTTTGACTCCTTTCCAAAATAACAAAGTGCCTCTGTACCATTGACATTTCTTCTCCTTTGAAAATTATATTAACTCACTTTATTTTTCACATTTTAATTAAAAAAAAAAACAATTATATTTGTTGGAATTCACTTGTTTTAATTCAAAAATATTGAACCGGAATATATGAGTGGCAGACCATACAATTAAAATTTATATAAAATTCAGAAGCAAAAAAAAAAAAATGAATTGATTTTAAAATAACGAGAACCAGTAGAAAAAATAATACCTCCTATTTTTATCCCTCAGCATTCATAAAATAATACATTTTTGTATTGACTAGCTAGTTTATACAGAATGAGCCGAAATATTATACAACAAAGCATTTACCATTGGGACCAATATAAACAATACAAGCTATTTGATAAAAGACACGACACATAAATAGAAATATCTAACTTATTAGAAATACACTATCCAAATACATATTTTATACATAAGTACAAATATCCTCTATTTTGATTCTCCATGTTGATGAGAAATAATTTAAAAAAAAAGTTAATTCTATTGGGAGTAGAAAAATGTTTAACTTAAGATAATTTGAAATCATTTTAAATTAAAAAGCATTTATTTCAAAAAGAGAAAATGAAAGAAATTGTTGAAAATTTTTGTTCTAATGTCAATTAGGAACAATTGTGTATTAATAATATAATAGTTATTTTATATATATATACATGATGAAGGTCAAATGAAAGCTACAACCTATCATATATAATAATAAAAAATAATATCGACAAAATGAAAGCGTGGGCGCCAAACATGCAAGGAAAAACGTAAATTCTACTTCTAATAGACATAGTTATCAATTATAGTGGAAAAGGAAAAAAAAAACAGAAAGGTTTGTGCATATACAAAGAAATGTCCTTCGTTTTCTTTTCCTTTCCCTGCATGTTTGGCGCCCACGCTTTCATTTTTTAGATATGATTAATTATAAGGAAATCGTGGTGCGTGTGGAAAAATTATTTTCTCCTTTTTAGTGCATTTAAATAAATTTTAAAAAGTTTTTTTTTATATTTTTTTTTTATTTTCTAATTTTTAGTCTTGACAGAAATTTAACCGGGTTTATGATTTCAGGTTATAGTGTGAATGTTAAAAGAATCTAATTCAGGTTGATTCTTCACCTCAAAATACTAAATCGGTGATATAAGGGACTGATTATCATTATTATTATATTTGGATTATTGATTTATATATACATGTATCTCTTCAAAAACAATATCGCCATTACTTTATTTGATATTCATTTAAATTAAAAAATAACATATCTTATTTTTTACAAAATAATTAAACATGATTTAAATTAAATTAGTTAAAATGATAACTTTTAGAATAATTTATTTAATTTAAATGAGTTACGAGGGCAGGTCAACAAGTCCGTGACTTTTTGAATGAAACCCCGGTTTTTGAATAACAAATTAAATAAGCTCTTATTAATATAATATAAACATATACTATATTTATAGATAATTACTATTTTTCAAAATAATCTCTATTATATTAAAATTACTATTTTGCAATATTATGCATTATGTAATTACTAAATTGATAACCTGGAATGAACCTGAATATTGCATTGTTATATTTTCAAGGGAATATAATATAACTCCTTGTTATGACATTTAATTTAATTTGATATGTATGATTAAATGTTTTTTTAAATTCATCATTGGTATAGGTATACGTATATTTGACTAAACATGGCTTTTAGAAAATGTCCAGAAAACGATTGTGCGCATAATTTTAGATGACCAATGTTCCCAATATACAATTAATATAATTCACATATTTAATCATCATTTGATTCATTCCCCTTTATATCAGGTCAGAGATCAAAGTTGAGGATTGAACACCTATTTAACGAATATTTGCCGATCAGTCAGATGTTATAATACTATTAAACATTCAATTCAAAATGCTTGAATTTCTAATTCTATCCTATCTTCTAATTAATTATTATAAATGTAATTATATTAGTTTATTGACCTATATTATCACTAAAACCCAGCTCTTTAATAATTTGCATGCATAAAAATATTCAATGAGTCACCAATACTGCATCTGTCATGCATGTTGATATTTGTTTTAGTAATGAGTGACTGAGAGAGAAAACATTCTATAATACGATACATCTTTTTATTTACGTTTAAAATAAATTATTATTATTATTTTTTTTAAATAATAAAGAAGAAAACATTAGATGTTAAGGATTAGAATAAAAATTGAAAATTTCATAAATTTTTCAAGAAATCGATTGAATATTAAATCTATTGAGAGAGTAAAGCAAATACTGATTTAATTTTTGAATTAATAATAAGGCAACAACAGTTCTTCAATATATTATCTATTTTATGTATTAAATATTAGACATTTATTCATGATATACTATTAGTAATATTGATAAGCTTTTGAAATTTTCATTGATTGATTGTATTTATAATAAAATCAATCAAGTCATCGAGACCAGGATATTGGGATATTAACTGATTGATTTTAATAATGAATGGTTTTGATTCTATCTAAATTCATAAGCTGATTAACTAAATGCAGTACTTTTAGGTAGGGTGAGGAAAAGAAAGTTCTCAAAAAGCTGTTGTTAATTTTATATATTAAAATTTTAAATTCCAATACTTAAATTTTTATTTTTTTTTTAATAAACTATTTATGAACGATAGTTTTTAATACATTATACATGGATATTGTGTCCATCTAAGCTAGAATATAAGTAACGTTACTTGAAGACTACTCCCTCTTGGCTAATTCCCCATTATGCCCGTATGAAATTTTGTGTCTCGTCTATCGATGTTTCTGTAGTTATAGTGATGCGTTTTCGCTATTCCCATTTGAAGTTCGTACAGTTATTCGATTTTTTTGTTGGACCTTTTAATGAAAGTGAAATGTATTATACATAAAGGTTGAAAATTTATGTATAAAATTTTTAATATAAGTCGAACAAAGTATGCAGTAGACCTATTGTCATGAATGACAAAACATTGATGAGAAAACAATCGAGATAAGCGCTTCTCTATTAAAACTACATAAAAAATTCCTTTTGATTAATAATTTTTTTTTCAATTATTATATATGAATGTTAGTCATATCTACCCTTCTTCACCTAGAAACTTAATTTGCTCATTGCTTGACAGTAATAAATACATTATACGGAAAGTTAATTGGTAAATAATTATAAAATATCTATTAATATTATAATGAAAAATTGACCATATCTATATATTTAATACGATAGTGTCCGTCTGTACGCAAAAAACTCCAGAGCCTAAACTACATGGAGTAAGGTAACCAAATTTTTCTGAGGTGAAGGGTACCTCAAATGATGAAAAATAAAAAAGAAATTAGAATCTTAAGTAACTCCTGAGCTGAGCTGCGGGTGTTCCATTTTCCAGAAATATATATAAAGGAGAGTGTTTGTATGTATGTAATTTGTTTACTATTTTGTGTTGTCATAGAAACAGATAAATATATATATAATTAGAACCTCTCTCTCCCTCTATTTAAAATTTTAAAAAATTTCTTAAGCCAGGTAAATGAATTGGACTGGAAGATGAGACATGTGATTAGAGAAATTGGGGAAAAATCAACCGAAATGTAATTAAACAAAAAAATTCAAGAATTATGCTACAGATACGACTTACATACAATTAACATACAAAATGTAGAATTTGAAAAAGTATAAATATTTAAATACTTAAGATCTCTAATCACGAAGGATAATAATATTCGAGAAGAATTTAAATCGACGTTGTAATTGAGTAACGCCTGTTATTATGCAGTAAAGGGGCTTATCTCATCAAAGAGGATCAAAATTAAAATATATAAAACAATTATTTTTCATGTTGATCGATGACTAGGGTGACCATATTTCGAAAACACCAAACCGGGACAAACGGTATACCTTTTTTTTAGAACTAAATTGAAAAAATTTTGAAAAAAAAATTACGAAATGTCCTAAATATTGAAAAAACGGGACAGTAGGCTGTCCCGAAGACATTTTTGGGACAGAGCAACTTGGAGAAACTAGAAATTGGGAGAAACTGATTGGGAAACATCCGGTGGAAGACCAAGGACCAAGGTGGGTGGACAATGAAGGAAGGGACATGGGAGAGATGGGACAGGGTAGGATTTGGTGGATGCTGCGGCTAAGAACTTTCGAAAACTGTAGAGACACAGAGTTAGATAAATATAACATATACAATAATAATATATAATTAATTTACTCATTAAATAAAAATATATTTTACAAGAAAACAAATAAATGTCTTATCTACTTATACTGATTGAAACAAAATGGATTTTTTTTTTTTTTTTTTTTTTTATTTATTTTACAAATCACAATCTAGTTATATACCTTAACTAATAAGTGATATTTATTTAAAGAAAATATATAAAGTTATGCTTTCAAAAACATGCAAACATGAGCAGTTTAATCCATTAGTTCGTGAGGTTTATTCCTTTTTAATCTTCTCGTCTGGTTGGCTACGTCAAGGAGTCGCACGGCCTCAGTGTTTGTATGCCTTTGCAGTCTAATTTGATGAGCTGCTGCAAATCGTTGAATTTCTTCTTTTACTGTCTCGATCTTAAGATCTTGGTGAAGTTCTTCGTTACGAATATACCAAGGGGCATTGACAACGGCCCTTAGTATTTTGTTTTGACATCTTTGGATGATTTGCACATTGCTCTTTGCAGCACAGCCCCAGAGCTGACTACCATAGGTCCACACTGGCTTTAGGACCTGTTTATATAGCAATAATTTGCTATCAATAGACAGGACTGAATGTCGCCCCATTAGCCAATACATTTTTCTATATTTCATATTAATTTCGTCTCTCTTTTTTTTGACATGAGCTTTCCAGCGCAGCCTTGCATCTAATGTCATTCCCAAGTATTTTGCTTCATTGGCATATGGTATGATTTTGTTGTTGAGTATTATCGGCACATAATTTATTCTTCGGTTGGTGAAGTTCACATGTACCGATTTGTTCTCATTTAAACTGATCCTCCATTTTTTTGTCCATTTTTGCACCTTGGTTATGGAGAGGTTCAGTTTCATTGCCGACTCTTCCGTGTCATCTCCAATTGCCAAAATTGCCGTGTCATCCGCAAACGTTGCGGTGGTATTTCTTTCTATTTCCGGTAGATCAGCTGTATAAAGTAGATACAGCAGTGGACCTAGAACGCTCCCCTGCGGCACCCCAGCCCGGATATGTTTTAATGTAGAGTATGCATCATCTTGGCGTACTCTGAAGAATCTGTCTGATATATAAGACTCTAATATTTCGGCGTACTTTGCTGGGAGCACTTTATAAAGCTTGAGTTTCAGCCCTTCGTGCCAGACTCTATCAAATGCCTGGGTAACATCGAGGAAGACCGCCGAACACACTTTTCTACTTTCCAAGGCATCTTCAATGACCTCTACAAGTCTATGCACTTGTTCAATGGTGGAGTGCTGCCTGCGAAACCCAAATTGGTGATCAGGAATTAACTTTTTTTGTTCTATAATAATTAATAGTCTTTTTTGAAGAAGCTTTTCGAACAGTTTGGATAATACAGGTAAGAGTGATATTGGTCTGTATGACGCACAGCTTTCAGATGGCTTTCCCAATTTATGAATCATAATCACCTCAGCAATCTTCCAGATTTGAGGCACATACCTGATCTTTAGGGCTGAGTTTATTATATGTGACATTTTCACTATCGCCTTACGTGGAAGGTGTTTAATGACTTCCCCAGTAATGAGATCATAACCAGGAGTCTTCTTTGGATTAATCTCATGTTTAATGGTTCTAACAATTTCTCGAACCGTCACTTTCGGGATGTCAACTTCCTTCTCCATTGTTGTAATTGTTTCGAGTGGTATCTCGCCATCCACAGCAGGATTAGGAGTGAAGATATTTTCAAGGTACTCAGCAAAAACATCGGCTTTTCTTTGGTTATCTTTGATCCATTTATTATTTGTGTCTCTTATAGGTGGTGATTGAGTTATCGGTCTCTTAATAGTCTTTACTGTTTTCCAGAGTGAGTATTCCGTATCTTTAGTATAAGTTAAATGCCTAATATAACTATTAATTGATTCATTCTTTATTTGTTTTATCTTGTTTCTAAGTATAGTATTTAGTTGATTCCATCTTGTTTTATCCAATGGAGCCCTTGTTCTATGCCACTTATCCCGTGCTCTTCTTTTTTCATGGACAAGATTGACAATTTCTTTAGGATAATTTATTCCTTGTGATTTTCTTCTATATATTTCAGGAGTATTATCCCAAGCTGCCGTTTGTATATTCAAGACAAGCTCTTCAAGTTCTTGGTCAATTTGATTTGGAGATACCATTTGCCTATTAATCCTCACTCGTTGAGCTAGGTCAAATTTAAAACTTTCCCAGTCAGTAAATTTGTTAACGAGAGTATAATTGCAAGATTTTTTAATAATTGAGTCGCTGAGTGTCAAAACAATTGGCATATGATCAGAGCTTAATTCATTACATTCATCCACAGTGGCATAGTTTGCAGATATATTTCGAGTGATGAAAAAGTCAATCAAGTCTGGAATCTTTCTCGGATCCGACGGCCAATAGGTTGGTTTTGCCGTTGACATTATATCGCATTTTTCATTACATATTGCCTTGTACAATTCTCTTCCCTTATCTGTGATAAGTCTTGATCCCCAGTAAGTATGTTTCGCATTGAAGTCGCCACCAAGAACAAATCGATTGCCAAGATGGTCAAAAATACTTTTATATTCCAATTTCGTTAACTTGTGACAAAATGGATGAAAACCTTTTACATACAGACTTTCAACCAAATACTATGTATCACTCGGGGGTACAGGGGGCGGAGCCCCCGTCTAGGTGTTGTGAAGAGCGCCGTAGGCGCTCGGAGCAGCTAGTATTAATTTAATTTAATATTTTTACATTTTTAATTTTTTTCTAATATCATTCAAATTTTGAATATGTGTCTGACCTTAAAAGTGAAAATTATTATTAATTACAATAATAATATAATTCATTTCAAAATATTTATTTGTATATATTTGCAAAATATTTAATTTTTCAATTTATATTAGAACAATGGAGAATGTTGTCTTTTAACATGAATCTGTTTTATAAGTAAATACAAGGCGCAAAGTTCTTTTTTCCCCTCTCTTTGATGTTATAATATTAATTCACAATTTAATGTACCTCCATACATTTTCATTGTGTTTATTTATTATACTCACTTTTTTTTACCCTCTTTTTAAATTCAATTCATTTTATTTTAATGAAATTTAATTTAATTGAAATGAAATATAATGTAAACATAAGATTAATAATTTGTAAATTGATCATTATTCTATCTCTGGGCTCTAACTCTCTGGTGACATCATCTTTCTTTGGCTCATAAATTCTGCGAAGAATCCTATTCAAATACTCGAAATCAACTCTCGTCTTCCAGGGTCATTGAACATACTTCACATCCATGTAATTCAACCGGAAAAATAATTGTTTTAAATTAATTATTAAATAACATTTCTAATAAAGTTATTTTTTTAACTTTTGAAAAGATTTTATATTCCATTTGGTTAAGTAATTTAGGTTCAAATTTAAAGTAAGTGAACTAATATATTTCAATTTTATAAATTTTATAAAATTAGTTATCGATTAATTTTTTTAATGATTAAAATAATAATAATAAAAAAAAAAACATAATGAAAAAGAGGAGAAATTAAAAATAAATTATTTATTAAGAATGCGAACATTATTTTAGAAAATTATCTTTTTTTAATAATTATAAAAACAATTTGTGAATATAGATTAATTTATGCATTAAAACTTATTCCGATATTCTTCCATTGGGAGAATTACAATAAAAATTCCGATACGATTTCTATATAATCTATATTTTCTTGTATTCATTTTATTAGGACCTATTAGTGAGATAAATAAAATTATAACCCTGACATATATCTCACCCCTCTTGAATCGATGATTTAACATTATACTTATTTAATACTATAATATACAAGAAATTGTTACTTATTATTCATTTAATACTTATAAATTCAAATTAAAAATTCACTGGAACTTATAAAAATAGAGATCAAATATGTAAAAAATGTAAGTAAATGTAATACTTAAATGTAAAAAAACTATAAATTATATTATCATATAAAGCTAAAAACTATTGTCTAGAACTATTTTATCAATCTATCATCATCAAGTTAATTTTTGATCACAGCAGCTAACTTCAATACCTTACATATGTTATCTTTGTTGAAACTATGTTTACACTAAAAACAAATAAATTATATAAAATTATGTTTTGGCTTAAGAGGGAATTATATTTTAAAGAACCTAACCTTCTATTAATTTATTATTAGAATACACTAGGCAAGCATTTGAAATGGGATAAGGCCTGTCGTGTCGGTCGATGTTAACTTACGTTAAGGTGTCACGTAGCGTAACCGATCCTCTCAAATTAAAATCACAACTTATTAACCAAGTTTGGACTGAGTGGTTTCTTCATCAAAAACATTTTATCAAAATACAATCATCAAATTTAATTTTTTTTCAAAGATAAAAACTTTTTATAAATGGGTTGAACTTTTCAACTGAATACCAAATAAAAATATATTTTTAAAAATATATAATATACCTGTATAAATATATACCAATCAGATATAAAGGAATTAAAAAAAAATAGTAATGAATAGATGTAGGTGTCTCAAAATAAGAAAAAAAAGAAAGGTCAACCGCTATCAAAAACTTGTTACACTAATTTAATAAATTTTAAGTATAATTCAATCTTCATTAAATTAAACCCATTTATTTTTTTATCTGACCTCTATGCACCTCCAGATATAGTTAGAATTATAAAATAAATCGAGAAGGCTGCGATGGGCAGGGCACGTGGCTAGAATGGGAGAGGAAAGAATGGTGAAAAATGGTGAAGAATGGTGGGGAGACCGAGTGGGAAACGCTCACTTGGAAGACCGAAGGCGCGGCGGGTGGATAATGTAGGAAGGAACGTGAGAGAGATGGGAGAGGGTAACGACTAGAAGGATATGGCTCAAAATAGGGATGCTTGGAGAGATGTGGTTGTTGCGGCCAAGAACTTTCGAGTTCTGTAGAGCCACGGAGATAGATATATTTTTTTTTATTAGAATAAATTTACTCATTCAAAAAAGAGCTTAATATTAATTTATTTAAAAAAAACTTCTTTATGTAGATCTTTTATTAATTAAATGTTTTTTTTTAATTCATGAAAATTATATTTAATTAAATGTGATGGATTATTCACATATTTTTTTTCGAACTTAATAAAATTATAAAAAACGACTAATTGATTTAAATATTCATTTAATAGTATATTATATTTATTTTATTTATTTATATTTAAAGTTCTCAAGAATTCATTTTTAACAATTTGAAGATTACATTTATAATCTTTATTATATGGATAAGAGCTGTATTATCTAAACTGAGAATATTGACTATGAAATTTTCAATTATTAAAGAAAAATCGATTTTTATTTTACTTAAATATTTATGTATTTTTATATATGATAAGTAATGCATCTTAAGAAAAATATACAAATTAATTGTTATTACCTTTGATATTATATATCTGGGGTGGCCAACACCTCGACCGCAAAGGTTTTAAAAGTAGCCCGCGAAGCCAAAGTTGGAAAGGTTAAAAGGTAAAGGACATGATTTTTCCATGGGAGAGGGAAGGCAGAAAAAATCATGAGCTCACGTGAGGGCAGGAACGCTAATCCCTGAAATAGAATTCTTTTCTACTGGGATTATAGAAAAGAATCTACCCGTTACCCAGGATATTATTTTTAAATTTATTAAAAATTAATTTTACATTTCATGAAACTTATTCAATTTTTTCTTATTGCTACATATATAAAAACAATAAAATTATTTCCTTCCTTTTCAAGTAATTTTTATGTTATTTTAAGTTATTTATTTTTGAATATAAAATTTGAAAATAGAATAGAATAACAGGAGAAATGTTTCAATGTTAAAATACAAAAAAGAAGGAATGATTGGGATGGAAAAGTTGGTTAAATCGATTTATTTAAAATAATTCGTATTAATTTATTTGTCGTATAATACGTAGTATAATTAATTTGTATATAATTTCATTTAACGAAGGGGAAATAATATAATTTATTTTGAAAATATAGTCAAAGGCAGTTGAATCTCATCCATCGGGGGTAAGCAAGAGATTGCTATGCTGTCCCCTTCAAGGTCACCGAGAAGCAAAGCATTGGAGGTGGGGGCGAAATTTATTAAATATATATAATTAATATATCAGTAAAAAGTTAAAAATCTATATTTTATAAAATTAAATTTTTATTTGAATCTTTTCTAAAATTTATTAAACTTCATTTCAATTAATAGGAATAAATAAATTTACAATTAATTCTTGATTGAGAGATGATTTTGGTGGTGACGCCGGTCAACGTCTTCGACTGGAAAGGGAATGCGTACTGAAAGCGCTCGAAGCTCACCGGCACAGGCCAGGAGGGAGGGTGGGGGGAGGTGATTTGAGGTGGCGGAGGGGGGCCAACATGGCGGCAAATCTTTTCAATCTGTCAAAATTCAATAATTAATATTTAATCAACGAAGCACCGTAAAATTATAGAATAGTAGTGAAAATGAATCTACGTTTCATGGTGAATCTATTCGTATAGGTTTTATCTTTGTTATGAGGCAAGATTTTTGTTGAACTGTAAAAATAAACCAATATTAAAATTAATTAAAAATTTCCAATTAATGATACAAAAAATTAATTTTATTTAGAATCTGGCTAAAAATATGGTCAATGGATTGGTCTTGGTCACAATTTACAAGATTTAGTTATAAATTTTAATAAAATGAAAACCATTGATTTGATTGGTTTTTCCTAATTCTCCAAAGCGTTCTATAAATATGAGTTCCAAGTTTTTACTAATATGAAGCGTAGGAGAGGTGGGTCCTCTCAGAGGCATATAAGACATGTCTCACTCGTGAATATAACGGGTTTTGCTAGTCGGAGAATTGACGTGATCTGGATATATTTGAATTACCCCCCTTCGGGGGGTAATTCAAATATATATAGGAGACTCTAAAGAGTCTCCTATAAGAGACAAGATTTCAATTTTTTTTTCTTTTTAATGAAGCTATGCTAGGTATTCTCCTTCATCCAAATAAATTTGATTTTTTGAATGATCAGGGGAGGGGGGGGGGGAGAGTAAGAGTAAGGGAATGGATGGAAAGGCGTCAATGGGTAAAGGACATGATTCCTCCAGGTAGAAGAGGGATTTTTAAGAAATCATGAGCTCACGTGAGGGCAGGGACGCCAATCCCTGAAATAGAATTCTTTTCTACTGGATTTATAGAAAAGAATCTACTCGCTACCCGGGATATTATTATTAAATTTATTAAAAAATAATTTTAGATCATAATCATCCTATATGTTATTAAATATATTATATTCTTTTATATACCATATATTTATATTTTTCTTATCCCGATAATTTATATACTTTTTATCCAAGGGCTTCCCTTTCTCAAAAAACCTTTTAGTCCTAGATTACTCTACTCTACCCAAATTTCGGCTCTACCTCCCCCTTCTCTCATATCCATTCCAAAATGAAGTATTTATTTTAATTGAAGTTATAAATTTAAATGATAAATAACAGCCCTTCCATTTACAATTTTTTTTTATTAATATTATTATAATAATTAAAACTAACATATCTTTCATATATCTAAGAACATTTATAAATATATTATTGATTTAACCTTTCTATATTTTAGTATTTGACTATATAATTAATAATATATAATTTTTTCCCATTTTGGTGCTCTTTAAAATAAATGGAAATCTTTTTTTTTTTTCAAAAGTAAATATGTTTTATTACATAATTGAATGGAATTTATTTTTCCACGAAGATATAATTAATCTGAATATATACCAGGGTTGGCCAACACGTCGACCGAAAGGCTTTAAAAGTAGCCCGCGAAGCCAAAGTTGGACAATTTGTTATAACTTAAAGAAATGTTTGAAATTCTTAATTCTATAATTTATTCTTATAATAATCAATTATTTGTGAAACATAGACATACTGTTTATATTTATCCTGATAAGATAAACAATGTAGTAATACTGAACGCGCTCTGTCGGGCTAGTTGGTAACTGTGTGGCCGTGCGTCTCAAATTGCTTTTTCTCGGTAGCGAACATAGTCAGGGCGCATATCAGTATCAGTGTGTGTTAGAGAGATTGTAAAGTGACAGCCAGTGAAGTGACAGTCAGTGATAGAGAACAGAAGTAAGAATGTTAGTTATTGTTTTAAATATTCCGTAATAATATCTTTAGTGGGTAAATTCTAAAATAATATTTAACCCTATCAGCCGGAAAATAAAATATCATTATTACAGTGAATGGGAAGAAGATTATTTCTTTACTATGATGAAAGATATGTAAATGTATCTGTTTTATTTGCAATGCAACAGTAGCTTTGTCTAAGAAAGAAAACGTTAAAAGACATTATCTAACAAATTATAAAAATTACGAATAAGATTATCAACGTGGCACTGCGTTAAGAAAAGCAAAAGTGTAACAGCTGAAGGCACAAATAACTGCACAACAAACCTGTTAACTCATATTCAGCATATTTTGCACAACTTTCTTCTTCTTCTTCTATTATAGGCCTAAGGCCTGTTCTTCTTCACTATCCTCAGGTCTTTTTTGGGAAGAGTACGCCCAGCAGTCAGCCCATTTTTTCAGTGGCTTGGTCTCTTGTGTTGCTGGCCTTCCATCCCGGGCTATATTCTCAAGAGCCCTTCCGCGTTGGCTCTTCCTATGTGTTCGTTCCATTTTTACGGCGAATCTTAACCCATTTGCCGTAATAGGTTCGTTGCCGTGTCGTCAATGTGTTAATCATTCCAATTTTTGAGGCTGTGTGTGGTTCTTTGAGCAATTGTGATTTGCGTCTCTTGAGTAGATTGCTAGTCTCATCTCCGAGACGTGGATGTTCTTAGTTAAGTCGAAGCCCCCCAACACGACAAGGTGACATCCATGGTGGGGCTTGCCGGAGGCAGCTGATGTTAAATTAAATTGAAAATTTTTGTTCTTAGTTGGAATCGAACTCCGACTTCTTGCGTGGAAAGTTGGTATCCTACGCTCTCGGCTACCCTGCCTCCAACTTTCTTAAAACGCATAAATTTTTTGCTTGTCAAGTGATTTCAATTAAATAGGTGCATAATAGCGGTGTTTCATAGCCAATGTAAGGTGTTTTTCTCTTTCTAATAGTGTGAAAATGTAATTTTTGACCAAAAGTGGAGGTTTGCAATTTAAATCGGCGATATAATGACTTCTTTAATTATCTTCTAAAATTTTAAAATTATTTGCCCATATCAATTAGTCGACCGCAGACTATATTTTATTGAAAAAGTAGTCCCTAAAAGCTAAAAGTTTGGCCACACCTGTTATATATCATAAGAAACAACAGTGCCTATCAAGCTGGTTGTGACCTAAGCGGATTAGAGTTATTATATGATCAGTACAACGGCTCACATTTAGCTTTTTTCTTGATTTTCTTGATCGGAGGACACTACTTGCTATTTCAATTGGCTTCCAAACTTTGATCACGTTGGCTGAGTGGACTTCTTACCAGAATCCCGAAAGAGAAATTTGCTGGGTCTTTAATTTTTATCCCTCAAAGTTAAATTTTTTATTTTGATTTCTTTCTATAAATATCTCTATTTGACTTTTCATTAATATTACTTGTTTAAATAGTTTATGGGACCCCCTTATCTAAGGCAAGATAGGTAACTTCATTAGTTTCAATGTTGAATAACCATTACTTTTTTAGTTATTTGTTTTTATAAAATTATATCATTTTAAATGTATACTTGCATTAATTTATGGTGTTGGAATTCTTGTCAAAACTTTGATCTTCTTCCCTTATAGTGATCTTTTCTACACACATCACCCAATCTCTTTTATTCTAAAGAAAACATTCCTTCTATTTACCATTCAATCTTCACTTTTAATCATTCTCTAGATCTTCTTTTATTTATTTATTTGATTTTGCTAATTTGACTACATTATTAACATTATCTAAGATTAATTAATCCGTCTAAGCATTCTAAATTCAATTACATTGTGTACCATTTCAATCAACCCTTGTGTTTAATATTATATTATTAAGAGACATATTATATACATATACACAATTTCATATATGTATACAAATTTATTTATATTTATATTCTTACATAAGTAAGATAAAATAAAATAAAAATTATATATATATTTACAATAAAATAAACTATTGCAGCCTACTAATATCTCCCAACATCAAATATTTCTTTCATTGGACTAACAAATAATTTTACATAAGCAAATATTAAAATAAAATAATATTACAAATTATACAAACAGATAATTTTTACAATAATAATAACTAGTTTATTTATTGCTATACATAAGTATAATTACTAAAATATAAATTATCACAATTAAAAATTATTCTAAATTTATAAATATTTAATTTGAAAGTAACCTATATCTTTATTACAATAAAATTATTTAAAAAAAAAAATCAAATTGATTATATATATTTCAAATAACATTTTTTTTTAGATGACCAACCCTTTGAACACCATCAGAATACTTTTACTCTTTTCTTATTTCTTAGAGAATATGCGTGTCTAATAAAAAAAATGAAAAGCTTTTATTTACAACTCAAAAGCCTATTCATCTAATACCAACCCTCCCTGACTCCCCATCAACTCAAATCCTTCCCACTCCTAACAGATCCGTTCAATATCGAATCTCACGACAACCATCACTCTTTCTCACCCGCTATTTCTTTCATTATTTCTTATGAATGAATAACTCACCTCTAGATAAAGATTAGAGATTAAAAAGTGAAATCGGATGGACAAAATTTATTTTTGAGGAGAAATAATATATATATATATATTTATGTATATATAGTTAGTTAGTTAGTTTAAGCCTTTATCAATAGATGAACTTTCAAATTATTATTTTTTTTATCTGTATATAATTATAAGAATGCTATGAAAAAGATATTTTCTTATAATAAATCAAAAATAATAAAGTCCTTTAAAATATTATGAAAAATTTCTAATATTCATGATTTGAAAAAATTGATAACTAGTCTTCATGTCTCACTAAAGTAAAAATTTTTAAAAATATTAATTTATTTATTAAAATAGAATCGCTGAAATGAATTTAGTTTCTTTTAAAAATATCTTGTAACAATCCTCAGCCTATGTATAAAATTAGCAATTGGAAAAATCTTGAAATATTAATGGGAAATTTAATAAATTCCCTATTCTGTTAAAAAAATTTTTCTATATTAAAAAATAATTTACAAATTTTAAAATATCATTTATCATATAGGTATCGTATTAATTTAATTTAAATTAAATTAATTAAATTAAAATTAATAAATAATATTTATTAAACCAGCGCATGTTTGGCTCTTTGTTGATGGCACCACGTCACGTGTTGGCGCGTGAGATTTGCAGTGTTAAAAAATTAATTCTGGTACTTTCAGCGATTCAATCAAGCTAAAATTCTATATATAGCAGTTTTATACAATTATTAATCATGTGAAAAATTATCAAACATATATCTTTATTTTTACGGTCACTTTAGAAGAAAAAAAAATCAAAACGGTTGAGTTACATTTCTCAAAATTTGAAGGAAAACTATGAATTTTGAATAATGTCCATGAACCAAATTTCATCATTCTAGCTCAAACCGTTTTTGCGTAATCTTGTCTACATACATGCACACATACACACACACAGACATTTTTCTCAACCTTAGTGAAAATGATTCAGGAACCTTCAAAACGTATAAAAACATCAAAATCTCAACATCGAAAATTTTCGTGATAGTAATACTATCTCTGGCGAGTTAGTAAATATTCTTACAACATAATTTCAAAATTATTTTTTTTAATTTATCGTACCTAAAGCCATGAACACAGTTATTCAAGATGTAAATGAAGAGGAATTGCAGTTGAGTGATTTTAGAGAAAAAAATCACTATCAATTGAAATGATCGGTTGATAAAACTTTTTTGTATCATTTTCATGAGGATGATTACCTCATTTGTGTTTTCAATGTGTCACTGGGTCTTCAGTTACAGGCAAAAATGTAATCTACAATAAATAATACACTATCTTTATTTATAAATAATATAAAAATATTCAAGCCAGGTAAAATATAATATATTGAATATATACAGTATTTGAGAAAGAAGGTTAAAATTCCACTAAGTCAAAAAACATTTAAATAAATATATGTTATATAATTATAAAACAATAATAAATAAAATAAATAATTATATTTACCTACATACGAGGGTGGGGTGAAAAGTTTCCAGCCTGACCAAGAAAAACGATATTTTTAAATTTTTTGTTTGCTTTTTCAGAATTCAAGATAGCTGAGACCTGTACGATGTCAGCTGAACGTGTGCGAAATATTTTTCACAACCATTTGAATATGCAAAGCTGTGTGCAACGTGAGTGCCGCGTTTGCTAACGTTAGACCAAAAACTGCTTCGAAAAAACATTTCTACTGACAATTTGGCGATGTAGGCGTAATCCAAACGAATTTTTGCGTCGATTCATAACTGTTGATGAGACTTAAATTAAATTAAATCAATTAAATAATTAAATTAATTAGAATACCGTTAAAGTGTTGATAGAGATTCTGTTGAAAAATATAGCAAAAAAAAAAAATTTTAAAAAATCGTTTTTCTTGGTCAGACCGGAAACTTTTCACCCCACCCTCGTATTTTTATTTTTGTAGATGAAAATTTATTTAAATTTGTCTTAATATATTTTTATAATAACTTGAATAAAAAAAAAATTAATGGGAATATCTAAATTTAATTTGAAAAAATAATTATTCAAAAAACGATAAAAATCTTTAAATAAATGACATAAATGGGAAATACAAGTTATTATAAATTAAAAATTATAGATTAGAATTAAATATTAAATGTTTTTTTTGAATTTAAATTATGAAATGAAAAATTATTTTAATTTTTTTGTTATGCTTTTATTTGAAAAAAATAATTTCCTAGTCGTTTTATGTATATTATTTTTATTTAAGATTCTTTTAAGAAATATTTTAAATCATTTTTTTTTAAAGTTTGAACATTTATTTCATGGAAATCAATATCAATAATACAATAATACAATACATTATTACTATCTCGCCAGAGATAGTATTGCGATCATGAAAATTTTCGATGTTGAGATTTTGATGATTTTATACGTTTTGAAGGTTCCTGAATCATTTTCACTAAGGTTGAGAAAAATATCTGTATGTATATATATATATGTAACCAAGATTACACAAAAACGGTTTGAGCTAGAATGATAAAATTTGGTACATGGGCATTATTCAAAATTCGTAGTTTTCTATCAACTTTTGAGAAATGTAGCTCAACAGGAAGAGGGTCATTACCTACAACGTTTTGATTTTTTTTCTTTTAAAGTGACCGAAAAAATAAAGATATATGATTGATAATTTTTCACATTATTAATAATTGTATAAAACTGCTATATATAGAATTTCAGCTTGATTGAATTGCTGAAAGTACCAGAATTAATTTTTTAACATTGCGAATTTCACGCGCCAACACGTGACGTGGTGCCATCAACAATGAGCCAAACGTGCGCTGGTTTAATAAATATTATTTATTAATCTTAATTTATAATTTATAACTAATTAAATTTAATTTAAATGAATATATGTTATTTAATCCAATTCAAATTTGCGAGATAGACGAGTGGAGACACTCCAGATTTTTTTTCTTGTATAATTTGATACAGATACAATATAATATATTATCAATAATTATAAACATAATAATAATTAAAAGTATATGACTATATAGTATTTGTATTAGATTATAATTTTAATTATCGTCCATCAAAGTAGAACAGTAAACTAATTAAATGATCGATAACTACGTAGTTTGGAAAATAATTTCATTAATTGTAATTATATAATTTATTTATTAGAAATGAAATTTATTTTAAACCTTTGTATTATACTTTAAATGATTAAATTAAATCCAATGAACGTATTTAAAAATTTATTTTAAAGATAATATAATAAAAATAAGTATAATTATTAGTTTTAATGAACATTTGTGAAAAGAAAATGTTCTTGCACATGCTTTTTTTTAATTCTTTTGAAAGATTATCCACTTGAGAAGAAGCCAGAGAATCTATGAATAACTGACAAGAAAATTGATGGTGGATGAGAGCAAATAAGAAGATGAAAAAACAGTATTATATTATTATTCAATCATGTCAAATATCAAAAAAGACGAATAGGCCTCCGGAGGTGGGGGTTTAGTGACTGGAAATGAAAAAAAAGAGTCGTTCATATTTCTTCGTAAAAATGATTAATCTTTAAAAATCAAATTTCTATCTCTATATATCGTACTGGGATTACTCAATCCGAAAGTTTTTGGTCGAAGCTATTAAATGCTTAAACCACCTTTTTCAAATTTATCTTATCAAATTTTATATTGACTTCACACTATATTATAATATAACATCTAATTTTGAACCTTAAAATATCAGTTTTTTTGTAATTATATTGATTTTCAGGATCTAAGCACATTTTAGCAAACTTCCCTACCTATTGGAATTTAATTATTTTAATCTTAAATCTAATCGAACTTACTGTTATTTAGGTTCGATTCCTTGACATCAAGTTAAGCGTAACAGGACTATATTCATAATTTTTCAATTTAAATATCTATCTATCTATCTCTGTGGCTTGGACAAACTTCTTGGCCGCAGCAACCACATTCCTCTAAGAGCTATACCTTGCAACTTCTATTTTCTACCATATCTCTTTTTACCGACCGACGATAGTAAGTGAGGTATTGTTTTCACACCAAATTTCACATGTGGAGATTTTTACATATCTCCACGAATCATGCATTTTCTTAACAGAAAAAAGTATTTTTAGCATGATGTCTGCCCGTCCGTCCGTCCGTCCGTCTGCCCGTATAGATCTGTACAGCCTGAACGGCTCAACCGATTTTGATGAAATTTGGTATATTTACTTAATGCATCAGTGGAATGAATTGATCAATTTTTGGTGCAAATCCGGAAACCGGAAGTGGTAGTATTAGCGATCGACGATAGGAAGGGAAGGGTTATTTTCACACCAAATTTCACATGAGGAGATTTTTACATATCACCACGAATCATGCACTTTGTATTGGTTTTATCCTCGAGAAAAATCATATTTATAAGTTTTTTCTTGATTTAAAATTATATGACGTCATCCAGCCATTGACGTCACAGCCTGGTCTTACTTATATATTATAAATAAAATAAATTAAAAATATTTATGTTATATGCCTACCTGTTTTTTATTACATTAATAGATATATTAAAATTATTTGAAATTGCTTCTGTAGCTGGAAATTAATTTACTTCAAACCGTCGGTCGGTTCGGACCTGGCCACAGGTCAACTTATTTTAATTGAATTTGTCAAATCTTCTATGAAAAATCGTCCACGTAGCCTAATATTTTAAATTTTGGGCTATTAGATTTAGTTCAATCCCTCTAAGCGATATTTATCACTACTTAATAACAATCCTGAGAATAAGAAGTTTTATAATTAATGAGTGAGACGGAAAGTGGAATATCTTGGCTTTTATGTGAAAACATGGAGTACTGTTTATTTTCTTGTTTTTTAACGTTTTTATGTTTGATTTTTGTGCAATTTTGTTAAACTGTGCGAAATTATGAAATTGTATAATTTTGTATTCCGGATTAGGCAAAGACAAATAAATATTTATTTATTTATTATTTTACTAGCTGCTCAGAGCGCCTTCGGCGCTCTTCACACCTAGACGGGGGCTCCGCCCCCTGTACCCCCGAGTGTTACATAGTATTTGGTGGTTGAAAGTAGTAAAAGGTTTTCATCCATTTTGTTTCAATCAGTATATTACATAAAACATTCATTTCTTTTTGTGTTCTTATTTAAAAAATATATTTTAATTTAATCACTATATTAATTATATATTATTATTGTATATGCTATATCTATCTACCTATGTGGCTCAAAGATACTCGAAAGTTCTTAGCGGCAACAACCACATTTCTCCAAGTGTCCCTATCCTGAGCCCTTGTTCCATCTCTCTTACGTCCCTTCCTACGCGTTTTTTTCCAAGCGGACGTTTTCCAATCGGTCTTCCCACCAATATCTTTTTCCTCTCCCATTCTAGCCACGTGCCCTGCCTATCGCAGCTTTTTCCCTTTTATAACCCTAACTATTTCTGAAGATGCAGAGAGGCCATGCAATTTCTTGTTATGTAGTCTCCCCCATACCCGGTGACCTCATCTTTCTTTGGCCAATAAATGCAGGGAAGAATCCTATTCTCAAATACTCTGAATCTACTCTCATCTCCAAGGGTCATAGACCATGCCTGCCACCCATATAATGCAACAGGCAAAATAATCTTTTTATATATTCCCTTTGATAATAATTTTCAAGAGATAAGCCTCTTTATTGCAGATAACAGGCGTTTCCCGAATGCAACCCCGATTTAAATTCTTCTCAAATATTATTATCCTTCGTGTTTACATTCAATTTTTCTACATATTCAAATTCTACATTTTGTATCTTAAGATTTTGTATGTTAATACTCTTCCTCTTTGTTACTAAATATTTTTTCTTATCACTATTAATTTCAAACCTCCATTAAATTATCTGTAATTGCAATTGCCGAATCTCCTATTATATTTAAGTCGTCTGGGTAACCTAATATTTTACAATTGATTTCCGCATCTTATTCTTTCTTTACTACCTTCAAGACAAATTTGAAGATTGAAAATTTGAAAAAGTTTATCCGGATCTATTGAGTCATGCGTATGTTTTACTAATGTCTACAAATAATTAGTGAATAGAAATATTGAATTCGCGGTTTTTTTCCTAATATCTGTCATAATGAAAATATCTTAATTAATGTTGGTCGATTTGGCCTGAACCCGCAATGATATCTCCTAATATTTCCTCCGCCTATGGTTCTTAAGTATTGTATATGTTATAATAGTGAAATAGAGTATAATATTTCTTGATCATTACATTTTGGTATTTTATTTTCATTGCTAGATTATTATTGAATATTTTTACTTATAATGAAACTTGAGAAAATGCAAAAATAGAGACTTGAGACCAGGGCCGCGGCGTGCACGTGTGCAAGGTGGGCGCTGCCCACGGGCGCCTGGTGTAGGGGGCGCCAAACTGACCATTCTTTTTTATTTTATTTTAAGTGTTTTAAAAATGAATCAATATAATTGTGTACGTGAATCCTACGACACGTTTAAATATATTTTCCAAATTTGTTTGTTTTACTGCGTATCTTTCTAACCTTGCCCGTAACTGTAGCTTCGGGTGAACGAAGCTTCTCTAAGTTAAAAATTATAAAAACGAATTTGCGTTCGACATTGTCGCAGGAGCGCTTAACAGATCTTTCTATGATAGCAATAGAAAATGAAATCATGGATAACTTAGAAATATATGATATTATTAAAGGTTTTGTAGCTTCAAAGGCTCGAAGAATCCGAATAGTATAGTTTTGTGATGGAATTTCATATTGTATTATGTTTTCATTTTTGAATTTTTTTTATGTTTATTGTTCTAGAAATTTAACCTTGTTTCTATTGTTAATGAGTTAATTATTTTGTTATTTCCTATTATTATGTAGATAAATTCCTCTGTATTCATAAACACAGTTTTCAAAATTAAATGTTTTATTTGATTTTATTGTTCTATTGATAGAGGGGGCGCTTTTTAAAAATTTGCACACGGGCGCTTTGTACCCACGTCGCGGCCCTGCTTGAGACAATTTATAAAAATTAACGGTATAAAACTATAGATAAATGACCAATATATACATTCATTAATAGTATTAATTTAAATTAATTGATTTATTTGTTTTTTTTATTATTAAGTTCATTTATTAATTTTTCTAGATTTTAGTTAATTTCCTCCCTTAAAAGAAACTTATCTAATTCTGTGGTGCTAGGGGATTTGAAAATTATTCGTCGTAATATGAAGATTTCGCTTACAGTTTCTGTCATGTCCGACCTCCATCCAACAGTTATTTTCTCTCAAGTTTTTTGCTTCTTTTAATCATGTGATCTATATATTTAATTTTTTTTGATTCATTATAATAAAATTTAAACAAATAAAAATTTTCACTTTGTTAATTTATATAAATTTCAATTTAAACTGATTGTGAGTGATACGCTTAGCCAATACTCTGAATAATTTGTGTACAAAAATATTGAATGTTCTTAGCGAGATTTGATATAATGTTGTACGATTTGTCCTAAATCTGAATTAGAAGAAAATTATAAATTGCCTCCTCTTCCAGCCCAATTCATTTACCCACCCATGTTGCATATGGCATCTAAATTTCTTAAAACTCCGTTTTTTTAATTTAAAATAGAAGGAGAGAAAGAGAGTTTTAAATTATATTCGAATAGTCTATATATTCTATATATCAGTATTTTTTTTCTGAATTTAATAGCAAGTTGATTTTAAAAATTTTCAATTCTTAATGCATATGATTGATTACATGTGTTAAAATTTAAAAAAATTCAAATATTCTAATTTTTATATTTATATACAATTTAATATTATTTTTTATTAATATCATATCAAAAAAAGAGAATTTATTAAAAATTAAAAATAAAAAAAGAAGCCTATTAATAAAAAATTGAATGGTGATTTAAATATTTTATTAAATTAATTAAAATGAGACCTTTTAGAATAAATTATTTAATTGAAATGATATTTAAATATAAGAATTTAAAAAAATATTATATTCTTTGTTTGGCAATTGTTATTTAATTATGTGCAACATGATTCGACTTGCACAGAGCATCGTTATTTTTTATTAATATCACATAATAAAAATGAATCTTTTAAACATAATAAATAAAAAAGACATTTTAATAAATTTAAAAAATATACCCAATTTAAAAATGTCAAAAATTTAAAACAACTTTATATCATCATATTTTAATTTTTATATAATATATATATATATTTAGTAATTAATAATAGAGTAATTAAATTAAAATAAAAAACAAAGATAATATAATTCAGTCATTTTAATTCAGGTTAAATAATATTTTTTTTTATTATTCAATGATAAAATTTATATATTATTATATATATATTATAGAAAAGAAGAAATATTCAATTAAATAAAAAATAATTTAAGATAAAAATATGATCTAATAAATATTTTAATTAAATTGAGAACTTTTAGAATAAATTATTTAATTGAATTGATATTTGTATATTAGAATTTAAAATAAAAAGGGAAATATTATAATAATTCTTTGATTGGGAATAGCTATGATAATTCATTGTTTGAAATGATTCCGCTAGGCCGGCAGTGAGCCGCGAGCTGCTCTTGAATGAACAACACGGAGAATTATATAAACTTTAAAAAATTAATTTCTGCGGTTATTGTTGACATATAAATAAAATTTATAGCCTATGTTACTCTAGGGGTATATAAGAATATTGTGATGTAATTTCAAAGAAATCGGTTCAGCCAATTCTGAGTCTATAAAATAGTAATTTTCCGGACAGACAGACCGACAGACAGACAGACCGACAGACAGACAGACCGACAGACAGACAGACCGACAGACAGACAGACAGACAGACAGACAGACGTGAAAAATTCTAAAGTCACTTTTGGATTCTAGAGGTCATGAAACGCGAAGATATGCAAAAATTTTTAAATTCTGAGCAATGTGCAGACAAAAACCTTTTTTTATATATATAGATTTATTATCTTACTGACCATTTACTACCTTCGAGACTAATCCGAATCATAAGTACTAATTTTTCGGAATTCCCATTAAAATTAAAATTTGTAACAGTTTTCCCTGATCTAAAGAACCATATGATTTGCTAAATTCTCCGAAGAGAAGATGAACTAAAAAATATTTAAATTTAAAAAATATGTTTATTTGCCAATAATTACAATATTTATATTCTATCAAAAAAATGAGTGTTACATTATTTAAGGATGATACTGTTTGTGAGATTAACTACTCATTCGATATTACAATTTAAATTTGATTATTTATTTTATATTATACTTTTTTTATTTATGTCTATTTGAAAATAAGTAGTAAGTTATTAGTTATGTGTATGACAATCTCACTGAAAAAGCTAAATTACTATTTGTAGATTTTTAGAATCTATATATTTTTTATATTTAATTATTTGGATTTATATATTAAATATATACTGAATTTCATGATATATCATTCCAATTTGTCGAATCTCGAATATCTACGAATTTATTATATTTTAGGAAAATTCATTATAATTTGAAAAATGTTATAAATACGTATAATCTTATGCTTTGTCAAAAAGTGATTATTAATACTAGTTATTGTATTTCAAATAATTGCTATTAGGTAATGTTATTATGAACCTCATAATTGTTTCGGACAAATAGATTTTAACTAAAGGACAACTATGAATAACAGACCAATTTTCATAATTCAGAAAATAATCAGCCAACCGTTAAAACTCGAACACACCGAACTTCAATCCAGGAATGACTGATCATTTCTGATAGGAGAGACAAATTAGTTAGCTTGGTTAGGTATTATCAATTGTATAGAAAATTATTCTGAATGTGTTGGTACTTTCCGTGTAAGTAAAATCAATATTTTAAAAACAAATTAAATAAGAATAAATATTTCTATGATTGGACTAAAAAAAAAAATGCCGACATCAAATAATCATATCTATAATTACTACCATTGAAGTGGTTTATTAATTAGTAGCTTTATTAGGAATTCATTGAAACTAAAAAGAAGAAAATAAATTAATAAATAGAAAATTAGAAAAAAAACATTAATTATTTAAAGAAATTAGAAATGTACAAAAAATATTTATTATCGGTGAATCTGCTAAGAAAATTGAAATAAAAATAAAATTAAAAGTTCTGTTAATTCACTAATGTTCAAGCAAAGTGAGTGTCAAGCCGTCTGTGATAAATATTATTTTTTTTTACTACACTTCTAATTTATTTAAATAAAAGAATTAATTGTTTATTTTAAACTAACTGTTCAGAGCACCTAGACGGGGCTCCGCCCCCTGTACCCCCGAGTGGTAAATAGTATTTGGTTGAAAGTAGTAAAAGGTTTTCATCCATTTTGTTTCAATCATTATATAACATAAAACATTCATTTCTTTTTGTGTTCTTATTTAAAATATATTTTAATTTAATCAGTAAATCAGAATTTAATCAGAAAATATTCAAAAAAAAAATATTAAATAAATATTTAGGATAAAATATAATTTATGATTAAAAACAGATATTTGAAAATATACTCAAATGGATACACTAAATATATACGAGGTATGTTCTAAAGAAAAGGTGAATTTTGAATTTTCGCGGACTGTGTACATCCGATTATCGAAATTTTTTTTGATATGTTGGTACACATATGTTTCTCATATATCAGCCATTTCGGGATAGTAGTTTGTTTTTGACAACTGAAAAAGTTAGTCACGTTGTGTGTTCTTCAATT
Organism: Labia minor; assembly: GCA_963082975.1. NCBI lineage: Eukaryota > Metazoa > Arthropoda > Insecta > Dermaptera > Spongiphoridae > Labia > Labia minor. Next base: position 63,931,269 of record OY720349.1, on the reverse strand, counting down.
TTTTACTTATCTCATCAATTGTGGCAAAAGGCTTTCCTTTCATTCGTCTCTTCAGTTCTGGGAATAGAAAAAAGTCGCAGGGAGCCAAATCTGGAGAATACGGTGGCCTTTAATAATATTTTCTTAAAAATATTTTTAACTGCTAATAAAAGAAAATAATATTAAAATATTTAAACAAATGATTCTAAGAAAGAAAATTCTCAAATGATGTCTTGAAGTTTTATTTAATAAATTTCCCTTAAAATTTAAAATTTGATTGGTTTCGATGACGGAGCAGGTCAAAATACCTAGATTCCGGCTTCAGGCTCCCAAGCCCTTGTTTGATGACTTGGCAGAGGTTCTCAAACTGTGTACCAAATTTTATATATATAATATATATATAATGAACGTTTATATGCATATATACAAGTATATCATAGTTGTTTCAGAGGTCTGATGAAGGATGGCGGTTAACATCCGAAACATTCATAAATTATAATAATAAACGTGTAATTAAAAAGAATAAATAAAGTGTTATTTCTATTTTTATACAAATCTCAATAATATAGAATTCTTTCCAATTATAATTTCACTTTAAAATAAAATTCAATAATAATAAATTCAATACCGATGACCTGAGTTGGAAATACCTTACATTCGTAAGCTGGAAAAGGGTGGAAGAAAAAAATGTAGAATAAAAGAAAAGCAGGGAGAAAAAGAAATTGGATTAAAAGATAATTTTAATAAAAAAATATAGCAAATAAGTTGTTGTTTTTTCTATAGATATACAAATTTTATTTAAAAAAACACGGATATATTCTCCTTTTTATTTTGTTCTTTGAACCACTTAGATTTTGTACCATTCCATACCTATATTCGATATCTTTTTCTTTCTTAATTTTATTTTTATTATTATTATTTAAATACGTTTTTAGATATTTACTCTTATTTACTTTGTGATTTACATCTAAAAAGGTTTTACTAAAAAATGAGGATATCTGATTCGATTTTATCTTTGTTTCTTTTAGTCTTTATTATGATATTTTTATCAATATAAAAATACACTTTACCCCAACATTATTATAATAATCATACATATTTAATGATGTTAATCAAGGAAGAAATATTTATTTTTTTATGAAAATTGTGTAAGATATTACAATCAGTATAAAATAATTACTTTTTCTTTACAATCAGATAATTCCAAAAATTTTTGACAATTTTGTGGGAATGTGACTAAAACAGTGGTGTATTGAGAGGGGAACGCGGGACGACGACGTTCCCTTACCTTTTTTCAGAACCGGAACGCGTTCCAGTACTTTTCCATGTCCCGACAACTCTACTGCTAGAATTTCTTTTTTTGTGTTCATTAATATTTTGTATAGTAAGAATAAGAAAAAATAAAAACTTATATGGAAAATAATAGTTTGCTGAAAATAGGACCTTTTGTTCCTCCCACTATGCGTTCCCTTACTTCTTATTTTACCAATACATCACTGGACTGAAACCCTCTAATGAATACATTGAAGTTGGTCTATTCAAATTTGCAAATACATCATAAATCGTAAGAAATGAAGAACTTCATCGAAAAGTAGATCTAATTTTTTTTTCTTAATAAAATGAATTTATGAAATAATTTAAGAATATTTTTAGGTGTTGAAATTTTCTATTAAATTAAATCACGATATTATTAATTTATTTTAGGGTTTTGTGCATTTAAACCGATTCTCTCTCTCTCTCTCTCTTGCTGTTTTTTTCAAGATTATTATATTTATATATCTTTAATATTTTCTTAATTTGGAGTGGATTAAACTCTTGATTTTAAATTTTGTATCTAACAACCATTAGCTTCAATTGGATATTAATAATTCTATTTATTTATTTTTTATTGTTCTTTTATTAGTCCATTTGATCAATTTATTAGAATACCATTAATAATTTAAGTTAGAAACTAATAAATGAACTTGGCGATTTGATTCATCGATCTCAAAAACTATTATACCTGTTATTATAATTTATTTCAGAAAAGTAAAAAAATAATAAAACAAATTATAAACATTTATAAATATTTAAATAAAAAATTAAATAATATGGAGATTCAATATAATATTAAAATAAATGAGAAAATTTTCAATTTTTCAACGTGATGACTTTTCGATTTGGCTAAATTTATTTTATCCGTTAATTCGACCCAGACAGTTTCATCCCTCTGTTTTAAGAGAGAGTGTAGAGTGGTACAGACACAGAGGGGGTGAAGTTAATGTCAACATAAACATTTGTAGTGAGTTCAAAGTAGCCAGCTGGACATTACACCTGTCACACAATTGAGTCACGAGACACACACGAGTACTGCCACCCAAATAGTCCCCTACCAACCAGTAAACTCCACCCATTCTACGTGTTTTTATGACTACTTGGAAATAAAAAAAAGAACTGGTCTCACATTATCTTTGGTGGTCGCTTAAACTCAATTGGTCCTTTTATTTTATAGTTTTTCTCCTCAAGTATTATGCGTTATTAATTAAAGATATTTTATGTTATTCAATGATAAGTAATATACAATATTCAATAATAAAGAAAATAATCAACTCTATAAAATATCATATTATATATATTTACAATCATATTAACTATTTTTACATATATGGAATAAATAGGTATTTTTTTTTTATTTCAATGATAGATAGATTAATTTAAATTAAAAAATTGAGTTCTAGTTTTAGTCTACAATATCAAAAGCTACTGTATAATAATACCTGAGGATGAAGTTTCAAACCACACCAAGTTTACAAAAATTTATAACAGATGACAAATCATATAAAAAAAAATCTTTTAAATTGGCTAAAATTTTGATGGCCAAATTAAAAAAAGTCTAAAATCTTCTAAATCAGCATTTATTTATATATTCGTCATGAATTTATTTTAAAATTAGTAAAAAAAATACACTTCTTATCATTTTGTTATTCGTTTGTAGTTTTCTTTAATACAAAACATGAAATGAATATAAATTTTGTTTTTGTTTTAAAATACATCTATGATTGATTATACAGCTTAAATTAAATGAAATTCGATATTGATGCATAGATTGAAAAAAAAAAAAAAATTTATTTTCAAAAGATGAAAAAGCACGATCAAATTATTATTTAATGGCTTTTTGGTTTTGAAAATTATAGTCACTGTCGAATAATTTAAATAAATATTGAAATACTAAAATATTAGAAACCAATTTTATAGATAAATAATAATAAGTAAATAAGCTTCTAAAGCATATTTCGTTTATAACATTTATCGGTTTAAAATAGAAACCAATTAGAATTATAAAATCGATAATGTTAAATTAAGATAGGCAGCTCGAATAGGTGAAGAAAAATAAATGAAAAATATATTAATTTAAAAACCAATTAAAAAGTATTTTTTTTTTATTTGAATGGACTGTGAAGTTAATGTATAAGTTAATAGTAATTCAATAGAAATGGCTCAGATTAATAATAGACATAATAGGTATTTAACGATTGTATGATTTAATTCGTCATTGAGATAGATACAATAGATTTATTTATTTAATATAATATCTAATGTAATTTCGTCAATTGATCATTTTTTTGACCATATCTACATAATATCATAATAAGTTGATCAAATATTAATCAAATACAATTTTGAAACTATTAAAGGTAAATAGAAATAAAAATTGTATTAATCGTTGTATTTAATAAATATTGATAATTGTTTATTTAATCGGAAAGAATTTTTAAAATTGCTATAAAAGACAAATCGGTTGATCTATTATTTAAGTTAATCATCTCAATAAAAGTCATTTGTCTTGAAAAGTCGAAAGATAAAGGGCGAGAAATAGGAGAGACGGTTTGAAAGATCACAATTCTCAACAAAAGAACGTACAAAAGTAACGTTCCGATGTAAAACAATAAATGTATCTCTCACCTGGAGTCAATATTTCACAGTTAAACTTAAATTGCCGCATTTTCTTTAACGTATCGGGTTCATTTATCATTTGTACAGGCACCGCGCAAGGGATGGGAGGGTTATTTACTCTATAATCATAGACATTAAGAAGCCGACGATAAATGCAACAAATTGATCTTCTTTAGCTGAAAATGAAAATTAGTAAATATGGCGGCAACTCATCAAGTCAGACGGTTTAATTTTAATGTTCCTTTTCATAAAGAAAGAGTTAGAGAGGGAGAAAAAAGAGAGGAAAAAAAAAAATAAAAATAATAATTGCTACCATTTGAAAATGGAGGCGTAGATTGTAGATTAAATGAGCAAAACAGAGAGACATTAAGGTGGTATTTTTAAAGTGGAATGGTAAGAATAAATGAGAGTAAAAAAATTAAAACAATGGAAAACAAAATATATACTATTTTTAATTTCGTTTTTATTATATAATTCAAAAAAAAGGATGTGTAGTATATTGAAATCAACAGATCTCATTTTATTAATAAATAAATTACTATTCAACTGCCCAAATAATTATTTTATTTTTTTCAAAGAATTTCATTATTGATACTGATTCCAAAACTTAAAATAATTCCAATTATTATGATATCTATAATTTTCCCTTTTAAATGCTTCAAATAAAAATAAAAAATAATTTTATTTCTTTAAAGCACATAAATATTTCGTCTTATTTTCAGAATCTATTAGATATCAGAATTATAAATCTGTATATCTGAATCTATCTCTCTATAAAAGTCATCAGGACCAGACATATGCCAGCGTTAGTGCCAAGGAATCTTCGGAACTTCGGATCACAGTAAGTTAAAAATCATCCTTTTATTTTCCACTTAAAAAAACCATAATACATCGATTATATTATTGGTCACACAGGAAGACCCAGATTTTCAAAAAAAAAATTCCCTCCTAAATAAACTTTCTTGAAATTGGAGCCAATTTGGGCGCCTAAACGTCGAGATCCAAATCTGACAATAAAACCAAAAAATAACCGGGAAATAATATATATGTGCCACTCAGAAGCCAAAGCGATTAACTCCATAATCCACAATCATATGTTGCAGATTACATTACATTACTAGCAAAAATTTTAAAAATTGGAGTTAATCGGTTTGGCTTCTGAATGGCAATATTTAATCAAAATGAAAATGAGCCCTTAAAATCTTATACCATAATTAATTGTAATTATTTGGTAACAGTTTATATAATTTTATGAGTTCTAAATTCAATAAAATTCAATTTATTGTTTTTTTAAAAAATTAGCTGGAGTGTCTCCACTCGACTATCTCGCAATTTGAATTGGATTCAATAACATAATATATTATATTTAAATTAAATTTAATTAATTATAAATTATAAATAATAAATAATAAATATTAAACCAGCGCATGTTTGGCTTTTTGTTGATGGCACCACGTCACGTGTTGGCGCGTGAGATTTTCAGTGTTAAAAAATTAATTCTGGTAATTTCAGCGAATCAATCAAGCTGAAATTCTATATATAGCAGTTTTATACAATTATTAATCATGGGAAAAATTATCAAACATATATCTTTATTTTTACGGTCACTTTAGAGGAAAAAAAATCAAAACGTTGTAGGTAATGACCCTCTTCCGGTTGAGTTACATTTCTCAAAAGTTGATAGAAAACTATGAATTTTGAATAATGTCCATGTACCAAATTTCATCATTCTAGCTCAAACCGTTTTTGCGTAATCTTGCCTACATACACACACACAGACACACACACAGACACACACACACACACACACACACACACACACACAGACATTTTTCTCAACCTTAGTGAAAATGATTCAGGAACCTTCAAAAAGTATAAAAACATCAAAATCTCAACATCGAAAATTTTCGTGATCGCAATACTATCTCTGGCGAGATAGTAAAAAACAAAAAAAAAACAAAAAAAAAAAAACAAAATAAATGATTATCACATTTAACTTATTTATTTACTTAATTACTGATTATAAATGAATACAAAATGAATAAAAAAAAGAGTGCAATATGTATTATTTTATAAATGATCATAATTAAATGAATTCTAATGAAAAAGCAGGAGCATTTGAGAATTGGCTATTTATATACATTTTAATACGATCAACTGACATCATTTAATGATAATATTTATTAACTGAAATGACCAAATGAATATCAAAAGAGAGGATTGCTAATTATATAATTCAAATATAAATTAAAAAACAACCACTCTTGGGAATTTACATAGTATACACATATATTGCTTCTCTTTATATATATATATATGTTTATCTATATACCAAAATATATATAATTTTTAGTCTAAACATTGAGGTCCTGGGAAGTTTATAAATTTCAAACATTTAGAGAGCTATTTTTATTATATGATTAAATTTATTGATTTTTTTTTTTTTTTTTTTGTTCAAATGTTTTGTTTTAAAAGATTTTAAGGATTTAAGGTCATTTAAGCCAGTATAGAATTTATCAAATTTAAAAATTTAACATCATGCCTGGTCTACATAAAAATTTATTTTTTTTTATCTAATAAAACTGTATTTTTTTGATAATTAATTATATCACTTATTAAATATAAGAGTAATTATAGTAGCTTTGTACTACTATCAATACACTCTACCGATAATGATAATTTCATATTGATATGCTATTTCGAATATATATATATATATATATATATATTTCCTAGACTATGTATATTTCAGGATAGGTTAATTAAGTGCAAATATGACTATGTTCAATGATTATAGTACTCTCGTCATATTCAATAATAAAAATAGATAAAGTGGACAGAAATCCAAAAGGTAAAACTATAATAATAGTAATAGTAGAAAATCATGATCTAATATTAGTAATTATGTTTTTTATCTAATTTTTTATATCTTTTTCCTTTTTTTTCATTTTCATTTTCTTTAATCCTTGTTTTTTCCAGTTCTTGTTCTCTGTCGGTGGGATTTTAGTTTTATTTTAGTTCCATCCACCTCGAAAAGTAGAAAAGAGAGAAAACATTGGCCGGCTTTTGTTCTCAGCTGGTTGGTCTTCTAATTTATAGGTTATTCGGTTCCAGGTGCGTGTGCGTAACCCCCCCCCCCCCACCCAGCCTCCAGTTTCTAACAGATCCCTCTTCTTTCATCCACTCACTCATTCACTCACCCACATAACCATCAACCCATTCCAATATCACCGTAGAGACGACGTGGAATCTATCTCCGTCGTTCGAATTTAATTTGGTAGCCTTCATGCACACCCCAAACTCACCCTCAATCAGCTCTTGTTCTTCCTCGCCCAATGGGGTTCGCTTCCGCTCTCAATGCATTTGCACTCGATATGCGTGGGTGGTGGTGGTGGTGGTGGTGATTCTGACCCTGAAACCCGGTTTACAGCTCAGACTCGTTGCGAAGGGTGTTCATGACACATTCATTCACCCTATATATAGGAAAATACTACTCCAAGACCTGACAGACATGCCATCGATATTTCTACATAATCAATGCTCTTTCTCTCTCTCATTCTCTCATTTTTCTTTATATTATTCTCTAATCATTCATTTAATTATGTCTTCAATTATGTTAAAATAATAATAATTAATATAATATATACCAGCTGCTCTTCACACCTACACGGGGGCTCCGCCCCCTGTACCCCCAAGTGGTACATAGTATTTGGTTGAAAGAAGTAAAAGGTTTTCATCCATTTTGTATCAATCAGTATATATCATAAAACATTTATTTCTTTTTGTGTGTTTATTTAAAATATATTTTAATTTAATCAGTAAATTTATTATATATATTATTATTTGATATGTTATATCTATCTATCTCTGTGGCTCAAAAGTACTCGAAAGTTTTTGGCCGGAACAACCACATTTCTCCAAGTGTCTCTATCCTGAGCCCCTGTTCCGTCTCTCTTACGTCCCTTTCTACGTCCTTGGTCTTCCAAGAGGACGTTTATCCACGTGCCCCACCTATCGCAGCCTTTTTCGCTTTTATAACCCTAACTATTTCTGAAGATGCATTGAGGTTATGCAATTCCTCGTTATGCAGTATAATATTTTACATTTGATTTACGCATCTTACTCTTTCTTTAGTACCTTCAAAACAAATTTTAAGATCTAAATTTGAAAAAGTTTATCCGGATCTATTGAGTCAAACGTATGTTTTACTAAAGTCTACAAATAATTAATGATCAGAAATATTGAATTCGCGGATTTTTTCTAATATCTATCATAATGAAAATATCTTAATTAATGTTGATCGATTTGGCCTGAGCCCGCAATGATATCTCCTAATATTTCCTCCGCCTATGGTACGTAAGTATTGTATATGTTATAAATAATAGAGAAATGGAGTATAATATTTCTTGATCAATTCATTTTGATATTTTATTTTCAATGCTTTTTCAATTTTTTTTGGATTTCACCCTAGTACAGTACTGTTTTTATTGGTTTATAATAATATATTAATAAGAATTTCACTCCTTTAAATATCCAACTATTACAAAATATCTTTACTTAAATAGAACAGGTACATCATATATTTTACCAAGTACTCATTTTTTATATTATATATGTTCTCTCTAGTAAATGAAATAAAACTCAAAATGCTAAAATTAATATTAAAAATTATAATTAATTATTTATATTTAAAATATAATATTTAATTAATTATTAAAAATTAATAATCTTATCAATAATGTAATAATAGTTTGACGTTAAAAAATGTATATATGTATATGAAGAGAGGGAATATGTCTAGACACAATATTAATTTTAGATGTATAATCATAATTTTATAATTTTTTAAAAATTAAAATAGAAGAAGACTAAAAATAAATTAAATAATAATAATGAATCTAAAAAAATTAAATAAGAATTTTATCTAAGCAATTTTTTCAAAAAAATTAATAATACATTTGTTAACAAAAGTTTAAAAATCCACAAGTCAATAAAAAATATTTACATGAATATATATTTATATATATATATAATTATTTATTGTGTTAGCTATAATTTTTTTTTTTTTTTTAAATTTAAAGATTACTAGAATTATTTTTTAACTGAATAAATAGTTAGCTAGTTATTTAATATTCATTATAATTATATTTATTATGTTATACAAAGTAATTTTTGAAAAAATAAACTTTTTGATTGGGTATAAAAAATTAATTATCAAAAGAAAAGACGTAAGAAATTTATTCGAAATTGAATTTATCTGGTCTTCTTTCTATTTAGAAATGTTCAGAAGATTTATGAATAACAATGCATTATGTCAGCAGAGGAGAGCCGTGGACCCTAAAATTGGGATAAAATTAAAAAAATAGTAAAAAAAAATTAAATATAAAAGTAATGTTTCTGCTACTATCTATTTATATATGTATTGTGAATAGAGATAATGTAATTCAATTATTTACATAATATATATATATTATATCCATATTAAAAATTCCCCACGCGTTCTTTTCTATCATTTTTTAATCACTTTACGTCCCTCCTTTCTCTCAACATCTCAATCAATCAGGCTAATAATAAATAATTCTAGGATGTTTTTTTTTTATTTATTTATTTTTTTTACCTTTCATGATTTCTTAATTTCTAATCTATCATCAACTTTGATCCGAAATCACTTGTTGTACGGTATATACATATTTTCTATTGTAGTAGATTATTAATCCATACACAACTCTCGAAAATACGTCCCTAATTAACATATTAACAGCTACCTCTATTTTATGTTGATTTTTTTTTTGATTCGTAAACTCTCGTTCATTACAGTCCATTTATATTAATTTATTCATAAAAAAAGATAGGGGAAAAAAATTCTAGAGAAATTGAGTAGGGTGAGATTGGTATCCAAGTGGTGTTGTGTATTTGTGTGCCCGTGAATGTATAAGTATATGAATAAAAGTGTTGATTACTTTATTATAATAATTCATAGATTGTTTGTATATTATTTTTATAAAAGGATAACTGATTTACAAAATAAAAAAAAAAATGAACACAAAAATTGATAAAATTTTATTTATTATTATGATTAAATTGAAATAAAATTATATCTAATTAATTTTTTGAAAATTTATTTTTATTTAATTTTAGATTTAATTTCACCACAAATGGATGTTGAGAAAGTTTCAATAAATAACTCAAAACTATTAATAATTTAATGAATTTCTTTTTAAATTAAAAAATACACTTTTTAGTAGTTATTAGAAAATAGGCCACAGTAGACCTACAAATATTCAATATAATTTCGTTTCCTATTATCACGACAAATTCAAGAAATTGGCACATTTTCTTTTCATTAATAATACATAGTAATATAAAAAAACAATAAATTCAAAATATTCAAATAGATATTTAAAAATAAAATATTATTATAAAATTATTGTTATTATGTTCGTCGGTAATTGAAAATTAAATTTTCAATATTTTTCTTAAGTGTCCTCATGTTTTTATTCATTTATTTCAATTGTGTTTATTATTGTTTTAGAATAAAAATAATTAAATTAACATGCTAGTAGTGAAAAATAAAAAATAATAAATTGTTTCAAATCCGTCACTGATAGAGAAAAACAAGGATAAATAAAGGGTGAGTAGAGGGAGGTTTTATAGTAGAATGCAATGCCAATATGCTCCAGCTGCTTATCCACTCGCCCATGTTATCCCGTATGGAATTAATTTGCGAAATAAATATAATAAAAAGAGCTTATAAACAAATTCGGAATTTGGAATTTTCAATTAGGTCACGGGTTCTTGCCTCAAAATAACACCAAATGTTGCTATGGAAACAGGCAGGTGAAGTTTATGCTGAATTTAAATATCTAGGTAAGTTCAGGGTGACTCTCAACCTCCTCTCTACTTTTATGTATATACAAGAACATTTTACAAAATTGAACTACTCATTTTCTTTTAAATTCATGAATTTTTGTTCTTGTTGTTTTATTTTTTCCCCCTTTTTTAAATTTTTCCTTAGATTTGTTTTTTTTTTAATCGTTAATAAGTGGGCAAAGAGATTGTTGGTGGAAAATAGGAATTAATGTTTTCAAGAAAAAACAATCAAGTGAATAATTCATCTTCCAATAATAAAAAAAAATTAATTGGATGCCTTCGTTTTAGTTATTTTTTTTTTTAATTTATTAACTAATTAAGTATTCTTGATGCATTACAAGAGCTTACGAATTTTAATGGTATACATTAACAGCAACGAATTGTTTTTTTAATCGACTTAGGTGATTTGAAAAGTAGTGGGAAGTAAATTAATTTTCTATTTTATATTAAACTAAAATTAAACTTAAAAATATAAAACTTAATAAGAATAATTTGAATTAAACAGAAAGATTCTGATGTTGGTGAAACAACTCCGAAATGTTCATAAATGAAATATATTAATGTTATGCTACTCTACTCAAAGATCTAGGGCATATCAACAATAATCCTTTAACAGTTTCTATTCCATCCAATTTTATCTTTTTATAATTCCTTAATATTTTCCTTTGTATAGTATGTTATCGCGTCATATCACCTGTCATTTTCCAATTGGTTTCACCATTCTCACAAGCTTTTATTCAATCATTATTATTTATCTCATCATTTGTATATATTCTATGGTAAAGGACTTGTACAAGTAAAATTTATTTGTCATTATTATTATTATTAATTTTGGGGTCAAAAAAATGTTGTATATATATATATACTGGCAATGGCAAATGTAAAACTTAAATATATTATTATAGAAATTAATTTCTTCCAAAAAATATTTAACACTAAGGAACAACAGTTTTTAATCATTTTTTACATGTCTGTTAATATTATAAAGTTTGTTTCTCTCAAAATCCACTACATTCCTAATTAATTCCATTTTTGTCATTACTATCTCGCCATATCACGAAAATTTTCGATGTCGAGATTTTGATGTTTTTATACGTTGTGAAGGTCTCTGAGTCATTTTCACTAAGGTTGAGGAAAATGTCTGTGTGTCGCTGAAAGTACCGGAATTAATTTTTTAAGACGTTGACTGACAATCACGCGCCAGCACGTGATATGGTGCCATCAACAAAAAACCCAACACGCGCTGGTTTAATAAATAATTTATTAATTTTAATTTATAATTTATATAATTAAATTCAATTTAAATATAATAGATGTCAATTAATCCAATTCAAATTTGCGAGATAGTCAAGTGGAAACACTCCAGATTTTTTTTCTTTATTTGAATATGACTCGTCACCCACTTTAAGATAATTGATTTACCTCATCTTAGATATTTTCAATTTGTTTGGAAACAACGGAATGTTGGTTTATTATCATCATTATTTAAAATACTCTTGTTTTAGTATCACCTTGTGTTTGTGTTTTTGTTTAATTTTGCCAATTCAATCGATAAATGAAGTTTTATTTCTTTTCAAGTGGCATTAGGTATCTTTATTATATTTATTTGTTGCTCCGTGAATTTCTTAAATGGTTTCATTAGATTTATTTGTCTCTGATTATTAGAGGTGTATGCTTTTGAGCTGCTTAATATAATATGTATAATATTATTTATTATAAAATATTGTTATTGTTAAAAAATGTATAATAAACATGGTTATGAAGAGAGATAATTCTTTGAATATATATATATATATTTGGCCGATAAAATTGTTCTTCACAATTCTACTGCCTGTTAGTTTTATTTTCATAATACATCCATATTTAGGTCCCAAGATGGATAGGCTCTATTCTAAGTTTTATAATTTATTGATATTTTTAATTAATTATGAAGAATGAGACTTTACCAAACTTTAAATTATTTCTTTTTAATCAATAATTTTAATTATAAATCTATTTAAAATTATAATACACCTCTTCAATAACTTCTTAAAATATTTATTATAATATTTTACTGAATAGAGAGAATATAAATTTGTTAAATTCGTTTTTTGTATTTGTTTTTTTTTTATATCCAATCTTAACAATTTATCTCCGGGGCATTTTCTTTTGTCCTTTTATACCTTTTATTAATAATCTCTAATATAAAAGAAATTGACAATAAGAAAGTCAATTATATCTATCTTAATGTTATCTTGTCTTGTTTGAAATTTTGTTATTCATTCAGACAAAGAAATTCTTAAAAAAGAAGTTGAATAATATAATAACATTCTATCTGTATTTAGTTAACATTAACTATGCCAGAAGCTAAACAGATAAATCGACATAATTCTATACAAATTAAAAATACAAAACAAAAGCCAAACTGAATATAATTAAAGAAATTGAATCCGCTCTAATTATAGTGATGATTAATCATATTTATAAATTTCATTTATATGTAACACATTAGTAACCTATTCAACATAATAAACCAAATAATCATTTGTTTATCAACAAAATTGACATTTTTCAAATTTAACAATTTTATAATTTAACTAATCGAACCCGTTGCAAACGCTGTTTACAATTTCAGTTTAAAATGAATTTATCGTGGTTAGCAGTAATTAATTAAATAGTTCTTTGAAAACAATATTTTTCGCATATCTAATGATCATTTTTTAGTAATCTGCCTTGAGCGGAGATTTCTTTAATTACCGACCGACGATAGTAAGGGAGGTATTGTTTTCACACCAAATTTCACATGTGGAGATTTTTACATATCTCCACGAATCATGCATTTTCTAAACAGAAAAAAGTATTTTTAGCATGATGTCTGTCCGTCCGTCTGTCCGTCCGTCCGTCCGTATAGATGTGTACAGCCTGAACGGCTCAACCGATTTTGATGAAATTTGGTATATTTACTTAATGCATCAGTGGGATGAATTGATCAACTTTTGGTGCAAATCCGGAAACCGGAAGTGGTAGTATTAGCGATCGACGATAGGAAGGGAAGGGTTATTTTCACACCAAATTTCACATGAGGAGATTTTTTTATATATCACCACCAATCATACACTTTGTATTGGTTTTATCCTCGGGAAAATCATCTTTATTAGTTTTTTCTTGATTTAAAATTATATGACGTCATCCAGTCATTCATGACGTCACAGCCTGGTCTTACATATATATTATAAATAAAATAAAATTAAAAATATGTATATGTTATATGCCTATCTGTTTTTTATTACGTTAATAGATATATTAAAATTATTTGATATTGTTTCTGTAACTGGAAATTAATTTACTTCAAACCGTCGGTCGGTTCGGACCTGGCCACAGGTCAACTTATTTTTGTTTTGATCTTGTTGGGAGTTCTGGTCGTGGATATTAAAAAATTAAAAAAACGATCTCATTTGTCGATAAGTTCATTTTTATTATTGACATTTGTTGGTTGCGCTAATACATTGGCTGTCTACATCAGGGGGGGGGGACTCTCTTATTCAGTGGCGTACCGTGAGGTTCTTGCGCCTGGGGGCAATTGAGAAATTAGCGCCCCCTTTCTTATATATATAAATATATATATATATTTAATTTAATTTTTTTTTTAAAGAATATTAATGATGAATAACGAAACAGGTTTAACAGATTTTAATAAGCGTATAAATAATATTTATTGACTTACACAAAATACAGTTTAACTTGAAATATTAATTCTTCTTTTGTTCCAAATTGGCTTCCCTAATTTTCGCCCACAATTTTGGCGCCCGGGGAAATATGTCCCCCCTGCCCTCCCATAGTTACGCCACTGCTCTTATGGGACCACTTGAAACACAGTTTCGCTTGTTCGCAACACTTGTGGAGCTGCTGGCACTAATTTTAATTCATTTTAAATATCGTAAATATCTGACAGCTTACATCCGCTAATCCGCTACGATTCGTTTGTATTCGCTATTATCTGACGCCGTCCAATTGCGTGCAATGTGGTTCCTAGAGTAAGTATAATTAATATAATTTTTTTCTCAATTAGTTTGTGTTCGCATCCCTATGAATGTAGTGGCGCTAAACGAAGTTTAAAAATTTAACATTGCGTGTCTCTGCCCTGGTCTACATATATAAATATATAATTTAAATAATAATTTAAATATTTAAATAAAAATCAAATAATTTAATATTTTATTTAATAATTATAGTTATATATGATTATGTAAGTGAACTCGGCGCTGGTCGGACGTGTGGCACATCACCCCTGATTCCCATCCGTTTTCCTTGGGGGTATTTGCTTTAACTGGTGGTAAGTTTTACATCATTTTACTGGTCTTGGACTGCTCTTTACAATGGGACACATCTGGGATCAATTGCTACCAAGGTGGGCACGATGGATCCTTCATGGGTAATTCTCGGTACTGAGACTGATGGGTATATGAACCCATTAATGAATATATAATGATTATTAGTGATAATGATAATGATCATTATTATTATTTTATTTTTATCATTTAATTCCGAGTTCCATTCAGGGTTCAACATTCTACCAAGCAAGTACCCCACTCCTTCTCCCCCCTCTACCACTCCTGTTTTAAATCCTTTATTTATTTATTTCTATTAATAACTAATCCCGATTAATATTTACTAATATTATAAAATAAATAAATAACACTTTCCTCTATCCTATCAGTTGCATGGGTCGGGCTGTCTGTTATACGCGCTGGGGGATCTTGCAAGATTATGGTTTTTTATAAAATTATATTTAATTGTATTATGATGTAAGGTAGTGAGTTAGTTGTACATCATATACAAATCATTAAAATAAAATTTCAGCTTTCGTTTGGTAAATTAGCTGAATATTTTGTTAATTCCCTATTTATAATATAATAAGGCAAATAAGGTGTAATGTCTATGATGAAATTGACAAAAACGCAAACGTATTACAGAAAATAGCTATTTACATTTTTTATAAAATTCTAATAAAATAAAGAATGATTTTATTTGTAAAGACAATATATATATATATATATGTACATGTATGCGTGTTTGTTGGCGATCTCCAAATTGAATCGACGAACTCAGTGGACCCTGACTGTGAGTGGCTCCGTGTTCTCGGATAGTTTACCTTTGCCAACCAATTTCCGTTTTGAAAGGCATCTGTCAAAATATAACTTCCAAAATATTAGTTGAATAATTTAGATAAAATAAGCTACGATAAAAATAAAACATTTTTTTTTTCTTTTATCATTCTTTATTTTTGTAATCTCCCCTCCTAACCTATAAACTTTTTATTTTAAACCATCATAACAAAACTCTTTTTATCATTCTATTTTCTTCATTTAGAAATCTAAATATTAAAATACCACTCCAGTAAAAAATATATATTATAATTTTAAATAAAATAACTTAAGAATATAATTATAATTTAATGATGATTTATTTTAGTAATTTCTTTTTATTATTAAACATTATAAATATAATTTAATTTAAGATCATTACCTTATTTTCATTAGAATAATTTTTTTCATCTTCTTTTCTGGTTTTAAGATCATTTAATTTTCATTTATATATAAAACGTTGAAAAACCAAGAGAAGCATATTAAATGAAAATTATCTTTTTACAGCTTTAATTTTTCATCATTATATTATATATAGAAGATAGTACAGGTTGAAATTTTTTTTTCCAATTTGATCTTTTTAAGTTAGTTTAGTTAATTCGGGTCATTTAAAAATATCTTTGAATTAATTTTAAATTAATTTATTTTAACATTATAAATATATACAGAGTCAGTCTTGGAATTAGATTTGAACGGGAGGTGGGTTAGGACATTTGTAATTGAAATTTATAAAATAAATATTTATTGTTAATTTTTATCGTATAAAAGTTTATAAGAAAAAAAAAATGAAAAAGAAACTCAATAACTCAACCTTAATTAAATGTTCAAAATGGTTGTAACGTACTGCTATTTCACGATTTGTCAAAGGCTTTATTGCGGATAGTGATCTCTTCCGTACACGTTTGAATCTCTTTACGATAGCATTAGGATTAATCTATAAAAATCAAACAAAAAAGAAATTGGTGATTTAGGCACGTTAAATGAGAGAATAAATTGTATAAAAAATAATTAATAAATAATTATAAATATTATAAATTGAGTTAGATCCTTAGAGCCAATAATAATTAAAAATAGATCTATTAGAATTTGTGTCTAAATCATTTGAATAAAGGGAGGAATTTCAAGAGTTTCACCTAAAAATAATGTCTTATAAATTTTGTTTATACATAATAAATAATGAATCGGTTTTTTCAAAGAAAAAACTAAAAGACTAAAAGTTATTATCATATCTTGAAATTTTTTCATTTCTTGCAAAAACCCAAGTTATTAAAAATACATGTGTAAAGTATGGACTGAAATTGTCAAACCACCAAAACATCAAGGAGGTAAATGAACCAAGACTTAAACGACTAAAACCAATTGAACTTTATTCTCCCCTCCTCTTTCACTCAACCCCAAACTGAGAGATGCCCTCCTATTCTATTCTACCAGGCAAACAGCCCAGTTCAATGTAATATACTTATATCAAAGAATGTAACAAATTTTAAAAGAATGATTATTTTCTTAAATTTCCATATTAACAATCAAAGTCAAAACAGTTGATTATATCAGAAGAAATAGTGTTACTTGTTAATAAAGTGTTTTAGTCTGGTATGTAAATATTTATATAAATTATAGCTCTATAAAGGAATTTAATTGCATAGAAACAAAATAGAAAGCAAATGAAAACTAAATGCGCCAAACGTTTTTTCGTTGTATATGAAGCAATTCATCCATAAACTTCGCCAGGCTTATAGAAAAATTAATTTATTCTTTTTAGTTCATGAGAAAAACGTTATCTATTTTATAAATTATTTAAATTATCGAAAAAAAATATGTAAATAGTATATTTTTTAACTGTGAGAGAGTCACAGATATTGTTAATAATTTATTGTAATTTTTATCATTCTTTAAATAAATATATTACTTAGAACATCACTCTTTTTATCTAGTTGTGTAAATTCCCTAACTGCAATTTAAATAAGTTGACCTGTGGCCAGGTCCGAACCGACCGACGGTTTGAAGTCAATTAATTTCCAGCTACAGAAACAATTTCAAATAATTTTAATATATCTATTAATGTAATAAACAACAGATAGGCATATAACATAAATATTTTTAATTTTATTTTATTTATAATATATATGTAAGACCAGGCTGTGACGTCATGAATGGCTGGACGACGTCATCTAATTTTAAATTAAGAAAAAACTAATAAAGATGATTTTTCCCGAGGATAAAACCAATAAAAGTGCATGATTCGTGGTGATATGTAAAAAATCTCCTCATGTGAAATTTGGTGTGCAAATAACCCTTCCTTGGTTAAATCGATTTATTAAAATAATTCGTATTAATTTATTTGTCGTATAATACGTAGTATAAATAATTTGTATATTCATTTTATTTAACGAAGGCAAAATAATATAATTTATTTAGAAAATAAAGTCAAAGGCAGTTGAATCTCATCCATTAGGGGGTAAGCAATGTAGCATTGCTATGCTGTCCCCTTCAAGGTCACCGATAAGCAAAGCCAATTGAAATGGCGGCGACATTTATAAATCGTATATAATTAATATATCAGTAAAAAGTTATCAATCTATCATTTATAAAATTAAATTTTTATTTGAATCTAGTCTAAAATTTATTAAACTTCATTTAAATTAATAGGAATATAAATAAATTTACAATAAATTCTTAATTGAGGGATGATTTCGGTGGTGACGCCGGTCAACGTCTTCGACTGGAAAAGGAATGGGAACTGATTGCGCTCGAAGCACACCTCGACAGGCAGGCCAGGAGGGAGGGAGGGGGGCGGGCGGGTGGGAGGTGAGAAGAGGTGGCGGAGGGGGGCAACATGGCGGCAAATGTTTTCAATCTGTCAAATTTTAATAATTAATATTTAATCAACGAAGCAACGTAAAATTATATAATATAGTGAAAAAGAATCTACGTTTCATAATGAATCGATTCGTATAGGTTTTATCTGTTGTTATGAGGCAAGATTTTTGTTCAACTGTAATAATAAACCGATATTAAAATTAATTAAAAATTTCCATTTAATGATACAAAAAATCAATTTTATTTAGAATCTGGCTAAAATTATGGTCAATGGATTTGTCTTGGTCACAATTTACTAGATTTATTTAAAAATTTTAATAAAATGAAAACCTTTGATTAGAGTGGTTTTTTCTAATTTTGAAAAGCGTTCTATAAATATGAGTTCCAAGTTTTATACTAATGTGAAGCGTTGGAGGGGTGGGCCCTCTCAGAGGCACATAAGACATGTCTCACTCGTGAATATACCGGGTTTTGCTAGTCGAAGGGTTGACGTAATCTGGATATATTTGAATTACCCCCCGAAGGGGGGTAATTCAAATATATATGGGAGACTCTATAGAGTCTCCTATTAAGAGACAAGATTTCAATTTTTTTTTCTTTTTAATGAAGCTATGCTAGGTATTCTCCTTCATCCAAATAAATTTAATTTTTTGAATTTTCAGGGGAGGGGGGATGGATTGAAAGGAGTCAACAGGTAAAGGACATGATTCCTTCAGGTAGTAGAGGGATTTAGAAGAAATCATGAGCTCACGTGAGGGCAGGGAGGCCAATCCCTGAAATAGAATTCTTTTCTACTGGATTTATAGAAAAGAATCTACTCGTTACCCGGGATATTATTTTTAAATTTATTAAAAAATAATTTTAGATCATAATCATCCTATATGTTATTACATCTTTTATATACCATATATTTATATTTTTCTTATCCCGATATTTCATATACTTATTATCCAAGGGCTTCCCTTTCTCAATACACCGTTTAGTCCTAGACTACTCTACTCGACCCAAAATTATAATTAACATAATACTAATAAAATTAATTAATATTCATAATAATTAATTTAAATAATATTATGTATATTAACATTTATAATCATATTATTAAAAATATCTAAAGAATAAAATTATAAAAAATAAACAAATTGAAAGATTTGAACTCAGACAAAAGAATTACTAGTCAAAGTCCAATCCGTTGTGACTGATTTATCAACTAGTAAAAACATAGGAAAGAAATTCACTTAAAGGCTATGAAAATTCAGCCCATAAGCAATACATGGTAAAGACTTTATTCATTAAATATTGATTAAACAAAGAAAAATGAACATGGAAATAGTTATAATACAAGAAATACAAGAATCAAAGATTATCTTGTATTGAGAGAAGAGATATGCAAAGAATAATCATTTAATATAATTAATCAAAAGATTCAACGTCATTCAAAATGGCAGCCGAAATCACATTGCATCTGTCAAAATTCAATAATTAATATTTAATTAAGGAAGCATCATAAAATTATATAATGCTAGTGAAAATAAATCTACATTGAATAACGAGTATTTTGATATGCGTTTTATATATTGTTATCAGAAAATGTTTATTTCAAGTGTAAACATGATACCAAATAAAAATAAGTTGATCTGTGGCCAGGTCCGAACCGACCGGTTTGAAGTAAATTAATTTCCAGCTACAGAAACAATTTCAAATAATTTTAATATATCTATTAATGTAATAAAAAACAGATATGGATAGAACATAAATATTTTTAATTTTATTTTATTTATAATATATAGCTGAAGTAGCCGGCGTTACCCGAGGCTGTGACGTCATGAAGGTCTGGGTGACGTCATATAATTTTAAATTAAGGAAAACATAATGAAGATGATTTTTCCCGAGGATAAAACCAATACATTCGTGGTGATATGTAAAAAAATCTCCTCATGTGAAATTTGGTGTGAAAATAACCCTTCCCTTCCTATCGTCGATCGCTAATACTACCACTTCCGGTTTCCGGATTTGCACCAAAAGTTGATCAATTCATCCCACTGATGCATTAAGTAAATATACCAAATTTCATCAAAATCGGTTGAGCCGTTCAGGCTGTACACATCTATACGGACGGACAGACATCATGCTAAAAATACTTTTTTACCGACCGACGATAGTAAGGGAGGTATTGTTTTCACACCAAATTTCACATGTGGAGATTTTTACATATCTCCACGAATCATGCATTTTCTTAACAGAAAAAAGTATTTTTAGCATGATGTCTGTCCGTCCGTCTGTCCGTCTGTCCGTCCGTATAGATGTGTACAGCCTGAACGGCTTAACGGATTTTGATGAAATTTGGTATATTTACTTAATGCATCAGTGGGATGAATTGATCAACTTTTGGTGCAAATCCGGAAACCGGAAGTGGTAGTATTAGCGATTGACGATAAGAAGGGAAGGGTTATTTTCGCACCAAATTTCACATAAGGAGATTTTTTTACATATCACCACGAATGTATTGGTTTTATCCTCGGGAAAAATCATCTTCATTATGTTTTTCTTAATTTAAAATTATATGACGTCACCCAGCCCTTCATGACGTCACAGCCTCGGGTAACGCCGGCTACTTCAGCTATATATTATAAATAAAATAAAATTAAAAATATTTATGTTATATCCATATCTGTTTTTTATTACATTAATAGATATATTAAAATTATTTGAAATTGTTTCTGTAGCTGGAAATTAATTTATTTCAAACCGTCGGTCGGTTCGGACCTGGCCATAGGTCAACTTATTCTGTTAAGAAAATGCATGATTCGTGGAGATATGTAAAAATCTCCACATGTGAAATTTGGTGTGAAAACAATACCTCCCTTACTATCGTCGGTCGGTAAAAATGTGGAATTTTCAGTTAAGTGAAAAATTATTTATTTGGAGATAAAACCAACTTTTCATCAATAATATGGAAAAATTACTTTATTACTTTATTATTTCGTCGTTTTTACCGACCGACGATAGTAAGGGAGGTATTGTTTTCACACCAAATTTCACATGTGGAGATTTTTACATATCTCCACGAATCATGCATTTTCTTAACAGAAAAAAGTATTTTTAGCATGATGTCTGTCCGTCCGTCTGTCCGTCCGTCCGTCTGTCCGTCCGTCTGTCCGTCTGTCCGTCTGTCCGTCCGTATAGATGTGTACAGCCCGAACGGCTCAACCGATTTTGATGAAATTTGGTATATTTACTTAATGCATCAGTGGGATGAATTGATCAACTTTTGGTGCAATTCCGGAAACCGGAAGTGGTAGTATTAGCGATCGACGATAGGAAGGCAAGGGTTATTTTCACACCAAATTTCACATGAGGAGATTTTTTTATATATCACCACGAATCATGCACTTTGTATTGGTTTTATCCTCGGGAAAATCATATTTATTAGTTTTTTCTTGATTTAAAATTATATGACGTCATCCAGCCATTCATGACGTCACAGCCTGGTCTTACATATATATTATAAATAAAATAAAATTAAAAATATTTATGTTATATTCATATCTGTTTTTCATTACATTAATAGATATATTAAAATTATTTGAAATTGTTTCTGTAGCTGGAAATTAATTTTTCAAACCGTCGGTCGGTTCGGACCTGGCCACAGGTCAACTTATTTTAAATTGAAATTGATTAAAACTTATAGAACAAATATGTCACAAGATAATGTAAATAGTTAAAAATAATTAAAAATTAGTTCTCTATGGATTCCATGTCAACTGTAATATTTAGCTTAAATAAGGTTAATGTTATATCTAAATGAAAACAAACAACAACAGACGGGCTTTCTAAATTTGAAAGACCTTAAGAGCAGCAAGCAAACTGGGCCCTTAATTAACCATAGAAGGGACGAGACTCTTGGATTGCCAACAAATTATTCAGCCTATGATCGGTTAACCGAAACGTAACCGCAATTTGGACCCAAAGAGATACTTGAAAGCAGCAGTCTCTCTTATTCCATGAGGTTGTTTGTATATAAGTCCATCACTTGACACTTCATTTTCTCTTTGGTCTCCCGACCAAGTTGATTATTTAATTTAGAGAGAGAGAGAGACGGATAGCCACCCTTTTACTTTTCAATACACCCACCACAACCATCCCTCGAGGGTGGATTTATTATTTTTAATTTTAATGTCTCTGTTTATACATGCCGGCTGGTGTGATGGTGGTAAGGACCCACTGAGGCGAACAACTTCCAAGAAGATGGTGAACATCCCATAAAATCCAACAAAGCACCTTCACCGAACGTTTTTGCTTCCGCTTTTACTTTCAAAGTTTTCAATCATCACTGAAGACCATAAAACATCATTTAATAGGAAAGCAAACGCATTCATTTGTTAACATCGGAATGGTAATTATTTTAGAAAAAAAAAAATAATTGTCTCAAATGATTAATGATTGTTTATATAGTTTATTATTTAGCAATTAGTTTCACTTTTAAATTTTTCTATCCTTTATTTCAGGTCGACCGCAAAGGCTTTAAAAGTAGCCCGCGAAGCCAAAGTTGGAAAGTTAAAAGGTAAAGGACATGATTTTTCCATGGGAAAGGGAAGGCAGAAAAAATCATGAGCTCACGTGAGGGCAGGAACGTCAATCCCTGAAATAGAATTCTTTTCTATTGGGATTATAGAAAAGAATCTACCCGTTACCCAGGATATTATTTTTAAATTTATTAAAAATTAATTTTACATTTCATGAAACTTATTCAATTTTTTCTTATTGCTTCATATATAAAAACAATAAAATGATTTCCTTCCTTTTCAAGTAATTTTTATGTTATTTTAAGTTATTTATTTTTGAATATAAAATTTGAAAATAGAATAGAATAGCAGGGAAAATGTTTCAATATTAAAATACAAATAAGAAGGAATGATTGGGATGGAAAAGTTGGTTAAATCGATTTATTTAAAATAATTCGTATTAATTTATTTGTCGTATAATACGTAGTATAATTAATTTGTATATAATTTCATTTAACGAAGGGGAAATAATATAATTTATTTTGAAAATAAAGTCAAAGGCAGTTGAATCTCATCCATTAGGGGGTAAGCAATGCAGCATTGCTATGCTGTCCCCTTCAAGGTCACCGATAAGCAAAGCCAATTGAAATGGCGGCGACATTTATAAATCGTATATAATTAATATATCAGTAAAAAGTTAAAAATCTATATTTTATAAAATTAAATTTTTATTTGAATTTTTTCTAAAATTTATTAAACTTCATTTCAATTAATAGGAATAAATAAATTTACAATTAATTCTTGATTGAGGGATGATTTCGGTGGTGACGCCGGTCAATGTCTTCGACTAGAAATATTTTATTTTAAATTCTTATATTTCTTCTTATCATTTCAATTAAATAATTTATTCTAAAAGTTCACATTTTAATTAATATAATAAAATATTTAGATGATATTTAACTTAATTTTTACCGACCGACGATAGTAAGGGAGGTATTGTTATTTATTCTTTCTATATTTTTGAATATTTCTTCTTTTCTTTTAAGGGAGGAAATTAACTATGATCTAAAAAAATTAATAAATGAACTTAATAATAAAAAAAAACAAATAAATCAATTAATTTAAATGAATACTATTAATGAATGCATATATTGTTAATTTATCTATAGTTTTATACTGTTAATTTTTAGAAATTGTCTCAAGTCTCTAACTTTGCATTTTCTCAAATTTCATTATAATTAAAAATATTCAATAAAAATCAAGCAATGAAAATAAAATATCAAAATGAAATGATCAAGAAATATTATACTCCATTTTTCTATTATTTCTAACATATACAATACTTACGAACCATAGGCGGAAGAAATATTAGGAGATATCATTGCTGGTTCAGGCCAAATCGATCAACATTAATTAATATATTTTCATTATGACAGATATTAGAAAAAAACCGCGAATTCAATATTTCTGTTCATTAATAAGAAATGAATGTTTTCTGTTATATACTGATTGAAACAAAATGGATGAACACCTTTTACTACTTTCAACCAAATACTAGGTACCACTCGAGGGTACAGGGGGCGGAGCCCCCGTCTATGTGTGAAGAGCAGCTAGTAATACAATAAAAACAAAAACTCTGAGCAGCTAGTTTAGAATAAATTTATATAAAGATTTTAGAATATCATTTTAAAGAGTATGTTATAATGAAAAGGTAACCTCAATCTCACTTTCTTTGATGTTCTCTTCAATGGAGATAATAGTTATAAATAAATAACCTTATCGTGCCTTGATGTCCATTATCTTATTTATTATTCAATTGATAATGTTATGTTTTTATCGCCTATATCGATAATACATATATTCCAAAATGACAAACTTTACTTGAAATCGATGTTGATGTTATAAATAATTAATTGATATTGTATTTTGATAGAGGATATAGAGATATTTACATAAAATTTATAACATTTATTGTTCCGAAACAAGTTTAGTTTTCATTATGAATTTTTCTATACCAATTCAATACCGATTCAAAATTTTTTGATATGGTAAATTTTATACATTTTTATTAAAAAAGACCTTAATTAATTATTATCATTTAGGTATTTTTTTTTTATTTTTTACGAGAAGAAAACCTATTTATAGGTACCCAAGGGCCATCCTTAGGTTATGCGAAGTTCTGGGTAAACCAACTGTTAAAGCCTCTCCCTGATTTAGATTTAATTATTTTATTATCAATTTATTTTTATATATATATATATATATATATATTGTATATTTATATGCCAGCACGTGATTCCAATGAAAGTTGTGGACTATTGTCTACTTATATTTTAGTGTAACTTGACTAATCAATCCTTCCACTTTATCAGTTTTCAATTAACAATTTTAATTTTTAAGAAAGTTTTGTAAAAAGGTTCGGTCCGAAATGCCATATCTACCCATCTTTACAAGAGAATACCATAAAATTGTACTGAACTAAATAAGCGGGAGTGTCCTCCCCTAGACTTTCCCGCATATAAATAAGTATAAAGAGTTAGCAGCTACAGAAACAATTTCAAATAATTATAATATATTAATCTAATAAAAAACAGATATAGATACATAAATAATAAATATAAACATTTTTAATTTTATTTTATTTATAATATATATGTAAGACCAGGCTGTGGCGTCATGAATGGCTGGATGACGTCATATAATTTTAAATCAAGAAAAAACTAATAAATATGATTTTTCTCCAGGATAAAACCAATACAAAGTGCATGATTCGTGGTGATATATAAAAAAATCTCCTCATATGAAATTTGGTGTGAAAATAACCCTTCCCTTTCTATCGTCGATCGCTAATACTTCCGGTTTCCAGATTTGCACCAAATGTTGATCCATTCATCATACTGATACATTAAGTAAATATACCAAATTTCAAAAAAATCGGTCGAACCGTTCAGGCTGTACACATCTATACGGACAGACGGACGGACGGACGGACGGACAGACATCATGCTAAAAATACTTTTTTCTGTTAAGAAAATGCATGATTCGTGGAGATATGTAAAAATCTCCACATGTGAAATTTGGTGTGAAAACAATACCTCCCTTACTATCGTTGGTCGGTAAAAATTATGTTTTTCTCTATCTTTATGAAGGTGAAAAGTGATATTTCTATATTATAATATGATATAATGGTGATTTGTATATATATATTTTATTCATATTTTAAAATAAAACACAATAATAATAAACGATTATTTTATATTATAAAAAATTTGTAGGTATATAAGAATTGGAAATTTAATTTTAAAAATAAAATTATAATTATTATTTATTTTTATTTGGCGTGTATGAGTTACTTAAAATAGTAAAATATTTAAGTAAATATTTTAAGTATTTAAATATCGGTGTTGATTCATTTTTGTGATATTGTCTTCTATCTATGTGGGAGTTATACCACGTGTTCACGTTTATCAAATTACTCAGTGGGAGGGTGTGGGTCTCATTAGTCATCCAGTTGCCCCCGTGGCTCCTGGACGAAGGGTACTCAACTGAATCGGAACCACTCCAGCTGGCCAACAACCACCTGGACACCAATCCTGATAGAAATCGCAATTCGCATATTGTCCATTCGGCTGCCTGCTGCTCGTTTGTGTTCTCCATCCCTCTCTTTACACACCTCAAACAAATTACACTAACACATGAAATCTTATTATTAATTATAAACTATTTATACGCTAAATTGTAGCAAATTTAGCACGAAACATTCTTAATTAGTTTATTTAAAATAATAAAATAAATAAAAAAATGAAAATAATATTTTAAAAATTATTAAAAATATCATCATTATGTAATTATACAAATATATATTTAATTATCTATGACTCGAAATTTGTTTAATATATTTAATCTTCAGTTTTCAATATGTATTATTTAAATTAAATGTTACCAAAAAAAAAAGTTGAAATTTTAAATAATAAAAAAATTCAATTGATAAATTATATGTATCTCTTGAAATTTTCAAATTTATTATTTATTTTCATTATGAAGAAAAATAGTTAAATTCCTCAATGCACTCTTTAATATTATTAATAATTATTGTTTTCACTTATTCATTCCTCTGACTTATTATAACTATAAAGACTAGATCAGAAATGCACAAACTATGCGGCTTGACGATTACCATTACTTTAAAAAAAAGAATTTAGAAATTAATGTTTATAAATATAAAAAAATTTTTAAAAAAATAGCTATTTTTAAAATAAAATAAAAAAATAAATTTTTTTTATATTTAATGTTTTTTTTAGTATCAGAACAAACATGACGTTCTTCCCTGTACAAAAATCATACATATTATATGAAATGGTCCAAGTTTTTACCTGTCGTCATAAAGTTTGTGCACTCCTGATCTAGAACATCTCGCACTAGTTGCTAAATGTGGATCTAGTAGTCGATGATAAGAATGACACAACTAGTTCTTTATTATAAGTATTATATTTGCATATTTTATGATATCAAACATTCATCATCATATAATCAAAAAATTGAAAAATATTGGGTTTATTCACCAAGTATTTTATGTAAGCCGAAACCTTATATTATAACTAGAATCTAAAAAAAAATACTTTAATTTATTGTTAATGTTTTTAGACGATACTCTCAACAATTTATTATTTATTTCCAAATATTGTTTACAATGTGTGTGTGTGTGTGTGTGTGTGATAAGCATAGTTTTTAATAATTTATTTATATTATATTATTATTGAGTATAAATATAATCGTAACTATATATTTACATTTACCTAAAATATTTTCAACAATGAAAAAAAGTAAAATATGCTTATATATAACATATTTTAAAAAATAAATATTAATGTAAAAATTAAATAAATATATTTATAATATATGATATTTTTGATATTTGGATTTAAAATAATTAATTATAATAATAATTAATTCTACAATAAAACCTTTAAAAATTTTCAAAGATTACTTTATACATTGTATATTTCAAAATGAAAATAAAATGATAAAGAAAATAATCGCGAGATTCAATTATTTTTTTTTTAATTCATAATTTCTCTCTTCTGCCTCCTTTATCAATGGTCATTCTTGACAGATATGCTCT
Organism: Labia minor; assembly: GCA_963082975.1. Taxonomy (NCBI): domain Eukaryota; kingdom Metazoa; phylum Arthropoda; class Insecta; order Dermaptera; family Spongiphoridae; genus Labia; species Labia minor. The sequence goes on along the minus strand of OY720349.1, from coordinate 63,902,920 downwards.
GAAATTCCCTGACTCACTAAATTCTATAATCTATTCTATATGTTAAACTTTATTTGGAATATCACAATTACATTTTGAAATTATTAAAATTTTACCTATTTTAAAATGTGCCATGCTAAATAAATAACGTTGATTACTTACTTTTGGTGAGCTGTTTGAAGATCATTTCATTATCATCAGAGATGGAGAAGATAATCAACAATTCAAATTCACATCCAGTAGCAGGAACGATGATTGAATCATGAAATAGAAGTAAAAAATAACATATTAGATTATGAAATTTTAAAATAAATAGATTTAAATTATGTTAAAATCAAATTAATATTACTGACCTCGGAGTTAATAAATCATTAAATATCATTTATAATCCCAAAGTATATGCAAATAAAACTTAAAACCATAAAAATGTATTTACTAAAAAATTAAAAATAAAATAAATAATTAAAAAAAAATTAAGTTACAGTTTTATTTATGAATGCACTAAAAACTAGAAAATAATTTTTCACTTCAACAACAATGGTCTCGATACTTTGAATAAAGAGCCTAATTAAAATGAATTAGTTAATTAATTTTCTAGGGATCACTCAAATAAAACGCTTGCATTTAATTTTTAATTTTAAGAAATTCGATTCTAGATTTACAGCAAGAGATTTGAAAGAAGCGGTGTGAGAGGTTAATGAGATTAAAAATAATCCATAGAATATTTAAAAAATTATTTATATAATTATATATATGAGAGACCTATTAATTTTTAAAATAAACAGTGCAGAATAATTATTTCTGTATTTCTTTATTAATGTAATTTAAAGATAATTAAGAGAATAATCTATATAATAACTAATCTGATAATATTTAAATTTTTAAAATATTTCTGAAAATAATATTAACACCTTAAAGCTGATTTTCATTTAAAACAAATATTTAAATAAATATTATATTATATTATATTTAATGAGAATTAAATCATTTCCTAGATGTATTTTTAATATAACTTTTAATAAAATGAAATTAATGAATTAATTAAAATAAATGGAATCTAGACAATATTTAAGTTTAATTCTTTTCAAAGATTTAAATGAAAAATTTTCTAAAATTATATATAAATATAAGAAAAATATGATAAAGTTCATAGTTCATTTTTATTGAAATAATTTTTTAAGTTCATTAATCTTCGGCTTAATTAACAAGTAAAAATTAATTTTCAATTAATTCTTGATTAGCGAATAATTGATGAATCATTTCGGTGGGTAACCGGCTCAGCTTCTTCTATTCAGCAGTGAATGGGAGGAACTAGATGCGCTCGTAGCCTGCCGGCAGGCTAGAGGTGTGGCCAGGCGGGGAGGGGAATGAAGAGGGGCGAGCGGTGACGAGTGGTGACGTGCGGAGGTAAGTGGAGATGAATGCTTTACTCTAAGAAAACCTATATATATAATTTTTTTTATTATTATTTCATCTATATATATATATATATATATATATATATATATATATAAGGCAATGTCTGTCTGTCTGTCTCGCCTAAACTCAAAAACTACCCGTCCGATTGCGATGAAACTTTCAGGGATTGTTGTGGGCATACTAAGGAAGGTTTTAGTATAGTTAAATCCAAAATTAATTTAATTAGTAATATTTTAGTAAAAGTCTATTAATGGTTACCATGGTTACATTGAAAAATTTACAATAAATAAATAAAAATAATTGTAAATCTTTTCAACTTATTATTTTGATAAATTTTATTAATATTTTTAATTTTTTTAAACTGTCAAAAATAACATACCCATAATAACAGTTGTAATAAAAATAAAAATATAAATCACAATGTAAGTAAAATATTGAACCGTTTTATTTATATGGTTTCAATTATTGTTTGAATATTTATTAAATTTATATATAGATTTATTTACATATTTATTTATTGATTCTTAATAATAATAATTCCAATTACTTTCTTCAAATTGTTTTTATTTAAAAGCATATTCAGCATTGAAATTGCCATTAAATATGCAGGTAATTGGAACTCCAACATGTAATATTAGCAAATATTCTGGGATGGGAAAAATACTAAGATCATGTCATGTCCTATTAAATATTTTGAATTTTATTAATCAATCTAATATAATGAAAATAAATTAATACTAAGATCATGTCATGTCCTATTAAATATTTTGAATTTTATTTTGAATCATACAATGGTAATGAAATATTGTAGGTAGACTTGTGAGACAAACAATAAGAATCTCTATAGTAAGAGAATATACTTATTCCGAAAACTGTTAATTAAAATGTAATAACTATTAACAATTAATAAAGTAGAAATAATTTTCCAACAAATAAAAATGTAATAATTATTAATAAAAAAAATAAAAATGTAATAATAAAAACTAAAATTTCAATTATATTCATTTAAAAATTATTATTATTAGTATTATTATTATTATTTGTAATAATTCCAATAAAAATAAATAAAAATAAAAAACAAAAAAAGTCCAATTAAAACTAAAATTTCAATTATATTCATTTAATACATTATTATTATTATTATTATTATTATTATTAAGTGTTCAGTTATCACTTACGTATATATATATGTATGTATACAGACATACATGCAAAAGCGAAGCTTTGTCTGGTCTGCTAGTAAAATATACAATCTGCCTATTTTAATATAGGCAATAAGTTATTTTTTTAAAATATGAAATACACCCAATACATCCATAGCATTGACAATACAATATCATGCCAAGCGTGTTATACACTAAACACACACATTCATCCCGAACATTTTACAAACACGCACTTCACTTTTTCCACACATCTTTGATGAACATCAAAATTTTCTTTTAACGAGATCCAATATGTCATATCTTTTTAATCTCTTGTTTGTATCATCCCTAACAAGTAATTTTTCACTAATTCATTTGGATGGTTTTCCATTTTTACCGACCGACGATAGTAAGGGAGGTATTGTTTTCATACCAAATTTCACCTGTGGATATTTTTAGGTACATATCTCCACGAATCATGCATTTTCTTAACAGAAAAAAGTATTTTTAGCATGATGTCTGTCCGTCCGTCTGTCCGCCCTTATAGATGTGTACAGCCTGAACGGCTCAACCGATTTTGATGAAATTTGGTATATTTACTTAATTCATCAGTGGGATGAATTGATCAACTTTTGGTGCAAATCCGGAAACCGGAAGTGGTAGTATTAGCGATCGACGATAGGAAGGAAGAGTTATTTTCACACCAAATTTCACATGAGGAGATTTTTTACATATCATCACGAATCATTTACTTTGCATTGGTTTTATACTCGAGAAAAATCATCTTTATTAGTTTTTTCTTAATTAAAATTATATGACGTCATCCAGCCATTCATGACGCCACAGCCTGGTCTTGCATATATATTATAAATAAAATAAAATTAAAAATTCAAACCGTCGGTCGGTTCGGACCTGGCCACAGGTCAACTTATTTTATGTTAGATTTAAAATGTGGAACGCTTCACGATTTTTCGTGTCATCCTTGCGCAGGGGCCATGCTAATCTTCTCTGTATCGTTCCAATTTTAGTATATGAACTGGCCAAGCGAGTACTTATATATAAATAAAAAAAATAAATTTATTCGTAAATCACGATCATTTAAATAATAATAAATATTTATTTTTCAATTTAGAAAACAATTAAATTTATTATTTATTAGAATTTAAACCGAATTCATTTTTAATTTTACATATTTTCAAATTGATTATTTATGATACTAAATAACGTAGGTAGGTATATGCAAATACATTCTACTATTATCTCAATTCAATATAACTTTTTTATATGTTTTGACGTTTTTGCTTTATATTTTCAAACCCAATCTATAATGATGATGACAATTGATTAAAATGCTATATATATATTTATATAGACATTATCATAAAAATTCTTTAAAATTAATTTCCATATAATGAAATATTTAAATTAATAGGGTTAATAAATAATACAGTGTTTAACCAATATTATTCCATTATAATTAACATTAAAAATTGCTCGTGTTTTTATTTTTATTATTATAATTGTGCAATGTATAATGAAAATATATCTATCATATGGATAATTGATTCGTATAATGAATCTAGATAGGGTGGAATACACAGGAAAAAGATGATTTATTGATAAATTAATTAATGAGCTTAACAGAAATATATATATATTAAATTATTGAAATGATAAAATAATATATCTAGTATATTGAACAAATTTAATAAAAATAAATAAAAGTTGAGAATATTATTCTCTGAATAAAATAATAATAATAATAATTTGGTTGAGAAAGTAATTTAATATAATTTTCATAATTAAACTTGATATTTTGATCATTATTTGTTTGAATTTAAAATTTTAAGGGCGTTCATTTTTACTATCTCGCCAGAGTTAGTATTGCGATCACGAAAATTTTCGATGTTGAGATTTTGATGTTTTTATACGTTTTGAAGGTTCCTGAATCATCAAAAATGTCTGTGTGTATGTATGTAACCAAGATTACGCAAAAACGGTTTGAGCTAGAATGATAAAATTTGGTACATGGGCATTATTCAAAATTCATAGTTTTCTATCAACTTTTGAGAAAGGTAGCTCAACAGGAAGAGAGTCATTACTTACAACGTTTTGATTTTGTTTCTACTAAAGTGACCGTAAAAATAAAGATAAATGTTTGATAATTTTTCACATGATTAATAATTGTATAAAACTGCTATAGAATCACTGAAAGTACCAGAATTAATTTTTTAACACTGCAAATCTCACGCGCCAACACGTGACGTGGTGCCATCAACAAAGAGCCAAACATACGCTGGTTTAATAAATATTATTTATTAATTTTAATTTATAATTTAATTAATTAAATTTAATTTAAATTAATATATGTTATTTAATCCAATTCAAATTGCGAGATAGTCGAGTGGAGACACTCCAGCTAATTTAATTTTATTATAATTGATAAAAAAAATAAACGTATTCAAGATTGATTTAAAAAAGTTTGTTTTTACTATTATAATATTGAATATCTTTAATTATTTTTCAAATTTGTTTTTTTTAACATTACAAATATTTGCATTTTTTAAATTAAAGTATTTTAAAGTTTAAATAAATTACTCTTTTAATTGCAAGTGAATGTGGGAGGCGTCTGTCTTTTCTTAAATTTATTATCATTTTACTAAATATTTTTACATACTTATCTCGGATCCAATTAACGTGACAATAGCTTGGTTTACCTTTCACAATCTTTCTATTTAAAAAAAAAAACAAATAAAAATAAATTATCCAAAATTAATCATCAAATGTATGATGCCATAACAATTTTCCTATATTAATATTTGTTTATAACAAAAATGAAAATAAACTCCAAGTTTCTACATACTTATTATATCAATATTTAAATAAATAGAAAATGAAACATTAAAGAATTAATTTATTGTTATTTAGAAAAAAATCGATTTTACTATTTATTCACACATATGATAATATCATTTTTCCGGTTAATTAAATTTTTATTTATTTATTAATTTATAAAAATTATAAAATATATGAAAAATTATATTTATTTTTTTTAAATGCAATTATATAAATTGATATTTTCAAATAAAACTTTTATTACTACAAATATTAATTTCAGAATATATTTTTTATATATTTAAAATCTATTTCTCTCTCTCTATATATATATATATCTTATTTCATAATAGAAGGTTAATATAATATACTATGAATTAGTATAACCTAGATTAATCAATGCGTTATTGGAAAGTCCACTGATCGGCCTTTTATTAGAGCAAATAAATTATCCAAAAGGGTGAGGGTTGGTTGATGAAATCACTTTCATAAATGACTGTGTCCCGACAAGGGGATTGGTAAATTCATATATATATATATATATATAGGTGAGAGTGGGTGTTTGTATGAACAAAAGGGTCTTTTAGACCTTTAACTCTTTCGCTAATCAAAAATGAAACAAGTATTTAGAAATAAAAAAAAAAAACTTAACTAATTATAAATTAAATTCATTAAATAGTTGTTCTACGTTTTCTTAGTGTTTTTGTGTGTGTATTGAAGAGAGTTAGCTAATTAAATCCGACACAATCTTGCACGCAAAGTAATTCCATTAAAGCAGTCCGCCCAATTTATAACCTATACACTCTTATTCACTACATACTTCAACACTAAATTTAACACTTGAAGTATTAAAGAAAAATTTTGGAAAAAAAGTGATAGATCATCATATATATATATATTGTTAATTATATTTGAAAATTAAATTAAATGATTAAATCGATGATTTATTAATAGAAATTTTTTAAAGACAACTTCACCGTATGAGACCTACGTTATTCTTAAGAAATTATTCTGTTAATGGGTTCCTTTAACAATTCATCATTCAGTTAGATAATTATACTTAATATTTCATAAATTCATTTGTATTTATTATGTTAAATATAGGTTGATATCATAAGCAAATCATAGAGTGATGTACCCTATATTTAACTAAGGTAAAAAGCTGATTATTCGCTTTAATAAATCTAGAACATGAAACAGTAATGAGTAATGTATATGACAATTAAATTTCGACTTCGGTTATGCCCAATTTGTTTTTTAATATTATACTATATATAGTTGAATTGTTTTTTTAATTTTTTTTCTCTATAAACTTCGAAATAAATATTTTTACCGACCGACGATAGTAAAGGAGGTATTGTTTTCACACCAAATTTCACATGTGGAGATTTTTACATATCTCCACGAATCATGCATTTTCTTAACAGGAAAAAGTATTTTTAGCATCATGTCTGTCTGTCCGTCCGTCTGTCCGTCCGTATAGATGTGTACAGCCTGAACGGCTGAACGGATTTTGATGAAATTTGGTATATTAACTTAAAGTATCAGTGGGATGAATTGATCAACTTTTGGTGCAAATCCGGAAACCGGAAGTGGTAGTATTACCGATCGACGATAAGAAGGGAAGGGTTATTTTCACACCAAATTTCACATGAGGAGATTTTTTACATATCACCACGAATCATGCACTTTGTATTGGTTTTATCTTCGAGAAAGATCATCATTATTAGTTTTTTCTTAATTTAAAATTATATTCATGACGTCACAACCATATATATTATAAATAAAATAAAATTAAAAATATTTATGTTCTATCCATATCTGTTTTTGATTACATTAATAGATATATTAAAATTATTTGAAATTGTTTCTGTAGCTGGAAATTAATTTATTTCAAACCGTCGGTCGGTTCGGACCTGGCCACAGGTCAACTTATTTTGGTTATGATAATTTATCCAATTTAATTTAATTTCAATGTATAAATTTCTTTATGTAATATTCTTATAATTTCATTTCGTAAAGCCGCTCCATTTCCTCAGATTTACTTTCTGATCAAGTTGTTGTTTCTATTCAAATAATTTATAACTCAAACATTTCCTAGGCCAATTTTCAAAATCTTTTAATTCGATATTTATACTATTTATATAAATATTTAAATTTTTATATTTTATTAATGTGATAAAAGAAAATATTTTTTATAATGTAACTTTGGTAAAGATTTAAGATTTAAATAATAAAAGAACCGTATAATGCTAATCTATATAACCTGATAATCTAATTAGATATTATATTCTCTTGTAATTTTCATATTCTTCACCTTGAACAACGCTCCTCCCTTCCCTTCCTCCACCCACTTACACCACCCCCTTTCTCCAACCCCAGATTAATTGTCTGTCATGTAAGTGACAACCCAACGACTACAACATAGTTGATATTGTTGTTGTTTTAGTATATTATCGGCGTCTAGGGATTTTATGTTTCATTTCATGTTAAATATATGTACATTAATTGAACATGGTGTACAAACTAAATTTTAATTGACAGACATACATCAGCAAAGATTTATTTTATATTAATTAAGTCAAGAGAAAAGGTACAATCATAACATCGGAATTTAATAATATATAATAAATAATAAATATAAAGTCACTGATTTCAATTATTATTACCCCTCTATCCACTCTAATAATTAGATGATTACGTTTAGAGCCCGAGAGGATGCGTATAATCAAATTCCGATGTTGCTTCAATAAAACTTAGTTTGGAAATTAGGTCTAAAAGGGTCTTCTACCATCCTTTGACATGTTAATTTGTTTAGCTATTTCAAAAAAGTATGACTTAAATCGATCATCATGAGTGATCTCAAAGTTTAGACGAGTGAAGCGACCAATTAAATAGAATGACATAAAAGTAGCACAATTAAAATATTATTTATTAAAATGGGTTAAGAATTGAAATATTATTTTTTTTAAGAATTTACTAATGTATGTTTAGTTAAATATTAGTTATTATATTTTATGTATAGAGCATCGCACAACTTTCATTTACCGCCCTAACTTTTAAACTTTTTGTAAGTTTTCTAACTTTAAGTCCTGTATTCGTTTATAGTTTATATTTATCCATATTAAATAGTATTAGTTATTTATCTAAATTGGAATCCAATTTAAAAGTTTGCCTCTCAGTATTGCTATTTGTATTTCCAGCCTAATAATGAAATAAGTTGACCTGTGGCCAGGTCCGAATCGACCGACGGTTTGAAGTAAATTAATTTTCAGCTACAGAAATAATTTCAAATAATTTTAAGATATCTATTAATGTAATAAAAAACAGATATGGATTTAACATAAATATTTTTAATTTTATTTTATTTATAATATATATGCAAGACCAGGCTGTGACGTCATGAATGGCTGGATGACGTAATATAATTATAAATTAAGAAAAAACTAATAAAGATGTTTTTTTCGAGGATAAAACCAATGCAAAGTGCATGATTCGTGGTGATATGTAAAAAATCTCCTGATGTGAAATTTGGTGTGAAGATAACCCTTCCCTTTCTATCGTCGATCGCTAATACTACCACTTCCGGTTTCTGGATTTGCACCAAAAGTTGATCAATTCATCATACTGATGCATTAAGTAAATATACCAAATTTCATCAAAATCCGTTGAGCCGTTCAAGCTGTACACATCTATACGGACGGACAGACAGACGGACAGACAGACATGATGCTAAAAATACTTTTTTCTGTTAAGAAAATGCATGATTCGTGGAGATATGTAAAAATCTCCACATGTGAAATTTGGTGTGAAAACAATACCTACCTTACTATCGTCGGTCGGTAAAAACAAATAGTTATTATCAACATATTCCTGTTGAGGTAAACTCAAAACATGTTTTGAATGCTTCAACCGCTTCTTACAATCGATTACTGTTTTGTTTGGAGCCTTCATTTGAGTAAGACTTTATACATATTAATATTAACATCATATGCATATATCAATGATTAGTTTCCGTTATTTTTCATTAAAATACATATTGATAACTACATTATACATAACTGATTTTAAATTTTTTAATTAAAGTAAATATAATTTATATTTATATTATTATAGATTTATTATAATTATAATATACGAGTATAATATTAGTTCTATTTGATTTCTGTTGTTAAGAATGCCAGCAAATTGCTCCTCTGAATTAATTAAATAATCTGGATTAAATTTTGTGATGGTGAATGTCCATGAAATTTATTATTTTATTAACTGACTGATTAGTTCATTTTTTTTTTTTTGAGAGAAGGAAACCAGGAATTTAAATAAAAAGGTTTTTTAACAAACGTAAAATTTATTTGTTCTTTTTTCAGTTTAAAGAGCTTGACACCAGAAAAAAAAATTCAACAATCCTCTGAAAGTAAAAAATTATAGAGATATGCTAATACTGGGATAGAATAAATACTGAGAATGAATTGATTTCGATTTTTACCATATATTCTCCTATTCTTAAAGATTTCTATATTACCTTAACAATTGTAAAAAAATTGTCCTGCTGATGAAAAGAATCAAATTGATGAAACGAAACAATTTAATCTTAAATTTAAATACAAAATAAAATAACATTTACAATTTTCAAGAAAAAAAGAAATATGTTTAGAGAAAGAGCCACCTGTAGGTTAACAAAAGGATTTAAAGCATATTGACATAAACAATAGAGGGGTGCAACTGTGGAGGGGGAAGGGGGGGGGCGATGTGTTATTTTCACTACAATCAACTCCATTTTCTTTACTTGGCTGTCGTGGCCGATTTCTCACGTACCTTCTAAATAGATGCTGATTTCCCTTTTCAACTTCTCAGATTGATATCCGAAATTTTCCTAGACGTAAACAACGTTTATTGAATAAATAATTTCAGCTGTCTAGATAAACAAGACAACAAGAGGACAACATAAAAAACTCAATCTTAATGAAAATTGGAATAATTAGTTTGTTCTTCTCTAGAATCCATTTATTCTCTCTCTGATTTTAAACTAATAAAGCCATTCCTCTTCCACACTTTACCCTATTGCTCAATTTTGATAGAATTTATCCTTTATCCATACACTACTAATTCATTCCATTATTCCATTTTAATTAAATTTTCATGATAAATTATTATGATAATTATTAATATATAGTTTCATTATAAAATTAGATTTGAACATATGAAACAAATTGTTTTCTATTCGCACTTTCATTTAACGAAATCAATTTATTATTGGCCACAGCAATAGCATTCTTGCAACCATTCCTATATTAAGCCACTTTCACTCAATACCTATCTTCTCCCAATTCCCTACGTGAATATTCTCTGTGCACCGTTTCTAGGGACTTTTATTAATACAATTATTATTAATTTTTTTTTTTTTTTGTTATTTGCATATTCCATTTTATTTTTTACCGACCGACGATAGTAAGGGAGGTATTGTTTAAATGAAATTTGGTTATTTAAATCACAACAATCATATTAATAATAATAATAATAATATAAATATAAAAATTTTTTATAAAATAACGTTTTTCTCATGGACTAAAAAGAATAAAATAATTTTTCTATAAGCCTGACAAAGTTTATGGATGAATTCCTTCATATACAACGAAAAACGTTTGGAGCATTTCGTTTTATTTATTAATATGAAACATCAACTCAAATTTTTGTAATAATAATTTTATTGAACATATGAATTGACAATTTTTTTTATTATGCAATAAAATTGATAGATTATGATTTAAGAAATCAATATTTTATTATTTTTCAATGTAATATTTTTATATAGAAGTATGTAAAAAATTTTAAAAGAATGATTATTTTCTTAAATTTATATATTATCAATCACAATGTCAAAACAGTTGATTATATCAGAAGAAGTAGTGTTACTTGTTAATGAAATGTTTTAGTGGTATGTAAGTATTTATATAAATTGTAGCTCTATAAAGGAATTTAATTACATAGAATTAACTAGAAAGCAAATGAAAACTAAATGCGCCAAACGTTTTTCGTTATATATGAAGCAATTCATCCATAAACTTTGTCAGGCTTATAGAAAAATTATTTTATTCTTTTTAGTCCATTGGAAAAACGTTATTTGTATATTTATATTTTTACAATTTATTTAATTAAGAGTTCCAGGTAGGTAATGTAGGAGGTTACTTTGCCAACCACTACCTCATCACCAGCACCAGCTTGGCTTTTAGTCGTGTGAATCTTTTCCATTTGAAATCTGATTGTGTTGGGTTTTAAAACAAATAATAAAGACATTATACGATGAATCGTGATAAAAGGAGAGAAGTAGGTGAAGAGGCCTCATCTCCAGCTTCAGTCACCCCTTCCTATTCACTTTGAACACAAGCATCGTTTTTACCCTCCAGGCATCGACTAACGAGCTTTGGAATTCTTCTTCTTTCTCATATGAGAATATAATATATATACAACTACATTTAGAACTTTCTTTGCCCTTCCCCGACTTTTTTTCTTTCTTAGAAAAAAATAAATAAATAAAAAAAAATAAATTGCTGATATTTTTTTTTAATATACTAATTGCCCAGAGTCAAAATTCTCAATAATGATACTATCAATACTCATATAAAAGAATACACCAAAATAATTGATTAATATAATATGCAACAAATTATAAACAACATCAGCTCATTATATTTTGATTTTTTTCTTTAATGAAATCGAAATTAAAAAATAAAAGTACATTAAAAAAAATAGTTATGGACTTAAACAATCTGCCCTTATCATTATTTTTTCACTAATTTCCCTTCTTAAGAATTACACGCAGTTTCTCATATATATTTATATAAAGAGAGAAAAGAGATTAATGATTATATTTACATATACTTGTTATTTTTAAATTTTTAATCAGATTATTATATGAATGATGTAGAAAAATTTTATAATTTAGTCATTTTAATTGACGTTTTAAAAATATTTTTGACATCATAAAACACTAAAAAATATAATTTTTTTTTTATTAGATATAGATTCTAATTTATATACTGATCGATCGATTACAATTTACTCTGATCAAATTTTCGTCAAAATTTAAAGAGAATTTATATTAATTAGAGTTGTTGTGTCAGATGTATATGTATAGTCACAAAGGATAATAATATTCGAGAAGAAATTAAATTAAATAGGTTTGCGCCAGTTATTATAAAGTAAAGAGGATTTTTTTAGTTAGAATTATTATCCAAGAGAATCAAAAACTAAAATTTAAAAAACAATAATTTTTCTGGGTGTCTGAAGCATGACTTTGGGTGAAGATGGTAATTTAAGAGTATTTAAAATAGGATTCTTAGCAGTATTTATAGGCCAAAACAAGATGGAATGGCTGAGACTGCATAACGAGGAATTACATCTTTATGACTCTAACTATGGAGTTAGAATCATAAAATCGAGAAGCTTGAGTGGCAAGAATGAGAGAAGAAAGATTGGTGAAAAACATATTTAGATTGATAAACGGCCCGTTGGAAGGCAAAGAACAAGTAAGAGAGATGGGAGAAAAGAGATGGATGGGTGTAGCCAAGATTGCTGCGGCCAAGATCTTTCGAGTATGTATTGTATTAAATTACATAAATTTATATTTATACTTTCATTTAATTTTATTTATTTGTTGATTTTGTTATTTATTGATAATTTTAAATTATTCAATTTCAATATATATTCTAATTTTTTTAAATTTCTTTAAAATTTGTTTTTTAGAATGACTTAATTATATAATCATTGAATGCCCAGTTGAACATTCATATAATCTATCTATTCCTATGATTGGTATCTATTAAATCCTTTTTTGTAATTATTTTTATAATTATAGCCAAAAAATTAATTATACAATATTCATATATATGTATATTTATATTTATGAATATATATATGAATTTACATTAATGTAGTATTTTTGAACATTTGGTATATAGTTATATATGAAATTACCGATTGCATGGAAAGTTTTGACTCAGACAATTTAATACTAAAAATTTTGTAGTAATAGTATTTTATTAATTTTATTATTTAATAATTATATTAAATTAAGGTTAATATCAATTATTTTGTTTATATAAAAAATCTGGAGTGTCTCCACTCATCTATCTCGCAAATTTGAATTGGAAAATCAAGCTTTTTTTTATATTTGAAAATTAATTAAAATTTTATTCTATCCGATCATAGGATTTAAGTTTTTTAACATAATTTTTTTCTGATAACATTTTATTGTAATAAGAAGACTGGCTTATATTATATTTATGAAATTGAATTATTTTCAATTGTTTTCAACTGCTTTTACCTGCATTTAATATCATAGTTTTATTAAAAATTAAATACATTATCAGGTACTCGACGGGGAGTAGCAATTGATGTACCCATTACTTCTCTTATATGGGATGTTCAATGTGTATACAATTATATATATTTATATAGATAGTGCAATTTGATTATGTATTAAAAAGGTATATTATATTTTAAAATCGTATACACATTTATATTAGCATTATTAACTTCCTTCGATACTTTGAAAAAGAAATCGAGAAATTTAATTTTAAACTGGCTTCTGTAAAAGAACACCTCACAACACGCCAGCGCGTGTTTGACTCTTAGTTGATGATATCACGTCACTTGCTGGCGCGTGATTGTTAAAAAATTTTAAAAAATAATTCCTTAGTTTAGATGAAAAAAATGTTAATGACCCTTTTTCGGATGAGCTACATTTCTCAAAAGTTGATAGAAAACTACGAATTTTGAATAATGCCCATGTTTCAAATTTCATTATTCTAGCTAAAACCGGCTTATCTACACACACACACACACACATATTTGGACAATTTTCCCAACCTTAGTGAAAATGTATAAAAATATAAAAATCTCGACATCGAAAATTTTCGTGATTGCAATACTATCTCTGGCGATTTTTAAAAAAATTAAAATGAAATGTAATCCATTGTTTAAAACTCATCATTTAAGTCGAATAAAGATAATAACTAGTAATTATAATAATTTTATTTGATTAATTTTATGAAAATTGTTAACTAAGTTGTCAAATCATTTTGACAAGTATATTATATAATACATAATTAACGTGAAATTTTGAATCTTTAATTTCGTACGGGCCTCCTATATACAATTAACTAATTACATGCATGATAAAATATACCAAATATAAAGTATTCATTTTTAATGTAAAAAATTCTTTTGTTGTATTTAATCACCAACAATATAATAGTTATGTAGATTAATATCTCGAATCTTTATTATTCTATAAAAGTACATAATGTATTGAATGGATATTATATGAAAATGATTTAGTTTCTTTGTGATTGGAGGCATTATGTAAAATGAGAATGTGAATTTGATGGAATAAAAAAATCAATTGTGAATTTCGAAAGTATCTATCTTATTAAAAATTCTTTAAATAAAATTCATATTTTTGAAATTATCTATCTTCAGAAGGTGATATTGATAAGTTAATATTTTTTAATTATTGAATTATTATTGATATTAAATAAATAATAATTTCCCAAGAAAAAAAAAAAATATTTTATTTATTTATTTTATTCAAATTATGACTAAATATTCACCTATATTTTGATGGATATTGATTTTCGTTCGTTTTTTTTTTATTGTTGTATTCCTCTCACAGTCGATATTATTAATATTAACCTGATTTCGATTAGTTTGTATATCTCTGACCTCTTTTTCTATGTATTGTAATTTGACAATTTTTGTGGTAGTTAAATTCATAGATGACTTGTCTTTGACTGATCGTAAATTCTATAAAAAATTAATTGATTACAATAGATTAAATATTTATCCATTAGAATGTCTATCAATTGTTTTAACCAAAAATCGAAAGAAAATAAAAAAAAATAAGCAAAGTAGAATAATGATAAAAAAAAAGATAAAGGATAAAAAAAATCAATTGATTGAACATTACTATAAGTAAAAGCTTTACCTAAATCTATGATAATAATCTGTGAAAATTGCACCCAATCAGTTATTATTTATTTATTATATTTGGATTAATGAAAAGAAAAATAAATAAATATTAAGACATTTCACTCATAAATCTTTTATATCAAATGTATTTAATATAAAGTAATAATAAAAATAAATTTGTACATAATATATCAATATTGATTGAAGTATAAGTAAAATTCTTGAATTTTTAATGTTATTTTTGAAAAAAAAACAGAATACTTAAAAAGTTTTAGATTTTTTAGCAAGTCCAAATAAATAAGACGTTTATCTAAAACAGTGGTGGGCAACCTATCTTCATTTGCGACCCCCATTTTTTTGAAAAAATTTCTCGCCACCCCTGAGTAGTTGCTAGAGGTTTTTTTAATTGTCAAAGTGGTTTGAAACTATTTTTGAAATTTTCTTTTATTAGAGATTTTTTTTTATTGTTATATAAAGTTCTTCAAATTTGGCAACCTTGAAAATTTTTCTCGCGACCCACGCGTCGCGCATCCCTGATCTAAAATACAAAAAACATTTGATTAGCTTATTCCTTTTAATTTTTTTTCTTTAAATATATTAATGAATTTATTTATGAAATAAAGAAGTAAAAAGAGTTTTATGGGGTGGGTTTAAGTTAACTTTTTAGGAGTGGTCTTCCTGAATGTCCATCCTGAATTTGTTGTAATCACTCTAAAGCTTTAATTTAATATAAAGGGATTTCAATGATCAGTTTTTTTGGTAAGGTAATCTATAAAATATGAAAAGTGGCCTAAATTATTCAATATTTAATTATAATAATATAATAGTTTTAATAATTATATTATAGTGATATTTTTATAATAGATTAGATTAGACTGAAAAGTATGACCGATAAAGCTATCAATCTGTAATTACTATAGTAAAAATTTTATGTTATTTTTTGCACAACGTATTAGTATCTGATTAGTCAGTATTCGGAAATGATACAACCATAAAGAAACTTTAAGCATATTAAAATTTAATTTTTTGATAAGACCGTTTTTTATTAATAATATTTCATTAAGCACTTATAAGAGATATTATAAAAGCATTCAAAATTTTCTCTAACTGGGTATATTTATATTTTATTTTAAATAAAATTTTATTTTAAAGTTTTAATAAAATAAAATTTGCTAAAGAAAATACATTTTTTTTTAAATTCATCATAAAGGGATATGCAATCAAGAAATGATGATAAATGTTTTTTAATACATCAACTAAATAATAATTTAATTTTCGTTCGATAAAGTTTCATTTATACAAATAAAGCCACTAACTTCTTATTTTAAAATGTTTATAATTACACTTTATATTAAAATTTTAAAATAATGTCAATTTTGAATATAATTTTCAATTCATGGAACACTTTACTGGAATAAAAAGTGTTCTGTATAGCCTCTTCGCATGAGAGTGTAGAAAAGAGTTAGGTGGTCGCTCTTTATGAAATTGAGTAGAGCAGAGATGATGCCACCAGCTATTTTACACAGAATCTTTTTTTTTTATTGGCTTCCGTTTTTAGTCATTTAGTCAGTTATAGTTTTTTTTATATTTCATATTTCATATTTATCCAATTAATTCAATTATTTTGTTTCTGGAGAATAATTATAATTGTAACAAATCACAACTCAACTGCAGTGTTCTTTACTCTTTTCTAAACCGGGAAAAGTTAGGGACGATAAAAAAATTGTCTTTAATATAATTTAATAACGATACCTTACTAATAAATATTAATTAATAATTAAGTAATACTTATAGAACAGAGAGGAGAGAAATCGAATATTAATTATTTTAAAAGAAATTTAATTAGTTAAAAAAATAAAATTGATTGTCACAAATATAATATATTAATTAATAATAATTATAGTTAGAATTTATTTATGATAAAAAACTGCCCCCTTGGCAAAAATTGTTAGTAATTTATCGATGGGTCCGCCTCTTATTTCTTCAAGAAGGGATGAACCATCCCCTAAGGGGGTGTGTTTTCCTGAGGGTGTGATCAACCAACCTCCCTCCATATGTAGGACTAGTGTGAATATTTTTTTCCACAGCTTTTCGTAGGGGGTGGAAATATTATTCCGCACGTGCTTTCACGTTGACTTCTCGTATTATGAAATGTACAGAAATAATTTTTCCACAAGCGCAATGTTTAAGTTTTGTGATCCCCTTGAAAGAGACCCCTACAGGAATATGGCATTCTACCTGCACTTTGTTACATGATGAATAATTAGTTATTTGAGATTTTTTAAGGAAATTTGAAACAAATAGTAGCAACAGCTAGGAATAGCAATTTGCTCGTATCTGCATTTCAAATCACACAATTTAAAAAAACAATGGACCAATTTCCTCGATATTGACATTAATGCAAAACTTTAATATATTATAATAAGCTTTAAAAATATATACAAAATATAAATATCGGTTTAGTAATTGGAAAAACAAAAAATAAAACTATATTTTATAGAGGTTGAGTCAATTTACAATATTTGCAGGCATGAGTATAACCAATGGGCTAACCCAGAAGTTCCCAAACTTTTTCGATATACGACTCCTAAAATACATCGGCTCCCTTAATTAGGGTGACCATTTTTCGAAAACACCAAACTGGGACAAATGGTTTACCTTTTTACCGACCGACGATAGTAAGGGAGGTATTGTTTTCACACCAAATTTCACATGTGGAGATTTTTACATATCTCCACGAATCAAGCATTTTCTTAACAGAAAATAGTATTTTTAGCATGATGTCTGTCCGTCCGTCTGTCCGTCCGTATAGATGTGTTCAGCCTGAACGGCTCAACCGATTTTGATGAAATTTGGTATATTTACTTAATGCATCAGTGGGATAAATTGATCAACTTTTGGTGCAAATCCGGAAACCGGAAGTCGTAGTATTAGCGATCGACGATAGGAAGGGAAGGGTTATTTTCACACCAAATTTCACATGAGGAGATTTTTTTATATATCACCACGAATCATACACTTTGTATTGGTTTTATACTCGAGAAAAATCATCTTTATTAGTTTTTTCTTAATTAAAATTATATGACGTCATCCAGTCATTCATGACGTCACAGTCTGGTCTTGCATATATATTATAAATAAAATAAAATTAAAAATGTTTATATTTATTATTTATGTATCCATATCTGTTTTTTATTACATTAATAGATATATTAAAATTATTTGAAATTGTTTCTGTAGCTGGAAATTAATTTATTTCAAACCGTCGGTCGGTTCGGACCTGGCCACAGGTCAACTTATTTTTTTTTTTAGAGACAAATTGAAAAAATTTTAAAAATTTTCGAAAATGATCAAAAAATTTCAAGTATTAGGAAATTAAGAATTTATTAAGAAAAAAGTAGTAATCTGTAAATAAATAAATAAATAATAATAATAAATAATTATGTTGAATTTTGAAGACTTCTTCAGACTTGAACATATTTCGCACCGTTTCCACTTTTTCCTTTGTTAAGAATATCGAGTGTCGTCCATTTCTGCGGATATCAAGTTTAGATCATAATACAGTTCATAAATCATGGAACGTGCCTTAATTTATCTGTATTTATACCAGAAATTAGAACATATAATAAATTACATTATAAAATCTTAATACATTCAATATTTGACAATAGAGAATTACTTTGAAATAAACATATTTTAGTAATTATTTAATATCTTTATTTATTTGCACAGATTATTAATTTATATTATTTTTAAAATTTATTTTTTTCTCTTATTGATTAAAACGAACTAATGTATTTATCCCAAAAGGATAGTTAATATTATTAATTTACCTATCAAAAGGAATTCCTTTGTGAATTATAATAAAAATCAATTATTTTTTGTTATTTTTGAAAAATAACGTTAATTTAACTATTGAGCGGAGCTTAATTAATATTACGCCAATAATTATAAGGTATGTTTAGAATTTAATTAATTATTATTATAGAAGGAGAAAAATGGTTCTAAGGGAATTATTATAAAAAAAAATGCCTTCCCCCGTTTGCAGGTAAAATAAACATCCCCAGAGAGGGAAAAGGTATTGAAAATTCCCAGGACCACTTAAAAATACCGGACCCTTCTAGTCATAAATTAGATTACTAAAGTGGTAATTTAGAATAACATTAACATTTTACAAACCATTTATTCTATTGTAATCCCCGCGAGCCATGTCTCTGAATTGGAAAGGAGCACTGCCATCCGTTCATCTGAAACATTCTTGTGTGGATGCACATTGACATTGCATAGAGTCAACGGTACGGCTCTTAATGACGTGTCAATCCCAGAGAGAGAGAGTGAAAGGGGAATGCATCTAATTCCATGGGCCGAAATGCATCGCTCTAACGCCCTAGTGCATAAACCAAACAGAGACAGTTCATGAATCATAACCGAACTGATATTAATATTAAGGGGATCATAGTTCTTATTTGATCAACTACCTTTCAAAACGAAGGGTGGGGATTAAAGCCTGTAAATAGATAGGATTAGTCAATAATAAGTTTATTCTACGGATATTATTTAGTATAGGTAGATAGAAATGGTATTATTATATATCAGGGATGGCGAACCTATGGCACGTTTGAAAAATTTAATGACACGCATAAAGACAAAATTATTTTTTGAATAATTATAACTTTTTACAATAGAAATCAATTAAAAATGAATAAATCACATTAAAATTAAAATTTATTAAATTTGAAGTACTCAATATTTATTTATCTATCTTAGTAGATGAAACCGGCAAATTATTCATTTTATTAAGCTGAAATATCGCTTGAATTTCCTTGCAGTATAAAAACATTCATGATAGATAGACTCAGTGTAAACCGTTTGGACTTCGATTATGTCATTGCGTGTTGTTACTGTACAAATAGCATTGTTCAGGATTTAAAATTTTTTGCTAATCTTTACTCTTCATGTGACCTGGGGAACCCAAATATGACTTTTGTATTTTTCGTGTCTGTCATTTTATTTGTCTGTTTGTCTGGGAAATTGTGAAGTTATAAATTCAAAATTGATTGGGGCGATGAAATACACCTATTACCAGAATATTTTTATATGCTCTTATTTTAATATATGCTGCAAATTTTATCAATATTTATTAAAAAAAAAAGAAAAATTAATTTCATAAAATTTATATTAAGCTTTGCTTTACGCATAGGACGGTTGGAGAATAGTGCCAGAATCGCAATCTTTTTCTAGAATTTAACATAACATTACCAAAACAAGAAAATGTAAGTGGTTCACGGTATCAAATATAAACTTTGCTTTTTTGTCATTTTCTACAACTAAAAACTTCAAACTAAAATCAATTAAAGAATTTCCATACAATAAAAATAAAAAAAAAATTTTTAGGAAAGATATATTTGTACCAAAAATAAATTCCAAATTTATTAATAATCATTTTATTTTTTTGGAATAAAGTTTATTTAATATTTAAAATTATAACACTTTTATACAGGATAGTTAGAAGTTATACAAAAATATTCGATTATATATTCAAGCTAAAAGGGGTACAGGTGGTAGAGAAAAAAATGACAATTTTGTGGCACGTTAGTTACTTCAAAAATATTTTTTATAATTTTGTGGCACGGACATTGAAAAAGGTTCGCCATCCGTGTTATATACTAATTATAGTTTAGAAATTAAATAAAAAAACATTTAAAAAATAAACAAATAAAATAAGAATTTATAATTGATTTAGTGTCAAATAATAAATTAGTATTTTCTTAATTGTTTTTTTTTAATCTTTATTATATAAACTTAAATTCTATAAGTTGGAAATTAAAATAAAATATTTCAAATATGTACGTAGTATCAAATTCATTAGTTTTATATTATTGATATTGAATGGTTAACTTTCACGAGATAAACAAACTTGTCTCTCAACAAATTAATAACATTTATACAATAATTACATACTCTTAAATTTATATTTTATATTTAAGTTCGATAATATTTTTTACTATACTTGTTTATTTTTTAATTACAATCCCAACTGAATACATCCATATATATATATATATATATAGAAGAAGAGAGATAAAGACACAAAATAAATAAAAATTAATTAACCTTGAAATAGTAAAGTCCTTGAATTGGTTCTTAAATTTTTTTTTAATTATTTAAACATTTAATTATTTTTATTTTTTTTTTATAATTTAAAATGAGAAAATCAGCATTAAAATAAGTTGGGTCGTAGTTGAAAAAAGACATTATTCCAATCAAGTTCATGGACTTTAATTAATTAAGAAATTACTTACTTTGTTTGGGAGGCGGAATAATGTTCAAATGAATTAAACATTTTGTTTTGTTTTGTTTTGTTTTTTTGCAGGGAATTTCACGTGAAGAAAATAAGCGTCAACTTATTTTTTATGTTTATTTATCAAATAGAATAGTTATCTAGTGTTTTTCAATTCGTAAATAATCGTGAAACTCAGCACACATCAGAAATGACCTTAATTTTACAAATTTGATCTTACCCTGCCAACAAAGAAGACTAAAAAACTTACGATATTTAAAATCCCACTAGGATGTAAACTCGAATTATATGATGAAAGTGTCGAACAGGTAATGCCCATCACATACCTTGTTATCCAAGTGACCTCTCACCAAGATTTAGAAGCAGAGGTAAAACATTAGACAATAAAGGCTTCAAAAATATCAGATTGTCTTAATAATACAATCTGATCAAATTTAAAAATGAAAGCTAAAGTAAGAGTATTAATCTGTAGTACGTCCAATTTTCAAATATACAGCTGATACAAGAGCCGATAAAGCACAAACATTTCAAACGACTAGGATGAAAACAGTTCGAAGGATAACGGATCCGACTAGTAGTGAGGATATATGAGAAAAATGCAAAATTCAAAAGGTGGGTGACTGGATTAAAAGAAGTAAAGATTGGCAAGCGCACTTATTAAGAATGTCAGAAGACTGGCTGGTGAAAAAAGTAATGATAAATTATCCGGTCGGAATGAGAATTAGAGGTCACTCTAAGAAAAGAAGGCTCGACAATCTGGAAGAAACAAACCTGTAGATTTAAAGAAAGAAGAAGAAAAGAAAATAATAATTTTAGTAGATATTTAAATGAAAAATTAATTACTTTTTTGTACTTTATATTGTGATAATAATTGTATAGATTTTGAATTCATTTTAAGATTTGATTTGAAAAAAAAATTTAGGGATGAAACAAAAACTATATATATTAAGTAAATTAATAAAATATATTAAAAATTGTGATCGTATTTCAATAAATTAAAAAATAAATTAATTTTATTAGAACAATCACATTTCATTTACGTAGTGGAACCCTGCAAATTCTACTTAATATTCAGATACTGAAGAATATGTTGTTTTTTGTTTGTTTTTTTTTTTTGGTTATTAATAAATTCATATTTTTTCGTATATATAATGAAGAAAATCTATTGATTTTTCAATCTTTCTGAATAACTATTTGAATCTTAATCATGCTATCTCTTTATTACAGAAAAGTAATTTATTCTTTGTGTTTGCCGACTACCATAACGAATTCGTAATTAATTTAAATAGATTTGAATAATCTTTGTTGTAACCCAATTTTACTCGATGCCGAAGTGGTTGAATACGATTTTGTTAACGGGATCCTGAAGAAGGCAGGGGTTCCAAAGTAATTTGCACCGACAACTAGATAGATAGAGATAGTGGGAGATGGGATCACCACCCACACCTCATTCGCCTCAAGCCATATATATATGTAGAGAGAGAGAGAGAGAGAGAGAGGTTCAGACAAAAAGACAACCCACACTTCTCTCGAAAGGGCTAAGGGATTTTAAGAGCGAACAAGAGAGTGAAAGGGTAAGGGGATGGTTCAAGTTGTTTCAGCAACACTGTCGGGTAATCCGAGTTTACAGACTCAAACATGATGGGACAAGGAATGTCGACATCGGCCTCTTGTTTAGCCGGAGGATACAAGGCAAATACCAAATGACAGAGAGAAAAGATAAAAATCATCCGCCTTGTCCAAACTGATATGCCATTAGATTAGCGTTTTAAAGGCCTACTATATATACAAATCCGATTATATTCTAATATACCTCTAATATAATACCAAGTGTGATAAAATAAGTTAGTCTCTAAATACATATAATAATAATAATAAACTGATATGTGAAACAATAAAACTCTTTATTTTTATTATTAAAAAATCAAATAAACCGTTGAAATTTATTTTATGTTTACTAGAAAAAAAAAGTATTTTCTCAAAAATTAATTGAAAAGCATTAAATTTAGGTATAAATATTTTTACCATTTTTGTAACAACTGATAATACTTGAATGATAAATTGAAGAGGATTGATATATTAAGATAATAATTTTTAATTATATATATTTAAAAAAATGAAATAAAATATAAATTTATAAGAATATCAGCAGTGTATTTATTTAAAAGTAAAGAAAAACTAAAATATATAAGATGTTTTTTTTTTTAATTAAAAGTTAATACATTCATGTTTTAAATATAACAATATTATTTGTTTTAAAAGAAAAGAATTTTAAATTAAAGTCAATTTAGAAAGTAATTGGATCAATTACTAGTAACTCATAAAGTAAATTATATTTTATTTCATTTAATTATTTAGTTTTAATGTATAGTTGGATGAACAATCAATAAAGGCTTGTCTATCAGATATGAATTAATGGTTAATATTCTTTTTCTTTTCTATCGGTAATTGTAATGGACAAATCATTTATCTAAATGCTAATTATAGAAATTTGTAGAAAATCTTCTTCAGAAATTGTTCTAAAACAGTTTTAGAATATCTTTAGAGATTAATTTATTTTAGATTAGATTTAATAGATTTATTAAATAAAATTTAGTTTTCCATAACATAATATAGATTTTTATCAAGATAAGTATAATAATAAATATATAATTGGAGAAGTTGAATTTTATTATTTAAACAAGAGTATGACTAGTTCTGTTCAAAGGTAGGTAGACTACACAGAAATTGCATTTTCAATCATCTTGATGACATTAAACTAATTATTATTTTATAAAGTGATACTAAAAAAATAAAATTAAATATATTCTACCTTTCTCTTATTAAATAAAAACTATGAAATCATTTTACCATTAGAACATTATTTAGATATATTTTTTTAAAAAAATTCATATTAGAATATCATATTAATAATGATATATACATATATAATTTAATTTTATATTAAATCTATTGTATTTTAAATATAATAAATTTTATCTCTGTTGTTTTAAATTTAAATAATTTCAGTTATTAATTAATATTTAATTCTAGAAAATGGTTTTTAAACAAAAAGTTAGCATTCTTTGTTTAATAAAAGGTTGATCTAATAAATCTTTAAATTGTGCATGTAGGGGAAAGTGTTGTACCTGAGGACACTTTTTATATTTTATTTAGTTTTTACTTTGTTTGAATAAATAAACTATAGTTCTAATCTAATATGGATATCTTTGCAAAACAACAGGTAATTTTTCCATAAATTATCATTCACTTATTGTTGACTTTTCTGGTATAATACTGTTGTATCATTTATGTCCTCTGTTGTAACTGAGGACATTACAATAAAACACGATACATTGAGTAAATCTACACTTATTTATTGGAATATTAATAAAAAATATTAACTTTACAAAATAATCATTAAATTTCATAAACATAATAAAAATAATTCAAACAAAATTTAAATGTTGTGGAACTTTAACATTAAAAGAATAATATCCCCTGCGGACATTAGGCTCAGGCATAACTTTTTTTATTTGTTTATTGTTAATTGTGCTTTCATCCCTCACAGTCGAAAATACATACGTCTGAGAGTGTTTCACAGCTGTATTTTAAGCACGAGTGCGAGAAGATTGAAATCATATTTTTTTACCACGTTTTTCTTAGCTTGCTTTCTTGTTTGTTTGTTTGTTTATTTATCTGTTCGGGTCAAATCTTGCAATCGAAATTTCGACCACTTCCAGTCATCCAATCAAAACAAAAAGTGTAAATATTTAAATTTGAAAAAAACCGTTAAAAACCCGTTAAAAGAATAATATAATATGTATAATATTTAAAATGTAAATAAATTTGAAAGAAGGTATATTAATGTTTTGTACTGTAATTTAGAAAACAAAATTTAAATTTATGATGAGTTTTAGGCAATAAAGAATTAAAATATGACAAATTTAAAAATTTCTCTTTATAATTCAATTTAAATTTATTACTTTCAGGATAATAGTATTTCATGACTATTAAAGTCAATCAAAAAACTTAAAAGTAGTATAGGTCAAGTGAAATCGATTGCAATATATGAAGACTAAAAAGTAGAAAATAATACTTTATATAAAAAAAAAACTTTTTTAAAAAACCACGTTTTTAACGCACTAAAAAGAAGAAAATAATTTTTCTGAAACCCCATAGGTACTGACATTACAAACAAGAGATATGATTTGAAGAAAATTTTCTATAACGTAAAACGTGGGGCGCAACTATGGCTAAAATATTCTGTATCGTATAAAAATTTATAAATAAATGTTATTAGGTACAAATTAATAGGATAAATGAATTCATATTTTAATTAGCTTCAAAAAGTAAAGCTTATAACTTATCGAAATTTTTAAAAGAGGTAAATTTAATTTATGAAAAGATTACCTTTAGATTACTAATAATATTCACTTTTAAAAAATTCTGATAAAAAATGACATCCTAACAATATTCTGGTAAATAATATAAGAAATTTAACTTGAAGAAATCTAAAACTAAATTTTGCTACTGCAAAACTTCTAGCAAATATTTAATATTTATGTTAATAAAATTTCTAAAGTGTAAATTGAAGATGTTTATTTAATATTAAGGAATTAATTTTCCAAAAAAAATTTACATTAATAAAAGTATTCTGTTGGATTACTAATAATAATCCCTTTTACAAAAAGTCTGGTAAAAAATATAAAACTTAAAATATAAATCCATGGATATTGAAATAAATTAATCAAAGAAATTATATTGCATTTAAAAAAATTATTATTATTTGCGCCCCACGTTTTACGTTATAGAAAATTTTCTTCAAATCATATCTCTTGTTTGTAATGTCAGTACCTATGGGGTTTCAGAAAAATTATTTTCTTCTTTTTAGTGCGTTAAAAACGTTTTTTAAAAAAGTTTTTTTTTTATATAAAGTATTATTAAGATGACAGCCACTGTCCTCTGGTACAACTGTCCTCAGGTACAACACTTTCCCCTATATATTTTGTATGTTTCCAATAGAAAATTTCAACGTCAAAATTATTAATATAAAATTATTGTTATCTTACTAAATGCTAACAGTAGTTTTGAGATAATATTACTAAAAAAATTAAACTTATCAACTAGATGTGATCAATCAAGTTATCACATCAGTTTGTGAATGTAATATATAAACATACCTATATAGATAATTTAATTTATTGTAATAATAAATCCTCTTACCTCCCTTCATCAAAATACATTCTTGGTTCACCTACTGATTTATCAATTAGTTTATCCATAAATCAATTCTAAACCAATTTGCATTCTATCAAGTATTTTATAAATCAATTTATTTTCATTTATTGTAATTCATCATTGTAATTCATCATTATTACAATCTATGCAATTCGCTATTAGTATTCCTATAAATTTTATTCAATGATTTTAATTTTCTTTATTAAAATTTTACAACAAAATATAAAAATATAAATTAATATTTTGAAAATAAATAATAAATAAATATATATATATATATATATTATATAATAAGGCAGCATGGAATCGTACTTAAGACAAATATATTGCGAGAAGTCCCCTCTCCCCTAGAGGATAAACTGTCGTTAGATATATATACGCCTGGGGAGAATTATTTCCTTGATTTAAAATATGACTATATAACGATGTTTAATGGCGATGGTAGACCGGCTACTTTAGACATATGTCCTACTATAACAACAACAAAATTTATTTTTTGATTTATATAAACATAGAATAGCATATTATTATTAAAAATAAAAAATAATGTAGAATGTTTAGATTTTATTTCGATTTTTAAAATACTTTTGAAAATGTTTATAATATAAAAACGTGGTGAATTTTTTATATAAAATTCATAAATTCATAATAAATCAAAAAATAAATAAATTTATTATCAAAACTTAATATTTAATTATTGGACTGACAGCTCTTTTTATTTCAAAATATTTAGAAAATTAATCTGAAAACTTTTTTTAAAACAATTTTCATTCTTTCAATGGATAAAATTCAATAATAAAATTATATTAAAAAGGTTAAAGGGAACTTATTAAGTACACACGGTTTTAGGTTTCAAGATAAATTTTTTATTCAACTTAATGATCATTTCAACAGAGAGAAGTTTGTATCTACTAAACTCATGGATACTACATGACTAATATTATACATGTCGAAATGAACATAAGTTGAATGAAAAATTGATCTTGAAACATAAAACCTTGTGTACTTAATAAGTTCCCTTTAACCTTTTTAATATAATTTTATGATTATATCTCATTTCTATTTATAGATTTAAAAATCGTTATAAACAAGTTTTAAGGTTGAATTTGTTAATATTTAATTCAATTATTAATTATTTGTTATTAAAACACAATTAGAAATATATATAATCTATATAATAATTCCTATTATTCAAAATTTTAATTATTTTATTTAATTTTTATTAACGTTTAAAGTTCAATTGACTAATCCTTGATCAGAGATGTTATATAATTGCTGGTTAATTAATCTGAATAATTATTTATTATTATAAGTTGATCTTGGACCTTTCTCATTCCAGTTCTGGTTCATTGATCCTGATGGATGAATAACATTCCCTCTTTATTGTCATCACTTGCTATTATTCAATTGAAACACTCATTAATGAATTTATGCCAAAGTTTAAATGTAATGTTTTCTAAATATTATAAATATTTGATCTTATCTATATATATAAAGGAGACTGTTTGTATGTATGTATGTAATTCGTTTACTTTTTTGCTGTCATAGTTTAATATGTTAAAATGTAAGTTATTTACATTTTAACATAAAATAGAAAATATATTATTTAAGGATTAAAGAATAAAAATAGAAAGTAAATTAGTGAATATTTTAAAAATTAGACAATTTGTGGAAATTGAAATAACTAAGAAATGAGAGGTGGAGGGGATGAGGAGAGAGGTGAGAGTGTGTGTGAGCGGGAGAGAGAGAGATTTAAAGTTTATATATAGTTCTCCGTGTTGTTCATTCAAGAGCCAGGCGTGGCCCACTGACTGGCGGACTCATTTTACACAATGTATATAACTAGCAATCAAAGAATTATTATAAATTTTAACTTTTTATTTTAAATTCTAATATTCAAATATCATTTCAATTAAATAATTTATTCTAAAAGTTCTCATTTTAATTAATATAATAAAATATTTAAATCATATTTAACTTAAATTATTTTGTATTTATTCTTTCCATATTTGAATAGGTACTTCTTTTATTTTAAGGGAGGGAATTAACTATGATCTAAAAAAATTAATAAATGAACTTAATAATAAAAAATCAAATAAATCCATTAATTTAAATTAATACTATTAATGAATGTATATATTGTTAATTTATCTTTAGTTTTATCAATACTTTTATACCGTTAATTTTTATAAATTAATTTTTATAAATTGTCTCAAGTCTCTAACTTTGCATTTTCTCTAATTTTATTATAATTAAAAATATTCAATAAAAATCAAACAATGAAATTAAAATATCGAAATGAAATGATCAAGAAATATTATACTCTATTATAACATATACAATACTTATAAACTATAGGCGGAGGAAAATTAGACGATATCATTGCGGGTTCATGCCAAATCGATCAACATTAATTAAGATATTTTCATTATGACAGATATTAAAAAAACCGCGAATTCAATATCTCTGTTCACTAATTATTTGTAGACTTTAGTAAAACCTACGCATGACTCAATAGATCCGGATAAACTTTTTCAAATTTTGATCTTAAAATTTATCTTGAAGGTAGTAAAGAAAGAGTAAGATGTGGAAATCAATTGTAAAATATTAGGTGACCCAGACGACTTAAATATAATAGGAGATTCGGCAATTGCAATTACAGATAGCGAGGAAAAATTAATCGAGGTAGGAAAAGAGATGAGGTTTGAAATTAATAATGATAAATAAATATATTTAGAAACAAACAGGAGCAGTATTAACATACAAAATGTAGAATTTGAATATGTAGAAAAATTGAATGTAATCACGAAGGATAATAATATTTGAGAAGAATTGAAATCGAAGTTGCAATCGGAAAACGCCTGTTATCATGCAGTAAAGAGGCTTATCTCATCAAAATTATTATAAAAGGGAATGAAAATTAAAATATATAAAACAATTATTTTGTCTGTTGTATTATATGAGTGTTAGACATGGTCTATGATCTTTGGAGATGAGAGTGGATTCAGAGAATAGGATTCTCCCCAGCATTTATGGGCCAAA
Source organism: Labia minor (assembly GCA_963082975.1). Taxonomy (NCBI): domain Eukaryota; kingdom Metazoa; phylum Arthropoda; class Insecta; order Dermaptera; family Spongiphoridae; genus Labia; species Labia minor. The sequence goes on along the minus strand of OY720349.1, from coordinate 63,873,010 downwards.
GAAAGATGAGTACATCAGGGAATGACGTACGAGAGATGGAACAGAGGCTCAGGATAAGGACACTTGGAGAAATGTGGTTGTAGCTGCCAAGAACTTTCGAGTACCGTTGAGCCACGCATGGTCTATGACCCTGGGAGATGAGAGTAGATTCAGATTATTCTTTCCAGCATTTATTGGCCAAAGAAAGATGAGGTCACCGGGGACACTTGGAGAAATGTGGTTGTAGCTGCCAAGAACTTTCGAGTAGATAGATATAACATATTCAATAATAATATATATAATTAATTTACTAAATAAATTAAAATATATTTTAAATAATCACACAATAAGAAATGAATGTTTTATGTTATACATTGTTTGAAACAAAATGGATGAAAACCTTTTACTACTTTCAACCAAATACTATGTACCACTCGGGGGTACAGGGGGCGGAGCCCCCGTCTAGATGTGAAGAGCGACGAAGGAGCTCTGAGCAGCTAGTATTTATTAAAATGGTTTAGCAAAATCGAGAAATATTTAAATTATATTAAATAAATTAGTTTATATCTATTAGCTGAATATAAATAATCCTGTTCTGTCCCTCCAAATTTGATTTAATTTTTATTTGTAATTAATTTAATATATTATAAGTAGATAAATATTAATAATAATTTCGCTGGCTGACAATAATATACTTTTGATATCAATAACCAAAAAAAAAAAAAAATATTCAAAAATAACAAATTGCACTTAATAATAAAATTGTAATAAAATTACTAATTATAAAATTTAAGTAATTCAAATTTATAAAACTTTTTTGTATAATACTATGTGAATAAATGCTTTTAGGTGAATGATTTTATCATTTATGATTTAAACATTTATGATTTAATTAATTTTGTCATGACTAAACTATAATGAAAATGAAAAGCTATGAAGAATTAATCAAATGTTACATATTTATTTAGTCATTTTATGATATTGCAAAGTATATACTATTATTTAATTTATATACTATTTTCTTATTATGAATTTAAATTTATTTGACAGACCATACTAACACTTGCTCGTTATTATATATGCATATATTTAAGAAACTCATCCTACTTTTTTAATTCTTAGAAACTCTTGAAATGAACTGAAAACTTAATTGGGCTCGAGTGGCTGATTAATTTTCTGACAGTTTTCGCGAAGACAAAGTGTGAAGAATACTGCCTCTATCTCTCACTTTCCCTGACGTGGGTCTCCAACCCCACTTCTTGGCACCTCACCCGCCACTCAAAGCATTGCCAAGTACCATTCGCTCAGTAACAAGTTACCTACAAACAGATCTGTATTTAAAAACAAGGATGAAAAATTACTAATCACTATATATAATTAAGAGGAATAGACTTTTTTATTATGCAAAATAAAATAGAGAGAGAGAGAGAGAGAGAGGTCTTCTATTTATAATACATCTTATTAGACCATATATCTGATTTATTAATTCATATTATTTCTTTTAAAAAATATTGGTGATTTAAACAAACAAATTGTTTTTCTCTTCACATAATCATTTTAAAGAATAAAACAAAATATAGAAAAAAGATTTTAAGAAAAAATATTTAAACTAAAATTGTTCCCACCATACCATACATGGATAACATTTCAATTAACTTAGGTAATATATAGAAAAAAAAATTAAAAAATTATTAGGTATTTTATTAAAAAAAATGAAAGAGATTGAGATTTGTGATTAAAAAAATGGATTTAATATACAAATCTTTTATTTTATTTGTTTTTAGGGACCAGACATTTCAGGATGGTTTAGCATTGTATATATACAATCTCACAGTGTTATTTGTGTGTTTATATCCTCTTAACGCACTTGAGGTTTTGAAACTAGAATTAGTCATTAAAGAAAGTTTCTGTGTAATATGAAATTCTGTTCGGTTTGATTAATGGCGATTTATAATAATAATTATTAACTTTACATCTCTAATAGAAAATAGAATAAAATACTCTCTCTATGAAGATGTTTATACAATATAAAATTTGTTATATAAAACACTATAAAAATTGATTTTATTTTAGATAATTTCCATTTGGTTACTCTTACTTTTCTAATCCGAGTTAATTGTCTTCTCATCTTGACTTTTTATATTTATTAAATATTTCTGGGTTGTAAGACGTTGTAATACCTCGTTATCTTTTTTGACCCAGAAATGCTCAGCAGAATTTTATTTAATTTTATTTATTCTAAATCTATTCTCATCTGGTAAGGTCATGGACCACGCTTCACAACTATAAAATACAAATGACTAAGTAAAAGTTTTTGTTTTAGAAGGATTTTGATAAATATAATAATTTAGAGAAATGAAACCACACAAAGAAACAAACAATACAAATTAATATGTATAAATACAAAAAAGTGAAATCAAAATAGTTAAAATAAAAAAAAAATTCCAATTACAGCTACTCTCACTAATCTTCACATGAAATTTAATTGATGCTAAAAATACGATTAAATGTATTAAAGTTCTTATTCCATCCCACATCCAATTTTCTTTCCCACCTACTCAACTCTTATTCATCTTCAACCACACACAGTCTTCTTTTTTCTTTCTCCTTTCCACTTTCCATTCTCTTTCAATACTCTTACTCTCTCGATAACAGAATTCATTCAATTAATGTCTCAATTTGTGAAGGGCACATCCTTCAAGTGCTTTCGCTCTTTCAGAAAGGGAATCATAAACAAACCTTCGGACCATCGACTTTTTTAAAATAAAAATCGAAAATCTTTCAATGCGGAAACGAAAATTCATCAAAAACCACGAATCAAAAAATAAAAAAAAAACATGATAAATGTTTGATCTTGTTTTAAATTTGATCAAATATTCTATATAACTTTTTCCTGAAATTTATCTCTCCTTCCATAATATAATTAAAAAATTAATTTATCTTTAAATAACATATTTGTGTGATTTACATAATTAAATTAAGTTTTTATGATAAAATAGCTCTCATTTAAGCAAAGTAGTTAGTAGTTTTAAATTTTAACATATTAACATTATCGTCTAAATAATTAATAGGACAATTTGAATAAAAACAATTTACTATAATACATAGAATCGATTTGATTTGTTTAATATTATTTTTTAAATTATAATTGAATCTGTGTATCTTTATTCTTTTTCGTCCATATTGAATTTAATCTCCATTTCCATTGTATGATATTAATTCTTTGTATTAAATTATTTGCTATTTAAATTAATTTAAAATTATTTTATTTTTTAATAATTTAATCCAATTTAGTTATATTGAATGTAAATTGTAAACAAATTATGAAATATTTGAAAAAACATTTTATTTATCAAGAATTTTTAATTTAATAATACTTAAAAAAAAAAAAAATAAAAAAATAAACTTAAATTATCATCTATATATTTATCGAATTATTTATAAATTCCTCTACAATACATATCAAACCACAATATATATATATATACTTTTGAATTAGAAATTATGTTATTTTTGTCGTTGTATCATCATTAGGTTTATAAAGTATATTACGTAAAATGATGAATGATATTGAATATTATTATATTCCGGTTTATAAATTGACTGGAAGCCACATTTATTTATTAATGTTCTTCTCTTTATAATGAAGAATCTTAGCTTTCATCCTCTCTTTGCTGTATATTTATATAATTTATTGTATTATTAAATTGTATGTGGGGGTGGGGGGGGGGGGGTAATATCATAAACATATGGTTTAGATGGTACAAATGTAAGGGTTTCTGATAAAGGCCTGTATTTGACAGCATCCAAGCTTCTTTAAAAGAATATTGTTGTGTTGGTATTAATTCTTTTATTTTGCATTGAGTTGAGAGAATTCTTTATATTTTTCAAACCAGTGATTGTAAGATAACCAAAAGTTTTCTCTAAATTTACATACAGTAAATTCCTGATTTCCGCCACAACCAGCACATCTTGAGTCCTGAGTTAGGATGACAAAGTTAAACACGTTAAAATTTACCAGAAATACTATAAATTTATTAATTTTGGTACAAACTGAAATTATTATAATATAACTTAGAATAGTAAGTAATTAAAAAGTTAATTTTACATTAGGGGTTGGTATCAATGATTTTTTATTAGAATTTTCTGTAATTTGCTTTTCTTTTCATATTATCTTCCTTAATCATTTTAGCAGAAGAAATAGAACAATTTGTATATAATATATCATTAATATGTAATATCTAATCCCAATTCGATCAAAAAAGTAAATAAAGAATTGTGGAGTATAACATTAAAAATCATTTTAGATTGAATTATTTGCATCCAAACCTGTATTAAATTATATTCTTGATTTGTATTTATTGATTTTAGTAATATCTTTAATGAAGTTTTTTTTTAACTTAAAATATATATTAGAGTATATAAATCAGAATTATTTTCTTGTTAATTTTCATCAATGTTATATTTTTTATATAAATGATCAATTTCGACCAACGGGGAATCTCTATTAGTGTTAATATTCAATTATTCTTTAACTTTTTCTATTGACTTTAGTCTGTTTATTTTACTATCTCGCCAGAGATAGTATTGCGATCACGATAAATTTTAGATGTTTTTAAAACGTTTTTCTCAACTTCACTTGGCGTCTGTCTGTCTGTCTGTTCGCAATTCATCCATAAACTTTGTAAGGCCTATAGAAAAATTATTTTATTCTTTTTTAGTCCATTGCAAAAACGTTATTTTATAAAAATTTTTTATATTTATATTATTATACGTTTTGAAGGTCTCTGAGTCATTTTCACTGTAAGGTTGAGAAAAATGACTGTGTGTGTGTGGGTGTGTGTGTATTTAGACAAGACGGTTTGAGCTAGAATAAGGAAATTTGGTACACGGTCATTATTCAAAATTCATAGTTTTCTATCAAATTTTGAGAAATGTAGCTGATACGGAAGAGGGTCATTACCTACCACGTTTTCATTTTTTTGCCTCTAAATTGACCGAAATATGTTTGATAAATTTTTACACGGTTAAAAATGGTATAAAACTGCTATATATAGAATTTCAGCTTGATTGAATCGCTGAAAGTACCAGCATTAATTTTTTAACACTGCAAATCACGCGCCAGCACAACAAAGAGCCAAGCTGGTTTAATAAATATTGATATTTATTGATTTCAATTTATAATTTAATTAATTAAATTTAATTTAAATATAATCTATGTTAATTAATCCAATTCAAATTTGTAAGATAGTCGAGTCCAGCATATTTACTTCAGAAGTCTCACACACTGTCGAAGATTCTTTCTTTTGTCTGATCCCTATTCAAATTTTTTTTTTATTACAATATCCGATGTACGTATGTATCAAAATATAGTTTTTCCTTTTTTTTAAAAAAAAGACGAATTATTAGCTAAAATTGATCATTGAGCACTTAAACATTTTTAGAAGAATTATTCATTTGAATATCATGTGGTTTAGAAGCATTAGTTATTTAAATATGTATTAATTAATATTATAATATAATAAACTTATAACAAATTTATAAATACTAAATAAATAAAAATATCAACAATTTTTATTCATTAGAAATTTTTTTCTAATCCATCGATTTTTTAGAACGAAATTGAAAAAAAAAATAATTTTAATAATGTATTATAATAAGACAAGAATTAATTTAAAATTCCCTTCAGGCACCTTTATTTTTCATATCTAAATTATAATATTTAAATCTTTCTGGTGTGAGATTAAATTTGAATAGATATTTGCTACTATTCCTATTGTTTTGTTGGTTGGTGTCGACCTTGATGGTGTCCAGCCACCAACGATCCCCACCCTGCAATTTCCTATGCTCCAGTAGACGAACAGCTGTCCTTGCGAACACCCCATGGTGCGCAATATTGGGCCTCACTGGAGCTCAACATTGCTTGGCCACACATCTGCCCTCCTTTCCATTTGATAGACAGATTCATGAAAAATCGTCAACTCAAGAGGTGGTCCAATTAATGATCTAAAATAGTGAGGGATAGAGAAAGAGAGAGAGAGAGAGAGAGAGAGAGAGAGAGGTGAAGCAATAGGGCGAAACAAAATACAAAACTATCTGTATTATTAAATTATCCATTCAATTCTATTCCAACTAGAGAAATAATTAAATTTCTTTTCAATTATGGAGACAGTTTGTTCTAATTGGTTTTTCTTAAGTGGGATGCCCTGTCAATGTCAGAAAAAGAAAAGGCTTTTTTTTAATTTGAACTACACCAGCCAATAAATATCAAATAGAAAATAAAGTAATTTTAAATAAATTTAAACACTGTATTTTTTAATATAATTATTACTTTTTATTTCTCACAAATGTATTTATTAAAGCTTTTGCGGTTATTTTGATAATTATTAAGGGAATTTTTATTAAAAGACCACATTGTGTTTGTATAAAATTATTTATTAAATTAAAATAACTGTACAACGTTTCGACTGCTTATTCTGCAGTCGTTTTCAAGTACCGTACGCTTGCTCCGCTTCAAGCGGACTAACTCATGATAGGTGATGCCAGCTCTTATATAGGCAGTGATATTGGTGCCAATTTTTGGGTCCTTTTTTCCGCCAATTTTTAAATATCACCATGAAGTCAGCAGCTATTATCAAAGCAAGCGTTTACAACTAATAAGTATGAAAGTCCATTATGTCTTTACAATAAAGATAGTAAATTTTTTCTATAATCAAGATATATACATATATATATATATATATATATATATACAGAATAAGCAGTCGAAACGTTGTACAGTTATTTTAATTTAATAAATAATTTTATATTAACACTGTGGTTGTCGCGTTTCTACTCTGCCTCAATTTCCCAACCGGTGGTGGTATCTTCTTCCCCCTCTTTCTCACCAAGTCAGCTGGCCGGCTAACCTCACTCCTACCCACGCTCCCGACTCAAACGTTTGTACCTGCCGCCATCTTGTTTTACAACAGAATTTTACACTAACTCTCTCTTAATACCATCTTTTCTTTGCTCCATCAACTTATTCTCTTCATTCACTTTTGTCCTCTCTTCCCACCTCCAATCCAGTTCCTTGTGACTTCAAGTCAAATAACTTGAATTCACTCCCTTTCTTCTTCGCCACGATTGAATGTAACTCAAATAGGATAGGATTCAATCCAACCAGCCAGCAGCAACATCGCCAGTCTTAATCATCGTCCGGTACGCTACGGCACGTCATATTATCATTTATTATACTCTCAGGTCCTTAGAAATCTTACTATACCAGCCCCCCTCCCGCCGAACAGTGGTCTTTTAATAAAAATTCTTTTTATTTAATTACTAAAATAATTATTTTTATACAAATTTAAGCATAACCCGCGCGATATCATTAAAAAAAAAACTCTGAGAGATTGACTTTTTTATTTATATAATTCATGTCATGAATCAATATTTCAATTCATTCTAAAAAGGCGATTCCGGTTTCCAATGACCTGATTAATAAATTATTACTTTTATTTTTTAATTCCTGTATTATTAAGTGCAAATAAAAATGTCGAGATTTTTTATATAATTAAAAATTGATTTTACCCGTAGTATTATGAAATAATTTCTTTTATCCTTTATTCGTAATAATAAAAAATAAATATTCTAGAAATGTGAGATTAGTTTTTATTTTATTGTATCCTTGATATCTCAATATTCTTAAAAATAATTTAATATATAATCTCCCTAAATATCTCAATCAAAATTTCATTTAATAAAAATTTATTCTTTCAAATAATTAGTTGTCTAATAAAAATATATTCTTGAAAAAAACCCATACAGTAAACATTTAATCTCTAATGCCTGAGTTTATTTTAGTCATTTTCAAATATTGATATATTGGACGAGAATCAATCAGAGTACTTTGTATTTTCATTTCAAAATGCATCGGATAAAAACACAACCTGAATGTTCGATTTGAAAAAGCCAACCTAAATGGGAATTATTCAGTAATTCCTCTAATCTCTTGAATATACGTCGTACAGAGAATTAACCATACGTAGGTGTATAAACAAATTTTTGAATATATAGAAAGGATAGAAATATTAAATTTATGTTTTTAGATTTTTTTTTTTTTTTTTGTTTTTTTTTTTCAAAACTAAGAGCTTCGTAGAAGCTTAATCAGTTTAATTTTTACATTCATTTACAGATAAAAAGATAACTAGTAAACTATTTGAACTATATTATTAGTAGCATATATAAAATTAAAGTTAAGTCGAAAAATCATTTTGTTTGTTTGGAATTTAGAAACTTTAAACTTTCATACATTAAAATAGTTTATTTAAAAAATAGAAATTTAAAATTTTATCTTTCAAAATTAAGTAAATATTTAATAAACAACGGAACTTTTTTCTGATTATATTATGTCAAATATCTAAAATAAAATCATTATATTAATTATTAAGTTTAATTATTAGTAATAATAGTAGAGAAATCTTTTAAAAAATAAATTCCATTTTAATTGACCTATAAGGAATTTGAAGACCACATGCTGAATATGCTGAAGGCAGTAGTATGCCTTCACAAACTAAAACGAATTATATATTACATACTTGATTTATATAACAATTAATCCGTCCAAAAGATAATTCAGGCTCTCCACAAGATAATTCATTTAGTGATCTACTCTCTCTTTTCCTTACAAACCTCACCCTCTCTCTCCCACACACACACACACTCTCCTTCCCCCTTCTCTTTTCATCTTCCTATAAACTTTAATTTAGTGTAATCTTAATTGATAAGCATCAGGCCATTAATTGATAATGCAAATGGAAATTTCATTAAAGTAGAAAGGTTATAGATATATAGATGAGGTGAGTTTGAATTAATGAACTTATATAGACACAGTTAGATAGATCCAGGGCAAAAGGCGTCAGCCCCTCCCATTCAGAAGGATCGAAAGCACGCGTGTAGTGGGACCTAGGTAGGGAGGAAAAGAGTTCAACCTTAACGAACAGAGATATTAATTAACAAATATTGACATGAATCATTGGATATGGAAGATTAAGAAAAAATCACCAAATATTTAAATTAAAATTATATTTTTTTTCTTCAAAATCCGAAAACAATGTTTAATCAAAACGCGATATTCCTGTTTTTCGATTTTTCTTATGAAAGTGAAAGTAGCATCACTCAAACGACTGTAGCTTGACGAAATGTCATGATACTTCATGCATAAACTAGTGACAGATGAGCCTATCGAAATGAGTCATGTTCATTTTCTAGTGGCGTCACCTATTGACTTTTCAGCCCATGTAGTATGTTGAAACTATTTTGTCCTTTAATTAAAGTCATGGACCTTGTGTCACATTCATATAATACAACCGACAAAAAATATTAAATAGAACAAAAACAATTCTTTAACTAGATAAAGCCTTACATATAGATAAATATGTATATAAATTGTCACCCTCCCCTCTATTAAAAAATTTAAACTTAAAATTTTATTACTTTTTATATTAAATGTGTTTTTATTAAAAAAACTATTGAGATGTTTAATTTTTTTTATTTTAAGTAAATTATTCATTGATTTCTTGTCTGTATAAACTATGAAACGTTCTGTTGTAGTCAACTTGCCAGGGGCGTTGGCAATTTACTTTTAGACGCCTGAGTTAATAATGAATTTACAAACTCTAAACAATCATCAAAATACAATTATAATTTACAATTAACTTATTGTTAGTATTAAAATTTCCTAGTTAATTGCTAGATATGAATTCATTGAAAATATAATAACAAATGATTTAATTTAATGAAATATTTTGTTTTTTAAGACATAAAATATAACTTTATCATACATATATCAATTAATAAAATTAATAATTTAGTATGGATTTGTTTTTTTTTTATTTCTAAAATAAACAAATCAATATAAAACTTGTTATTTTAGCTCAACGTGTTAAATATTCAAAATTAAAATTTTATTCATTTTACCTTAACTTATAATAACTTAAGAAATTGATTTTCCTTTTTGTAAATATATATCAAAATTTTATCAGTCATTTTCATTAATAATAAAGCTTATTTAGAAAGCAAATACAATAAGTGTCTCATATCATTAGATTTAATTTTTTTTTTTTCAAATTTGGATAAAATCGATTAGAGCTAGCACCAACTTTGAGACACGTGCCCGAGGTCAAGGAAGTCGAAAATTACCCATTCATTCATTCTAAAATTTTTATAAAAAATATCATGACTATTATTATAAAAAAAATATAAATAAATAATTATAAGTTTGTGGAGTATAAGTAAGTGAGATGATGATTGTACCTAGATTCAGCAAATAGGTTTTGATATTTATATTAATTAATCCTCTATTCAATCGGAAATCAATCTTTTCCTTTGGTTAGAAGAAAATCTTGGCCCTTGGAGAGAGCCATGGACACGCTGATCTTGGTTTCGGGGTTGGTAAAGTAATCCATCATTATACAATAAATTTGATGATGATCTTGTTGGTGGTCGTTGAATTAACCATAGTTCAATGATAACGAGACATCATTTGCAAAGGAATCTTTCAAGGATGTCGTACATGTGGCTCGGTAATGAATGATTTTGTTCATTGTGTCTGAAGTTTTCTTTTTTCTTTCTTCAATTTTTATATTTAGAAAAATTAAAAAATATATTTTTCTTTATCGGATTATCATAAAAAGTTTTTAGTAAAACAATTAACATGAATTTATATAATGATTTGTAATTCATTCTTAAAGGGATGAAATTATAGACTTCATCTCAATGAACACAGTTACTTTGTTTTGAGTATCTAGTCATTAAATATTTATAAGATTTACCATATAGAGATAGAGAAAGTAGAAACGCCTGAAACTTATGCAACCGAATTGACTGTATCAAAAAATAGATTATCGTAGTACACATAAAAAGATAAATTTTTAAATAACTTTATTAAAAGATTTAATTTGAATTTATATATGTAAGGTGGCTTTCAAATGAGAGAAAGGTTTCTTCGTTTTTGTCGTGATTTTATTAATTCTAAAAGAATATTTACAATTATTATACAATTATTAGAATATTTACACATTTAAATAATACATACCTAAAAGAATAATTAAATTACACGTTATTTATAGAATATATTATATACACAATCAAAATTAAACTAACTGCTTATCTTACATTAATACTTAATAAATACTTAATAAGCCCTCTATCCTAAACTATATACACTAAGGTTAAAAGAAGTTATAAATATAATTTATACCTCCCCCCCAAAGGTCACTTTTTCACTGAAAAGGTGATAATTTGCTTGAATGAACAAGTTTTCCCTTTTTCCCCCAATTAACTTTATATATCGAGGAAGAAATTCTTTTTAAAATTTTATAAGGACCTATTCTTACTTTATCCAATTTTTTCCTATTTAGTTTATTTCCATTTTCTATGTAAACTTCATCCCCATCAGAAAATTCATACTCTCTTCTGTTCTTGTCAAATCTTCTCTTGTTTATTTCAAAGTTTTTTGAAGAATTTAACAAGGCTCTTCTTCTATCTTCTAATAGATCACTTTTTATTTCGAAAGGAGAAATACTGGATTGTTTCCCGAAAAGTAGATAGCCAGGTTCATACTTGGTTGCTGTATGAATAGTGCGATTATATTCACACGCACACTCTTCCGCAATTTTCGACCAAGCTCTTCTATCTCCACTATTCACCTTGCACCTGATTCGGTTAACCAACGTCTGGTTTAACCTCTCATTAAGTCCATTCGATTGTGGACAGTCAACCGAGGTATATATCAATTTGATATTCATCCCAGTAAGATATTTTTGAAATTCTGTAGATTGCAATCCCGAATATTGATCAGCTAACAGAATTTTAATTTTGTTTTTCTTTGCTATTGGGTCAATCATCTTTATAAAATCTCTAGAACATTGGCTTACTGATGTTGAAATCCAAGTGTATCTACTAAAATGATCTAACAAGATATGTAAATATTTCTTTGGTGATCTATTACCTCCAAATCCACCAACCGTGTCAATAGACATGATCTCATATGGTTCTGTCGCTGGGCCTAGTTTTGACATTAAACCAATTAGTCTACTCCTACGAACCTTATTTTCTATGCAAATCGAACAGCTTTTACAAAATGTATCTATCAACTTATCCATATTTTTAAAATAATAATATTTTCTTATCCTTTCTTTCAGATGTGCAGCTCCAATATGACCATAATATTCATGTACTCTTTGTATTAGTTGAATGCCAAAACTGACTGAAACGAATATTCTAAATTTTCCTCTTAAATTTTTGAATGTAATATTATTACGTCGTACGGTGTTTGTCCATGCTGTTTTTAGTTCATCTATGTTTTCTTTCTGATCTTTTATTATTTCATTCAATTCTATTAAATTTACCACTTGAATAGCATCTTCATTCTCAAAATATTCCAAAACTGGTTGTCTTGATAATAAGTCAGGTAAAACATTGTCCCTCCCTTTCTTATAAATAATTTTAAAATTATATTGGGATAAGTAATTAACCAAATCACCTAGTATTTCATCCGTTCTAGCTTTGGTTTTCAAATTTTCTAATGGTTTATGATCGCAGCATACGGTAAATTGCCGACCAATAACATAATATTGCCAATGTTTTATAGCATCTTTAATAGCTTTACATTCTAAATGTATTATGTCCATCCGTTTTTCTTTTTCAGATAATTTTCTCGAAAAATATGCTACCGGGTGTAGTTTTCCATCATCTTGTGGTTGTTTTAAGGTGGCTCCCATACCTTTATAGCTCGCATCTGTTTCAATATATATATCCTTATTTATGTCATAGATCGATAAAATTGGTGAAGAACATAAATACTCCTTTATCATGTTAAAACTTTTTTCACATTCATCTGTCCAAATAAATGGGATATTCTTCTTGAGTAATCTATGCAATGGTTCAAATTTTTCAGAACTATTTTCAATATATTTTAGGTAAAAATTTATTGATCCTAAAACGCTACGCACTCCCGATTTATCAGTTGGTCTTTGGAGATTCTTTATTGCAACAAGGTTTTCACGGGCTGGTGAAATTTTGTTCTCCTCAAGTAAATGGCCTAAATATTTAACAGATTTATTTGCAAATGTACATTTTAATCAGTTGAGCTTGAACCCTTCTTCTGCGATAACTTTTAACAGTTCTTCAATATGTTTAATATGATCATCCCATGTTCTTGAAAATAGTAAAATGTCATCGATATAATTAATGCAAAATTCGGATAGATTATTTTTTCTTATGATATTTGATAAAATTCTTTGAAAAATTGTTGGCGAATTCTTTAATCCAAATGGAAGCACTTTAAACATAAATTTACCAAATTTTGTTATAAAAGATGTCTTCTCTCGGTCTTTTTCTGTAAGAACTATATTCCAAAATGCAGAATTTATATCGATGACTGTAAAATATTTACAGTTGGATACTTTTTCTATAACATCGTTAATAGTTGGAAAAGGGTAACATTCTGGTATTATTAAATTATTTAATTTTCTAAAATCAATGCATAATCTCGACTTACGCCCCTCTTGTTTTTTATAAGCAAGAGTTACAGGGGAAGAAAACGGCGAATCTGATTCTTCTATTAAATCTGCTTCTAGTAACTGTTTAATTTGTGATCTAATTTCTTTTTCATCTGGTATAGAACATTTGTATGGACGAGAATTTACATATTCTTCTCTTATTAATTTAATTTCTGCTTCTTTTGACTTCACCTTTCCAACGTCGAATTTATCTTTAGCGAATATATGTTTATAACTCTTGATTAAATTTGTTATCATTGATTTTTGTTTTTCATTGTTTATGTGATTTAAATTCATCTTAAATTCTTTATCAAAAGTATCATTAATATTTTCATCAATTGTATCTTCATTAATAACATCATTAGTCCTCTTATCAAATGAAATCTCATCCAATTTAATTATTTTATTATTATCAATTCTTTGTAAAATTTTCAAATTTTCATCTTGTATCAGTTTAAAATTTTGAATAGCGTCGAGACCTAATAATATATCATATGAAAATTTATTTTCATCCATTATGTATACTTTTAATCGATTTTTGACATTTCCAATTTGTAATATAACATTACCCCGGGCAGTGCTTAAGTTGAATCCATTGAAAGTTTTAAAACTATTTTCAGAATCAATGGTATCTAATTTTAAAAGATTAGTGATTCTTCTGTTTATTAAACTAACATTAGAACCACTATCATAAATGGCTTTAGTTTTTATTTTCCCATTGATAATTACATTTATTTTTATTAATGGATTCAATCTTCCCGGGCTTTCTAGTTTAAAGAAATTTTATTTTCTGTTTCATTTTTGCCATAATTGGATTTATTCATTTGTATTTTCTTTTCAAACAAACTTTTATTTCTACATTCGTTACTTGGATGGAAACGATTAAACCATCCAAGATTTTCGCAAATGAAACATGGTTTTTTTAAAAAATTAGAAAATTTAAGTTTTTGTTTAATATTTTCATTAAAATTCGATTCAATTTTCTTTTGATTAAATCTATTGTCTAATTTCCTTAATTCTGTAAAAAGTTTTTCTATAGTTGTAATTTCTTCCCTATCTAATTGATTTTGAATATCCATTGGTAATCCGACAACAATCATATTAATTCTTGCTTCAACTCGACTCTTATTTTCAGCCTCTAATAATAAATTCTCTTTACATATCGCATAATCTATAAATGATCCGCCTAGATATTTATAATTATAAGCTTTTCTAATTATAGACCATCCTTTATCTATAAATACATTTAAAAATGAATCTTTCCATGAATTCCATTTTTCTAATCCAATTTTTTTTAAATTAGCCTCATACCAATCTTTGGTTGGGCCCGAAACAAAAAAACGTAAAATTTCAACTTTATCAATATCCAAATCAACATGGTGTCTTTCGCATTCTTTTTCAAATTGTTCAAACCATTTTATCGGATTGTGTTTTTTATCAAATTTGTTTAAAATAAATTTTTTTTCCACCTCGTGAAAATTTATTTTATTTAAATATTTTTTTAACTTCAAATCATTTATTTCTTTAGTTAAAACATTTTCTTCATCAGATTGATTATACTTTAGTTCCGATTGAATTGAATTTATTTCTTCCAATGGAATATTTTTATAGCAAAGGTTATCATCTTCATCGAAATATTCTTTCATTAAATTTTCGTCTATTTTAAGTCCTATTTTCCGATAACCATTAATAGGTTTTATAGCCACAATAGCGTTTTTTATTGATGATTTTTGAATAAGTACCTTGTGATCTGCCAAATTTTGATATTCGTCTGGAAGTGCATACCATAAGATTTTATCTAGCGAAAGACCTTCCAGTCTAAATTCATTTTCATTTGTTTTAATGATGTGTACATATAATTTATTTTCTTCCAATCGGCTTGTATCCATTCTAAAAATTTCCAGGTAATTTAATTTGTAAGGTGGCTTTCAAATGAGAGAAAGGTTTCTTCGTTTTTGTCGTGATTTTATTAATTCTAAAAGAATATTTACAATTATTATACAATTATTAGAATATTTACACATTTAAATAATACATACCTAAAAGAATAATTAAATTACACGTTATTTATAGAATATATTATATACACAATCAAAATTAAACTAACTGCTTATCTTACATTAATACTTAATAAATACTTAATAAGCCCTCTATCCTAAACTATATACACTAAGGTTAAAAGAAGTTATAAATATAATTTATATATATCTATTTGTTTTTATTTTTTACTCTGCTATAACTTTACAATTTTATTTTTATTTTTATGAGAGTTTGTATTAATTCCATAATCATATTATCATTATATTATTCATGTTCAATAATTTTCATAACATATCCAACATATTGTATGAATATTTTTCGAAATGCTATGGTATTAATAATAATAATAATAATAATAATAATAATATTTGAGTGGGTTAATGAATATCATTTCGCTTATATGCATAATTCGGTCTCTAATCACAGGTGAATAGGCGTGTATGTGTGTGGGTGGTGGATAGGTTGGTTGATTGCCCTGTTGAGAGTGGCAGTCGTGTGATGGGATGATGATGATGGTCGGCCAGGGTGGTTAGTGGTATGGCGCGGCGGGAATGGATAGAGAAGAGATGGTAATGCCACTCTCTCCCCTCCCTTCACCCCCATTCCTCTCATTCACTCACTCCCGACTAAATTAATATTTAATCAGCTGATCAATTTATGCGATAGAATAGAAATTTGTATGAGAGGCTACACACAGGTTCACCGTTCTCTCTATAGTTTCACATTATGGCAATGGGTTGTATGTGTACTACAATTTAATGAACATTGGAATGGAGTCATTTCCTGCCTGAAGAGGGTCTCCAAGGGCTGTCTGGATGAATTGTCAGCCCAAAATAATTTACACGGTTAAATGAACTAAAACGAGTTTAACATTTAATTACTTTTATATATATATATATATATATATATATAATATTATATTCAATCATAATCTAATGACTTAAATTAAGAGCCATACATTGTTGATCTCATTCCGATTATATCTGTATACTGAATATATATGGAAAGTAAATTATTTTACTTGTGTTTTTTTTTTTTTGATATTTGAAGAAAACTTGAAATAAGGGAATACCGTATTGACCTTACTATTATCAAATTATCAAATAAAAATAATTAATTCATCTTCTCATTAATTCAGAATAATTTAAATACACTACATCTATCTGCATTTTAATATGTTATTAAATTAAGAAGAAATTTAATTAATAAGTTTCATTTTAACAGATTTTTTTATTTAAAATTTTAAACAATTACATATTGTATTGTACGATATAGGAGCATAACTATTGATAAATTTAATGTCTACAATATAATACAAAAATGACCTGTGGCCATGCACAGAACCGACCGAGGATTTGAAATAAATTAATTTCCAAACAACATTATATATATATATGTAGGATATAAAAAAAAAGTTGTTCTCGGAGCGACTGGATAAAATCTCATTGCGCTCCCACTGATATTTATGACATCGGTGCCCCCTCTCTCAAGCCTACGATTGGAGATAATTACGAAGTCATCGATTTGTTCAACGCACAGTCACCCGATTGGTCGTCGAATGCCCCTAACACTCCGCCTAGACGTCACCAGAGGGGTATAAAACACCGCGAATTTGGTCAGACGACATCATTCATGATTCAAGAGCCACCCTATACGAAGAACACCACATATCAGAAGAACGACGATTATTTCAGAAGACGGCGAATATTTCCGAAGAACGACGATCATCAAGAAATTTTATCTTGTTTATTATTCTTAAACAAAAACGATATTTTATTAAAAAAAACCTGCTTCGAAGCCACCAACCCTAAATATATATGTATATAAAGTATCCAAAAAATATATATATTTTTAAAACTTGAATTAAAATGACTAAATTATATTAACCTGGTTTTTATTTTTAGTTAAATTACTAAATTATTAATTACTACTATATTTTAAGTGAAAAATTTTCGACAATTAATATAAAATTAATACTTTGTAAACTTCCACTTCCGGTTTTCGGATATACACCAAAAGTTGATCAATTCATGCTACTGATGCATTAAGTAAATATACCAAATTTTATCAAAATCCATTGAGCCGTTCAAGGTGTACACATCTTTAAGGACATACGGACAGACATCATGCTAAAAATATTTTTTTCTGTTAAGAAAAATACATGATTCGTGGAGATATGTAAAAATCGCCATATGTGAAATTTCGTGTGAAAACAATACCTTCCTTTCCTATCGTCGGTTGGTATAAAAATGGTAAATCAATATAATATTGCTCAATATATCTATAATTGCTAAAGCACCCCTCTCATTCCTCATTTTACCAAAAGATTAACTAATATATTAATTTTTTTTTATTTACAATTTTATTAAAAAGAATATTATTTGTTAAAATCATATTTATATTTTATTTTTATTCAAATTTTCAAAGCTTTTTAAAAAGTCTGAAATTTTATTAATATTTTTTTTGTCGAACTTAACCCCATTCCTCATCTCCATTCAATTACTCTCGTATCTTCTTCCAAATCGATATATATTTCTGAAATCTTTTATATATTATACATTTATATTTACTTGGTTTGCACAATTGTCGATTTCTCGTAAACAAATTTGTTTATTACCCTTTCCTTACACATCTTGTCTGATATTTGGGGCTGCATAGAGTTAATGTAATTCCATGTTATGCAAAATCTCTTAATTCCATACAATCTCACCTTGTTTCTACCAATAAATTTTAAGAAGATTATTTTCATATATATATATATATATATATGCTGAAATTTCATGAACACAGCAACTAAATTGCTTCAATTTTTCTTATTTACTATTCTATCCAAATTCTCTCATATCTGATTTTATAACTTATTACTAGCTGCTCAGAGCGCCTTCGGCGCTCTTCACACCTAGACGGGGGCTCCGCCCCCTGTACCCCCGAGTTGTACATAGTATTTGGTGGTTGAAAGTATTAAAAGGTTTTCATCCATTTTGTTTCAATCAGTATATTACATAAAACATTCATTTCTTTTTGTGTTCTTATTTAAAAAATATATTTTAATTTAATCACTATATTAATTATATATATTATTATTGTATATGTTATATCTATCTACCTATGTGGCTCAAAGATACTCTAAAGTTCTTAGCCGCAACAACCATATTTCTCCAAGTGTCCCTATCCTGAGCCCTTATTCCATCTCTCTTACGTCCCTTCCTACGCGTCATTGGTTTTCCAAGCGGACGTTTTCCAATCGGTCTTCCCACCAATATCTTTTTCCTCTCCCATTCTTGCCACGTGCCCTGCCTATCGCAGCTTTTTCCCTTTTATAACCCTAACTATTTCTGAAGATGCAGAGAGGCCATGCAATTTCTTGTTATACAGTCTCCCTCATACCCGGTGACCTCAACTTTCTTTGGCCAATAAATGCAGGGAAGAATCCTATTCTCAAATACTCTGAAACTACTCTCATCTCCAAGGGTCATAGACCATGCCTCCCACCCATATAATGCAACAGGCAAAATAATCTTTTTATATATTCCCTTTGATAATAATTTTGAAGAGATAAGCCTCTTTATTGCAGATAACAGGCGTTTCCCGATTGCAACGCCGATTTAAATTCTTCTCAAATATTATTATCCTTCGTGATTACATTCAATTTTTCTACATATTCAAATTCTACATTTTGTATCTTAAGATTTTGTATGTTAATACTCTTCCTCTTTGTTACTAAATATTTTTTCTTATCACTATTAATTTCAAACCTCCATTAAATTTTCCTCGCTATCTGTAATTGCAATTGCCGAATCTCCTATTATATTTAAGTCGTCTGAGTAACCTAATATTTTACAATTGATTTCCGCATCTTATTCTTTCTTTACTACCTTCAAGAGAAATTTGAAGATTGAAAATTTGAAAAAGTTTATCCGGATCTATTGAGTTATGCGTATGTTTTACTAAAGTCTACAAATAATTAGTGAACAGAAATATTGAATTCGCGGTTTTGTTCCTAATATCTGTCATAATGAAAATATCTTAATTAATGTTGGTCGATTTGGCCTGAACCCGCAATGATATCTCCTAATATTTCCTCCGCCTATAGTTTATAAGTATTGTATATGTTATAATAGAGTATAATATTTCTTGATCATTACATTTTGGTATTTTATTTTCATTGCTAGATTATTATTGAATATTTTTAATTATAATGAAACTTGAGAAAATGCAAAAATAGAGACTTGAGACAATTTATAAAAATTAACGGTATAAAACTATAGATAAATGACCAATATATACATTCATTAATAGTATTAATTTAAATTAATTGATTTATTTGTTTTTTTTATTATTAAGTTCATTTATTAATTTTTTTAGATCATAGTTATTTTCCTTAAAAGAAACTTAAATTCTGTGGTGCTAGGGGATTTGAAAATTATTCGTCGCAATATGAAAATTTCGCTTACAGTTTCTGTCATGTCCGACCTCCATCCAACAGTTATTTTCTGTTAAGTTTTTTGCTTCTCTTAATCATGTGATCTATATATTTAATTTTTTTTGATTCATTATAATAAAATTTAAACAAATAAAAATTTTTACTTTGTTAATTTATATAAATTTCAATATAAACTGATTGTGAGTGATACGCTTAGCCAATACTCTGAATATTTTGTGTACAAAAATATTGAATGTTCTTAGCGAGATTTGATATAATGTTGTACGATTTGTCCTAAATCTGAATTAGAAGAAAATTATAAATTGCCTCCTCTTCCAGCCCAATTCATTTACCCACCCCTGTTGCATATGGCATCTAAATTTCTTAAAACTCCGTTTTTTTAATTTAAAATAGAAGGAGAGAAAGAGTTTTAAATTATATTCGAATAGTCTATATATTCTATATATCAGTATTTTTTTTCTGAATTTAATAACAAGTTGATTTTAAAAATTTTCCATTCTTAATGCATATGATTGATTACATGTGTTAAATTTAAAAAAATTCAAATATTCTAATTTTTATATTTATATATACAATTTAATATTATTTTTTATTAATATCATATCAAAAAAAGAGAATTTATTAAAAATTAAAAATAAAAAAAGAAGCCTATTAATAAAAAATTGAATGGTGATTTAAATATTTTATTAAATTAATTAAAATGAGACCTTTTAGAATAAATTATTTAATTGAAATGATATTTAAATATAAGAATTTAAAAAAATATTATATTCTTTGTTTGGCAATTGTTATTTAATTATGTGCAACATGATTCGACTTGCACAGAGCATCGTTATTTTTTATTAATATCACATAATAAAAATGAATCTTTTAAACATAATAAATAAAAAAGACATTTTAATAAATTTAAAAAATATACCCAATTTAAAAATGTCAAAAATTTAAAACAACTTTATATCATCATATTTTAATTTTTATATAATATATATATATATATAGTAATTAATAATAGAGTAATTAAATTAAAATAAAAAACAAAGATAATATAATTCAGTCATTTTAATTCAGGTTAAATAATATTTTTTTTTATTATTCAATGATAAAATTTATATATTATTATATATATATTATAGAAAAGAAGAAATATTCAATTAAATAAAAAATAATTTAAGATAAAAATATGATCTAATAAATATTTTAATTAAATTGAGAACTTTTAGAATAAATTATTTAATTGAATTGATATTTGTATATTAGAATTTAAAATAAAAAGTGAAATATTATAATAATTCTTCGATTGGGAATCTCTATGATAATTCATTGTTTGAAATGATTCCGCTAGGCCGACAGTGAGCCGCGAGCTGCTCTTGAATGAACAACACGGAGAATTATATAAACTTTAAAAAATTAATTTCTGCGGTTATTGATAAGATATTAATAAAATTTATAGCCTATGTTACTCTAGAGGTATATAAGAATATTGTGATGTAATTTCAAAGAAATCGGTTCAGCCAATTCTGAGTCTATAAAATAGTAATTTTCCGGACAGACAGACAGACAGACAGACAGACAGACAGACAGACAGACAGACAGACAGACGTGAAAAATTCTAAAGTCACTTTTGGATTCTAGAGGTCATGAAACGCGAAGATATGCAAAAAATTTTAAATTCTGAGCAATGTGCAGACAAAAACCTTTTTTTATATATATAGATTTTATTACAACATTTTTATTGGTATAATTTTCCAATTGTTTTTTCCGACATTTAATTTAAAAATAAAGAAATAATTAAGGTTCCCCCTTCTGATCTCTGGGGGAATTTATTTCTAAATTCAAAAAGAGATGCCGATCAGTAAACATGTTATGAATTTTGATTTCATCCCCTCATAATAAAATTAGTTATTTTTTTTTTTATTTTATTTTATAAAACATTGAAAACTAAACGAGAATGAATAAGGGATGTTAAGTGCGTCTTGGTATGTTTCATTGATAGAAAATTTTCTCATGTTAATACACAAGTAATTAAATTATAGCTTAACTCGAATAGGACTTTTGAATAGGAGTAACACACAACGAACATTTCTTCCTTAATATACCATTTTATTATACCCATATTTCATACAAAAACGAGTATTAAGAGGATATTAAAAAATAATTACTTATTTAAGCTTTATTACAAGCTTGCAACATAGATCTTTATTAAATTCCTATCAGGGACTCGGCAGGTGTCAATGAGTACTGAATTTTCCTTTAATCTTCCATTAATTTATCAATTAAATCACATTTCATCTTTTTTCCTTTCCCTTTGACTATTCACCTTGGATTGTCATAACACTTAATATTATATTTAGTTTTAATGACTTAATTATTACCTATACAAGTTTATTAAGTAATAATCTTATAATTCCATTTAAAAAGATACTAAACTTAATCCTTATTGACGGCTGGATTAAACGAAAAAGGTCGAAGCTTGGGAAGGATTTGTTAATTAACGAGATCGGAGGCTGTGGGGTGAAAATCCAATCCGCCAAATTCATATTTCTAATATGTAAAAGTACTCATCCGTGAAGGAATCTCCTGCCCTATTCTAATTATAACATACAGGTTTAATATATATAAATAAAGGATTAGATTAAACAATATAGGCTTAAAATGAGATAATCTTTAAAAATAGGTTTATCACTATCCAGGTGTTTAAAATTCAAATTTTATTATATATTATATAAATATAGTATATCTTTAAGATATTTTACATTAAGTTTTTTATTGTCATTTTAGTCTTTCTTTGCATTTTCATTAGAATATCATTCTTTATTCTTTCATTAGATGAATTAAGATTCAGTCTTTCGATTACCATTCTGGTCAGCTTTAACTAAACAATTATAATTTAGAAAATTTGTAACCAAGCAACATTCTAAGAGGCAATTTTTACATTAAATCTTAATCTACTATTTAAATTTAAATTGTGAAAATAGATGATAATTAAGGAAAGAAAAATAGATTTCGATATATACAAACCAAGTTGTAATTTATAACTTTACTAATTAAACTTATTATAGATAAATACAAAGTAAACGAAAAGGGGAGAAAATCTATTTTTGATACCTAATATCTAAAATGTCTAATTTAACTTATAGAGTTAATAACTTTTAATATATAAAATATATGGAGTTTATGGGGTTTAAGGAAAAACAAATAGTATTGCTGAGTGGAATAATTTAGGCTTGGCTGCCTAAATCTATGCTTTTCTGAAGAGAAAATATTAACTTTTCCTTTGAGAAATCTTTAGGATGTATTTGTATTTTTATATTTTTACTGATTTTTCTTTATTTATATTTATTTTATTAGAACAGAAGATCTTTTTTCAAAAAAATGCATCAGTCAGTCGTGCTAACTTTCGCTCTGTCATTAAGTTTCAATTTTAATTTATTTAAAAAAGAAAATTGAAAATGAGTAACTATAAAATTAAGATCAAAATCTCCAAACAAGTAAATTTCATAAAAACGTTGGAGATCTCATATATGTATTAACATATTGAGTCCTATGTCTTTCTTCTTAGACCAAAGAAGTCTGAAAGGAGATGTTCAAGCATATAATAATTTATTTATTTAAATTTTTTAGTTGTGTTATACATTAAATGATTAAAATTTTGTATTATTAATATGTTTTATATGTATTATAATTTGAATATTTTAACTCTCTCAGTGTCAACTAAGTGTTTTTTTTTTACCAAAGTATTTATATTTATTTGAATATAATATGTTTTCATTTTTATTAATTATAATTAATTAAAAATTTTAATGAATCTCTTATTAAATTCTAGGTTAGGATTTTTTTGTTTTCTTATAAAATTCTATTATTAGGTATATTATAGGCTACCTTATATTGATTCTATTAATAAATTATTAATTATTTGTTATTATAATATTCTTAAAAGAATACTCTTTAGATTTATTTAGTTGTCAATATTTTAAAAATAGATTTTGTTTACGATTATAATTTATTTAATTCTAAGTTCAAATTACAAATGACTAATAAATACGTTTTTCATTAGGTCTTTGATCAATCAATTATGAAAACTCACTCACGACTATCAAATAGATTAAATTATATGTTAGCAAAAGTTATTCTATAATATTAACATATAGTTTATTTAGTTGATGTTTATTATGAATTGTTTTGAAAAGGATAATTTGAACAAAACATTTTCATTGAGTCAGATATGTAGTTCTCGTTAGTGATAATTTATAACGAGATACGAGTATTCATGCTTGAAAAAAGAATAATGTAACATGTGATCTAGCTTTGAGAAATCAATCCACTAAATTTATAAATACTAAAATTAATTATAAATTGAAAAGGATAAATTTTATACCATATTAAAATAAAAATATAATATATGTAACTGTTTAAATTACAATACAAACTTGTTAATGATTAGAATATATTAAATTTGCATTAAACTGGCATTATATAATATCAAATTAATAAAATCAAGAATTTAAATTAATATAATATAGATATAGATAATAAGCATATACGTATTTTAGTTGTTATATATTATAAAAAAAAAAATTATAACAATGTATTCTGAAAACTTTTTATATTTTAGTGATAGTTAATTGTAAATTAATTTTGGCATTAAAAATAAGTTAACCTGTGGCCAGGTCCGAACCGACCGACGGTTTGAAGTAAATTAATTTCCAGCTACAGAAACAATTTCAAATAATTTTAATATATCTATTAATGTAATAAAAAACAGGTAGGCATATAACATAAATATTTTTAATTTTATTTTATTTATAATAGATATGTAAGACCAGGCTGTGACGTCACGAATGGTTGGATGACGTCATATAATTTTAAATTAAGAAAAAACTAATAAAGATGATTTTTCTCGAGGATAAAACCAATCCAAAGTGCATGATTCGTGTGGTGATATGTAAAAAATCTCCTCATGTGAAATTTGATGTGAAAATTCGTCGATCGCTAATACTACCACTTCCGGTTTCCGGATTTGCACCAAAAGTTGATCAATTCATCCCACTGATGCATTAAGTAAATATACCAAATTTCATCCAAATCGGTTGAGCCGTTCAGGCTGTACACATCTATACGGACGGACGGACAGACGGACAGACATCATGCTAAAAATACTTTTTTCTGTTAAGAAAATGCATGATTCGTGGAGATATGTAAAAATCTCTACATGTAACATTTGGAGTGAAAACAGTACCTCCCTTACTATCGTCGGTCGATAAAAAATAAATAATTATTAAATAATAATAAAATATTATAATAATTATTGTAATATAATTTGAACAATCTAAGACGATAAGAATAATCAAGAAAGTATTCAGTATAACCGCATTTCACTACCATTAATTAGTTAAGTCTAATATCAACACGTAGACATTTATGTTATTTAATAAGCCTATAGACAAATGCTTTTGCGATACATATCATATCTAATTATTCTGCTAATAAATTTATATCTAGTTTAAGGGAATTCTCATTTGTATTATTCCGTTTTCATTGCCTGAAGAATTTCCATTTCAATCCAACACTCACAGCCTACCGTAGCTGAATTCAATACAGTCCAGGTTGCTATTAATCCGAGAAAACAAACGTCATTTCGCTATGCCAATTATTCGTTTTGGTATCCACATACATACATATATTAAATTATTTAAGAACTTCCATTTCAAACACTTTTTTTTACAATTATTACAAATTGAAAAGTTAAAAATATACCATTGAAAAAAATAAAACTGGTCTTGATTGAATGGAAATATTTTATTAATGTTCTCTCGAATGTATCAATTTAACCTCAGCATTGAATATTAATTAATAAATAAAAGGACTAAACACAAAAAAAATGATTTATTTATGAACTTTAAATTTCTAAAAAAAATTTATATTCTACCTTGAATTCTAAATAAATTCCATTTATTACTATCTCGTAAGAGATAGTATTGCGATCACGAAAATTTTCGATGTTGAGATTTTGATGTTTTTATATGTTTTGAAGGTTCCTGAATCATTTTCACTAAGGTTGAGAAAAATGTTTGTGTGTGTGTCTATATGTTTGTGTGTGTGTGTGTGTGTATGTGTGTGTGTATGTATGTAACCAAGATTACGCAAAAACGGTTTGAGCTAGAATGATGAAATTTGGTACAAGGGCATTATTCAAAATTCATAGTTTTCTATCAACTTTTGAGAAATGTAGCTCAACCGGAAGAGGGTCATTACTTACAACGTTTTGATTTTTTTTCCTCTAAAGTGAGCGTAAAAATAAAGATATATGTTTGATAATTTTTCACATGATTAATAATTGTATAAAACTGCTATATATAGAATTTTAACTTGATTGAATCGCTGAAAGTACCAGAATTAATTCTTTAACAATGCAAATCTCACGCGCCAACACGTGACGTGGTGCCATCAACAAAGAGCCAAACATGCGCTGGTTTAATAAATATTATTTATTAATTTTAATTTATAATTTATAATTAATTAAATTTAATATAAATATAATATATTATGTTATTTAATCGAATTCGAATTGAGGGATAGTCGAGTGGAGACACTCCAGAGAGATTTGTTTTTATTTTAGTTTTTTTCCTTCATTATTCAAAGAATATTAAATACAAATCATTTGTAATTCATCTTGTAAAAAGTAATTGAAGTATATAAAGTATTTATATAATTATACGAGTTTATATGAATATGAAAAATAATATTACAATCATAATTAATAAATATATTCATAGAGGAAGTTTATTAAACGAATAAAACTATGATTAATTAATAATATATTTATAATTAAAATGGGATTATTAGTGGGTAGATACAATATAATAACAGTTGTTAATTACCTCTTAGAATGTTCATTCAGCGATTTTGGCGTCTTTTTCTATTCACTGTTCAATGAATACTGAAATTCTTCTATTTTATCTTAATTTATTTTATTTTATTTTTAATATTTTTAATATTTTAATATTATTTAATAATATTTTTTTTTAATATTCTTTTTCGAAGAATTGGCCGAGTCGCTTATCGCTTTTCCATGCAATCCTATAAATAATCGAATTCTTTGCATCCTGCATTTATAAAATAAAGAATCATTTATTTTTTATAGATTAATAATTTAATTTATAAAAAGAAAATAATTGAAGGAATGTTTTTCATTAGAAAAAGCTAATCTGTAGATTTATATATAGAATTTATAAATGTATACATATTTTCTTTTACAATTCGATTAGAAACAATTTTTTATTTTATATTATTTTATTATATATTATGATATTTTATAGCCTAAGTTTTTAATTATATATTAATTATATACATAGATATCCAATTCAAATTGTGAGATAGTCGAGTGGAAACAGTCCAGCTTATTTTTAATTTAAAATTATTGTGTATTTTGGAAAAATTATTTATTTTAATCAAAATATAATAATTTCATATCATAGAAATTTATATATACTAATATATTCTAATTCAGCAACTAATAAATCTAACTAATCATACTATTATATAATATATACGATCAATCATTGTATCTATGTATCTCTCTTTCTCACTCTGTATGTCTTTTTCATCAATTAGGGGGTTTAGAGATGAATAATTGCTCTGTATATATATCATTTATGAGGAAAATCATATTAATTTTTTTTTCTTAATTAAATTAATTAATAACTTTGCAAATAAATATCCCAAACACCATTACAATAATTCAAGATGTTTTTGGAAAACATCTTTATTTTGATATTATCCCTGTTTTAATATTATTTTTATAACGTTTTTATCAACCCCGCTTCATGTTTGTCTGTCTGTTTCTCTGTCCTCCTGTCTGTTCGCTCTTATGACAATTTGAAATCGATTTTTCATCAACTTAATATTGAGATAGACTTTTGAAATTTTTTATAGATATTTCAATGGATCCCTAGAAGATATGGAAGTAATATAATTTAATTTTAATTAATTAATTTTAATGTAATTATATTAACATATAAATTCTATGTATACTCTAATGATTCATTTAAAATCAGTCTATATACTCGTATTTCTTTAATTGATATTTCTACTAAAAGGTTTAATAAATATTATCTTATCCTATTAAATGAATTAAAACGATCACTTTTGAAATAAATAGTATTATATATTATATATTTATATTTTTTTTGATAATTAGAAATTAATAAATAATATTAATAAAAAAATTATTTGAATAAAAAAAATTTAAAATAAATAGTTAAGAATAGAAAATTAGAGAATATTGATATTTATGATTGCACCTAATTTATTAATTTTAAGGAATATTATTTTGATAATAATATCTATGTTTGTAATTGATACATTTTTTAAAATGCCAAGGGGTTGATTATTTTAATTCACTAGATCATGAAATGTAAAGTTAGGTAAAAATTTTAAATCATAATCTATATATAGTTAAATTATTTATTTATAATTAATAGAGTAAAGAATGATTCTTATTTTTACCACATAGTAACTATAGTATGCTTATAAAATACAAATAGAATAATAAAAAAATGTATTAAAAACTTTCTTAATCAAAGAAATCTCAGTAAGTAAAATGTCTTATGACTTGCTCTTAATATTTGTTTCTTCAGCTTTTCATAATTGTAATTCATTTTTCAAACAGTAATATTAAGTATTTAAAATTATATTCAAAATTTATTTCTATATACTTAAATTTAATTTTATATATGAAGTTTTATGATCTATAAAAAGACATATTAATAAAGATTTTAAACTTTTTTTTATATACATAAATGATATAGTAGAATTATTACCAGTTATTTGATATCATTTCTCTTTCATAATTATAATTATGCATTTAAAAATTTATTTTTCTATTCTTTAATCAGTTTTTCTTCTTAAATCTATCTTTACTAAATAAAATTTTTTATTGTTAAGTATATATTCTTTATTTCCATTAATAAAATATTTTTTTTTTAATTTCATATCAATAACAGATTTTCTTTTAAAAGGATTATTATTAATTTTATTTACATTATATATGCACATGTATATAAATACTAGACTGCTGAGGAACACAAATGAAAAAATATCTTAAAAACAATGGAAATATACATCCCTTAAATGTTTTAATGCTGCATTGATCGCTCTTGAAGAACTTCTAAATGTTCTTCACCCACTTCGCCGGTTTTTGTTAAAGAATGAAATTGTTTTTAAATTATCTGGAGTGTCTCCACTCGACTATCTCGCAATTTGAATTGGATTAAATAACATAATATATTATATTTAAATTAAATTAAATTAATTATAAATTATAAATAATAAATATTAAACCAGCGAATGTTTGGCTTTTTGTTGATGGCACCACGTCACGTGTTGACGCGTGAGATTTGCAGTGTTAAAAAATTAATTCTGGTAATTTCAGCGAATCAATCAAGCTGAAATTCTATATATAGCTGTTGTATACAATTATTAATCATGTGAAAAATTATCAAACATATATCTTTATTTTTACGGTCACTTTAGAGGAAAAAAAATCAAAACGTTGTAGGTAATGACCCTCTTCCGGTTGAGCTACATTTCTCAAAAGTTGATAGAAAACTATGAATTTTGAATAATGCCCTTGTACCAAATTTCATCATTCTAGCTCAAACCGTTTTTGCGTAATCTTGGTTACATACATACACACACACACACACAAACATATGCACACACACACAAACATTTTTCTCAACCTTAGTGAAAATGAGTCAGGAACCTTCAAAACGTATAAAAACATCAAAATCTCAACATCGAAAATTTTCGTGATCGCAATACTATCTCTGGCGAGATAGTAAAAATCATAAATAATATGTTAACAATTATCAGAAACACAGAAAGATTACAATGTTTGCAAGACAAATAAGATAACTTTTTGGTGAGAGATTATTAAATATATTTCGTAATTTGATTCTAAAATATTATTAAAATAAATATTTTTGATTTTATTTCTAAATTAAATAAAAATTTTTTAAATATTTTAAATATTTTAAATATATTATCTATGGTGTGATTTTCAAAAAAATCCTTAGAGCGGTTTAATATCTCAAAAATATACAAATCTATATATATACAATTTTTACTAGTATAGTAAGTAAAGAGTACCAGGACACCGAACCTCCGCCTCCCGTAATTAAAAAAAATCATTCCTTATTGGGTTTTTTTCCCTAAAATTAATTAAAATAACTTGATTTTCATTTCAAGATGAAAAAGATATTAAAATTTACTTTATAAAATAAAATATTTGATCCTATATTATATACCTTACCACCGTTAAAAATAATTTCAAAGAACATAAATGACTAATAAAACATTTACTCCTTAAGCGTATATATTAATGCACTGAAAGACAGAAAAGTAGGCCCGTTGATATAAAATATATATATTTTCGTAAATTTGATTTATTTATATATATATAAAGATTTTTATCTGCACATAGCTGTCTGTCTGCCTGGAAATTTTGACGTTATAGACAAGGGGTGGCCAACACGTCGACCGCGGTGGACCGGTCAACCGCAAAGGCTTTAAAAGTAGCCCGCGAAGCCAAAGTTGGAAAGGTAAAAAGGTAAAGGACATGATTTTTCCATGGGAGAGGGAAGGCAGAAAAAATCAAGAGCTCACGTGAGGGCAGGAACGCCAATCCCTGAAATAGAATTCTTTTCTACTGGGATTATAGAAAAGAATCTACCCGTTACCCAGGATATTATTTTTAAATTTATTAAAAATTAATTTTACATTTCATGAAACTTTTCAATTTTTTCTTATTGCTTCATATATAAAAACAATAGAATGATTTCCTTCCTTTTCAAGTAATTTTGATGTTATTTTAAGTTATTTATTTTTGAATATAAAATTTGAAAATAGAATAGAATAGCAGGAGAAATGTTTCAATGTTAAAATACAAAAAAGACGGAATGATTGGGATGGAAAAGTTGGTTAAATCGATTTATTAAAATAATTCGTATTCGTATTATTAATTTATTTGTCGTATAATACGTAGTATAATTAATTTGTATATAATTTCATTTAACAAAGGGGAAATAATATAATTTATTTTGAAAATAAAGTCAAAGGCAGTTGAATCTCATCCATCAGAGATTGCTATGCTGTCCCCTTCAAGGTCACCGAGAAACAAAGCATTGGAGGTGGGGGCGAAATTTATTAAATATATATAATTAATATATCAGTAAAAAATTAAAAATCTATATTTTATAAAATTAAATTTTTATTTGAATCTTTTCTAAAATTTATTAAACTTCATTTCAGTTAATAGGAATAAATAAATTTACAATTAAATCTTGATTGAGGGATGATTTCGGTGGTGACGCCGATCAACGTCTTCGACTGGAAAGGGAATGCGAACTGATTGCGCTCGAAGCACACCTCGACAGGCTGGCCAGGAGGGAGGGAGGGGGGCGGGCGGGTGGGAGGTGAGAAGAGGTGGCGGAGGGGGGCAACATGGCGGCAAATCTTTTCAATCTGTCAAATTTCAATAATTAATATTTAATCAACGAAGCACCGTAAAATTATATAATAGTAGTGAAAATGAATCTACGTTTCATGATGAATCTATTCGTATAGGTTTTATCTGTTGTTATGAGGCAAGATTTTTGTTGAACTGTAAAAATAAACCAATATTAAAATTAATTAAAAATTTCCAATTAATGATACAAAAAATCAATTTTATTTAGAATCTGGCTAAAAGTATGGTCAATGGATTGGTCTTGGTCACAATTTACAAGATTTAGTTATAAATTTTAATAAAATGAAAAACATTGATTTGATTGGTTTTTCCTAATTCTCCAAAGCGTTCTATAAATATGAGTTCCAAGTTTTTACTAATATGAAGCGTAGGAGAGGTGGGTCCTCTCAGAGGCACATAAGACATGTCTCACTCGTGAATATACCGGGTTTTGCTAGTCGGAGAATTGACGTGATCTGGATATATTTGAATTACCCCCCGAAGGGGGGTAATTCAAATATATATAGGAGACTCTAAAGAGTCTCCTATAAGAGACAAGATTTCAATTTTTTTTTCTTTTTAATGAAGCTATGCTAGGTATTCTCCTTCATCCAAATAAATTTGATTTTTTGAATGATCAGGGGAGGGGGGGGGAGACTAAGAGTAAGGGAATGGATGGAAAGGCGTCAATGGGTAAAGGACATGATTCCTCAAGGTAGAAGAGGGATTTAGAAGAAATCATGAGCTCACGTGAGGGCAGGGACGCCAATCCCTGAAATAGAATTCTTTTCTACTGGATTTATAGAAAAGAATCTACTCGTTACCCGGGATATTATTTTTAAATTTATTAAAAAATAATTTTAGATCATAATCATCCTATATGTTATTACATCTTTTATATACCATATATTTATATATATTTTTCTTATCCCGATAAATTATATACTTTTTATCCAGGGGCTTACCTTTCTCAAAACACATTTAGTCCTAGACTACTCTACTCTACCCAAATTTCGGCTATATCTCCCCCTCCTCTCATATCCATTCCAAAATGAAGTATTTATTTTAATTGAAGTTATAAATTTAAATGAAAAATAACAGCCCTTCCATTTACAATTTTTTTTATTAATATTATTATAATAATTAAAACTAACATATCTTTCATATATCTAAGAACATATATAAATATATTATTGATTTAAACTTTCTATATTTTAGTATTTGACTATATAATTAATAATATATAATTTTTTCCCATTTTTTAGCACTTTATTACAAACATATTATATATTTTAATTTTTTTATTCGTTTTATTCGTCAAAATAATATATATATAAAATATATTTATTTATTACATAATAAATAGTTAATTAAACACAACAAACCGTTTCAAGATTTGGAAATATGGAAAGAGGCATTCATTAAAGCTGGAGAAGAATTGTTTCAGAATTTTAAAAATAAATCTGAAATAATGACATCAATCAAAAATATGTCGTTATCGCGAAATACAGTTATGCGTAGAACAGAAGGAATGAGCCGAAATCTTGAAGACATTTTACATGAAAATATTAATAAATGCGTTTTATTATCATTGCAGTTTGACGAATCTATGGACTATATCGGTACTGCACAATTATGTGTTTTTATTCGAATGGTTTTCGATGATATGTTGGTTACAGAAGAATTATTAACTATTATTCCAATGCATGATCGCACATATCTTTGATTTATTTAAAAATTATATTGCACGAACAAATTTTTCAATCTGCAAGTTGGTATCAATAACCACTGACGGGGCTCCAGCAATGATTGGCAACAAAAGTGACTTCGTTGCTTTGTGTAAAGGTGATGATGACATTCCAAATTTTATTGACTATCATTGAATCATACATACTCAAATATTATGTTCAAAAGTGTTAAAATTCAATCATGTTATGGATGTTGCATTTAAAATTGTAAATTCCATAAGATCTAAAAGTTTGTCACATCGTAAGTTTCGCGCTTTGCTGAATGAATGCGGTGAAGAACACAATGAACTGTTACTTCATACTGATGTAAGATGATTAAATCGTGCTACATTTTTAGCAAGATTTAGAGAACTTCTGCCACAAATAACCTCATATTTACAATCTAAAGGTGATTCATATTCGCAATTAAATGATCAATAATGGCTTCTCGATCTTTTCTGCGATGTTACTGAAAATTAAACCAATTAAATCAGCAGCTACAGGGAAAAGGTACAACAATAATAGATATGATTAGCATTTTGAAGTCATTTAAGGAAAAATTAAATATGCTTGCAATGCAACTAAAGCATCGTGATTTAAAATCTGGCAGATGAATCTAAAAATAACAAGACTGTTGCTTACCACAAATTTGCTGATGTTATTGGAATGCTTCTAAATGAATTTGATAGAAGATTTCTCAAACTAAGTTAACTTGAAGATATTGCCTCTTACCCATTTAATGACATCGACGTTAAAAGTCTTGCTCAGAAACTTCACAATTTTCTTAATACTACAAATATAGCAGAATTAGAAGAAAAAATACTAAATATTAAATGCGATATAAATCTAAAATCAATGGTTTCAGATAGCAATTTTTGGAAACTAATAAGAAAAGATATATCCAAATATTTGAACAATGTTTGCTCGTTTCAATTCCTTCTTTGGCTCCACATATTTATGTGAATCCGCATTTTCTTAAATGAATGCTATCAAAACAAAACAGCGATCGCAAATAACGGATCTACATTTAGAGTCATGCTTAAGAATTGCTTTAAGTTCATATGAGCCAAATTTTGAGAAACTTGCTGCTCTTATGTAATGCCAGGTTTCATCCAAATAAAAATTGTAGGCTTAAAATTTGTTTTGTTCGTATTTATTTCTTGGCATTGTTTTTTTTTTAAATTTTAATAAATATTGTTAGAATTCATAAAATAAAAAATATATCTTAGATTGCAAACCTGCTAACTCATATTCAGCATATTTTGCACAACTTTCTTAAAACGCATAAATTTTTTACTTGTCACGTGATTTCAATTAAATAGATGCATAATAGGGGTGTTACATAGCCAATGTAAGGTGTTTTTCTCTTTCTAATAGTGTGAAAATGTAATTTTTGATCACAAGTGGAGGTTTGCAATTTAAATCGGCGATATAACTTCTTTAATTATCTTCTAAAATTTTAAAATTATTTGCCCATATCCATAGTCGACCGCACACTATATTTTATTGAAAAAGTAGCCCCTAAAAGTTAAAAGTTTGGCCACACCATACTTCAAGTTCAAGATGCCAGATTAAACTATATAAATATAAAAAAAGTTTTGTCTATATTGGATAGAATTTCATAATTTTTATGTACCTTAATATCATGTGTCAGAAAATTCAAATGTATTAGTTTTAAAATTGTTCATGTTCTTTGTTCAGGTCAATAATCATGAAATTACTTTATTTTTAATTTTCGAATAAAAAGATGACTTGTTACAGGAAGTTATTTTTATAGCTATGATAGTTTTGAAAATCATTGAAAATATTAATCTAGTGTATATTAAGGAGTATAGTATCCCATTATGTCATTTACAATGTATGTATGGGTATAGTATTAATTTAATGATTAAATTAAAAGATAAAAATGAAATCAGAGATATATTTATTATTTTAATATATATATATATTGATTGTAATAAAATAAAAGTCAAGTTATTATATAGACTTTCAATAAATTATACACCCCTCCACCGGTACTTTAGCGGTACTATACCTATGATTAATTGATAATTGATTTAATTGATATGTAATGAAAATTCTAGAAAAAGCTTAATATGATGTATAAAAAAAATAAATTGTGTATTATTCATCTCTTGAATATCATTTGATCATCACAAATCTCATCATCAATAACCTAATTATTGTCATCATCATAATAATTATCTCCATCATTTTCATTATCAACCGATCTGTTCGTTATAATAGCCAATTTTAATTTTCTTTATGAGTTTCCTGCTCATTTAACATGGAAATGAAAATAAAGTGTTCTTGTATATGATATTGAATATTTATCTATTATTGCTGAACATCTCTATTACTAGATGTATTATTTTAAATATAAAATTACATACTCTATAATTTCAATTTTATTAAAATTTATAAATTAAATTTAGCAACTACTCATCATTGGTAGTTCCAAAGCTATTAGCTATAATATATATATATATTTAGTTAGATATTTATTAATATTTTATAGTTGAACAAGACGTGTTTTAAGTTTTTAATTTAATAAAATTTTTACCACCAAGATATAATTATCTATGAATTTTGATAAAACAAATTCAAATTTATTTTTATTAAATATATAAAACATAGTTTTCATTTAATTTATTTAAATAACGAAATTTTCTAATAGTCATTCAGTGATATAATACTGAGCTACTATGCTTGTGAACAAGAACGCTATTTAATATATAAATTTAATAAATTAATTTATTAAATACATATTTGTGAAAACTCACTTAAATTGGTTAAAAACATTACTATTGAATATATGTTAAATACTTAGAAAAAGGGAAAAATAAAGAAAAATTGTAACAAAATTCAAATATTTCGAGTAATAATATTTAAGAACTACGGCTTAATATCATTGGAAAATAAAAATGCAATAGTCTGAAAAATTTATTATACTCATTATCAAACAAGCCCATTATATTTATATAAGACTATTTGTTGTAATAGACAAGTATGTATGTATAGTAACGGAAGAAGGGGGCGTTGTTATCGGGCAATCAACCGGTTGAGAAGGCGAATTGCCCATCAACAGTGCCGCCCTGTCACTGTACATGTTTTTGTGTATGTATCTAGGATATATATAAACATATATTCTCATATATCATAACAGCCTCCTAGAAAATCGAATACAAATGAATAGTACAATATTATGCATATAAATTGAACGATCTAATAGAATATTAATTTATTTTTAAGCCTAGAAATTCATAAAATTTTGATAAAGAATATAAATGACCAAATTTTCTTGTAAAACATTAACCTATATTCCAAGAACTGAGTATTATTTTACATGTAAAAAGAAAATACTATTCAGGATGTAAATTCTGATGCCTGTTGACAATATACGAAGTCAGGTCTCAAATGAGATACGCATATTTAAAGAGTACCTTCATTTAGCATTCATTTACTTGTGAGCTTCCATAGAAAAAAATTTTCTCCTTTGTCATAAATTTTGTTATTAGATTTATAAAATAAACCAAATAGATTTGAAAGGATGTTTTGAGAAAAGGAAGAATAGTGTGGGAAAATATGTTACCTTTGTGTAATTATCTTTATTTAATGAAAAAACAGGAATTTGAATCTATTAAGATTTTATAAGTAAAACTTTCAATGAGGTTTTGGAGGATTATTGTTAGCTTGAACATATTTTACCCTTTATATATATTTTGACCTTCACTTTCCAAACTTTGAATCAAGAACCTTGAACTCGGATGTCGATTTTCCACCACCCAGTCTTCTACCTTGTTTTCTTTAAGAGATTGACTTCAAGTCTCGATGATACAGCCCCTTGATCGCAAACGATAGATAAATAATCATTTTCTTGTCACATATGTCGTTTGCCTTCTTCAGGGACAACAGTGGAATTAGTCTTATTGGCCTCAAGTATTCTTAGTGATTGAACCAATGAATTATGCATCACTCCTGCTTAAGTTAAGGTTAGAGACAGAAGAGGCAAATGGAAAATTCACTCTTTCGGTCCTTCTCGCTCCCTCACCCAGAGGTATCGTTCTTTTTCTTTCACTCATGTTGATGGTAATAATGATGGATCTCTATAGGAGGAAGTAGAAGCGTTTTGGAGAAGTTTTCCATCATCGAAAATTGATCGTAAGTAGAAATGATACCTTGGGAGTGTGTGCATATTTTCTTTCTCTTTCTCTCTTGTTAATGGCAAATTATAATTTATATTTTAAGGGATGAAATAAAATCAATATTGGAGAAAGAAAACTCGCACAAGATAAAAAAAAGAAAATACTGTCAAAATTAAGAATAAAGAAAAAAGTTGAAATGTGAAATGGAGATAAAAAAAAAATTGTTTTCGTGTGATATAAAAGTACTATCATGAAATATGTCAGAGATTCTTAGTTTTCAATTTCTTTCTATTATATGTTTTCATTTAAATAAATTACTGATAAAAATATACCCAAATTGAAATGATGATTTATATAGAAAAAATGTTATCTTATTATTCAAATTACAAGTATAATTGAATGTATATTCTCACCAATATTTTTTAACTAACTTAATAAATTTAATAAACATAAATATATTTACCATAATACACTGGATTAGGACTGAATTACAAACTTGAGGTCAAAAGTTCAAACCTCAAAAAGTTCACAAAATGTATATAATTATTATATACATATATATATATTATATAAATATGTAGATGTAGAGGATAATAAATATAGATAAGTATAGATAGTATAAATAGATAATTTAATAAGAAATGTGTTTGATAGCAACAAAAGATGTTAAAATAAAACAAAATTATTATATAAGATCAAAAATATCTAGAGAAATTTTATCAAAAATTTTTATAGATTATATAATGTTATTTATCTTTTTATTTTATTATTATTTGTTTTAAAAAAAATAAATTATTAATAATTTAAATATATATTCACTCAACTCTTATTATAAAAATATAAATTTTTCAACTATTGTTACTATCTCGCCAGAGATAGTATTGCGATCAAGAAAATTTTCGATGTTGAAATTTTGATGTTTTTATACGTTTTTAAGGTTCCTGAATCATTTTCAATGAGGTTGAGAAAAATATCTCTCTCTGTGTGTGTGTATGTGTGTATGTATGTAACCAAGATTACGCAAAAACGGTTTGAGCTAGAATCATGAAATTTGGTGCATGGGCATTATTCAAAATTCGTAGTTTTCTATCAACTTTTGAGAAATGTAGCTCAACCGGAACAGGGACATTACTTACTTTGATTTTTTTTTTCCTCTAAAGTGACCGTAAAAATAAAGATATATGTTTGATGATTTTTCACATAATTAATAATTGTATAAAACTGCTATATATAGAATTTCATCTTGATTGAATCGCTGAAAGTACCAGAATTAATTTATTAACACTTGAAATCTCACGCGCAAAGACGTGACGTGGTGCCATCAACAAAGAGCCAAACATGCGCTGGTTTAATAAATATTATTTATTAATTTTAATTTATAATTAATTAAATTTAATATAAATATAATATATTATGTTATTTAATCCAATTCAAATTGGGGATAGTCGAGTGGAGACATTTCAGATTTTTCCTTGAAAAAAATATATTGCTCTAAGATTATCTGTTTGATAAGTTGCTAACTTCATAATTATTTTTCTTTTTTTGAATATTGACAAAATTAATAATCAAATTTTAGTACTGATAAAGATCATAGATATGATTAAAAATATGTAAAAATAAAGTTTTTTAATAAATGACAACATTGCTGATTTTTAACGTTTTTTCATTTATTAAAAAAATGACCTATAACCTATTAAAGATTATAAGCAAGATTAGAAAATCGATTTTTTACTAATTAAAAAAAATGTTAGTTAAACCAATAAAATAATAAGTTGATTTGTGCTGAGACAAAAAAGAGATTTAATTAAATATTAAAAAGTGGGAAATCATACAACATTGTTAAATACAATCTAAAATACAATATTTCATTCAGAATATAAATATTGATATATTTAAAAAAAGTAATGTGACTATTTTTTCATTAATAGTGCTATTAGTGACATGCGATATCTACTAAAGTAGCGATAGAGGTATCGAAAAAGTAATCGAAAGTAGAAATCACATACTAGAAAGATAACAGAAGTATTCAAAAGAAATGTATCGGCACGCGATACATTTTTCATATTAGTAATAGAGTAGATACTCCGATGTCGTC
The DNA here is from genome assembly GCA_963082975.1 of Labia minor. NCBI lineage: Eukaryota > Metazoa > Arthropoda > Insecta > Dermaptera > Spongiphoridae > Labia > Labia minor. The sequence continues at coordinate 63,833,533 of OY720349.1, read as the reverse complement.
GTTAATTTGTTCCAGGATAAGCGGCGACAACCAAAACCGACGACAAGTAAATTGAATTTAATAACTAAAAACCAAGTAATCCATTCCAAGTTTCCTAAAATCATCCAAGTATATCCTATTTTCACCATGCTTTGTTAAATTATATTAAATATAGTTAAATTACATTATTAATAAAAGAAATATAAGTAAATAAAAAGAAATACAATATATAATAAATAATAAAGATAATAAAAAGTCGAAGTAAAGCTATCTATTGAGCACATATAAGTATAGTGCACTCTACTTTCCGCGTTCTCTGATTGTAACAGAGCCACTACCGTTTTCTTTCTGTCCCACAGTACTCTATGTTATTTTTGTACATTTTTTCAACCCTTTTATTGCAAAATAAACTTGAAGAAATTTAGGGGAATATAAAGGAGTAAAGGACTGTACAATATAAAATAGACAATAGAGAATTTGAAAAGTCAAAGAAAATTTACGGATCTATTATACTGCAAGGTGTTCATTAACCTTAAAAAACCCAACATTTTCAGAGGTCAAAATGAAATTTGCGCGCCGCCCCTTTTGTACGTTAATTTCAATAGCGACAAGGATTGAAGAAAATGTCGAGAAAAAGGTGTGAATTTCCAACTAAATTTTTGACGAGTACTGAAAGTGAGGACATGCAAATGCGACGACTTTCGAGTAAACACTGTACTGCACTGTACATTGAAACATCACTAAGTGCTATTGGTTACAAGATTCAAACCGTGATCCGATGTACGTATTACAGGGATGGCAATTACATGGCACGCGTGCCAACTTTGGCACGCGAAAAAAATTTTCTCACACAAGTCAAAAAATTTAAAAAATGAAGTAAAAAAATTCCTTATTTTAAAATAGTTTGTTTTTTTTCAAAAAATTTTTTTTTTATACCTGCCTTTGCATACGTAGATATATATAATTGTGATATTATTCTTATATATTCTTTAATGAGTTTTTAGTTTTAGTAAAATTTGTGTTTAACTTTAAATGAAAATTTTTTTTGAATTAAAATGGTACCAAAAAAACAAAAACTTCAAGATATTCGAAGCTTTGGATCCTCTTGGACGGCTGATTATGGTTTTTTTTAACATGGAGATAAAACTCGGTGGGGCCTGTGCTCTGAAATTATTGTATGTCGAACGTCTTCTATTAAGCGACACTTTGAAACGAACCATAAAAACATCGCCGAAAAACATATTGAAGAAAGAAAAGAACTAATTTCTCAACGGTTAAAAATAGATGAAAATCAATCGAATTTATTATCAAAATTTGTAAAAACCAACAGCAATGTTACGGAAGCTAGTTTTGAAATTTCTTATTGGATTGCTAAGAAATCAAAACCATTTTCTGATGGGGAGTTTATAAAAACGGTTATGTTAAAGGCGGCTGATAGCTTGTTTCAGGATTTTAATAATAAAGAACAAACAAATTATAAGAATTTTCTATAATAATTATTAATAAAATTTATATAATTTATATAAAATCTTTATATTTAATTAATGTTTGTTATCACATGAACTCTAATATTACAATTTATTTCCTTTTTTTTATTGAATTTTTATCAATTATTATAATTCATTAAAAAAGGCATATAAATCAAAGGTAAACGGACACGCGAAATTTAGTTTATTTTGGCACTTTGACCAAATCCTATTTGCCATCTCTGACGTATTCGATTATTATTATCATTCTGAATTTGTGTTTAATTTCAAAGTAATCTTATTCTTATTATTATATTAAATACAGAAGATTATGTTAATTGTGTTGCATCATAATAATATTATTTTAAAAGTTATCTATAAAAATTTATATATAGATATTTATAAATTTTTAATTAAATATAAAATTTTATATATAAATTTTCTTAATTAATCAATAATTTTTCTTTTTTAATTTAATATAAAATAAAGGTATTAAATTTTTTAATCTTTAATTTATTATATAGTCAAGAGAAACTAAAAATCATTTCTATTTAATATTTATTCCCATTGAAAGGAAAGATCAAACGAATCAGCTGTGTTTAGTAATAAATTATTAATATCTTTCTGATTTGAAATGTCTTAATACATACAATGAATGAATTTTTATTAAATATCGATTTCGATCTGTTTCATCTTTGTATATGGTATATACATACATATATATATATATTTGAGTGGATAATTTATTCCCGTCTTCGGGACAACCAATAATTTGTTTTGGGAAGTAAAAGACGAAAGAAGAAAAAGACAGGGGAGAGAGAGGATGAAGATGAAGAATAGGTGGAAAGAGCGGGGGTGGGTAAAAAGAAGTCTCTATTTAAGATATGGATTTTGTGTGGCAGGTGTCGTCATATTTTCTCTCTTTCTACAACACCTTTTTTGATCCCTTCCAGGGATTCTTGCTCTTATCTCATTTCCATTCAAAATAAAAATCTATTTTTTTTACTCCTTTCTCTTTTAATGATCACCTCAATGAAATGTCTTTGAAAAGTCAACTTAATCTTACAGAGAACAAACAATATAGAATAAGAGAAGTAAGAATGCGGGGTGGGGAGGAGGGTGAGGCCGCGGATGGTATTCTTTTTCTTCATTTCTCTTTTTATTATTATCTATCATTTATTATCAAAGCAATCTTCTTTTTATTTATTCATTTCTTATTAAAATTTAATTATGCTAATTTAAATTGGATTGAAATGAAATTTCTTAAAATATTTGAAATAGAAAAATCAAAAAAATTATTTAAATATATAATTAATTAATGAATAGACAAATAGAACAATGAATTTTTTTTCGGACGTGTGCCAGTCTCAGGATTGCCCAGAATTCTTCGAAGCTCCACAGCTATCAACCCAAAATCCCGATATTAACCCTTGGTCACACAGACTAAGACCCAGAAACCCAAAAATATTCCCACCTAAATAATCTCTTGAAAATGGCGCCAAAATGGGTGCCGAAACGTCGAGAAAACAATCTCACAAAAATACGTGAGTATATATCCCTGATAATTCTGAGAGTAATAATAACAAGAGCATTCACGGAAACCTATATATATATATATATATATATATACAGGGTGCGTGGCCAAAATTATAAACTACAAAAGCTACAGCCTCAGGTTTTGTAGTAATAAAATAATGTTGGTTGAATAACAAATGTGTTTTATAATTTTTTTTTTTTAAATTTTTCAACACTTGTTATAAACCCTCGATAGTACTTATTTATACTTATTATTTAATAGGTAATAAAATAAAATTAAAATAAAAAAAAACATTATACCCATGCAAATGTAATTGATGATTAATTATTTTATTATTGCTTATGTATTTTCATCAAAAAATGTTTTAATCCATATTATAAAAATATAAATCATAATTTTTTTTCTATGATCTTATCATGTTTCTTTGGAATAATTATTCTAAGAAGAATAATTATTAAAATTTATTAATCAATTATGCAAATGTTGATAAGATAGATGATAAAAATAAATTGATAAATAATCTAATAAATAATTATTTTTACACTTGTAGAATATTATACAATAAAATGAACATAATGATAAATATAAGAGCGTTGTATTTTTATGTGTTATACTTAATGAAAAAAATTGTTAATGATTATTTTACAAATTAAGTTAAATCTAAAAAATTACTTCAATCAATTTTTTTTTTTAAATAATAAATCTGAATAATGTGTATTCTATTATACACTTAAGTAACATAAATAAATTTGGTTATTTTTAAATTTTTTTTATAACGTTTTTCTTAACTTCCTTGGCGTCTGTCTCTCTGTCTGTCTGTTCGCTCTAAATAAAATTGAAATCGATTTTTTATCGACTTTTTATCGAGATAGACTTTTGAAAATTTTTATAGATATTTCAATCGATCCCTAGAAGGTATAGAACAATATAATTGAATTATAATTAATTAATTGTAATTAATTAGCGATTAATTACTTTTAGTAACTAACTCCTTTTGTATTGCTCCGATTAATTGTTTTTCAACCGATTTTGAAACATAAATATTGATTTCAGGATAGATTTTCATTTTGAATGTATTTAAAAATATTTCATAGCATTAAAATTAATAATTAATTAATTCTTATTAATCAGTTGTTTCGCCAATGAGGTGGGGTTTCTTTTTTTATCTATATCATTTTTTTATAGATTATATATGTCCCCCCGATAGAAAGGAAACAAAACAATAGAACAACCTTTTTTTTATGAAGACAATATATATATATATATATATATTAATGTACCTATATATTTATATAGATATATACATTTATAAAATCTCATATTAATAAAAATTATTTATTTATAATATAATAATTTTTATTCAATAATAACATTTACTTAACATAATTGCAAGATTAATATATTTTTTTGTTTTATTCAATTTGTAAATTTTCGTATAACTTTATCTTTTCTATTTTTCTTGTTATCTATATATATAAAGGAGAGTGTTTGTATGTATGTATGTATGTAATTTGTTTACTTTTTTGCTGTCATAGAAACAAACAAAAAAGAAATTTCCTACTTAACCGACACTTTACCGGTAATTTAGAATTATGAACATCAAAAAATAAGAAACGATTTCTATGAAATTACATCACAATATTCTTATATATCTCTATGGTAACATAGGCTATAGATTTTATTAATATCTAATTCTAATCAATAACCGCAGAATTTAATTTTTTAAAGTTTATATAGTTCTCCGTGTTGTTCATTCAAGAGCCAGGCGTGCCCCACTTACTGGCGGACTCATTTTACACAATGTATATAACTAGCAATCAAAGAATTATTATAATATTTAACTTTTTATTTTAAATTCTAATATTCAAATATCATTTCAATTAAATAATTTATTCTAAAAGTTCTCATTTTAATTAATATAATAAAATATTTAAATCATATTTAACTTAAATTATTTTGTATTTATTCTTTCTAAATTTGAATACTTCTTTTATTTTAAGGGAGGGAATTAACTATGATCTAAAAAAATTAATAAATGAACTTAATAATAAAAAATAAAATAAATCCATTAATTTAAATTAATACTATTAATGAATGTATATATTGTTAATTTATCTTTAGTTTTAATCAATACTTTTATACCGTTAATTATAAAAATTAATTGTCTCAAGTCTCTAACTTTGCATTTTCTAAAATTTTATTATAATTAAAAATATTCAATAAAAATCAAGCAATGAAATTAAAATATCAAAATGAAATGATCAAGAAATATTATACTCTATTATAACATATACAATACTTATAACTATAGACGGAGGAAATATTAGACGATATCATTGCGGGTTCATGCCAAATCGATCAACATTAATTAAGATATTTTCATTATGACAGATATTAAAAAAACCGCGAATTCAATATCTCTGTTCACTAATTATTTGTAGACTTTAGTAAAACCTACGCATGACTCAATAGATCCGGATAAACGTTTTCAAATTTTGATCTTAAAATATATCTTGAAGGTAGTAAAGAAAGAGTAAGATGCGGAAATCAATTGTAAAATATTAGGTGACCCAGACGACGACTTAAATATAATAGGAGATTCGGCAATTGCAATTACAGATAGCGAGGAAAAATTAATCGAGGTAGGAAAAGAGATGAGGTTTGAAATTAATAATGATAAATAAATATATTTAGAAACAAACAGGAGCAGTATTAACATACAAAATGTAGAATTTGAATATGTAGAAAAATTGAATGTAATCACGAAGGATAATAATATTTGAGAAGAATTTAAATCGAAGTTGCAATCGGGAAACGCGTGTTATCATGCAGTAAAGAGGCTTATCTCATCAAAATTATTATAAAAGGGAATGAAAATTAAAATATATAAAACAATTATTTTGTCTGTTGTATTATATGGGTGTGAGACATGGTCTATGATCTTAGGAGATGAGAGTGGATTCAGAGTATTTGAGAATAGGAATATATTTTAAATAATATCACACAATAAGAAATGAATGTTTTATGTTTTACATTGATTGAAATAAAATGGATGAAAACCTTTTACTACTTTCAACCAAATACTATGTACCACTCGGGGGTACAGGGGGCGGAGCCCCCGTCTAGATGTGAAGAGCGACGAAGGAGCTCTGAGCAGTTAGTATTAAATAAATTTATCATATTAAAATTGCACTAAAAAGAATAAAATAATATAAATATAAAAACTTTTTATAAAATAACGTGCTTCCAATGGACTAAAAAGAATAAAATAATTTTTCTATGACTGACAAAGTTTATGGATGAATTGCTTCATATTCAACGAAAAACGTTGGCGCATCCAGTTAGAATCTAATAAAAAATAATTTAATATTAAATACAAATTAAATTATTAAAACCTATTTCTAAATATATTAACTAAACTATAAAATAAAGAAGAAATAACTAAGAAAAACTTTCAAATATACGAGAAAATTTGAAACAAAAATGTATTATGTCTTATGATAAATTCAATGTTTTGGTACACACAATATGGACAAGAATTTCTCCCTACTATTTTGGTGCCACCTCCCACCACTTAAAACAAGCGTTATGGTTACTCCATACCTCCATGGTTTGTTTTATGATTTTAACAATAAATCTTTATGTTTGGTTAAAATTTCAATAGAAAATAAAATTGTACTGTAAATAAGTTTATGTAGTAATTTTATTTTGTCCTATAATAAAATTATATTTTTGTTATATGTATTGTTGTATAATTGTATAAGAAAAAAGACGGATAAATAAAAAATCATAAAGTACGACTAAAAGTAAGGAGTATAATAATATCTTGACAAGAATCTTGAAAATTTAATGGATACTTAAAATTTAAAATTCTTTGTTTTATTTAATATTATAAATATTTTAACTCTTTTTACCGCTAGTAATATTATATACTACTATATTACTATTATATACTATTACATCCAGGCACGGCCCGAGCTCTTATGGCGCCCTAGGCCAAGGGTCTAAAGTTCGCCCCATATGTTTTAACAAGCAAAAAAAAGAATCAACTAAAAAATTTTTGTTTGTTATTAAAAAAATATTTTTATATTTGAAAATATATTTTATTTTAGTTGGATCCACATATTGATTGATCTTCCTAAAAAGGAGATATCTTGGTATGATATCAACATTATATTTTTAAAAATGTAATAATTTACTACTTATTTTAAATAAACGCATTTTTTTATTGCGTACCATAATTTTTTATTTATTATTAAGTCTTATCAGCCCTGATATCTTGCGAAGGATTAATTTTTTTTTTCATAATGGCGCCCCTGCCAGCCAAGCGCCCCGAGCCATGGCCTTACTGGCTCGGCTCTAGGGCCGGCCCTGATTACATCGTTCTGGTTCACCCTAAATTTGTGACATTAATTCAAAGTTTCTTTTTTATCTGCATTAACAGACTCACAATAATACATGTTTAATTCCAGACATTATTTTAAAAAAATTTCCATCCAAACCAGAAGTAGCATTAGAATCAATAACTACTCCTCGGTTGACGAGTTTCGAGTTAGTTTCTTCAATTTCTCAAAAATTTCTCAAGAATACTCTAAATGATATTTGTATCCGCTTGATACATCTAACAACGGCTTGTAAGGCCTAAATAAATAAAGAAAACTTTTGTTCCTGAAAAATCGAAAGTCGGATGAAATGGAATGGGATGAATCCTTAATATCTATTAATTATCTATTAAGGGCTAAAAAGAGGGATTAATAAAAATACGATAGATACCTTGAAAATTGGGTGGATTATATAAAAATGTCTTTTTAAGATACTCAAGATTCTGGATGGATAAAAGATCGCTAAATAAAAACTGTAATCAAATTTTACAATATTTTAATTAAAATCCAGTTAGCATAATAATGAATGATTAATTATATTTAGGATCACCTAAATATATATAACAACTTAAATCTAAAATTTAATATAGTTCAAAGGTGGGAATAAGTGCACTTATCTGTTTGACCACGGGGATTGGGAAAGGGAATTCGCCGTCTCACCTGTCTTGGATCGCCCTGCTGCAGTTTGGTTGCCAATTGATCCAGATATCAATTGGCTTTGGAAACCCTTCGAGTTTCTAACGGATTAACTGGACCCCAACGGATTCAACGTGGCAGAAATGGTCCCCCTCAGGAACCAATGGGTTTACCCTCTCCGAACAAACTTGGAGAGCACAGGGCAGGCAGCTGAAGTCTCCGTAGAAGCGTCGACGATCCCAAATTGCACCGCGTTCAAGTTGTAAATTTGAACGGGCCAGATGCGAGCGAAACTGCCGAGCAAGGCGTCGGCGGGCAGACAAAAACAAAAAGACGTTTATTGCCATTTAATTTTGTCACCATTTTTAATTTAAATGCAAGCGTTTTATTTGGAAGATCTCTAGAAAATTGAGGGGGTATCTTCTTGTCGCTAGTCGACTCTACTCTCTATTCTATTACGCTACAAGTAGATGTGACGTCACAAAAATGGTGTTAGAAGTTAACCGATCACCCACTGTATATAATAATACATAATTTACATTCCTACATATATATTTATTTATGAACTTTTTTTTAATTAATAAAACTAATAAACTTAACAATACCTCCCTTACTATCGTCGGTCGGTAAAAATTAAAATAAACCTTTTAAATTAAAATTTTACATTCACTGTATTTGTTAGGTTATTGGAATGTGGTTATTGCAGCAAAGAAGTATATAATTTAATTTTCATTTTAAATTCAATTACTATTATTTTATTTTTTATTTTCAATAATTCATATCATATTTTGTTTAGTTTAAATTTGAAATTGGAAATTTACTTATATGAAGGAAGAAATAAACGGAATGATTGTGAAAATTATAAAAACTATACATTTAATTTTAACTAAATATTATTAATGGATTCAGATATTTTCATTTCTAAATTGTTATTCATATTTATATTATTTGATTAATTAAAACAAAAAGAAGAAAAGTAAAATGGGAGAGCAAAGAAACGAATTGAATAGAAATTGTGTGACTAATTGAATTTTTTATTCAATTTATTTTCTTTTGCTGAATCATCATGGGGGATGAATCAACCTGCTATTGCTATGGAAAGAGAAACGGAGAGAATCTATGTATATACATATATAGATGTATGTTATTGTAACGGCCATTAGTTAATAATATCCCCTTCTTTTATTTTCTCGGTTTCTATTCTTTCTGATTTATTCTGAATGACGATGCGACTCCCTCAGGGATCGAGGGTGCTGGGTTAGTGGTGTTCCAGGGAGTTTCCTTCATCCCATCTCCACACCCCGTACATGAACATCCCTCTTTCTTCGCATATTCTTTCGTCAAGAGATACATAATTAAAAAAACATTATTCGCTAATTGTAGTGGCGACCTCTAGTGAATTAATATACAAACTTTGACTTAACGAAAACGCTTCTTCTCTCTATTCAACTGCCTCCATCCCATTCCACCAGCTCCCATCTTCTCTTTCACATCCTTAACCTCGTCCAACATTCCCAAAGCTCTACAGTACAGTCATCCCCCTTCTCACACTCTACCCTCCTCAAAACTTCCTCCCTTTTGCTCTTTGCTATCAAAAACCCTTTTATTATCTTTCATATTTAAATTTGCTTTTTTTAGTATATTTTTTTTTCCTACAGATGAACCATCTAAGTGAGAGTATAAGGATGGGAAAAGGGTGTGGGCAAAAGGACAGGGTCTTGAGAGAGTAATAAAAAAAATTATTTCATTTTTCAAATATTAACACAGTTTTTTCTTTGGCAAAAGAAAAAATATTTATTTGCATTTAAAAAAAAAGAGAGAAACGTTGAGGTTTATTAAAAGATATTAGATGTTTAATATATATATATATAAAAGTTTGATATGATTAAAAAATCTTAAATAAATATCTTTTTCAAAATATTTAAAATTAAAAGTTTATCTTGTAATTCAAAACAGAATATTTTGAATGAGCTTGATATTAAGATTAATATAAGGTCAAAAGATATTATTATACTCTTAGAGAATTTATAAAAAAACAAAAAATATTATGAGTACATATGCAGAAATATATATATATACACCTAAGTTGGAATTTATACTGAATAAATCAAATATTTATTTCATAAGAATAAAAAAATGTTTATTACTTCTAGAGATATATTTAATATAATATAGTATAGAGAGAGTATAGTATATTTATATACTTATATGAATGATCACTTGGTTAGTTAAATCAATTATTGTTCAAATTTTATGATTTGATTTACTGCTGAATGTTAATACACTCAATATTTCATTACCCATTTGATAGTAAAACAAGCAAAAATCTTGCCTTAGTTTTTTTTAAACACTTTCCCATCTTTCTTTTCCCAAAAAGCTTAAATTGAAAATAAAACTATCATATTTGTTATATTACTTTTAAAAGTAGGCTAAATAAATATATTATTTAGTTTAAGTTGAGATTCACAACAAAATTATATTCCCAAACTCATACCCTAAAATTAATTTAATAAAAAAATTGTATTTTTTTTTTTTTGTTAATATAATTTTAAATCTCCTCTTAAAATATTAAAATGCTACTTCTTTAATCGGAAATTTTTAAAAATAAAATAACTTAATATCTCAAGAGATAATCAGTTTTTCGTTTTCTTAAAATTTTCATCAAGAAATTATACATATACTTATATTCAAACATCTTTAGCAAGGATTATCTATCTACCTATCTATATTTATCTATATAAATATAAATAAACTATGCATCATCAAATACCCATACATAAATATTGGATGTGTGAATAGTATATCTATATATATAGTATATCTGTACATAAATATAAAACTCCATTATCTTTTTAATTTTATTTAAATTTTTTTTTTTTTTTTACTTTAAATAGCACCGTATTGTTTTCTATTTCTGTATTGAAAATTTTAATTGCTATAGTATCAGTTTATTGTTCATTCTAGCAAAAATCATTTGGCTTTCCATACTAAATATATAGCAAAGAATATAGGTATATTTATCGGTGGATTTATTCAATTCGCTAGCATATTTTTCAATATGGCTAAAAACATTTCCGACTTCAATTCGCTAATTATAATCCTGTGAAATCGAATGAAATAATCAAATTGCTTTTTCTCATTTCTCTTTTATTTTATTTTAATTTATTTTATTATAGAAATAATATAGTTAAATATTCCATAAACATTCACATGCCATTCAGGCTAATCTCACCCATATTGTATGAAATTATACTATTTATATTATTTATTCATTAAAGAATGATTTTATTTATTATATTTATTTATTTTATTTACTAAAGTTCATGTTCTACTATTAAGGTTATTAGATATAGAGAGTGCAACCTTCAAATTTTTAATGCGTGCAAATTTTGCAAGGTGTTATATATATATTTTATATTTTCTTCTTTAATTTAATAATAATAAAATAAATATTATTTTTTATAAGTCCAATAAATATTTGATCTATATTTAAAATAAAATTTTTAGAAAAAATTAGATTGTATCTTTATATAGGTATTATACATTATATTCTGTTCTTCGCGATTGAATTTAAAAAAGTAATTTATTGAATCAATATTTATAATTTATTTTGTTTTAATCAGTGTACCATAATCATAATTTTTTTAATTTTTAATTATATCTGGATAAGATTGTATATTATTATTATACAAATCAATAAAAAATTAATTTTCTTTTAAACATCTGATGGTTTATAACGAAAAGTAAGAAAATTGAAAAAACCAACTAAAATTTAAGTATATCTTTCTACTTAGCTACTACTTAACTACTATTCTACTGCTACTCTACTTATCGTTTTATAAAACTAAAACAATATTTTAAAAATTAAATCTTTAATAAAGTAATTCAAATTTATTTATTAGTTTGATTTATCCGCATCTATTTAAAAGTTGTCTTTACTTATTATAACCTATGCAGAAACCAAGATATCGGATAATTTTATTTATTACTATCTCGTCAATTTTCGATGTTGAGATTTTGATGTTTTTATACGTTTTGAAGGTTCCTGAATCATTTTCACTAAGGTTGAGAAAAATGTTTGTGGGTGTATGTGTGTATGTATGTAGACAAGATTACGCAAAAACAGTTTGAGCTAGAATCATGAAATTTGGTACATGTGCATTATTCAAAATTCGTACTTTTCTATCAACTTTTGAGAAATGTAGCTCAACCGGAAGAGGGTCATTACTTACAACGTTTTGATTTTTTTTCTTCTAAAGTGACCGTAAAAATAAAGATATATGTTTGATAATTTTTCACATGTATAATAATTGTATAAAACTGCTATATATAGAATTTCAGCTTGATTGAATCGCTGAAAGTACCAGAATTAATTTTTTAACAGTGCAAATCTCGCGCCAACACGTGACGTGGTGCCATCAACAAAAAGCCAAACATGCGCTGCTTTAATAAATATTATTTATTAATTTTAATTTATAATTTATAATTAATTAAATTTCATTTAAATATAATATATTATGTTGTTTAATCCAATTCAAAATGCGAGATAGTCGAGTGGAGACACTCCACCTAAATAAATAAACTGACCGAAAAATATTAGGTTGGGGAAAAAGAAATCCGTTATTTTTTCGGTAGATGGCTGTAGTGATCGATATCTCGTAAATTATCGATCAAACAATTTCAAATTTATGCTCGTTGTCAAGGTAACAGTTCGCACTAAAAGAATTCGTTTGCAGTTTTTTGTTTTGTCCATTCAGTTCTGAGTTACACGGCGTTAAAGATGGAAGTCAACAAAGAGAAAATTCGGTACATTTTACAGTTTTTCTTTGATAAGGGCGAAAATGCAAGTCAGGCGGCTGAAAATGTGAATAGTGTTTATGGTCCCGATACTGTAACAGCTAATTACGCGCAATTTTGGTTTCGTCGATTCCGTTCGGGTATTTTTGACGTTAAGGATGCCCCTCGCACAGGCAGACCCGTCGTCGAAAATGTCGACAAAGTCACTGAAATCATCGAAGTGGACCGGCATGTTAGTAGTCGTAGCATCGCCCAGGAGTTAAAGATCGACCACAAAACAGTTTTAAACCATTTGCACAAAGCTGGGTTTAAAAAAAAGCTTGATGTTTGGGTGCCACACCAATTAACACCAAAAAACATGATGGATCGAATTTCCATCTGCGAAGCCTTGGCCAACGGATGGTGACTGGGGATGAGAAATGGGTCACATACGACAACATTATGCGAAAGCGATCGTGGTCAAAGCGTGTTTTAGTGATAAGAAATTGGCATCAAGGGAAGAGTGTGAAAATCAATTGCTGGAGTTTTTCGCTAATAAGGACCAAGACTTTTATGAGAGAGGCATAATGAAGCTACCATTAAAATGGCAACAAATTATAGAACAAAATGGTGCATATTTGACCTAAATCGGACAATGCAAAACATGTTAAATAAAGTCTTGAAGTTCACGTAAAAATAATGGATTTCTTTTTCCCCAACCTATTATAAGATTTTATATATTTATAGAAAAATTTTTAAACTTTTAGTTTTGAGATTGTTATTATAAGTATCAGTAAATTATTTAACTAAAAGAATTTATTATATTTTATAACATATTTAAATTTTTAAAAATTAAAAAATTGACTTTAATCTCAGGAAAAATAACTTATTAATTGAATAGGTTTAAACTCGATTTAAAAAGTGGATACCCTTTTTTTTAACAATTTAGATTTGTGAAAAATGAAGTAGCAATTAGTAAAATTAAAAAGTGCCATTACAGAATGTTATACAAATAATTTTTTAAATTGATATAGATTTAATTTAATTAGTTTCAATTAAATAATCCGTTTTATAATAAGAAAATATTGATAAACTATAACTTTCAAATATTTACAAATATATAAATATAAAGTGATATAAAGTGATAGAACATAACCCTTGGGACTGTCTCTACTAAAAATTCTAACATGAATATAATACAGAGCTTCTAAAACACATTATAGAGGGGACCAGACCCTCAGTACACTCCCAATAGGGTCATCCATAAAAAACGACTTAAGAGTAAGTAGTAAACAGTCGAAATTAAAGAATTTAGTATATGGTCTAGGACTAACTTAGAATTTACCCAAATGGATAATTATGACAATTACTTGACATTCAAGAAGAAATGAAGAAGACTGTTATATATTTTCAAATTATCCCCTTCTAAATAAACATGAATAAAATAAATATGTTTAATTTATGTATGTTTAAGCAAAAAATAAAAGAAATAAAACTTTTCTAATGAAAAATCCAAGCATAGCTTAAGTGGCTGGGAGCTTATGAACGAAGATTCAAGCCTCATCAAGTTTAATAAAAGAAAAAAGGTAAAAATTTAATAAATACAGTGGTGCCTCACACAACGAACTTAATTCGTTCCAGGAGCAAATTCGTTATGCGAAAAGTTCGTTATGTGAAACACAAGGGGATGCAATACAACGGCAGCGATTGTGGAAGCTCGGGCGAGTTCGTTGCGTGAAACGAAGTTCGTTATATGAATCATGAAAATTAGTTCATTATGGTTCGTTGTGTGCAGCGTTCGCTGTGCGGGGCGTTCGTTATGCGAGGCATCACTGTATGTATAACAATGTCTAGAATAGTTTAAATGAGATCCTAAAAGATTAAGAAAAACTTCTAGTATTGATTTTATCCAACTACTAGTCACCATTTAATTTAAACCTTAATATTTAGGATAGTTTTGCTACATTTAGGTATTTTGAGAAAATCGATTTTTTGTATTATTAGACTATTCAGGTACAAATGATTTAACAAAAATGATTTCATGTAAATTAATTTGCTTTTTTTTATTGAAAAGTTAAATGGGATTACTAATACATAAGGATAATATTATTTTTTTTTTACTTTCCCGCATATACTTCGTATAAGGGAAGTATTGGAATCGTCAAAAATTTCGACTTCGAGATTTCGATAGATCTTGACGTTTTAGACCTCCCTGAGTCGGAAAATACCATTTTTCGAATTATGTCTGTTTATTATGTAATGTTTGTCAGTGAGCAAATTTACTCAGAAACTAATCAAGCTAGGACTTAGAAATTTGGTACACCGATATTATTCACAGTTTGTAGATTTCTATCAAAATTTCGTCAAAATCGGTTAACCGGAAGTGGTACTTTACCTACACTGGTTGCGTTTACCTTTCAAGTAAAGTACCAGTCTGCTTCGAGATATTTGCTTCCTATTTTGTATATAGATTTAAAAATATGAAAAAAATTCAGATACCAAATTTCATCATGATCTGACTACCGGAAGTGACATTTTACCTATACAAGTAGCGTTAGGTGTAAATTATAAATATATATAATAGTGTGTTAAACCATTTTACTTTATTTTACTTAATTTAAATTAATTAGTCTGTTTATTTTTATTGTTGTTAATTATTTATGTTTTATCGTTCTCAAGATAATGGTTACACATTCTAAATATTAATTCACAACCCTTTATACCTATTTATATGCGGGAAAGTCTAGGGGAGGACACTCCCGATTTTTTTATATTAAAAAAAAGAATTAATGAAAAGCACAAATATTGTTTTTTTTTAACTAAACTTTATTTAACTACAACTACTCAGATAAATGTAGTTAAGATTTTGAGACAAAATATCAACGATTGAGTATGAATTTGAATTATTGTGTTATTTCAATGAAATTAAAAGATTATTATAATATGTATGTTCAACCTACCTTACAAGTTATAATATAATTGATTGTTTTAAAATTAGCTTGTTAAATTTAAATTGTATAAAAAATATTATTAAAAGCAAATTAATAAAAAAAAAACAATGAGCCTTTTACAAACGAAATAATAAATGGTTTTGAAAGGTTCTTCTCCTTATATCTTATCAAACGCATATAAATTGTTCTTAGTTCCATAGCTCTTTTTCTATCTGTCTATTTTATTGAAATGATTTTCTTTTGGAAAGCAACGGAAAATAAACTCCGATTCTGTTTACCATTTCTCAGCTGATAAATGCATTCTGTCAAAGTAAAGAGCCTAAAGGGCTTGGTTTCGTTTCGTCGCGCTCTTTTCAAAAGAGAAAGGACTAAAGTCGAAAGAGTCTATGTAGTGGGAGGGGGGGGGGGGTAAAGCACATCCATTTCACGAAAAAAACACACGACAGACAACTTGCTTGTCTATCCAGCTATTTATCAGTAAATGAATCGTGTGAATGATCATCATTTATTCATATATATATATATATATATGATAATCCTATTAAATTGATAAATATATTAAAAATGAAAATTAAAAAAAAAATTCTTTAAAAATAGAGTTAACCTCATATAACATCTTAGATGTGTTCCATAGCTTATGAAGTAACAGAAAAACGAGGTAATTTAAGTTATATATATATATATATATATATATTTAAATAGTACTATTTTCTATTAAACAAGAAAATGTACCATATTATTAAATAAGATTACATATTCAAATAATTTTATAATATAAAATTTAATTTTATTAATAAAAATAAAAGGCTTCGGTTTATAAAAAAAATAAAACTAAAATATTTTTCATATGATTATTATTTTTTGTGAATGTAGAAAAGTTATTGATTTGATCCAAAAGAAGTGGATGATATTGAATTCTAAAACTAACTAAAATTTAAAATGTATTTAAAGTATATACAGTGAGTATATTTGGAATTAAAAGCTATTTCCTTATTTCAGTTTCAACAAATGTTTCGTTAGTTTCTGTTGTTTTTGCACTGAGTACATGTTTGAGGGGCATTTATCTTATTTTGATTGAAAATTTCCTAATAAAGATAGATAATCTTTTTCAGTACAAGATCCTGAACTTGAAACTACATATTATGATAACACAGTTTGAAAAAAAAATGGAATTATTTGAAATATTTTTTTTTTTTAATCTTCGTTGTTGAAACAAAACGACTCAATACGAGGCGACGTTAAACGAGGTTTACCTCTAAATAAAAATCAAAAGTTTAAAAATATTATATTTCAAAAGATGGTTAAAATATATATTATATGTACATTGATAATTCTGTTTTTACAGTGTTTTATTTAACATGTCTGTATGGTTGTCTGTATGGTTCAAATCTAGTAACTCATTTTTATCACAGTTGCAGTTGACCAATCGAACTAAAACTTTGCACACTCTTCAGATTTGGATGACAATACATTAATATGAAATAAAGATTTAATTTTCTTAATTAATTAATTAATTAATAATTTAATTAATTAATAAAGATTAACCCATCATTAAATATTATTTATAATCTCAAAGTATATTCAAATAAAACATAAAACCTTAAAAATTTATTTACTAATAAATTAAAAATAAAATAAATAATTAAAAAAAAATTAAGTTACAGTGTTTTATTTATAAATGCACTAAAAACTAGAAAATAATTTTTCTCTTAGTCTCAATAAGTATATTCTTCTTCATGATGGGGTTCTACAAGGGTCCGCCAACTTAGCTCTTTTTTTTTATTTGAATATGAAGCAATTCATCCATAAACTTTGTCAGACTTATAGAAAAATTATTTTATTCTTTTTAGTCCATGAGAAAAACGTTATTTTATAAAAAATTGTTATATTTATATTATTATAATATGTTTTGGACAATAATTCTCATAATTTGTTGTTCCGTTCATCTTTTAGACACCCGCAAAAAGCAGTTTAATTGAATAAATTGAAAATAAACATTTCAGGGACCTTCAATCTTAAAGAAAAAAAACTGTTCTTTTATTCACAAAGCATAAAAAGAAAAAAATTGTCTATTTCAATTTCTTTGTTTTTTGAAAATAGTGAAAATAGTGTTATAATAAATTTATAGTTATATAAAAATACGTTTTCATGTAAAAATATACCTTTAAAAAAAGTCATGTCACTTTTTGATTGTCTCTTATATATCATAGCATTTTATGATAAATGAAAATTTTAGGCTTATAAAGAAGGGGAATAAAATAATGATGATGAATTGAAGTGAAGCTTCTTGAGCTGGCAAAGGTCTGTCTTGGGGGAGTTGCCTCGGTACTTACGCATCATATCTAATGGTTGCCACCCGGAAAAAGCAGTTTGTATCTTCTCCATTTAATTTAATTAATTGAAAATAAGCATGAAAAGCATTTCTTTTCTATTTTAAATATTAATAATGACCATATTTCCAAAACTATATTTTCATTTTATTTAATAATAATTCAGAAGAGAAATATTAAAGGATATTATTTATATAAAATTAGGTCAACCGCGTGAACAAGAAATTATATATGAAATAGCACTTTTAATAAATATTAATCATAGATGATTCTCTTAATACAAACATTTTTTGCATGATTTGTCATTTTTTTTAGATTTCAATAAAATGTTTATTTTATAATTTTAATTCATTTTAATTTGAATTTCACTACAGACACATTTAATAAGACTTTTAATGTATTTTATAACTACTTAAGTGTTAAAAAAAAATTAATTCTCTAGGTAAATGAAAAGTAGAGTATATAATATAATATATAATGAAATATATTTGTAGATATGTAAGAATGTCTTTAAGAAAAAGTCGTATTGTAAAGAACATAAAAAACAGTAAGTCAAGAAAATGGGTGGTGGGTGCGTGATTCTAAGGTGAGAGAAATACTGGAGTGTGGAGAAAGACATCTGAAGTAAATAGACAGATTGCAAAAGAGAAGACAGCAAGGAAAAGGAAGATAGCAAAGTAAAACAAATCAAAGCAAGCAAAAAGACACTTTACGACTGAGTCCATTAAAGATTATATATATATATATATATATAAAAGATAAAAACAAATATAAATAAAGAGAAACACCTAGATGATGACAAAAAAGAAATATACACAAATAGTCTTAAACATTGATAAACAAAAAACCAATCACTAAAAACTTTGGTCTTTAAATTATTATATATAATCATATAACATTGGTTTTTTTCATATCTAAAACACTATATAAATATCCTCATATATATTACAATATTAAATAAATGACACTAAAATAAATTTTTCATTAGGAAAAAGTAAGTTTAATATATGATACATACCCTTATATGAAAAATTATTATTATTTGAACTTGGAATTTAATAAATTATATGAAGTTTTGAAGAGTTTATCAAATAATACGGGTATGGTTCGCAAAAATTTTAAAAATAAATCTATCTATCTGTCTCTGTGGCTTTAACGAACTCGGCAGTATCCACACTCCTCCAAGCATCTCTATTCTGAGCCACAACCCTCCAATCCCTACCCTCCCCCATCTCTCTCACATGCCTTCCTATATTATCGACCAATCGCGTCCTTGGTCTTCCAAGCGAGGGGTTCCCACTCGGTCTCCCCACCAATATATTTTTCGCCATTCTTTCCTCTCCCATTCTAGCCACGTGCCTTGCCCTTCTTGATATTATAATTCTAACTATATCTGGAGATGCATAGAGGTCATGCAATTCCTTGTTATGCCGTCTCCGCCATTCCCTAGTGACCTCATCTTTCTTTGGCTCATAAATGCTGGGAAGTATCCTATTATCAAATACTCTAAATCTACTCTCGTCACTTAAGGTCATAGACCATGCCTCACATCCATATAATACAATCGGTAAAATAATTGTTTTATATATTTTAATTTTGATGAGATAAGCCTCTTTACTGCATGATAACAGGCGTTTCCCGATTGCAACCTCACTTTAAAATTAAATGTATTTAAGAATTATTTATTAACAACTTAGATATTTATTAATTTAATTGAATATTTTTTACTTTATAAGTTAATTGAAAACCTTTTGTTTTTATTATTTTAAAGATATTTTATTCTGGAAACAATTTCAAAACATGGATTTTTGAAAAAGCAGTAATTTTTATTACCTGCAACATTGACCTTTTAACAAATATTGTTATACAATTTTTTAATTATTTATTATAGTTAATAAATGTGTTTTCTAAAAATGACACATCCATTATTTAGTTTCTAAAATTGTACAAATTAATTAAAATAACTCGATTTCTATTTCAAGATGGAAAAATATTCAAATTTACTTGATAAAATATTTGATCCTATATTGTATATATACGTATGTTGTTATGGTTAGATGACTTAAAAGTCATGTATGTGCCCGAATAGATCTAAGCTATTTCAATCTTGTATTGTTTCAATTACTTTATAGAATAAATCAATAGAGAGCAAAGGAAAAAAAATAAAGTTCCTTTAAACCAATTCATTTTTGAACAAATAATTAATATTTTAAATATTTTTAATAATAACAAATTCTACGATGTTATTTTTAATTAAAGTAAAATTTTCATCTTCGGCAAAATCCAAGAATACCAATAATATTTTAAATATAGTCTAAATAATCTAACATAATTAATTTTTACCACACCAGTTTTTCTTATGATAACAGAAGTTGGAGAATAAATTGCTACTATACTAACTTCCTGAACTTGACAGAATTAAAGAAGTAGATAAATATATTTTTTGTCCCTCTACAATTCAGATAATAATTACATCCCATACATATACAATTAATTAACTATTGCATATAGGGGTGAGAGGTTTTCCTAAAGTCATGTCTGTTTGGTTGAATAGGAAGCACAAAAAAGGGTAAGAGGGGCAGGGGTGATAAGGAAGTAGTGCAGTGGAGAGAGAAACGTAACACAAAGATTATATTAATTATTTCGATACTCTGTTTTTTTTTTTTTGTTCATAGTATTTAAAAATGCTGTTTCATAGGTTCAAAGTTTGAAGTACTTAAAACAAAAAGATTAACGATAGAGAGAGAGAGACTAAAGAGAGAAAGAGAGAATTGAATGAGAGGAAACCGGAGAGGGTTGAGTGAAAGAAGAAATCTGCTCGTAAATTAGAGATATGGTATGGAGTAGAAGTAAAGGGTGAGTTTGCAAAGTTCCTTTATAAAATAAACAAAAAAAAAAATAATAATAAAAAAATCTAAACGGAAATCGAAAACAAAATCAAACCGAGAGAATAAAATAGATATAGGATATTTAACAAATTCTTTAACTGAACGACTACAAATAAACAAAACAAAATAAACAAACCAAAAAAACAAAAAAAAAAATAAAAATAAAATCGCCTCTATTTTGGGTAACTTTATATATTTTCATCCACCAATTTTCAACTAAAAGTTATATACTAGAAGCCATTTTGAAATTTAATTACAAAAACGTGGGTCGACGGGATGTCGGCAACGAAGCGACCTCATAACTTATCGTTATAAATCGGGTTTCTGGTTCCCGCTGCTAGTACAAGTAAAAGAGAAACGGGATATTTGTAGGTTACGAGAAAATAAAATCCCTGATAAAAATGTTAAATACATTTAAAAAAACAATCAAGATAATTAAAGTTAATGAAATTGTATACACCGAAGATATTTATGAATTATAATGTTTGTTTTGTGTGTGTGATTTTTTTTATCCAAAAACGATATCACAATAATTTTTCTTATATGTATTATTTATTGACATTTATAATTAACACTAACATTTACCATTAGAAAACACTTTATTATTTCCAATTTAATTGTAATTATATATTATTGACGTAAGTATACCTATTAATTGTTTATTAATTTGAATGTCATGTGTAATTATATTAATATAATAACTTGCAATTTAGCATATGTGAAATAGAAGTTTTAGTAATATATAAATATAGAAACACTAATTCACATAGGATTGGATATCCGAACTTTATAATTCCAGTTATGTCAATTTATATTCTGATTAAGAGAATGGGACTAGGTGAAATCTTGATTATTTCCCTCCTTATGGCATAGAATCTAAAATTCATTTGTAAAATCAGTACAATTTATTAGTAAAATTAACTATTGGTTCAGATTCCAAAATTTATTTGTAAATCTTTGTTGCACATTTTCTCCAGAGTTATTAGACATCGATTTAACTATTTAATTTTTAATTTTGCAACCATTTTTAATTTAAATGCAAGTGTTTTATTTGAGAGATCCCTAGAAAATTAATTAACTAATTAATTTTAATTAGGCTCTTTATTCAAAGTATCTAGACCATTGTTGTTGAAGTGCTAAGTAGGCGGACCATTGCACAACCCCATCATGAAGAAGAATATACTTACTTATTGAGGCTTAGAGAAAAATTATTTTCTAGTTTTTAGTGCATTTATAAATAAAACACTGTAACTTAATTTTTTTTTTAATTATTTATTTTTTACATTTTATAAATTTGATATTATAATTATCAAAAATAACATTATATATAAAAATATATAAAACAATTTCCATTTATAAGGAGGTACAATTTCAAAGCATTACTTTCATTGTTATCTGAGTACCTATTTCAAGAGAAAATTAATAAATACATTATATATCAGAAAATAACCCCGAATGAGTATGTTTTCCATCTCACAATACAAAATATAAACATAATTTGTGGAGAAAAAATATAAACTTATATTTAAATTTAAAAAAAAAAAACTAATTCACTTAGATATTACTTTTAATTATTAAAATTTCAAACGCGATAACATGATATGCTGAGTCATAATTATTTGACTATTCATTGCTCTTCAAATTCTTCATTATTCCTCTCAGCTCTTAAACTCTACTTAGATTAGAGGACGTAATTGTAGACTCCTCTCCATTATAAATACAGATTGAATAAATATTTTCCAAAGAAGCTTAGTCATTGAATAACTTTTCGATTTCATTATTATAAATGACAACTCATGTCATTGAGATCCATTTGTCATATTTTATTTAATTTAGAGCCAAAAAATACATAAATCATTATATAGTATAATTTTTATAATAATTATATGTATATATATATATATATATATATATATATATATATATATGAAATAGAATGCTTTGGAATCGATTTCGAAAGACTTTAACAAGATGGACTCCAAATTAGCCACTCGATTCTCTCATTCTCTCTCTATCCATTCAACGGATAGACTAAATTAGCATAAAAGTATTTTAAATGCTAAAGAGAAATAGAGACAGACACAAAAATCGACTAAATGAGAGAGAAAAATCTGGAGTGTCTCCACTCGACTATCTCGCAAATTTGAATTGGATTAAATAACATATATTAATTTAAATTAAATTAATTAAATGATAAATTAAAATTAATAAATAATATTTATTGAACCAGGGCATGTTTGGCTCTGTTGATGCCGCCACGTCACGTGTTGGCGAGTGAGATTTGCAGTGTTAAAAAATTAATTAGGTACTTTCAGCTATGCAATCAAGCTGAAATTCTATATATGGAAGTTTTATACAATTTTTAATCATGTGAAAAATTATCTAACATATATTTTTATTTTTACGGTCACTTTAGAAGAAAAAAAAATCAAAACGTTGTAGGTAATGACCCTCTTCCGTTTGAGCTACATTTCTCAAAAGTTGATAGAAAACTATGAATTTTGAATAATGCCATGTACCAAATTTCATCATTCTAGCTCAAACCGTTTTTGCATAATCTTGGTTACATACATACACACAGCCATTTTTCTCAACCTTAGTGAAAATGATTCAGGAACCTTCAAAACGTATAAAAACATCAAAATCGAAACATCGAAAATTTTCGTGATCGCAATACTATCTCTGGCGAGATAGTAAAAAGCGAGAGAGAAAGTGAAAGAGAGCGACAAAATTAAAATTACATATTTTCAGTAAGAGTAAATGAGTTTTTGAGTCATTGTTTGATCAAATATAAAAATCTCTTCCTAAACCTCATTTAGAATATTATATATATATATATGTATATATATATATATATCAATTAAAGTATTTAGGTGTTTAAGACAGCAGTTTGAATATTTGAGTTAATTCTCTTTATCATGGTATATTTTTGATATTTTCAAGAGAAACTAAGAATTTTTGACATAACAAAAACATATATTAAAATAAAGGACCAAAAGACACAGGCTCTGGCGAAATCTGCAGTAAACTGGCTGGTAGTCTATAAAAGGAAGGAGTAAAATCCATGTGATTGTTTTGTAACCAAAATTTTTCAAGTGAATGAAGTTAGTTGTGTTTAGCCTGTTTTTTTTTATGGATGTGTGTGGGATTTAAATCTGCTCACTGTGTATTTTCAAATTATTTTTATTTATTTTTTAAAAGAAAGTCAATAATGTTTTTCTTTTTTATTTTGCATTCTTGGAATTTTTAATCCCTGGAGGGATTTTGGATTCCCTCTTGTCTAACTTCCTTTCACGGTTTAGTTTTGTCCCTAAGCAGTAGTAACCCATTCTTTAAAAGCATCTTTATGTCCTTTCAGAATCCAATGTACTATCGCATTAGACCATCTTGAAAAAAAAAAAGCAACAGAAATAAAGAAGAAAAACAAAAAAATTATCTTATATTTACTAACACACGCTCGTTTAAAAACAATTCGATTGGATGTAAGAGGGGGAAAAATAAATAAATAAGAGTAAATAATAAAAAAAAGGTGAATTAACTCAGCAAGGGATGATAAATCAGCCGTTAAAGCAAGATTATCTTCCATTTTATGTATTTATAGCCTTTTGGCTGCACTGGTCATATATTTTCCAATGGTCAGGTGGACAGGTTCGATCCCACTTTGCCCTTCTTTGCCCTCTCCTTCTTCCCGGTCTATAGATGCCAGCCACTTGGCTTGTGGGCTTTAAAGGGACATTAATGTCACCTATCGACCTTCCTATCAATGTTTACAAATATTACTTGCCTCGAACATGTTACATTCTTTTTATTGACATTTATTTATGTCAATGACTAGATAGACAAACCAATAACTAACAATCTATCAAAATAAGTCAAATTCTATCAATTAATATAACATATAATATTCATATAATAAAATTATAATATCAATCAAATTCAATAGAGTAAATTTTAAATTATAACAATAAAAAATACAAATTATGATTGTAATTTGAAAACTAATAAAGAAATATCCAATTTTTCATTAATAAATATGTGTTTTATTGATAAAGGCTTGGTTATATGATTAAAATAATTAACGAAAAAGAAAAACAGGTAGAGTTGAAAATAGAAAAAAAAATACATTTCATAATCTTAAAGGATCTCCAACTTAATTCAATAGCAATGAAGTTAAATTCAGCTAATAACTATTCTATTAATTATGAATTATTATTTCAAATATATATTTGAATGATTTATGATTTAATCTATTTTTGGGTCATCCTGTAGCCACTTTGCACATACATCTATCTCCCTCTCTCGCTTTCCCTTTTCCGCGTTAAAGCGTTTAATTGCCTTTACCGGCAAATTATAGTGCAATTCAAATTTGCTTGGTTATGTTTTATAGATGAGCCTTATTGAAATTGCCAATTTTATGATAAGGGCAGCGGCAAAGGCAAAAGGGCTACCAACTAATTGGACATGAAATCCCTTTTCCAAAGACCCCAAACGATAACTTGTTAAATTATTGTCAGTAGCTGGTCAGTTTTCTAATATTGATAGATAAGAAAAACGCTCTACTCGTATCTCCTCCCGGCTGTCTTCACATTATTTCTTTCTCGTGATTGTTCACAATAAATCTTTACATTCTTCTTCCTATATACTCCCTTTCTATATATATAACACCCTACATTCAACCAGACAAAGCAATTATTCACAATTTAGAACACCTTTTATGTGATTGAATCAATTGTAAGGAAAATGAAAAGACCCGGAACACAGGCGAGAAGCGCATTTCAACTGTTCTTCATTTTTTTTTCTTCCTACTAGCTAAGACTCATAATCTGTGAAAAATAAAACTCTTTTTCTCAACTAATTACCCTTTTTAAAAAAAATTAATTTCTTTTAGACACTTATAATAAATATAACTCTTTTTGTAAACAACTAAAAATGTAAATAATATAATCACTTACTATTTACAATGATAAAAAAATGAGCGGTGGCCGGCCACAGAAATGACAGACAATTTGAAATAAATTAATTTCCTAACATTATATATATATATATATATATATATATTCAGTGGCGCAACCAGGGGGGGGGGGGGTTTGGGGGTCAAAACCCCCCAGGAGAGAAAAAAATATACATTGCTGTATATTATGTACTATATTACAAATAGAAAAGAAAAAATATAATCCTTCTTTTTATTTGAAAAAAAAAATAATTCTTAAAGTATAACTTAGTGTATAATAAGTAAGTTTATTTTATTTTAAAAAAATTTTAACAAAAATAAAAATTGCTTATTTTTTCGTACAGAATTAAATATAAGAAATAAAAAATTATTTTATTATTTCTCCTAAATCATACAAAACAAAAGACTTAATATAAGATTACTAGATGATTGTGAAATTTTCCAATTTGACTATTATTTAAATATAAAATAAATAAAAATATTACTCAAATTCTAAATATTTCATAAAAATTATGATGCCAAGACTAATTTTTTCAAAATGGAAACGGGTAAAAATCCCTAAAGGAAAAAATCCATAAAAGTCAAAAATCCCTAAAACCAAATATCCCTGAAAAGAAAAATCCTTAAACCCGAAAATCCCTAAATAAAAATATATAAATAAAAATCACTAAAAACAAATTTTTTCATTTTTGTATTAATTTTAATTGTGATTAAGAAAATTTAATTACAAGGTGAGCATGACACCCAGTTGCCTGAGACACGACCTCCCAAGGTTATCGAGCCTGGACCGAAAGTAGGGAAAAATAGGTCAAAAAATACATACATAGAGCCCAGACACGTGATTTTTCCAAAAAAATAGGGGTGTCAAATTCGTATGTAAAATAAAGGGAAATTACTCAAATTCCGTTTATTAGCATAGGTTTTAATAGCTTAATGATTCCAAATAGAAAATACACCATTTGCACCGTATATTTCACCAGGGAATATATACCGCAATTTGTAAAATTGTTAAATAAAATTCATCAGAGGTTGTCTTTTTCACTTTGCTCAATGCATTTATAGAAACATCAAATCAATGCCAGAAGTTTTGAAGCTCGATAATGATATAGATAATCCTGACAACTGCACTCATTTACGAACTCTTGCAGCTTTGGTTTTGATACCACCATCAAAAGTCATTGTAGCCTACCAAGCATTAGCTGGACGACCAACAGGGTAAAACTTCGTGATCTTTTTTCTTACTTCGAGCGCACTTGGCTAGGTGAACAATTTTTGGCTGGCTTTTATGACCCCGAATTCGACATTGGAACATTGGAACATCTACGATGCCTCTTTGATGGGTTTGCCTCGAACAAACAATGCATTGGAATGTTACAACAATGCTCTTCGTTCACGCTTAGGAGGTTACAAGTCATCAGTATGGGACCTGATTAAGCAAATCCATATTAAGCATAACCTTATATCTTTGGAAATCTGTCGTGATGTTTGTGGTAAGAAGCCTGATCCACCAAGGAAACGATTCAGCGACTCGCATGATGAGCTTCTGACCATGATGAAGGCAAACCATGAAAAATGGGACGCTAAAAAACCAGATGGAACAGATGTGATGACACCAAGCATGATGTATAACTACCTCATTCAAGTCTCTTCGGCTATTCATTATTAAATAAGTAAAAAAAAAATTAAGGAAATTTTTTATTTAGGGATTTATTCTTTTAGGGATATTTGCATTTAGGGATTTTTTCTTAGGGATTTTTACATGATTTCTTTCAAAATATCCTGCCACTACGGGCGGACGAAAAGCTTTCGAAATCTTAAAGGACTTGGGGTGTCCTATAAGTTTCTTCGCTTTTTTGATGCGAAATGAATACACGATATTTGTTGTTTAAGGTTGATTTATTATATAATGTATGAACCATTCTGATCTATAACCTTCTTCCATCTCCCAGGAAGCCTCATTATGCCCTGTTTCCAAAATAGTTGAGGCTTACTTTCAAAATATTCATTTAGGTGCGTTTTTATTTCGATTATGAATTTGAAAGATTTACCACGGAGAGAGTTTTTTAAGGAGAGGAACAAGTAATAATCGGATGGAGGAAGGTATGGGGAGTATGGAGGATGAGGTAGAACGTCCCAATCAAACTGTAATAATTTTTGCCTTACGATCAACGCAATAAGCGGCCTTGCGTTGTCGTGATGGAATACTACACCTCGTCGGTTCGCCAATTCTTGCCGTTTTTCTGCTATGGCGGTTTTTAGTTAATTCAGTTGATTGCAAGATTTGTCAGCATTGATCATATCTCCTTCAGGAAGGAGCTCGTAGTACAGTACACCCTTCCAGTCCCATCAAATGCACAAAAGAACTTTCTTTGGATGAAGCCCAGACTTCGCAACAGTTGAAGGTCTATTTTCTTTAGACCAAATCCGTTTTCGATCCACATTTTGATACAAAATCCAAGTCTCGTCTCCAGTGACAAGGCTCTTTAAGAAATTATTTCTTTTGTGTCGCTGTAGAAGCAAATCGTACGTAGGGACGCGCTTTATAAGGCCGGTCTCCGTCAATTGGTGTGGAACCCAAGCTTCATATCGATTCGCATATCCCATTTTGATTAAATGCTTATGTGCCGTTGTTTTCGGAATGTTAGTTTCACCCGCTATCTCGCGCACACTGTATCGTGGATTTTCAGCATGCACAGTCTTGATAATATCCGTCGTTGCTGGGCTGCCAGCCCTAAATTTCTTAAACCAATTGCGGACGGTCCTAATAGTCGAAGCACCACTCCCGTAAACGGTGCAGATCTCTTCTGCCGCAAATGCTTCTTTTGGCTCTCCATAGTAGAAACATTTTTAAAGAGACTTTGTCACCAACGAAACGTACTCTAAAAAAGCTCTGGGATGATTAAATAAGATGCCATAAACGGCTAAGAGATAAGCCTGAATGTTTATATATATATAAACATAGGCAGTTAGATTCATTCATAGCGTGACGCGGAAAAACTTATGGGACAACCTAATAGTTTTTTTATAAATAACTCCTTTATTATTAAGTTTAGGTAAAAATGAATATAATGAAACTTTTAGTAAATTCGATTCCCTATAAATTTAATACGATAGTATGATAATTCTCATAAAAATCGGTATTTATTGAGAAAATCAATAAAATATGCTTTGACACCTCTTTAAACTACCCTTACTTATGGTCCGATCTTGTCCAATAACAATCCAATCCCCGCCCATCATCCCCAAAAAAAACATCTAAATATCAAATTTCAAGACAATATCTCATTTTGTTTAGACGTAATCTCGGTAACGAACGGCCGGCCGTTTCAAAATTTTTTTTTTTGCAGTTTTGGATTCAGAACCGTCTGAAAAGTGAAAATCTCGAAGAATCTCGGAGCCAAAATTTTCCGATCACCGTATAAGCCAGTGATTCTCAACCTGGGCGATATCGCCCCCTGGGGGGCGATCGACATCTTAAAGAGGGCGATTATTTGACTATATGATTTTGGAGGTCGATGAGTTATTTTTGGGGGGCGAAATCATTTTCAACTCTAAAAAAAGGTAAGATGATTTTGCGAACAGGCTTTTTAAACATTTCCTCTTTTTTTCAATTTTTTCGATATGGTTTTAAAAAAAGGTCAATCAGGTTCTGAAACTCGATTTTTCAATATGGCTCTAAGTATCACCTAGTGTACCTACCTTATATTAGGGATTATCATGCAATTTTTATCTATAAAAATTTATAGGGGGGCGAATTAAGAAGCGGGTCTTACAAAGGGGGCGTTTGGTCCAAAAAGGTTGAGAAACTATCCTTATTTCATGAGGAAAACTAAAATAATTTACTTATATAAATAAATATTTTCTTTCTAAAACTGTGAATATGAGTAAATAAAATACAAAATTAAATTTTTTTGCCAGATTTTGTAAAATCAATGTTTCATTTACAAAACTTTTTTAAATATTTAATATAAAAAAAAAAATCTTAATGAAAATTTGTCTTTGAGAGAGCCCGGGGGGGGGGGGGTGCCATAGGAAGGTGGAGCGGCTAGTCAAAACCCCCCCCAGGATCAAATCCTGGTTGCGCCACTGATATATATATATATATAAAGTATAAAAAAAGTATTTTTAAAACTTGAATTAAAATGACTAAATTATATTATCTTGGTTTTTATTTGAAGTTTAATTACTCAATTATTAATTACTACTATATTTTAAATGAAATATTTTGGGGCAATGAATATAAAATCAATAATTACTTTGTAAACTACCACTTCCGGTTTCCGAATATACACCAAAAGTTGATGAATTCATGTTACTGATGCATTAAGTAAATATACAATCAAATTTTATCAAAATTCGTTGAGCCGTTCAAGCTATACACGTCTATATGGACACTCAATGAACAGAGGGACGGACGGACAGATATCTTGCTAAAAATACCTATTTCTTTGAACAAATTGCATGGTTCGTGGAGATATGTGAAAAGATCTCCTCGTGTGAAATTTGGTGTGAAAATAACTCTTCCCTTCCTATCGTGGGAGGGTATAAATATATTAATTTATCTTTCTTTATTTATAATGATAGTAACTTAAATGTTTTTGACTCCAACAACCACATTTCTCCACATATTCTGAAACATTTACATCTAATTTCTATCTTTTCTTAATTTGTTCTTATGTGTTATTAATAACTCGCCAGAGATAGTATTGCGATCACGAAAATTTTCGATGTTTAGATTTTGATGTTTTTATACGTTTTGAAGGTTCCTGAATCATTTTCACTAAGGTTGAGAAAAATGGCTCTGAATGTGTGTGTGTATGTATGTAATCAAAATTACGCAAAAACGGTTTGAGCTAGAATGATGAAATTTGGTACATGGGCATTATTCAAAATTCATAGTTTTCTATCAACTTTTGAGAAATGTAGCTCAATCGGAAGAGAGTCATTACCTACAACGTTTTGATTTCTAATCTGACCGTAAAAATAAAGATATATGTTTGATAATTTTTTACAAGATAAATAATTGTATAAAACTGCTATAAATAGAATTTCAGCTTGATTGAATCGCTGAAAGTACCAGAATTATTTTTTTAACACTGCAAATCTCACGCACCAACACGTGACGTGGTGCCATCAATAAAAAACCAAACATGCGCTGGTTTAATATTTATTATTTATAATTAATTAAATTTAATTTAAATATAATATATTATGTTATTTAATCCAATTCTCAAATTGCGAGATAGTCGAGTGGAGACACTCCAGATTTTTTTCGTTTTCTAATCATTAAAAGAAATAAATATATGTATTTCTATTAGAGTCCAGAAGACTATCATTATAGCAGATATTTTGAATATTTTAGTAAGACAAATTTTATCCTAAAAAATGGCAATATAACGAAGATTTGAGCCAATTTCAGCCCTCGTCATTTTTTTCTAATTTATTTTTTATATATTATTTATTTATCACATCTTATAAATTTGTTCTATTTATTGAGATCGAAACATGCTGTTTAATTTATCATCGTGATTTTATTAATTAATTTAATTTAATGAATTAAATAATATAAATTTATGTTTTTTATATTTATCATATATAATATAATAATTTTATTTTGTTTTAACATAGTTTAGGGGGGTTAGTTATTATATAAATTTTTCCTCCATCCTCTTTCAAAAATGGATGGCGACCTCTGACTTATTTCTTTATTTCTAAGCTATAAATAAATAATATTTTACTTCTCTGGACTTTATATATCTATTATTCATATAAAATGAAAATTATTTATTTAAAATGTACACCGAACAGAAAAGATCTATTTTGAGAATTTGATTTTATAGAGTAATTCACGATAACAGTATAAAACAAAATTAATTCTAGAATACTTTTCTATACAAGTGGTGGACTGATAATTTATTAATTAGTTTTTCTGAGAAAAAATGTATAAGTATCCATATATTCAAGTTATTTTAATAAATATTTAACTATGGAAGGATGATAATGTGTTTTGAGCGCTCTTCCTTTTAAAAGTAATATTATTTTTATAAATTTTAATCAATTAATTTAAAATCTAAAGATTTTTTCAAATTATAACATTAGAAAAAAATTATATTATAAAAATATATTTAAAAAAAAAAGTTTAATTTCTTTTTATTTAAAAACTGCTAGTTAAAGATGACGGACCAAAATTTTAATGAAGTAAATTTCTAAAAACTTTGCAAGTATATATTTACTAAAAATTAAGCCACATATATCTACTTTTATTTTTCCTTACACGTGATAGACATCAACACGGAAATTTATTTCTGGTATTTTGATTAGAATTGTTAAAATGTATAGTCTATGTTCAGATAGAATATTGTATATAAGAATACAGTAGTGTAGTTTCTAAATAACCAGCTCAAATAATTTGAGTTTATTACCTTACAATTTCCCGGACAGACAGACATGAGAAATTATAAAGTTATTTTTAAACACTCCAGGTCATTTTAACAAAAATATTTAAAAAAAAATTATATTCTAATTTGTATGTTAACTAACATGTTAACTAACAAAACATCATGATTTTCACACATGATATAAACATATTGTCCCGTTTTAACAGGAAAATGAAAAATCTAAATTGACTTTTCTTTCAAATAGTTAGATAATGGAATGTCACTGAACAATACGAGCGGGAAACGGTCTAGTTGAGCTGTTTGGAGCCTTGAGAGAGAGAGAGAGACCCTTTTATTCCAAAAACCACCACCACTTTGAAAGAGCCAAGTGGGATGAGATTCTAGTGTAATTAACTAAGATCTACGAAGGGTTGTTTGAGAACGAAGATGTGTGAGTGATCCTAGTAGTCCTGGCGTGTGCCGGAGTCAGAAGGAGGATGAGAGGAAAGAAAGGGAGGGTGTCTTTCCGAACCCGACAACCCGCAACATCCTACTGTTTTGTCATCAGGTGGTGGGGCTAGGGGCCGAGGAGGCTTTTAACTCGATAACAGATTATAGCAAAGTTAGACAATGCCCGGATGTTGTCAGGATGGTCGAAAAGCAAGAGGGATGGGCGCATAGGGTTGCCGCTTGTGGGTGAGGAGGGTTGCTAAGAAGAGGCACAAATATGTCACAGGGGAAATTGGATTATCAGCCTGAGAATATCCCAATGGGGGGTTCAAAAGGGCACAGGTACACCTACCACAATCCTCCACCCTCTTCTCTCGCCGCATACACCCACCAACGCCTATATATAAGGAACGATCTTGCTTAATTATATATGACATGGGCCGATGGTAAATTCAAACTTGCCCAACTGTTATTTATGGATTTAATATAACGCTACCCAGACGGGGTATATTATCGTGTTATTTTATTGATTTAAATATCAATGTCATTCAAGAGTTTCACCTGATCTAATATCTATGCAATCGGTTATTTTGGAAATTATATATATTTTTATTTTATTTATAAAATTTATTAAAACTTCGGAAATGATGGAAAGATAGATAAGTGGATTTAGATTGGATTAACTTGTAACTAAAATATAAAACACGATCGCTTCAATAAAGATTAAAGATACAATTGGAGAGAATTATATGGTAAAACCTTTTAATTGTATTATGTATATAATAGATATAAATGTATATTATGCGCATAGTTGATTTAATTATATTATATATTTATTTATTTTCATAAATAATAAACAAATAGAGAGAGAGAGAGAGAGGTATACATATACATAACAAATAAAAAGGAATTCATGTGATTTCAATTTGTAAATGGTTCAGGTAAACAATATAAATTCAATTAGTTAAATATAATTACTTTTTTGAAAGATTAAAATTAAAATTATCTGATACACATGGTTATGTACAGTGTTTGACATGAATTGTTTTCCATTCAAATAATACATCTGAGATAGAAATCAAAATTTTAATTTTTATTTTAACAATATTTGATTTTAAATTTCTCATATTAATTAAAAACATTTTATTAAAAAAAAAAAAAAAAAAAAAAAATTCCTGTCTTGTTTTAAGATGGATGGGCGGGCCCTCAATAACAAATTGATATTTAATTCAATATAATGATACTAATAATACTCGAATTTTAGTAATAAAATATTCCCAAATACCACAATACCCAGTACATTGATTTTCTTCTATTGATGTTATTTTAATGAATACCTGAATTACTGGGGAAACAACGTGGACCTGCGAATTTTTTTGGCGCTGCCCTGTCATCGAATCATCGGTCTCTCCCGCCTTCACAACCCTCACTCTTCCTTAAATGGCCAACTTACTTTCAGTTTAATTGCGTAGTTTTTCATGCAGTTTGAGCGATAAACTGTATGAACTGTGCAGTTTTGTGATTATATCACTAATTCCTTATGTGGACCCTGGAAACTGCTCAGATGAACCCACAATCTTTCAGTTCTGTTTATTGTTCAGTAACAACTGAGTTATTCAGTTCAAACTGCACAGTTAAACTGCAAGTGAATGAGCAGAGCTTTAGCCTGTCTCACAGTTTGCTCTTTTTACAAAGTTCACATGTAATAATCACCCTGTCTAGAATTGCAATGGTCCGAACTTTAAACACTTTTCAATATACTATATTATATCAGATTATATCAGTAATAATGCAATTTCTAATATATAAAAAAACATAATTTAACATTATAATCATAATATAATGTAAAATACTTAATTCTAAGAATGGATAATATAAATATTTATAGCAGTCTCATTTTAAACTAATGGAACTGATTATAATTAATTTGAAAATAACAATTCTTGATAAGGTCACAGGTGAGGCTATCGTTCTTAATTAGTTAAACATTTAGAATATTGATAGAGTTGCAGGCTACATATTTTATTTCTATCAAAGGTCAAAGGTTTCATTCCCCAAAGGAAATATATATTAGTATATTATTTTTAGATTAATTTGCAATCGAAATTTCAAAAAAAAGAAAAAAAATATTTGTTTAAATTAAATTTTAGAAATTTTGTATTAATCAAGATTGTTTATTTTATTCCTAGTATAATTTACAAACCGAAAAAAATGAATTTACAGGGAATGATAGTGATATTAATGTCTACATGACCTCTATACATTCCCAAAAATAGCAATCCATAAAATAGTGAAAGTTACAATAGGAGATGGAAGGCTTGTTAGAAGTTGGTTCTGATGTTTTTGAATATCAATATATAAATAAGTTGACCTGTGGCCAGGTCCGAACCGACCGACGGTTTGAAGTAAATTAATTTCCAGCTACAGAAACAATTTCAAATAATTTTAATATATCTATTAATGTAATAAAAAACAGATATGGATAGAACATAAATATTTTTAATTTTATTTTATTTATAATATATAGCTGTAGTAGCCGGCGTTACCCGAGGCTGTGACGTCATGAAGGGCTGGGTGACGTCATATAATTTTAAATTAAGAAAAACATAATGAAGATGATTTTTTCCGAGGATAAAACCAATACATTCGTGGTGATATGTAAAAAAATCTCCTTATGTGAAATTTGGTGCGAAAATAACCCTTCCCTTCTTATCGTCGATCTCTAATACTACCACTTCCGGTTTCCGGATTTGTACCAAAAGTTGATCAATTCATCCCACTGATGTATTAAGTAAAGATACCAAATTTCATCAAAATCGGTTGAGCCGTTCAGGCTGTACACATCTATACGGACGGACGGACGGACGGACCACTTCCGGTTTCCGGATTTGCACCAAAAGTTGATCAATTTATCCCACTGATGCATTAAGTAAATATACCAAATTTCATCAAAATCGGTTGAGCCGTTCAGGCTGTACACATCTATACGGACGGACGGACCGACGGACGGACCACTTCCGGTTTCCGGATTTGCACCAAAAGTTGATCAATTCATCCCACTGATGCATTAAGTAAATATACCAAATTTCATCAAAATCGGTTGAGCCGTTCAGGCTGTACACATCTATACGGACGGACGGACGGACGGACGGACGGACAGACATCATGCTAAAAATACTTTTTTCTGATAAGAAAATGCATGATTCGTGGAGATATGTAAAAATCTCCACATGTGAAATTTGGTGTGAAAACAATACCTCCCTTACTATCGTCGGTCGGTAATCAAATAAAGCATCGTTTCTCAAACATTTAGAATTCTCGACCTAGTTTTCAATTATAATTTGTTTTTTACCGACCGACGATAGTAAGGGAGGTATTGTTTTCACACCAAATTTCACATGAGGAGATTTTTACATATCTCCACGAATCATGCATTTTCTTAACAGAAAAAAATATTTTTAGCATGATGTCTTTCCGTCCGTCTGTCCGTCCGTATAGATGTGTACAGCCTAAACGGCTCAACGGATTTTGATGAAATTTGGTATATTTACTTAATGCATCAGTGGGATGAATTGATCAACTTTTGGTGCAAATCCGGAAACCGGAAGTGCTAGTATTAGCGATCGACGATAGGAAGGGAAGGGTTATTTTCACACCAAATTTCACATAAGGAGATTTTTTACATATCACCACGAATCATTCACTTTGCATTGGTTTTATCCTCGAGAAAAATCATATTTATTAGTTTTTTCTTGATTTAAAATTATATGACGCCATCCAGCCATTCATGACGTCACATCCTGGTCTTGCATATATATATATAAATAAAATAAAATTAAAAATGTTTATATTTATTATTTATGTATCCATATCTGTTTTTTATTACATTAATAGATATATTAAAATTATTTGAAATTGTTTCTGTAGCTGGAAATTAATTTACTTCAAACCGTCGGTCGGTTCGGACCTGGCCACAGGTCAACTTATTTATATATATTTTTTAAAATCTAAATATTGATATATATATTGTAATATATTATTATACATAAGTTTCTAAAGCAAAATCGGTAAAAGAAAATACATTTAACGCCTTGAATACAATTATTTATTCGGGGGGTTTAGGAATGATCAAATAAAAATTTAGAAATAAAATTTATTTAAATATATAATACATATTTTATATTATTTATATTCCTTTACATATGTAAAATGTAAAATTTGCTTAATATTAAATAAATTAACCAAAATAAATATTTAAAATAAAAGATTTTTGTTCTGTACATCTGAATATGGAGTTGAAATGAAATGTGTCAAAATTCAACATTTTAATTCATTTCTGTTCAGTCAAAGCAAAATTGATCAAACTTGATTGTAATAAAAAATTGTTATTAGTAAACATAAATATTATTAAATTAATAGAATATTATATAATAACAAATAATAAATAAATAATTGCGTTAGATCAAAAGTAAATTATTAATATAACTAATATTAATTAAATATATTAATATAATATAGTACCTGATTGACCGAACCGCCCCTCAAATAATTTAAATATAAAAGAACATAAATTAAAAAATATAAATATAAACAAATTGTATAAAATAACGTTTTTCCAATGGACTAAAAAGAATAAAATAATTTTTCTATAGGCCTTAAAAATTTGTATTTTTAATATAATATATTAATATAATTAATATTTAAAATATATATATATATATATATGGTATATATACAATTTTTGTTAGTATAATAAGAAAGATTTACATAGAAAACATTTAATTTCAGAAATGTAATAAAATTAACAAAATGTTTATTTGGGTGAGCTTTCGAGCTTTCAATTTTTCTGGAATACTCTCGATCCTCCCGACTATTTACACTATTTTCAATCAATCACTCCCATCTCTTGCTTATAACCATTTAAAATGGTTATAAATTGGTGTATTTTATATATAGTTATTAGGTGAAAAAAATATAAGATTAAATTTGTCGATTTGTTTTGCAACTTTTGAATAAGTGCCACACTATCAAATTTTTCCAAAAATCCGAAAATCAAAATCAAAATTTTTCACAATGTACATTTATGTTATAAAGACAAAAATCATAATTTCTTCTATAATCATTCCATTAAGATTGAGATATTTTAAGATATTTTTAAGTATAGAAAAATATTCAAAAGAATATAATTCTGCTCTAAAAATATGCACCTTCTTGATTATTAATTATCGTTATTAAATCTGGAGTGAAAAAAACAAAGGATCGTTCCCTATGGAGGCAAATTTGTTCATCATTGCGCGGTCCTTTGGGCCTACTCGCGTAGTAGTAGTAGTAGTAGTAGTAATAATAATAATAACTACTTTAATACCAACATATCATTAAAATTTCTTAGAATCTATTTTACAAAAACTATCTTATCTGAAATTTGGTTACATTTTTATTTTGGTTAATTACATATATTTTCATAAAAATGAATTCAAATTAAACAGACCAAAATAAAATAAAATTAAGTAATTAAAAATGATTCGAACACAAGCTTCCAATTCTTTTTTATTATTTCAATGAAGCGATAATGAACAAAGAGAGAATGAATGCCGGGGACAGTTGAAGAAGAGCTTTTGCAAATGTGAAGACAGAGAGAAAAGTAACGTAATAAAC
This sequence comes from Labia minor, assembly GCA_963082975.1. Lineage (NCBI taxonomy): Eukaryota > Metazoa > Arthropoda > Insecta > Dermaptera > Spongiphoridae > Labia > Labia minor. The sequence continues at coordinate 63,795,155 of OY720349.1, read as the reverse complement.
GTGAACGAGTGCCATTTGCCATTGCGTTAAATCGCACCCACAAGTCTCATCCGGGGTAACATGCTACTCGTTCCAATGATGGCGCGCGAGGACTTTAATCCCTTAAAAAAACACCCTCCTTCTCCTTCTCCAAGCAACACACGAACCCTTCAAATAAACAAAGACTCAGCAAAGTTTAATTAATAATATGAAAAATTCACAACATTGACTCTCGCTTATCTCTTGTCCAATTTTTTTTTGTCCTTTATTTTACAAATATTTCACTAAAAAAAATAGAAATTTGTTAAAATGAAAATTTATTTTTTTTATCAAAATTTATCTTTAATTAATTAAGTTGGTTCTAATGAAATAGAAGAAATTGTTGTCCCACCTGACGCTATATTTGCTCTAAAGCCGCTTGATATTCATTTGTCGTTGCACAGACAGCAAAAGTATAAACACAAAAATAAGTGTACGTGAGAGAGAGTTTAGAGTTTAAAATACGCATACATTGAAAAACTTTTTTCTTCCTTCAAGATTTTGATTAAAGAGAGAGAAATGGAAAATAAAAACAAAATAAAAGTTTTATTTTTGTCTGATTTGGCAAACTTTTTACTGATAACGAAATATCAGCATAATATATATATATATATATATAATTATATAATATGCATAAGTAGTATAAGGATAATTTCCAACTTTTTTCTAATATTAATATATCCGCCATGTAAACTAATTACTGAAATGTTAATTCTACTGAATTGAAATTCAGATGAGAAGTTATATAATAAATAATAAATTTATTAATAAAATTCTTTATCTATCCTATGAGTTATATTCATATATCTCTGTGACTCTACGGAACTCAAAAATTCTTCGCCCCAGCAACCACATTTCTCCAAATGTCCCTATCCTGAGATACAACCATTCTTTCTTTCATCTCTTGATATGAGTTATAAGATAAGTTAAAAATAACAATTTTGTGTAAAATTTTGTTTGATAAAAAAGAGAAATTTATGAACTAAAAATACGGTATATTGTTTGTTATATTGTTATTATAGAAAAAGGTGGACGGGATTTCGAAGAGTAATAAAAACCGAAATACAAATGATAGAATATTTATTTATACATCAAAAGACACAGAAAATCTTAAACTCTTTTATGTACTCTAAGTTTCCAAATGTGCTCCCTCCCCCTCCCCCACTCCCGACATCTAGCCGATAATCAATCTCCCGCCACGAGTCAGAGATGCAATGGCTGCGTAAATTCTTTCTTTTAGATGCTGAAGATCACGAATTTTGCGATGTGCGTAGTCGCCCTGGACTTCCAGGTTCCTTAAACTGATTAAACCAACGAACAATAGCTTTCTTCGTAGGTGGATTTTTGTCTATAAGTACGCCTACAATCACGCTAGACTAACACAGGTGATTTTAACTCACTCAAATTATGGTGTCTCTGAAGTGACTGACCCATTCGAGACGCAAGGCAAGATGGCGGCACCAAAGCGCATGCGCCCACTAACTTCGAGTAAATGCTACTCAAAATATTTATATATTTAAACATTTCGTGTTGATGACCTGTTTATTTATCATAGTTGTACAACAAAATCCCGTCCACCTTTTACGATGACCCTGTATTGTATAATATAATATTATTATATAATGTTAAAATATATTTGTTTAAATAGATAGGTATATGTAGTAATAGAATAATGGAGAAATTTTAATCATACTTCAGTTCTATTTTAATTTAAAGTATTTTATGGGGGAAGATTATTATCAATGTTAATATGTTTCTCGGAATTCATAGTAATATTATTTAATTTTATTTTTTCTTAAAAATTACAAATATTAATTTAGAATTTAGACATTCGATGTGAGTTCAAATAAAATAATTAAAATAATATTTGCTAGCTGAATTGAAAGAAAAAAATTTCTAATGTTGATCTCTTAATGTCATACTATGCACCGTTGTGTATCTACATCACTGTTTCAAATCTATTTCTAATTATGTATATATAGTTTCAATTGATTTTTCAAAATTCAATAAATATTTATTTTATTTTTATATTTTTTTCCTTTTCAATGATATTCATAAGATAATTTAAATTATATTTTAATTATATAGTTTATATCTAAAATATTTAAAAAAATAAAATTCTTGTTTTTATTTTATCTTAATAATGAAGTCAAATCAACAGCATACGTCTTTTTGATTACTTAATTTAAATCTAATAAATAAGGTTTCATAATTTTTAAGCCTTATTATTTTCTTTTTATAGAAATGCATAAAAAATTATTGTGTTTTGTTACACACATCATAATTTCGTTTAATTACTTCGAAAAATTTATTTAAATTTATTTAATCTACAAAAATACAAATTTTATAGGATATAAGACAAATTTTGAAAAATAATTTTTAAATTAACAATATATGTATTAATAATATTTATTTTATTAAATAATTTGATTTTAATTAAACAATTTTGTATTATTAAAACTAATAGATCAAAGTTTAGTTAATTATTTGTTGAATAACAATAAATAAATTACCTCAGTTAAGGTTATAAATGGGAGTGATGGGAGGAGGGAGGTATTGAATCTAGGCCTTGGGGGATGAGTTGATTCCAAATTAGAGGAATTCAATAAATCAATTCGAGTGAGAAGCGGAACAAATTAAGTTTGACAGAAGCTGGTTTAAAATCAGTTAATTGAAATCTCTTCAGTGAATGATCAAACAGACAGCTGTTGCACACCGTACCATGGGTAAATTTATTTGTTTTTATTATATATATATAAATTTTATTTACTACTAAGGGTAAGAGTAATTAAAAACATAAAAACATACTACCAAAACTTATAACTTAAATATCTATTTATCTATCTGATAATGAAATTTATTATTTTTAATAATTCATCATTTAAGACGAGGTAAATTCGAGATAAATCTGTAAACTATATACTGTCTGTATATCTGTAAAATATAGATCTCATTTACAGGAAAAAATATTGTAATTGAGTTTACCTTAATTAAAGTAATTAATAACAGGTATGAATAAATATCAAAATTAAAACATTCTAATAATTCAAGTTGACATTATTTTCCTATGAATATTATTATTATTCAATTTTAGAGCACTTTTTCAACATGAATTCACCTATTCCTAAGAGAGGTTAAGGATGAACTGTATGGAACTTCCCCTGACAGTCTTGTTCTTGATTTTATCATTATTACACCAATCAGATAATTTGGGACTAATCATTTAAGAATAATCTTACAATATGGCAGTTTGGCAAAATTATTACATTTTGTCTCCTCTTCCTTAATTAATTTTTTTCAAATTCTACTGAAAATTTTTTATGACGGATATTATAAAGGGATATTTCAACTTTTAGGTTTTCCTATATACTTTATTATAATTAACAGGTAATATATTCTGAATATTTGTTAAAAACAATATATATTTCTTTAAAATGATCAATTAAAAAATGTCTTATTTCATAACAAAATATTTAATAAATGTTTTATTATAATAGTAAATATAATAATAGTAATTTGCTTGAATTAATATTTTTAGATGTGAGTGAAAAATTAAGTTTGATCTTATTTGACCTTGAAGGTTATGGTATAGGGCACAAAAACCTTCCCGTTGATAGGATGGATGCACATACGAAATTCGGTTGCAATCGGATGAGCAGTTTAGGAATGCATAAAGGCACACACAGACGCACTGGAGGCCATAGAGATTTTTGCAGAAAGCAGGAACCCTCTCTGTCTAATTGTAAATGAGAAACAATTTTGAAACCCGTTTCCCTTACTCAAAATACCCACATAGCCCACAATAACCCTTATCTGAAAAGAACGTGGCATGAATTGAGCGAACCTCACCCTCACCCCCTCTTTCCTTTCTCTCACTTTCCCTCTCTCTGTCTCAATGTATATGATATTGAGTGATTAAATATTTCATTTTTCTATGATTTAGTGATTAGTAATATATAGTAGATAGATTATTTCTACAGGGGTTGGCTATGATCCTCAGGGAGTGGGGAGAGAATCATTACTGATTCAAGTAGAAATATTTTAAAAGGGAACTTAGGTTATGAGAAAAATTATGATCTTGAGTGATTAAATTTTTATGAGAAAAAAAAATGAGATGAAATATTTCATTTTTCTGTGATTTAGTGATTAGTAATTAATTAAATTAAATTAATTAAATAAAATAAATTAATTTTACAGATAATTATATCTCCGCCTCTTGGATCCCTCGACCAATCAACAGCTGTGTACAACGCCACCTATGTACATACATTTCATTTTTACTTTCCCGCATACTTTGTATAAGGGAAGTATTGGAATCGTCAAAAATTTCGACTTCGAGATTTCGATAGATCTTGACGTTTTAGACCTCCCTGAGTCGGAAAATACCATTTTGCGAATTATGTCTGTGTGTGTGTATGTATGTATGTATGTATGTATGTAATGTCTGTAAGCAAATTTACTCAAAAACTAATCAAGCTAGGACTTCGAAATATGGTATACTGATATTATTCACAGTTTGTAGATTTCTATCAAAATTTCGTCAAAATCGGTTAACCGGAAGTGGTACTTACCTACACTGGTTGCGTTTACCTTTCAAGTAAAGTGGACTCCTTGTACACAAATGTTCCTATTGACGAGACCATTGAGATTATAAAATCAAACATTACATTAGATAAAAATACTCTCGAATTAATAGAATTTTGCCAAAAATCTACATACTTTATTTATGATAAAAAGATTTATAAGCAAAAAGAAGGATGTGCTATGGGTAGTCCACTAAGCCCAGTATTCGCTAACATATTCATGGAAGAATTTGAATCAAAATTGGTCAATAATGCAATAAAGAAACCAAAACTGTTTCTTAGATATGTGGATGATATTTTGATGATTTGGCCTCATGGTAAGGATTCTTTAGTTAAATTTGTAGAAGCAGCAAATAATTTACATAAAAATATAAAACTAAGCGTTGAATGGGAAATAAATGAAGAGTTACCGTTTCTTGATGTATTAATTAAAAAGAAACAGAATAGATTAAGGTTTGATATTTTCAGGAAAACAACTCACACCAACAGATATATCCACGCAGATTCCCACCACCATCCATCACAAAAATATGGAGTGATAAAAACACTGCACAAAAGAGCCGAAGAGATATGCTCAAATGAAAACATTAAAAAAGAAAAACAACGATTGAAGGAAGCTTTCATAAACAATGGTTTCTCGGAATATGAAATTAGGAAATTCAGTAAAACAAAAAAGACAGAAATCAAAAATGAAAATGAAAAACCAATATACAGATCACAAATAACATTACCTTATATAAAAGGAACAACAGAAAAAATAGCGTCAAAATTGAGGAAACACAACATCAGAGTAACATATAAACCTCATAAACAAATGTCTTCTCTCACCTCAAATATAAAAGACAAAATTAAAAACGAAAATAATGGAGTTTATAAGGTAACTTGTGAATGCAAAAAAGTATACATTGGTGAAACAAGTAGAAAGATTTCTACAAGACTGTCTGAACATGAGAGAGCCATTAGATTGAAACATCCAAATCAATCAGCAATTGCAGAACATGCCTTAACAACAGGACATAAAATAAATTTAGATAATGTAGAAACACTTCATATTGAAAATAATTGGTGGAAAAGAAAAATAAAAGAATCTATAGAAATTGATAATCATCCCAATAATATTAACAAAGAGGATGGATATAGACTTAATAAGATGTGGAACATAGTGTTGGATGAGTAAAATTTGTCAAATTAAATTAAATATAATTAATCTAATGTGTATTTGTGTATATATCTTGATTATGGAAATAATTTAGTATCTTCATTTTAGAGACATAATGCACTATCATACTTCTTGATTGTAAACGCTTGCTTTGACAATTGCTGCTGACTTCATGTTGAGATTAAGAATTGGCGGTAAAAATTGGAGCCAAAAATTGGCGCCAATATCACTGCCTATATAAGAGGTGACGTGTCCCGACATGCATCAGTCCGCTTGAATCGGAGCAAGCGTACGGTTACTTGAAAACGACTGCAGAATAAGCAGTTGAAACGTTGTACAATTATTTTAATTTAATAAATAATTTTATACAAATAATGTGGTCTTTTAATAAAAATTCTCTTAATAAGTAAAGTACCAGTTTGCTTCGAGATATTTGCTTCATATTTTGTATATAGATTTAAAAATATGAAAAAAATTGAGATATCAAATTTCATCATGATCTGACTACCGGAAGTGACATTTTACCTATACAAGTAGCGTTTCTTTTTTACCGACCGACGATAGTAAGGGACCTCCCTTACTATCGTTGTTTTCACACCAAATTTCACCTATGGATATTTTTGGGTACATATCTCCACGAATCATGCATTTTCTTAACAGAAAAAAGTATTTTTAGCATGATGTCTGTCCGTCCGTCCGTCTGTCCGTCCGTCCGTATAGATGTGTACAGCCTGAACGGCTCAACGGATTTTGATGAAATTTGGTATATTTACTTAATACATCAGTAGGATGAATTGATCAACTTTTGGTGCAAATTCGGAAACCGGAAGTGCTAGTATTTCCGATCGAAGAGAGGAAGTGAAGGGTTATTTTCATATCAAATTTCACGTGAGGACATATCTCCACGTGTTATGCACTTTGTATTGGTTTTATCCTCGAGAAAAATCATCTTCATTAGTTTATTCTTAATTTAAAATTATATGACGTCACCCAGCACTTCCTGACGTCACAGCCAGCCCTTATATATTATAAATAAAATAAAATTAAAAATATTTATATTATATCCATATCTGTTTTTTTTACATTTAAAATATCAGTTAACCGGAAGTAGCACTTTATTCTATATATATATATATAAATGTTACCAAATATCAAATTTGACACCAATAAACTAATACGAACTGGCTCTTTATCAATACCAAGTTTACACATTCTAAATATTCATTCACAACTCTTTATACCTATTTATATGCGGGAAAGTCTAGGGGAGGACACTCCCGCTTATTATATATATAGAATAGATATGTACCATTATTGAACTTTCGTTATGCATTTTAGTGAAAATATAAAAAAAAAATATTATTTCGATGTAAACAACTTTTACAATAGTTAAAAGGGAAAACTCATCAAAATAAAGAAAATATATTTCTATATCATTTCTAGTTTTGAAAAATTTCCATTCATTATCTTTTCTCTCTATGTCTCTCTCTCTTTCTATCCTTATTCTATTTATTCTCGCACATTTTTTGTTTTAACTTTAATACAAATTTGAAATGAAGTGCTAGATATAAAATAAAAAATAATAAAGATAAAAATATGGTAATGTAGTATTAACACAAAAAAGTGTAGCGTCGCTGTTATAGTTTATAATGAATGCAAAAGTTAAAATTACATTTTTATCACCCTATAGGGTCGGATTTAGAATGCTTATAGACACTGTCTGGGTGACTGTTTAGGGTGGAGTCAGTCATTATTATACAAAAGGGTGACCTCATTTCTGCAAATATATATCTATACATCTATAGTATATATATATATATATATTTCTTTTTTCTTTACCATTTTCTATCATTTTATCTTCTTTAAAATTTCTTATTATTAATTTTTATATTAAAATATTTGTCATACTGAATTTATTCTTAGTCATAAACAAAAATATATACTTAACAATACCTCCCTTACTATCGTCGGTCGGTAAAAATTACATCAAACTAAATATTAAATTTGACTATGATATTTCTTTTCTTTAAACTTGACAAGAGAATATCTATTTATTATCATTCCTACAATTGTATATTGAATATTTTTGAATTATTTTTATCGTCATAGATTTTACTAGCGAGTTATTGGGTAACAATTATTTGTGATCTATAATTAATAAACGTTATTCATATTATTAAATATCATTTACTAAATCTTTAAAAACTGTTATTAGATGGAAAATAAGAAAAAAATATAGAAAAATATAAATGATTATAAAATATATATTTTTCTTTCTTTTTCTTCGCTTTTTTTTGTTGAAATCAAATATTTATCTGGCTAAGGTCCAATGTAAACATTCTTAACACCTGAAGGGCTGATAAAGAGCCGTTGGTGAGTCTCCCCAACTAACCTCCCTTCCCTCCATTCATCCCCTTTAACTACCATCCTTCTTCGCCTTCCTTTTGCCTTTAAAAGAGATGTAGTTAAGTGCTTAAAATAAACTCTTCTTTAGAGTTATCTGACTGTTACGGCCCTTTGGAGAAAACCTTTTCTTCAATATATATATATAAGTACATTCTTCAAACCATCATCCATTCCTGTCTTATTCTTTCTTACCGGCTCTAATCCGATCATTCCAAACAACAAATATTGACATTAAAATAAATTCTTTTTTTTCTTTTTTAAGAAACAAAAATAAAATATCAAATCATCATAAAAAGATTGAAAAGAGAAATTGTAATATTTATTAGATATTATAAAATGATATTGAATTTTATAATAAATGGTTTATTTTATTTAATTTTGAAAATAATTCTTATTATTAAAATATATTATATTTCATTTGATTTTTTAACGGAAATTTAATGAAATATTTCTTAAGAATCTAATTAGTTAATTTAATAATAAAATTACAATAAAAATGATTATTTTTTTAATAAATAAGCTCACAGTTATTAGATATAATTGATAGAATTATAAGATTTTGGTATTTCTTTAAGTTTTATGGTTCCAAGATTGGGAGTCCTTATGTCTTCAAATAAAATGTGAGACAATGTCATGGATGTTTAGTAGGAGGTCTTAAAAAATAAATTATAGGTAAAGAGCGGGAGAAGTGCTTAACCACGAAGTAAGTTTAAGGTGAAGTCAAGTATCACTCAAAGTACAAGATGGATTTCTTCTTCCTTCTTAATAATTTACATTAAATTAATTTATTAACAGAACAACCAATCTAAAACTAGTATTTAATAACTAGTTTATATTATCTAATGAACAAGTCATTTCGAATTCCATGTGCACATAAATAAAAAGTGCTACTCCGAGAGGGCAGTCCTTCTGTTCCAACATACATGCCTTATCTCTTTTCCATTTCCTTGACTTTCCCCCTCCTCTCCTGTTCTGAGTCTTGCTGTGTTTCCGGTCATTTTGGTCACTTGTTTACCTGCCTTTGAACTGAGCAAGTCATTTTACCCCTTCTGAGCGGCGTTGAGCCTGCTTTCTCCTTCGTTTCCATTTGGTGGATTGATCAACGACAAATAGTGTTTGTTTGAGAAAAGTGTTTGAGATCCTTTTGCTCGAAGATACCACTATCTGAACCCCCTCATCCTCTTCCTTTCTATATTGTATTCCTTTCCTTTCTTCATTCTCCGCAAGAGCTATCTTTGATCGACCACGGCCATCTTACAAGAACATCGAGCTTTAGTTGAAGAAGCTCGTAGCTGCAAGCGAACACTGGTCTCCGAGAGAAGCAGCGTCTCAGTTCTGTGCATTGGACGCGGGCATGATTGAAATTCCGGCCCTATTAACCTGGTTTGATCGATATCATACCGTTTATGTGTATATAGTTTCTGTTTTAATCAATATATTAATTAGTGTAAATAATTAGTGTAATAAATAAATCAGAAAATAATAAATTTGAGTATGCTTTCCTTATACCAAATATCACGATCCATTACCTTTCGTTTAATTATTATTTATAAAATTAAAATCCCATTGGATTATATACGGGATGGTAATCTATCTTTTTATTCTCGCATTAATAATATCTAGATATCTCATATATATTATTATATATATGCATTCTTTTATTATCTATAATGTTATTTTTATTTTTATTTATTTTTTTATTTATTATTATGTTTTTTTATGATTACCAAAGGGTTGATGTAAATTTCTCATCTTGTAATATTGTCTCTCTCTGTCTGTGACTCGTTAATCCTTCTATATAACTCCCTCTATATAACTGAGTATTTCGCCCTATAGGTGGATGTGTCTATTTTCCCTCTTTGCAATGACATGATGTCTTTTTTATAGCCATTCATGAGACCATTTCTCCTGCTATTATACTTTTAACACTCCCTGATGGGATGCCTGCCTGAAAACCTGTGATAACTTGAACCAATTATCTTTATGTTTGATTTGATTTAAATCTCTATTAAATTTATAATACAAAATACTCTCTAGCAACAGACAAATTTATTTTTATTTTTGTAATTTTAATATATATATATATATAATTGTATTTTGACCATATAACAATTTAACTTTTTTATGTAATCCATGTTTGTGTCAGGATTTTCTAATATTATGATACAACAACATTAAAAACTAATTTACCCATTGGATACGATCTAATAGTGATACAATTAAGTTTTAAAGGATTTACAAAAGAGGATATGTTATTGACAAGTATTAAATTGCATTGATATAAAATTTAACTAAATTAAGATTAAAGTCTCATCAAGCTATTGTTTAGAGTACATTTTATTTTAATAAAATGTAAACAACATAAATTTTTAATTTTTTTAAATATATAAGTCGTCTATTTTGTTAAACGACATGAAAAATTATATAATTATATAACTTAACTGTAAGTTAATCATTAGTTCTGAGAGTTATTTACAATTTTGTACCATTGATTAATGAAAATTTGATGTTGATAAATAGAGAAGGTGAAAAAAAGAAAATCTATTTTTAAAAATCAGAATTCGGGTATTTAAATTTTTAGAAGTAGACAATTTGACTTTAGTACCTCTCTTTATTATAGAAAGTAAAAGATATTAGTTTAATGGAATTTTAAAGAAATAAAAATTAAATAATATATAAATATAAAAACTAATATAGTATTTCCAAACACTATATATATATATATATAAAGGTTTTTGTCTACACATTGCTCAGAATTTAAAGATTTTTGCATATCTTCGCGTTTCATGACCTCTCTAGAATCCAAAATTGACTTTAGAATTTTTCATGTCTGTCTGTCCGGAAAATAAGGATGTTATAGACTCAATATTGGCTGAAACGATTTCTATGAAATTACATCACAATATCTTACATACCTCTATAGTAACAAAAACAAATTTTATTAATATCTAATCAATAACCTCAGAAATTTTTTTTTTAAAGTTTATATAATTCTCCGTGTTGTTCATTCAAGAGCCTGGCGTGACCCACTGACCAGGCGGACTCATTTTACACAACAAATATAAATTTCTCTAGCAATTCCCAATCAAAGAATTATTATAATATTTAACTTTTTATTTTAAATTCTAATATTGAAAGTAGTAAAAGGTTTTCATCCATTTTGTTTCAATCCGTATATTACATAAAACATTCATTTCTTTTTGTGTTCTTATTTAAAATATATTTTAATTTAATCAGTAAATTAATTATATATATTATTATTATTGTAAATGTTATATCTATCTATTTATATGGCTCAAAGATACTCGAAAGTTCTTCGCCGCAACAACCACATTTCTCCAAGTGTCCCTATCCTGAGCCCTTGTCCCATCTCTCTTACGTCCCTTCATACGCTTTCTTGGTCTTCCAAGCGGACGTTTTTCAATTTTTTAAAAATCAACTTGGTATTAAACTAAAAAAAATACTGATATTAATAATATATAGACTATCCGAATATAATTTGAAACTCTTTCGCTCCCTCTATTTTAAATTTAAACAATACCTCCCTTACTATCGTCGGACGGTAAAAAAAACGGAATGTTAAAAAATTAAGATAAAAAAACAAATAAATCCATTAATTGAAATTAATACTACTAATGAATGTATATATTGTTAGTTTATCTATAGTTTTATAACGTTAATTATGTTAATTTTATTATTATAAATTGTCTCAAGTCTCTCTAAATTTAGATATCCTAATATACAAAATGTTGAATTTGAATATGTAGAAAAATTAAATATAATCATGAAGGATAATAACATTTGAGAAGAATTTAAATCGAGGTTGCAATCGGGAAACGCCTGTTATCATGCACTAAAGAGGCTTATCTCATCAAAATAATTATTAAAGAGAATCAAAATTAAAATATATAAAACAATAATTATATTTAACTTATGAATACGATATTTTTGTTAAATTCGTTATTTAATATAATTAATTAATTGCAAATTTATTTCTTCTTAGTTAAAATGTATTTATCCTTTATCAAATGATTATAATGGCCTGCTGGATGGATAAACTCCATTACTCCCTTGGTCTTCATTAAGATAAGATTAAATGTATTATCTAGAAATTTATAGTCAATATGCATCTAATAATGTCAGACATGTTAATATATTTTATTTATATTAATTAGAAGTAAAATTATTAATTTTATTATAATGAATACACATAAGAGTAAAATTATTAAGTAGTTACTTTTCAGTTTTTTTATGTACCATATTTTTATTTGACAAAATAATGAAAACAAAAATTTTATTAGATATATAAGAAATATTTTGTATGTCTAGCATTGAAAATTAATTATTTACAAAGAAAATGCCAAAAAGTAACAATTTTTTAAGAATTTATTTTTAATTGTAAAAAATTAAAATTAAAAAAAAATAAGTTTATGTTAAACATATTTTATTTAATTCGCTTATATTAATTTTATATCTAATCATAAAATTAAAAAAGTAGATAAATTATTTTGGTTTTAAATTCAATTTGAAATAATTAAATAAATTCATTTAATCAATCACAAAATTATATCTGTCACTTACGATAATTAAATTGAAAATATATTCAAAATACTTTTATAAAAACCTATAGAAATTATTTTTTATTTTCTTTTGAATATGTTGAAATTAAAATTATCATATTTATATACCCATATTATATATATATTTAATAGATTAATAAGCCATATAATTTCAAATATCTTCTTTTAAATTGAACAAGAGAAAATGCCAATATTTTTAAATGCCAATATAAAGTTAAATTTTATTTTATTTTATTAATTTTGATATGGAAATTGATCAATTTCATTATTTTCTTTGATTTTCAAAAAATTAGAAAACGTCCGCTTGGAAGACCAAGAAATACCAAGAAAACGTAGGAAGGAACGTAAGAGAGATGGGACAGGGGCTCAGGATAGGGCCACTTGGAGAAATGTGGTTGTTGCGGCGAAGAACTTTCGAGTATCTTTGAGCCATATAAATAGATAGATATAACATATACAATAATAATATATATAATTAATTTACTGATTAAATTAAAATATATTTTAAATAAGAACACAAAAAGAAATGAATGTTTTATGTAATATACGGATTGAAACAAAATGGATGAAAACCTTTTACTACTTTCAATATTAGAATTTAAAATAAAAAGTTAAATATTATAATAATTCTTTGATTGGGAATTGCTAGAGAAATTTATATTTGTTGTGTAAAATGAGTCCGCCTTGTCAGTGGGTCACGCCAGGCTCTGTGGTTGTTGCGGCGAAGAACTTTCGAGTATCTTTGAGCCATATAAATAGATAGATATAACATATACAATAATAATATATATAATTAATTTACTGATTAAATTAAAATATATTTTAAATAAGCACACAAAAAGAAATGAATGTTTTATGTTATATACGGATTGAAACAAAATGGATGAAAACCTTTTACTACTTTCAACCAAATACTATGTACCACTCGGGGGTACAGGGGCCGAAGGCGCTCTGAGCAGCTAGTAATATAATAAAAACAAAAACTATGAATTTTTTAAAATATCAACAATAATGCCCCATTAAACAAACATTTGCATTAATATACCTATTTATTAACATATACAGACACATTACTAGGTTAGTTAGTTGTTGGTCAATATAGAAATTTAATTTATAGAGAGATTTATTATTTCAAAAACTACATATTACTAAATAAATATAATTAATTATATAATTAATTATTTGTAACAAATATATGTATTTAAAGAAGATCTAATTACAAAATATATATATTTGATTACTAATTTTGATAAGTTATCTCTACTTTATTATCAATAATTTTAATTTAACAATAACTCCCATTAATTCTTTTTTATACTAAATAAATTCAACACACCCTATGATTTATTTTTATTTTTTATTATCATAATAGAATAAATTATTAAATTGTGTAAAGAGAACCAAATTATAATTAATGGTTTAATAAAATATGATTGAAATTGAAAGGGAGATAGTCAAACTGAAGAGAAACTTTTTGTACATCAAAAGACAAAAACCGAAGGCCAAATTAGATCAAAACAGACAAGCCAGTTACATGAATTTTTAACATAAAATATATAATATATAATATAAATATAATTTAGTTCTATTTAAGAACAAATTAAAAATAAATTAATATTAATATATTCAGCTTCAGCTTACAGAATATTATTAGTACAAAATATTGGATGTATCTCAATATAAATATATAGTCTATTCCAGAGGTTCTTAAACTGTGGAATATGTACCACTAATATTATACCACTCTACTTCCAGTAGAGTTACTTTTAATAACAAAATCATTTTAGTGGTACCTACCTCTTTTCATGGAAGATTCCGTGGTACCATCTTCAAAAAGTTTGAAAACCTCTGGTCTATTCAAAACATGAAAATGTCATATATAAAATGATAAATTTACATTTTTTCCAATTAATATAGCATGTTCAATTTTCTAAATTCTTTCTGCAAATAAAAAAAATTTGGAGTGTCCCTACTCGACTATCTCGCAAATTTGAATTGGATTAAATAACATATTTTATTTAAATTGAATTTAATAAAAATTAAATTATAAATTAAAATTAATAAAGAATTTTTATTAAACCAGCGCGTGTTTGGCTCTTTGTTGATGACACCACGTCACATGCTGCGCGTGATTGCCAGTCAATGGTTTAAGGGTGCGTTCACAAAGAAAGCTTGTTACAAGCGCTTGTTGACAAGCGCTTGCAAGCTCCAACCGGCGCGAGAAAAGTCTACCTTGTATCAAACGTGTGCGTTCACAGACAAAGCTTGTCCCGACTTGCAAGCGCTTGCTACAAGTTCTGACAAGCACGCAAGAACGTTTTCTACTTGTTTTCCGGCTCTTGTTGACCGAACCAGTCCATTCAGTGGGACAACCGTGCAGATGGATGTTGACGAACTGATTTCTCAAGTTTTTAGAAGAGGGGCTATTTGGGACAAACGCCTCAAACTACATGCAAATAGACTTCACGTGGATAAGTTGTGGAAGGAGAATGAAAACTGACGGTAAGAAGAATATTTTACTATCAATTATTATTAGGTACTCAGAATGATTAGAAGATGCATTGACTTTATATTTAAAGTTAAGTACAGTAGAATTTTTAATGGATAAATAAACCACGTAGATTCAAATTTAGGGTGTAATTAAACATAACGTTTCGTCTGTACTATGGACAGACATCATCCGTTGTACAAGAAAGAGTTAACATTTAAGAATAACATAAAATAAATTGTATGAAATGTGAAATAGTGCATAAGGTTAACTTGTTGTGCAATAATTATTCTAAATATTTCATACTAAATTTTTCTAAATTTAAATTAAGCTCGTACACGGTTTTATTTTATGTTATATTTTATATTTTTAATCTTTTTGTCCAACTGATGTTATATGTTACAGTACAGACAAAACATTTAGTTTGATTAATCCTAAATTTGAATCTACATAGAATATTTATCCATGAATTCTACTTCAATGACCAACAACCATGAAATCCCTAAATTGTTTACTGCCTTAATTGTTTTAGTGTACAGCAACGATAGAACTGACGTTACGTGACCTACTAATAGAAAACCCCTATGTATTTTTTAGCTTAGGCTTACTCTGTATCACACAACATTTATATTTTTTGAAATGAAGAGTTAAAATATGAATTCCCATCTGGCACTTTTTAATAATTCGTATGAACTGTGAACTACATCTTCCACGGTTAATTGCATGTACACCGACTTTCCTTCTTCGAATTTTTAATTCGATATTTTCAAGCAAAAATAACTCTTCATCACTTGAGGAAGACATTGTCTCAACGAGAGCTCAGAAAAGACTAAAGCTTTCTTTGCAAGCGTTTGTTGTGTACACACAACAAAATTTTCAAGCGCTTGTAGCCAGCGCTGAAAACAAGTTACTTGAAACCAGCTTTCTTTGTGAACGCACCCTAACACCTTAATTCCGGTACTTTCAAGCTGAAATTCTATATTTAGTAGGTTTATACAATACAAATTTTTAATCATATGAAAAACTATCAAACATATATCTTTATTTTTACGGTCAGTTTAGAGGAAAAAAATCAAAACGTTGTAGGTAATGACCCTTTTCCGGTTGAGCTACTTTTCTCAAAAGTTGATAGAAAACTACGAATTTTGAATAATGCCCGTATACCAAATTTCATTATTCTTCTAGCTCAAACCGTTTTGCGAAATCTTGTCTACATACTCATATGCACACACACACATGCCCTTAATAGTTTATGAATATTCTATTCATCTTTTTTGTATTCCAATTTAAAAAATATTAAAATAAATAAATAGTTTAATAAATATATATACAATATATAATATATAAATTTTAATTTTTTGTGGCATCAAAAAAATTAAATAAAAATAAATTAAAGACTTAACAAATTAAAAAAAAAAATATTATTAAAAGAAATTATGTTTATATAATTATTAATATTTAAAATTAGAAATATTAAAAATATACAATTATAAGCAAATCTATTTATTTCATCATGTTTTAGAAAATAAAATCCTTAAATTTTCTCCACAAGTTCCTAATTATTTCAAACTTTTTCATTCAACCCGTTCCACTATTAAATGTGGCGTTTGATCGACGCTTTTCTCATCTTTACGATCTTTCTCTCTTGTCGAAATGTCAATCAAAATGTCTTGTTAAACACACCACGGAAGATAAAACCTATAATCATTCTCCCACCAAAAAAAAGAATCATAAATATTTACTTAACCACATGAATCATCGAGATAATTTCACTCTTTTTGATGGATATATGTATTTATTTATATAGAATTTACATATATTCGTATCTATTTCTGGCATCCAGAAATAATTAATTAAAATACGAAAAATTGCCTTTTTTTTAATTTATGTCAAAAATAGAAAGGCATACAATTTTTTTTTTTATAATTTAAATTTAACATGAAATCTGAAATAGTTTTGGATAATATTTGTAATTTTTTTAGCCTTTAATGCAGTTTTTTTGTGTTAACTAAATATGTAGTTTAATTTTTACTATACTAACATTTTACAAAATTTAAAAGACAACAATGTGAGTTTTTTTCTTCTGTTCCATTTTTGATATTTTATTCATTTTATTCTATTATTTTTACCGACCGACGATAGTAAGGGAGGTATTGTTTTCACACCAAATTTCACATGTGGAGATTTTTACATATCTCCACGAATCATGCATTTTCTAAACAGATTTTTAGCATGATGTCTGTCCGTCCGTCCGTCCGTCCGTATAGATTTGTACAGCCTGAACGGCTGAACCGATTTTGATGAAATTTGGTATATTTACTTAATGCATCAGTGGGATGAATTGATCAACTTTTGGTGCAAATCCGGAAACCGGAAGTGGTAGTATTAGCGATCGACGATAGGAAGGAAAGGGTTATTTTCACACCAAAGGAGATTTTTTTATATATTACCACGAATCATACACTTTGTATTGGTTTTATCCTCGGGAAAATCATATTTATTAGTTTTTTCTTGATTTAAAATTATATGACGTCATCCAGGCATTCATGACGTCACAGCCTGTTCTTACATATATATTATAAATAAAATAAAATTAAAAATATTTATGTTATATCCATATCTGTTTTTTATTACATTAATAGATATATTAAAATTATTTGAAATTGTTTCTGTAGCTGGAAATTAATTTATTTCAAACTGTCGGTCGGTTCAGACCTGGCCACAGGTCAACTTATTTAATTAAAAATAATTTTTAATTTATTTGAATTAATATTTGAATCTTGACCATAAAGTTTCGAGGTTTAGGTTCTTTAATTATGAATTTATAATAATAAATATTACAAAAGACACGTTATTTTTATCCAAAATTAAGCAAAATTAAACAATTTTAAATTTAAACATTCAGTTAGGTTTCAAATTCATTTATTTGTTTGGTTTTGAAATTTTCACAGTTTAACCAGAAGTTTCGTTAATCAAATCACCTATTAAAAGTTCATATTAACCCTCTTAAATGATTTATACCTTTTTATTTTTAAATTAAAAATATTGGAATTTTTGTAAGGTTTTTTTTTATTGAGAAATGTGGAGAGAGGAAGATTTTCTCTCTCTGCTTGTTTTATTGTTTAATTTAATTTTTTTAAAAAAAAAAAAAAAAACCTGGGTGATTACAAATAAGCAGCCTTTTTCTATTTTTTTTTTTTTATAATAATTAAGTAGTATATAGGAATATATAAATATATATATTAAATATAATTAAATTTAAATAATAATTTATTACCAATTCAAAAAAATTACTTCTTTAAAATTACTTACTTAAATTTAAAAACTATAAAATGCTGCACTTAAATTTTATAATTAAAATATCGTCAAAGAAGAAAATACAGAAATATCATTTTTTATTATATTTTATTATAATAAAAAAAAAATGTAAAAAAATGGTTATTTTTTAAAACTTTTTCCTATTTAAAAATTTGAACTATGCTAAATTCGATAAAGTTATATATTAAATATACAATAAAAACAAACTCAGAAAAATAAATAAAAACAAAAGAAAAACTTAAACTCCTCGTGCATTGTATGTATTTTTAGAATTAAAAAGATTAAAAATAATTTGATATTTATTCCAAAACAAAGTTTTAATATATTCAATTTATTTATTTATTTTAATTAATGATTAAGTTACGAGTTAATTAATATTTTTCTATAGGTAAGTATTATATTTATTATTTATAAATTTCAAGTAACGTCATTTCTAATTTATAAGTGAAGAAAGGTCTATTTGTATGAGAATATAGGGATTCACTTTCGTTCCATTTGAGTCAAATATAAATCAATAGGAATAATAATACCAAGAATTCAAGACAGCTACTCCATCTTGGAAATGTGTAGTGGTTGCTCAAGCTTCGAGTCCTCTTCCTCCATTCCTAGGAAATATTCATATGTATTCTACTATAATTAAATTGGAACCTCAAGAATGCTTTATTTCTTATGTATCGATGTTCCATTTCCATATTTCAATAGAAATTTTATTAAGTTTATAAAAACACACATTAAACAATTCATAAATAAAAATAAATGAGATTCTAGTCATTGGTATGTAGAAAGGTACATATGATTAAGTGTGTGTGTGTGTGTATGTAATGTTTCAATAGTGATGTAAAGTGTCGTTTATATATAATGCATTCGTTGGGGAATTCCGGAAAAGGAGCCCGCCAGCCATTGGTAGGGACCGAGACTCAAACAGAGTATTCCATGGAGACAAGTAATTTGTAAATTGGTGGCCGTGTCTAAACCTCTAGTCTGAACTCTCCAGAGAAATCACGGTGTCAATTTCATTCTGACTTGACAAGAAAGCAACTTGGTGGAAATAATTCCTTTTGACTTCAGCTATAATTATATTACATTTATTGAATATACTTTAAAAATATTATAAATGTATACGTTTTATAATTAATTAATATATTTATTAACAGATCCTTAAACATTCGGACTCTGAACCGCATCAATACCTAATAGAATAAGATTATTATTATTATTATTTATGTTTATTTCTAATAGTATAAGATAATTTATTAGCTGTACCTAAGTTTGTATGTAAATTTTTAATTGTATTTACATAATTTATTTATAAATAGTTTTTATTTTTATCTTATTTCAGAAGACTTTATTCTAGATTGAAAAATCATTGACGAAACATTTACTTGTTTGAATTTTAGTAGTATAGTAGAATAATAGTAATCATCTCTGTCCAAGCTAATATAACGGAGATCAAACTCAAACTTGCAACTTTCAACTTATTACAATTTATTTCTATAATGTATTAAAATTTGAAAATAATATTAATAGAAATTAATAATAAATTTAATTAAATATTGAATAAAAAAGAAATAAGAGTTCAGGTATTAAATGTTAACAAATCTGGAGTGTGTCCACGCGACTATCTCGCAAATTTGAATTGGATTAAATAACATATATTATATTTAAATTAAATTTAGTTATTTAAAGATTATAAATTAATAAATATATATTAAACCAGCGCGTGTTTGGCTCTTTATTGATGGCACCACGTCACGCGCTAGAGCGTTACTTGCAGTCGTGTTAAAAAATTAATTCCAGTACTTTCAACGATTCAATCAAACTGAAATTCTATATATAGCAGTTGTATACTACGAATTTTGAATAATGCCCGAATACCAATGTCATTATTCTAGCTCAAACCGTTTTTGGGTAGTCTTGTCTATATACATACATACACACACAGACATTTTTCTCAACCTTAGTGAAAATGACTCAGGGACCTTCAAAACACATAAAAATATCAAAATCTCAACATCGAAAATTCTCGTGATCGCAATACTATCTCTGGCGAGATAGCAAAAATTTATAATTCATTTTCAACGAACTTTGAGTTCGTTTATAAAATCTAAATGTCTGCGTGTCTGTCAGCGAAAATTTTCGATTTTTTAAATTTTGATTTTGGATTCGAGTAAAGCTTAAAAAAGTGTAAATGTAAAGTGGTCTTTTTTAAAATTCGGTTGGGAACATGGTCAAATTGGCGGTCAAAGTTAAAAATTTCCCATATATTATAACTACTGTAATTAGTGTTATTATAATGTAAAATTGTAAAAAAAAAAGTTTAGATATTATTGTAGACATTAAAAAAATGCCCGGGAACATTTAGAAAATTACCGGGAATATTAAGAAGGTAAATTAAAGATATTAATTAATAATTAATAACAAAATATTAATAAACAAATAAATTTATAAATGTTGCGTCAATATTAAAACAAATATTAGTTGACGCAATCGTCAAACCGAGGTATAGTGAGAGGTAAGGTGTTTTGCTCTCTCCATTATTTATCTAATTCTGCCAATATATTAAGATCATATAAATTGGAATTATTTATGCAATTTTGTGATAAATATGAATAAAAGTTCGTTGATAGTAATGCTTCCTAGCATTCATTCCCAGATGTTTTATTCTAAATTTTTTTAAAGTTCTTTGAAAATTATACTAAAAAATTATACTAAAATAAATAAATAACTTTTATGATATATGTATATAGAGCATCTCTTTTCTGATTTTTTTTATAATATATATATATATATATATATATAGGATATACATATATATTGATTGAAATATAAATAATTTTTTTAAAAAAATATATTAATTTTAAGATATTTCAGAATATATTATATTTTCAATATCATGAGTGAATAAATAAATAAAAAATTGGTATCATCGATTGGATCTAATCCATCGCTGTCTTTTTTTTCAAATAAATTTAAAAAACATTTCTTCAAAGGATTAAACACAAACACACACATTCTAAAAAAAATATTCACACAAAAACAAAAACAACATGGAAGAGATTCTCAACCACAACAATCCCTTAAGCTAAAAGAGAGAGAAATAGCAAAGAAATGAACCAAAAAAAAAAAAAAATAAATAAATAAATAAATAAAATAAAACAAAATAAATAAAATCGTTTTTTCGAAAGCCAATAAATAAATGTTACTATCCTTTTTTATATTACATGTAAAAGAAGTAGGAAACAGTGATTGAAAAATAAATAAAATACTTAAAACAGAAAAAAAAAAACAAATAAAATAGAAATAAAAAATCTCATTGATAAAACAGATTAAAAAATAAACTGATGCAAGAGCATTACTTTCTTTACGATATCAGATAATAAAGAAAATAATGAAATTGATCAATTTCCATATTAAAATAAAAAATTAAAATTAATAAAATAAAATTTAACTTTATATTAGCATCTAAAAATATTGACATTTTCTCTTGTTCAATTTAAGAAGAGGATATTTGATAGCATCCAAATTATATGGCTTATTAATCTATTAAATATATATATAATATGGGTATATAAATATGATAATTTTAATTTCAACATATTCAAAAGAAAATAAAAAATAATTTCTATAGGTTTTTATAAAAGTATTTTGAATATATTTTCAATTTAATTATCGTAAGTGACAGATATAATTTTGTGATTGATTAAATGAATTTATTTAATTATTTCAAATTGAATTTAAAACCAAAATAATTTATCTACTTTTTTAATTTTACGATTAGATATAAAATGTATATAAGCTATTTTAATTTTTTACAATTAAATTCTTAAAAAATTGTTACTTATTGGCATTTTCTTTGTAAATAATTTTCAATGCTAGACATACAAAATATTTTCTTCTTATATTTGGTTGTAGCCAATCTAATAAAATTTTTGTTTTCATTATTTTGTCAAATAAAAATATGGTACATAAAAAAACTGAAAAGTAACTACTTAATAATTTTACTCTTATAATAAAATTATTATTAATAATTTTACTTCTAATTAATATAAATAAAATATATTAACATGTCTGACATTATTAGATGCATATTGACTATAAATTTCTAGATAATACATTTAATCTTATCTTAATGAAGACCAAGGGAGTAATGGAGTTTATCCATCCAGCAGGCCATTATAATCATTTGATAAAGGATAAATACATTTTAACTAAGAAGAAATAAATTTGCAATTAATTAATTATATTAAATAAGGAATTTAACAAAAATATCGTATTTATAAGTTAAATATAATTACTATATATAACATATAATCATAAATGTACAGATTGAATAAATTATTTTTTAGATTAATCGTTTAGGATTATAAAAATATAATAAAACCTTATTTTTTACATTTTTTAATGTATCATTTTACAGGAATTAAAAAAGTTTATTCCTATTTTATTGTTTTTCATTAAAAATTTTGGTACTGTTAATTATGTTATTGTTGAATCCGTCGCCCATTTTCGGTCGTTAAAAGGAGAGGAGGCAAGAAATGTTATGTTTAAGGTAAAAAATTTATTGATGCCGGCAACCTGGTATCAGATTAAGAAACTGTTGCTTTCTGTTCTATATAAATTCATTCAAATTCATTTTTAAAAGAGTTGCATCTATCAAGTTGATTTTTTTAAATAGCACGAAAAAACTTCAATTTCCATAATAAATATATATTTTTCCTTTAAAATTCTTCTTTTTCTTTAAATGATAAAAATAAATAGTTAACATCTCACTAGTTTTATTAAAATATAATGTATATATATATATATATATATATATATATATATACGAGGGTTAGGAAACTAAGGTTGTATTGGTTTTATCCTCAGGAAAATCATCTTCATTAGTTTTTTCTTAATTTAAAATTATATGACGTCACCTAGCACTTCATGACGTCACAGCAAGCCCTTATATATTATAAATAAAATAAAAATAAAAATATTTATGTTATATCCACATCTGTTTTTTATTGCATTAATAGATATATTAAAATAATTTAAAATTGTTTCTGTAGCTGGAAATTAATTTATTTCAAACCGTCGGTTCTGAGCCTGGCCACAGGTCACCTTATTAATCATGTGAAAAACTATCAAAAATATATCTTTATTTTTACGTTCAATTTAGAAGAAAAATAATAAAAACGTAATAGGTAATGGTCCTCTGCCGAATGAGTTACATTTCTCAAAATTTGATAGAAAACTACGAATTTCGAATAATGCCCGTGCACCAAATTTCATTATTCTAGCTCAAACAGTTTTTGCGTAATCTTGACTACTTACACACATACACACAGAGACATTTTTCTCAACTCTAGTGAAAATGACTCCGAAACGTATAAAAACATCAAAATCTCGACATCGAAAATTTTCGTGATCGCAATACTATATATGGAGAGCTAGTAAAAAGTATGTTATTATTATTATTTGTTTAATTTTGTTTAATTTTGGTCCTGAAAAACTAGGACGAAAATTGTATTTATGAATATTTGGATAATAACCTACAACATATTATATAATATGCAAAGAATAGTATGTTTTGTTTGTCATTTATATTTTTTAATTCAAATAATTTTCGTTATTAAAACCTTTTGTATTATGTTTATTTAAATAAATATTTTTTTACTGCAACAACATTTTTAATTTATTTGTATTCCAACTTTTCTTAAAACATGAAGCTAAGAGTATACATTTACCAAAATGTGAAGGCAAGAGTACACATTTGCCGGGAAATGTACATATACATTATATTCAGTTCACATCTATCTAACTTTTTGGGAAATGTACACATTTTCCGGTAAATGTGTACATTTACCATAACACATATATATATATCTTATGTATAAAATTTATATTACTTACAAATATATAACTCCCTCCACTACTAGTTTGACTTTAATTTTACATTATATTTTAATGTTTTGCTTATAAAAATTATTTTTGTTCATAATTTGTATTGAAAAATAATTAAATTCATTAATTATAATTAATTAATATATGTTTATCAAAATAATTAAAATTTATGGTATTTTAAGATATCAAATATTTATCATTCGTTTGATGCTAATTTTTAAATTTTTTTACTATATAGCATAATTTGAAAATATTAATTTTAAAATTTATACTTATGATTAAATATTAAATCAATATAATATACATCGATATATATTAGATTAATTGCGTTCAGATATTTACTTAAAGTGACGCATATTAATTATATTTTAAATATTATTAATTTTAAAAATGATACACAAAATTGCAATAGTTTGATGGATATCAATAATCGTATATTATATTAAATTTATAATATTTAATTGATTTGCATGCCCTGGAATTAGATGAAATTATAATTAATCAGAAGGCAAGGGATTTTCATTTTTTATATTATATTATTATTATTATATATAGTACTGGGACCCCGAGCCTCGGCTCGGTACTTAAGTTAAAAAAAATGATTCATTATTATTGGGTTTGGCTGGTAATATTAATACATGGGATACCGAGCTGTCGCTCGAAAAAATGTTTAGACATTATTATAGACATTTTCATTCTGTAAATTAAATAATTTTATTTCATTTAAATAAATATCTATTTTTAAATAATTTTTCTCTACATTATTTATCTAATTCTGACAATATATTAAGATCACACCGGGACCCCGAGCCTCGGCTAGGTAATTAAGTTAAAAATAAATAATTCATTATTATATTGGGTTTGGCTGGTAATATTAATACTTGGGACACCGAGCTGATATACAATTCTTTAATTATTTATTACAATTATTAAATGTTGCATCATTGCATGGAACTTGGGGTCCTCAATAATACATAAATATGTATTATTAGATATGTTTCTAAGTGCATGAATATTTTTTTTTTATTGGAAGAATGATAAATATATATCGTAATTTATAATTATAAAATATTATTAAAATATATATTTTTAATTTTATTTCGAAATTAAATAAAAAATTTTAAAATATTTTAAATATAAAAAAAATATTAAAACAATATCTTTTAAAAAAAGGCGGGAGTCAAATTTCAATATGAGTGTCATTTGTCCATATATAAATTAAAAGATAAGATTAGTTAATTAAAATATATATATAAACAAAAGCAAAATTAAATAATAAAAATTTATAAAAAATAAAAAAAAAATTTGAATTAATATTAAATTATTAGTTAATGACTAATAAGTAATTAATAAAATAAAAAAAATAAAATTTATTACAATATTACAATTATTAAATGTTGCATCATTTTAATTAATAAAATAAAATAAAAGAAATTAAATTTAATCAAAGAACAATGAATAAATAAATATAAAATAATAGATAAAAAAAAAAAAAAAATTTTTTCCGCCGGTTTCGATCCTGCTAAGTTGACTATTCAAAACAGTGCCTTTACCCATTAGACTGATATATATTTAGTTAATTAACATGACATTTTTACTCTCTTTGCAAGAATTATATGTTTTTTTGTTTTTGTTTTTGTTTTTTTTGAGAGTGATTAATAAATATATATATATATTTTATTAAAAATAAATATTTTTAATTTTATTTCGAAATTAAATAATGAATTTTAAAATATTTTAAATATATAAAAAAATGTTAATTCAATTCATTTAAAAAAAAGCGGGAGTCAACCAACCATATTTTATTTTGTTAATAATTAATTAATTAAGATTAATAAATATATATATATATATATATATATATTATTAAAAATAAATATTTTTAATTTTATTTCGAAATTTATTTTATTTTAAAATATTTTAAATATAAAAAAAATATTAATTGAAGTAAAATTGATGACGTCACACCCATATATAATTTTCAATTAAGAAATTAATAATGAAGCTGTAAGTTTCAAGAGATGTGATCAATAAAACTCAATTTTTCTTTATAAATACTATATCTAGTGTGAATTTGAAAAAAATCGTTAGAGCGGTTTTTGAGAACCAATGGTTATAGAAAGAAATATAGATATATAGAAAGAAATATAGATATATATATACAATTTTAGCTAGCATAATAAGATTAGATATATGTATTTAGATATGACATTATTTTATTTATTATGTAAAAAATATTTTACATTTAATTTGCTAATATTAAAGTTTATATTATAGTTTAATAAACTATAATGTATTTAATATTTTTGAATGAATTATATGGTTCTTATAATAAAGCGTATCCAGTAAACAAAACATCAATTGATTCAAAACTCATCTTTTGTATAGAAATTTGGATTTAATATAAAAATAAAATCTAATTCAATGATAAATTTAATAAATTAATACAATTTTATTCTAAATATTTTTATACATGTTAAATATATCATTATTATTTATTATTTAATATAATGTTTTTATATATATTGAAAATTAAAATATAAATATAAAAATTTTTTATAAAATAACATTTTTCCAATGGACTAAAAAGAATAAAATAATTTTTCTATAAACTTGATAAAGTTCATGGATGAATTGCTTCATATTCAACGAAAAATGTTGGGCGCGTTTAGTTTAATTTATTTCTATAAACAATCAAGTCAAATTTTTGTAATAATAAAAATTTTATTAAACACATAAACTGACAAATTTTTTATCATGCAATAAAATTGATACTTTAAAAGCTAAGAAATTAATCTTTTATTATTTTTCACTGTAATATACCTATATCAAAGTATGTATCAAAATTTAAAAGAATTTTTATTAAATTTACATATTATCAATCAAATCCAAAATGGTTGATTATATTTGGAGAAAAACTGTTACTTGTTAATCAAGTGTTTTAGTGTGGTATGTATCTTAGAATATATATATATGAATTATAGCTAGATAAATAAATTAATTAATTGCATAGAACTAAATGCGCCCAACATTTTTCGTTGAATATGAAGCAATTCATCCATAAACTTTGTCAAGATTATAGAAAAATGATTTTATTCTTTTTAGTCCTTTGGAAAAACGTTATTTTATAAAAAATTGTTATATTTATATTATTTTATTCTTTTTAGTGCAATTTTAATATGATAAATTTCTTTAATATAACAAGAAAAATAGAAAAGATGAAGTTATACGAATATTTACAAATTGAATAAAACAAAAAAATATATTAATCTTCTAAAATTGATTTTATGCATTTATGTTAAGTAAATGTTATTATTGAATAATAATTATTATATTAAATTTATAAATAGATAATTTTTATTAATATGAGATTTTATAAATGTATATATATATATATATATTGCCTTTATAATAAAAAGGTTATTCTATTTTTTTGTTTCCTTTCTATCGGGGACATATACAACAGTGCTCCGCAACCGGTGTGCCGTGGCACACCGGTGTGCCGCAGCTGAAACACAGGTGTGCCGCCGCTTGAAATTACACAACATATTTATTTTAATGCAATGTACTCTAATACAAATTTACAATTTATAAAAACGATTTGTATATACTTACTATATTTCAATGCAAAACCATCAATAAAATAACAATTGTTTAGCACTTGCTATAATGTATTCACACAATAGAAGAAATGGATGTCAATAGAAGTAAATAGAAGATGGACTCTGTAGTCTGGGTCGTACTGAAAACTTTACATTTTCAATCATAAATACAAGTACCGGGACCCCGAGCTTTGGCTCGGTACTTAAGTTAAAAAATGATTCATTATTATTAGATTTGGCTGGTAATATTAATACCTGGGACACCGAGCTCTCGCTCTACCCTTTAAAATATATTGATATACAATTCTTTAATTATTTATTACAATTATTAAATGTTACACATTTGCATCAATCTGATTAAAATGAATGAACTTGTGCTCCTCAATAATACATAAATATATAATATATATATATATATATATATTTTTCTTTAGTGTTTTTTTGAAAAACTGTTTAGCCCCAAGTGGTTATAAAACAAACTAAAGCCAAAAAAAAGTGCTTTGCAGCTTTTCGAAATTAAAAAAGCAAAATTGGTAGTCGTGGGACTGGCCGACAGAAGTGAAAACTTCTGCGTAAGAAATTTTAAAACAGACGAAATTCGCGCTATTTCACAAGAAAGATGAATTTCATATGCATGTATATATGTATATACATATATAATTTATATATTATTTTAAACATACATTTTAAACAAATTTGTAACTTATATTTATATATATATACAACTTTGTTTAAAATATTGCAATACGAACTGTTTTATAAATTGTAATCTCTAACATAAAATATATATTTATTATATTATATTGTCAGTGTTAGATACGAATTTCTACTGGACACATACACCCCTATAAATTAAATCGCAGAAGTTTATAAATTAACCATTCGTGTTTGTTATTAACGTGATTTATTTTTGTGCCCATTTCAATATGGATAAATTTTTATTTGGAAAACAATCTACTTCTCGGGCAGAAGATGATGAACCTTGCACAAGCAGTATTGCTAAGAAAAGAAAGATTGTGAATAGAAAATACTTCGAAGACTACATTCGTTATGGCTTTTATTGGTGCGGCGATGAAGCGGCTCCGAAACCATTATGTGTAATTTGCAACGAACAATTAACAAACGACTCAATAAGTAAACTAAATCGCCATCTAACTTCAAAACATCCGAATTGTGCTAAAAAGGATATATCATATTTTCAAAGGTTTTTGGCTCAAAATTTAAAACAAAAAAAATTTATGATGTCGACCGTATCTGTTTCCGATAAAGCATTAGAAGCTAGCTATTACATTGCAAGATTAATAGCTCGTGAAAAGAAACCTCATACTATTGGAGAAAAACTTATTAAACCAGCATGTATGGAAATTGTGCGAGTTATGCTTGGACCTAAAGAGGTTCAGGAAGTGAGTAAGGTTTCACTGTCAGCTGAAACTATTAAAAGACGTATTGGCGACACGTCAACAGATATTTTGAACACGCTTATTTTGAAATTGATCGCAGCTAACAATTTTGCTCTTCAAATTGACGAGTCAACGGATATTAAAAATCAAGCACAATTAATTGCAATTGTACGTTTTGTTGGCGAAGATTGCATAAAAGAAAATTTTTTATTTTGTAAAAAACTTTCCGAACGAACTACTGGAGAGGATATTTTTCGAGTAACTGATGATTTCTTCAAAATACATAATCTACAATGGAGTAACTGCATGAGTATTTGTACTGATGGCGCCGCAGCAATGACTGGTAACATAAAGTGTTTTGTTGCCTTTGTAAAACAACAAAATCCGGCAATACAATTTATACATTGCTGCATACATCGGGAAGTATTGATGGTGAAGAATTTACCAGAACAACTTTTAAAAACTATGAATGAATGCATCAAAATTATAAATTTTATTAAATTAAGAGCTTTAAATACAAGAATTTTCGAAATGCTTTGTGAAGAAATGGGTTCAGAACATAAAACTTGCATATATATGCGACCATCTTAATGAACTTAATAGAAAAATGCAAGGTCCAAATGAAAACTTATTAACCTGTTCCGACAAATTGCAAGGGTTCAAAAATAAACTGGAACTTTGGCAGAATGAACTAAGTAACAACTCTATACAATAATTGAAAATAGGCAATTAATTATCGATCTGGCCCAATCCCATTTAATAACACTGGAAAATAAATTCGACTACTATTTTCATTCGATTAAAAGTGAAGAATATGATTGGATTCGCAATCCTTTTGCAACTAATGCAAAAAAATCTGTTGATGCATTTTCTCTTAAATTTAAAGAAGAGTTTATTGAACTGAGTAACGACGGGACGTTAAAACTTACTTTTGGAGAAGTTCCATTGGATGTTTTCTGGATTTCGGCTAAGAATGAATATCCTCAAATTTCAAAACAGGCTATTTCAATTTTAATCCCCTTTTCAACGACATATTCATGCGAACAAAGCTTTTCGACACTTCTTTTAATTAAAAATGATAAGCGGTCTTGCTTAAAAAATCTCGATCAAGAACTTCGAGATGCACTATCAAATATCGAGCCCAATATAAAATACTTGTGTTCCTTGAAACAAGCTCAAGTATCACATTAATTACCCTTTTTGCATATTTTTTTGTATTATTGTAGTTTTGTAATTAATTATATATGTTATGTACATATAATACCGTAAATATGTAAAATAAAACGAATTAAAATATTAATTAATGTATTATTTTCTGATGTGTATACGTGTTGTTTTATTATATTTATACCTATTAAATTTGGTGTACCGTGAAAACCAGAAAAAGCTTTTGGTGTGCCACGAATAAAAAAACGTTGCGGAGCACTGATATACAAGGTATAAAAAAAAGATATTTTCTCTATACCATCTGAGGGGAAGAAACCCCTCCTCATTGGCGATACAACTGATTAATAAGAATTCATCATTAATTTTAATGCTATGAAATATTTTTAAATACATTCAAAATGAAAATCTATCCTGAAATCATACAAAAGGAGTTAGTTACTAAAAGTAATTAATCGCTAATTAATTACAATTAATTAATTATAATTCAATTATATTTCTTCTATACCATCTAGGGATCCATTGAAATATCTATAAAAATTTTCAAACGTCTATCTCAACAAAAAGTCGATGAAAAATCGATTTCAATTTGTCAAAAGAGCGAACAGACAGACAGAGAGACAGACGCCAAGTGAAGTTAAGAAAAACGTTATAAAAAATAAATAAATAATTAAATAATATATATATATATATTTATATCAGTTGTTTTAATTATCATTCTTAATCATAATCATTTTCAATTTAATGAGTAAAATTGTGTTTTTGTTTAATTTTAAATTTCGCCTCAGGTGCTGAAATTAATCAACGGGATGCATTATATAACTGAATATATATATATATATATATAATTTCCATCTATCTATCTATGTACACAGATATTGATAGAAGGTGTCGTTTCTACTAACGGAATGAGTTTTGTTCAAAGTTAGATATTTTGGCAGGATGAATGACTAAAGAGGGAGAAATTCAGTGGATTTTGCTGAGTGGAATATTATATATCTATAGTTAAAGTATGGCATTATATGTAAGTATGTATATATTGGTGGATATGTTAAAGAAGAGCGCAGGGTGTGGAGGATCGTCGGAATTAAGATAGTTTTACGCAATAGGGATAAATTAATGCGGAAATCCGTTTAACGCTCACGGAATAAGTTTTAATGGAGCTATTTTCACAAAAGTAGACAACGGGAGTGGGGGATGGGAAAGGGAGATTGGTGGAGGGGAGTGTGGGTGGTAAATGGGTACCGATGGGTGACTCTGTGAGTTGTATAGTGGAAGGAGTTTGGAAGAACAAGAGGTTTCGAGAAATTCAAACGGTTAGAAATCTAGAAACGAACAAACTCTCGTGAAATATTAATTAGCCAATTGAATTTAGATGATTTTCCTAAGTTCTAGAATAATTTTTAAAATATAATGACAAGAATTAATGATTCATTAAATTTTATTATAGACATGTCATTTAGTTTTATAGTCGACGTTTATTTTAGATGAATTGGGAGGTGAATTGAGATGGGGGAGGTTAAATTTTGGAAATATTCTTCTATATATACTCCTATCTATCTATTATATATATATATAATTTAAAGCATACTTAAATAAATTATTATTTTAGATCGAAGTTGTATTTAAAAAAAAAAAGTTTTAAAACACCATAAAATGTTTTTATATCCAGCTCATTAGACCAAAGTTATTCTTATTTTAAAAAATGCTAATTTTAATGGATACAGATTAAGTGCCTTGTTTCTAATACGAAAAGCTTCAATGGAAACTGAATTTTTTCAAACTTTCATTGTTTTATTATTTAAAGTTAACCTTTACTACATATACAATAATATATACGTAAAAAATATATCGTATACGGTATTGGAATAATTTATTCTAATAATGATACTAATGCAATTGTTATTTTTTTATCATTTAGTAAAAGACCTATATTAGATAACAAGCTGGACCATCGTGAAATACTGGTTTATTCAATTTTTCTTCAGCCATTTGAATTACTTTAGAATTATCCATGTATTTTATGTAAACTATAAATACATACAAACACACATACACTTTATTTATAATTATTTTGTAAAATATTGCCGTTATATATAATACTGCATTATTATTAACATTGTTTTATTAATAAAAATATCAAAATATTATTGTGTATAGAGTCAATTCACAAAAATTCTTAAAATTGCATCTGTTCAGTAAGCCAATAAGCAAATCTACGTCACGTTTTAAATAAAGTAAGTATCTCATTTTATATTTCTGACTTTTTTAATTAAATTGATAAATTAATTAAGTAATTATTTTTTTTTGTAATAAAATCTTATTTGAAAAAAATTAATTTAATATTTTGATTTAATTATTTACATTAATTTATTTTATGCATTTAATTCGAGTTTTAAACGAATTTGTTAAAATATTGGTAATAAGTTTTCTCTAATATCATAATCAAATAAATAATAACTAAAAATATTATTATTATTATTATAAGTATGAGAAATAAAATTACTCTATTCAAATAATATGGTAGATAATTGTTTAAATATGACAAAGAAAAACTTTTATTAGATCTAGTTTTTGTGATATAATAAATAAAATTATAATTTTTTAAAGAAAAATTAATTAAATTAATAAGAGATATACAAAAGAAATTTTGAAGTATATTTATCCATTTTTATTGTAAATAAAAATAGATAAATTATTGAAAATACATAACAGATGATATGTAGAAATGGAAAAAGAATACCCTTTGGATTTACGAAAACATCACTTGTACCAATTTCTAAAACTAGAGCCAGTTGGTTCGGTCATTATGTATTTCAACAAATAATAAGTTGACCTGTGGCCAGGTCCGAACCGACCGACGAATTGAAATAAATTAATTTCCAGCTACAGAAACAATTTCAAATAATTTTCATATATCTATTAATGTAATAAAAAACAGATATGGATACATAAATAATAAATATAAACATTTTTAATTTTATTTTATTTATAATAGATATGCAAGACCAGGCTGTGACGTCATGAATGACTGGATGATGTCATATAATTTTAAATCAAGAAAAAACTAATAAATATGATTTTTCTCGAGGATAAAACCAATACAAAGTGCATGATTCGTGGTGATATATAAAAAAATCTCCTTTGGTGTGAAAATAACCCTTTCCTTCCTATCGTCGATCGCTAATACTACCACTTCCGGTTTCCGGAATTGCACCAAAAGTTGATCAATTCATCCCACTGATGGATTAAGTAAATATACCAAATTTCATCAAAATCGGTTGAGCCGTTCAGGCTGTACACATCTATACGGACGGACGGACAGACGGACGGACAGACGGACGGACAGACATCATGCTAAAAATACTTTTTTCTGTTTAGAAAATGCATGATTCGTGGAGATATGTAAAAATCTCCACATGTGAAATTTGGTGTGAAAACAATACCTCCCTTACTATCGTCGGTCGGTAAAAATTCATAAGAATATGTTATCTTTTAGTCCAAAAAATATTTTCATTGTTTTACAGTGTAATTTTTTAATCTATCTACATATCTCTGTAGCCTTATGGAACTCTAAAGTTTTAGGTCGCAGTATTTCTACAAGTGTTTATATCCTGAGCTACCCCCACCAAACTCCTATTTTTTTTTCATCTCTCTAACGTCCCTTCCTACATTGTCCGCCCACCGCTTTCTTGGACTTCCAACCGGACGTTCCCCCCCCCAATCAGTTTCTTTCATCTAGCCACGTGTCCTGCTCATCGCAATCTTCTGGAGATGCATAGAAGTCATGCATTTCTGCATTTCTGTCGTTCCTCGGTGATCTCATCTTTCTTTGGTCCATACATGCTGCGAATAATCTTATTTTCATAAACTCTAAATCATCTCTCGTTTTCCAGAGTGCCTCACACCCATATAATACAAGCGACAAGATAATTGAGGTATAGTAATTTTTCAATTTTTATGAAAACATCTAAATTAATAGAAAGATAATAATAATAATAATAATAATCCAATAATACATACATTTATGTAATATTTATTAATATAAGATTAATATTTAGATAATGATGAATATTGAAAGAAATTTGAGTAATATTTTAACTGTTATATACTGAATTAGATGATTTGAGTAGAGTGAGGGGGAAAATGAGACAAACTTCTGTTGCTGAGTGACATGGAGGTAATGAGGCGTCAATCACTTTTAATGTGAGTGACGCAGCAGCCACACACGTTTTTGTCTCTCTTTCTATCTGTGAATGTGTAGGTCTGGATATGGTTGCAACCTTCACGACAGATCGACCGACACGAAGTGAGAAAAGCACGCAAGACCGCAAAAGAGAGAAAGACAGACATTTCGTTCAACACTCCGCCCACTACGGAACTACCCGATAAGAAGTTAACACGAGATCCGGAAACTAAGAAATGCAAAAATAGCCTCTTCTATTAGGAATTTGTTCTTTCTACCTCTCACATTTGATGAATATGGTATCTTTTTCCCACCTTTTTACATTTTGTAATGATATTCAAGTTTATAATTGAATACTCTGAATTTTATCAATATTTTAATATAAATGATAGGTTTCAAGTTAAGTTGTGTCTATTTTTAGAAAGAAAGAGAAAAAAATGTAAATAATGTGAAAAGTTTGTCATATCAGATCGATTTTAATTCACCTAATCAAGTTGTTATCAATAAT
This sequence comes from Labia minor, assembly GCA_963082975.1. Lineage (NCBI taxonomy): Eukaryota > Metazoa > Arthropoda > Insecta > Dermaptera > Spongiphoridae > Labia > Labia minor. The sequence goes on along the minus strand of OY720349.1, from coordinate 63,759,857 downwards.
TACAATATTTAATTTAAATCAAAATCTTATTAAATTAATTGTTTTAATTATTGAATTTCACTATGTACTGAAAATTCTTACATGTAGGAACGATAATTTTTCTACTGTTTCTATTCTGAAAAAACAATTCTATCATATCTCTCTTAGTGATTTAATTCATCGGTTGTTTTGTTGTAAATAATTTTCACCAATTTTGTTTCCTCCATTCGAGCTAAGTATTTGCGACTACAAAGAAATTATGCTATGTGATTCTTCGTCTTTAGCACGCTAGATTAGATTCAAGATTTTTAAAATTTTCTGCAGGATTTATTGACTTAAAAGATGAGAGTCCTAGGAAAGGAAAGACATGTAGTTTTATGAATACTAAATTTTAAGAAACAAATTGATCTTGTAACTACAAAATAATATATTTTAATGTTTTTTTGTTTTTTCAAGTGAATGTTGAATTGTTTAAATACCTGCTAATAATCTCTCCTTTCCCGACACCAGAAAATATTATTTGATTCCCTATATATACATATATTCTATTCATTAATACCTATATTGCAATAAAACAGAGATATACAATGAAATTTTGTCCCATTTTGATATAAATTATTTTTGGATTAAAACAAGCGTTTTTTTTTTAATATATGTATGTTACTTGGCTGTAAAACATTGCTTGTTAACCGTGTTAAATCAATTGTTCTACAACTTTCGATTTCATATTTTAACTTGTGATACTTAATGTCAGTTGTGGCTTTAATTATTTTCGCGACTAACATTCGAATATTGAGAGTTGTTCATTAATATAATATCATGTTTTAATTTCTATTCTTTCATTATATGGCATTTTTGTAGACCACTCAATTAAAATTCCATTACAATTTCACCCACTCTTCAATTTATTATAAATTAATAATTAGAAATAATAGAAGAGAAAATGTATTTTATCAAATTGAAATTCGTGTTCGTACACCATACTGAATTGTCATATTTGTGTAGGATTTAAAAAAATATGTTATAAAATAAAATAATCAAAAACTGGATATGCCAAGGAATAGAGAGAGTTATTATTATCATCAGGTTTTGTAAAATGTATTTATTTAAATTTATTTTAAATCAAATATTCATATACGGATAGTAACATTATTATAGTCATAATCTAGAATTGATAAGCAGAAAACTTCTCATGATGGAACTACTGAAATTTCGATATTTTTCAATTAAAGTTAAATTTTAAGTTAAAAAGTAAATCAATAAAATCCTTAAAAGAGTGGCTATGGTTAAATTTAAGTATTATTTTCATGAATATTAATTATCTTTTGAGTTCGTTGAATTAGAATAAGAAAATATACCAAAATAAACACAACTTTGATTATATAAATGAAATTAATAAATTTAAGTTTATTTAACTTTTTAAAATAAATGATTATAACAAAAAGAAGTAATTTAATTTAAATATCATCATAAATATAATTAAAATATTTTTTTTTCTTTTTATTTAGTTTATTTATCATTTTACTTCATTGAAAATTACTCAATATCTCTAATAATTTATGTATTGATTATAATATTATGATAGTAGTACTATAGACAATATATATTTCATTATATAATGCTTATATTTAGCTTAAAACCCAGACTTTTGATCCATTAATTAATTAATTTAAATTTGATTAAAATAATAATTCGCCATGTGAATTGGTGACAGACATATAGAATTTAAATAATAAAATTTCATTAGAATAACCAACTTTTAACAGGTTTGTTTTTCTAATTGTAAATATTGAATCAATTTAATAATATACTAATCGAAAAGTTTGATGATAGTCAATAAAAAATGATTTACAAATGCACAACTACAATTAATCATTTTATGATATTTTATTTATTAATTAATAATACTTATAGTATATATGTCATTATCCTAAAATAAGTATATATAATCATGGATTATCAATATTTAATAGACATACTTCCAAGCAATTTTATTAATAATAGTTACTTCATTTATCTTTAATATTTTACATAATTAAAAAAATATATCCTTTTTAAAAAACAAAAAATGATTCTCGTAGGGTGTTGATTAACTGTGTTAGCCCCACACTCTCGTGGTCCCGGGTTCAAGTTCGAATCTAATCATATTTGAATTTATTTTTTAAATTTTTAATTAAAATATTAATGGCAATTTTTAATTAAATTAACTTTATTACAAAATACCTTAAGAAGTAAAAATTTTTGGTATAAAAAAATCATCATTATTGTTATTTTTTTATAATCTGATTCTAATAATAATTTTAGGATATAGGTACGTACCAAACAAAAGGCACTATTTACCCAGTCATGTCTTGAATATTGTTGTTAATGTCATTTCAAAGTGGATTAGTTATGATTAAAATTATAAGAACAATCGAATATTAATATTAACAAATACCTATAGATTTTAAATACAAAAATTTATTTACAGAAAACTTGTATTTTTTATTGTTAAAATTTAACAAAAATCATATCATGAGATCTTAGAGAGAAAGCTAAATGAAATATAAAATTAAAATTTCTGCTGATACATGATTAATTTTTCAACCTTTTTTTCATCAATCAACATTTGGTTGGCATTTATGGTAATCTTTTAATTTTATAATTATAATTTTATTTTGGGTTACAAATTAGGATATAATAATCATGTTATTACTAGTTAATTTAGTCTTTAATAATTTTATTCTAAATAAATAGATTCATTTAATATATGTACTAAGAATAAAGGATTACGTGAATTTATTTTTTGAGCTATTTAGATATTTTTGAGATATTTTAGATATTTATTATAGATATTTGCATAAAGAAGCTAGAACTATGAACAGATGACTTTTCCAAGGTATAGTGTCTTCAAAATTAATTGATTCTTCGAGAATATCTGCCAAAATATCTATCCTTATCGTTTCAACAATCCTCAGATTCTCCTGTTTTAGCAGCAAGCGACTTTTGGCTCATTTTATAGCTCTATGAACCGTAGCTACGGAAGCAACAGTCGAATCGAAGAAATTATTAAAGACCATCTCGAAAAAAAAAACTTTTCTGAATGATTTAAAAAAACATTTGCATAAATGTATTGTTTCAGACGGGAAGTACTTTGAAGAAGATAAAATTGATTTTTGGAAGAATAAATAAATATTTTTCACATATTGTTAACAAACAAATCTTTTGTTTGATTATTATATTTTGACCATATATATCCTACTATAGGTATATATTGAATGAAATGTAGGTAAATTCAATAAAAAAATTGTTTAAAATATTTTACCATAAAAATAATATCACTACCTGTCAATTATAAAATAAATTTATTAATATCATCTAATAAAGTATTAATAAATCAATGAATTTGTAATTCAATCGATATCATCATAAAATTCATTCGATTTAAACTTTTTATATAGTAATGTTTCTGAATAGAATCTAATTACTTTAGAAATTTCATTTGGGATTTTTTTTTTAAATCTCAATGATTGGATTAATTATTTAAAATTATAAAAGAGAGTGTGAATGGAAAATAGTTAAAATTTAATTGACGATTTTTTTGTCATTGATCAATAGAGAGTTAATATGGTTTAAAAATTTAAAAAGAAAGTTTAATGAAAAGAAATTCAAGCATGGTAAGCGGAGAGCGAAAAAAAAGAATAGAAATTACAATTTTATATTTAAAAAAAAAAATGAAAAAGAATTTTAATCATAATTTACGTCAAGTTGTTTAGTAATATTCAAAAAAATAGAAGAAATTTAATTAAATCTATTGTATCTGTTGATTGACACGACATGATTCACGATAGAGATGACTATTTTTTTTTTAATTTATATTCTTTGTGTTAAATTTTTCTGAACTATCGTCAAGTTCCATAATACAGAATGCTTTATTTAAAGAGTATAAAATAAATAAACTTGTAATTCATTTTTATAAGAATAAATATTTATTTTTTATATAATAAATTTGTATCAGACTTATTTAGACATAGATGCATAATTAATTATATACTATATTGTATATGTTTTAGCAAAATACCAAAAAGGCGTTATACTACCTTAAAATTTTTATTAAGAAGATTAGTAACCTTGTGATCTTAGCAACTTTTAATATTTCTCATCCATCTATTAAAAAAAATTATTTATAAACAAAATTAATAAAAACGTAACGGTGCCATGACTATAAAAATAAATACACGAAAAAATTGCTAGAATATCGAGTTTGGCAATAATACAACGGCGAAGGCAACAGGAAGTGCACTTTGGGGTCGCGAACATGACATGCAACTATTATATATAAATACTAACTTTTGTCCCAACCTGTGTGCAGTAGTATGAAACCATTTAGCGAACTGATAAACAGACCAAGAGACTTCTTTTATATATGTAATATATTTTCATATATTCGCTCTGACCCATTAAGCTAGAGACTTTTGATTCCGGGGTTGGCAATAGTGATATAAGAGAGTGTTTAAATAAATTGTCAAATGTGTTCAAATAAATTGCCTAATACTTTAATAGATTGATAACATATATAAATATAAGTGATAATAGACTTTAAGAAACTAATTTGTTTTAGGTAATTATAATTCATTATTTATTATGTATATATTCAATTTGTATTAATTTTAATAAAATGTTTTAGGAACAAATAAGTCTTTAAGTCACCCTTAATATTCAAATAAAGAAAACCACATTATAAATTAGTTTCTTCTGTCTACATCTACGAAATGGAGAAATTGAAAATAATTATTCATCTAGCAAAAGAAAAGAAAAACAAGGTCCTTACAACATTAGTAAAAACAATTGGAAATATTTCCGAAGAAAATACTTATCTCATTCCAGAAGAATTTCAAGATGAAAAATTTCATAAAGAATTATTTTCTATAATTACTGTGAAAAACTGCTGTAAAAGCTTAAAAAAACAAGGTCAGTTTATAAACCTAAAATTAACTTTACCTCCAGATATGGTTCCAATATATACAGATGAGGATAAAAACTTTGTATTTCAAGATAATTACCTTCAAGAAATTTCACTATCAAAGTCATGTAGTAAAGGAGATTTGGACCTAAATGAACTGTTAAAAATTGCACAAGGAATATCTTTTTCGAGAGAAACAAAACAGATTGATGTAGCTCAAATTCAAAAATTATTTGTTTTAGAGAAATTCACAGGAAAACAAAATTCAACCTATTGGATGGAAACTTTTGAAAAGGAATGTGCACGACAACAGATTACAGAAGATGAGACAAAAGTAGAAATCCTACGATTATTTTTAGAAGCAAATGCCATCGATTGGTACAGTGCTACATTGCAAAAATTAACGATCCAGGAAGAATGGTCAGTTTGGAAAAATAATTTTTTAAAAATATATGCTGACAAAGATTGGAGTAATGAGAGATACGCATATCATTTTAAATATATTAATGGACCTATAATGGATTATGCATTAAAAAAAGAGAAGCTACTTTTAGAAACAGAACCGGAAATGACAGAGAAATCGAGAATAAACCATATAGTTATTGGTCTCCCTTTACACATTCAAGACAGATTGGATAAAGAAGAAATTAAAAATATAGAAAAACTGATGAATCAATTAAAAAGATTCAATATTACTAAAGATAATAATCTTGCTTCAAGTAAAATACCTTATAGACAAGAATATAATGTTTATAAAGATGAGAGAAGAAAAACAGAAATAAAAAAGCCATGCCAAATTTGCGAACGATTAGGTATGATGGGAAGATTTCACCCAATGGCTTTATGTCGAAACAAATCAGATAGAAATCTAGAAACTAGGAATAGAACTAAATTGAATGAAGTAAATAATGTTAACATAGAAGAAGAACAAGATCAAAAAAACGAGATTACACACCACTAATTCGACTAAATGTCATCCTTAATAAAAACAAAGAAGTTGAAGGAATATATGATAGTGGATCGAATATAACTCTAATTAATTCAAAAATAATACAAGAAATTGGAGATGGAATAATCGAGAAAAATGAGCAAATTTTTAAGACGATTAGTGGTGTGCAAAAGAGCTATAAAAAAGTAAAATTATTATTAAAGATTCATAAAATAGAAAAAGAAGTAGAAGCCCATATAGTAAAAAATGATAATTTTTCGTATGATATCCTTCTAGGATTAGATGTTATAAAGAAATTTCATTTGATTCAAAATGATGATTTAAAGATTTTTCAAAAAGTAAATGAAGAGAAAATTGAAAATGTTTCAAATAGAACAAAAATCCCTTATCCAGATGGGAATAAGAGTATTAATTTCACACAAACTAAAGATAAATTAAATCATTTAGACGTGATAAAAGCTGAACGCTTACGAAGATTAATTGAAGAAAATTCCCAATATTTTGCGAAGAGTAAGTATGATGTTGGAGAAATTCAAAACCACGAAGCCCATTTGAAATTAACAGAGAACAAATACATCTCAAGAAAACCATACAGGTGTTCTATACAAGATGAAAAAGAAATAGAGAATCAAATTTCTGGGCTCTTGGAAAGGGGATTAATAGAAGAGTCTAATTCTCCTTTCGCAGCTCCTGTAACTCTAGCGTTTAAAAAAGAAGATGGGAAACGCACTCGTTTGTGTATAGACTTCCGTGAGCTTAACAAGATTTTAGTACCCGAGTCCCAACCATTTCCGCGGATTGAAGATATTATAGTTAAATCAAGAAACTGCAAATGGTATTCCGTTTTAGACATCAATTCTGCATTTTGGTCGGTACCAGTGAGAGAAAAAGACCGATATAAAACTGCCTTTGTTACTCAAAGCGGTCATTACCAATGGACACGCCTCCCATTCGGGTTAAAAATCTCCCCAGCAGTATTTCAACGAGTATTAGCCAATGCAATCCGACGAAATGGTCTGCAAGATTTCTGTGTAAACTACATTGACGATGTCTTGATATTTTCTAGAAATTTTGAAGATCATTTAAACCATATAAAAAAAGTTATTCTGGCAATTAAACAAGAGGGTTTTTTGCTGAAAATGTCAAAATGTGAATTTGCGCAAAGCTCAGTAAAATATTTAGGACATATTCTTGGAAACAACACAGTAAGGCCTCATCATGACAATGTAAAATCCATTAAAGAATTTCCAACACCACAAAATAAGAAAAACGTAAGACAATTCTTGGGAAAAATTAATTTTTATCACAAATATATACCGAACAGTACAAAATTATTAGAACCTCTACATTCACTTCTAAGAGCCAATTCATCATTTAAATGGACAAAAGACCAGGACCATACATTTATGCAGATAAAAGAACTATTATGCAATAGTCCAATTTTGGCAATTTTTGATCCAGATCGACCCACATTCATATTTACAGATGCAAGTGGTCTTGGGATAGGAGCTATCTTAAAACAGACTCAAGACGATGGCGAGCTACACCCGGTAGCTTATTTTTCAAAAAAATTATCAACAGCACAAAAGAAGAAGAAAGCTATTTATTTGGAGTGCTTTGCTATTAAAGAGGCATTAAGATATTGGCAACATTGGCTCCTAGGACTCAAATTCACCATTATTACTGATCACAAACCTCTTGAAAATTTAAAAATTAAATCTCGTACAGATGAAGAGTTGGGAGATTTAGTTTATTATTTATCTCAATATGAATTCAAAATTCGATATTCACCAGGGAAAACAAATCAAGAAGCAGATGCACTCTCTAGAAATCCTGTATTGGAGTGCTTTGAAAATATAGATGATGTCCTACAATTAGTAAATTTAGTTTCAATTATGGAACTCAACAAGGACCAAGAAGATAATGAAGAAAGATTTTTAAAAATAAAAAATACAATAAAAAAAGGCAATCTCATTTATAAACGTGTAAGAAATAAAGAAAGGATTATTATTTCGAAAGTTTTCGGTCTTGATCTTATAAAGAAAATTCATTTAGAGTATGGCCATATTGGATCTAATCATATAGCTTCAAAAATCCGTCCTTTCTATTACTTTAAAGGAATGGATACACTAATAAAGCAATTTTGTGATAGATGTGACATATGTAAAAAGAATAAGTCACGAAGGCGTCGAAAATTAGGTGTGTTGTCACAAATGGGTCCTGCAACTAAACCCTTTGAAATAATGTCTCTAGACACAATAGGAGGATTTGGTGGAAATCGATCTCAAAAGAAGTATTTACATCTTTTGGTTGACCATTTCAGCCGTTACGCTTTTGTTCATCCATCATCTACTCAGAAAGCCAATGACTTCATAAAAATTTTATCACCTATTTTAAAAAAAAATAAAATAGATATTCTATTAACAGACCAATACCCTAGCATAAATTCAGAGGAATTGAAAAAATTTCTACATAAAAATGGCACGAAGCTAATTTTTACCGCAACGGATTGTCCATTTTCTAATGGGTTAAATGAGCGTCTAAATCAAACCCTTGTAAACCGTATTCGTTGTAAAATTCAAGAAAATTTGAAAAGATCATGGTCAACTATTGCTATTGAATGTACAGAGGAATATAATCAAACCACCCATAGTGTTACGAAATTTTCTCCAGCCTATCTGATGAATGGAAAAGAAAAAACTATTTTGCCTGAGGAGCTTCAAACGAACAAGAATTTAAAAGAGGACAGAACTAAAGCTTTCTTAAACTCGCAGAAATATCACAATAGGAATAAATCAAGAATCGATAAAACAAGAAGAGATTATAAATTTAAAAGAAACGATTTGGTATATGTCGAAAGGGGTAATAATTTGAATAGGACTAAGCTCGAACAAATAAGATCAGGTCCTTTCAGAATTTTAGGTAAAATTTCTAATACAATATATGAAGTAGATAGTGGAAAAAGAAAATGTTCACCTAACTTGTATCATATTAATAAATTACTTCCATATTGAAAATAATTTCTTATGTCAATTCAAGGAATTGACTTTTAAGGGAGGGAGATGTAATATATTTTCATATATTCGCTCTGACCCATTAAGCTAGAGACTTTTGATTCCGGGGTTGGCAATAGTGATATAAGAGAGTGTTTAAATAAATTGTCAAATGTGTTCAAATAAATTGCCTAATACTTTAATAGATTGATAACATATATAAATATAAGTGATAATAGACTTTAAGAAACTAATTTGTTTTAGGTAATTATAATTCATTATTTATTATGTATATATTCAATTTGTATTAATTTTAATAAAATGTTTTAGGAACAAATAAGTCTTTAAGTCACCCTTAATATTCAAATAAAGAAAACCACATTATATATATATATATAGAAACGTCCGTGACTTTTGGAATTTTCTGTCTCTTGAATAAAATGGCAACACTGCTCCTGTCAGCAGGCAACTTAACCCTCTCGAAATTTGAACCAGCTGGGTCTTTTAGTTTTTGTTTGACATCCATTAATAGCAGACTACTTTGTGATTTGAGAAGAAAATGGAAAAAAATGAATTTCCATGAAAATATCCATGAATTGGAATACAATTTGCTCACTAATCCGTCCTATTCTCCGGATTTAGCCCCGAGTGACTATTTCTTATTTCCAAATCTGAAGAAATGGCTTGGCGGAAAGAGATTTGACTAAGATAAAACAACAAACACATCTATTTTGATGTCCTAAATCTTATTTTTTTGTAAGGATAAAAAACATTGGACAAAGTATATAGACCTCAAAGGAGACTACGTTGAAAAATAAAATAAGTATTTTTCCAAAAACCTGTGTTTGATTAAAAAAGTCACGGACCTGCCCTCGTACCTACATACATATATGCAAGTGCAACTAGAGTACTAAAAGAATACTATATTTATAAATATTTTAAGATTAAAACTATGTTTTCAACACAAAATATATACGGTAGTTACTTAATTAGATTATAAAATAAATTTTCTCTATATATTTTATATAGAATGGTGTTTATACAAAACGATGCTTTCTCGCTTAGCTGTCGTTTCAATTTAAGTCTTAAGCATAATATATGATATCTACGCAATGCACTGGCTTAATAGCTATAAAATGCAAACAAGTTATCTTAAGAGAGAGGGAGATAGAATGTCGGAAGAGAGAGAGAGAGAGAGAGAGTATGACTATAGTGGAGGGGACAGTGCAATGGGAATTAATTGAACCCATTTTAACAACTAACTATTATACTAACTTACAACATTAGAATCAAATTAAAATTTAATTGCTTCTTTGTTTACTCTTGTTCGTACTTCGTGTTAAATAAATAAAGATTAAATATTTTCGGATTATAGATTTTATATTGAATGTTACATATTTATGAATCAGTTTGAAAATAATTCATGAATACGATTTGTCAGTATGTAACCAAGAAGAATAAGATGAAGAAGATAAAAGAAGATTTAAAATAAAATAATTAATAAGCTATTTGTGATTGTTTTAAATTTTAATTTTATTAATTTTATGAAAATCGTTTTTAAAAAGTTTCTTAATGTTTTATTTATGGTCGGAGAATAAAATTGGAGATTGGAATAAAGAGAAAGATTTTTTTTAATTTTAATTTTCGATAATAACAGATAGAAACTCTAAAAAATTTTAAGTTCTTAACCGCAGTAACCACATTCCTACAACCATTCCTATACTGATTTACTTACCTTCCTTTCAATTTTTTATTTATTATATTCTTCCCATTGATTGTTTCTCAATTGGTTTATGCATAAACAAACTTTAACCCAGCGGGTCTCAACCTGGGGGGCGTAGAAGAATTTCAAGGGAGACGTGAGTTAAAAAAAAAATAGTAAAACTAACTGTAATTTACTCAATTTACGCTCAGGCATTAACTCTTTATTATTAATTTTTCCCTTTTTCCTTTCAAATCCTCAATATTTTCATTTTATAACCATCTTCAGATTCAAATTCCGATTGTGCTATTTATATTGAACACATATGTTGGAGAGGGGGGGGGGGGGCGTGACCTCACATCAGTGATCTAAGGGGGGCACAGAGCCTAAAAGGTGAGAACCTCTGCTTTAACCCATCCTTACCCATTTAATCAGACTCAAGAAAAATTATTTTAAATTATAATTTATCCCAAATAAAGTTTATAATTGAGATTTAGAGATAATAAAAACAATGAAGTGAAATTTCTAAATACAGATTTTAATATTTTGAACCATTTTTGAGATTATTTAATTTTGCACCAATTATTTATATTACAGAAATTTTGGCCAGAAATAATATAAAAATATATCTATTATTAACAATAATGAGTTTACAATCGTTCTATAGATGTATATCTCTATAATTTTATATATTTTTGTGTTTGTCATCGAAAACTTTCTCATCCAAATAGTTTCTTTACCGTTAATGTTGCAAAAGAATTTGATCTTTGTGAACGAAGTTGAGTCGAAAGGTGGAATGAGACGGTCGGGTGTGTAAGAAAACTTTTCGTAAGAGTAGAAGGACACCACTCTAACCAGCCAAGTCCTTCCTACTAGCGAATTATTTACTCAACTTGTAAGTTTGTTACAAACTGAAACTTTGTTGGTCAACTATTAAATTCCTTAAGTGATTAACAAAAATTCTATCTCTTTCACTCTCATAATTCTTTTTTTTTATTTCATATTAACATTATATAATGTGTCATATTAATATTTCTCAATAATTTAATATAATAATATTTTATTGTCAAAAATTATTAAAAATATATTTAAACAAACAATGTGTGAGATCGCTAAAGAAATTAATAAATAAACTAAATAAATTAAATTAATTTTTATTTTATTATTTTTTTAAGTTTTTTTTTTATTAATTTCATACTTTTTACTAATTTAGTGAGTTTATATCTAGGTTCAAACTTAATATCGGAATCGATTTCAAGAATCCGAGATGAAGGGTCGCATCTCAGAGCTAATCCAAGCGAGGAATATACATATATTTGCTTAGATATAATTATGGAGATATAATTATGGAAAAGGCTGAACTAGCTCAAAAGGACATAAAGGATATAGTGATGAAATGCTTGAAAATAAGTTATCTTATTACGGGTACATATCTTATCAAGGGTATATGGGAGTGGGTTTTATGATTAACAATATTGAGAGCAAAATTATAGACTATAAAGATTTTTTTTAAGAATAGCGCTCATAAAGAGATCCGTTTCAAAAATAATAAAATATTAACCCTAATTCAAGTTTATGCACCAACAGCTAGCTGATTCCGAGAAAAAAGAATGTGAAGATTTTCATGATTTGCTTAACAAAGTAATAGTAGAAAATACAGCAAGTAATATATGATATATAAAATGAGCAAATTATAATAATGGGTGATTTTAACAGTCAGGTGGGAAAACGATTCGAAAAGGAAGGTAGAGTAATGGACCTTATTCATTCATATAAAATAAGAAATGAAAGAGAAGAGAAATTTGCTCATTTTTATCTCGAAAATAATTTTAAATAGTATACACGTTTTATAAATAAAGAGCTGTCAAGAAGTGAACATTGATGGCACCTAATGGAATTTATAAAACTGAAATTGATTACTTTCCCACACTATATTGAAAAATTATAAATAATTTCGAAATAATAAATAAATTCCCATTTTATACTGACCACACATTACTAAAAATAGAATTAGCATTTAATATGACCAGAAAAAGACCACAACCAAATTAGAATAAAAATATTACTTGAAATCTTCAAAATATGGAAGATGAAAATTATAATGAAAATTATAATGAAAATTTTAATGAAAGACTATATTCTCACCAAGAGAGAGAATAGACAAAATTCATATCATTGATGATCAAAAGAAAATGTTCCAGAATTTTTAGAAGTAGAAATAAAAAATATTATTAAACACACACAATTAAAACCTGTAAAACATCTGATATAGATAATATAAAAAATAAAACTATAATAAAACTATAAAATACGCAATAAGTACAATTAAAAAACCTCTCACTCTTATTTTAGTAACATCTTAAAAACTAGAATAATACCTAATCAGTGGAAAAAAATCAAACATAATAATTATGGCTAAAAAAGGTAACTTTCGTCTATTAACATTGATGTCAAATATTGGAAAAAATTTTATGGATTTACTGAATAATCTAATATAGATAAAATACTAATCTAATTGTACGATTATTTTGGATCACCAGGACCATTTTTCCATATAAAGAGGGAAGTAAAACAAGAATCATTAGAAATGTTTAGAAAGTTGGACTAGCAACAACTGGGTCTTAAAATAAATGGATCCTATTTGTATAATTTGAGATTTGTGGACCATGTAATTATAATAGGTAGGTACGTCAAAAGAAGAAATCACCAGAATTATACTAAACCTAAGTAAGGAAAGGAATAAAATTGGCTTTAAAATAAATATCAATAAATCGATAATATTGAGTAATGTTCCTGATGAAAATATTAATGTCAAATTATATATAGATGAAATAATTATTTTATGCAAGAAAGAGATTATCTATCTCGGACAATTAAGTAATTCAATTTAAAAGGAAACATTCCAAGAAATAAAAAGAAGAATTGGTCTGGTTTTGAAAAAATACTGGTCATTAAAATTTATTTTAAAAATAAAAAATAATAAAAATAAGTTATAAATTCAACGTTCTAAAAAAATGCGTAATTCCAGTGCTAGCAGCACAAACCTGGTCTATCACAAAAAAAAAATTCCCACAAACACAAAGATCTAAAATCAGGAGCTTACTAGGAACTCGAAAAATTGACAAAATTGAAATAAAAATTACGTATGAATTAAGAAAAATGCAGAATATTAAGATCCATATAAAACAAATGAAATGGAGATGGGCTGGGCACATTATGAGATTGACGGATGAGAGATGGCCAAATATTATTGAATAGAATATTAAAGACCAAGCAAGGAGCAGGGGAAGACCTGCAAGAAGATGGACATATGACCTGAAGATGGCTGCGGAGATTGAATGGAGATGGGTTGCTCGAAATCGGAATATATGGAGACAGCTGGGAGAAAAAAAATATGTATATATAGCCCAGTCATATTAGCCACTATTGCGTGACTAATAGATGTGCATTTCGTTTTTAAATGAGCTACTTGTCCTTTTCTATTCTTTAATATAATTTCTTCTAAAAGATGAAATAATGTTTTGGCATTTCTTCATTAATACCATATAGCATTTTATTTGGAGGTGGATACGTCTTAGTTTCGACTACAGATGATCTAATATCTTCCCTAATAATTGCTGCAGCAGCTTCTGCAATACATAAACGTTCTTCTGCAGGGGTGCTTTTTTTTATTTTCGTACCAAGCTTTTGATAGTACATTAACCTGTGTATCACGAAAAGATATAATTGGAAATGCTCCTATTTTTTTGTGATTATTATGTCAGTTAAATACTTTTGTTGTAGTTGTCTTTTCGTCGGGCATGTACTCCGTACATCTTTAAGTTCTTTCAACGTAAATTGAGACTCTTCATTATTTTCTATATAAGAAAAAATCTCCTTCAATGCTTGAGTAACTTGATCATCTTGGCGAGGCTTCTTATCAACAGATGGTACTCGAGTTAAAAAGTTGGTATAGCAAATAGTATGATACTTTGCTTTAGCAGCGATCAAATCATACTCGTAAAGTATACATTCCTTTACTATAATTCTCCTAAGGAATCGTTGCCTACTTCTGCTTTTTTAATTAAGTTGTCTTTGAATGCAAGAGTGCTTACATTACTTATTGTCCGTCTATAATCAACTTTTTTTCCTTTCTGCTACTGCATTAGCTTCTTGGCCACAAAATAAGCCTAATTTTTTTTAAAATCAAACACTTGATTTCTTTTTTTACAAGATGCACTGAACGTTGAAGATTCACCTTCTTCTGTCCGTCGCTTCGATGAAACAATAGCATTTTTACTAGTGTACACTTTATGGGCCAAAGAAAGATGAGGTCACCGGGGAATGGCGAAGATTGATAACGAGGAATTGCATGACCTCTATGCATCTCCAGATATAGTTAGAATTATAAAATCTAGAACGGTGAGCATGACACGTGGCTAGAATGGGAGAAGATAGAATGGCAAAAAATATATTGGTAGGGAGATCGAGTGGGAAACATCCACTTGGAAGACCAAGGACACGGTGGGTGGATAATGTGGGAAAGGATGTGACAGAGATGGGAGGGGATAGGGACTGGAAGGTTGTGGCTCAGAATAGGAATACTTGGAGGGATGTGGTTGCTGCGGCCAAGAACTTTCGAGTTCTGTAGAGTCACAGAGATAGAATAGATATAGATATAGTACACTTTTCGACACTCGGAATGCACATTCACAGAACTTAAAGTATTTAAATAGTCTATACGTCCAACATTTCTTTCAATACTTGCAGTTTTTAAAGTTTGTACAACATTCACAGAAACACATTCTGAAAGTGACTTATCACATATAAAACACATATCAGCCATAGTTCTTAAAAGCGTACGTCGGTCGTTGCAAAGACACAATTTCAAACTAACGAATACAAAGTAGTCCCTTAAAAGAGAAAGTGGCCTTGAAACAATAGAACATCTGTCCCGTCTGTAAATATAAAAGGTCATAGGGTAGGGACAAGTATTTCCAGGTATATAAGTATTAAAAAATTTACACATTTTAAAGAAAACATGTAATATCGTTTTAACTTAAAATATAACTAAAAAATATATATTCCAGAATTAATAATATACTATAGTTAAATAGTTAAATATAAATAATTAAATACAAATAATTAAGTTACTTATATTAATCAAATATAAACAATTAATAATTATTACATAAATAATGGACATTGTTTAATAATTATATTTTAATAATTAATCGACTTTATATAACGTACTGATAACCGTAACTCACGCTTGACCTTGCATTAGAACATATAGGTGCAAATCTCATTTAAGCAATAGAAAGAGAGATATTCGCGAAAAACCGATATTTATGACCTTTGACCTTTAATATCTTAAGACTTTTGACAGAACATTTAGAACGGCAAAACAAAGGTTTCTACCAATTTACAGCTTATTATCTCTCATTCCGAGGTTGACCCCTTTTTTACCTAATATGACTGGGCTAATACTATTTTAAGCAGGTAGCTAGCCGAGCGTGTAGCATAGCAATTTTCTACACAAGAAGTCGGCGTTTGATTCCAACTAAGAACAAATTTTTCTAATAAAATTCAATTTAACATCAGCTACCTCCGGCTCCAGGAAGTGTCAATTCCTGGTTCTATACAAGCGGAAGGCAACGGGAAACCACCGCATTAACATTCCCAAGAAAAATTGTCATGGCTGGGCTATTATGGCTCTAAAGGCTATCCTAGTCATGATGATAGTCAAACTCCGAAAGGGAGACGGCACCTTAAGAAGAATACTATTTTAAAAAATATTTATATTTATTTAATTCATGAAATTTGGAACCAATTAGAGGCTTTAAAATAAAATAAATAAAAAATACCTAGGTTCAAACTTAATATAAAATGATCGATTTATTATTTCAAATTTTTATACTTTTTGAAAAAGTATTTTAGATTAAATGCATTTATATTTTCTAGCTCATTTATTTGACATAAAATATATCATGTAATTTTATAATTAAATGATTAAATATAAAAAAATTGCCTTTCCTTCTCTACTCCATCAAATTAAAAGATAATCTAATAAATATCCACCTTAATAATAAAGATCATTTAATTTCTTGTCATGATTTATATTCATATTTCAAAAAGATCCATTCTTTTACAGTGAAATTAGAAATTATATTCTTTTGACAAACAATATGTGTAAAATTCTTTCACTCTTTTTGTAATCTTTGAAATGTTGTCTAATGAAGTTTTGAGTTTATAGAGTTAATATATATATACATGGCCTTCTATACTTAGATCCTTATTAAGTGAATCTAATTTTGATTTTAATTAGATAGTATAAAATTACCATTCCTTATAAGTGTAATGTCTCTTGTTCTATTTTAACAACAGAATTGTAATTATATATATATATATATATATATATATATATATAATTTGTTGCTAATTTTATTATATAAATTTTGTAAACTTTAATTACAAAAGTGGAAAACAAGTTGTAGTGAAAAGAATAAAAGATAGATAGAGAATAAACAAACCACATAAACACTATTCAGATGGAGGGAAATGTGGAAAGAGATAAGTAAAAGACCCTAACTGGTAAAAATAAGGGGACTCAGGCAAGGGTCGGTTGCTGGGTTGCTAGATTCAAAGAATTTCAATTTTACGTATGTTCGTTTACAGTCATGAGAGAGTGTATACAACGATAATATGTCTTAAATGTTGAAAAGAGAGCGACTATGAAAGAAATACTAATGAAAGGACTTAATGAAGCCACATTTATATATTTAAGGGAGAGCAACCCTTAATTCCGTAAACCAATGGTTAATCCGCTGCTATGCTTTTTACAGGTTGAAGATGGAAGGTGAAAAGGGTGAGGAGAGATGGGAGGGATTTACTTTGCATTCCGCTCGAGGGTAAGGAATTAGTAAAAGAATGAAGGGACAAGAGGAAGTTCGTTGCTTAAGGGGTAACACCGCTAAAACTCTTTACAAAGTTTACCTTCAACACCTCCACCTGAAATACAAGTAAAAATTGAAATAAATAAACAAAAAAAAAAAATTTCAAATATAATTTAATTTTAGTTTTAATTGTGTTAAATTTCAAATTAGTGTTTATTTATATCCTTTATATAATTATAAAATTAAGTTCAATTGAAAATTTAATTAATATTAAGTATTTACATCTAAAATAAGTTGACCTGTGGCCAGGTCCGTACCGACCGAAGGTTTGAAGTAAATTAATTTCCAGCTACAGAAACAATTTCAAATAATTTTAATATATCTATTAATGTAATTAAAAACAAATAGGCATATAACATAAATATTTTTAATTTTATTTTATTTAAAATATATATGTAAGACCAGGCTGTGACGTCATGAATGGCTGGATGACGTCATATAATTTTAAATTATGAAAAATCTAATAAAGATGCTTTTTCTCGTGGATAAAACCAATACAAAGTGCATGATTCGTGGTGATATGTAAAAAATCTCCTCATGTGAGATTTGGTGTGAAAATAACCCTTCCCTTCCTATCGTCGATCGCTAATACTAAAGTTGATCAATTCATCATACTGATGCATTAAGTAAATATACCAAATTTCATCAAAATCCGTTGAGCCATTCATCTACACAACATCTATACGGACACATAGCGGACGGACAGACATCATACTAAAAATACTTTTTTCTGTTAAGAAAATGATTGATTCGTGGTGATATGTAAAAATCTCTACATCTGAAATTTGGTGTGAAAACAATATCTCCCTTACTATCGTCGGTAGGTAAAAATAAAAGAAAATAGAATAAATCGAAAAAATAATCTAAATTTTTTTTTATAGTATCATTAAGATTTTAAAAATTAGAAAGATTTTTTTTTTTTTTTTTGATAAATAATTTATTTTTGATCAGGTAATTGCTAGTAAACATGATTCTTTATTTATTAATAAATTTTAGTGTTTTTAATATATATGTGAAATTTGGCTCATAAATTAAAAATTCAACCACCCAAGTTTTCTTTTAATCACCTTTGATATTTTATTTTTTTTTTTAAAAAAATAACAAAGAAGTATATAAATAATGATAAAAACAATTTTTCAAAGGAATTTCAAAATTATTCATTTGACAACATGATATTAATTATTGGAAAAAATTAATAATAGTTAGTGGAAAACAGGTGTGTATGTGTTTTTGTTGTCGTAGACACGACGTATGATTAATTGAAATTAAAAACGAGATGTATATATATTGATAGAAAAGCGAAGGCAAGTGAAGGAGGAAGGAGGGTGAGACGAAAGCGAGGAGGTGGGTCGACAGGTAGATTAAGACGCGGCATTTGGGCCACACAGGGAACATGAAACAAGGCAGCGGCTTCTTTCATTAACTAATATTTTTATGTTAGCGTGTAGGCGTGATGGGACTGATCAACCTCAAAATACGTGGGTGGGTAACTGATTAATTGTTTAAAGATATTAATATTATTAGAAATATAGATATTCATATGGAAAGACTAATTAACATAAAATTAATGGCAGCGTTATACCAACATTTAGAAAACCATCCTTTTGAAACTGGAAATAGGCAAAGAAATAGGCATAGATAAATAAATAATGTTAACATTTTTTTATTGCTAATTTCAATTTTTAAAAAAGCTATGCTATGATTTTATTTTTAAATTTAATTTTTTCTTATTAATGATAAATCGAACACCTCGTTGTCCGTTTATCTGTCCAAAATAATATAAAATAAATTCGTTTTTTCTATATATTATATTCTCACCTAGTCTGCGTATTTCGCATAAGCCCGAAATATCAATTTTTGTTCTCCTAAGTGCATTTTCTAACTCTATTAATTTTTCTTCCTTTTTTAGACTGCGAAAATTTACTGTGCCAATTATTAAATTATTTTTATTAATATTTTTAGTATTTCTTTTATTTATTTAGAAATATTTATAATTTTATTTGTATTATTATTTGAATTATTATTATAATTATTAATTTCATCAATACAATTATCATTATTATAATTTGATTTAGAATTAGAGTATTAACAATTGGAAGATTATGGTCTAATGTGCCTAAGATGACCAATCTAGCTGGGCGATGGGTGAGTTGCTGAGTTGGTATTAAATTTGGGGATTTGTGTGCTTTGTTTTTCAGAGGGAATTCTTCGTAGTTTTATTTGTGAATTCATTAATTTTACGTTGTTAATCTTTATTTTTGTTAATTTTGTTCATTCTGTGTTTTTTATTATTTTTTGAGTTATTGAATCTGGTGTGAGATTTTTTCTAATTAATAAAACATTCTTTGGGAAGTCTTCTGTATACTGGCAAATCTTTTATTTTACTTTTATTTTGTGAAATACAAAATTTTTTATCAAAGCTAAAAATGATATCAATCTAAGACTAGTTTTATCTGCTCTTATTGGCTCTTATTTTGATTTTTCATTCAATATGTATCTAAAAAAAAGAGAAATTTTTTTATTAGTGTTTTTGAAATATGGTCCTTCGGCCCGGAAGACATTTTGAAAATTTCATTTTTACTTTTATTATATTATTGTATCAAATGGTATATAATAATGTATAATGATTTTAATGAACATGTGTAAATACTTTAGTACTTAAGATTATTAATGTATAACCCCAAAAAGGCTATAAATAAATAATAAATGTCAAAATAAATTAATGGCAATAATTTTGATTGAAAAGTAAGTCATGTTTTTTTTAATATTTTTTTTTTATAGTTTTTATATAATTCTAAATACCAACGAATTAAGAATAATAAAAGATTAGATGTATATATATATAAATATATATATATATATATATATTATTTTTAAAGAAAATCATAAATCAATTTTTCAGATAAAAAGAAAATTTATTGAATATTTATTCTGAGAGAGAACGTCAATGGGTGCTTTTAAATATACTGAACTTTGACACGCTACTCTATTGAATTGAATATCACTGAGATTGAGCTAGAAAGGTTAAACTTTTTTTGAGATTCCATAAACAAGTAAAATAAAAATTCTTTTAAAAAATTATTGTTTATTACCTATATATTATATAATTTATTATACAATTATAAAGGAGGAAAATTTTCTTTATTTTGTTTTGTTTAAAGAGATTGTTCTCAAGAAATAATTCTTTATGGGCTTAATACTTGACATTAGTTCAGGGGTGGGTAAATAATTTTAAGCGTGAGCCAAAATGAAATTTTCAAAATGTCTTCCGAATATATTTCGAAAACACTAATAAAAAAAACTTCTCTTTTTTTCAATCAAGCTGAAA
This sequence comes from Labia minor, assembly GCA_963082975.1. Taxonomy (NCBI): domain Eukaryota; kingdom Metazoa; phylum Arthropoda; class Insecta; order Dermaptera; family Spongiphoridae; genus Labia; species Labia minor. Next base: position 63,739,029 of record OY720349.1, on the reverse strand, counting down.
TTCTATATATAGCAGTTTTATACAATTTTTAATCATGTGAAAAATTATTAAGCATATATCTTTATTTTAACGGTCACTTTAGAGGAAAAAAAATCAAAACCTTGTAAATAATGACCCTCTTCCGGAACAGGTTCATTTCTCAAAAGTTGATAGAAAACTACGAATTTTGAATAATGCCCATGTACCAAATTTCTTTATTCTAGCTCAAACCGTATTTGCTTAATCTTGTCTTCATACACACACACACACACACAGATTTTTCTCAACCTTAGTGAAAATGACTTAGGGACCTTCAAAACATATAAAAACATAAAAATCTCGACATCGAAAATTTTCGTAATCCCAATACTATCTCTGGCGAGATAGTAAAAATAAACCTTTGGTTATTTTCTAGAATAAAAACAAAACAAATGCCTACCTATATTTTTTATTTTTGTTAAATTAAATTAGGCTAAAAAGTTCAATTTCTATACAGATAAGACATATATATATATATATATATATATATTATGAAAGAACAAGAGTAAAAGATAAAAAGAGAGAGAAAGCGTGAAACTGAGAGAATTTTGAGAAGAAAAGTTACCAGCGCACGAAAATATAAAGAAGGGTTTTTCTTTAAGGGTTAGTTTCTAGAGGGTGCTCATGGGTTCAAGGGATGAAATTCGAGTGATGGCGGTATGAGGGCGGTTGGAATGAGATTGAGTTGGACTCTGACGCCTCTTTTGACTGACTTGGCAGTCTGATAAAGGCGGCTATAATTCTACATTCTACATATTTTGTTCCCAGACGTTTGTCTGTCTGTTCTTATTCTATTCGAACATCAAGGACTTGGAAAAGTTATCCTCTGCTCCTCTCTCACTCTCTCACTTTCTCTTTCACCCCCATATTTCTCTTTCTCTCTCTTTGCAGAGCTCGCTCTCGTCAATTTGATTCATATCATATCTTTGAAACGCATCTCTCTATCCTCTGACAAGTTATATATTTATATAGATATATATAGATATAATTTTAGATTGAAATTTAAAAACTGAAATTCATATTTAGAACGCTTGTGGCATATCCATTCCTTTACCTTCAATTAAATCTTGCCATCTATGAATGAAGCCTTCTTATCTCTTTGAATATATAAATTTACACCATGCTATATTTTCTTTATAAAAAAATTGAGTTAATATATTCTATAATTAGATAGAAAAGCTTCAATATGTCTGCGACCAGAGATGAGAAATGGAATACTGTGCTCCTTTTCATATTTGTTATAGTTTGTTAATGTCAAATAAGAGAAAATATGAATAGAATAGATTAGTTTGTTTACGATGTAGGGGATTTACTATTTCATTATTTATACAGCGTTCTTCCTTAAACATAATCGTGATAAACTCTTATCTTATTACCTATTATTATTAACATTTTCTATTTAAATAATTAAATTTAACGTCCTTAATAAATACTTTTAAAACAATTTAATTAAGTAAAATATAATACAAACTAATCTTTGAATATAGGTATTTGTTATATTTTGACATCATTAGTTACTTTAAATCATTATTTTCTATAATGATTTTTTACAAAATGAATAAATTCTTAAAATAAATATTGATATTTTTTTATTATCTCGCCAGAGACAGTATTGCGATCACGAAAATTTTCGATGTTGAGATTTTGATGTTTTTATACGTTTTGAATGTTCCTGAATCATTTTCACTAAGGTTGAGAAAAATGTCTGTGTGTGTGTGTATGTATGTATGTAACCAAGATTACGCAAAAATGGTTTGAACTAGAATGATGAAATTTGGTACATGGCCATTATTCAAAATTCATAGTTTTCTATCAACTTTTAAGAAATGTAGCTCAACCGGAAGAAGGTCATTACCTACCTCGTTTTGATTTTTTTTCTTCTAAAGTTACCGTAAACATAAAGATATATTTTTGATAATATTTCACATGATTAATAATTGTATAAAACTGCTTTATATAGAATTTCAGCTTGATTGAATCACTGAAAGTACCAGAATTAATTTTTTAACACTGCAAATCTCACGCGCCAACACATGACGTGGTGCCATCGGTGTTGCGGGGATATGGGAAATTACATGTAAAACAAAAATAAAACTTAAATAATATATTTACCCAAGTCTCTAGGACTATAATAATATTTCTCTCTTCTTACTAAATTGTTTGGGGGTTTCATAATCCTCGGTTTTACAATCTTATTTTTTTATTAATTTTTGAAGTGAAACTTCTTTAGCGGCGTCCTGACATTTGGTTGAGAATGGAGAGTGAATTGAAAAATTGAAATTTCGTAACGCATTCGTAACGCAAGAGAGAAAAAAGATATAGATAATTATAACGAGTGAGAATGAGATAGCCTCTATCTCCGTCTCTCTTTTGTGCGGTGTTTCGTTATTGAGAAAGAGGCTATCTGCGTCTTTCTTTTGTCCGGTCTTTCGTTCTTGAGAAAGAGGCTATCTGCGTGTTGCTTTTGTGCTGTCTTTCGTTCTAATACCCTCTCGCTAGGTCCAAAGTCCATGGCGCGCATGCGCGCGAGTACGTTGACCCGGAATAATATTTCTCAGCTTCTACTGGGTCAAAGAATAAAAATTAGTATGACTTATGATCAAAAGAGGGCGAGATCTCCACCTTGTCCAGTAGATATCGCAATTAAATACAATTTGAATTTAAATATATATTAATTTCAAAATTTGCCTAAACATTTATAAAAATAAATATACATATGAAATTTGTTATTTTTTTTTAATATTAAAAAATATTTAATTTGAGATTAATTATATGTAAAAAGATCAACTATCAAATAGATTCAAACTTTTATTTTCTTTGATTAGATTATAATTAAATATTATTTATATTATTTAAAAATTATTATTTTTCTATTTATTAAGGATGTCTATTAAAAAATTGTAATTAACCTTATCATATGTCAAATATAATAGCTAAGTTTTTTTGAATTTTTTAAAATTTTTTATATAATTAATCTCAAATTAAATATTTTTTAATATTAAAAAATAACAAATTTCATATGTATATTTATTTATTTTTAATATTAAACGTATTTCATATTTTTTGAGAGAGATTAATAAATATATATATATTTTATTAAAAATAAATATTTTTAATTTTATTTCGAAATTAAATAATGAATTTTAAAATATTTTAAATATAAAAAAATGTTAATACAATATCATTTAAAAAAAAGCGGGATTAATAAATATATATATATATTTTATTAAAAATAAATATTTTTAATTTTATTTCGAAATTAAATAATAAATTTTAAAATATTTTAAATATAAAATTTCGAAATTAAATAATGAATTTTAAAATATTTTAAATATAAAAAAATGTTAATACAATATCATTTAAAAAAAAAGCGGGATTAATAAATATATATATATATTTTATTAAAAATAAATATTTTTAATTTTATTTCGAAATTAAATAATAAATTTTAAAATATTTTAAATATAAAAAAAATATTAATACAAAATTAAAAAAAGGCGGGAGTAAAATTTCAAAATGGATGCCATTTACGTCACCCATATATAATTTTCAATTAAGAAATTAATAATGAAGCTGTAAGTTTCAAGAGATGTAATCAATAAAACTCAATTTTTCTTTATAAATACTATATCTAGTGTGAATTTGAAAAAAATCGTTAGAGCGGTTTTTGAGAACCAATGGTTATAGATAAATAGATAGATATATACAATTTTAGCTAGCATAATAAGATAAGATATATATCGTGAAATAATTAAAATTCTCAAGTCAAATATACAGCGTGCACGCATACCGACGCATGTAATTGTGTGTGAGAACATGGTCGGCGATTCACACGCCAACACATACAGTTATGTGCGTCGATGACCATTCACGTTATTTATCCGAATCTCAACATTACTTTAACACTACTAAATCAATTTAAAATTATTATTGCATTTAAAACTGCTTTTCTCTACTCCACAGATTTCACTATGCCGAAAAAAAATAACGACCAAAATTTAGACGATATTATTTATTTCATACACCGTTCACTACTGGTTTATAGCCACACAGGTGCTAATGCACTTGAACGAGGCGAAGATAAAATCCCTCTAATTCTCGGGGGAGATTTTAATGTAAATTTTGGATCTGAGATGATTCGTTGCCGTTGATCAACTTTCTTCGAGAAACATTTGGTCTGCTTATAAATAACGATCCCAAGGAATCAACAACAAAATCTGGAACTACAATAGATGCTGTTTTTACACGTTATATAGAAAATATCGAATCACGAACATATATATCTTATTTTAGTTATCACAAGCCATTAATATCAGTATTACCAATTGAAGCACCAACCGACAATAGTACAGGCAATGTAGATATGATGATAGAGTAGATAATAATAATAATAAAGCGAATATTTGTTACGAAAATTTTATACTGTTATATGTCTTTCGAAATGATCCCTTTATTTTTCTCTATTTCTCTCTCACTCACACTCTCAACTAAAATTTATCTTATTCTCTAGATTCTAAGAAGTTTCACTTCCGCCACGTGTACGATGCTGCACATTTTGCTTTTTTTTTTTAATTTTTATTTTGTCTTAGATTATATAGAATATTACAGAAAACATTGGTGACAAAACAGAAAATATAAAGGTGAATCTGAAGGAAATAGGGGAAAATAGGAATTAGATCTAATAGTGACATGATGGAGACGGTTTGATTGTGGTGACCAACAAGATATTTATTCTTGAAAACAAAAATCCGGGTACATTTAATATATAAATTGATGAATTGCATTCAACCTTTAAAAAATTGAATATTTATTAATCCTGTTCAACTGAGTAACATTTATTTATTTTTCAATTATTACTAATAATAATTATAATTAAAAAAATTGTCATGATAATTCTTCGAAATGGAAATTTTAATTAATGATAGATCTATAGGTAAAAAAAAATATAAAATCTATTATAAAGATTTACTGGAATAGAATGAGAGGATAGATTCCTGCTGTCATTTGATTAGTGATTAGTTGAGCGTAATGATGGAACCAGAGGACGATGTAAATACGGAAAATGCCAGCTGATTAGGCGTAGGGTCTGCTTCAAAGGGCCCGTCTGAACGCTCTGCTCCAATATCGAAATAATTGCTTTATTAGCTTGCCAAACATTGATTCATATTTATAGAGATGACCCACACATCCACATCCCACATGCATTTATATTGACGAAAGGACACGTGACAGATTTTGTCTATTGCTGGTTGATTCGGTTGTGAATCTGGGGTATTTTAGGAGTTGATTCCGAGTTGGTGTATAGATCATAAAGAGAAAGAGAGAGGATGGGATAGATGCTTGACATTCAGTGGCAAATGTCATCTCATTCTATTATCCGATGATTGGCCGAATAATTCAGCAAATTAATTTCAAATCATTCATTGCTATGGTTCACATCGCGAACGAATAGAACCTATACTCAATTAATTTATATGATGATTGGAGAGATTTCGTTCCTTCTATTTCTCTAATCGAAATCGATTTATTCGTTCATTCAAGAATCCTATAAGAGTATAGAATTTGATTTAAAAAAAAATGATGGTAAATATATAAAAAATATATAAAAAAAATTATTATTATAATAATAAATAAAATAGAGGATAATAATACAACATTACTCATATATATTCGAGCTTTAAATACTTTAAATATTTGAAAATGAAATGTTTCAAATATTAAAAATTAAAAGTTAATTAAATTAATTTTATTGGCCAATTATAAAGATGGGCTATTGTATTTTATGAAGTTGTGAGAATGACAAATTCTCTAAGCATCTCCAACCTAGAAAAATAAAGCCGAGTAGGTTACAATGAGCTAAAAATGTGGCTCGAATGGTTGAAGAAAGGTTTGTTTACGATTCATTTCTATAGAAAATGATAAGAGGGTAAGATACGATAGGCAGACAACATCTATAGATAAATATGAGGGAATTGGGGGGAAATCTCAGTATAGGAGAGTTGGAAGAATGTGCTTAATACAACCAACGTTTTTAGTTAGTCCTACACCACAGATATATAAATTAGAAATAATAAAATTAAAAATATTGCGTGTCGAAGTTTTTTATCTCATGATTCCAAAAAATAATTATTACAGACTACTGAATATTTATTTTAAAAATAATAATAATAATAAATAAATATGCTAAAAACCGTTTGTAAATTTTATTTCACAATTTAAAAAAAAATAAGTTGACCTGTGGCCAGGTCCGAACCGACCGACGGTTTGAAATAAATTAATTTCCAGCTACAGAAACAATTTCAAATAATTTTAATATATCTATTAATGTAATAAAAAACAGATATGGATAGAACATAAATATTTTTAATTTTATTTTATTTATAATATATAGCTGAAGTAGCCGGCGTTGCCCGTGATCATAATACGGAGGCTGTGACGTCATGAAGGGCTGGGTGACGTCATATAATTTTAAATTAAGACAAACATAATGAAGATGATTTTTCCCGAGGATAAAACCAATACATTCGTGGTGATATTTAAAAAAATCTCCTCATGTGAAATTTGGTATGAAAATAACCCTTCCCTTCCTATCGTCGATCGCTAATACTACCACTTCCGGTTTTCGGATTTGCACCAAAAGTTGATCAATTCATCCCACTGATGCATTAAGTAAATATACCAAATTTCATCAAAATCCGTTTAGCCGTTCAGGCTGTACACATCTATACGGACGGACAGACGGACGGACGGACAGACATCATGCTAAAAATACTTTTTTCTGTTAAGAAAATGCATGATTCGTGGAGATATGTAAAAATCTCCACATGTGAAATTTGGTGTGAAAACAATAACTCCCTTACTATCGTCGGTCGGTAAAAAAACGTTTTAAAGTTAAAATTAACTTAAGCCGTCTTCCATTGATAAATTAGCTGGAGTGTCTTCACTCGACTATCTCGCAAATTTGAATTGGATTAAATATCATATATTAATTTAAATTAAATTCAATTAATTAAATTATAAATTAAAATTAATAAATAATATTTATTAAACCAGCCCATGTTTGACTCTTTGTTGATGTCAGGGATATTACCGAGAAGTTGACTTGAGATGAAGAATTGAACCCGTTCTACAGATCATAGCACACCTTACTCCGCTTAGGTGGCAACCGACATGATAGACACTGTCCTTTCGTAGTATGTATAAAAGTCAGAAGAACAAATGAAGAAATTATGAGTTCAAATGAGGTGTTTGAGTGGTAAGCTCTTAAGAATTAATAGTTTCCCTAGGAGTGGGGATGATGATAATTATTAACGTTAAATTAAATAGAAAAAAAAGAAAAAGAAATTAATAGTACATATGAAGGAAAATAGAACTGTATTAGGCGTTAATAAATCAAAAACGCTATTATAAATCTTGAGATGTTGTATCTTATTTAATATCTAAGAGAAACTAGAAATGATTTATTTACATGTTATGGGTGAAGTTCTGAATGGGTAGAGCAATGAACGACCTGGTTTAGCTTGATGTGTGTTGTTTCACTGGCACGTAGTATGATATTTATTGACCTGTCGGCGAGAGGGTGGATTGCATTGAGTCAGTCACCCTCTTCCCTTTGGCTGGTCCTTTTAGAGGCAGCTACTCAGCGCTAAGCAAATTGCCAGGTTCCGTTTTGCGCCAGCCTCAAACAAGATTACCGGCCACTCGCTCGGTAAATACCGACAGAAAGGGAGAAAATGGGACGAGGAGGTTGGGTGCCGCCCCCGGGGGTTGTATTTGTGACAAAGCCAACCAGCAACCAACCCTCTTAAGTAAAGGTCATAATGAGAGGCATTCAACAAGAGTGGGGTTGATGGGATGTGAAGGGGGAAGTGATATTATATATACACGAAGGTAGACATCAGAGCGGGAATTTTACAATTTCCTTTCAATATTAAAATTTCAACAGCCCAATAAGGCATACAAGAAAAATTTAATATTTTAATATTGCTTGGATAATTATATATACTTATATTATGTTCCATCTGTTTCTAAGTACAACTTTATGGAATGATTTGCAAATATATATATATATATATATATATAGAAGAATTAGCAAGTTATAAAATTTTTTTAGCATTTTATATAAATTAATTTATTATATAATATCAATAATAAAAATCTGGTGTCCATAACGTTTACCTTTTTTCGTACCATTTTTTTTCAAAAAAATCAAGAATATCATTTGATAAAATACAATAATATATAATAAAATTTTTTAACATTATTTCCTAAAAGCTTAATATTATACATGTACTCAATATACATTTTAATTTAAAAATTTACATATTATAAACCATAGAGTTCGATGAGGAATGTTTAGAAGTATTAGAGATTAGGAACAAATCAAAATTACAATGGGTTAATAGTAAACGCGAAGTAGATAGGTTAGATTAATAGTAGGAAAATAGTGACGAAAGTCATTAAGAACAAAAAAAGAGAAATTCTAAAAAATAAAATATTAGAAATAGAGGAAAGTAACCGCAACAAGAATAGTAGACATGGGAATTGAAAATATTAAAAAGGGTTATATCAGGCACAGTTAATTAGAGATGATAATAATAATTTATAAACATACGTGGGCGATATTAAAAATATATATAGGAACTATTTTGAAAAATTATGAAATTTAAATCTAGGTAATAGATCAGAAACCATAACGATAGCGTAAATTAATTTCGAAGAACCAATGATACATAAGGTATAAATCATAATGGGAAAATTTAAAAATAAGAAAGCAGCGAGAATAGATGGGATCCCGGCAGAATTAATTAAATATGGTGGAAAACCTTTAGTTGAGTGTATGCACAAATTAGTTCTTTCGATCTGGCATAAGGAAAAAATGCCATGAGAATGGCAGGAGGCAGGGAATATCTCTTTTGACGACATCGTATAAGATTCTCTCGAATATTGTTTTAATCAAATTACGACCATACTCGGAGGAAATACTAGGAGAGTATCAATGCGGTTTCAGGTCACATCGATCAACTTTAGATCAGATATTTTCATTAAGGCAGATATATTAGAAAAAAAACGCGAATTCACTATTATTGTTCACCAATTTTTTGTAGACTTTAAAAAAGCATATGACACAATAGACCGGGGAAAACTTTTTCAAATTTTAGACTTAATGAGAGTTCCGAAAAAATTAGCACGTATGATTCAAATTTGTCTTGAAGGTAGTAAAGGAAGAGTAAGATGCGGAAATCAACTGTCAGAAACTTTCGAAATTTGGAATGGGTTAAAACAAGGGGACGCACATTATCACCAATTTTATTTAATTTAGTACTGGAATATTTAATTAGACAAATTGGGGAAAAATCAAACGGAATCTAATTAAACAAAAAAATTCAAGTATTAGGTTATGCAGAAAACTTCAATATAATAGGAGATTCGGCAATTGCAATTAAAGATAGTGTAGAAAAATTAATAGTGTTGGAAATTAATAGTGCTAGGACAAAATATTTAGTAACAGAGAGGAATTTTAGTAGTGCGCAGGCCAAGTTTCAGCAACAGGCCGCGCGCATGCCGTAAGAATATTTACACGAAAGGTTAGGAGTCACTTTTGACCCCCTGTAGCTCAGTGCCTATTGCAAGTACAGAGATAAAATTTTATCTACGTAATCATTTACTGTAACTAAAGTAGTATGCCAAATTTCATAGATATAGCTTCAGTAGAAAATATAAAGTACTTAAATTTTATGAAAAAAACTAATAAATTATATTTATTATATTTATTGTCACCATCGTCGAAGGTAAATATTAAATAATAACTGAATTTTTAAAATAGAAGATAAGTAAGTTCATGTTAAAATTTTGTTCGCTTGTTAATATGTCACTGCCATTCATTTTTCTTTACCGATTAGGTTTTTTTCACTATAATCGTTTGAATCAGCAAAAAAAAGTGACAAGAGGCAAGCAATAAGAAGAAAAGATGCAAAGGATTATTGAGGGAGGGGGTGGGGGCAGGCCACACTCTCTCCGGACTGTAATCTCGTCGGATTTGATGGCAGGAGGCCGCCCGCCCTCGCTATGTCATCATCATCGGCATCATCATCATCATCATCATCATCATCACCTTGCAGCACAGTCATTCAACGGGGATCAAACGCCATTCTTATGTCAATGAGTCATATCAAATGACCTGTTCGACCCTTCTCGTTTAATATTCCGGCATATGCTTTATGGCGTCGCTACTTCTATTATATTTTCCGGTGACTATAGCATGCCAAAAAAGAAAAAAAAAACACGAAAGAAATGAATGTTGTATACGTTTATATACAGGCGTCCCATAAAATGCCTAACCATCAAATTGGTTCGATGTTATTTGTGTATATATATATATATGTGTGTGTGTGTGTGTGTGTTTGTGTGTGTGTGCATCACTTATTATGATCTATGATATTATTGAATTCGCTATGTAGATTTCCCCGGCAGTTAAATTTATACATGTTTAACTTAAAGAGTGATACAAATACAAATGGAATATTAATTCTAAGAATAAAAGAAAAAAAAGCTGGAGTGTCTCCGCTCGACTATCTCGCAAATTTGAATTGGATTAAATAACATATATTAATTTAAATTAAATTAAATTAATTAAATTATAAATTAAAATTAATAAATAATATGTATTGGCTCTTGGTTGATGGCACCACGTCACGTGTTGGCGCGTGAGATTTGCAGTGTTAAAAAATTAATTCTGATACTTTCAGCGATTCTATCAAGCTGAAATTCTAGGTTTAGCAGTGTTATACAATTATTAATCATGTGAAAAATTATCAAACATATATCTATCTTTATTTTTAAGGTCACTTTAGAAGAAAAAAAATCAAAACGTTGTCGGTAATGACCCACTCAGGTTGAGCTACATTTCTCAAAAGTTGATAGAAAACTATGAATTTTGAATAATGCCCATGTACCAAATTTCATCATTTTTGCATAATCTTGTCTACACACACATACACACACACACAAACAGACATTTTTCTCAACCTTAATGAAAATGATTCAGGAACCTTCAAAAAGGATAAAAACATCAAAATCTCAACATCGAAAATTTTCGTGATATTAAAAAGATACTGACCCTGGTAAAAATTTACGTTCTCACAAACTGGAAATCTGCTTTATATAGGTAACGTAAAACCAAAAATAATATTTGTGTAAGAAATATTTTATATAAAAATTCTTAACTTTGAACCTATAATAAAGAAAATAATTTATTATTATAATAATATATTAAAAAAATTATTTATCTTTTTAAATAAATAATCATTTTATATTAAATTCACACACACACACACCATTCAATATTGATTTCGAAGAAACGAATTCTATCTCTAAAATGAAATCTCTTTATGCGAATAATATTAATAATAATCCTTCTTCTGTGATAAATTTGTTATCTTATCATATATTCTATTATAATTTATAAAATGTTTAATATTTTAACATTTATATTTAGAATTGTACTGAATAAAAAATAATTGATATTATTTTATAATAATAAAATAATATTTTTATTTAAATTTAAAAATAAATTTAAAGATAAACTTAATAATTATATTCATTTGTGTATATAAAATAAATTTTACATATAAAATAAATAGGTAAAATGATTAATAATTTAGTGGGCTGCAAATTGAATTGTATGAATTTTTTGGACTAGTACATAAATAAAAATCATCTTTGCCAAGTTTACTTAGTTTTGAAATTAAATTTAAGAAAATATCCTAAAATTTGTCATCTCTATATAAAGGGAAAAAAAATAAAAACAACTTGGGACTGAGTTTCAAGTTCCTCTTAAAAAAGTGGAACTAATAACCACTTACTAGTTCCTTATATTTGGTGAAACTAGTTACATGTTACTAGTTACAGTAAAGTAACTTTTTTAGGAATTTGAGTAAAAGGAACTGGAGTCTTCAAAAGCATCAGAAGGAATGAAATTATCTGGATGATCTAAATCAGTGTTTCCCAACCTTTTTTATGCTCCACCTAAGCTCTCCTCTATATAACTTAATTTTTAATATTAAAAAATTATTCAATTAAGAATCTTAAATGATAGGTTTTAGAGAGAAATCACTAAGAAATTTTGTTAACGAAACACAGTAAGTAAATTTTCAAAACATATAATGAAAAACTAAAATTCAAATTCGAAATAATTTTAATAAAGAGTTTTCTATCATAATTTAATATTTTAATTTAGTGAGATTCTTGCGCTTGATGCTTGCTGTACAGAGAATTTATGTTAGCTTCCAATTTATTTGATCCCCGTTCTGTTAAATCCAGACGATACCTCGTTTTTACCAGAAAATCATTTACAGTACTTATATTTAAATGGTCCAGAGCAAAGGGGTTAAACTCGTATCGAGTTCATTTTCGAATTTCCCCCCTTTACAATCAAATTGCCCCCCTGAGGGATGTGAGAAACACTGACCTAAAGCATAAAGAAGAATTGTAATAAAGGTCAATCCAAAAACAACTACAAAGTACCAAGGATATCCTTAAAAAATCTGGAGTGTCTCCGCCCGACTATCTCGCAAATTTGATTTGGATTAAATAACATATATTAATTTAAATTAAATTAAATTAATTAAATTATAAATTAAAATTAATAAATAATATTTATTGAACCAGCGCATGCTTGGCTCTTTGTTGATCACACCACGTCACGTGTTTGCGCGTGAGATTTGCATTGTTAAAAAATTAATTCTGGTACTTTCAGCGATTCAATCAAGCTGAAATTCTATATATAGCAGTTTTATACAATTTTTAATCATGTGGAAAATTATCAAACATATATCTTTATTTTTACGGTCACTTTAGAAGAAAAAAAAACAAAACGTTGTAGGTAATGACCTTCTTCCGGTTGAGCTACATTACTCAAAAGTTGATAGAAAACTATGAATTTTGAATAATTAGTTGAAAAGAAATTGGTGAGTGGGTTGACGACAATGAAGAGCTTTATAGAACTCTCTTGAGAGAGTTAAATTTAGTTTTAAGTAAAAAATCAATAATAAATAAAGCTAAACTAATAAAATCACTAAATTCTTTCTAAAATTAAAAAAAATGATCTTTTCCAATTTTAGTTAATTTTATTCCATATCTAATAATTTTTTTTCTTTCCTTTTGTAGAATGATTTAAGCATATTCTCTTATTAATTCGCTACATTTGTATAATTTCCCACAATCTATTTTAGCCCAACCACCAGTATCTATGCGTCGTCCGCCTTGAAGAGAATGAACCCTTTTGAATATCACGCCCTATCCATTTAGCCACAACAATAAGCGAAGGCATTGTACCCATCAGCATGGGCTTTGTTTCGACTAACGCTGTTGCTTCTTGCTTGTTGGGAAGGGGGTGAACTACTAGGGCTGTTCTCATTCAGGTAACTCAACACTTTTTCATCTTAACGACCTAATTTACTCACCCTGTCAGTGTTAGTTGGTTATATTGCCCTTGTAGCTATCTTCCTCTTGTCTTCCTGTTCATCATGACCCCCTTTGCGTCTCACCAGACAAGGACCAACTCAAAGGATATAAATTAAAAAAGAGAAAAGCACTTAAAATACCCAATGATTTTTTTCCTTTCATCTCCCTTGTCTTCTTGTTAAGTGAGTCTTTCGTTTTTAATTCAAAAAAAAAAAATCGGATTTCAGATGAATTTCTTTTATATAATTCTAGAATTTTTTTTTCATTATTTCATTATAATTAAATAAAAATCTTTTTAAAAAAATATTTTCAAGGGATGAAAATTATGATATGAATTAATAAACAAAATAAATTGTATGTTAATGGATAAATAGAATATGTAATGAGATTTTTATTTAATTTGATTAAAGAAAATCAAAAATATATTATTATTAGATAATATATAAAAAAATAATTGTATATCTATTACATTTTCAGTTTTTATGTTAATATATTTTATTTGCATCCATAAACAATTTTGAAATTTATAAATATCTTTTTATTGGAATGATATAATTTCTATAAATTTAAGATTGCTTTTATGCGCATCTTATATATTATTTATTAATCTATAGAAAATAAACAAATAAAAATGTCAAATTATATTTTCCACCTTTTCGATTGAGATAGGTACGGATTCGATGGCCATATTGAAAAATAAGTTGATGTGTGGCCAGGTCCGAACTGACCGATGGTTTGAAGTAAATTAATTTCCAGCTACAGAAACAATTTCAAATAATTTAAATGTATCTATTAATGCAAAAAAAAAACAGATCTGGATATAACATAAATATTTTTAATTTTATTATATTTATAATATATAAGTAGTAGCTGGCTGTGATGTCATGAAGGGTTGGGTGACGTCATATAATTTAAAATTAAAAAAAACTAATGAAGATAATTTTTCCCGAGGATAAAACCAATACAAAATGCATGATTCGTGGAGATATGTAAAAATCCCCACATGTGAAATTTGGTCTGAAAACAATACATCCCTTACTATCGGTCGGAAAAAATTGAATAATATTGGGTTTATTCACGGATGATATTATTATTTATGTAAACCGAGAGACATTTTTATCTCCCGAAGAATTTTTGCGGGGACACTGGGACAGAATAGACATAAGAATAAGCAAAATGATCGTATGGGATTTGTAAGTCAGCTAAAGAATAAGAATATTTGATCTATCAAAATTAAAAAAATTTTTAGGAGATCTAATTTTATTTATTTATTTGAAATAAGTTGTACCACATGTTAAAGCTTAACTATATATGTATATATATATATATACTATATATATATTTTATTTCTTTCCAAATATGATTTATCAGTACAATGATAAGAAAACAATTTGATAATTTATTAATATTAAATTATTATTGAGTATAGATATATTCGATTACGATAATAAAAAAAAATAAAATATTTTTATATTTGGTAAGTTAAAAAGAAATAATAATGAAAAAGAGTTATATTAGTACAATATAAATGATTTTTTTTTGTGATGTTTGCATTTTAATTTTAAATTGAGAAATTATAATAATAATTAATTCTACCTAGATAGTAAAATATTTAAAATATATCAAAGTTTAAATTATGAAATTGTATATTTCAAAATGAAAATAAAAAGTTAAAGAAAATAATCGCGATATTCAATTATTTTTTTATTATTAATTAAATTAAAAAAAAAACAATTGAATATTTAATAGGGCCTCCTCCTTTCCCCATAAATTAGCCCTTCCAAGCCTCGCCTTCCGAAATTTAGAAAAAGTAATAATAAAGAAAGTTTGCCTTAAAAAAAAAGATTAAAAAAAAAATAAGGCGTTTGGTCTGTAGCCTCTTTGGATCAGCTGAGAGTGCCTTTGATTTTTTGGATTTCGAAATGAAATCGCGAAATTCGGGGCAACCTGAAATAAAACCTACCTAGTAAGGGAGTGCATAGCCTCCATCAATAGGGATGGAAGGCCCATGCTATAATCGAAAAAGCCCTGCGCTCAAAAGGTAACCAACAATTTGTTCCTGTTCAGGCTAATCCCATTTTGGAACTGTGCTGAATTACCTTCCCGAATTCCCGTTCATCCAATCCACCTCAAATACACTCTCAGTAATACAAAATGGCACAATTCAGACCTGCGTGCAATCCATCCCTTAAATAATAGCATGGCATTTGTTTTATCCACCCACATTTTATTTATTTATTAATTCTAATCTAATCTATGAATTAGTAGGATGAGAACATGCATGGATGTAGGAGGCAACCACCTGAAAATTCCTAACAACTATATATATATATATATATATATCAAAAAATAGTCACCCTCCTCGTAACCTACTAATTCTAAAAATAACTTTGTCTCTTCTGCCTCCTTTATCAATGCTTGTTCTTGAAAGATGTACTCTGAAATTCCCTAATCTCACTAAATTCTGTCATATAATTTAATACATTTCTCTATAATCTCCTAATGAATATTATCAAAAGCAAAAAATCATTGTAATTTAATTCTACTTTCTATATTATATTAAACTTTACTTTAAATATTATATTTACATTTTCTATTTTAAAGTGCGCCATGCTAAATAAATAACGATTATTACTTACAATTGGAGAGCTGTATTTCAATCATTTCATCGTCATGAAGGATGGAGAAGATAATCAAGAATTCCAATTCAGTAGCAGGAACGAAGATTGAAACATGAAATAGAAGAAGAAAAATAACTTATTAGTTTAGAATCAATAAATAAATTTAAATTGAATTAAAAATAAAATTAATAATAAATACTGACCTCGGAGTTAATAAAGGGTTGATATTTCTCGCAGATTAAACTCGAAGAACAGCTCGTAGACGTGAATTGATGTCCATCACTCTCGCCTCGATAAAGAAAAAAATAAGATTAGATATTAGATATTTATATTATATACAGGAAATAAAAAAATAAGATATAAATAAATAAATAAATAATATTAATAGGATTAAAAAAGTGTATAGATTTTTAAAAATATTATCTTATTTTTGTAATATTAAAATACTAAAATTATTTTACATCCTATATAGAACCATGATTATAATAAGTTAGTTATAATACGCATTTAATAGACATATAATAAAAATATCTTAGAAAACATCAGAAAACTAATTATGATTATATTATTAATTTCACGAAGATTTTATTCTGTTTAATTGATATATACGAGTAGGTAATAGAAATATTATTCATTTTTCAAAAGTGTTATAATAATATGAAATTAACAAAACAATATTCATATGAGATTTGAAAGGAACGGTGTGAGCGATAATGAGATTAAAAAGGATATATAGAATATTTAAAATATAGATATAATATTTATTATTATATGAATATGAGAAATTTATATTTTTTTGATTTATAATTATATTATATGAATTTTGAAAATAATCAGCACATCTTCCTATTTTTTAAATAAATAAGTTTTAATAGGATTAATATATATATTGAAATTTAAAAAATATTTCAATAAATATTTTATATTTAAAGAAAAATAAAATTTTGTATATGATTTTTTAATTTTTAAATAATTTTAATTTAACTTTTAATAAAATTTAATTAATGAGATCTGATAGAATATTTAAGATTAATTCTTTTCAAAGATTTGAATGAAAAATTTATAAATTTATTTGGGTATATGAATAAAAAATTATAAAAATGCACTTTATAAAATTTAATTTTTATTGAAATATTTTTTTTTTTAAAGTTCACTAATCTTCCTTTTAATTAATAAAAATAAATAATAAAATTACAATTAATTCTTGATTAGCGACTGATTAAGGGATGATTTCAGTGGAGAGGCCGTTCAATGTCTCACACTCACCAGGGAGGGGAACTAAATGCGTTCAACTCGGCCGGACGGCAGGCGGAGGTCAATGCAGGCGGCGGAGGGGCATGGAGAGGGGCGAGCGGGGAGTGCAGAGGTGAGCGCTCTACTGCAAATTATTTCAAATAAAATACATATTAAAATAAAATAAAATAAACAAATATTAATTTTTAAAATTAGTGGTGTTTTGGAATAGATCTTAAATCGAATCAATAAGTTTAATTCTATTAATTCTATTAAATCAATAAGCTTAATTTTATTCAAAGATCTTAATGAAAATTTAAAAAAAAAAATTATAAATATATCAGTAAGAAGTTCATTAATGAAATTATCATATTTTGAAAAAAAACAAAACAAGGAGGTGGCGTATTAATGTAAATGGTTCAATTTAAATTTAAAATTGTTTGCCGAATGTGATATAATTTTAATTTAATGTAAATATATATTTCATAATAAGTTGACCTGTGGCCAGGTCCGAACCGACCGACGGTTTGAAGTAAATTAATTTCCAGCTACAGAAACAATTTCAAATAATTTTGATATATCTATTAATGTAATAAAAAACAGATAGGCATAGAACATAAATATTTTTAATTTTATTATATTTATAATATATAAGTAGTAGCTGGCTGTGACGTCATGAAGGGCTGGGTGACGTCATATAATTTAAAATTAAGAAAAAACTAATGAAGATAATTTTTCCCGAGGATAAAACCAATACAAAATGCTTGATTCGTGGAGATATGTAAAAATCTCCTCATGCGAAAACAATACCAACCTTACTATCGTCGGTCGGTAAAAAGTAGAATAATAAATATCAAAACCTTAATCGCAATTTAAAGCTTAAATTTCAAGAAATGGGTTTCTGTAATTTTATATTTCATTAATATTTTTTTTATATAAGACTATTTTTAAAAAGTAATATTATAATGTAATATAAAATATAATTTATATAGAAATCATATTTTATTGCATTTCTTTAATATCAAGAGAATTATTATTAGTATTATTAGATCATTTTCTTAGGTCAGTTATTTCCCGGGAGATGATAAAAAAATCTTATTTCTGAATCTTTAAGAAAAAACCGAGAGCTACAATATCAATTACTATTGAAATGGAACGATAAAATAACATATTCAAACAGCGGATATTTTTCTTCGTTTCTTTCGTACTCTTCTTCTTCGTTTATCGAATCCCTTAGATTTGAGTACGATTGATTAAAAAATGAATCCTCTTGAGAAAAGAGAGGAGAAATGTGGGATGATGGTGGATGGTGGGGGTGGGGGGGTGGGGTGGAGATGAGAAAAACCAAGACGATGGTCGTTTTTTAAGATCTTGGCCTCCTCTCTCTTTTTCCCAATGCAATGAATCAACTTTTGATTTGAAATTAGAGACGAATTAAACAAAAAAGATAGAATTACAAATTTTAAAAATTGTCTAAATTCTAAAAATATTTACTTAGTATCTTTAAAACATTTAATATAATATAATAAAATAATATTTTATAATAAAAATATATCATAATAATAATAATAATAATACATGTATGTGTTAACTCTTTATTTTTGTCCATTTAAAAGAATATCGTCGAGATCCAAGCTCATAGTTCTACTTCAACTAAAAACATTTGTAAAATAAGATCATCAAAAAGATTATATATTTGCAAATATATAAGGCATATTTTAAAATAAATTTATTTTATTATGAATTTTATATTATCTTCTAATCCATATTTAAATAATATTTTGAGTCATATTTTTTATAATTTATTTAGAGTAATTTATTTCATAATATTTATGATATAAATCTATAAATAAATGTAATAATTTACTTTAAGGGATTTATTTTTTAATTTAATACACACACATAATGACATAATATAATAAATATAATTTCCTTAAATAGGAAAAATCCTATTATTTTTATATATTTTGTTAATAAAATTCTTTTATAATTTATAATTATAAATGATATAATTATTATTTTACCTTATAGTAATTAAATACATATATTCATACAAATTGATATGCAGTTTTATAAAATTATTGGCTGATTAGAAAAGGATTTAGAGAATCAGAGGGCAGTCAACAAGAGAACTAAAAGTTTAGAAATTAAAAGCTCTATCGTCTTTTTCATCCAATGCGTCGACATTTCGGTGCCAAAACAGAACTCTCTTCAGGATTTTGGTTTGTTATTTTACAATAACACATACATTATGGAGACCGATAATAAATTATATATGTGCTTTATAGAAATATATAGGTAGGGTAAAGTATACAGTCGTTGGCCCCGAAGCAGTCATTGGCCCCCTATCTCAAATAATAAGAGATTTTTATTTTTTAGGATTTTTGCGTGCTTATTGAAAATGTCATGAGAAAATGATTTTTTTTTATTCATCAAAATCTATGTTCTGCAAACCTAATTTTACACAGATTGTTCCGCAATTTGCCCAGATATGCATTAAAAACTACTAGGAATTGCTTAAGGGGGCCAACGACTGTATACTTTACCCTATATCTATATAGTCTTAATGACCATTTCAGGAGACATACGCCAAATTTTTATTATTATATATTTAGAGTTTTAAATCTAAAGCAAAGTGAATATGTAATATTTCTCGTGTGTCGAATTATTAAAACTTTATTTATTTAGTGATCGTATATGAAAATGTTTATATTTTACGATTTATTTTATAAGAAAAATTTATTACTATACTATTCTATTCTCCTTCTTTTTTAATTATAATTTACAAAAATGAATATGAATATTCGTTGTTTTTTATATAAAACGTTCCCTAAAAAGTGAATGTTAGACAAGATGCTTTATTGCCCTTGGAGTTTTCATGTCCCTCACTCCTTTCATTTTGGCGATAAAACCAAGACACCCGTATAATACACGAACAAATGGATGGAAAAAGCGAAGAAGAAGAAGAAGAAGAAGAAGAAGTAGAATATGCTGGGGGCCTCGTTGATCCCATCCTTCTTTTGTCTGTTGTTCTTGGCAATATAATCGCAAGTTGGTTTTGAAATTATCAATTTATATGAAGCAAGAAAAAGAGGGGGTGACGATGGCGGTAAAGTTAGGATTGGGGATCAAAATGGGTGGTGTGGTGGCTAAAGAGAGAAAATGAAACTTGATGGAGAGGAGAGGAGGGGAAGAAAGGGGGGGGGGTGGAGGAAAGAATTTGTCGGCTGAGTTGAAGATTAAGAAATCACACAAGTTGACGACGATTAGCAAAGCTCGTACAAGATTGTGTGTCTGTTGAGTCCTCGCCGAGCGCTTACAATGTTTGAATTAAGAATTGCTACTCGAGGGGTTTGATAAATCTGTGTTTAGTCAAGATGACGGAGACGTTGTGTCAAGAGAAGTGGGGAGGGAGGAAGGCTGCCAAAGTGATGAGAGCGATTCAATCCTGAACAAAACTTGATGACAATTTCAAACCAAACGACGACGATGAGACGCAGTCCTTGTGGGTGGTGGTGAGAGGATTAGTCAAAAGCTTAGTTGAGTTGAAATGAAATGCAACTCCAACGCCATTAGATGGCGAATATTTATTATGTTGAAATAAAATCCGCGCGGTTCACTTTTTTTAGCATCTCTCCTTCTCATTCTTGTTCGCTCTTAAATATGTTTTAATTTAGGAAAAGAAAGGTAATAAAAATATCTAATCTTTACTAAATTAAAAAAAGATATTTTAACTATGACATAATATATATATATATATATATATATATACTAATAACATTATAAAGTTTATTAATTCTGCTTATTTATTAATAACATAAGAAAAAGGGAACGAGAAGACTAAAACCAAGACGACTCGTGGAATTCCAAATCATAACCATTAAACCATTTCCTTTTAACTTCTTTATCCTCCCCTTTAACTCTCACTTACACCATCTTTCCTCTTCTCATTATCAATAAATTACACATTATAAAAAAATTTATATTATATATAAGATTATGTTATATTTCTATTTTACCAGAGATAGTATTGCGATCACGAAAATTTTCGATGTTGAAATTTTGATGTTTTTATACGTTTTGAAAGTTCCTGAATCATTTTCACTAAGGTTGAGAAAAATGACTCTCTATCTGTGTGTGTGTGTATGTATGTAGACAAGATTACGCAAAAACAGTTTGAGCTAGAATGATGAAAATTGGTACATGTGCATTATTCAAAATTCGTAGTTTTCTATCAACCTTTGAGAAATGTAGCTCAACCGGAAGAGGGTCATTACCTACAATGTTTTGATTTCTAATCTGACCGTAAAAATAAAGAAATATGTTTGATAATTTTTCACATGATTATAAATTGGATAAAACTCCTATATATAGAATTTCAGCTTGATTGAATCCCTGAAAGTACCAGAATTATTTTTTTAACACTGCAAATCTCATGCGCCAATACGTGACGTGGTGCCATCAACAAAGAGCCAAACATGCGCTGGTTTAATAAATATTATTTATTAATTTTAATTTATAATTTATGATTAATTAAATTTCATTTAAATATAATATATTATGTTATTTAATCCAATTCAAATTGCGAGATAATCGAGTGGAGACACGCCAGCTAATTTTAATATTGTGTCAGAATATTTTTGAAAATTTCTAGTGTCCTATTGAACTCTATCAAGTATTGAATAATATGATATATTATCTTATTATACTAGCAAAAATTGTAAATATATATATATATATTTCTAATTTTGAAATCTTAAACCACTCGAAGGATTTTTTGAAATTCACAGCCTAGATAATTTTTATAAAGAAAAATCGTTCTGTATTGGTTTCAGCCTTAAGAAAAATCATCTTTGTTTGTTTTTTCTTAATTTAAAATAGGACTACGACACACAGCGCTTCTTTAAATACAAAATAATATAAATAAAATAAAATTAAAAATATTTATGTTATATCCATATCTGTCTTTCAGTGCATAATTATGTACTTTTAGATTATTTGAAATTGTTTCAGAACGTTTATTAGTTTTTCTTAATTTAAAATAGCAAATTTAAATGACGTCAGTAACTACGTCAGACAGCACTTGAACGGTGGCTCGGTGAACCAGGTATTAATATTACTAGCCAAACCCGATAATAAGGAATAATTTATTTTAATGACCGAGCTGCGGCTCGATGAACCAGGAACTTATTAATTTAATAAAAAAATGTAAATACTTACTATCATTTTTTTAAATAATGAAATTTAAAATATGGTATTATTTGGCTTTTAAAATAATTAATTTTAAATTAATTATAATGATATAATAATAATATATAATATTAATATTAGTAATTACTATGCTAATAGTTAAATTATTAAAATTTTCTAATATATAATTTAAAAAATACAAAATATTTAATAGTACTTGGCAATATTGTTAAGTAGTTATTCAAGTCTATGAAAAAAAATTAAATCATTCAATTCACTTTAATCTTTTGAAATTTAAAACAATAATAATAACATGATTATTAATTATTTAATGACAACAGCTCCAATGAGGAGGAGATAGGAGTCCCGTGATTTTAATTAAGTCAAAATAAAGGATGAAAAAAAATGATTAATTAAAAATAAATTAGTGCTCTTCTATTTAATAGCAACTCTTGTACCTTTATTAAGAGAACTGTAAAGTATTTTCAATTTCATTAGTGTCCAATCCATATTTGTAAACTTTAATAGGAGAAGAGAAGTGGGTGAAATTAAAATAAACTCAAAATAGTTAACTACAATTCTGTTGGTGGTACTCATATCAATTCTAGTCATCCCGACAAGTGTGCTCCATTAAATACAACAGAATCAAATAATTAATTCAATTATTAGTTCACTGATCAATCCTATCATGTCTATATAAATATTATTTGATAACCTTTCAATATTTATTATTAATTAAAAATTTAAAATTCAATTTCCTATCGATAATAAAGTTTAGAATAAATATGTATTGAAAATTGTGTATTTTAATTATATCTAAGTATGTAGGTTGTGGAGTGGGAAAGGGGCGGGGTTGTAGAGATTAGGAGTATGAAATTAAGCGGCTACGTTCCTTAATATATATATGTATATGTATATCCTGGGTGGATTCAAATTAGCCCAAGCCGAAGGCCTTTGTTAATCTTTGGACGTGTGGAAGGGTGGGATCGTTGATTAACAACAAGCATCCCCCGTCCCGGCTCCCAGTTGCTTACTTCACGTGAAAGGCAAGGAGATGGAGGTGGGGATAAGGGCGTGAAGCTTAATTCGATAACTTTATAAGCCACCCCCTTTCGAATCTCATCCCCGACCGTCACCCACCCATCCATGCCAAATAGATAATAAATTATAATTTTAATTATCCCCTATATAATTAATATAAATGCACAGAGAGGAATGTTAAAAATAGCGTAATTAAAAGTTGTAGTATGGAAATTTTCATTCAAGATTAATGAATATAAAAGAAAAAGTTTTTCTTCTATCTTCAATATAGGTAGAAATATTGATGATGAAAGAGAGAAAGAGATGGAGAAAAAGAAATTCAGTCCAAGTAGATAGGGCGAAAATTTGATATTTTTCAAGATTAAAATAAAAAGAGATGAAAGATTTAATCATTCATCCCAGCTTTAATCAGATCAATCAATTGAGAAATAAATACTTTTTTAAAACAAATCTCTCTCCTCTCATCCTTCCAACACGATGACTCGTTTTCTTAATCAAAAGATAGGATTTCAATGGCCAGTATTTAAAGTCCCTTTGAAGAAAAAAAAAATAAGATTGAATTTGCACGACAAATTTTTTTATCATTTATTGAATTAAAATTTTATTTTAATTTTAATTTCTATTAAATCAATGTTTACTATTATTTTTAATAATTATATCAATATTGTTTTGCTACACGAACTGATATAGCATCGTCTCCGTGAACTTCACAAATATCATTGGCGGCTTGCGTGGCATTCTTCCCTTTTTTACCGACCGACGATAGTAAGGTTTACCGACCGACGATAGTAAGGGAGGTATTGTTTTCACACCAAATTTCACATGTGGAGATTTTTACATATCTCCACGAATCATGCATTTTCTTAACAGAAAAAAGTATTTTTAGCATGATGTCTGTCCGTCTGTCCGTCCGTATAGATGTGTATAGCCTGAACGGCTGAACGGATTTTGATGAAATTTGGTATATTTACTTAATGCATCAGTGGGATGAATTGATCAACTTTTGGTGCAAATCCGGAAACCGGAAGTGGTAGTATTAGCGATCGACGATAAGAAGGGAAGGGTTATTTTCGCACCAAATTTCACATAAGGAGATTTTTTTACATATCACCACGAATGTATTGGTTTTATCCTCGGGAAAAATCATCTTCATTATGTTTTTCTTAATTTAAAATTATATGACTTCACCCAGCCCTTCATGACGTCACAGCCTCGGGTAACGCCGGCAACGCCGGCTACTTCAGCTATATATTATAAATAAAATAAAATTAAAAATATTTATGTTATACCCATATCTGTTTTTTATTGAATTAATAGATATATTAAAATTATTTGAAATTGTTTCTGTAGCTGGAAATTAATTTATTTCAAACCGTCGGTCGGTTCGGACCTGGCCACAGGTCAACTTATTATACAAAAATTTCAAAATATAGCGAATTTCTTCATTATTTTCACTCATTTTTGAAAAGCTGTAACTTTTGTTCAGCTTCACCAAATTTAATTTTCTTTAAGGTTAAATGAAGCTTGAAATTTCACCTTTCCAACACTATATGGCAGGGGTGGCCAACCCGCGGCCCGCTGGCCGCATGTGGCCCGCCGTCAACATTTTTGCGGCCCGCGAGATTCATCACACTTTTATATTCTGCGCCCTCATGAAACAAATATCGCACTAGTGAAATAAATATGATTTCATTTTTTTTATTTCGTTGTTTCTTTTTTACCGACCGACGATAGTAAGGGAGGTATTGTTTATTTTTAGTATTATATATTTTTTACAATGTGCATTAACTATCATTATTATTATATTATATATGTTTATATGTAAAAATAATAGAGTAAACATAATAAAAATTCATTATTTTTCAATTTGTCACACCAAACAATATCTATAATGGGTCTAAATCTAATATGGGTATGTATAATTTTATATGCGGCCCGCGAAGTTATGATGCATTTCCAAAGTGGCCCGCAAGATCATTTGGGTTGGCCACCTCTGCTATATGGTATGACACAATGTGATTGGTAGTACTGTAGATATACGATTCCAACGACATCTATGGACAAAATACGAAAAGACCTTTTCGACCACCCTATATATATATATATTAATTTTTAATTTAATTTCTGATTAAAATTAGAGATATAAATGATAATTTTTCTTAAAAATTAAAACAACAATAATTTCTTGTTAAAATGATGGGGTTTAAAATTAATCATTATGCTTCGTAATATCTTTCTCTACCACTGAACAATGCCCAAGATAAACATTTGTATAAAAATAATATTTTATTTTTTTTAATTTATAATTTTATTATTATATATTTTAAACTATTATCTATTATCTATATATTGTTTTGATAGAGATATAAAATGTAATAATAATTTTATTAAAGATTTAATAAAGAGACTAAATATCGAATTTGTATCAATTTCAATGAAAATCAGAAGGAAAGTGTGTGCTGTTGAATTTCTAATACATAAAGTTATCTATCTTCCAAGAAGCGTTAATGAATAAATGGTTATATAGAAATTTATGAGTAAATTATATATACTGATAATGAAGATTATACAGATGACACTGAAACATGATTTAATCCACATAGGATCATGTATTTTATTTAGGAATAATGCTTATGAATGGATAGTTCAAATCATACATTATTGAATCCATTTGATTTATTATTAAAAAAGTAATGTAATAATATAATAATAATATCATCAATAATTCTTTGTAAAAAATTAATGTTTATAAATAAAATCTCTTCATTATAGAAAATAATTAAAGCTTTGAAAATGTCTCCTTTCATGAATTAAGTTCTTCTCTTTCATTGTCTATCACGTATTTATTTTTAATTCAAAATTACAAATTAAAAAGGTAGATAATTTATAAAGAGAGAAAGTTCGATTACATTTTTTCAAATTGTATTTAAGAATTTAGATACTGTTTTACACTTCTCTCTCTCCCTCTCGATTAAAGAATTTTTAGTTAATCGAAAAAAAAAATTGATTTATCGATTTATTCTTAAAAGGTTTAGATGAATTTGTTGAGTATAATTGACTTAATGATTCTTTGGGTACATTAAAAATTTTCATATTCAAGGAGTTTTTCAGAATAATATTTTTCTTGATAGGTATATAATTTTGTAGATTTAGTCCTAATCCATCCAATTTGAGTTTAAGATTGAACCAAATTCAATACTATAAATATAAATTCAAATTAATAATTAATAAATAAATATATAAATGATAAAAGGCTGGCTAAAAATAATTTGGTGAATAAAACTAAACAATTACTCCTTTTATAACGGAATTTTGTAAATTAAACCACATATTGATATTTGTTATTGTAAATTTATTCAAAAAATACAAACATATACACAACGTTTCGATTTCTACTTCTGCAATCGTTATCAAGCGACTGCACTGTTCGAGTGTCCAGTGACAAGTGACAAACTCCTTTTCTAAGCCAGAAATTTACTTTTTTATTATTCTAATTCTAATTTTATTTACATATTTTTTCTTTATATTATACTAATAATGAAAAGTTAATAAATAAATGTATCCCTGTGTTCAATTTAATCTAATCCAATTTAATTTAATTTTTTATTGAATACATAATAATATTTCCCATTTCTTTAAATATCAATCTATTTGTTCCTATTATATATATATCCCGTATCATTTTTTCGATGTGGATATGCTATTTATTTATTTATTTATTTTTATTTTTTTCAATAACAATGTTCTCTTTTTTACGATTTATGTGGTTTACCCTTCAAACATTTACTTACAGAGAGTCTCTTCCAGCGAGCAATTCCTACAAACCGTTTTCTTTTCTTCTCCTCCGACTCAGGGGACCTGCGGAGTACTTTTAGATTTGTAGGTCAAATGCTTTATATTTCATATCCCGTAGATGGGGAATGTAAAAATACCAACTTAATCGGGTTTTGTTTTTAGCTCTGATCAAAAAGAGTAAAGCCCTCTTTCCTCTTTAGCCATTATATTTATCGCCATATTCGAAAGCAAAGCCAATGGGCAATCTTTTGGAACGACCCCAAGATGGTACTTTTTCACCGTTTTCTTTTTCCTTTACTACCACCCTTTACCACGATCACCCCAACTCGCCCTTCAACCAAACCCCATCGGTGGCTGGTTCATTTGCAATTCCTTTCCATCTCTTATTCATTTCTTT
Source organism: Labia minor (assembly GCA_963082975.1). Classification (NCBI taxonomy): domain Eukaryota; kingdom Metazoa; phylum Arthropoda; class Insecta; order Dermaptera; family Spongiphoridae; genus Labia; species Labia minor. The sequence continues at coordinate 63,711,270 of OY720349.1, read as the reverse complement.
TTCTTTCTCTTTTTCTTTTTTTTTTTTGTATTTTTATTCTCCATGGGAGCAAGTGAGATAGAAGAGAGAGAGAGAGAGAGAGTAAAGGAGAGTTAGAAACGCTTTTTTAGTAATTGGAAATTGCATGACGAGGGGCGTTAGTGGTTTTTATTTAAATTACCTCTAATCATCATTAAATAACAGAATAAAGAAAGATTTACCTATCGTTACCTTTTGTGTGTGGACATCAAACGGAATCCTCACTTGGAAAACTCGACACTTGAATAGGTTTGCATAATTTTTACATTTTTTTTTTAAGTATATCGGTCCCAACCCATCTAGGCATGTGTCTGTTTGTCGGAGTGTGCAAATTTCAATATGTTTAGGGATTTTAAATGAAAAAAAAAAGAATAAAATTATTTTAAATTTATTTAAATTTCAATTCCATATTATGAAATCCGTATTAATAGTCCCAAATAGAGTGTAGTAAACATTTTTGAAAAAATAATAGATTATAATAATTTCCCTATAAATATCTATATTTTAGTCCTTACTAAATACTAACATTGAATCTAATAGGATAAAAATTGCAACTAATTGTATGACTTTTAATGACTATTAAATATATTATGTGAAAGTTATGCAAATCCTTTCATTAGATTTTAATTAAATTTTACCAATATACACTCTAATGATTACGACCTTTTTCCTAATATTACCTAATCCTAAATGGGAGTAATGCATATTTATATAAAACAATAAAAATACATATATATATATATATATTAAACTAATCTAGTGTTTAATCTTTATTATTAAATGTATTATTTTATTTTATATTAAAATTTTATTGTATTTTGTAAATTATATAAAGTATCCTGATGATCTGGTTTCTGTTTTTTGATGAATTTTTCTTTATTTTATATATAGTTATGCCTGTATATATCTTTCGGTTGCTTTTATATATGTGCCACTCAAAAGCCAAACCGATTAACTCCAATTTTTAAATTTTGCTAGTAATGTAATGTAATGTAAGGTAATCTGCAACATATATATATGCAAGTTGAGAGATCACCTCTCCGAAGCTCAGGGCAGAAGCCCTGAGCCCAACATCAACAAAAAGCAGCAAGGTGATTGGCTATAAGCGATCATGTGACTCTTTGGCATAGTCAAATTAGCTACTAAACAGTCCGACCACGTGTTTGAATATAAATATACACAAATATATATATGAAAAGAAAAAACTTATAAAAATTATATAAAAATAAATTGATATTAAAATAATTAAATCTGAATCAGGGAGAGGCTTTAACAAATATCAATATAAATTCCTATTTTTATTTTTTAATATTTAATAAAATTTATTTTATAAATACGTATGGAATAACTAGATAAAAATGTACATTCAAAATTAGAAATAACCAAATAACGGAATAATGCTGAATCTTCGAGTATAATAAAAATGAAATTATAATTTCCACGAATACTTTGAATTTTTTTTATATAGAAATGTTTTGTTAAATCTTATTTGTTTTAAATATTAGTCATTTAATAAAGATTTTTTTAAATTTGTTTATTTGGAATTTTTAAATCCTTACGAAGTGGTATTTACAGTACGGGGGTTTGGTATAAACAATGTTTTATTACAGCACAAAAAATGAAATGATTATATAAATATAATATATAATATGATACCTAAATAATAGTAATACTATTTTATTGCTTAATCAATTTGATAAATATTTAATTTATAAATTAATAGCAATAATAATAATATGAAATTGTGATTTCCACGAATTGCCTTGAATTCCTTTTTTATATAGAAAAAAATATGAAATCACCTGTATGATTAAGAATTATTTATTAATAATATTATTACTATTTTCTCCTTCTGAAATGATCTTAATCTAATAAATTAACTGAGTTTTTTTTAAACATACAATTAAAGTATAATTTCATTATTTGTTTATAATATCATTTACGTGTATGTTCATTTTAATGTTCAATTATATATTTATTTAAGATATTCATCGTAGATTGAACTTTAATGTTGTATTCGCTTTTTTTTCTCTTCTTTACTTACCCTAACTTTTTATCACACATATATATATCGTAGATGTTATATACACACATATTTATATATACAGATATATATATATATAAAGGAATAGGCAATTGGATAGATAGATAGATGGGCATAAATACGTGGATACATATCATGTGTAGTCATGACATCGGTCGTGTAAGCTTGAATGAAAAATGAAAACATATTTTTGTTTCCGGTCACGCAAACGTTCTCTGTCTCTCTCTTGTCCTATTCACCCTTTGGACGACATCTTTTGAAACTCCTATTTTTCCACCCCTTCTCTCTCTTCACTCCACCCACCTACAATGACCCACTCACCGTAGACAGACCTTCGGGAATAAATAGCATAAAACAAACATAGCTATACATACAATACAGATATTTTTTTCTGGATATAAATTCAAAGAGATTAGAATTAAATTTTTTAATATTGTTATTGAATCTTTAATTCTATATACATATATTCGAATGAATTGTTTTTAAGAGAAAATAATTTAAAGTTCATTACTAATGGATTTTTTTCTATTTTAAAATATAAAATGCATTTAAAACAAATTTACAATGATTAATATACTACATAATATTCCTAATGTTATTTTGATTCATAAATCTTAGTATATTTATGTATATATATATATATATATATATAATTAAATAAATAAATGTATAATATTTAAATATGGAAATACAATATTATCTTCTATATATATAAAGGAGAGTGTTTGTATGTATGTAATTTGTTTACGTTTTTGCTGTCATAGAAACAAAAAAAAGAAATTTCTTACTTAACCGACACTTGGTAATTTAGAATTATAAACAAAAACAATTAATCATCAAAAAAAAATTTCTCACTTAACCGACACTTATGTATACACGTAATGTATGATGGAATTGAGGCAGGAAATAAGATGGGGATTGATATTAATAGGGATAAAACAAAATATTTAGTAAGAGTAACACACAAAGTCTTATCATACAAATTTTGTAGAATTTGAAAATGTAGAAAAATTTAAATACTTAGATTCTATAATTACAAAGGATAATAATATTGGATAAGAATTTAAATCGAGGTCGCAATCGGGTAACGTCTGTTATCATACAGTAAAGAGGCTTAACTCATCAAAACTTTTATCAAAATGGATGAAAATTGAAATATTTAAAACAATTATTTTGCCTGTTGTATTATATGGGTGGTCGATGTTCTTGGGAGAAAGTAGATTTAGAGAATTTGATATTAGGATTGTTTGCAGCATTTTTAAGGACCAAAGAAAGAGGAAATCACCGGGCTATGGCGGAGATGGCATAACGAGAAATTGCATGACCTCTATGCATCTCCAGATATAGTTAAGGTTATTAAGGTTATAAAATAGAGAAGTCTGGGATGGGAAGGGGTCATGGCTAGAATGGTAGATTAAAGATCGGCGAAATATATTTGGAAAAACCGATTGGGAAACGTCCTGTGTGATTGGGAAGACCAAGAACGTGGTGATGGGACAATGTAGGAAGGGACGTGGGACAGATGGGACAGGGTAGGAGTTAGATGGTTATAGCTCAGACTTGGGGGTTGCTTTCGAGATCCGTAGAGCCACAGGGAAAGATAGATTGATATAACAAATACAATAGTAATATATAATTAATTTACTGATTAAATTAAAATATCTTTTAAATAAGAACACAAAAAGATATGATAATATAATGTAATATACTGATTGCAACAAAATGGATGAAAACCTTTTACATACAGACTTTCAACGAAATACTATGTATTACTTCGGGGGGACAGGGGGCGGAGCCCCCGTCTAGACGAAAAGAGCGCCGAAGGCGCTCTGATCATCTAGTAATTAATAAATTATTAAAAATAATATAATAAGACCATAAATAAATTATATACAATAATTTTAAATAAGTCATAAGAAAAGATATTGTCGATAATCATGAAATTCATAATTACAGTCAGATTAAAAAGTGTGATAGAAAAGTTTCTTATACCTAGGACTAAAAATTATAATATTTCTCAAAAATGAGGTGAAATTTACATCTCTGATTACACCGTTTTTCTCAATAATGGAGGTATATTGTCGGACCATTCAGTTAACAATATTCTGTTATGTAAAATTATTCACTTCAAGAGATCAAAATTAGGATTTTTGCATCATGGTACACTTCTTGATTAATTCTCCAATAATATTTCGCCAAACCTTGGCTTATATTGTTCACCAATCACCTGATTTGGTTCGGTGCGATTACTATCTATATTTATCATCTTGTGCATCATTACTACATTATACCGGACAAGAAGAACATTGTAGGTGATCATTTAATTTGAAGTTCAAATAACGAAGTTTTAATTTTATTAACAATTTTACGTCATTTCTTTTTTTTTTAAATATAAGAAAATATTTTCTATTTTAAAACCATTGAATTCCTTGAGTCAAACAATTTGTCAAAAGTTTTGACAACTTCAAAAAAAGCTTAATCTTAATATCGACATATTAGAGTGTTAACACCAAATAAAAATTTAAATGATAAAATATAAACTATTTATTTGATGAATTGGCATAATAATCATAATATAATAACATTGGTATATGTGAGAATCAAATACCTCATAATCATATATTGGCATGAATTTATTTAAATGGTAAAGCATACAGTCGTTGGCCCGAGCCAATCATTGGCCCCCTATTACTAAAACACAAATAATAAAAGATTGGATAAGTGAATCGACCGAAAAAATATTGTAAAAATTGCGCTATTAACTATGGTTTGCTGTCAATGCTGTTCACGGATACCCACAACTGTTTAGGCGTAGATTGAATTTTTATCAACAACGTGTGTTTAAACTTACAAAATTTTGTACTTGCAAAAATTAGCAGCTGGGTAAGCATAAGCATAGTTTAAATTTGTTGTTTAAAAGTTACTTATTGCTATGATTATCGCCATTTCTTGTTCTAAGAAACTTAATAGCTCTATAAAATGTTTGATTATTTAAAATATTTTTTAATGTTGTTGTTTACAATAATTTGGCTGGGTCGAATAACTATATCCAGAAAATACTGGAGGTTCAATGATTGGCCCAGGTTCCAAAAAATACAAATAAAAGTTAAACTTATGTCTAAAAATATTATAACCCAGGTGATTCATTTTAAATTAAAAAATATTTCGAAATATCTTGAATTCCTATGACAAATGGCTCACTTCACTTTTCCCCGAAAAGACGATTTATAATTTCAAATAAAAAAAAACAAAAAAAAAAAAAAAAAAAAATAATAAATATTAAGATTAGTCACGAAAGCTTTTTTTTTATTAATTTCAATATAAATAAAACAGAGCATGTTTGAAGATTTAGCTTTTTCTTATTTTAACCAATTATTCAATTTTTACACACTGAAGATAGAACCATAAACGCTTTTCTTTTAACAGGTTTTTACGTAAAATCTTCCTATTCTCCAATTAAAAGACAAAGAAATCATTTTAGTTCGTCCCTATTCACTCTCACTCTCTCCCAATATGTTTTCTTTGTAATCATTGAAGTACAAGCGTGTTGTTATCATTGTTTCAAAATGAAAATGAATAGTGAATAAGATAGAGAGAAAAGAGAGAGTGTGTGTGTGTGTGTGTAGGATGTTAGCAAGGGGGAGTAGAATGTAGTAGAATCATTTGGCACATTTCTCTCTGATTGTTCTGTCATCTCTGAGTTTGCCGTTGTATCCTCCACCACTGGGAAATTAGAACAATTCAAATTCCTTCATCTACAAACGATTGATTTGAATGATCGATGAGGGCCATAAAGAAGTGGGCGGGGTAAGACCACGTAGTTCCATATATACATACATATATACATACATATATATATATATATATATATATAAAGGCCTATATTTCGTGTATATATGCCTGTCTGTCTGTTTAAATGGAAATAATGGTTCATTGTAACTGAGGGAGCGTACATGGAGTATGTGTGAGTATGTTTGTAGAGGTCTGGTGAGGGAAGAGTTATATAGGATGGGGGGTGGGTGCACAAGAACGCAGTACCCATTCCATTCTCTACTGGCTGGTTGGGTTCTTCTTCTTCTCAACTCAACTGACTTCATCCACATGCTAAATATAATTGAAGCTGGCTTTCGTATGGAATGCCCAACCTCTCTTCTTTTCCAAAAACCATCCACCCATTTCACACTTGTAAATTTCACTCTACCCAAATTTCTAACTTAATTGAACAATTTTCTATTATAATATCATTCAATTTAACTTATTATAATAAGAATTTCGATTGTAATTGAAACAAAATTATCACTAAATAAGAATATATTTTTAGGTTTAACAAGAGTAACAAAAAAAAAGCTAAGATTAATTAAAAGCTAATTGTATCTAAAAAGCTTTCGTTTTTTTTTTGTTTTTTTTTAGTATTTTTATGGCTGTCTAGTTGAGTTTTCGTTAAATGGGAGGCAAATAAATCGTGGCAGGGAGAATCTATCGTCGCCCCAAAAGCATTTGATCAGCGAAAATGTTATTTTTCACCTTCTCTTAATGAAAAATATGTTTACCACCAGAAACCAAACATTTATCTTTCTTTCAAAATAAATAGAAAAAAAATATGTAAAGTTTAGGTTTTCAGGGCATTCTTTTCTGTGATAGTTTAATTAATCGAAAATAAATTTTAAAAATGTTTTCATTTTGTTTCAAATTTAATTTATTTATCAAAACTATTTCTAATTCAGTAATAATAATAATTTTTTAAAACACGAAACATGTAAATAAAATATAAAAAATATATAAAATTAAAGAAAATACTTATATACACAGTAATCCCTTCAACTACACGGTTTCATTAAAATAAATTTATATAAACTTCTGGACAAAAGTATTTCAAACAATTTTAAAATGTTGTAATTTGAAATTAATTAATTAATTATTATTTTTTTTGTAAACTTGATGTGAAAGAAGTCTACTTTATTGTGTGAGCGAGTGGAGAAAAAACCCAATAAATTTAATAAAAAATTGTTTAATAACACAAATTAAATTCAATAAGGTAAAAACACAGTAAATTACAAATTAAAACAGTTGTTATTTAAAGTTATTTAAATTTCTAATATTATTGCTCAATATTTAGTGATTACTCTCATAATTGCATCTGGTAGAGGAGTAACAACCAGTCTCCTGTTACATACTAAAAGTCTGAAGACATTACATTGATTCATTACTAGGTTCTGAGCAATAGTTCATCAGGGTTCATTTGCGACGAAGATAAATAAATATTAAAAAAAAATAAATATATGATTTTTAGAAAAAAAAAATATTTCTTATAAGTGAACTTTCTATTGTCCAACAGACTATAAAAATAATACCTATATAATAAGATTCCTAAATAATACTAATACTATTTCATTGCTTAATTAGATTAATTAGCTTGATAAATATTTAATTAATACATTAGTAAAAAAAATTATGAATATTTAATTATTTATTAGTATAATAGTATCTTTTATTATTTTTTGTTTGAATTTTTAATTATATTTTAATTAGTAATTAGAATTATTTTAACATATTATAAATAATTTTTTATTTAATTATAAAACAAAATAAAAAAAAAATATAGAAAAAATTTGTTTCATTTGATTTATACAAAAAAGTACAATCAAAAAATTTCAAATAAAACATAAATTTTGATTATAATTAAGTTGTTATCATAGTAAAAATGTATTTATCAATAATATCTATTTTTATTTTTAATCAAGTAATCAAGTTGGTAGCTTAATAGAAAATTTTTACATGTTATTTTTTATTTTTTTTGATGACTTATTATAACGCAATAAATAGATTTCTTTTTATTATTCAGAGTAATAAATATATATATTATTTATTTATCTATGGGAAAATCAATTAAAAACAACCAGTAAGTAATTTAAGAATGAAGTGATAAAATAATGGTAGTGGATCAGGGATGGGACGGTTGGAGGAACGTGGTTCCTACGATCATCAAATTTTAACTGTTGGAGATTGATCATATAGAAGATAAGTTAGTTATATTATTATAAATGAAATTGAATTTTCAATAGTAATCAATAAGTTTGTTTCTAATTTCTACCCAAAATGATAAATAAGACTTCTCTATTCATTTAATTAAATATTTCATAATACTATTTCAATGCTCATTAATGTTTTCTAATTATAGAGAAAATATTTTAATTGATAATTAAACGCAATTTGAATTTTAATTACGTGATTTTATTTCATTCCATTGGGGAATTTCTTTAAAATTACTCAAACAAAATCCATTAATACGTGATATTCGATTGGATGGTTGTGTAAGAAAGATGTGCAAGTTAATTCCAATTGGGACAGAGTGAAAAAGAACCAAAGCGAAAAGAAAGTTAAGGAGAGACGCCGAACGATCCACATGCATGTGCTTGGAATAGGAAACGCTCTCATAAGGGCGCCGTTCTTCGTTTGTCATGGCTCATTTACCTGGACACAGAGAGCTAATTGGTCAATCCGGAATCAGTCCTTGACGATAAATCTTATGATCCCAGGGACCAATAACGAATGGCTTGGCTAAAATGAGGGCCCCTTTTCGAATCGCTTTTAAGCCAACTAATAAACTGTCCTCTTGATCCTTTTTTTTCTTCTATCGGCATCAATTGGCAACGCGATTGGATTGCTAAGTGATTGTCTTTCAATGAAAGAAGGGTTGAAAAGAAAAGAAATAAATTCGAGAAATTAGGAAAAAGATTTTAAAATTAGAAAATTCTTTAGAAAATTAGAATATTATTTATCATTTTTTATTAATTTTATGCAAAATATCGTATAAAATATTTATTATCTAACAAGAATTTAGTGGAAAGAAATAAAATTAGATGTGAAAGAAGAAAGAATTAAGTATATCGAGTATTAAGTATTGGATGGATAAAAGGATAGGCACAACTATAAACTCTAGCGCCAAAGGGAGAAAATCTGGAGTGTCTCCATTCGACTATCTCGCAATTAATTAACGGATTAATTAATATTTATTATATACTAGCTGCTCAGAGCGCCTTCAGCGCTCTTCACACCTAGACGGGGGCTCCGCCCCCTGTACCCCCGAGTGGTACATAGTATTTGGTTGAAAGTAGTAAAAGGTTTTCATCCATTTTGTTTCAATCAATATATTTCATAAAACATTCATTTCTTTTTGTGTTCTTATTTAAAATATATTTTTATTTAATCAGTAAATTAATTATATATTTTATTATTGTATAAGGTATATATATGTATGTGGCTCAAAGATACTCGAAAGTTCTTGGCCGCAACAACCACATTTCTCCAAGTGTCCCTATCCTGAGCCCTTGTCCCATCTCTCTTACGTCCCTTCCTACGCGTCATTGGTTTTCCAAGCGGACGTTTTCCAATCGGTCTCCCCACCAATATCTTTTTCCTCTCCCATTCTAGCCACGTGCCCTGCCTATCGCAGCTTTTTCCCTTTTATAATCCTAACTATTTCTGAAGATGCAGAGAGGCCATGCAATTTCTTGTTATGCAGTCTCCCCCATTCCCCGGTGACCTCATCTTTCTTTGGCCAATAAATGCAGGGAATAATCCTATCCTACAGGCAAAATAATTTTTTTATATATTCCCTTTGATATAATTTTGATGAGATAAACCTCTTTATTGCAAGATAACAGGCGTTTCCCGATTGCAATCCCGATTTAAATTCTTCTCAAATATTATTATCCTTTTTGATTACATTCAATTTTTCAACATATTCAAATTCTACATTTTGTATCTTAAGATTTTGTATGTTAATACTCTTCCTCTTTGTTACTAAATATTTTTTCTTATCACTATTAATTTCAAACCTCCATTAATATTTCCTCGCTATCTGTAATTGCAATTGCCGAATCTCCTATTATATTTAAGTCGTCTGGGTAACCTAATATTTTACAATTGATTTCCGTATCTTATTTTTTCTTTACTACCTTCAAGACAAATTTGAAGATCAAAATTTGAAAAAGTTTATGCTGATCTATATTGAGTCATGCGTATGTTTTACTAAAGTCTACAAATAATTAGTGAACAGAAATATTGAATTCGCGAATTTTTTCCTAATATCTGTCATAATGATAATATCTTAATTAATGTTGGTCGATTTGGCCTGAACCCGCAATGATATCTCCTAATATTTCCTCCGCCTATGGTTCTTAAGTATTGTATATGTTATAATAGTGAAATAGAGTATAATATTTCTTGATCATTACATTTTGATATTTTATTTTCATTGCTAGATTATTATTGAATATTTTTAATTATAATGAAACTTGAGAAAATGCAAAAATAGAGACTTGAGACAATTTATAAAAATTAACGGTATAAAACTATAGATAAATTACCAATATATACATTCATTAATAGTATTAATTTAAATTAATTGATTTATTTGTTTTTTTTATTATTAAGTTCAATTATTAATTTTTTTAGATCATAGTTATTTTCCTCCCTTAAAAGAAACTTATCTAATTCTGTGGTGCTAGGGGATTTGAAAATTATTCGTCGCAATATGAAGATTTCGCTTACAGTTTCTGTCATGTCCGACCTCCGTCCAACAGTTATTTCCCTCAAGTTTCTTGCTTCGCTTAATCATGTGATCTATATATTTAATTTTTTTTGATTCATTGTAATAAAATTTAAACAAATAAAAATTTTCACTTTGTTAATTTATAAAAATTTCAAATTAAACTGATTGTGAGTGATACGCTTTGCCAATACTTTGAATAATTTGTGTATAGAAATATTGAATGTTCTTAGCGAGATTTTTTAACCTTTCACTTTCAAATAGAAAAGAAGAAATATATTCAAATATATAGAAAGAATAAATAAAAATTAAGTTAATATAAATATGATCTAAATATTTTATTAAATTAATTAAAATGGGAACTTTTAGAATAAATTATCTAATTGAATTGATATTTGAATATTAGAATTTAAAATAAAAAGGGAAATATTATAATAATTCTTTGATTGGGAATAGCTATGATAATTCATTGTTTGAAATGATTCCGCTAGGCCGACAGTGAGCCGCGAGCTGCTCTTGAATGAACAACACGGAGAATTATATAAACTTTAAAAAATTAATTTCTGCGGTTATTGTTGACATATAAATAAAATTTATAGCCTATGTTACTCTAGGGGTATATAAGAATATTGTGATGTAATTTCATAGAAATCGGTTCAGCCAATTCAGAGTCTATAAAATAGTAATTTTCCGGACAGACAGACAGACAGACAGACAGACAGACAGACATGAAAAATTCTAAAGTCACTTTTGGATTCTAGAGGTCATGAAACGCGAAGATATGCAAAAATTTTTAAATTCTGAGCAATGTGCAGACAAAAACCTTTTTTTATATATATAGATTTAAATTAAATTTAATTAATTATAAATTAAAATTAATAAATAATATTTATTAAACCAGCGCGTGTTTGGCTCTTTGTTGATGGCACCATGTCACGTGCTGGCGAGTGATTGCCAATCAACATGTCAAAAAATTAAATCCGGTACTTTCAGCGATTCAATCAAGCTGAAATTCTATATATAGCAGTTTTTTATTCAATTTTTAATCTTGTTAAAAACTATCAAAATTATATCTTTATTTTTACGGTCAGATTAGAGAAAAAAAATGAAAACCTGGTAGGTATTGGTTCTCTTCCGAATGAGCTACATTTCTCAAAAGTTGATAGAAAACTACGAATTTTGAACAATTTCCGTGAACCAAATTTGATGATTCTAACTCAAACCGTATTTGCGTAATCTTGTCTACACACACACACACAGACAGACATTTTTCTCAACTTTAGTGAAATGCTTCAGGGACCTTCAAAACGTATAAAAAAATCAAAATCTCGACATCGAAAATTTTCGTGATCAGCCATACTATCTCTGGTGAGATAGTAATAAACAGATAAATACATTCTAATATAAAATTTTCATCATTCCGTGAGTTTTATTTTGTTTTGAATTTTCTAAAAAACTTAATTGTTTTTTAATAAACATTTTTGAAATTAATGTTGTAAAAACGAGACAGCATCGTTAATGTACTTACATTTATTTATTTTGAATACAAATTTTTCAACTTGAATTATTTTAGTAAAATAAAAACTATTTTTCTTAATTTAACTTTAACTTTCTTTAGTACGTTTTGAGATAAAATTGAAGTAAACTGAATCGTTACGCTTGGGTCCATTACGCTCAATCGGATATCAACTTCTACACTCGACTACACTCGGTTTAACGTTAAATCGGTCATCATCAGCCATGATTACCGTCTAACATGTTACCATACTAAAATCTATTATCTAAACTTAAATATATGTATTATTACATTTATATATAAAAATATATATAGTAGCTAAGTAATTAACAAAGGTTGTTGTGATATATTGCCATTTTATAAAATTATGCATCACCCGGTTGGGGACTCTCCTATTATGAAGAGCTGGATAACTAGAGAAAATGATAGGGAAACACAAGAGTTAATGAATTTGAAATAAGTGTTAGCTATGTTGGGTAATCCATTATCAGAAATCAAAGAGTCTTCTCTAGGCGCATGATTCCTCAAACCACATTAAAAGATTGGCTAGCTTTTCAAAACATTCTGGAAAACGTTAATATAAATATTCACTAATTTCATTTTATTATAATAACTAACCTTTGGCGCTCTTTGCACCTAGACGGGGGCTCCGCCCCCTGTACCCCCGAGTGGTACATAGTATTTGGTGTTTGAAAGTAGTAAAGGGTTTTCATCCATTTTGTTTCAATCAGTATATTACATAAAACATTAATTTCAAGTTTTTTTTTATTAGAGTATTAATTTATCTATTCATTGACCCTTGTAATTTTTTGTTCTTTTTAATTTTTAGATAGTTTTATAATTTTTAATATTTTTTCAATAAAAATCAAGCAATGAAAATAAAATATCAAGAGTAACAAAGAGGAACAGTATTAACATACAAAATCTTAATATACAAAATGTAGAATTTGAATATGTAATAAAATTGAATGTAATCACGAAGGATAACAATATTTGAGAATAATTTAAATCGAAGTTGCAACGCCTGTTATCATGCAGTAAAGAGGTTTATCTCATCAAAATTATTATCAAAGGGGATAAAAATTAAAATATATAACAAACAATTATTTTGCCTGTTGTATTATATAGGTGTGAGGCATGGTCCATGACCATGGGAGATGAGAGTAGATTCAGAGTATAAATATAAATTAAAATTAATTTAAATAAATCTAAATATAAATTAATCTGTGAAGGACTCACTAAAGAAAATAGAGTTTGAACATACCATTTTCTAATGTATATACTTATAAAATATTTATAAAATTAAGTCATTACTATTGGAAATTATTTAGTACCTTTTGAAAAATTCAGTTTTCATATTAAAAATGAATATATATTATAAAGTGATAATTTTTATAGACACGTAACAATACACATTTAAAAATATATCAGTACACATTTAATATTAATTACGTTATTCTAATTGTTAGTATTATGTGAAAATAGCTTATTTTAGCCGAATGTTATTTGTTCATATTAACGTTGTCATTTCCTGGAATTTCGAACATTTAAATTGTCAACAACTGTCGAATTTGGATTGTGTTTAATTTATTTAAATGTAAAATAAAAAGTAATTTATCTTTATCTCAACATCAATTTGAGATAAATTATAAATTTGTAATCTGAGTAGCTAGTATTTAAATAAAAAAATAATATATAATTCTCTGTGTATAAATAGAAATTCAATATACTTACAAGTGATAATTGAAAAATTACAAATAAAACACTTAAAATATTACATAAATGTATATTTAGCAATACATAATGGTATAACGTTTAAGAATTACGAATTTTTCTATTTCTTATATTCAAATTTAAATTCAGCATAGAAATTCTATTTAACTGAAATATTTTATAAATTAACTGATCAAATGTTTTTTTGTGTGTAATTATAAAAAAGATAACATATATTATATTATATATTAGCTCAATAGCTCTTGCTTGAAATCAAAATAAGAAAAACAAGTAAATGTCTCGAGATATATACATAGAATATAGAATACGAGTAATATAAAATATATATAACGCAACGCCTACGCTGTTTGGCTAATAGAAGCTTATGAGCTTTAAAATTATTTCCAAATTTATAATTAATTCATTCTAATAAAATATCTGCCTGTATTTTTTTTAATGCAGATTAAGAATACTTTGAAACTGTTGTTAATCAATGTATCACATATTAATTTTTCGTTATTATAACTTTTTTAATGAAATAATAATATTTAGATATATTTCAAAGACACATAATAAAATTCTTATTTAATAAATGAAAGTATTAAAAACTGACCTTTTCTATTATCTATTTATAATTAAAAGAGAATGTTAAAATGATTTCTATTTAAATTTCAATTGATTTTTGATTTTGATAATCATGTCGAATTCTCAGAAAATAATTAATATTGAAAGAATAAATATTTATCAGAATTTATCATTTTTTTAGATAAATTAAACAGTAAATTACAAGATAAAAGAAAAAAATAAAATAAATTAGCCCTACCGTTTGGGCGTCTCTAGAATAAATGTCACTTCAAATTGAAAATAAAAAAATTATATTTACTTAAATGAATAATAATATCCAAATATATATTTAAAAAAATCAACTCATATTGAATAGAAAATATTAAAAAATAGAATAATAATAATAAATAGAAATATATATATATAGGGTATGATATATAATATATCCTATTATATTAAATGACATGATAAAAATGAAATAGAAAAGAAGATATATACATTTTCAAATTCTAATAAAATCTGTAAATAATTTTAAATTAAATTTTGAGTAATGTGCAGATATATCACGTTAAATATATATATGTATATATTAATAAATAAAATATCATTCATAATATGAATATGAAATAAAAAACAAATATGATATTTTTCTATTAAAATAATTATTAAAAAAAATCAGTAAATCATTTGTGACTTTATTACAATGATGGTAGGGGTGATGTTAATTGATCACTTTATAATGTGAATTATGATAATTTCAATAGAAAATACACTTACGATTTGATATAGTAGAGAGAGAAAGAGCGTCATCGCCGCCCGCCTGGTTTGAGTTGGCATGCGCACACACACAACGAAATCGACTGACTGACTGACTGAGCGAGCGTCCACTCGACTAGGAGCCCCTGGCATTTAGGCAACCGGCAATATAAGCCACCCAATTTAAACTTGAAATATTTAAATAGTATACTCTATTATTAATTATTAATCGTATTAATTCTGCATCTAATATTTACATAAAAATTTCAAAATAAATTTATATATTTGAATTTTCTAATATAAGAAACGAATGGTTATCAATTTTAATGGAATTTAGAAAAAAAATAAACAAATAAAAATTTTAAAAGAAACTATTGGAAAATTAAATATGATTTATAGTATATCAAGATAATATCAAGATGATAGATATATCATATATATTAGGATTTTTTGGAATACTGTTTTGATATTTTCATAAATAGGTTTAAATAGAATTAATAAAAATAGAAAAGTAAAGAGCTATCAAAAGATGATTTAATACGAGATAAAAAAAAAATTTATACAAAATTGATTAAACCTTAAGTCTATACCAGTCTATGCCAGTAGGTATAGATGATTATTAAGAATAAGTAAATTTGAAAATTTACTTTATTTAATAAGTTTCATATTTTCTCTCTTTAAATGACATCTTCAGAAATAGTTAGGGCTATAAAAGAGAAAAAGCTGCGATAGGCAGGGCACGTGGCTAGAATGGGAGAGGAAAAAGATATTGATGGGGAGACCGAATGGAAAACGTCCGCTTGGAAAACCAAGGACGCGTAGGAAAGGAGGTAAGAGAGATAGGACAAGGGCTCAGAATAGGGACACTTGGAGAAATGTGGTCGAGTATCTTTGAGCCAGATAGATATACCATATACAATAATAATATATATAATTGATTTACTGATTAAATTAAAATATATTTTAAATAAGAACACAAAAAGAAATGAATGTTTTATGATATATACGGATTGAAACAAATTGGATGAAAACCTTTTACTACTTTCAACCAAATACTATGTACCACTCGGGGGGTACAGGGGGCGGAGCCCGCGTCTAGGTGTGAAGAGCGCCGAAGGCACAAAATAATTTAATATAATCATTTGCCAAATTTGAACGAATCTTCTTACAATAAACTTATTTCTTTTTTCATAAAACCCCCTTTCCTCGACTAGTCTCCCTTTCATTCATCCAATAACAAACACACATTGTAACTTTGTCTTTCAATTTCATATTTTTAAATCATCCATCCCCACTCTCATCATCAACCCCATGACCTCCTTCAATGTCCCATTCCTTTCCCACTGAAACGTTGAATATTAAATTATGTTGGTTTAGGATGTACGTGGTTGCTGCGTAAACAGTGCGTATTGAGATACGCCGTATAGAATAACATAATTGTATATACTCTCTTTACCCCTCCCCCAGCCGCTCGAAACCATCCACACCAATCCCGCCCTAGAACTCTCGATGTAAAATGTTTCATCTACGCGAGATGAAGTCCGTGTTACGTTTTTAATCAGAATTTATGTCTTATTTATAAATGTACAAACCAGGCAATGATAAATTATCTTGAATTTCCACTTTTTTCCATTTTAATTGAGTATAATGAACAATGATTTGTATTATAATCATTTATAATAATTTGTTTTGTAACACTCATATTGAAGAATAGAGTTTCAGACTATGATGATTAAAGAGAAATAGATTGACATATAATTATTTTATTAATATTATTAAAAGATAATTATTATTAGTTTCAAAAGAAAAAAAATATAAATATATATACCTATAGTTTCATTTATATATATACTTATTATATATATATATATTTAAGCAGAAACTACATTTTTTATTAAGTTATATTCTAATCTAGTTTATTATTTATTAAAAAAAAAATATTTTAAATCATTGATTAATATCATTTAAAAATAAATAGTCAATATATTTATTTAAATTATATGTATCATGCTTTTTATATAAATAAATTTATAGAAGTTAAATTATTATTATTATAAAATTGAAATTCTATTTCACGTAATGAACTTAAAAGGACGTACCATTAAAAAGGGTAAAAGGGAAGGGGGGGGGGAAGAGCGTCAGCCAATGGAAGACTTCTCTAGATTGGAATTTGACCGTGGATAAAAAGGGTTAATTATAAATAAGCCGCCAGTCGTATTTTTATCAGAACACGACAAACTGAAAGGAAAATAATTAATAATTAAATATATTATGAAGCCGAAGGATAAGGACACCAAACCTGTCTACTCGACCAAGATGCGTTACCTTTAAGTAACAAAACTATTCTCCCTTAAGCCTCTGAAAGAAACAATGAAGGGAAGGGATTAATATAAAAAAAAAGAGAATATTTTCAGTAACAAAAATTAACTTTTAATTAACAAACAAATGAAGATAATCTATGTAGAAAATAATGATTATAAAGTAAATAATTGAATATTAATAATTGACGAATAATAACTGTAAAGTTGAATATAATAATATAAAGTTAATGTAATTCAGACAATGTATAATAAATGGTAAATGATTATTTTGGATAAATGAAATATAATAATGAGTAAGATTACAAAGGTAATTATAGATATTATATAAATTATAAAAAAATACTGAATGTAAATACAAACAGACAAAGAATATTAAACTAGTATTAAGGACTTGAACTATAATATGGGTTTCCTAAATAAGAATTGTCCCATAAAAATATAAATATATAATTATTTATATAAATGTAATATTATAAGTACTGCTTGTAAAGACAAACAGACTAGAAAATCAATCCAGTGGCAATTAATTAATTAATATGGGCTTTCTAACAGGAAAAGCCCAATGAAATTATAAATATTAAATATTTATAATAAAGTAATTTTTTTTTTTTTTTTTTTTTTTTTTTGCGGTGAGGGTAGGAAAATGTCTGACACATCTCAAGTTGTCGTCACAAACTTGGTATGTGGGACTTGCACCCACTAAAAACCTACCTCGTGGTTGAGAAACAACATCCACCCCGGTACCACTTACGTATTACTTCAGGGTGGTGTTCTCTATTTATTCATTTATCCATCCATTCATCTATTCATTCATTCATTTGATTTTCGCCGTGTTGGCCTACGTCTAGGTTCCGCATTTGTTACTTTTGACTTTCTAAATCCTTCTTCTTTTTCCGAAGAATTTCTTCTATGAAAAAGCCAATCTCTTTCCAATTCTTCTCGTCAGCCAGCATTCTTGTTATTATGTTAGCAGCTGTTAGCTTCCCAACATTCTTCTCTATCTTCGTTCTCTCCCAGTCCCACCGTACGCACTCGAAGATCGTGTGATTGGTGTCGTCAATTTCCCCGTCATCATATATACAGCAGGGACTATCAGCCTTCCCTATTTTGTGTAAGTACCTTTTGAAGTATCCATGTCCGGAGAGCATTTGAGTGATATAATAATTCACCTCTCCATGCTTCCTTTCATACCAAGGTCCTATGTGTGGAATCAATGTTGCTGTCCACCTTCCTTTAAGCGACTGATTCCATCGCCTTTGCAAAAATTCCATGGTGTTTTTCCTCAGTTCTTTCCTGTCCACTGTTGTATTTTTCCTTTTTCCCTCCCAGATGAGTATTCGCTCATCAATGAGCAGATCTAAGGGGATGGAGCTGCTAATAATTGTTACCGCCTCCAGTGACACCGTTCTATATGCAGAAGAAACTCTTAGTGCAGCTACTCTTTGCGCTCTTAATAGAGGTTTTCTTTTGTATTTCTCTGTTGTTTTTGGTCCCCAAATCTCACTCCCATATAGGAGTAT
This sequence comes from Labia minor, assembly GCA_963082975.1. NCBI lineage: Eukaryota > Metazoa > Arthropoda > Insecta > Dermaptera > Spongiphoridae > Labia > Labia minor. The sequence continues at coordinate 63,692,267 of OY720349.1, read as the reverse complement.
TGAGTTTGTGGTGTCCATTAAGAGTTTCCTCTTCATTTGGGTAGGTCCTCCTATGTTAGCCATCAGCCTGCTGAGCATTCCAGTGACCGTGCTGCATTTGTTCGTAGCGTGCATTATTTGATGAGTGAACCTCATTCTAGGATCAAAAAGAACGCCAAGGTATTTTACTTCGTTTTTGGTTACGATGTTGGAGCCAAGCACATTGAAGCTTACCTCAAGTGGGATGTGCTTCCGAGTCAGCAATATTAATTCTGTTTTTTCTGTAGCTAAGTTTAGCCCATGGTTCTCCAACCACAGTTTGATTCTCAGCATTACTTGGTTTAATTTTCTTTGACCGTTCTCAGTGTTGCGGGCTATGATAACGGCAGCGATGTCATCTGCATAACCAACTATAAAGTAATGATTCTAAGTATAAAGAAATGTTTATACTATACCGAACTGGATGATATAAAATGTTTTAAGGATAAAGAATATGTAACCATAAAGAAAATTCAAGCCAACCCGATAATGAAGTACATAATATAAAATTTATAAATAAAGTAAAATATAACAAATAATTCATATGATTTTATAAATATAATAATTATATTAGAAATTAACATATTCGTAATAATTTAAATGATATGTTTAAAGGGGGGAAATTCAAAAGTTTTGAATTTATACATTTAATTTATAAATCCTTAAAATAAATGCAAGGCGCTACGCGTCAGAACTTAACAAACTAATAAATGTAAGTAATAACAAAAAAAAAAAAAAAATAAGACCAAAAAATTGTAAAAATGCAAAATTCCACTTTTATATTTAATACCTACCTTCCTGATTTTACAGTTATTAATAACAAATTAAATATTTTTAATTATTTTTATTCAGAAAGTTGGTATAATTATTTTTTTATGATAGTGAAGTTTTAAAATAGATTATCTTCGGTTATAATGGACAATGAGAAAAGCGATTAAATTGAGACAAATGACTATTGACAAAACATTAAAAATAAATTTATTTTTTTTGATATTTTTTAAATAGTAAACATGCAGTGAGTGATCAAGTTTGGTAAGATCAAAATAAAAAAAAAAATGATTTCTAGTTTAGATAGAACTTTCACTGACTGGAGAAAGAGAAATGGCGAATGAACGCTATCAAAACAGAAAACAAAGCAAAAGTGTTACCGGACCAGTAAAATTCAATTGTTTTTTTTTTCCAAAACTATCATTTGGTATTCATCAGACGTTTTCGTTTATTCTCAGTAATAAAATTGAAAGAAAAAAAAACAAGAATGAAAGAGAGAGAGACTTTCGTAATCTATTTATCTAAGACTATCAATAACAACAAGAACAACAACAGTGCTTAAATAATAAATTAAATTCTACAAGGGTAATATATCAGCCATTTAACAAACAAGTGAAAAAAGAATTTTTTTTTATTCAATTTATAGTCAAATGTTCAGGATTCCAATGCAGATCTTCAGAGGAGAAAAGGAAGGTGGGTGGGGGTGGCCATACGTTTTCCTTTAAAAGCTAAGACAACCAATACTGCCAAGACAAATACTACCCTCCTGAGTGTCTTCTTACCCTCTCTTCTTCTAGCTCTTGGAATTGTACTCCTCAAAATGGGGGTGAGGATACGAAGACGTGTTAGCCTCCGGAATATTCGTTTTTTTTTTTTTGTTTTTTTTTTCGAATTGGCAAGGGTTGGGATTTTTGCCTCCTAACCGACGCACCACCTCACGTCGATGGCTCAATAAGCCCCTTGACAGCTTATATTGACCAGGGGTTCTTATCTTCCCAGGAACAATTCAACCAAAACGGACATGTCCAATTTATCCTTTCACAATGATCCCAATGACAGGTTTTTCTTTTATTTCTTTTCAGTCTTTTTGTCCAATCATCACAACGTATTTTTAAAGAGTAACAATTAGAATCATTATATTTTTTTTAAATAAAATAAATAAATAATAAATTTATATTTATTAATATTTCTTAATTTAAAATTATATGACGTGACCCAGCCATTCATGACGTCACAGCCTGGTCTTACATATATATTACAAATAAAATAAAATTAAAAATATTTATGTTATGTCCATATCTGTTTTTTTATTACATTAATAGATATATTAAAATTATTTGAAATTGTTTCTGTAGCTGGAAATTAATTTACTTCAAACCGTCGGTCGGTTCGGACCTGGCCACAGGTCAACTTATTTTGTTAATAATTTATTTTTATTTTTTATTTTTTTGTTAATAATTATTACATTTTTATTTGTTCGAAAATTATTTCTACTTTATTAATTGTTAATAGTTATTACATTTTAATTAACAGTTTTCGGAATAAGTATATTCTCTTATTTTATAGAGATTCTTATTGTTTGTCTCAAAAGTCTACCTACAATATTTCATTACCATTGTATGATTCAAAATAAAATTCAAAATATTTAATAGGACATGACATGATCTTAGTATTTTTCCCATCCCAGAATATTTGCTAATATTACATGTTGGAGTTCCAATTACCTGCATATTTAATGGCAATTTCAATGCTGAATATACTTTTAAATAAAAAATTAAAAAAATTTGAAGAAAGTAAATGGAATTATTATAATTAATAAATCTATATATAAATTTAATAAATATTCAAACAATAATTGAAACAATATAAATAAAACGATTCAATATTTTACTTACATGGTGATTTATATTTCTATTTTTATTACAACTGTTATTATGGGTATGTTATTTTTGACATTTTAAAAAAAATTAAAAATATTTGAATGTTTAAGTTTTTATATAGCGCCATCTGTCGATAGTTTTGTGACGCTACAGACTTTTACCAAAATATTACTAATTAAATTAATTTTGGATAAATTAATTTTGGATTTAACTACACTAAAACCTTCCCTGGGATGCCCACAACAATCCCTGAAAGTTTCACCGTAATCGGACGGGTAGTTTTTGAGTATTTGAAGGACACACAGACAGACATTGCCTTTTATATATATATATAGATAGATAGATAGATAGATAGAAGATAGATAGATAGATAGATAGATAGATAGATAGATAGTTTCAATTATATGGATTTCATCAACAATCTTCAAAAAACAAATTATATTTGTTTTATAATAAATAAAATTAATTTATTAGAGATTGTATCAACCAAAAAAATGTTCATTACATGTTATGCACCATTCAGTTGTTTATTTATTTTGAAATATTCTTAAGTATAGGTAAATTCGAAAGGAGCTAGGGGTAGGGCTAGTAATAAGGGTAAGTAAACGTGACCATGTCATATTTACGGAGAAAATTAATTGATTTTCAAAGGATTATAGACAGACCTAAGTTATAGATAAAATATAAATTTCAAACTCCCAAACGAATTATCTAATAATTTATATATGAAATGAAGTCCTAATATTTATTCTAGTAATTATTGTTTCTTTAGGTCTTCATATTTATTGTATATTTTATTTTAGTATTTTCTTTAAATTCAAATTTATATTTTTTAATATAATAATAATAATTTTGTGGTATATAATATATATTATTTCCTTGCTTGATTTTTATTTTACTTTTTTAGTAAATAAATATTTCAAAAATTCTCTTTAATGGTACTATTGATGGACAATATTGTTTATTTTTTTTACTGTTTGGTTTTTTTTTACTGAATCTACAATTAAAATAACTCTGATAATTTTATATTTATTTAACATTTTAATTTTAATATATATGTAAAAAAAAGAAGAGGATGAGATAATAAAAAAAAAAAAATAACAGTGATGAATATTAAATAGCCTTGTGGAAATAGATAAATAGGCCTGGTTTATTTGACATGGACGGGAATTGGGACCAGTTTGTGGAAGGATGAATGACGGGAGTTGCATGTGTTTATGTGCCCATGTGAGAGGGAGAAGGGGTGAGTAGAAAGAAAAGGGGGTTCGGGTAAGGCCTGGCGTAGTTGTTGATTCAATCTATTTACTTACTGTATTGCTCTAGCTGGTATTTCCTAGTTTGCTAAAGAGGATATGTATAATAAATATAGATATATATTGTTTTTGTTTTACTTAACCTAAAATTTCTACTGGATGATATATCTCTAAATTTCTTGATATGACAATGATTTATTGATAGTTTAAAAAATCATATTGTTATCAAAGTTGTTAAAAAAAATGAAATATTAGGGCAAACAAAAAAATATTTACAAAAAATTAATTAATAATATGAAAATAGAAAATAAATAATTTTTTTGATGGATACAATAAAATGTTTAAATAATATATTAAGAACATATCGTATAATTTGAAATACCACTCCGAAAAGTAAATTGCAAGAGTTACAAGAATATTGAGTAGTAATTTGAAGCTGTGTCTTTTTTTTAAATTCTCTGCTTATGCTATCCAAATCTGGATGAACTGAAAAGAAACGGAATTCAGTGTAACGACACTGGGAGGTGTCAGATATAATTTTTGAAAGCATATAATCAAAATTTTAAATGTTTGACTTTTTAATATAAAAAATTATAAAATATAAAATAAAATGTGAGCGATCTTTTTTATCAAAGGGCCAAACGAAAGTTCGACATTTCTTGGCGGGCCACAGACAAAAAACAACTTAATAAATTATTCAATCTTAAAATATTTAATGAACAATTCACGTATCTCTTTCAAAAAATCGTTTCTTGGTTGTAGCGATTGTTATAATATATATTTACCTTAAAAATAATCAAGTTATCCGTAAAAAGTTTATATTAAAAATAATATAAATATAAAAAAATATTATAAAATAACGTTTTTCCAATGGACTAAAAAGAATAAAATAATTTTTCTTTAAGCCTGACAAAGTTTATGGATGAATTGCTTCATATTCAACGAAAAATGTTGGGCGCATTTAGTTTTATTTACTTATATGAAAAATTAAGTCAAATTTTTGTAATAATAAAAATTTTATTAAACACATAAACTGACAAATTTTTTTATCATGCAATAAAATTGATAGGTTAAGAGCTAAGAAATGAAATTTGAGAATATGAATATTGTCTTCATAAAAAAATGCGCTATGCGCTATGCACAGTGCAAAATCGGGCTTGCGTGTGTCTAAGAATACGATTTCAGAGGACTCATAAGACTGTCCCCCATCTGACTCATATTGTCTTCAAAAAAAAGGTCAATGCTTTGTTTAATTTTCTCTCTAGGACTTATATAAAAAAAAGATATTTTTTCTATACCATCTGAGGGGAAGAAACCCCTCCTCGTTGGCGATACAACTGATTAATAAGAATTCATCATTAATTTTAATGCTATAAAAAAATTTTAAATGCGTTCAAAATGAAAATCTATCCTGAAATAATATTTATTTATTATTTATTAGAAATTAATATTTATGCTTAAGAATCCGTTGAAAAAAAAATTTATCGGAGCAATACAAAAGGAGTTAGTTGTTAAAAGTAATTAATTACAACTTATTAATAATAATTCAATTATATTTCTTCTATACCTTCTAGAGATCGATTGAAATATCTATTAAAAATTTTCAAAAGCCTCTCTCAATATTAAGATGATGAAAAATCGATTTCAATTTGTCAAAAGAGCGAACAGACAGACTCAGAGAGACAGACGCCAACTGAAAACATTATAAAAAATGATATTGTCTATTATGCTTGGCGGGTCGCACGTCCCTTATCCCAGAAATAAGAAAGTTGACGCATTTTGTTTTTTTAATTATTTGGATATTATTATTTTTTTATCATTTTCACTAATATTAATTGAATTTTTTTTAATACATATTATCACGCATAACATTTATTTACTTTCCTAATGGTTTAATTTAATTATTTTGAACATAATAACTAATCTTACATATGTTAATAAATAAATATTACTACATAGCTTTAAGTCATATTTTTATTAATTAGATTAAATTTAGTTTTAAATTTTAATTATACATTATTCTTCAATAATATTCAATTTATTATTCCTTTTTTCATTAAAAAAAATAAAATATATTGTTTACATTAAAAATTGTTAACTAATAGTTATGGTTTTAGCAAATTTAAATTGTGAGAATTAGTTTCGAGTTTAGAATAAAGATCAATTGAAAAAAATGATTCATTTTCAAACTGAGAATGTAAAAGTTTTACTTAATTAAGACAAAAATCATACACAAGAACTTAATAAAAAATAAGCTGGAGTGTCTCCACTCGACTATCTCGCAATTTGAGAATTGGATTAAATAACATAATATATTATATTTAAATTAAATTTAATTAATTATAAATTATAAATAATAAATATTAAACCAGCGCATGTTTGGCTTTTTGTTGATGGCACTACGTCAAGTGTTGGCGCGTGAGATTTGCAGTGTTAAAAAATTAATTCTGGTACTTTCAGCGATTCAATCAAGCTGAAATTCTATATATAGCAGTTTTATACAATTATTAATCATGTGAAAAATTATCAAACATATATCTTTATTTTTACGGTCACTTTAGAGGAAAAAAAATCAAAACGTTGTAGGTAATGACCCTCTTCCGGTTGAGCTACATTTCTCAAAAGTTGATAGAAAACTATGAATTTTGAATAATGCTCATGTACCAAATTGCATCATTCTAGCTCAAACCGTTTTTGCGTAATCTTGCCTACATACACACACACACACACACACACACACACACATACACACACACAGACATTTTTCTCAACCTTAGTGAAAATGATTCAGGAACCTTCAAAAAGTATAAAAACATCAAAATCTCAACATCGAAAATTTTCGTGATCGCAATACTATCTCTGGCGAGATAGTAAAAATTGATGGATTAACAATTTCATAATAAAGCTGATTTAAAAAAAAAAAAACTTCAAATGTATTTATAAGACAATAAAATACCTCTATACTTGATTTATAAATTTTTATTCTAAAACAATTCAGGTCGTAGCAGGTGATACTATTATATATTATATTAATAGATTATTACAATATAAAATGAATAAATATCATTTAAAATTGATATTTCAATTTTATACATACTTAAGTACATTTCTTATTCTTCCACATTTTCCATTAGATTTAATTTCAATGTTTAATTTTGTAATAATAATTTGTATAAATAAACTTAGTAATAATTTTATTATAATAATTAGGAATGTATGTAAATTTGTTGAAATTTAATAAAAAAAAAATAATAAAAAATATTTGTGTGTTAGTTTGATTAGTTATCTGAAATCGTATTGACACTTTCATTCAAGACATATTCAGTGAATTCGCCAGTGTAAATTTAATTATCGTGTATTAGGACTTGTGAGAGTTGGAAATCCTTGATAGATTTGACTCCTTTCCCCGATGGATGGAGGATTTGCTTCGTATCCTGTTTGCTGCCTGCCTCTCTGATGTGTTTGACTATGGAAATGCGATGGCTTGTAGACTTTCTGCCCATCAAACGGTCCAGAGAAACCAACTTAGATTGACCTAACCAAGCTGGCTGGCATGTTTCGGTTTCTTAATGAAATAATTCCACCTCCACTGAATTTATTTCAATCTTCGTTCGAAAGGGAATTCCTTAGTGGTTGTTTAGTAAGGTACTTGTAGACATCCGTTTGCCTGTCTGCCTGTTTACTGATCATTTCCCAGAAATCCTTTGCAAGAAGATAATATTTATAGTATAAACTTTGTGTGAAGTTGCTTTTTTTAACTTAACAACATTTCTCTAAATTAAATTTATTTATTTTTTTTAATTCTTGACTTTTATGTATAGGGAAGACCCCACTTTGCATATTCGAGTTAAAATAATTTTTTCATGTGGGCATTACGATGAATATTTCAAATCATGAATATGCTCGAGATTGTTTCAAAACTTTCGAAGTAAATTTCAAAAAACTGATTTTTGACTTTTTTCCTATTTTTTAAGGTTACAACGTAATCGATAATTAAACAAGTATTAACTATTTATTTTTTTACATCTTGTTACAATATGTATTTAAGCTAGTATTTAACGGTATTTCAGCAGGTGTTTTGCATACCTCTTTAACGTTAAATTAAATTAGTTTTTATCAATAAACTGCGCCTGGTGAGACTCTGGATGCTTGAGCAAAGTCTCCCCTTGTCACTCTGCGTCTTTAGTATATTGTAAATTTTGTAATTTCATCTATTCATAATTTAGTTTTATGATCAAATTTTTATGTGTCAGGAGAACAGGTAACCCTTTTGGAGAGGGAAGGACTCATAAACAAGCCATTAACTCTATTAGAAATTTATTTCTTTATGAATTTATTTGCATAAAATAAAGAAATTATCGTCACATGTACGAAATATATTTACCCACCTTCTCAAAACAGCCATTCTTGAAAAAAATTGGCTATACAAACCCAATCTTTTGAGTCAAGATGGTTTCTAGAATACACACACATTTTCTTTTTATAACGTTTTTCTCAACTTCACTTGGCCTCTGTCTCTCTGTCTGTCTGTTCGCTGTTTTGACAAATTGAAATCGATTTTTCATCATCTTTAAATTGAGATAGAATTTTGAAAATTCTTATAGATATTTCAATTGATCTCTAAAAGGAATCGAAGTAATATAATTTCATTATATTTTATTAATTTCAATGAAATTAGCAATTAATTCTGGAAACTATAGTCAAAAAGATAGTCCACTATCATTGTGGACAAATAAAATTTAAGTCACCATGGATCAACGAGTAAACGCACGAGATCTTATGATTTTGCCTCCGAAGTTCGAATATTGCGAAAACACATTTTTTTTAAGTGTTATATATTTTCTTTACAAATTTATTAATTTTTATTATTTTAAAAGGCAAATTAAACTAATAATTGTGTTAATTAATTGTTTATACATAAATAAACATATATAAAAAACTCAATATAAAATTTGAATTTTCATTCACTCCATCTGATGGATAAATATTGATTGGCTTTCATTTTGAAAAAATTCAAAATAAGTATTTTATAATATTAAAAAAATAATTTTTAATTAATATAATTAATATTTTTTAATAACATTACTTCACAATAATAATATTTACTTAATATAAATACATAAAATCAGTTTTAAAAAATTAATATTTTCTTTTTGTTTTATTCAATTTGCAAATATAGTGTAACATCATCTTTTCTATTCCTTTTGTTATATTAAATAAATTTATCGAATTAAAATTGCACTAAAAAGAATGAAATAATATAAATATAAAAGTTTTTTTTTACAAAATAACGTTTTTCTGATGGACTAAAAAGAATAAAATAATTTTTCTATAATCCTGACAAAGTTTATGGATGAATTGCTTCATATTCAACTAAAAAAGTTGGGAGCTCTTAGTTTTCATTTTATTTCTATGCAAATTACTTCCTTTATAGAGCTATAATTCAAATATAGTATAGATGCATACAATACTAAAACACTTCATTAACAAGTAACAGTATATGTTCTAATATAATCAACCATTTTGGATTTGATTGATAATATGTAAATTTAATAAAAGTTCTTTTAAATTTTGATACATACTTTGATATATAGTATATTACAGTGAAAATTAATAAAAGATTAATTTCTTAGCTCTTAACCTATCAATTTTATTGCATGATAGAAAAAAATTGTCAGTTTATGTGTTTTATAAAATTTTTATTTTTACAAAAATTTGACTTAATTTTTCATATAAATAAATAAAACTAAATGCGCCCAACGTTTTTCGTTGAATATGAAGCAATTCATCCATAAGCTTTGTCAGGCTTATAGAAAAATTATTTCATTCTTTTTAGTCCATGAGAAAAACGTTATTTTATAAAAAAAAACTTTTATATTTATATTTTAAGAAATAAAAAGCGGACTTAATAAAGAACGAATGAAAAATTCTTCAGTGGTACGAAAAAAATAAGTAAAAATTTTTACTTCGATTTTAGTCGGCAGTCGTAAAAGGAACTTCTCCACATAGAGTTCAAAGACTTCAGGGATTGCTTAACTTGCTCCGGAACAAACACTGGTCATTTGAAGTTCAAAGTAGTCTCATCTAAGGGGTATATAAGTTTAAATTTTCTTTATAAAGTGTATATTCAAAATCTCATCATTCATCACTTAGGTATCCTGGATATCCCCACCCTATGTCCAATATCTCCCCTACACGTGCACATAAATTACATATAATCTATAAAAATATAATAAAAATAACAATCTGATATATAAATAAAGACTATATTTAAAAATATGATATAATTCATAGAATAGAAAATGAAACTGAATATTGTAGATAGAAAATAAGAGCATTTATTAAATATAAGAAATAATTGTCATAAAATTAAAAAATTCCAAAAATATAATTAAAAAAGTCAAAGGGTCAAAATGTTATTCTTTTGTAAATATGTATTTTAGATCATGTTAAAAAAAATCAGGCGAAATAATAATTATATATATTTTGTTTTTCTAAATTAAATTCAATATAAATCAATAGTAAATTATAAAATAATATTAGATATTTATATTATAAACAATGAAATTTTCAATGAACCACATTAAAATATATTGTATATTGAAATAAGTAATATATAAATATTAGTGTAATTAAGTTCATTGTATTTTCAACAAAAATCATTGAAGATATTTCCATGGAAATATTTTGGACTAAAATTGGGAATTAACAAAATAAAAGTTTTAAATTAATTTATTTTTATATTTTTTTTTTTATATTATGGCTTGGAGAATGTCTTTGATTAAGGTGATAAATATATAATAAATATATATTATTTTTAAATAAATAAATATGATATACATATATATTTGTGTATATTCTTAAATATATAAGTTATGCATTGACTTATGAAACATAACTTGGTTTGTCCAGCTACTTATTGGCCCTCTGATAAATAAAATTTTGTTGAAAGTCAGTGAAAGAATTATTAATTTATTCTATTTTAATCAAAATATGAAAAAGTTTCATTTTATTTTTGTTTTCTTAATTATTCTTTAATTTAAACATGAAATTTTATTATATTCTATTTTGCTAATGTTATAATGTGATACAATAATCCTTAATATTCATTTTATTACAATTTTTTTTATTATTATATGACAAATGAATCTGGTTTTCTGGGTTGGCCGTTTAATATAGAAAAATAAAATAATTTAAAGTATTGAAAACAAATAGAAAGTTCAAATTACATAACTGAAAAATATTGGAACTCGATATTGTAAATAAGACTTGATATTGCTCACGATTGCCATGGTAACCTTTCAAAAAAAAATTTAATATCTGCAGTTTTTGATTAGATATTAATCAAATGTATTACCTATATTAGAAAATAGGAGTATATAAGTAAATATTCTATGGAGTAATTTCATAGATTCGCATTTTTGCGCAATGTACAGACTAAAACATGTGTGTAGGTGTATACATATATACATATAATATATTATTATATAAGTATATATATATATATAAAGAGAAGAGAATTTAGATCATATATAAAAATATCTAAAAAATGGATACCTATATTTTTAGTAATTTTCATTAAAATGTTTATTAAATATGTATTTTAGAGTTTGTTAAGTATTTTAAAGGTATTAAAGGTACGATTTCGGATTTTTTAACTTCAATAGATTAATTTGAAGTTGAAAAATCCATGTATTTAGAATTGTTCTCGAGAATATTCACTTTATAAAACAAATATTTATATTTTCCAGCTCCAAAAAATTCCATTTGGCGGTACTGTGAGGCTCATTTCAGTCCTATTTCAAAAATCACCATCGAAAATTCTTATTCGAAACAATAGCCAATCGAATCAGCAATGTTATCCAACAATTAAACCAACAACAGTCAGAGTTTGCACACCAGAAGATTTGAAAAAGCGCGTTTGTCCATCTCCACCAAAACCATGTCCTAAAAAACCCAAAATACGGGAATTGACTAGCAAAGAACGATTAAAAATCTTGATTGGTAATTAACTATTCTAGTATACAATACAAAAAAGTACAATCATGAAAATTTAAAAATATACAATAAACTAATTAATAATTTAATTATTATAAAAAATGAATTTCATTCTTATTAATTATTTACTCTAATTAATTTGTTTAGATAAGTATAATAGCTGAATGTTATAGTAGTACTAGTCCACTGAATTTGTATTTAAGGAATCGAACCTTGCTAAAGTTATATGATGAAATAATGAAATTCTTATAAATATGAATGCAGGTTAAAATTGACATAAGTAAATCTTAAATGCTAGTAAAATTTAAAAAAATAAATAAATTATTTAATTTTCTTTATTATACTTTATATTATTTATATCTTATGATAAAAAATAAACATATTTTGATATTATTTTTCTTTCTAAATTTAAGGATTAATTTACTGATTTATTTAAATAGTTAATGAATGTCAGTGTGTGACTAAAATGGCTTTAGATCCAAATAACCAATAAGAATGAAAATAATAATAAACTATCTATAAATATTTATTTAATTAAAAATATTGTAATTATAATAAATGAATAATACAATTGAAAATAATTAATAAATTCTTAAAATAATTTATTTTTTTAAAGAAAAACATGAATAACACTAATTTATAATGATAGTCATATGACTAAAATTTTTGATAACAATATATGAATATATTTAGTAGACATTAGCTAAAGAATAGCATAAAAAGCATGCAAGATTTGGGGGAAATGCGGACTCTGAAATGTGTATGTCTAGTTATTTATGTTTATTAAAGATCTCCCGGCGGCTTTTATTAATTAAAACTTCTAACCAACCCCTGTGTAGATAACTTGAAAACCATCCCTCTCTCTCTCTCTCTCTCTCACTCCCTAAATATATATATATATATATAATAAAGTATATGTTTTATATTTTACTCTAAGGCTTAAATAAAAAAACGACAGTAATGTGACAGACAGGCAGGTACAGTAAATGCCATATTCACTGGATAATAAGCATGAAACTGGACATAACATAACAAATGAAATAAATTAAAATATATGAAGATTTTATTATTTATTATTTTAATTTAAAAATATAAAATAACATTCAACATAAAAAAAAAGATTTTTAATATATTTCAAAAAAGACAAGATAAATATAATATTTATTTAATTAGTAGGACAGAGTAGTACAAAAAATTAATATATAATTATTTAACTAAATAAAAATTATCAAAAGTCAATTAAATCAATAAATTAGTTATTATTTTGTTTGTAATTATCATACTTAAGTATTTAATTCTTTAAAAATTAATTTCATGAATCATATTCTTGTGATATTTTTAGTTTATTAAATTTAGTTTAAAATAAAAGAATTTGAAATTCAAAAACATTCAAATATTTTCAAGTTTTTTTTTTTTTTTCAATTTTGTTATTTTTTGAAATTTTTTTTATGATAGAATAGAATAATTGATACTTTTGATAAAATCAAAGACAAACTTATCTAAAAGAAAAAAAGATTGTTAAAATTGATAATTCTATTAATATTTAATAATGAATTAAAAAATAATACTAGTGTAGAAAATAGATTTGATCTCCTCATACATCTTTTAAATACATTCTATTTAAATATATTCTTTTATCAAAGAGAGAGAGGCTTAAACTATTATTTCTGGTCGTGACTAAATAAGATTGTAGAAAGATGAAAAGATAAATGGAGAATTACTTATGTGCGACCTAAGCACGAGAATTATAATTAAATAAATAAATACTAGATATTATTCTTCATTGAAATTATTATAATTTTTACAAGCATGTTTTCCAGCCCTTACATTTATTATTAATTAATAAATTAATATTAATTAGTAACATTTCTAAATACTATAAAAATCAAATTAAAACATGAAATAGAATATGAAATTTACAAAATGATATATAAAATTATTAGAATGTTAATTAAATATTTTTTTTTATTTTCGATTCATGAAAAAACAAAATGGGGGAAATCAAATGAAAACTGATTAGACAACAAAATTCAATTATTAGGTCACGCGGACGATTTAAACATAATAGAAGAGTTGGCTAATTCAATTAGAGATAGTATCGAAGAAGATTGATGCAGGATAAGAGATTGGACTTGAGATTAATAGTTGCTGAACCATACGGCAACAAAAATAGATTCTTTGTTTTTATTTATATTATCTACATCTTCTTATATATAAAAAATAAATTTACTTGTCTATTTATTCGTTCTCAAACGGTCCATAGAATGACATTCAACTAGATATACTTTATCAGTTGGGTGTAAGTATATTGGATTGAAGGAAATACTATTTAAAATAAGGATTAGAATAAAATAGAATAAAGAGGCATTCTTTTCTATATATCTTATTTCTTGCAAATAATCTAGTTGATCAAATTAATTAACAAGAAATCATTAATATTATTTGTAAAATTAATTATAAATCATTTGTGTGACGTTGATTAATTACTTAATTATTGAATATTCTAAAATAAAATTAGTGATACACATCTTACCTGTTTAATCTATTTTAAATATTTATTTATTTTTTAAACATTTTTTTTTATTTAAACATCATTCGTAAAGCACTTGTTGTTGTTGTTGGAGATGGATTTATAATAAAGCTTATTTTGTTTATGTTTGTTCGTAGTGAGATTGATCAAACTCAGTATCGTGGGAGCGCTACTCTATTACACAACCGAGGAGGGTCTCTGGGGCAGCCAAAAGGAATCACTTGGCTTTTGGGAAAGCCATGTCTGTTTCTTGGAAAAAATGACCGGACAAGATGCTCCTTGGGTATAGAATTCATTATTTTTTAATTATTTATAATTTTTTTTTTTTTATTTAATTTTGTTTATTTTTTAACAGAAAAATTTCGATTCAAGATCACTCAACAGAAATATTTGGATAAAAAGAGGACTCAAATATTTATCTGAAAAATCAGGAGGACGAGAATGTTAATTTCCAAATTATTTAATATCTGTATTGGATAGAAACAAATAAATATTTTTTCCGGAAAATTATAAAATTCTAAATATTTATTATTATATTTTTTAATTACATCAATCCGCGCAATATATATTTATACATATAATAATAATTATTCATTTCGTTTATATATTTAGTTCAATAAAATATTTTAATATTATCATTTATATTATTCTAAAAATTTTTATTATCTCTCTTAGTCGATTCTATATAAATTCAAAAACAAAGTTATTATTATAAATAAATTATATATTTAGGAATATTTATATAAATAAATTAAAATATATCAACATATGAATTTAATAGTAAAATTTATTGCAATATTAAAGAATTTGTAACATTTTAATATAATAACAATGATCAAAATTAAAAAATACATTTTTAAATTAAATATCACAATGGAACTCTTGTGTTACATTAACAAAACAAATGACAACCCTTTAATTTGAAAAGAAAAATAAGTTTCTTCTCTCTCTCTCTCTCTCTCTCCCTACTTTGTTTTCAAAAGATCAATTACTATTTATGATAATATTTATATATAATTTCAACCTTTCTTTAATTTTTTTTTTAAATCTAAATAATTTGATTACACCATTATTTTTATTATTAAAATTATTTTTATGCAAAAGTAATTATTTTTTTATTAATATAATAATTAATATATTTTTAAAAAAGAAATTATAATATTTCTGAATGTTATTTTTGAAACAATTATTGTAATGGTACATTTATATAAGAGAAAGTGTTTATTATTGTATTGATAGGAAATTTTATAATAAATTTTTATAATCCTTTCGTTAGGTCTATCAAATATAATATAAGATATAATTTACATATATAGAAATGTCAGACCATGTGAGACTACCCTTAAGAAATTTACTACTTTAAAAGAATACCGACAAGTGTTTAAAGTTTAAAGTATTAATAATAATAATAATATAATAATAATAATATGAGATAAAAAATTAATAATACTTAAATTGGGCATTAGAAAAATTCTTATATTAAATTCAATTAAGATGTGTGGGTGTATTATGTAATTATAAATTAAAATTTATCATTTTTATTTAAATTTTATAAAAATATATGTAAAAGATAATATAATAGAAAAAAGGCAACCAAAAAGTAATATTAAGGTGAATAGTATTTGAAATAAAAGGCCTTGGTTTTATGTTGTATGAAATGGATTTCATTAAGAGCGATGATGAGAAGTGAGGGTGGTGAAGAGTTGTGAAAGGACCGGAGGAAGAAGGGTTTATAACCAGCCTTCATTCATTCCTTCATTCATTCATTCATTGTTGAAATCATCTCTGTTTCATCATTATCTATGTTTTGCTCTCCAGGCGGTGTCTCGGGTTAAATAGATTAAAATTTGTCCCTTTTAAGTTATTACTTGAAAAAAGAGAAGACGATAGTCTGAATGTAATCATTTGTGTCTGGCAAAGAGCGAGCGGGCCGTGCTAAGTGAGAAATGGAATTGTTCTTCTGACCCCGAATACAATCTGACTTGACTTTATCCACCCACTCGCCCTCAGGTCAAATGGTAATTCCCGCTTTGAGATCTTTCACTGTTATTGCACATCAAGAACAACAACAACAACAACAACAACGAAAACAACAAAAGCCCAAGACAATAATCTCGTCGTCCTAAATGTGGGACATGGTTTTTCTTCCAACGGTGGCATTTAATTACCGTCGCCACATTCTCCCTCTTTCTAGGACTTCGATTGTGTGTTGGTTTGCATTGGCAGTGAAACCGCAAAGGGATGACGCATGTCGATACAAAACACTCTCCCTCCTCCTCTCCACACTGAATAAATTGCTTCTATGTCTAATTGCAGTTGTCGCTTTGACCAGAAGATTTAATTATAAGGACAAAACATATCAGATCTTTCCTAATAACAATCCAATATTATATTACGACTTTTTCTATTACATTTTATTTAATTGAATACTTGCAAATTTCATCTTTTAATATAATAATTAAATAAATGAACATCATATAAAATATAAAATCAAATTTATAATAAAAATTCTTTGAAATATTAATTCAAAGAAAATAGAAAAATGTTTCAAATTATTTTCCAATTTATATAGAGAATTAAGCGTACATGAATCGTTAAGGATACAATATTTTTTATAGCATATACATTATTATTGTTATTTAGATTTTCATAAAATATTTATATTTTTAATTTAAAATATTTTAAAACTTATCAAGATATATAATACTTTTAGAAATTCTATTGATATTCCATTTTCTCTAAACCTTTCTAAAAAATTTTTTTTTAATTTTTGGGACCTGAAGAAATAACAAATTATAATAAAATTAATAATAAATACTGACCTCGGAGTTAATAAAGGATATATATTTCACGCAGATTAAACTCGAAGAACAGCTCGTAGACTTGAATTGATGTCCATCACTCTCGCCTCGATAAAGAAAAAAATAATTAAGATTAGATATTTATATTATACACAGGAAATACAAAAATAAGATATAAATAAATAAATAAATAATATTAATAGGATTAAAAAAGTGTATTATCTTATCTCTGTAATATTAAAATACTAAAATTATTTTACATCCTATATAGAACCATGATTATAATAAGTTAGTTATAATACGCATTTAATAGACATATAATAATAAGTTGACCTGTGGCCAGGTCCGAACCGACCGACGTTTTGAAGTAAATTAATTTTCAGCTACAGAAACAATTTCAAATAATTTTAATATATCTATTAATGTAATAAAAAACAGATATGGATATAACATAAATATTTTTAATTTTATTTTATTTATAATATATATGTAAGACCAGGCTGTGACGTCATGAATGGCTGGATGACGTCATAAAATTTTAAATCAAGAAAAAACTAATAAATATGATTTTCCAGAGGATAAAACCAATACAAAGTGTACGATTCGTGGTGATATATAAAAAAATCTCCTCATGTGAAATTTGGTGTGAAAATAACCCTTTCCTTCCTATCGTCGATCGCTAATACTACCACTTCCGGTTTCCGAATTTGCAGCAAAAGTTGATCAATTCATCCCACTGATGCATTAAGTAAATATACCAAATTTCATCAAAATCGGTTGAGCCGTTCAGGCTGTACACATCTATACGGACGGACGGACGGACAGACGGACAGACATCATGCTAAAAATACTTTTTTCTGTTAAGAAAATGCATGATTCGTGGAGATATGTAAAAATCTCCACATGTGAAATTTGGTGTGAAAACAATACCTCCCTTACTATCGTCGGTCGGTAAAAATATCTTAGAAAACATCAGAAAACTAATTATGATTATATTATTAATTTCACGAAAATTTTATTATGTTTCATTGATATATACGAGTAGGTAATAGAAATATTATTCATTTTTCAAAAGTGTTATAATAATATTGTAAGGAACTAATCGAGCCAAACGTTGGGCTGCCACTTTGTAAGGAGGACCGTTTCAAGTTGGGGTCACTTTGTAGACGATCCTCTTACGTTGGGTGCCAATTTATAAGGGGATCTAAGTATGGGGCACTTGTAATGACCCACGATGACCGTGAATTGTTAATTATGTTAAGTTATTGATGGGCGCCAACTTTGGATATCCCAAAGTATAAAATAGTGTTGAAAAATTAAGGGAAAAGGGAAAACACAATAATAATGTTCACATTAATTTACTTTAATTAAATAGATAAAAATTAACAAATTAAATATACAAATTTTAAATAGAAAAATAAGAAAATGTAATTCACTAATATCACTGGAATTAGCGGAAATAATTATCACAGGGGGTGATGATAAGGATTATACACAAATAATTATATCACGGGACGTGATAAGTATAGGTTATATCAGGATGATATCACTTGTTCGACTGTATCACAGGGTGTGATAAAAATGATTATGTACAAAATAATTATATCACGGGACGTGATAAATACCAGGTCATATCGGGATGATATCACTAGTTAAACTGTATCACAGGGTGTGATAATAAAAATGATTATATACAAAATAATTATATCACGGGACGTGATAAATACAGGTCATATCAGGATGATATCTCACTAGTTCCACTGTCCATTCTCAACTCCCAAAAAAAATTAAAACTTGGAGGGATGGTCCCTCCCCTTATGTGAAATATAATATCTATATATATATTACATTTTAAGAATAATGCGACCAAATAACTTTGTTAATAAAATAAGGGAATAGAAAAATAAGATAAACAAAAAAAAATAGACAAACAAAATAAAATGTATAATAAAAAAAATAAATAAGAATAAAAATACTTTGTCCGTTACATCCTCCCCCTCTGATTCCGAGGTCTTTTGTTTGAGGGATCAGCCCTAGGAACGGACAATTTTTGGCCTTCCTCGCTTACGTAGAGGAACTACTGGAGTAGAACGCGTGTCGTGACATAGACGCAATGCTGATGTATGAGGGGGAACAAGTCCTTGAGTAAATATATGCTTTTGAGCTTGTGGTGGCTCCATAACTCCTGGTGGGCCCCGATGGGCTCTCGGAGACCCCACCAGCTGTCTATATCGGACAGCAGGATCTTCTTTGCTGACTTTGGTACCGTCCATGGAATCGACGGCCCTTTGCAGCGCATTCAAACAACCGCCTTTGTTTATATCATGTTCAGCGTAATGAGTTGGCTCTCCCCCTGGTTGAAAGACAGTTTCATGTTCTTTTAATAAATGGGCAAGTTTTATGTTCTGTTCCGCAGTTAGCTGAATAGTGTTTTCAACAACAGTATTATTTTCTTCAGTGGTGCAGAGATTTTCTCGAATAAATTTGTATTTTCTCTTAGGATAATTATGAAAATACCAGCGATTGTTTCGCATATCTAATACTAAACCTGCTTTTCTGAGAAAGTCAAGACCTAATAGTGATCTATTTCCACTAACATTGGGTAGGAATATCATTTCTATATGTATTATTTGATTTTTGATTTTTACAGGAACTGTAGCTAATAACACGGAATGTATACGCTTTTTCCCGTCAGCTAGAGTTAAGGAAAGTTTTTCTACTTTAAAATGTTCTCCTCGTTGTCTTAAATAGCTGAGAAGACGCTGACCGCCAATAGAGCGAGTGGCCCCGCTGTCAACACAAATAGAACCAGAAGCTTCATAGATGGAGGCTTCTATTAGAGGGAGTTTAGTATCTCTATCTGTAGTAACGTCACACTGTAAGGCGTGTGCCTTGGTAATTTCCTGATTCAGATTGCAAGTTGGACACCTAGGTTTGGTGACTCCTGGAGTTCCGCAGCCGTAGCAACGAATTATTGAAGAGTCAGTCTCTTCTTTTTGTTTTTCACGAGGTTGTGAGTTTCTAATGGGTTTCCGATCATAATATTTCGATTTAGGGGGTTCGATAGATTTATTTGAAGTAATAGTTTTTGAAAATGGGGCCCTTAAGTTATCATAGGAGTCGAATTTTTCTGCGAGATCGAGGGGATCTACCAATGTTTCCCAAGAGTCGAGGAAGTGATCTTTGCATTCGGATGAACACTTTCTCTTCATTTGATCAGCTAGGATCAAATTTTTAAGTTGATCAAAATTTTCAATTTTTAGATCGGATAGCCAGGATTCTAGATAACCGCGTAGATTGAAGTAAAAATCTTTCCAAGTGTTTTCCGATGTCTTCTTGGAGGTGGAGAAAAGTTTTCTTATTTTATCCGTAGTTAATTTAAATCGGTGAAGTAGGAGCTTCTTAATATGTTGATAGTCTTGGGCGACTTCATTTGGTTCTCTAATTATTAGAGTGGTAATATCTGTGGGTAAGACCGAAATAAGATAAGTGACCCATGCATCCTCAGATATGCCAAGAAAATTCATTTGTCTTTCGAAAAGACGTAGATACGTATTAATATCGTCATCGTTAATTTTAAACAGAGGTAAGAATTTCAAAATATCTACTTTCGGTTGAAGTAGGGTTGGTGATTCTACCTGGTTCACTACGGTTTGAATTCGGAGTTTCTCTAGTTCAAATTGTCTTTCCTTTTCCTTTTCTCTTTCTTCGCGGTCTCTCTCTCTTTCTTCTTTCTCCCTTTCTTCTTTTTCCTTCCTATCCTCTATGATGGTCATAAGTAATTCACGTGTAAGGTCTTCATCATAATCAGGCAATGACGTGATGTCATTTTTTATATCGATCCTACGAGAATCTAAATTCATAACTATTCCTAATTCCTGTGCTAAAAGGATAAGATCCTCCTTTTTCCCTTTGCCGAAAAATGACATTTTTAATAGGATAATTAAATTTAATGTTAACCAAAGAGAAAAAAAAATTAATTAATTAATCAAAATTAAAAGTTATTTAGTCGCGTACAATTGAATTATACAATGTTTAATTATAAAATAAGATAATTGTAATATAATTTAAAATATGTAAGAGTATTTAAATATTTGAAAATATAGTGATATTTTATCAATTTTATTAATTCATTAATTTAAATATAATGTAGTAGAATAAAATTTAAAAATCAAAAAAAAAAAAATTTACAAATTAAACATATAAATTAATTAATTATAACTAATAATAATATTAATATATTCAAACTATTTTTATTGAATTAGAATTAAATAGATAAATATTCTATTTGTTAGATAAATGTGAAAATTAAAAATAAAAAAATAATTAACAAGTGTTAAATATATTATTATAATAGACAAGGAGATATGATTTATTTAAATTTAAAGTATAAGAGTAAAAGTTTTAAATTTTTATTTTATTAATTAAATATTAAATTGTACTATAAGTCCGTTGAGATGAAAAAGTGATGATACTGCTCACCAAAGATGAATAATGTACTTTTCTCAGGAGCCGTGGGGTACTAATCGGGCCTCAGGTTGGGCTGCCACTTTGTAAGGAACTAATCGAGCCAAACGTTGGGCTGCCACTTTGTAAGGAGGACCGTTTCAAGTTGGGGTCACTTTGTAGACGATCCTCTTACGTTGGGTGCCAATTTATAAGGGGATCTAAGTATGGGGCACTTGTAATGACCCACGATGACCGTGAATTGTTAATTATGTTAAGTTATTGATGGGCGCCAACTTTGGATATCCCAAAGTATAAAATAGTGTTGAAAAATTAAGGGAAAAGGGAAAACACAATAATAATGTTCACATTAATTTACTTTAATTAAATAGATAAAAATTAACAAATTAAATATACAAATTTTAAATAGAAAAATAAGAAAATGTAATTCACTAATATCACTGGAATTAGCGGAAATAATTATCACAGGGGGTGATGATAAGGATTATACACAAATAATTATATCACGGGACGTGATAAGTATAGGTTATATCAGGATGATATCACTTGTTCGACTGTATCACAGGGTGTGATAAAAATGATTATGTACAAAATAATTATATCACGGGACGTGATAAATACCAGGTCATATCGGGATGATATCACTAGTTAAACTGTATCACAGGGTGTGATAATAAAAATGATTATATACAAAATAATTATATCACGGGACGTGATAAATACAGGTCATATCAGGATGATATCTCACTAGTTCCACTGTCCATTCTCAACTCCCAAAAAAAATTAAAACTTGGAGGGATGGTCCCTCCCCTTATGTGAAATATAATATCTATATATATATTACATTTTAAGAATAATGCGACCAAATAACTTTGTTAATAAAATAAGGGAATAGAAAAATAAGATAAACAAAAAAAAATAGACAAACAAAATAAAATGTATAATAAAAAAAATAAATAAGAATAAAAATACTTTGTCCGTTACAATATGAAATTGACAAAACAAGATTCATATGAGATTGAAAAGGAACGGTGTGAGCAATAATGAGATTAGAAAGAATATATAGAATATTTAAATATTATATTTATTATTATATGAATATAAGAAATTTATATTTTTTTGATTTATCATTATATTATATGAATTTTGAAAATAATCAGCACATCTTCCTATTTTTTAAATAAATAAGTTTTAATAGGATTAATATATATATTGAAATTTAAAAAATATTTCAATAAATATATTTAAAGAAAAATAAAATTTTGTATATGATTTTTTCATTTTTAAATAATTTTAATTTAACTTTTAATAAAATCTAATTCTATCTAATCAGATAGAATATTTAAGATTAATTACATTTCAAAGATTTAATGAAAAATTTATAAATTTATATGGGTATATGAATAAAAAATTATAAAAATGCACTTTATAAAATTTAATTTTTATTGAAATATTTTTTTTTTAAAGTTCACTAATCTTCCTTTTAATTAATAAAAATAAATAATAAAATTACAATTAATTCTTGATTAGCGACTGATTAAGGGATGATTTCAGTGGAGAGGCCGGTCATGGTCCTACACTCAGCAGGGAAGGGGAACTAAAGCGTTCGAGTCAGCCGGCCTGCAAGAGGGGCACGGAGAGGGGCGAGCGGGGAATGCAGAGGTGAGCGCTCTACTGCAAATTATTTCAAATAAAATACATATTAAAATAAAATAAAATAAACAAATATTAATTTTTAAAATTAATGGTGTTTTAGAATACATCTTAAATCGAATCAATAAGTTTAATTCTATTAATTCTGTCTTTTGGATGCTTCCTTTCATCCAACGATCTCACGTGAGGTCGCTCGACTTTACGTTGAACTCTCAAGAGAGAAGGTCATTTCTTTCAATGAACAACACGGAGAATTATATAAACTTTAAAAAATTAATTTCTGTAGTTATTGATTAGATATTAATAAAATTTATAGCCTATGTTACTCTAGAGCAGGCCTGGCCAACCCGCGGCCCTCGGGCCGCATGCGGCTCACCGTGAAAGTTTGTGCGGCCCGCCAGTTAACTTTATATTTCTTTTGTAACTTTCATTTCTCGTCTGTATATCGAAAAACAGAGAATATAATTGAAATAATTATAATTAATCCATTTTTTTATTTAAAATATGTCTTACAATTTTTAAACGACATATTTGATTCAATAAAAAGGAAGAAAAATGTTGGAAATAATAGTAATTTATAGAGAATATATTTTCGTATTTTAAATTTTTATTATTATTTTTTAAAATAGTAGCCGAAAAATAATAAATAAAAAGATTAAACATTAAGCATCAAGAAAGTATTAAAAGTGTTTTTTTAATAAATTAATAGTTTAAATTCGTTTCCCTAAAATGCGGCCCCTGTAGCATTGCTCCTAATCAAAGAGGCCCATGGAGTCATTTGGGTTGGCCAGGCCTGCTCTAGAGGTATATAAAAATATTGTGCTGTAATTTCATTGAAATCGGTTCAGCCAATTCTGAGTCTATAAAATAGTAATTTTCCGGAAAGACAGACAGACAGACATGAAAAATTCTAAAGTCACTTTTGGATTCTAGAGGACATGAAACGCGAAAATATGCAAAAAATTTTAAATTCTGAGCAATGTGCAGACAAAAACCTTTATATATATATATATATATATATACTTTTATTTAGTAATGAAGAGATATTATCAGGTAATAAAACTATGAAAAAAATTGTTTGTTTTTTTTTATATAAGCGTTTATAACATAAAATTAAATAAAGATTTATTATGAAAATTGAAAGACTACTTAGGTTATAACTCTCTGCAATTTTAAATGGAAAACATCCCATTTAATAATTTAATGATTTGTGTTGCATGATAATAATTTAGTGTTCTAAGAATAGACAAGTAAGGTGTGTTCGAAGGTGAGGCATTTCCATGAATTTAGTTAATAAAGCAAGATGGTAGAGAGCAAAATAAAACTAGTGAGGTCAATTGGGAGGTCAACTTATCAAATAATAATATTATCATATTTGCACATCTTGTCTTTGTTAATTTAATTTTTTAAACTGATCTATAAAAGGAGACTTATTTAAAAAAAAAATTTTTAAAAATATTAATCTATTTTTTTTTAATTTATATTGGTAATTCATTTAATTTTATTACTATCACTGTAAAGATCAATTTTTGAAAAAAAGACTAATATTTAATTAATATTTTTTTAAACAAATTCATTTTTTATAAAAATCAGTCTGTTCATTGAATTAATCAAATTAAAAAATAATCATTATTATAATAATTATATTTAGATAATTATAGATATTATAAATAGAAAATATGAAAATCTATTATAAATAATGGTATTTTATGAAAATCAATGAGAAAATCACTGTTTTAATGGGTAAGACACAAAGAGATTGACTAGTGTGCTATAATAAGAAGAAAATTGATTAAGCTTTATTTAATTTAATTTTCATTTGTATTCAAGTATTTAAAATAATAAAATAATTTTCGTTTTCTTGATGTCTTCACTATGAATAATTAAATTAAAATTTATAAAAGAAAGCTAATAACAAGAAAATTTGATTAATTTACTTTTGTGAAAATGTGTAAAGAAAAATAATTTTTATTTCTTAAATTACGATTTATTTCATTATTCAGTGAAAAAATGTATTTTAATTTTTGTTTTTTGAAATTAATTGTACTTTTAAGAAAATGAATACCTATTGTAATTTCAACTGATTTATTGGCTTTAATAACAACTTTTGTATCTTGAACTGTGGCTGTTATATTAGACAAGTATCTTATATAATTATAAATATTAAAAAATAATTAATTTCTTAGTTTATGTTAAAATTTAACCATTTGGATAAATTATTTACAAAATTTTTATTCTAAAATAATTTTTGTAATAATCTGATTTTTTTTTATTAATAGGTAATTAATTGATTTATTATATTTATATGAAGTGTTTTTTTTACCCTCCTAATTTTTATCTACATTTACTTTACTATAAACATTCAAGATGATAACAACAATATTACTTTGCCAATTGCCTAATTAAATTTTTCAAAATATTAAATAATTTTATCTTGGCGAACATTGTTAATTAACAAGGTTAAATAACGTATATATTATTAATTATTACTTTAAATATTATATTTTACTTTATTAATTAATGTTATATAACTGAAACATTACTAAATTTCAATTTTACTTTTTACTATTATTAAACATTTTAAAAAACATAATTTCAGAATAATTATTTTTTTTCTCTGATTTGATGTTAAAAAGTAGTATGGAAAAATAACAATTTTTAAGTTAGATTTTCTCTACTCCCTTCATAAATGATCGTTATCATAAGATGATCAAAGATCGACACCGACTAATAAATTATTTTCAAATTCTTTTTCAGAAATTTTTAGAATCAATTCAAGTCAATATTTTGGGCAAATATTTAAATCATTTCCCCAATCACCCAACATCATAAATAAATAATTTTCATTCATTTATCTTTGGCAACGAACGATGGAATATATTTCATATTACTCACAATCATGCGGATATATAAATAAATAAATAAGCATTTAAATTAATCATTAACTAAATAATAAATAAAAACGTTGTTAAAAATAAATAAATAAAAATAATTAACATATAATATATTATTATAGATAGAGTTAAAAAATAACAATAAATAAACAAACATATTTCACTTATTATTTATTTATAAGTACAATATAAGTGAAAGTAAAATAATTAAAATTAATATTCATAGAGAATTAAATTATTTATTTATTTTTTATATAAATAAATAAATAACATAAACAATATTATAAACAAATACAAATATTAATAGAAAAAGATATTATTGAATGAGGTTGTAAAATTAGAAGTGTAAGTTTAAGATGTTCACTTAGTATTTTTCTTCATAAATAACGCTGAATAAGCTGTCTTTCTTTACCATAAGTTTTGACCATTATCATACAATAGTAAAATTAAAATTAAGAAAATTTAGTTTAAAATTATTTTTATAAATACAATTACTTAATTAATTTTTTAAGTTATTATAATCTAAAACTATATTTATACTTATTAATATAATACAATTTTTTATCATTTAAATTATTTTAATTTGGTGAGGTTGGTACCTTTGACTCTCACCAAATTGGTCATTGTTTTTAATGTTTAAAATATCTTTTTGTATAGTTTAATAGTTTTTGTTATTTCTTTCAACAAATATTGTTAGTGAACAATAAAAACAACAACCTTTCCTTAATTAATATTTGAAATTTAATATTAAACAAAAATAAAATAAAAATTTAATTTTCAGATTTTAAGAATTTAATTAAAAGAAATGATTATTAAGTTTTTTTTTTTTTATTTTCTCAATTTTGTTTACTACGATCTGCCAATATAATGATAAAAAAATATATTTGGAATTTAATATTTTTTCATATATTAAAAATTTATAATATATATATATATATATTATATTTTATTTTAAGATGAAAAATATTGGATATTTTTTTTTTTTTATTAAGAGAAAATAATTTCTCTTGGATAAAAAAATTGAAGTAGTTATCCTTAATCGATTGAGTGAATTCTTTGTGACGGTGCTTCTATGAAATATCTATAATTAAATATTGAAGTGTGTGTGTGTGTGTGGAGAGATGTTCTCTTAAGTAGAAGTGAAGGAACAATTTACGCACCTCACGAAGGTCCGGGTCAAAAGAATCTGACTAGAAATTAATTTTAATTTTTTAAAGATATTTATTTTTATTGCTTCCGAAGGTTAAAAGGTGGCAGGTGGGAATTCAAGCCAATTTGAGTAGATTATTTCTATCCATAGTATTTTCTATTGAATAAAAAAATTGTTTTTTTTTAAGAGATTTGATTTGATTATGAAATGGATTTAAAAAAAAGCTATTTCATTTTAAGCTCACTTCAATATAAAGTTAGATATATACACGTGTATATATGAAGACCTTAGAGCAATACAGTGGTAAGCCACATTTGCAGAAAATTGTTTTATTCTTAATTATATATATCTAAGAAATAATAGTTGCTGACTTTTTCCCTTTACTGATATTACATATTGAGCAAATTTGAAATATATGCAGTAAACACCCAATGTTTTCTATCTTTTCTCTAAACTTTAAACTGCAATATCTCAACATTTTGATTTTGTGGCTTACCAATGTTTAGCCCTAAGGTCTTCATATGTATTATCTATTTGCAATTTTTAAATTTTTTAAATTAGTGCTTTTTGGACTTTTTTCTTAAGTTCCCCAGATCACAACTTTATTATTTTTACCGACCGACGATAGTAAGGGAGGAATTGTTTCATTTTATACAAGATGATTAAAAAAGTGGGAGTTTTTGAAAATTAAATTATTTATAATGAAATCAGGGGCAGCATGGCTGAGTGGGTAGAGTTCTAGATTTCTACACAGGAATCCTGAGTTCGAATCCCAGCATAGAACTCAAGATTGTATATTTATTTAATTTAATTAATAATTAATAATTAATAAATATAAAAATTTAATTCAATTTAACATCGGCTGCCCCACCGAAGAATGCAAGGGGAAACCACTTCGGTCAAATTTTCCCATGAACACCCTATGACTCCTGTGGAGTTATTAGGGCCACGACACTTCCGCTAGGAAGTTATCGACAACGAAGAAGAAGAAGATAATGAAATCACAAATGTATGTTATTTGATAGCAAAAATAATATCTTTATGAATACAATTTCTCCCCCTAAAAAAAAATGTGAAAAATGTAAAAGAAGATTGGAAAGTCAACATCCAAAAAACAATTGCCAAAATTCGATGTTATGAAATTTAGATGTTATGCCTATACATGAACGATGAGTTTGCAGGTTTGTTTGCGTAGAAAAGGAGCTCCCCTGCAAAATGTCATCTTCAAAAAATAAATTTTACTAAGCATATTCTCCAATGGAATTACATTTACTATAAAATTGTGATAAGTACATATATTTTTTTTAAATTTGTTTTCATGAAATTATTTAATTTTTTATTTAAACACCCCGTATTTAACCAATACTGACTCTGATCTCTAAGTAACGATTGGATTTTTTATATTTATTTTAACATGTAAAATTATTAATTAATTTTAGTAAAATTTACATTGATTAAATCAACAAACTCAACAAATTTCATTGTAAAAATTTAAATTATATATCTTCGTCATAAAATACAGAGAATATTTGTTTAAAACTTTGAGCTGTAAATTTTTATTTCTTTTATAAGTTTTTATTGATTTAATTTTCCTGATAGATTTTTATTTATATACCTATATTATAAATATTATTTATATAATCAAATTATAGTTAAAATTTAACACAAATATAGTTATATGGAAAAGAATATATTTATATTGTGAGGATTAGAAAAGAGATACCAAAGTGAACGCAATCTCTAAATATAAGAATGAATAAAAAAAAAATAATCATATTCATTTATCATATTGAAAATTTTCTTAATAACCAAAAAATGTTTATAATAAATTAATTCTTTCAAAAATATGTAATAATGTAGAATAATAAAAATTATTTATTATCATAAATTCACAATTATATTATGCTCAATTTGTTATATATAAGTTATAAGTATCAGAATTATATAATTATTCTTTTCTTCGATTCAAATTTGGTAGCGATTTAAGAAAGAGCAAAAGCTGAGGTTACTATTTTTTTACAAATACTCGTTTTCTTAAATAGCAAATTCTTTCATTCTTCATTTATATATGGCGAAACAAATTGCATAAGAGTGTCGTTGGAATTTTCATTTGGCAACGATACTCTCTTCGCCAGGGCCATTCTTCTTTGTCTCGTCGAGAAGGGGGCAACGATAAAATGCCAACACGACAACGATCCACCGGGAAAAAGACAAATTCTTCTACCCTTAAAACATAACTATCTGTTTTTGTTTGTCGTTTCTTATTTTATTAAAACGCCTCGATTTTCAAGTGGCTCTCTCTGTTTTTAACTGCTCGTGAGATGGTCATATGGGAAGAAAATAAATAAAAACAAAAAAAGTCAAGGAGAAAATGTAAACTATTATTATAAAAAATTATTGATATGATATGATAATACTATTTTATTTGAAAATAAACGCTCAACATCTCAAACCGACATAAATCTTTTTTACAAAGATTGCATTAAACTTATGTTAAAGACATCGACTGGCTACAATTTTTTCTTTTTATTGGTTAGCTTTTATATTTTCAGAATAATAAATTGGACATTATATAATTGTGAGTATTACAATGAATAAGATATGATGCACAAATTAATAATATAAAATGACTATCAAAAATTATATTTATACAATAGATAAATTTCAAAATCAAAGGGATTTTATACCCACAAGAGGATGACTAAAGAAATTGGATCAGTGATCATAAAATAGAAATGTGAATGATTTGGTCTTTAGAGTGGAATAATATAGACATCAATAAATTTAATCAAAAAAGACATCTGGTTAGAGATGATAAGAAGCTGAGAGGGTTTAAGATTCCCTCCACTTAGAAATAAAATATTTTTTACTAATTTTAATTTAGAACAACAATTACCTGTATTAAACAGAGTAAAATATTTACTTAATTAATTATACAAAGACATTATTTAATCATATTCCAGATATAGTTAGAATTATAAAATCGAGAAGGCTACGGTGGGCAGGACACGTGGCTAGAATGGGAGAAGATAGAATGGCAAAAAATATATTGATAGGGAGACCGAGTGGGAAGGTTGTGGTTCAGAATAGGAATACTTGGAGGGGTGTGGTTGCTGCGGCCAAGAACTTTCGAGTTCCGTAGAGTCACAGAGATAGATAGATAGGTATAAAATAAATAAAAATATTACTCAAATTCTAAATATTTTTTATTATTAATACATTAATTGCTAATTTCATAAAAATTATGAAGCAAAGACTAATTTTTTCAAAATATCCTGCCACTACGGACGGACGAAATCTTAGTTAAAGTTTAGAAAAAGTAGTATTTTTATAAATAACTCCTTTATAATTAAGTTTAGGTAAAAATGAATATAATGAAACTTTTAGTAAATTCGATTCCCCATAAATTTAATACGATAGTATGATAATTCTCATAAAAATCGGTATTTATTGAGAAAAATCAATAAATGTGCTTTGACACTTCTTTAAACTACCCTTACTGATGGTCCGATCTTGTCCAAAAACAATCCAATCCCCACCCATCATTCCTAAAAAAACCATCTAAATATCAAATTTCAAGCCAATATCTCATTTTGTTTAGATGTAATCTCGGTAACGAAAGACCGGCCGGCCGGTTCAAAAGTTTTTTTTTTGCAGTTTTGGATTTAGAACCTTCTGAAAAGTGGAGATCTCAAAAAATCTCGGAGCAAAATTTTTCAAAATTTATGAGGAAAACTAAAATGATATCAACTTATAGCTGCAAAAAAATATTTTCTTTCTAAAACTGTGAATACGAGTAAATAAAATACAAAATTAAATTATGTTGCCAGATTTTGTAAAATCAGTGTTTCATTTACAAAACTTTTTTAAATATTTAATTTAAAAAAAAAATCTTAATGAAAGTTTGTCTTTGAGAGAGCCCCGGGGGGGGGGGGGGACGATATAGGAAGGTGGAGCGGCTAGTCAAAACCCCCCCAGGATCAAATCCTGGTTGCGCCACTGCATGGTCATCACATGTCGTCTTAAATTTTTTATAAAATCCAAAAGTTTTAAACAAATTCCATTACTTTTCTATTTAAAATATTATTTACACATTTTTCCAACAAAAACTAATACTATTATCAGTATCTGTTTCATTTTTAAATTTGATATATAGTAATATTTGAGTCTAAAATAATAAACAAATAATAAAAAAATACCTGTCAATAAAGATTTAATGAAAAAAACATCAAGATTTATATAGGGATGAAAACATAGGTTGAGGAAGGAAGAAGGTATTTGAGGAATTTTAACTTGAAAAGTTAAAGGTTATAGGAATAGAAAAAGATATAAGAGCGAGAAGTGAATTCCAGTCTCTTCATACAAGACGTTTGGAGATTGGAGTTTGTTAAACTTTGTTGGTTAAGTTTATGAATGGGAAATTTCGAAAACCAACAAAAATATTCTTGAAATCGATTCTTGCATGATACAGAAAGAAAATTTCAATTAAACAGAGAAAAACTATTCTTGTGATAAATAATAATAACATTTCAGACATAAATGTTTTAAAATTAAAATATTTTATGATGATGAATAATAAAAATAATTTTTAATAAAAATCAAAATCAAATGATTTAAGTCAGCGGTTCTCAACCTGGGGGGGGACGCGCCCCTTGGGGGTGGGGGCGTAGAAGAATTTCAAGGAAGGCGTGAGTTAAAAAAAAAAAGTAAAACTAACTGTAATTTACTCAATTTATGCTCAGGTATTAACCCTTTGTTATTAATTTTTCTCTTTCTCCTTTCAAATCCTCTATATTTTCATTTAATAACCATCTTCAGATTCAAATTCCGACTGTGCCACATATGATGGTGAGGGGGGGGGGGGCGTGACCCATCAGAGTTCTATGGGGGGCACAGAGCCTGAAAAGTTGAGAACCTCTGCCTTAAATGATATTATAAGTGTCAATGAAGTTTTAAGTCTATTTATTGTATTCATTTGATTTCGGTATTAAAAATTATTTTCAGAAATTTGTAATTGTAGTATCTCAGTGTCTCTAGTGAGTTGATCAACTCTAACCAAAATATATATATATATATATATATATATAAAGTTAAAAGTAGTAATAAGTAATAAACGCGAATGTGTTTTTTAGATTATATTAAACCTATATATATATATAATACGTTACTAAAATTTTAAAGAGAAAATACGAAGGGTTTTAAGGTGAGGAGGGCTACACAGGGAGAAATTAATTCAGGAAGGCCCAAAAGATCAAACGCGTGTGCTACGTGCTTACTCTATAGATTATATAGCAGCAGATCCAGAATTGGTGGTGTAGGCGTGTGGGTGGGTACCAGACCGAGAGAGAGGGGGAGAGAGGGGGGGAGTTAAATTTTCAGGGCATCGAAAAGTTGGTATCATTAAAAGCAACAAGACCGAAATAAGACACTCAGGCATACTTTACGTAAAGTAATTGAAGATGAAACTTATATGCATATTTTAAAGAATATGATTGAAGTGTAACTGCGAATTCCAAATGATATTTCCAATCTCTCTCTCTCTCTCTAGGATGATAAGTGTAAGCCAATTCAAATTCTATAAAGAGTTGATCTATATATTAGGTAAATTTATGTGGTAACAGTAATTGATTTAATTGAAGTAATTTTGAAATAACTCTCAAATATATTTTATTTGTTATTTGTTTTTTTGTTTTTTTTCTATCTATTTATTCAATTTTGATTTATGATTTTATTTATATTTAATTTTATTTAATTATATTTTTACTTTCTATGTCTGTGAATGAAATAAGAAAAATAACTTTTACAAGAAAAATGTTGCCAAGTTCTCGTTTTTGAACGAAGATAAAGAACATATAAAGAAAGAAGAACGATTTAGTGCATAATGAAAGAGAAATGTAAAACGTGTAGAAGTTTATCCCAGAATATTTAAGGTTTAAGAAATCTTTACTTAACTACAACGAATTTTTATAGATCATAAAAGAAAAATTTAACTAAATAGTTCTTTTTATTTTTGTATTCTTGTATTATATTATTTAATGCTATTTATTTTTATTAAACAAAATTAAGCACCTGAAGCGAATTTTCAACGTAACTATCATTATAAAAAGCAAAAAATTAACATCTCTTGATTAAAATATTTTTGTTTTTGAAAATTTATTATTGGTGAGCTGCAGATTATTTCAATCAGATATGAAGAAGAAAATAAAGAATTTAAACATTTCATCAGCAGCATCCAAGATGATTGAGACATTAAATAAAAGAAAAGAAAAAAATTATTAGATATAATTAAAAGAAAATATTCATATTAATTCAAAATATTATAAATTAAAAAACAAATTATAATATACAAATCTGGAATTTATAAACATTTAATTCAAGACCATAAATCTACATATTCCTATCTGGTATTTTTATAAAATTTTTAATATTTTTTATTTTCTTTCTATTGTTATTATTTTAGAAAAATAAATTCTTTGATCTAATGACATCTAACTCATTTAAAAAGTATATATATATATAGATTATAAAGCACAAGAGAGAACAAAAGAACAATATTTTAATAAATTGAAGGTATAAAAAGGGCAAACGCAAAGTAGCGTCAGGAGTAGAATGTTGGCAGTGTTGACGGTGAAAAAGAGGTATGAGCGCAAGAGGATGTTTGAAAATGAGTGGTCTTTATTTTTTCCCCCAACTCTGTAATTTTGTGCCACCCTCCCTTCCGATGTAATTTACAAACTCTGTTGCCATTTGGATGTTGCACCCATAATCTGCACCTAATTGCTTCAGACTCGGCACTGTTTGTTTGTTTTTGTTTCGCGCACTTTCTGAATAATTTCCTCCCACTACCATCCCCACTCTCTCACTCCCTCTTTGCTCAAAATTAATTAGCTTCTGTACTTAATGACCATTTTGTATTAAATCTTCTAATTAATATTATATTATTATTATTATTATTATTATAATTATTATTATTTTTTTGTTACTGAAATCTTTGGAATAAATTAAATTCAGAGATTAGAGATAGAGAAGAAAAAAAATGAAGTGGAAAAGCAGCTGATTAAGAAATTAATTGCTAGTTAATTATTAAGAATTTAATTATAGTTTTATTCATTTTATTTATATAGAAGTATTGGTAATTTGAACTTAGTTTTAGATGTTGTTTTTAAGATGTTTAATCTTCTATTTGTAAACAAAAACATGTTTGTTTGTGTGTTTTATATAGGATATATACAAAGTATAGCCAGATATAGTATTAAAACTAAGAGCATATTTTTATTTTTAAAATTGAAAGAAACGACTAAAAAAATAATAAGCTGGAGTGTCTCCACTCGACTATCTCGCAATTTGAATTGGATTAAATAACATAATATATTATATTTAAATTAAATTTAATTAATTATAAATTATAAATAATAAATATTAAACCAGCGCATGTTTGGTTTTTTATTGATGGCACCATGGCACGTGTTGGCGCGTGAGATTTGCAGTGTTAAAAAATTAATTCTGGTACTTTCAGCGATTCAATCAAGCTGAAATTCTATATATAGCAGTTTTATACAATTATTAATCATGTGAAAAATTATCAAACATATATCTTTATTTTTACGGTCACTTTAGAGGAAAAAAAATCAAAACGTTGTAGGTAATGACCCTCTTCCGGTTGAGCTACATTTCTCAAAAGTTGATAGAAAACTATGAATTTTGAATAATGTCCATGTACCAAATTTCATCATTCTAGCTCAAACCGTTTTTGCGTAATCTTGCCTACATACATACACACACACATACACACATACACACACACACACAGACATTTTTCTCAACCTTAGTGAAAATGATTCAGGAACCTTCAAAACGTATAAAAACATCAAAATCTCAACATCGAAAATTTTCGTGATCGCAATACTATCTCTGGCGAGATAGTAAAAATTTTAACATTTGTTTTGATATTTTTCCTTTGGCCTTGCTGAACCGTTTCTGGTCATATCAATCACATCTCTCTGACATCCTTTACTAGTATGTTTCCTTCTCATCTCATCATTTTTCCACCAATTCATCGATCCGAGCTACATTTCTCGTTCATCTTAACCTCCTTAAATCTATCTTATATGGAAATGCTAAGATAATGTAATATTATTGATATATAATTAATAACATAAATAAAATAATTTATAATTTATATTTATTATTATTATTATTATTATATACACTATGCATCTCTAGACATAGTTATAGTAATAAAATCAAGAAGGTTAGGATGGGAAAGATACACAGTAAGAATGGGTGATGATAGACTTGCAAAAAATGAGGGGACCGATTGGGAAGCGTCCGTTTAGAAAACCAATGGCGCAGTGGGTAATATAAGAAGCGACATAAGAAAGATGGGAGATACTTGGAGGAATGTGGTAGCTGCAGTTAAGAACTTACGAGCTCCCTAATAACCTAGATAAATTATTATTACAATATATTGTTTTATTTTTTATAAAATATAATAATGGTATTATATAATGGGTTTAGAATCTAATACCATGTATTAAAAGGATAGAGTCTCTTAATTTTATTAGTTTATCATGAAACTATTTTTTGAGACCTTGAAAGAGACATATTATGTGAATTGTTCATTAAATATTTAAGATTTAATAACTTATTAACTTGTTTTTTTTTCTATGCGAACCGCCAAGAAATTTTGAACTTTTGTTTAGCCCTTTTATAAAAAAATGTAACTCACCCCTGAGTTAGATAGATAAGTGACACAGAGTCAACATTCATCACAGACGGAAATCAAGAGAATAGGAGCCCCTGACATTTAGGCAAACAGCAACAGTTAGATCTAAATTTAAACTTATATGATAATATTTATAGTAAATCAATATAAAATTTTCACTATAGACTATAGATAATATTCCATATATATATATATTGCTTACAATAGTTTAGTATACATATTTCCGATGTATTGATTGAATTTAATTTTTAGATTATTGGTTAGAAAACGCATTTAATTGTGAAATACCGGCATTGAAGTTTATCAAAATTTTGTATTCGAGCATCTAAATGTTTTATCTAATCTTATTATGCTAGCTAAAATTGTATATATTGTTTGTATATATATAGTACCGGGACCCCGAGCCTCTGCTCGGTAATTATATTAAAAAGAAATGATACATTATTATTGGGTTTGGCTGATAATATTAATAATACCTGGGACACCGAGTTCTCACTCGACTCTTTAAAAAATGTTAATATACAATTCTTTAATTATTTATTACAATTATTAAATGTTGCATCATTGCATCAATCTGATTAAAATGAATTGAACTCGGGTCCTCAATAATACAAACAAACAATTTCAGCTAGTATAATAAGATTAGATATTAAAAAATATATAAAATTCCTGGAAATAATTAGATATTATTTATAGATTATAAAATAAAAATTATTGTATTAACATTAAAAATATTGAAATAAAAAATAATAGTAATAGTTTATTCATATAATCTTGAATGTTTATGTTACATTTATATTTATATATTATTATAAATTTTATTTTATTTTTCTAATATTGGCCTTTTTTTTAATTATTTATAAAACACTGAAAATATTTACAATGATATCAACATTATATTTTTAAAAATGTAATAATTTACTACTTATTTTAAATAAACGCAATTTTTTTATTGCGTACCATAATTTTTTATTTACTATTAAGTCTTATAAGCCCTGATATCTTGCGAAGGATTAATTTTTTTTTCATAATGGCGCCCCTGCCAGCCAAGCGCCCCGAGCCATGGCCTTACTGGCTCGGCTCTAGGGCCGGCCCTGCAGCCAAACCCAATAATAATTAATTTTTTTTTTAACTTAATTATCGAGCCGAGGCTCGGGGTCCCGGTACTGTTTACCTATAACAACTTAGTATTTGGATTTTTATCCAACACTGTATATATATGAACATATTATTTATTACCAAGAGTTTTTAAAATGTTTATTTTTCATTATTTTATTATCTAAAATTAGAATTTTTGTTTTGAACATTAAATTCATTTCTATTTACTTATACAAGAATTTAATATACTATTGCTATTATTTGATATATATTATTTATAATATATTCATACATGAAAGTAATATTATAAAATGTGAACAGAAAGATTGTTGATTGTTTGTTTCCAATGTTTTTTCAACCCTTGCTACTGTCATTCCTCTCCCTCTTTTTCAATGTTATTTTGATTGTTTTTATTATTTTTCGTTTTCTTTTTTTTTTTTTTTTTTTTTTTTTTGTTTATTTCTAGTATAGAAAAAACACGGTGAATGTTTTTCCAAGTTATCGGGTAGACTAACGAACAGGAGCGGTCGGAGAAGAGTTGAATTTCGTGAGCGGGTAACATAAATAAAGGTGGCTACTGGATACATTCTGGGTCCTTTGTGTGATTGTTGCGGTTCAGTTAAGTAGAACACAATGCATAGAATAAAATAAGAACATTTCATTTTCGGATTTCATTTATTTTAATAATTATTTTATTATAAAAAGTAAATTATTTTTCTCTTTGTAAAAAATATAATATTCATATAGTATTTTTTTTTTTTTTTTTTTTTTTTGGATTTTTAAAAAAACTCTTGATAAATTATTTAAAAATAGTATATATTAATATATATTATAGGATAAATAAAATTATAATAAAATATTTTAGTAAAATGAATTTTAAATAGATACAAAATCTTTTCAGAATTGATATAATAAATATATTGACATAAGTTTATATACTTTAAATGTTTTCATATGCTATACTAATTATAATATTTCAATCCTATATACATCAGTTTTTATTTTTATTATGGTTATTACAGTGGCGTACCTAGGGGGGTGCGGTGGGTGCGGTCCGCACCGGGCGGTACTTATCTTGGGGCGGCATTTTTTATATTTAGTTATAGTTGTAAAAAGCAACTTATTCGTTTCATATTTATTTTTTTTCTTTCTTGAATAATAAATGATTATTATGATTATTATAAGTTTACTATTTGATTTATATAAATTACGATTAACTATATGATTTCGAATATTATTCCTCGGTGTATATAAATGCATTTTAGGGTAAATTTTGAATTCTAATTCCAAGAACAGGATAATAATTTTATTTTATTGTATTCGTTAAAATTCGTTGAATTCGTAAACGCATTGTTCGGCAATTTTTCCTAACTAAAATTTTTTGATATCAGTTTATAAATCTCATTTCTTTTGAAAAGTTTATATGATTACTTTGAAGTAATAGACCAATATTTTTTTAAATCATCGATTTTTCTTTTGAAAAGCAGGGCCGGCGGAAAAAATATAAATATAAATTTTGAGAGCATTATACACGATTTTTCTAGTATGAAAGCTAGAAGAGTAAATATTATATTAATATGTTTACGAGTGCATACAAATATGTGTAAAAAATTTACTCTCTGTGTATTAATTAATATTGATTAAATAACTTAATAATTTATTTATGTGTATTAATTTATAAATACCACTATTTGATTGACTTATAATAAAAAGGGCGGCAAACTGGAGATCGCCCCGGGCGGCAAAAGTTCTAGGTACGCCACTGGGTTATTACATTATTTAAAAGCAATTTTCTTAAATATATTTTACATATATTAATTTGGAAATTTATAAAAGTAGAAAAGACAATTTATTATTTATTAATTTTTAAGTATCTTTATCTATTGATCATATTTAATGAATTTATTAAAGGTTTCTTTAAAGTCTTCTGATGATCTCTCTCGGTATTTTATAATAAATAAAGCATTTCAAACACAACCGTCGATTATCCTATAGATTATAATTTTAATTAATTGTATATTACAAAGAGAAGAGTAGTAGTAGTTAAAAAAAAAACTGAGGCAAGCAACGCCGCTTTGTGATCCAAGCTTTTAGGCAAAACCAAAACCAACCTGCATACACAAAGTTATATATAAAGTATAGAATAGAGAGCAATATTCTGTACTAGGACA
Source organism: Labia minor (assembly GCA_963082975.1). Classification (NCBI taxonomy): domain Eukaryota; kingdom Metazoa; phylum Arthropoda; class Insecta; order Dermaptera; family Spongiphoridae; genus Labia; species Labia minor. The sequence continues at coordinate 63,652,861 of OY720349.1, read as the reverse complement.
TAGAATGGGGGATCAGCGAGTTTTATTAAACTTAGATAAGAAAGAGGCCTGAAATCTAATCAAAGCTTTTATTTGAGTTTAAAATTAGAATATGTGGAAAGGATAAGCTTTATTGGAATAAGAATTTCGAGCAGACTAGCAGAAAAACATGCTTTTCAAACGATGGGGTCAGATTAAACTAACCTATCGACAAAATTCAATTATATAGATCTATGAACACAATTTCAATGATAAATTTCTATTACCTCATATAATTTTAAGATAAAATTGATAAATGCTTTGTAAACTTGTGTGTGGTGTTTTATGTTTTGGACATAATATTATCGAATTTCATAAAAAGATATGTCATTGATTATTTTTGTTATTCTGATGTTTATATAATAAAGTCTATTATTATAATAAAACAAATTTTGACATCAATTTTGTCATAATAATATTTAAAATGATATAATTAGTTAATAAGTCCATTGAAATGAAGAATTTTAATAACAAGCTTCTATCAAAAATTAGTCCTTTGAATCTTTATACATGAAATTTAGAATAAAAAGAGAATCAAGTTTAACTTTGACAAGTATTTTTGAAAACAGATTTTATATTTTCAAAAAAACTTTCTAAAATATTAACTAAAGATTTAATCATTTGAATTCTTTTAAATTTTTGTTTTTTTGTTTATTTAACTTCCAATGAAATACATGAATTCAACATCTGTGCCTTATATTTGAGGCAATCGAAGAACATTTACAGGTATTATGTACAAAATAATATATTATATATACAGTAAGAAATAGAAGGGTACATTTTTAAAACATTGAAAAATATAAAATATAAAATAAAGTAAAAATTTAGTCAATTTTTTCCCTTTTTTTTTCACCCCTCCCCCACTCGCTATCACACATCACCTTTTTCTTCTCCTCCTCCCTCCGGAAATTCGCATAAATCTTATAAATGCAAATGTCGCCGTTGTTGACCCTCTCTCACTCTTTCAATTCACAAAGAAATGAAATCAAGATGTCTGTCTGTGTGTCTGTCGGCCGGTATAAAGGATGCTCTTTCTTGATCAAGTCCCCCGAACCCATCTCACCCTCCTCAATTTAGCCCGGGACAGTCTGTTTAATGCATGAGACCGTGGGCCCCATTTATCATCGAGCTATGTGTTTATCATGCACAATTGAATAGGGCCTTCGGGAGGGTTGAGAACACTCCTCTTCCCTCGTTCTCTATTTATTCTTTTTTTCCATAAACCTTCTAAGATTTTCCAAGAAGAAAACAGCGTTGTTGGAGGGGAGGTGCAGTCTGAATAATTTATATTTACTTCCCTATAAAGAAATTTTTTCCTTTAATATCTTAAAAGGTAAAGTGACATGGTAATCGATCAAACAAAAAGTAAAAATAATAAAAAATAGATACATATTTATACAAAAATAAAATAAATAAATAAATAATAAATAATAGTAATTTCAGTCAAATTAAAAGAAACATTTATTTATATTAATAGGTTGATTGATTCTGTTCTTAGAAAAAGGAGTTTTTTCGATAGGGAATATTTATGATTATTATTATTTTATTTTTTTTTAAACATTTTTAATAAATCTCATGAATACATATTTTTTGTCTTCATATATGAATAAATTAACAAAAATATAAAATCAAATAATATAATCTTTATTAAAAAAAAACTATTATATTAATAAATATTCAGGTAAATGTAGAAGGGGAAGTGTCCTAATATGGGAAACATTTTGAACATTGGTAAAGGTACTAATTTTTCAATTTTGATTTTTCACTGTTTGTGTTGATAAATACTCTCTACATAAATAGAGGTATCTATCTATCAATCTCTGTGGCTCTACGGAACTCGAAAGTTCTTGGCGCAGCAACCCCTCAAGTGTCACTTTTCTGAGCCACAACCCTCCAATCCCTCTCCTCTCCCATTTCTCTCACGTCCCTTCCTACAGTATCCACCCACCACGTCCTTTGTCTTCCAGACGGGCGTTTCCCACTCGGACTCCCCTCCCCCTCCCCCAATATATTTTTCGCCATTCTTTCCTCCCCCATTCTAGCCACATGTTCTGCCCACCGCAGCCTTCTCGATTTTATAATTCTAACTATATCTGGAGATGCATAGAGGTCATGCATTTGAATAAAGTAAAACTTGAAAAAAAAAGTGGAAACTACGATATACAACGAACAATAAATATAATTGTGGAAAAAAGTTACCTGAATTTTTTTTTGTAGATTCTTTTAAAAAGTGAGAAGAAAAACATTTGTTTATCACCCAGCAAAAATTAATTCTGATTGCTTGTCTCAGGGATTGTGAAAAGAAGTGATATGTTGTTTTCTTTCTCGAGTTTATCCCTAGAAATCATTTAATAGGGAATCCGCATTTAATTTAGGTCACACAGAGGATCTGGAGGACTATAAATATCTTATATTAGGATTGTATTTCATAATATGTCACCTTCCTATACCCAACAATTTTAACATTTAAGACAAATTTAATTAACTACTTTATAAAATAAAAAATAAAAAAAATTATTTCAAATTGTCATATATATCCTATATATAATATTTATTTTTTAGAACTTATGATTTAATTGTAATTTTTATTTAATTTATAAATGTTCAATCTAAAAACATACATACTAAAATGAAAAAAATTAAAACATATGTACATTAAAAGTAATGTGAATAATAAACTATTTGAAGTATCCTAGAAAAATCAAGAAAATACAACCCGTTTGATCTTTATTGTCCCTTATAACAAAATATTATATGAAAAATTATCTCAGACGAACCCAATAAGCGGGGAGGGTAAAATATTTTTGTTTCTTTCATTCCCACCACCACCACCACCACCTATATTGGCACCCTTTCCTTATAATATAATAATAAAAAGTTCTATTAGGTATTAAATATATATTCACAAATATTTTAATTTATTTATTTGGCAATTATTTTGTTTAACTGTTTTTCAAGGTGGAATTGAGTGTTAGATATATATCTGGTATCTGGCCAAGAGCCATACCAACTAATATTGATGTTTTTTATTTTTTATTATGGTAAGCAATAAATCCTAACGTGTTGAATTTATTCAATAAAAATATTTATTTTAATATATTTCAATTAAAATTTTTTACCAATATCCAATAATCAGCCTTCATGAACTTTTATTTTTATTTTTAATTCAGAATCATAGATATATAAATATGTCCTATGTGAATTATATTATATTTCTTACTATTGTATATCCTATTTGACATGTCATTAAGAAATGAACAAAAATATAAATATGTTTGTGTGAGATGGATGGAATGATGAGGGTCTTGGAAGGCGAAGGTTGATGACGAAAGAGGATGAATTTCTATTTAATAGTAGCTATCTTTTAAGACAGAAAGACAAGCTAATTATGGTATTCATGTCTGGATTTCGTTTGCGTGCCTTTAGATTAGGGTCAGAGGGCTCAGGCCATACCATGCCATTGCACCCCACTTCAACCCGCTTAATATAAACGAGAGAAAAAAAAAAAAAGAAAGAAACACCCTCTTGAAATATTAACCAAGCAAATTATTCGAAGCATCCAAATCAATTTCAGCTAAAATGTCTCATTAAATGAAATCTTAAAAAAAAAAAAACTTTAAGAAATACGAATATCATTCATTTTCAAGTGGAAATTTGAGAAAATCGCGTTCGTTTCTTTTAGTCTTTTTTCTTTCTTCTCTTTCTCTCCTCTTTATTCTTTATTTATCTTTATTTCTTCTACAGTCATGACGTTGGAAAGATAGCACTCATTAATTCTGAGTTAAATTAGGAGAAGAAATCGAGTTTGCAGATATTCTATTCCGACTTCTCTTTCTGGGTAGATGGATGGAAGCGAAGGAAGTGGTGTGGTTGAGATAATAAATTTATCCATGGCCAATTTTACAAGTACAATTATCGGTTGGAGAAGAAGTAAAGAAAACTTTATAATTCCAGATTTTGAAACATTTAATACAAATTATTTATTTTATTTAAGTTACTTACATTTATTTATATTAAGTACAGAATTCAGAATATTAGTATTTTATATATTTTTAGTATAAAGTTTAATCATTTTATAAAAGGATTTACTAGTTTTGTTTGTTTTTAAAATTAATATAATTACATTGTATGGAGAAATTTCAAACAAGAATTAATTATTTTGTAGAATTATTTTGTGTGTGTGTGTATAAAAAATTATTAGAAATATATTATCAAACAATTTTTTAATTTTTCTTTTTTAAAAATTATAAAAAAATACAAAAAAAAAAGAAAAAGTAAACATGAAATTGTTCTTTTATTTTTATACCTATTAAATATAAAAGTTAAAAAAAAAGAAGATAAGTAAATTTAATTTAATTTTAAACATTTAATATTTTATATAAATTATTACTATACTTGCTATATTATAATCAAATAAAACAAAATATAGAAAAATATAAATTATTTATTAATTTAATCGGGACACGATTGTTATTTTATTATTGTATATATTTTACTTTTAAAAATACAAAGGCGTAACGAGAGGGGAGAAGTCAAAAGGGGCGCCTGCACTTTATCAAAAGCTTAATTCAAAAACAACACGTCGAGGGTTATAATAATAAACTAAATAATATTTATATAATAAAAATTATATTTTCTTTATAAAAGTTGTGATCTCTATAGTTTTAAAAGTAGTGGCTGGTAAACTTTGCAACTGCCCCAGGCGGAAGAAACATACGTTATGCCGTTGGGCATTACATCGTGCTTGCAATGTGTTTGGCAATTTGTAAAATTTTTTCTAGATACACATTATATTTTTAAACAAAATATTCCGCTTGAGAATATATTCTTATATCTATTTAATATACTTTTATACTTCCTCCATTCCAAAAGAAAACGAACTTTTAAAAACAAATAGTACCACTAATGTCATCTCTTGTAAGAGCTGCAATTGATTTTTGTGTTAAAACTTTTACTAAAACGCACCAAATGCTACAAAATGCATATGGTGATGATTGTCTATCCCGTACGCAAGTTTACGAGTAGTTCGGACGATTCAAATCTGGTAGAGAGACGTTGGATGATGACGAAAGATCAGGCCGTCCCAGAACCGGATTTTTACGATTCAAAAGGAATTACCCACAAAGAATTTGTTCCACCCGGCCAGACATTCACTGGAGAGTTTTACTTGGGCGTCATGAAGCGTTTGCTGGCAAGAATTCGTCGTAATAGAGAATATCGAGAAATCGGCAGTTGGACTCTTTTGTACCATCACATCGTTCGCGACTTGTAACTGAATTTTTGGTCAAAAATCACGTTATTCCTTTGCATCATTCGCCCTATTCACCAGATCTGGCTCCGTGCGACTTCTATCTGTTCCCTAAACTGCATTTGGCGATGAAAGGAAAGTGGCACGCATTGATTGAAGCCATTGAGAAGGCGACGACCGATGTCCTAAAGACCATTTCAATAAAGGACATGGAGAAGTCGTTTGACAACTTGTTGGAGCGTGCAAATTTGTGTATCGATGCAGAAGTGGAATACAATGATTAATAAAAATGATTTGTTCCAAAATGTAGATTGGTTTTTTGTTTTTTTTAAAGTTCGGTTTCTTTTGGAATGGAGGGTCTATAAATAATATTATATTATTTTCTAAAACTACACTAATAATGTTGTGTGAATTAAAAATAAAAATCAATCTTATAATCAAATGAAATGAAGAATTCTTGAAGAATCGATTTTATTCGAAAGTATATACATTTGTTGAGATATATATATATATATATATATATGTATATATATATGAAAATATCAAATCTGTTTTAAACAGAATAATTATAAAAGTAAATTATTTAAATTATTCCCAAAAGAGTTGAACTTATAAAGATAACAGGTTTCACAAGACATTAAAGAATTTGTCATGGATGTGACAAGGTAACCACGTATAAAATGAAATTCCTTCGGGACTCACTCAAACGATGCTTTCCACAAAAACATATTTCTATTAAACTAAGGAAAATTTGTACAAATACCTTTTAAGTTTAAAAGGAAGATGAAATTAACTGTAAACGTTTTAATAAAAATTCACATGAATATAATTTTTGAATCGAAAATATAAGATATATAATATTAATAACTGCAAAAACTAAAGATCTATTTCACTTTTTATTTTCTAGCTAATTTTTTAACTTTAATTTTGAAGTGCAGTATCATTAAATCTGATTTGATAATTGGAATGGTTGTGATAAATATGGTTCGAAATAGAAAAAAAAACATGGGCGACGTCATTTTGTAATATTAAATATTTGAAGATACTTATAAGCCAGAAAATAAATGAATATTTCCTTATTCCTGTCATTCAACATACTTTTAGAAACCATCAATGAACAATCTATAATTTATTTCAATTCTTGGAAAATCTAATGCACCGCAAAAGCTTTTCAATAAATTGTATGCTCCATTTTAATGAATCGACTGAAGTTTTTTTTTTTCTTTTACTTTTAAAAATGTTATTAATAAAAGTGTGGATTTATCCATGTGTTTGAATTAATGGAAAAGTACTTATAATTTTCTTTATAACTAATATAGAAACCCAAAATTCTCTTTAAATATTATTTTAAAATGAAGTAAATCCGTTTATTAAGAAAATATTATTTAAATGAAATGAAGGCATGTTAATAAGCATCAAGATTTCAAATTACTACGATGAATTTACTAGAATCAATTTTAGAAACAACGTCAATCAAACAAAATAATATATATAGTTCATTCAATCCCAGATAATGAAAAGAACATTGAGAAATCAAAAAGAAGGGTGAATTGCAATGGATGAGTTAAAAAACAACAAAAAAACATACAAACAATAGACAAGTGATTGGTTTCCATTTTAACTTTGTAATCTCTTCCGCTCTTTTTTTTTTGTATTAAGTTTTAAATCAAATTAATTAAATCAATTGATTGTGAGAATTCAAAGTTTAATTTGCAATGTTTATTCAAATGAAATACTTTTTGTTTCCGTTAGACAATTCAATCCACGGTTTCTAGCATTGGCAAGACTAACGGATTAAGGAAAGTACAATAGAGCGGAGAAATATAGAAAAAGGAAACACAACAAAAAAGTATTTACATACATCTATATATATATAAAAAAACAGGTTTTTCTCTGCACATTGCTCAGAATTTAAAAATTTTTGCATATCTTCGCGTTTCATGACCTCTAGAATCCAAAAGTGACTTTAGAATTTTTCATGTCTGTCTGTATGTCCGAAAAATAAGGATGTTGTAGACTCAAAATTGGCTGAACCGATTTCTATGAAATACATCACAATATTCTTATCTTCCTCTATAGTAACATAGGCTATAAATTTTATTAATATCTAATCAATTATAAGTGAATCTCGAAAAATATAAAAAATTTGTTTTTTTAATATTATAATATATTATCACCAATTAAACTAAATGTAAATCTATAATATTTATCATTTATTATTATTAATTTAATTATATAAAAATACATAAATATTTATATATAATTTTTGAACCCTTATCCACAAATTGAATCATTCAGGATTACACCTTTGGAGTTAAGCTTGGATTTATATATCATTTCAAATATTGTTCATAATTTTAATTCCATGGTTACGTATTATTAAAAAAGAGTTTTTTAATCAAATTAAATTTTTATTATTATTATTATTAGCCTCCCCAAGTTTATATAACTTATAATTTAATAAACAATATTTACTCCAGATTCCTTGTCCGTTCAGTTTGGGCCCTGGAATGATGGGCTGAGCCGAGATTTCCCTCTTAGTGACATTGATACTGTAATGTTGTACTTCATTGACGTCTTTAGCAGGTTGAAATTTTGTTCACTTTAAATAAGGTGAAGAATAATAAATCTCTTGTTCTGCTAATTTTTTAAGAATTTGCCTCCGAATTGGTTTCTCTATTTTAACAGAATTTTTTAATCTGGTTCTGGGTGAAGTTCAATTGATTGTGTTCCATAAAAGAGGGGAAAGATCAGACCTTAATAACTAATAACTACCGTCCTATAACGCCTTGATCAATAGCATAACAAAAATCTTTACTCAGATACTACTTACACGCATCGAGAATTGGTGTTTTCTGATAGATGCGATGCGATGTCGGAGGCAGGAGGAAGGGGAAGGATGCTTGGTCAATTTATACAAATTCAACAATGTTATTAATATTGTTTTCTCTAATCCTAAGAGAAGTGTTTTCACGGGGAGTTGTCCAGTGAGAGACGCTGAGCCCATTGATGTTTTCACTTTATCTGTCTGACTTAGAGAAGTCTCAGAAGATCCGGAAGTTCCGGCATCAATGTTAATATATCGCAAGATATTTTGTGACTTTAATATTTCAATTTTCGTCTTGAAGAGGGAGCAGGTCGGTTTCTTCACTTGTTGTTGGCGCTACTGAGAAGGGAGCCAGACTCATTTGTGAGGGTGGTTAAGTTGAGTTACGGGGTTTTAGTGATGACGTTGGGATGGGTGATCTGTGGTGTTTAGATGGGAGGGATTCAGGAAATTCATTAAAAAAAAAACATTTATTTAGAACACAAATTTTGTTTTTCAATAAAAATCAAGTTTCTAATGATCTAAAAAAATAAGAAAAATTTCTAAAATTTTTTCGCTACCCGGTAACCGGGTAACCTGAGTGAACTTTGAATGAGGCATTTCTATTTTTATATGTAAATGGCGATGCAATTGAGATCATTCATCATGAATGGGTAAGTAGATCATGGAATAAATTCGGGTGGAAGAACTTCGGAAGAAATAGAAGACAAAGTTCATACGCAGTTAGATTATTTTTAGTTGTATGTAAATAATAATAGTTCGTGTCACGTATTTTTATTTTTTTTTTTTTGTTTTTTTTCTTCTTTTTTTATTTTGAGGTAATGCCCTCATTGTATGGCCACTGGCCGAGGGGATGTAATAAATAAATAAATAAATAATAAATAAAAAAATTTATAAAACAATATTAAATAAAATATAAAAAAAAATTATAAAATTTATGAAATAAAATTAAAGATTCTTTTTGTTTTGAAACTAACTGTTGAATTTATAATAAAATAGTTAATTAAAAAAAAAGTTTTTAGCATTGCCAGAAAAACGGAATTTTTGAATTTAAATTGCTCAAAAAAAAAACAGATCAATTTAACTAAATTGGATGCACACATAAATACTCACGAAGATAACCATAAAAATATCAGAAAATGATCTTAGAAATAGTAAATTTTCAATTTTATATCATCATCTCAATATTTTCCATTACACAGAATGAAAGCGCTCGGAGAGGAAAAAAAAAAGAAATTTTATATTATTGATATTCCTAAGTTCATGTTCTTCTACGAGTCACTTTCGTAATTATCATTGCATATTTTTTAAATATGTGTATATCTAATTCATCTTTAATGCCTTCATTCCAATTATCACAAATTTCCACCTGCAACTCCCTTCAATTAACCAAAATATTTCATTTTTCGTCTCATTCTATTTTTCTATATTCTTTTGAAATTTAGATAACGTTTATTTTTTACTCATGATCCTCATATATAATATTTTAAACATTTCTTTCATCTAAAGTATATATATAAATATATGTTAGTTTGTGTGGATTAGGGTGAGGAGTGGGGAGGGTGCATGAGGGAGGTGGAAAAGAGAAAATGTCGTTTGTTTAAAGAAGTCACGTTTCATGTTCGTTAATTATTTCTCCAACCCTTTGGATAGATTAACGAAGAAGAGGGAGAAAGAGAGAGAGAGAAAATAAGAAAAAAATATACCCTACACGTTTCGACATCTCTCTAGACGACGTTCGTTTGTTCGTTAAAGAGGCATATCGTTTGAATAAAATAAATATATATTAATTAAAAAGAAAAAAAAAAGTAACAGCAAAATGAAGTTAATGACAATTTGGAAAGTTTTTATAAAATTTAATAAAAATCAAATAATAATAGAAAAACTTGCGAATTTGTCATTCTATTTTTGAATCACTCCAATCGTATCCATTGACATCATTCCATGTTCTAATTTCGATTCAAAAGGCAGGACATTTTTTCCCCAAACAATTTTAGAGAAAACCCCGAGAGTAAAAAAAAAATTTTCTCCTAAGTATATTAGCTTTTAAAATTCTTAAAACATTTTCCATTTTGATGTATCAATAAAGAATTAATCAATCAATCACGCAAAGATATTAGTGAAAGAATTTTTTTTCATTTGACAAGTATTAAGAAAGTCAATAACCTAACTTAAAAAAAAAATGTTTCTTTATTTTTATTTAGCACATTAAATTTTATACTATAAAAAACTTCAGGATAAAATGCATAATTGTAATGAAAATATATGTATATGAGATTGGAAATCATCTGGACCAGGGGTAACTATTAATAGAAAATAAAATATAAAATTATAAAAATGAATAATAATGGATATTTTATTGTAATGAATCTTATGTATGAGTTGCAGTTGTACGTCTAAGCAATCGATCCTTAGGCCTCACTTTAGCACAAAGACAGTGTGTATGTATTTATACATATATTATGTAGGTAATTTCAAAAAAATTATTTTACCGTGTAAACAAAAAATATAAATCTAAGAAAAAACTATGTTTCAAGATGAGTATGTTAAGAAATAAAGAAATGTGGAACGTGATAGAGCATATTGATTTTTACCTGATTGTCAGAAAAAATTATAGACCCAATGCTAAATAATGAGCAAAGTTTTAAGACATAATAATGAATTTTGATTTTTGAAACTTAAAAATATTAATTATTATCTCAATAAAATTGACTGCGTGATTTACTAAAAGCCTATTTTGAAAGTTAAAAACTCTCTTTACCCAAAATGTCTTCACAAAATTTAAATTGTTTTTTTATTAGATTTTATTAGATTATTAGATTTAGTTTATTAGATTTTGATGATTGAGATTGAGATTGATCTGTACCATCCCAGAATAGAGTTAAACGATTCTAAACGAAGTCACAAAAATTTAGGATTTTGTATATAAGTATAATATTATGAATCACCAATTAGTTTTATTACTTTATTGCAGATTTTTCTTCCTAATTTCAAATTGAGGAAGATGGACAGATGTAAAGGGTGTTTCTTTTCGAGGTATAGAACTTTAAATTGCAATAAAACAACGATGGATTATTCGATTGACATGAATTTTATTTAGAAGAAAGATAATCTTGTGACATTACATTTTATATAGGATTTCTGGCATAGGACCGCCACGGCTGGCTCGGATGGACGTCCAATTTTCGATAACTTTTTCCAACATTTGTGGCCGTATATCGGCAATAACACGGCGAATGTTGTCTTCCAAATGGTCAAGCGTTTGTGGCTTATCCGCATAGACCAATGACTTTACGTAGCCCCACAGAAAGTAGTCTAGCGGTGTTAAATCACAAGATCTTGGAGGCCAATTCACAGGTCCATAACGTGAAATTAGGCGGTCACCAAATCGATTGTGGCACGAGCTGTGCGACATGTTGTGTCGTCTTGTTGGAACCACAGCTCCTGGATATCATGGTTGTTCAATTCAGGAATGTGAAAAAGTTAGTAATCATGGCACTCTACCGACCACCATTGACTATTCGGGTCTACCTCAATGCTACGCGCTCTACAGTAGCAATAGCTTCTTCTGTACGCACCGTACGGCGTCTCTGGCTATGCGAGTTATCAATAAGAAAACGTTCCATGGTTAATTGAATTTCGATGGACGATTTTGTCGACGATAAAATGGACGTAGTGCACGATACGTATTCCGCACAGAACCATTATTTTCGAAATAAAATTGCACTATTTGCAAGCGTTGTTCAGGCGTGAGTCTATTAATGATGAATTGCCAAACCAAAGTGAGAATAAATCACATGACAGCTGTTAAATCGGTCGTCAACTTGAACAGTAATGCCAACTTAAAGTTCTATACCTCGAAAAAAACACCCTTTATATACAAAATAATGTTTCAGCAAAGAGGTACTTAAATTATAAATATTTATTATGTTAAAAAATTAATTTTGATAAAAAAAGCGGTATAAATTAATGTTTAAATTATAAATTTCTTTAATTAATTAATTAAGAATATAAGAGTAATTTTTATTTTAAAATAAATATAAATAAACTTTTCTTTTTTTATTTCTTAAATTATCAAACAATTTCGACTAAAATAGGGTATTTTCAAAAGGACTCTAAGTAAATTTTAAATGGCATTTTATAACTTTCAAGACGGTTACCCATTTATTATTATCTTAATCAATAGTAGGAAAGACTTTAATCAAAACAAGTAAATTTTAATGTTCCATATTAAAAGAGAGGTTCAAATCGATGATGAAAATGGCCCTTTAACCTTTAACGTTTTCGGGAGTATAAGTGTATCTATAGATTCATAACCAAACAAAATACATAGACAGGTAACAATTTGTTTGTTATTTGTTATTAAATCGTCTAATTTTATAAATATTTATTTATTGTTATTTGGTTTAATGATTGAATATTATATTTATACATTTAATATAACATTTCTTGTAGATATATTTTAAATATAATTTCAGTAAAGGTATATACAAACAAGAGCAATTCTAAAGTAAAGTAATAGTCAAGTTTTTTTGTTTTTTCGTCATTTACCGATAGTTTAATCACTTTAGTAAATTGAACTATTAAAACAAATAAATTATCACAAATGTTTATAAATTTAAATAATCAAATAAACATGTTTGCAATACTAAATATGTCATAAATTATTATGATTTTATTGTAATGTCCTTCAATTATGTCTCTATACTTAATTTTAATGAGCTGTTCATTTAATAAATAGAAGAATTTCAAATCATCATCAAAAGCATTAAAAATTATTCACAGAAAATAAATCAATATAATTTCAATATTGTCAATTATCAAAATTTGAAGCCAAACCGATTAATTCCAATTTCTATTAAATTTAATATGTACTTTATTACAAAATAAATAGATTAAGAAAAAAATATGAAAATGTATCATTTTCATTAAAATACCCTAAAGAAAATATGTATATAAAAATGATTTTTGCAACGGGGTATATCTTTAATTTTGAATAAAATATAATTTTAATTGAATTGTTTTTCTTTTCTGCGAATCATGAATGATATCTTCATTATATTAATTTAATAGATAATTAATCAAATTTTGTTTTGTGATTGAAGAATGATTTCTATGGTATGTAGAACTCGCCCACCACAATGAATGAATGACATCGCTTCTTTCCTCTCACCTGCTTGCTGGCAGCAAAGGTTAGTGGAGGGAGCGGAGTAAGTGAGGTACTCGAGGAAGGGAATCGAGTTGAGTGCGCAATCATCAAAGGTACTCTGTTAATCATTTATAAAATAATATTTTCAATTAAATTAATGATTATAATTTTAGAAAGGTTAACATATCATTATTTTAATACATTTTTACAAATTATTTTCTAATAAATCTTTGAATGTGTCTAGTTTTTTTATAAATCTATCAATCAATCAACCATTCATACTTATATTATATAGATTAATTGGTGCATTAGCGTCACGCTACGAAATTCTACAATAAAGAAAAAAATAAATTTAAGATAAATAAAAACGAATGATATATGTACATATATACAATAAAATAAATGACAATTTACTATGTTAAGACCTTGATTCTATAAAATCTAAACTCACTAAAATGATTCTTCATTATCTACTTATTGATTATGTTATAAAAAGGTTTAAGATAGATTTCATTAATATGAATTGATAATAAATTGAACGATCTTGATTATTATTAATATAAATAAAAATTAATAAAAATGAAATAATTAATTAAGTATTATCAAAAATATCATTTAGAATAAAATAAAATTAACAAACAATTTGCTTAGTTTAGTTTAGTTTAGTTTCATCGAAATTTCCTTCCTTGAAATTTCTATTTATCCTCTTTTTTTATTGAATATAATAATTATTTATATTAATTTAATAAAAATAATTTATAGAATTTGTATAGTTAGGTATAAATAATAGTATAATAGTAAATATAAATATATTAAATCATTTAACTTTTTCAAATATGAAATAAAATGTATCAAGATTCAACCTTTCAATTCATTTTTACCGACCGACGATAGTAAGGGAGGTATTGTTTTCACACCAAATTTCACATGTGGAGATTTTTACATATCTCCACGAATCATGCATTTTCTTAACAGAAAAAAGTATTTTTAGCATGATGTCTGTCCGTCCGTCCGTCCGTCTGTCCGTCCGTATAGATGTGTACAGCCTGAACGGCTCAACGGATTTTGTTGAAATTTGGTATATTTACTTAATGCATCAGTGGGATGAATTGATCAACTTTTGGTGCAAATCCGGAAACCGGAAGTGGTAGTGTTAGCGATCGACGTTAGGAAGGGAAGGGTTATTTTCACACCAAATTTCACATGAGGAGATTTTTTTACATATCACCACGAATGTATTGGTTTTATCCTCGGGAAAAATCATCTTCATTATGTTTTTCTTAATTTAAAATTATATGACGTCACCCAGCCCTTCATGACGTCACAGCCTTCTTATTATAATCACGGACAACGCCGGCTACTTCAGCTATATATTATAAATAAAATAAAATTAAAAATATTTATGTTATATTCATACCTGTTTTTTATTACATTAATAGATATATGAAAATTATTTGAAATTGTTTCTGTAGCTGGAAATTAATTTATTTCAAACCCTCGGTCGGTTCGGACCTGGCCACAGGTCAACTTATTGTTCATTGAGTAGATATAAAATGTCATTGGCATATAAAAATTATAAAATATCTCAATTTTAGTAGCAAAAATAAAAATTATTTAAATAAAAATATCATTTATAATTATACTATTATTATATTCTATTATACAACTGATTTATTAAAAATAATAATTATTAAATTATTAATTATTATTTAATTATTAAATAATTCAAAGAAAAATAAAATTAATGAAAAAAATAATTTTATATCATTCAGCATTTAATATCAAAATAGTATTGGCTTCATAGGAGCCAAGAAAATTAAATTAGAGAAGAAATTACTATTAACATTAGTAATAAAATGGAGAAGGTTTATTGATGTAGTAAGTAGGCACCATGAAATTAAAAGACTGATTCGAAATAAATTAAAATTATAGAGTAATTTTTCGAAAAGGTATTTTCATTTAAATGAACTTCAAAAAAAAAAAAAATAAAAACTTCTCTATTGAAAAATGAAAGGATGAATCTCAGACATTTCTTCCTGAGGATAACTTTAAAGCTTATTTACTTACCCATAGTTTAAATATAAATACTAATGTCAATTTATTAATTGAATAAATAATAAATTATATACATTCATCATTCCTTATTTTCAGTATTTCTGAATAATAGGGGCTAGATTCAAGACGAGTATACAGACAAACTATATATTATGAAGTACTTTTGAATCAAAGAACTTCTTAAAATACTTTTATATATACTTTCATTGAATTCGAATTTTTTAATTGAAATATAACTTAAATTTTAATATATATAATCATAAATCAAGTAAGATAATGTTGTTTTTTATTTTGATTTAAAATATTAAATACCAGAATATCTCGTTAGAATTTATTATTATTAATTAGTTTCATTAAGCTCTTATAATAATATACTTATTTTAAATAATATTCATAATCAATTAAATATTTTTTAAATGAAAGTATTATTTTCCTGTAATAATATTAAAACAACTTTTATTTTCTACCATTTACAAAGGAGTAAAATAAACATTCTACCAATTGAAAAACATATTTTTAAAATCCACTTAAATATTTACCGATTTATATATATATATTAAATTTATCTTCCGAAATGTAATGAAGAATTGTTCACATAGAACTGAGGTATAGTAATAGGTTTTGCGTGTACTCCTTTACTAGCAATAAATGAATCTCAACTCACCGGTGTTCCAAATGAATTCCCTCTTTGTGGCTCGGAGCCAATTTCGAGTCCAATTGCTAACATAAAATGGAAAAGTGTAAGTTTAACTGGGTGTGCGTGGGTGTTAGAGAGGTGGATCGTCATTCAGCAATTGACACAGACAGTGAAAACTAGATCCGCCTCATTTATGTTGTGCAATTTGCACCAATCGCAATCAGTCAAGCCTCATCCTCATTCGATCGCTCCATCTCTTTCACTTAATGAAATGATAAGAAAAGCGATTTGACTTTACGATTTCTTTAAGAAAATATTAAAACTTTACTCTATTTAAACACTATATTCAGTAAGAATATATTATCTAATTAAAAAGATAAAAATAAAAAATAAACGAATGTGCAAATTTAATTAACCATAAGATGTAATTGGAATATTGATTTATTAATAGAAATATACCTTGGAGCAAATAAACACTTTACTTAATAATTACTTTAGAGAAATGGTTCATAAATATTCTATAACCATTGACTGTATAATTTGCATATTTGTGAATAGTTTAGAAATCTATCTATATATATAAAAAAAAGTTTTTGTATACACATGGCTCAGAATTTAAAATTTTTTGCATATCTTCCCGTATCATATACCTCTAGAATCCAAAAGTGACTTTAGAATTTTTCATGTCTGTCTGTCTGTCTGGAAAATAACTATTTTATAGACTCAGAATTGGCTGAACCGATTTCTATGAAATTACATCACAATATTCTTATATACCTCTAGAGTAACATAGGCTCTATAAATTTTATTAAAATCTAATCAATAACCGCAGAAATTAATATAATAACATAATTAATATATTAATAATATAATTCATTTACTGATTAAATTCAAATATATTTTAAATAAGAACACAAAAAGAAATGAATGTTTTATGTAATATACGGATTGAAACAAAATGGATGAAAACCTTTTACTACTTTCAACCAAATACTATGTAACACTTGGGGGTAAGGGGGCGGAGCCCCCGTCTAGGTGTGAAGAGCGTCGAATGCGCTCTGAGCAGAACTAGTATATATATAATATTCAATAATAATTCAACTTTTAAATAGAATAACACTTTTGTTGTTATCATTTATCCATAACAAAATGATATAAAAATATGGAAGTTAATATGGAAAAATTACAAAATTAATTAATGATTAATTCTATGAAATTCAATGTATTTTAATTTGTGTTACCTTTTTTAAATAATTTTCACTTGATGAAACTCTTGAAACCATAATTCGGTGTCGTACAGTTGAAGTTATTTAAGAAATTATTCTCATGAAGTTCTACAATATAATATATATATTGTATATACGACATACTGAATAGGTCTTCCAAATTGACAAATTGTCAATTGAAGATTGTATTTTTTGTATTACAATTAATAATAATCTAAGAAAAAAAATATCTTATGATAAAAGAATCAGAAATAAAATTTTATATTAAATACATATAAAAATAATTGTATACCAATCAGTTTAGTAAAGAATATATTGAAATATTAGCAATTTCATTTAACTTTTCACTTCAATTTTTCTAATAAATATCGCCATCTGTGTTTCATCTATAAAAATAGCAATAAAATTCTATTATATTTGACTTAAATTAATTTTAAAATAAAATCCAACCTTTACAATTATTTTACTTATCAATCAATTAATAATTAAAAAATTTATTATGATTTTTCAAAGTAATAGTTGATATAAAGTAATGAAAAGATGTTATGTCTATGTATTGGGGAATGGATTTATTTTTTAAGTATATAAATAAGTATTATTATAATAAATATGAAAATCTACTATTTTATTTGTCCTTTTATTTGTATATGTAGTATTTCAACGTGACTAACTGAATATGCCCCTGTGATGCCATTCCATAATATTTGGCAATACTGGAGGAAATTCAACTAATATTAGAAAGATATGCGGTATTTTTCAGATTCATTGACCCAGTATTAGTACACTAGACATATGGTCATTATTTTTCTTGATATTATTATATTGAAAATCATTGATTGAATATATCAATTGTTGGAGGCCCATCCAACTTATTCTTAAATTGTATTTAATTAACTTAATTTTCTTAATTATAAATATTTTCTGGAATTTTTTCCTTTTGTTAGTACGTAAATTTCCAACTTCAAATTTCCCGAAAAGGATTAATTGTTGCCTGAATGTCCTAAATAGATATGTCCTTTACCACATCTTGCTCTTCTGCATTTAGATCCATCCAATTAATCCTCATTATCATCGATAAACCATTAATAAATATAGGTTTATTTCTAAACTTAGATATATAGATATAGTACCTTTAAACAGTAGCGCAACCAGGATTTGATCCTGGGGGGGGGGGGGGGTTTGACTAGCCGCTCCACCTTCCTTCCTTCCTCTTATTTTGAAAAAAATCTGTAATTAGTCTTGGCTTAACTTCGGTTCATAATTTTTATGAAATTAGCAATTAATGTATTAATAATAAAAAATATTTCGAATTTGAATAATATTTTAATTAATTTATATTTACATAATAGTCAAATTTCACAATCATCTAGTAATCTATTATTAAGTAAGTCTTGATTTTTTATGATTTAGGAGAAATAATAAAATATTTTTTTTTTATTTCTTATATTAAATTCTTTACGAAATAAATAAGCAATTTTTATTTTTGTGTTAAAATTTTTTTAAAATAAAATAAACTTACACTTACAAGTTTTACTTTAAGAATTTTTTTTTTTTTCAAATAAAACGAAGGATTATATTTTTTCTTTTCTATTTGTAATATAGTAAGTACATTATGTACTCATAATATTATATAATATATAGCAATTTGAATTTTTTTTTTTCTCTCCTAGGGGGGGGGAGGGTTAAAACCCTAAACCCCCTCCCTGGTTGCGCCACTGGCTTTAAATATTAAAAATATTGAATAAAATTGAAAAAATATTAATTACTTTTAGTATAACAAAATATTTTTGAAATTTAAATACATATAACCCTCTTAAAGATCGAAAGTTGTCTTTGTATGTATTATACTGTTAATTTATTATCTTTTTCTTGCTTTCTAACTTTTAATATAAATTATCGTTTTTCCTACAATACAATATTTACCCTCTCTACTTAATGTCATGCCATTGAATTAACAAATATAATTATTTTAGAAAGGAAAGGAAGAGAAAAAAAAATATTCACAGAATTAAGTAGGGAAGAAGGGAAAAAAAGAGGAAGTAGATTCAATATGTTCAAAATGTTCAAGAAGAAGATGTAGAAGATTGCTGAAGGAGGCTAATGACTCTTTTTTCATTGGGGTTGAGGCAAATTGGGGAAAGGGGATGGATTGATGGAAACTCATTGATGGATAGAATGGAGTTGGATGGAGTAAAATGGAGGGGAGCAAGCTTAAACGGAAGGAAGGAAATTTCCATTCTGAAATTGAGGAAAATAATATCTCCCCTTTAGCCAGATTTGACGGACTGATTTATCATACTAGAAGGGATTTGATTATAATTTACGACCATTAAAAAAAAATACACAATTTCTTTTTTAAATAGGATATCTTAATATATACATATATTTTGTACAAATAATTTTACTTATTTAATTATACTAATGTATTTTTTTAACTAAAATATGTATGTTTTTTACATATCTTAAAAAAATCCATAATATATTAATTTTCATTGTAATATTAATTAATTTTAAAAAGTAGGTAAATATAAATTAAAAAAAAACGAATTAAACAAACTGAAATCCAAAGTTCTCGGCAGCACAACAACCTTATTCTCCAAATTCTTCCCTTTATTCTATCTTTGTAATATCTGCCTACGGGTTGTTTTGAATATATTTTTAATAGTAATAATTATACAAAAAGAACTCTCTCTATCACTTTAAAAAATTTCCCTAGAAACAAAATATAGTAAAAATATTAAAATTATTAAGCTTTTACGCTTATTTTAATTCCAAACCATAACGGATATAATTATTATTCATATAATGGTTAATTTCTCAATATTACAAGAATCAAATTAAAATTCCACAATCTAGTTATCCATGATCATTATCCATATTCACTTTCATAATTTAATAGCAAATATATACTCAATTATAAATACAAATATCAATATAGGAAAAAAAGTTTTTAATACAATAAACAGAAATCTATATGAAAAGCGTTATATTCAAAACAAAAATAAAACAACAACAACAACAATTAAATTCACACGCAAATGGAATAACAGCCTTTGTAAATATAACTCAGTTAAAATATCATTAAAAATTATATATTGATATAACCTGGTCGAAACAAAATCACCCAATCAATTTGAAAATGAACAAACAAAAAAATCCATAAAACCTAGTGAATTGAAACATTTCGATTATTTTATTTTATTTTTTTTTTTTTAAAAAGTAAACTCTATTCTCTATCTCAGTGGTTCTTAAACTGTGGTCCGCGGACCCCTGGGGGTCCGCGAAGCCTTTACTGGGGGTCCGCGGTCCTCGGAAAAAAATCATCGTAAAAATATATACATATATAAATATTTAAAGTTCATTGTGTAACTATATCCTCCTAGAGAATTACGGCTATAATTTAATACTATTAATAATACTATTTTATTTTATTAAATTGATAATTATGTCAATTAATTTTTTGTGAATAAATAAACATATATAAAAAACTATATATAAAATTTGAATTTTCATCCATTCATTCATTTAAAATCATTTTTCGATTGTTCCTTTAAAATAACCCCTCTTAGGGGCTCGGAAGGGGAGGCATATAAGGGAATTTTCTTTCACTTTGTTATTGGGGAAAACCAGGGGAGGGGACAGTCTTACCCGGAAAAACCCAAATTGTCAGCGTCCACTCTGGGGTTTTAAACAGTTTTAAAGCAAATGTTAATTATAAGTTCATTTCTCAACGAGTTGTATCTTTAAATTATTTTTATTAATGTTAATTATAAGTTCATTTCTCAACGAGTTGTATCTTTAAATTATTTTTATTAATTTAATTAATTATAATTAAATTATAGCTAATAATAGTTTATTATAGCTAATAATTTTTTTTAATTTTTAGTGTAATTTGCATGATCATTATTTTATAAAAACACTAAACACATTTTGCAATTTCCCAGAAAGGCTGTTTTTGAGAGTAAGTATAAGTTAGTTTTATGAATAAAAAATATTTATTTTAATAATATTTTAGAATCAAATTACGAAATTAATAATATTTTAGAATCAAATTACGAAATATATTTATTATATAAATTAATATTCATTTAAAATGATATTAAATCATTTATTTAAAATCATATTAAAACATAGCTAGTAAATAATAATTCGTTATATTTATATTATATTTATATTATATTTATATTATTGTAGTTCAATGTTAATAAATTACTCCATAAAATGGATCGTTGGCTACAAACTGGTTCAACACAGAAACGGAAAGAATCAGATGATGAGGCATCAACAGCAAACTCTACCAAGAAACGCAAAACTAGAAAATATTCGGATGATTATTTATCATTTGGATTTACTTATATTTGCAACAATGATGTGGAAAGACCAGTCTGCGTTCTATGTCAGGAAAGTTTATCCAATGAAAGTATGAAACCTGCTAATCTCAGACGTCATTTACAAACAAAGCACAGCGAGCATGTTAGTAAGTCTATCGAATTTTTTAAAATGAAAAAAGAAGAACTTAATTCAAGTCAGAAATTGATGGTAAAGACGGGATCTGGTGGTATGAGTAAGAAAGCAGTAATGGCATCATATGAAGTAGCTCTACTTATTGCTAAAGCAGGAAAGCCGCATAATATAGCAGAGCAATTAATTCTTCCTGCTACAAAAGTAATTACAAATATAATGTTAGGAACTAAAGCAGCAAACGATATAAATTTGATTTCATTATCAAATGATACGGTTAAGAATAGGATTGAAGACATGTCATGTAATATAAAAGAAGAATTAATATCGAGAGTGCGCAAAAGTCACTATTACTCATTACAATTGGATGAAAGTACTGATGTCACTAATAATGCCAATTTGTTAGCTTTCATTAGATATGAGTTTGAAAATCAAATACAAGAAGATGTATTGTTTTGTGATTCACTACCTTCACGAACGACAGCTAATGACATATTTAACAGTTTGAATAATTTTATAACCGAAAATGAAATAGAGTGGCCAAAATGTGTTGGAATTTGCACTGATGGTGCTCGTGCAATGTCAGGTACAAGAACTGGATTGATTGCTCTTATTAAAAATGTTGCGCCTCAGGTTGTTTGGAATCATTGCTGCATTCACAGAGAATCATTAGCAGCCAAAAATATGTCACCAGATTTGAAAAGAACATTAGACGAAGTAGTTAAAATTGTCAATTTCATTAAGGCTCGTCCACTTAATTCCAGAGTTTTTAAAATTTTGTGTGAGGAAATGGGTAGTCAACATACACATTTATTATTACATACAGATGTACGTTGGTTGTCCCGCGGGAAAGTACTCATTCGCCTTTTTGAGCTTCGAGATGAAATACGATTGTTTTTAATAGATGCGCATTTTGAACTGACCGAATGTTTCAATGATTTTATCTGGTTAGCTAAGGTGGCTTACTTGACTGATATTTTTACAAAATTGAACGAACTTAATTTGAGCCTGCAAGGTACTGTTGTAAATATATTTAAAGTTGAAGATAAAATAGAAGCAATGATTAAAAAAATCGACTTGTGGTCGAAACGCATCCAGAACGGTGTATATGAGTCTTTTCCAACTCTCAATGATTTCATAGAAAGCTCCAGTGAAAAATTGCTTAATCAAACGCGTCAATTATTTGTTGAACATTTAATTACTTTGAAAAGCAACTTCAGGAAGTATTTTTCTACTCCTGATCCTTGCAATAACTGGATCAGAGATCCATTTAATATGGAAATTACAAATACTAAACATTTATCTGCACCTGAACAAGATATTCTCGTGGAATTATCATGTGATACAACTTATAAACTAAAATTTAACAAAACTGAATTGAGCAACTTTTGGTTACTTCTCAGGTCAGATTATCCTGCGCTTGCAAATAAAGCACTTCAACACTTGATTCCATTCTGCACAACATATTTATGCGAACAAGCTTTTTCGGTACTATTTTATATTAAGTCTAAATATAGAAACAAATTAAATGTAGAGCCGGATCTTAGATTAAAAGTTTCCAATATTAAGCCAGATATTGAGATTCTTGTTTCAAGAAAACAACTGCATACATCTCATTAAATATGTAAGTTATATTTAATGAGATAGATGCAGTTATTTTTTAAAATATTTCTTATTTAATATTTTCTGAAAAAAATTATAAAATATTTATATGAATTTAATGTAAGTACCCATTATAATTTGTGAGATTTGTTGCTATGACAATGTTTGTATTTTCTTTCTTCAATATTATAATTTCTAATAAAATGTGTTCTACAATATGCAAAAAAATCGTTATTCACCAATCACTGTTAGAAATATTCATCATATATCCTTGTCCTTATGAGATCGTAAGCCAGAAATTAATTAATAAAATGACGTAAAGTACCTAAAGTTGTGATGGGGGTCCGTCAAAAAAAATTTTTTCAAGTGGGGGTCCGTGGAGTACATAAGTTTAAGAACCTATGCTCTATCTTATAATGGTCCTCGATATTTATATATCGAATATACATATATTTATAATGAATATAAAATATGGATATATTACACTTACACTTACTTTCACTCTCTTTGAGTTAATAAACATTTTAATAGATTTAATGAAATTTAATTATAAGGATTTTTTTTTAATTTATTTTTTTCTTACATATTTTTGAATTCTTATGTAATATAGAATATAATCGATTTAAAAAACTGCATTTTTTTGTGTTTACATAGAACACAAAATTAAAGAAAAAATTAATTCACTATTTTTATTAATCATACTAAAAATATAACTTAACAAGTATTTTTTAAAGTAAAAATGGTGAAACTTTCATGGTGCATATCTCTGCAAATTACTGTGTTTGGGAACTATTGAATTCTATTCCATATTCTTTACTTCCTGTTAATTTCAGTATAACTAGGAAACATCCTTATCAAATATACCTTAAATAGGAAAAAAGAAATTATTTCAATTTTTTTATTTCCAACAAAATAATAAAGTTCTATTATGATATCTATATTTCTTTTAATAAGAATTTCTAAAAAAAATTTTTTATTATGTGTATTTTTTTGGTCATATAATAACTAATAAATAAATTCTAGTAATATTTATTTTACTAGCTTGTGTTTGATGTTAATGTGTGTATTCGTTTTTATATTTTGTAAAATACTTAAATAAACATTCTTAATTTTCAACATTAAGTAATTCATTTTAGCATTTGATATATCATAATAAATATATTCTAGTGGAATTTGATATAACAGCTAGTCACAGCAAGAGATATTCATTAAAAGATGACTACCATTGAGTTCAAGTTTAGATTTTAATCAAGATGAACTTGTAGATTGAAAGGCATTTTCAAAGGATTTCTTCATTCGTCAAAACTTGAAAATTAACTTGAATCTTGAATTTTATAGAAATTCATTCAAGATGACATAAATTTAGTGATTTCAAGATATTAATATAAATTCATTCATTTTTAGGTTTTATTTACGATTAATTAAAATTTATTATAATTCATTAAATAGATTAAATGGTTTATACTTGTTCAGGGATACTAAATTTGATACTGAATTGCATATATGAATTCGGCTAAAAATAAGAATGAAAGGTCGAAGTATTATCTAAAAAGAAAATGTTATTTAAATAATTGAAAATAAAGGAACGAAAAACATTTACTCGTGTGTGTTCAACTTTCAATCTTAATTTAAATTCATACTATAAATAGAAGCATTTGGATTTTTGTTTGTCACCTGAAACAACTTTGAAATTTTAATCAATTAATAGGCTCTATTTGATACTCACTTTTGATTTTAATATTTGTACTTTCTAATTAAAAATTATCTATTTTATCAAATGATCTTACTATATTTACTATATTATATTATGAAATATATATTAGTCCTGATTTATTAATTTCAAATTTGTTTTTTGATGTTCAGAAAATTTTAGATGATTATATTTTTATTATTTCTAATTATAATAAATTTTTTTGAGTCGTATTGTAGTGCTAGAACGCCCGAAAATTTGAAATTTATTTAAAATGTTCTTCATTTTTCTACAAATGTTCTCACTACAGGAACTAGTTTTTAAGATATTTTGTGATTTTTCATCTAGTTTATATTATATATGAACATCAAATTATTTCTTTAAAATGTTATTTAATTATAGTTTATTTATATTTGTTTTAATATATTTTATTGATAATTTGAATTAAACATTTATTTAAATAATACTTTTTTTATTGTAATAAAAAATATAAAACAGGAACGCCATTTTATTTCACACAACGGCAGGTATAGTTTAATTTATTAAATAATTTATTCACTAACTTTCTATATTAAACATCAAGATCTTTTCAAACTTGAATCAAATTTTTTGATAAATAATTTTATACTTAATATATATTTATTATTTTTACCGACCGACGATAGTAAGGTAATTTCACATGTGGAGATTTTTACATATCTCCACGAATCATGCATTTTCTTAACAGAAAAAAGTATTTTTGGCTTGATGTCTGTCAGTCCGTCCGTATAGATGTGTACAGCCTGAACGGTTGAAAGGATTTTGATGAAATTTGGTAGATTTACTTAATGCATCAGTGGGATGAATTGATAAACTTTTGGTGCAAATCCGGAAACCGGAAGTGGTAGTATTAGCGATCGACGATAGGAAGGGAAGGCTTATTTTCACACCAAATTTCACACGAGGAGAATTTTTACATATCACCACGAATCATGCACTTTGTGGTGGTTTTATTCTCGATAAAAATCATCTTTATTAGTTTTTTTCTTAATTTATATTATATGACGTCATCCAGCCATACACGACGTCACAGCCTGGTCTTACATATATATTATAAATAAAATAAAATTAAAAAAATTTATGTTATATTTATATTTGTTTTTTATTACATTAATAGATATATATTAAAATTATTTGAAATTGTTTATGTAGCTGGAAATTAATTTACTTCAAACCGTGGGTCGGTTCGGACCTGGCCACAGGTCAACTTATTTACCTTTTGGTTTACTCTCGTCCTTAAAAACATACTATAATCAACATTGAGTATGAAAAATAGTAAATGGAGTTTTTTTACTAAAATTTAATTGCTTATCTTATAGTTGTAATATTACTCGTAATTAAACCAAATATGCTCTAATATTTTTTTGAGTATATAATTGTACATATAAAAATCTATTATTTTAATTTTCTAAAAAAAACTATAAATAATCATAAAATGTGTGTATAAAACATACTTTAATCATTATTTTATTTTAAAATTTAATAGAATTATTAAAATTAAGGAAAGAAGAAACTAAGATTAAATATATTTTCGTTTCGTATATATAAGTTATTTATCAAGTGAAATAATAATCATTATTTTCTTCTGAAGTACGTAAATGTACCATAAACGAGACATGAATGAATTGGGTGAAAATTTGATTTCATTTCAACATAAATCCTTAAAAAAACAAACAAGTGAGTCAACTATTGAAATAAATGAGTAGTCAATTTAAATAAAAAATGACTTTAATGAATTTTAAAAATTACTCGTAGAGTTGTTGCTAAAAAGGCGAAAAATACGATTAACTTTCAACGCTGAGTGGTGAACTTTGCAATTTATTTTAATCTGAAGAAGTTAAACAATTTCAACCCCATCTCATTTCTTACAATCCCCAACTGCTATCCCTTAAAGCTTCGTATGCTTACACCCTCACTCGATTTAAATATTAATGAAAATTAATAAAAGTTTCTCTATCTATAAAAATGCTATGTTCTGTAAATCTCTTTCAGTCCCTTATGATTTTGAAATATAAATTCTAAATAAGATTTTAATTTGATATATAATATAAAATACTGGGCTATAAATATGATTTTAATTACTGAAATTCTTTTAAATATTTACTTTTGAAATTAAAAACTTTCATTTTATTTTTTCTTATTTATAGCTATAAGTTCATATAATTAATCTAAGTAGAATAAATTATTTAATATTACTTAAGGATATATATAAATTATTATAATTATTAATCTCATATATGTATCTTTTACAAACCAGAACGATAATTGATTTTAGGGATCTCTGTGGCTCTACAGAACTCGAAAGTTCTTGGCTGCGCTGCATTCTTGCAACCACATTCCTTCAAGTAGGTACACCTATTCAGAGCTAATCTCCAATCTAACTCTTCTTTTCGCCCATCTCTTTTATGCCTCTTTCTACATTAAGAGTGAATAATAAATATAAAATATTTGATCTTTTCTTTAGTGGTTCACAAATGTTGTTGTGGAAGCGAAAAGTGATTCAGTTGGTGTCGATATGTCACTAATATTCCAGTAGGGTCGTTGATAAGCCTTTAATAAATAACTCATAAGGAAGCCATCGAGGATTCTCTTTGAGTGTGTGAATCTGATTCTCCTGGCACGTAGAGGCGTCGATGGTTACGTGTGAATTCGATAGTGGGATTCTGGTTGCTGCTGTTGCGACATTTCCTTTCACCTACCGGAGCACCCCTTTCGCGTTATTCCACGCCTAACGTTGTTGGTGGTTTGTAAGAGAATCCACATGTTCGTTTGTATGTCTCCGATTTCTAGCTTCTCCATCAACTCCCCTACCCCTTTCTTCTTCTTCCCATTTGAAATCATCCGCAAAGCTTATTGCAAGAATCAGTGCCCTAATTGCCCTTCTACTTCTCATTAAGGCTTGAGCTCGGATTATCACTAAGAGTAACAGAGAAGGCGGCTTAATTAAACCTTAGGAAAAAATCTTACACTCGAAAAGCAGATGGTTCCAGATGTCTTAATGTAAATTCCATCGATGTTCTTCTTAATTAGATTAAATCAACCTCTTTTTTTTAATTGATTTTAGTTTTTGCTTTTGATCCTAAAACAGATATTACTCTTTTTAAATAATCAAAAACCGACTTTTTAGAAATTATTATTATTATAGTACTAGCGTTTCTCAACCTTTGAGTATTCGCAGCTCAGTTTTTAATCATAATTTTCATTGCATTTTCACACCAAATTTCACATGAGGAGATTTTTTTATATATCACCACGAATCATGCACTTTGTATTGGTTTTATCCTCGAGAAAAATCATATTTATTAGTTTTTTGTTGATTTAAAATTATATGAGGTCATCCAGTCATTCATGACGTCACAGCCTGGTCTTACATATATATTATAAATAAAATAAAATTAAAAATATTTATGTTATATCCATATCTGTTTTTTTATTACATTAATAGATATATTAAAATTATTTGAAATTGTTTCTGTAGCTGGAAATTAATTTACATCAAACCGTCGGTCGGTTCGGACCTGGCCACAGGTCAACTTATTATTATTTTATTGACTATACCCAATGATAATTTGAAAATTTCACAAAAATGCAAGTTTCATTTAACTTTTCTTTTTACAGTACTAGAGGAGAATTTATGAAACAAACCAATAATTTCAAGTGATAAGATTATTTATTTTGTAATTAATCATTTAAAAAACACATAATTATTTCTCGGATATAATTAAATAATATAATTAAATAATATTCTCTAGATAAAAGATATTTAACTTTTTTATCTATCTAAAAAAAATAATAAATCCAAAGATCAACAAATAAATGAGTCTTATTTTTCTAATTATACATATATATATATATTATTATATGCCTATATTTAGATAAATATTTGTTTTTGTTCAAGGAGGTGTTCCAAAGACCTTAACATTAACATTGACATTCTTTTTTATGATATCTAATCTCATTCATTTTATCTAATCAATGAATTTTTAATTAATAGAAATGTGTCGGTGTGTCTAATATCATTGAAATAATTCGGTTCAGCCAATTTTGAGTCTATAAAATAGTTATTTTCCGGACAGACAGACAGACAGAGAGGCATGAAAAATTCTAAAATCATTTTTGGATTCTAGAGGTCATGAAACGCGAAGTTATACAAAAATTTTTAAATTCTGAGCAATGTACAGAGAAAAACCTTTTTTTATATATATAGATAAAGTTCTTTAAATTTGGTGAGCCTGAAAATTTTTCTCGCGACCCTTCTGGGTTGCGGACTACTGATCTAAACTATAGAGGTTCCACATGTAAACTTTTTCATATAGTCAATACAAATTAACAATTTTTTAGTATCTGCGGCGATAAGAATCTAAAGTGTACACTCATAATAACTCTATGCGGTCCTTAATCCTTATAATTCTGTGCATCGCTGATCTAAAGCATTTAGAGCAGTGTTTCCCAACGTGGGGCTCATGCCCACAGGGGGGCAATTTGATTGTATAGGTGAGCAATTCCAAAATGGACTCGACAAGAGATTAACCCCCTTTAATATTAAAAATTATATATATGTTATTTAGGGGAGCATTAGAATTTTAGAAGAGCTTAGGTAGAGCTTGGCTCAAATAAGGTTGGGAAAGACTGTTCATTAGATTACGCGCGCGCGTCAGTGGTTCATTTATCTAAAAGAAAACTGTTTTTTCTATTTATAAGTTTATTGATGTTTATTGAAGTGCCTTAAAATAGACACTTCACTAAGGACGAAAATTTTCAAATCTTTGCACATATATTAAAGGATATGGTCTTCTAAAGCTGATTCTAGAAGAAAGGGAGAAGTGTCTACACCGCTTTATCTGGTCAAAGACGATTCTTTTTACTGAGAAGGATTCGAAGCAGGACTTAATTCTCATATAATTCTGAAAGATTCTCAAAACAGAAAGATTTATAATAACCAAATATACTTATTAAATGATTGTAGAATATTGCCGAATCTCTAGGATAAAAATTTACAAAAAATTTATATTTAATAAAATCTCTCTGAAACTATTTTCAATTATTCCGAGTTCTTAACTAATATGGATACCACGTTTCACTTTTTGAGATTTACTAGCAATGTCCTGGTATATTCGCTATAACACTTTCAACATTTTAAAACTTAAAGATTTTAATTTTTTTAAACCTAGTTTTTTCAAATAAAAATATGAATACCTCATGTTTATATGTTGAATAAAAGCAAAAAATATTTACATTCAAGAAAATTCTTAAATTTCTTAAAAAATTAAAATCTTTCCTCAAATATTTTGTATGTAAATGATGAAATTTCTCCACTCTCTCTCTCTCTCATTCAGGATTTGATGTTTTTTTTATGGATTATTAATTAAATGAATATGTTAGAGATAATTTAAATTCGCAAATGATAGAAAATTGATAGAAAATTTGTTGAATGTTGAACAAACAAATGGAGCCGTCAGTGAAAGACACATTCACAAACTTTCTCGACAGTGAGAGAGAGAGAAAGCAAAGTTTCTAGTTACAAATTCCAAAGGGGATTGAATGTCAAAGATCTGTAAAGGGGGCGGTGGAGGGAAGGGGGTAGAAATCATTTTGCTCCTATTTCTTTTTATCTATCTTGAAAAGAATCTTCCCGGTAGGAGAATTGACTGTAAAATTGAATTATGAAATGGAAAAATTTTTAGTAACTTATTATATTTAAATTTAAATTAATTTCAAATGAATCAATACTAAACACTAAATTATTTGACCAAGAATTTAAGTTTTATTTATTTAAATTTCTGTTTCTTCTTTCTTATTTAAAAAAGATCATCATTAATATTATTTGTATTTATAGTAGTAGAAGTTGTTTTATAAAGAAATTATTTATATTTTTAATGATTTTTTTTATTTTAAAATAATAAATTCAACCATTTCAAAGAGTAATCTGATAGATGCTAATTTCTGTAATCAAAGAGAAAACTGCATATTCCAACCATTTCCACCAAATTCTAATTAAGATGAAATGATATGCCTGCATCTTGGTAAAATATCTCTTGATCATAATATTGTAAAGCCTATCTCTATTTATATATGCATATGGATAATTATTTACTGTAAAACAAAATATATTTTCAAAATCTTCGTTAAATACATTACGATAATACAGTTTCATCAATGATATCCGATAATTCTATAATCAAATCTATATTAGTGATGATTAAAATTTATCAAAATTTAATTATTATTTTTTATTTTTTTCAATTCCTCATTGTCTCTGTTAAAAGAATAAGTTATCTTAAAAATGCTGCAAAATTATTTTTTTTTAAATAATTAAATATGGATTTCAGCTAAGATCAAGCATGATTTTCAAAAGAAAATCAATTATTCGACTAGTGATAAGAAGTACTACCTAAAAATTTCGCAACTAATTTTCTTTTGTAAATAGATCAGTTTTGAACTTATATTAACAAGTACCGGGACCCCGAGCCTCGGCTCGGTAATTAAGTTAAAAAAAATGATTCATTATTATTGGGTTTGGCTGGTAATATTAATACCTGATTCACCGAATCGTCATTCAAATAATAACATACAAACAGAAAAGTATAAAAATTTATACAATTTATTTTTATATACTTTAAAAATTTTACAATTTTTTAATTATTTATTACAACTGTTAAATGGGATTTCTAAAAATGACGCATTAAAAATTTGTTTCCTAAAATGTTTCAAATTAATTAAAATAAATTGATTTTCATTTAAATATGGAAAAATATATTCATATTTACTTGATAAAATAAAATAAATGATCCTATATTATTTCTAATAAAAGAAATGCAATTAAATACACTATTCAGGAAATGAACGTTTTAAAAACAATTAATATTGTAGGGTAAGTAACTTGGCGACCGCGCCAAGCTTTGATTTCACTAATTTTTTTGAAAGACAATTTGCGGGGCCCTAACTTTTTTGATTTCCTAACTTTTTAGGGCTCACAACTTGGCGGGGAACCTCTACCACGAAGTGGTTTTTTGTCAGATTTATAATATATAAGATATAAGAAGCGGTGGCTGTGACGTCACATATATACATTTAAATTAAGAAAAAACTAATGAAGATGATTTTTCCCAGAGATGTGAACAATAAAACTCAATTTTTCTTTATAAATACTATCTCTGGTCTGAATTTCAAAAAAAATCATTCGAGCGGTTCTCAGAACCCATTTACAAATATACAATTTTAGCTAGCATAATAAGATTAGATTAGATATATTTAAAAATGTATTAAACTATATATTTAAGAAGAATTTAACAGGTACATCTGTTATTAAGAAGTAAAGGGACTTATTTTATCAATATTATTTTTCAAGAGTATCACCATGAAAATAGAACATTATTTTGTCGGTTCTATTATAATGGGTATGAATAGTGAGAAACTTATTTGTGGGAAGATTGGTTGGAAGCAGTGGGCAGGTAATAAGGGAAGTGAAGAAGTAGGGATAGAATAAGAGTTGGATGAACAGATTGGGGACGTTTGGAGATATGTCGTTGCTGCTGCCAAGAACTATCAAATCATGACGGGTTACGTAGATAGATAAATTAATTAATTTTTAATTTTAATTTTTATGTAAAATATTAAATATAAATGTAAATTAAATAGATATATATATTCTTTGGATATGTGTTTCTTACTAATATTATTTGTTTGTTAAATAAATAGGAGAAAAAATGAGCAAAAACAACAACAATAAACTAGATATTTGATCATTTTCGAATATGTTTATTTACATATATTTATAATATTTATTCAAAATTTTTCATAAGGCTAATAAATTTCGAATAAACGAGGTCAGGCGCATGGAGAGCCCAAAGATAATCCAGATGGTTAAATTCTTTATTTCCAGTATGGGTTACGTGGAGTTTTATGACAACATTCGGAAGTCGGTTCCATAAATCTTCCACATCCTGGATTAAAAAAATACAAAATAATTATAATATTTTACAAACCATAGATGGAATAAATTAATATATATAGTAGAATAAGTATTTGCCAACTGTTAATGTTATTGATTTAAGGACAAAAACAATGTTCCTTAGTCTATTTTTAAAATGTTTTTCATCTAGATCTAAATTTAGTAATTTAAAATTATTAAAGAAAAATGAAAACCATTGAAATACAAACTGTATTTAATAATATATAATAAAATAATGAAAGTAAATTTTGAAAAATTAATAATAGAGCTAATATAGGAAATATGTACTTATAAAGTTATTTATTATTTCATATTATTATCTAAAATATGTAATATATATTATATTAAGTATTATTTTAAATAGCAATATGAAATATCAACACTAATAAATAATGTGCAAAATTTCCTTGGCCAAAATAATAAAAATCTAATTTTTTTATTGACTTTTGGGATCCATGCCCATCTTAACCGACTTTCGCATTTATTTTAAATTAATAATTAATTATTAATTCATAAATCTAAATGAAAATTGCGAGATTCGATCCCTCGACTTCAGGATCAGTTCAGGGCAAAATTCATATATTTTATGTAGATATATAGTTTCTTTCAAAACAATTAAAATTTCTAATATTGTATATGCCTAAATCAAATCTCGAATTTTTTGTCAAAATAAACTATCATTTATTAACAAAATGTTTTAACCGCTTTATAATTCAAACTTTATCTTAAATATAGGTCTAACTAATAGTGAAAGCCCTTTTGTAATAATGAATTATTTGATTTTCACCTAAAAATATTAATATTTTGAAATTTTCAATTAAATAGAAGATATAATTTTATTTTAGATTTACTTACTGTGACACTAGAGAGCCAGTCATTTTTGCTATATACAAGTGCAACTGGAGCATTCACATTTTCTAACTCATAATTTGGTGGAGTTAATTTTCCATAATGTCCCAAATTACCAATTCCATAATCAAATTCACGGAAATGATTCTCTATAAGCATAAACAGAAAAAAATATAATTATTATATCATCAGAGGAGAGAAGGAAATGGATGCTAATTTCTATTCCTACTTTATTTATAAATATTAAATTAATCAAAATAAATGTATATTACCCATAACAAAATTAATTAATTATAAGATTTTCTTATATAAAAATATCTTTTTTAAAAACAGAAGTAATAAATTAACATAAGATCTATTTCGGAGTTATTATAAATATTTCAATTGAAATTACTAAAAATAAAATATAACATTTAATATATTTTTAACAAATTTAATGAGTTCAATCGACTTTTCAAAACATAACGCATTTTAAATAATAATCATAAAAAACTTTTATTCGTTAATATTTAATTTTGATAACGAAAAGTTTGTTAAATTTTAAAACTTTAAGTATTCCCTTAAAAAAATGATTATTAAGATAAAAAGTTAATTTAATCAATAATTATTTATATATTATATGACGTATTTTATTCTATAATTATATTTAATGAATTTATATAATATAAGTAACTAAAATTTTCAGGAGACAGTTTATGCCAGTGGAAATAAAGCGTGTCTTAGGAGGGCCCAAAAAGCTTTTTTCAATGCATATTTACTTCAATAATTCTAAACTTACTCTCCTTACTTTAATATTTTATTTTTATAGTAATAATAATAATAATTAATATTAAATCATATTCCAATTATTTTATTTAACCTATTTTCAAGTGGAATTAGGAGTTATATATGTATATTACATATACATAACTCATTTTTGGTCCACATCAACTGCTCTGGGGAACATTATTTTATTTGTAAAAGTTAATAAATAATTAAAATTTTATATAATTTTCTTAAACTTTCATTATTTACATTAGACGATTTATCTTTGATAATTTAAATTCATATTTTGATTAATTTTATTAGATTTTTTTTAATAACAAAGTTATAAATTCATTGATATTTTTCAATTATTTAACTAATAAACATACAAAGGATGTCTTATTTATTTATTTCTTTTGTCTTACATTAATTTTAATATATTTAAATACCAATTTTCAAATTCAAATTCGATTATATTTTTTTAAATCCTACATTTATTTATAACCAATTGAAGTATATATTTGCTTTATTATATACCATTTTAATATCATTATATTTTTCAATAAAGTACAAACAAATACAATTTTACTTTGAACTATTGCCTCTAGAGGGCAGCACCTCTTTGCTCCTTTTAATATAACAAAATGAAAGAATATCAACAGATAGTCTGTGAATATCCATTGATTTTATTCAAACACATTTTCTTTAGTTGTAATAAATTGAATATCTAAAGGAAAAAAGATTCTAGATTTTAATAAATGGTTAAGGCTATAAATTAAAAAATAGTATAAAAGATTTCACCACATAATAGGTTTTCATTAAAATTTCTATTTTTAATTTTTGTGATTCCATTATCTACCCTATATATATATATATATATATATATATATTAACTACGTCATAATTGAACTTTTATATAATTTACATTATTATACTATATATGATTTATAAACAAATATTTGAGGCTATGCATAATCAGAAGATAAATCAGATATTAAGGTCACCTAAGCACAAAAAGGAATTTGTCATTTATTTGTATGTATGCTCAGTCTAGTGAAAAAAAATTTAATCCTAATATGTTGAAATTTGTATGATATTAAAAAATTATAAAGTCTGTTTTTGAAATATTTGAAAATTTTTAATTAGATTATTTATGATAAAAATTGTCTTACTATTTTGAATATTTTGTCCATAGTGTATAAAATTTTTAGTTGAAGCACCAGCAGGTGTATGTCCTATAATTACAGGAAGCATTGTCTAAAAAACAAAAACGAAAAAATTGATGTTAATATATTAAAAGTATAAAAGATATATATCAAGTGGTGGCCAAGGGTTGAAATCTCTTCTAGTTGACATAAATTATAACTGAATATTTAATATAATTCATGTAATTAATTCTTAAATAATTTAGAAAAATTATTTATTATAATAATTTAGAGGTTAGATCCTGAGATCCAATGAAAAAGAACGTACATAATACATATTTTGAAAAAATAGCAAAATGTTTATTATTAGAGTACAATATCGATGAATGATAATAATGTTAAAGGTCAATTTTAATTAAAATTGTAATAAGTCTCATATATTAGATAGCTGAAAAATTTTATCTATTTTTACTGACCGACGATAGTAAGGGAGGTATTGTTTTCACACCAAATTTCACATGTGGAGATTTTTACATATCTCCACGAATCATGCATTTTCTTAACAGAAAAAAGTAATTTTAGCATGATGTCTGTCCGTCCGCCGATCTGTCCGTTTGTCCGTCCGTCCGTATAGATGTGTACAGCTTGAACGGCTCAACGGATTTTGATGAAATTTGGTATATTTACTTATTGCATCAGTATGATGAATTGATCAACTTTTGATGCAAATCCGGAAACCGGAAGTGGTAGTCTTAGCGATTTACGATAGGAAGGGAAGGGTTATTTTCACACCAATTTTACATGAAGAGATTTTTTTACATATCTCCACAAATCATTTTTTGTTGGTTTTATCCTCGGGAAAATCATCTTTATTAGTTTTTTCTTGATTTAAAATTATATGACGTCACCCAGCCCTTCATGACGTCACAGCCAGCTTTTACATATATATTATAAATAAAATAAAATTAAAACTATTTATGTTATATTTATATCTGTTTTTTATTACATTAATAGATATATTAAAATTATTTGAAATTGTTTATGTAGCTGGAAATTAATTTACTTCAAACCGTCGGTCGGTTCGGACCTGGCCACAGGTCAACTTATTTACCTTTTGGTTTACTCTCGTCCTTAAAAACATACTATAATCAACATTGAGTATGAAAAATAGTAAATGGAGTTTTTTTACTAAAATTTAATTGCTTATCTTATAGTTGTAATATTACTCGTAATTAAACCAAATATGCTCTAATATTTTTTTGAGTATATAATTGTACATATAAAAATCTATTATTTTAATTTTCTAAAAAAAACTATAAATAATCATAAAATGTGTGTATAAAACATACTTTAATCATTATTTTATTTTAAAATTTAATAGAATTATTAAAATTAAGGAAAGAAGAAACTAATTGATTGTCGGTCGGTTCGGACCTGGCCACAGGTCAACTTATTCTTAATAAATTGTGATTTAGAAGTGAGAATGAGGATTGTTTCTAAATGGTACTTAACTTAAATAATTTGCTATTTGTTATTATAATATTTGAATTTACAGTGAAAAAAGCAGATTTTTATGATTAATTTATAATTTAGAAAATAACTAGCGATGAAACGCGAAGATATGCAAATATTTTTAAATTCTGAGCAATGTGCAGATAAATACCTTTTATATATATATATATAGATTAAAATTAAAAACTTTAAAAAAAAATTAAAAATGTGAACTATTTATCATTGTTTTATTTTGTTACCTGATTTAATTCTTGGACATCATATCCAGCAATCAAAAACAATACATTACTACATATGACTTGTGTGGCGGCTTCATCTTTACAAAGAAGTTCTCCAGCTTTTTTCATAAACTCACTATTTGGTAGAAATTCATGAAGTCCAATTGCATTAGCAATGAGCTAAAAAAATATTAAAACAATTTTACTTAATTGATAGTCAAAATAATTTTAAAAATTATCATATATTTAATACAGTTTTGTATGATTCTATGAATAGATTGATTGCGCTATCTTTCTTATTGTTGATCAAAAAACGTTTGATAAAAATTTATAAATATACTAACATATAAAATACTTATGTTTTATCATTTTAAATTTAAATACTTATTAATAACTAGATATATAGATAAATAATATTTTGTATATTTATATATTCATCTTCTATATATATATAAAGGAGAGTGTTTGTATGTATGTAATTTGTTTACTTTTTTGTGCTGTCATAGAAACAAAAAAATTTAAATGTCTTATGCAACATGGATAGGTAAATGAATTGGACTGGAAGAGGATTAGAGAAATTGGGGAAAAATCAACCGAAATGTAATTAATCAACGATTTAAATATTATAGGAGTTCGGCAACTGCAATCAAAGATTGCGTAGAAAAATTAATCGAAGCAGGAAAAGAGGTGGAGCTAGAAATTAATAGTGCTAACACACAAAGTCCTAACATACAAAATGTAGAATTTGAAAAAGTATAATTATTTAAATACTTAAGATCTGTAATCACGAAAGATAATAATATTCGAGAACACCTGTTATTATGCAGTAAAGGGGCTTATCTCATCAAAACTATTATCAAAGAGGATCAAAATAGAAATATATAAAACAATTATTTTTTACCGATGACTAGGGTGACCATTTTTCGAAAACACCAAACCGGGACAAACGGTTTACCTTGTTTTTTAGAACTAAATTGAAAAAATTTTGAAAAAAAATACGAAATGTCCTAAATATTGAAAAAACGGGACAATTGGCTGTCCAGAAGACATTTTTGGGGACGCCGGGACAGAGCACCTAAAAAGGGGGCAATCCCGGAAAAACTGGACGTTTGATCACCCTATTGATGACCCTGGGAGGAGCGCTGAAGGCGCACGGAGCAGCTAGTATTATATAAAAAATTTTTATTATGTAATGTATGGTTGCTCTGAAGGAATTACATTCCTCCAACGATTCCTATTCTGAACAATCTTCCTCCAATTTCCTTCAATCTACTTTTTACTTTTCAATTGAAAACAATTTCTAAGTTTTTTGAGAGTCAAGGTATTGTAATCCCGATTGAGACTAAAGATATGCCGTTTATGACAGAACTCCACGTTTCAAGTCATTCTGATTCCAAAAAAAATGATTTTCCCATTGACGTATATGTGTGTGTGTGTGTGTGTGTGTTTTACAAATTTTGTGAATAAAATTCCAGTCAAATAGGAGAGCTAATCATAACTAAATTTTATATATAAGATTCTATTAATGTCTTGTCAACCTAGCAACATTTTCGCCTAGATACATTCTTAAATGAACAAATAAATAAAATATAAAATAAGTTGGCACATACATTTCCAAAACTATAATGAATTTTAGAAGATTTTAAATGAAACAATTTATAGAGACAATTATATTTATTAAAAAGGTGCAATTAGTTTCCTCCTTGATTTCACCAGAAACAGGCTTTTTATTAACTTTTCCTCGCTCATTCGCACCACATATTCCATCAATTACTGCCTCCTCCAATTTATGACTTTTGTAATTCTTTGTAATTAAATCTTCATTATTTTTTTGTGATTTTTGTTCGACCAATAAATTTCACAAACAATTATATTTTCAAATATCTACTAAAATATTCTCTTTACTATACACCTTTTTTTATACAATCATATTTAAACGATTATTATTTTTATAGATACTATTAGATAATAAATAAATAAATAATATTGGTTAAATTAAATAATATTCTCTAGATAAAAGATATTTAACTTTTATATCTATCTAAAAAAAATAATAAATCCAAAGATCAACAAATAAATGAGTCTTATTTTTCTAATTATACATATATATATATATTATTATATGCCTATATTTAGATAAATATTTGTTTTTGTTCAAGGAGGTGTTCCAAAGACCTTAACATTAACATTGACATTCTTTTTTATGATATCTAATCTCATTCATTTTATCTAATCAATGAATTTTTAATTAATAGAAATGTGTCGGTGTGTCTAATATCATTGAAATAATTTATGATCTAACACATTTAAAAAAAAATTCATTCTTAAAGATAATTGTTAATATAATCTTATTTTATTCAATGAACTAAAGTAAATTGTACAGATACATATATTCCAAAGGTCAAAAAATGTATTTGTAAATTAATTAAATATAAATTCATATATAAAAAATAAAAATTAAAGTCCTTTAGTTTTTTTTTAAAAAAAAATATTGATTCTAAATCAAATAAAAGTAATAATATACTTTAATTAATTTAGATGATTAATTCAAATCAATCAACTTTAAATCTAAAGGAATCGAATATATGTCTATTAAAACAAATAGAGGAATATAAAATTATATATTAAATATTTATTATCTAATTAATCTTTATAGGATTTTTACTTACATCAGCCATGTAAACTAAAGGTGCCAATGCTTTAAGGAAGGGACTTGGTACATGGCCCATATAAGCTACTGGGGCTAGAGCAGCCATCAATTTGATTTTTTTGTTGTATTCAGGTTTTTTCGAACCCATAACAAAGAACTGCGTCGTACCCTATAATTGTATACAAAAATAAATCAATAAATAAATAAAGTAACATTTGTTATGTTTCAATATACTTGGAATTATAATAAACAATAAATAAATATTGTATTAATTGTTGATGTTTTAAATAATATTGGAATTATTTTAAAAAAATAACTTATTAATCAACTTATGATCACCTCAGAATGTCCCGCATAGAAGAGAGCAGATGTATTCGTTTCTTTAAGTACATAATCAATCATAGCTGGCATATCGTGGACCCCCATTTCATGCCAGGAGAAATCCCAAAATTTTTCTTTATCCTTATCAGGATCTAGATATTTATGTTCACGAGAATAAACATTCCCTCGATTGTTACCCATCCAGACATCGTAACCAGCATCCGCCAAAATGTAACCTTCCAATGAATAATATTTTTTAGATTATACAGAATACAGAACTTATTATTTATATACAGAACAAGACATATTATTTATTATCAAATTATAATATAAACATTAAACTACATAATAATTGATTAATACTTTCTAGAAGTACATAAATATATTATATTGTGAAATAGATATCTTTGAATAAATTTATAATCAGGTATAAAACTATAAATTATCATTATCTATGGTTCATTTGATCAAGATTATTATTGAAAAGTATAAAAATTAAAATATAGAAAACTATTATTTTGATGGATTTATTATATGTGGGTGTGGGGCATGGTTCATCATATTGGGGAAAGATAATAATTGCTAAATATTTAAACGAACATTGATAAACCAAAAAAGCAGGGAAATAGTTAAATTGCTTAGAAAGGTTGCAGTACGCGTTAAATTTATGAGAATAGATTGAGAAAATATTTGTAAAGAAGAGACCATTTGACACAATAAAATTTTGGAGAAAAGAAACGCAAATTATATAACATAAGCAAATGTTATTAAAAATTTAAGAGAGAATGTTAATAAAAAAAAAATTACCAAATCCAAATTTAGGTCCCATTACAACCCAATCGGCTGAAGAGCAGAGCAACCCATGTTGAAGAAGAACAGGCGATTTTCCAGCTGAATTTCCTTTTGGAAGGATTCGATGAAGAGTAAGAACGTAACCATCTTCAGTAACAACTTTATGTGCTTCGCCTTGATAACCATATTTTTCAATTAATTCCAACTACAATAATTACATAATTACAATAATTATTTATTATGATTGATTTTTAATTATTCTTTAAAATATTTTTAAAATCTTATACAATAATACAATAAATTTTCTATAAAATTGTTAAAAAATAATAACAACTCCAATTAATAAGTTTGAAATAAAATTAATATTCATAGAATATTCAACAAATTTTATGAAAATATCATAAAGATAATTTCGATAAAATTTTTCTAATATAACAAAGATTAAATAATAAATCCAATATCGCTTTTTAGCAAAGTTGCAAGAAGTAGAGGGATTTAAATCTTAATTTTGTGAAAGTCCTATTGTATTAATAGATATTATTATTTTCTGTAAAAACAAATTATAATTTGCATATATAATAAAAATAATTATTGTTGAAATTTGGATAAAATTGGAATATTTGCGTCGAGATACAACATTTATTAAACCCTAAATTATTTTGAATGAAAAGTTTTAGCATTATATAAGTATATTGTAGGCAAATGAAAATATTAGGAAAATATGTAGCATTTGTCTAGGCAAAAGCCATTTGCCTGGCCAAATAGCTTCAACTATTATTTCATTTCAATTTGACTAAGAAAATAGCAATTACCTAGACAAAAGCCATTTGGCTAAATCTTTGTTGGGCAAATCGTTTTAACTATTACAGTAGCCAATTACGAATTTATTCAAAAAATATTTTATTTTTAATTGTATATTTATCTAATTTAAACAATATTTGTCATAACTTCAGTGTAGTTTTGAATTCTAAATTAATCTAAATGTCAAAATAAAAATCGGTTTGATATAAATAAAATAAATAAATTATAAAAATTCGAAAATGTACCAAATGGTAGAATATTATCTGAGGAATTATTAGATAATGTACCCATTTTCATTGAAGAAACATTACCCAGTACATAATTTTTCCAAAAATATTAGAAAAAATTAATTGTGATGATGGTATTAATTTTTATTGTTGTGTTTGCGGAAAAGCCTGTACGCTGTACAGATTGTGCATGCTTAACATACAATAAAAACGTCCATTTAATTTGTGATGAACCAAAAAACATTCCGATAAACAAATAATTTGTTATCATTGTCTCCGTGAAGAGGACAATCATAGAATGTACAATTAAAAGCGGCCGAACTAATGGAAAATAAAAGTAATGCTATTTGTCCAACAAAGATTTAGCCAAATGACTTTTGCCTAGGCAAATGCTATTTTTCTAAAATTGTCATTTGCCTACAACATAAATACATACAATATCCTACCGTAGTAAGTCCTGCATCTTCCTCAATATTGTTGCTCTGTGCCTTAATACAGGCAATTAGTGCCAAAAAGAGAACAACTTTTAAGCCAGTCATTGTAATAAGACTCTTACAAACGAATTGAAGGAGCAAAAATAATTAACTCATTGTGATATATATATACAGTTATTTATCTATCATATATCGTAAAAAAAGAGATAAAAATTTTAAATCAAATAAAACTAATTTAATTTGTTGTTAATAAAGGTAGGAAGGATGAAAGAGTAATTAATTGAATTTATTTAATGTAATTTGATTCGCTGAGTATTTGGGTAATTAGGGAGGGGAAATATTTTTTTAAAACAATTTATTATTATTTTATATATTTCTTAGTTTCTGATTGTTTTAGGATTAACATTTAAAATTATATTATTATTATTATTATTATTATTATTTCTTTTTTTATTTATTTTTTGGAATGTTTGATTGGAAAGTTTTTTATAAATTTATTTTCACAATCAACTCATTGTAATGGAAATATACCAAAAATTTATTTTCAATTTTAAAAATAATAAGTTGACCTGTGGCCAGGTCCGAACCGACCGACGGTTTGAAATAAATTAATTTCCAGCTACAGAAACAATTTCAAATAATTTTCATATATCTATTAATGTAATAAAAAACAGATATGGATACATAAATAATAAATATAAACATTTTTAATTTTATTTTATTTATAATATATATGCAAGACCAGGCTGTGACGTCATGCATGGCTGGATGACGTCATATAATTTTAAATCAAGAAAAAACTAATAAATATGATTTTTTTCGAGGATAAAACCAATACAAAATGCATGATTCGTGGTGATATATAAAAAAATCTCCTTTGGTGTGAAAATAACCCTTTCCTTCCTATCGTCGATCGCTAATACTACAACTTCCGGTTTCCGGAATTGCACCAAAAGTTGATCAATTCATCCCACTGATGCATTAAGTAAATATACCAAATTTCATCAAAATCGGTTGAGCCGTTCAGGCTGTACACATCTATACGGACGGACGGACGGACAGACGGACAGACGGACAGACGGACAGACGGACGGACGGACGGACGGACAGACATCATGCTAAAAATACTTTTTTCTGTTAAGAAAATGCATGATTCGTGGAGATATGTAAAAATCTCCACATGTGAAATTTGGTGTGAAAACAATACCTCCCTTACTATCGTCGGTCGGTAAAAATACTTCGGTTTATGTGTGTGAGATTTTACATTATTAATTAAAATAAAAACTTATTATTAATTTGATTAGATTGATTCTATGTTTTATGTAATTGATATTATATTTTATGCTATACAAGATGGCGTCGGAATGAAATTGGACATAAAGGATACAAATGTATTAAATATGATTCCAATCATACATAGTATTTGAATTCCAATTGTTTCAAAAGGTAGCTAATAACAAATCAGTTTTTGTCCTACAGCATTTATTGTTTTATAGTACATATTTAAATGCAACTTGAATCATGCAACAACTTTTTTAGAACAATGTAGAAATATTATTATCAATTTTGTTTTTTATATCATTTAACATTTCCAATTTTTGATATGAGAATGAGGATACTATGGGAATGTCATGCTACTAATCAATATATTTATATTTTATTTATTTTATAAATTATCTTTTAAATATATAATACTTTTATAATATTTCACATAGCGCCATTTTGTTTTGTTTTTTGTAAAAAACACATATTAAATGAATAATTCTTAAATATCACAAATTAAATGTTTAAACAATTGTTTTAATAATGATAATTATTAATTTCTGAAAAAAGTTAAGATAAAAGGATTACAATTTAATAACAAAAGATAAAATGAAAACAAAATTAATAAATAACATTTGTGACAAAACAATGAATAAATCGAAAAAAATATTTAAAAGATAAAACAATCATTAATATTTTTAATTAAAATATAATCATCTTGAAGTTTTAATTAAGCATATCAAGTGTCTAGCGTATTTCGCGATAAAATATACATATATAATTTTTTAATTTTAAAAATATCGAGTAATTTATTCTACTACAAAATAATATAAGATACTTATATCGTAATGACCATTTATAGTTCAAATCAATATGCTATATAATATTAATTATTTATATATATATATATGTATAAAAACTAATAATAATAAAAAACAATTACATTCTTCTTGTTATTTTATTATCACAATCCTCTCTTGGTTACCATTAAAATAGGTAGTAATGACAAGGTACCAGGACCGGACTATAAGATGG
Organism: Labia minor; assembly: GCA_963082975.1. NCBI lineage: Eukaryota > Metazoa > Arthropoda > Insecta > Dermaptera > Spongiphoridae > Labia > Labia minor. The sequence goes on along the minus strand of OY720349.1, from coordinate 63,607,967 downwards.
ATGCTCAAGAATTTCCCAACTCCCTGAGCTTCTCGTGAGTCATCGAAGTGTGTTACCTGATTAAACAATTCCGGTTCTAGTGGTTAGAATCAGAGTTAATCTCTTTTGGGTGATTGCTTCTTTCAGACGGTCCAATTGTTCACAGTACTGTTTTGAGTTTCTCATAGTCATTGCCAATCTCAGCAAACACACAGCAAAACGTACCTGGTTACCTTTTGCGATCATTTCCGAATAATGTTATCGTATCACATCACCAGTTATTGTTTTAGTAATGGGTCGATTTCATATCGTTTAGTTAAGGCTTGATAGATGAAAATTCAATCCATTATGTTTTTTCTATTAATTGGTCTGGCACTTAAACATCGACCCTCTTTTTAAATTGATTAAAAACTGGACAAAACTGCTTCTGCTTTAAAGCAGACTTACTTAGAATTTATTTGATTTCCATGCCTACCTGTGCGAGATGCATTTTTAATATTAACATCATTCAAAAGTCTGGCTTGCATTTTAGCCTTTATCAAAGAAAAATTGTAATATGAAATTAATTTCCTCTTTTAAACATTTTATTGGATAATCAATAAAATATCCATTATTCCTTTCATAATATAAAAATTAACAAATTAAACTTTTTTAAGAAAAAAAATTCTTGATAAGGTCATCAAAAAATTATTTCTTGTTTTGAAACTTTAAGATAGTCAATTATAATTATTTCCTTTTTATATAATAAGATCAAAGCCCATTTTATGTTATTCTTGACAGTTTATTTTAATATTTTAAATTAAAAATTAAGTATTAAGTTTTAGGAAAATAATCCACAAATTAGTTTATTGTTTTAATCTTATTTTACTTATAAACTAAAATATAATATATTATATAAGGTAAATTAACCAGTAATTGACACTTGAAAATTGAATATCGGATAATAAGACTTATATATGTCTAAACATTTCTAAATGCGCACTATATGAAAGTAATTCCTTCTTTATTGAAAACTAGCTGCTCAGAGCACGCCTTCGGCACTCTTCACACCTAGACGGGGGCTCCGCCCCCTGTACCCAGAGTGGTATATAGTATTTGGTTGAAAGTCTGTATGTAAAACGTTTTCATCCATTTTGTTTCAATCTGGACAAGCCGCTGATTATATAAAATATTGTTCAGCCTGTCGGACCACCTGTGCCACTAATGAAGGAGTTAAAAAAAAGAATTCTCAACTCTTTCACACGTGGAATAAAATAAATTATTTGGGAAAGGAACCCTTAAATATACTTCACCAAAGAGTGCAGTACGTTTGACTATTAGCGCTTAGGAGAATCGCTTTGAACATCCAAAATCGTAAAGCAATAACAAATTAAATTAATCAAATATCCGATGCTAACATATGGGCCTGCAAAGGAAAGATTAGGTTCACTTTTTCTAAATAAAAGATAAGTGTTCGTTGCCACGCTATAAAATGTATTTAATTAAATAAAAATTAATATAAAGTAAAGAAACTAAAATAAAATTAAAATATAAAAATAAAAGAAATAAATGCTTGCTAATACTCAGCTAAAACAAACAAATTACAAAAAAATATAGTAATAATAATTGAAACACAGTGTCTCCACGTGTTTAACAACGAAATGGCGAATTTACACCTAAAAAGCGTGGAAAAGGAATCCACGTTCAAAGTACAAGTTCTCAAGACAAAGTCACACAAAGAGTGCTAAAAGCAAGTGAAAGAGATCACCTCTGCTACCACAACGCTAGCCGTTGGCGCCATTAGCCAAAATCGAGCATGGTGATTGGCTGTGAGGAGTCATGTGACCCCAACTAGTGGCGTTAACGTAGCCACTAAACTCAACACATGGCATACCAATATAATAAAATAAAAACATACATATTTAAAAACGAAAAATTACAAAAATTATATAAAAATAAATTGACCTTAAAAATAAATAAATCTAAATCAGGGAGAGGCGTTAACATCCTCCCCCCTTCAGTGAAGAAACGCAGTTTATCACTGACCAAAACTTAAAAGTAATTTACATAAAATTAGCTTACAAAGAAAATATATATGTTTAAGTAGTAGGATACATTATTAAAATAAATGACCTAATAAAATTTATTTGAGGTGCCAACTTGCACAGATTTTTTAAAGTCAACTTTTACAATTAAGTTTACAATTTTGATTTTTAATTAATAAAAGGTAGATGAGTCAGTGCTTCTCCAGTGAGAAAAATGCCCGGGAGAAATTAATTCAATGGATTAAGGATCAACGGTTTGAGGAGTGGGAGGTAGAGAATTTAATACAACTTCCACTGGCAAAGCAGGGTATGCATTCCACCAAACCAATTCTAACTCCTGTAATTTTTGTAAACTTGTGCTCTGATATTGAGCACATCCCTTATTTCATTTTTATTTTGCCATTTTTTATTAATGTTGAAACATTTGACGTTAAGGGGAATAGCCTGACCAAACATAACAAACCCTAACTCGGTAGATTGTGCTATAATAGAGCTATCTTTATTTTTAATAATTTCGGGTTTAATAATTTTGCTAAATAATTTAACTCCTATTATTATATCAACTTGACTAGGAGAGAAGAAACTGGGGTCAGATAAAGGCAAATGTTTAGCGAAATTAAATTGATTGCGTTTCAATGGCAACGATGGCAATTTTAAATTTAAATTATCCACTACATTGAAAGTAGTGTTTAAATGAAACGAATTATCAACTGGGGAAGAAATATTAATTTTTACAAAAGAATTGCTTTTGCCTAAAGGTTGATTTTTAATTCCGGTAAGTTTTATATTGGAGGATTGCTTAGGTAATTTCATCTTGTCCACTAAGGAGTTAGAGATAAGTGAGATTTCAGAGCCCATATCAATCAAGGCTTTAACTTTAAAAGTTTTACCTGCATTATCATTTAAAATAACTGTTGCCTTGCCCAGTAAAGAAGTCGTATTTTTTCCACGACAAAAATGAACACTGGAATTTGAAGAGGCAGGATTTTCTTGTGGAGAGGATGACCTGGAGTTGCTACTCACTGACGCACCATCCTTTGTACTATTTGTAGGTGATCTAGAAGATCCCCGTCGATTCTTATCTCTAAAAATATGTAAAAGAAAATTGTGTGGATTATTACATAATTTACAATTACTCCATTTGCATTGCTTTGAAGTATGTTTTTTAGAAAAGCATAGAGAACACAATTCGTTCTCCTTTACAAATTTAATTTTATCTTTAACTGCTAAATTTAAAAAACTTTTACAACTTTGCAAATAATGTGCACCTCTGCACATGGTGCATTTAATGTAAGCATTTTTATTCTTGCTTTCACAATTTCTAATATTAAAAACTTTATTGTTTCTTTTATGAAACGAATCTGCATTTGGATTATTATTGTTATAATTATTATTAAAATTAATGGAAAATTTATTAGCATGAGTCTCGTGGAAAGAGTCCGCTAATTTATCTAAAAATTCCAAAACTTTCTTCAATTTTGGAATTTCATCCCTATTAAGGGAAAAAATCCACTTTTGATGAGTATGCTCATCCAATTTTGAGGTAACCAATCTCACAAGGAAATGGTTCCAAGCATCAGTATCAATTTTTAAATTATCCAACTGCAAAATCGTTTCTCTTACCGTAGAGACTAATCCAGTGTAAGATTCAGCACTGGGAGTTTTAATATGTTTTAAATTTAAGAATTTATCGACAAGATTGAAAACAATCTTGCGATAATTATAATACTTAGCTTCCAACATCTCGAAAGCGATGATAAAATTCTCGTCGGAAGTCGGCAAATGGTTGATGAGATCCTTTGCTGGTCCGGCCAGGTAAGATTTTAAATACTGCAGCTTTTGGGAAGCGGATAGCTGCAGATTGTTGGTAACGGCTGCTTCAAATTGGTTCTTGAAGGGAATATAATCTTCAAAAGAACCACTAAATATTGGTAAATTAAGTTTAGGTAAGTTCACCGTATTTGCACTCTGGGCACTAAACGTGGCGTTCAAATCAAACTTTGGCCCATTATCACTTGCTGAAATGTTTTTAAGCTGAATTGTATTTAAAAATAACAATTCAGCTTTAATTAATGTTAATATTGGTTGGACTTGTACCTCATTGTTCAATTTTGATTTAAAAATATTTAAACGAAACGTTTGGATTTCGTTCAACGTTTTTTCAATCTTGTTTACCAGCCTTGAGTAGCTCAAGTCTGGTAAATCATTGATTGACTGCACAAGACTTTTAATGTCTTCCAAATTAAGGTTTAATAATGTCCAATCATCTACCACCTCATCTGCATGTGCATACAGAAATAAAACTGAGGATGGAGTGCTGGACATTTTAAAAATGTATAAAAACTAAAAAAAAAAATATATAATAAATGAATTAAAAAAAAGTGAACCTGTACTTTTCGATTTGGTTATCCAACCGAAACTCCCGCGTAGTCCTGTGGTCAACGGTCGCCAATTTAAAGGGTTATGGACAAGCCGTTGACTAAAATAAATATTGTTCAGCCTGTCGGACCACCTGTGCCACTAATGAAGGAGTTAAAAAAAAGAATTCTCAACTCTTTCACACGTGGAATAAAATAAATTATTTGGGAAAGGAACCCTTAAATATACTTCACCAAAGAGTGCAGTACGTTTGACTATTAGCGCTTAGGAGAATCGCTTTGAACATCCAAAATCGTAAAGCAATAACAAATTAAATTAATCAAATATCCGATGCTAACATATGGGCCTGCAAAGGAAAGATTAGGTTCACTTTTTCTAAATAAAAGATAAGTGTTCGTTGCCACGCTATAAAATGTATTTAATTAAATAAAAATTAATATAAAGTAAAGAAACTAAAATAAAATTAAAATATAAAAATAAAAGAAATAAATGCTTGCTAATACTCAGCTAAAACAAACAAATTACAAAAAAATATAGTAATAATAATTGAAACACAGTGTCTCCACGTGTTTAACAACGAAATGGCGAATTTACACCTAAAAAGCGTGGAAAAGGAATCCACGTTCAAAGTACAAGTTCTCAAGACAAAGTCACACAAGCAAGTGCTAAAAGCAAGTGAAAGAGATCACCTCTGCTACCACAACGCTAGCCGTTGGCGCCATTAGCCAAAATCGAGCATGGTGATTGGCTGTGAGGAGTCATGTGACCCCAACTAGTGGCGTTAACGTAGCCACTAAACTCAACACATGGCATACCAATATAATAAAATAAAAACATACATATTTAAAAACGAAAAATTACAAAAATTATATAAAAATAAATTGACCTTAAAAATAAATAAATCTAAATCAGGGAGAGGCGTTAACACAATCAGTATAAGTAGATAAGACATGTATTTGTTTTCTTTTAAAATATATTTTAATTTAATCAGTAAATTAATTATATATTATTCTTGTATATGTTATATTTATCTAACTCTGTGTCTCTACAGTTTGCGAAAGATCTTAGCCGCAGCATCCACATTTCTCTAAGCGTCCCTATCTTGAGCTACAACCAAAGCCTACCCTGTCCCATCTCTCCCAAGTCATTTCCTTCATTGTCCACCCACCTTGGTCCTTGGTCTTCCACCGGATGTTTCCCAATCGGTTTCTCCCAATTTCTAGTTTCTCCAATTCCAACCACGTCCCCTTCCCATCCCAGCTTTCTCGATTTTATAACCTTAACTATATCTGGACATTATTTCTCGTTATACCATCTCCGCCATCCCCCTGTGACCTCATCTTCCTTTGGCCTATAAATGCTGCGAACAATATTAATCTCACAAATACTCTAAATCTACTCTCGTTTCCCAGAGTCATCGATAGGGTGTCTAAGCGTCCCGTCTTTAGGTCCTCTGTCCCAAAAATGTCTTCGGGACAGCCTACTGTCCCGTTTTTTCAATATTTAGGACAGTTCGTAATTTTTTTTCAAAATTTTTTCAATTTAGTTCTAAAAAAAGGTATACCGTTTGTCCCGGTTTGGTGTTTTCGAAATATGGTCACCCTAGTCATCGATCAACATGAAAAATAATTGTTTTATATATTTTAATTTTGATCCTCTTTGATGAGATAAGCCCCTTTACTGCATAATAACAGGCTTTACTCAATTAGAACGTCGATTTAAATTCTTCTCGAATATTATTATCCTTCGTGATTAGAGATCTTAAGTATTTAAATATTTATACTTTTTCAAATTCTACATTTTGTATGTTAATTGTATGTAAGTCGTACACGTAGCATAATTCTTGAATCTTTTTGTTTAATTACATTTCGGTTGATTTTTCCCCAATTTCTCTAATCACATGTCTCCTCTTCCAGTCCAATTCATTTACCTGGCTTAAGAAATTTATTAAAATTTTAAATATAGGGAGAGAGAGAGGTTCTAATTATATATATATATATATCTGTTTCTATGACAACAAAAAAGTAAACAAATTACATACATAAAAACACTCTCCTTTATATATATTTCTGGAAAATGGAACACCCGCAGCTCAGCTCAAGAGTTACCTAAGATTCTAATTTCTTTTTTATTTTTCATCTCATTTGAGGTACCCTTCACCTCAGAAAAATTTGGTTACCTTACTCTTTGTATTTTAGTCTCTGGAGTTTTTTGCGTACAGACGAACACTGTCGTATTAAATATATAGATATTATTATTGTATATGGTATATCTATCTATCTCTGTGGCTCAATTTGCCGAATCTCTTCTTATATTTAAGTCGTCTGGGTAACCCAATATTTTACAATTGATTTCCCATCTTACTCTTTCTCTACTACCTTCAAGATAAATTTGAAGATCAAAATTTGAAAATTCGATTGAGTCATACGTATGTTTTAGTAAAGTCTACAAATAATTAGTAAACTTCGCGGTTTTTTTCTAATATCTGTGTTAATGAAAATATCTTAATTAATGTTGATCGATATGGCCTGAACCCGCAATGATATCTCCTAATATTTCCTCGGCCTATGATTCTTAAGTATTGTATATGTTATAATAGAGTATAATGTTTCTTAATCAGTTCATATTTTGTGTTGATATTTTACTTTCATTGCTTGATTTTTATTGAATAATTTTAAATATAATGAAAGTTGAGATAATCTAAAGTTAGAGAGACTTGAGACAATTTATAAAAATAAAATTAACATAATTAACGTTATAAAACTATAGATAAACTAACAATATATACATTCATTAATAGTATTAATTTAAATTAATTGATTTATTTGTTTTTTTATTATCAAGTTCATTTATTAATATTATTAAATCATAGTTAATTTCCTCCCTTAAAAGAAACTTTTCTAATTCTGTGGAGCTAGGAGAATCGATAAGCAGGAAGATTTCGCTTACAGTTTCTGTTCGGTCCGACCTCCATCAAACAGTTGTTTTCTCCCAAGTTTTTTGCTTCTCTTTCGCACACTTTTAATCACGTGATCTATATATTTATTTTTTTATTCATTATAATAAAATTTAAACAAATAAATATTTCCACTTTGTTAATTTATATAAATTTCAATTTAAACTTATTGTGAGTAAATTTAAAAAAATACCCAATATAAAAAAGACAAACATTTAAAATAACTCCTTTATATCATCATATTTTAATTTTTATATAATATTTAGTAATTAAATTAAAGTCAAAAACAAAGGTAATATAATTTATTCATTTTAATTGACGTTTTAAAAATTATTTTGATTTCATAAAATAATAAATGATATTTTTTTTATTAGACAGTGATAAAATTTATATATTATTATATATTATAGAAAAGAAGAAATATTCAAATAAATAAAGAATAAATAAAAACAAATTCAAGATAAAAATATAATCTAAATATTTTATTAAATTAATTAAAATGAGAACTTTTAGAATAAATTATATAATTGAAATGATATTTGAATATTAGAATTTAAAATAAAAAGTTAAATAGAATAATTCTTTGATTGGGAATCGCTAGAGAAATTTATATTCTTTGTGTAAAATGATTCCCGTGGGGGAGAAATGGGCCACGCAAGGCTCTTGAATGAACATCACGGAGAATTATATAAACTTTAAAAAATTAATTTCTGCGGTTATTGATTAGATATTAATAAAATTTATAGCCTATGTTACTATAGAGGTATATAAGAATATTGTGATGTAATTTCATAGAAATCGGTTCAGCCAATTTTGAGTTTATAACATCCTTATTTTTCGGACAGACAGACAGATATGAAAAATTCTAAAGTCACTTTTGGATTCTGGAGTCATGAAACGCGAAGATATGCAAAAATTTTTAAATTTTTAATTTTTAAATTCTGAGCAACCTTTTTTTTATATAAATGTTTTATATTATAAATTTATATTTTTATTTTTTTTTATTTTTTAGTATTGACATCAATATTAAGTATTATTAATTGAATATCCATATTACCTAACTTTAAGGGTGTCTACTACTGGTGCTTTTAGATGCAATGTTAAACAAATTATAAAAAATAAAAGAAATAGAAAATTGCATTGGTTTGCAGATATAGTCTTCATTATTAACTAATGAATCATATCACCCAAAATTCAAATTGATATCTGATAAAAAACAGAAGAAATCAAATTTTTCTCATAAAGTTGCCCTTATAGTGTCAACTAATGGTACATTCGCCTTAACCCTTTGCCGGTCCTATTTAAATTGCCGGCCGGCAGGCGATGTTTATATTTCGAGCGCTTTAGAGCGTTAAAATATAATAAATGTGATTGTTTTTTGATATTTATAAAATAAATTTTTAATTGAATAAAAAGAAGTTGAAAGTTCCCCTGATGTATATATTTATTAAAGTCATGTAAGTTAATTTTAAAAAAATGATATCCATTGTTATTAATATTAAAAAATATAATAATCTCTTGAAAAACTCTTGAAATAGTATGTAATTGTAGACTTTGAGATCAATTATCTTAAATATTAACAAACTTCAATTATTAACCACTTACAACTCTACATGATTTAAATTATTAAAATATCTATTCGATATATTTATATTAAATCAGGTGACAAAATTCTATAAATAAAATATTTTTTGTCTAGATAATATATTTCTTTAATTAATTAATGAAATTTTCCTCTTTGAAGATAATTTTAGATGAAATCAAGATAAGACCTAAATTTGATTATTTATATGTATATAAATAAACGGTCAAACAATAACAGATGCAGTTTTCGAATGACAGAGCATATTAATCCTAGAAATTGATTCACATCAAACAGAATGCAAAAGTTTCATTGGAATTTTGTATTTCTATTTGTTACCACTTTTATTGTTATTACCACATCACAGAGTACAGATGTAAATGAAGATGCAGAACTTGATACGGTAATGTTTAATTTCAAAACAAAATTCATAAACATTATATTTTAGTTAATTATATACATCAAAAATTATATAATCGGATTTGAATGTAAAATCATAATTATTTTATTTATGTTCTATTAAAAAATGGTCATGATATGAGACTAATTATTTTTCTAAATCTATTGCCACATGCGGCCCACCGTGAAAAATTGTGCGGCCCGCCCGTTAACTTTATATTTCCTATGTAACGTTCATTTCTCGTCTGTATATTAAAAAAACAGAGAATATAATTGAAATAATTATAATTAATTCATTTTTTTTTATTAAAAATATGTCCTACAATTTTTAAACTACATATTTGATTCCATAAAAAGGAAGAAAAAAGTTAGAAATAATAGTAATTAATAGAGAATATATTTTTTTATTTTAAATTGTTATTATTATTATTATTTTTATTTAAAAAAAGTATCAGAAAAATAATAAATAAAAACATTAAACATTAAAAGTGTTTTTTAATACATTGTTGAACGTTTCCCTAAAATACGGCCCCTGTAGTTTTGCTCCTAATCAAAGAGGCCCATGGAGTCATTTGGGTTGGCCAGTGTAGATCTAGATAATAATTGTATGTTATTACTAGCAGCCCCGGCAAAGCTTCGCTTTTGCATGTGTGTCTGTATACATACATATATACGTATGTGATAACTCAACACTTAATAATAATAATAATAATAATGTATTAAATGAATATAATTGAAATTTTAGTTTTAATTGGACTTTTTTTGTTTTTTATTTTTATTTATTTTTATTGTGGAATTATTACAAATAATAATAATAATAATAATATACCGTTTTATACGTGAAAATAATAATAATAATAATAATTTATCAAATGAATATAATTGAAATTTTATTTTTTATTATTATATTTTTATTTGTTGGAAAATTATTTCTACTTTATTAATTGTTAATAATTATATATTACATTTTAATTAACAGTTTTCGGAATAAGTATATTCTCTTATTATAGAGATTCTTATTGTTTGTCTCAAAAGTCTACCTACAATATTTCATTACCATTGTATGATTCAAAATAAAATTCAAAATATTTAATAGGACATGACATCATGATCTTAGTATTTTTCCCATTCCAGAATATTTGCTAATATTACATGTTGGAGTTCCAATTACCTGCTTATTTAATGGCAATTTCAATGCTGAATATGCTTTTAAATAAATAAAAAAAAATTGAAAAAAGTAATTGGAATTATTATAATTAAGAATCAACAAATAAATTTATTAAATATACATTTAAATATGTAATTAAATCTATATATATATTTAATAAATATTCAAACAATAATTGAAACAATATAAATAAAACGATTCCATATTTTACTTACATTGTGATTTATATTTTTATTTTTATTACACCTGTTATTATGGGTATGTTATTTTTGACAGTTTAAAAAAAATTAAAAATATTAATAAAATTTATCAAAATAATAAGTTGATAAGATTTCCAATTATTTTTATTTATTTATTGTAAATTTTTCAATGTAACCATGGTAACCATGAATAGACTTTTACCAAAATATTAGTAATTAAATTAATTTTGGATTTAACTACACTAAAACCTTCCTTGGTATGCCCACAACAATCCCTGAAAGTTTCATGGCAATCGGACGGGTAGTTTTTGAGTTTAGGCGAGAGAGAGACAGACAGACATTCCCTTTTATATATATAGATTATTAGTTTTATTAATTTTCGCATTAATATGATTAATTTAAAAATTAAACAACTCTAATCCCAATCTCTAATATTCATGAATGTTGTTGGCTACATAATGTTTTTATTGTTAGTTTTGTTTTTGTTTTTTTATTTTAGTTGGGTTTAATAAAGAAGTATGGTTATGAAGGTGAGGCTCATGAAGTGGTTACCGGTGATGGTTATTTGTTAACGATGCATCGTATACTTCCTCGTGGTGATAATACTGGCAAATCGCCAATACTTCTTCAACATGGATTACTTTGCTCCTCATCGGATTGGGTTATCATGGGTCCAAATTTTGGATTTGGTAATTACTTGAATATATAATTAATAAATAAGTGATTAATTGATCATTTTTTTATTTTTGTACAGCATATATTCTGGCTGATGCTGGTTATGATGTTTGGCTTGGAAATAATCGAGGAAACAAGTATTCTAGAAAACATCAAACTTTAGATCCAGATAAAGATGCTGATCAATTTTGGAATTATTCCTGGCATCAAATGGGAGTTTATGATTTGCCGGCTGAAATTGATTTTGTTTTAAATTACACTAAACAAGAATCTTTGTTTTATGCAGGCCATTCTGAGGTATTAATTTTTAATTATTTCCTAATAATATATTACATAATTAACACAAATGTAAGAGGAATATTCTTCTATAAAATTACATTTAATGAATAAGTCATCTTTATTTATTTATTTATTTATTTATTATTTTTTGAGAATTTTCGTTTTTTATTTAATAGTCGAAAATTGTAATTTTTCCGCTTTTGAGATTCATATTCATTTACCACCCTTCACATTTATTAAAATTTAATTATTTAGTCTTGACACTAAGTGAGCTTGGCGAGGTACGTCTTCAAGTTCTATGTACCAGGACTAAACAAACAATTTACAAGATAGCCAATAACGCCTGGCGTCATACTGGTTATAGTTTTGAGCTACCATTCAGGCTATTTAATAATTTAATATATCTCTCCTAATAAATATATATATTTACTCTTAGGATTTTCAATTAAATTAAGTTCGAGTAAATATATTTTTTTTGTTTTTATAAAAATTGAAACTCTTCTTATATTTAATCTTAAAACTTTATCAGTCAATAAATAAAAAAATTTTTTTTTTGTTTTAAATTATTTAAGTAATTGATAATTTTATAAATAAAATAATTTTATATATTTTTCAGGGTACTACTCAATTTTTTGTAATGGGTTCTCAAGTACCTCAATATAACCAAAAAGTGAAATTAATGGGCGCATTCGCACCAATTGTATATATGTTTCACGCACCAAGTCCATTCCTCCATGTGATGTCGCCTTTTGTCTATGTTACCGATGTAAGTTTGAAATTTTTTATGAAAATATAAAATGATAGATTAAATTAAATACATAAAATCACTTACCAAAAACTAACATTTAAAAATAAATAATAATAATATAATAAAAAAATATTTAATATAAACTAAAATATAATTTTAAGAAAAATGATTAAATATACAATTTCTTTTAGGAAAGTTCAACTATATGAGACTATTCTAATAAAGATAAATTTAAATAATACAATATATAATAAATTAATTTAATTAAATTATACATAATTTTAATATAATGATAAATTATGTTATATTATTATAACAACATATTTATTTTACAGTGGGTTACAAGAGAATTGGGAATCAATGAATTTCTACCAAGTTCATCACTTTTAACACAGATAGGTGAAGATCTTTGTAAGGATCAGGCAATTACACAGTCAATTTGTAGTAACATTCTGTTTCTTATTGCTGGTTATGATGTAGCTGAACTTAATACGGTAAAAATATTTCTGAGTATTTACAAAATAAAATAAAATAAAATCCAAAATAATAGTTTATATTATTTTTTTTTTAATTAACATTTATAAGTTGACCAATTTTTTTTACAATGGAAAGTAGGGCTAAAAATTCACGAAAAAAATAATTCACAAGTGAATCAATTTATTAACTTGAAAAAATACAACAATTCTGTTTACTTATTTATGCTCAGAATGTGCTATGTATTCGTTTATATCATATTTTTCCGAGTTGCACCATCACAAGACGATTGACATGTAACAATTCGATGGGGCATCTATAACTAATTCAGTTTGCGATAGTTTAAGATAACAGATTAGTTGTAAAATATTGAAAAGGGGGACACTTCTTGAAGAAGAACTAAACCTAATAAAGGACTGTCTTTCCTAAAGAAGGGCGATTGGTCACCTTAACAATTATTAACCATCATTTAAACTTTATTAAATTGTAAATAATTTTGAAATATGATATATATATATATATATATATATATATGTAAAAATGTGGGTGGAAGGGGTTGGATCGTTGTGTGGGAGCAACAGGAAGACTTCTTGTTTGGGCTTTTCTATAAAATGATTTATTTAAAAATATACATATAAACATACAAACACTCACTCGTCATCATAGCCAAGAATCGAATAATCTAAGGCTCTCAATGAATACGAATGTCAAAAGAATCCCTTACCGGGATCCGCTGCATTTTATATCTTAATCTACCCCCTACCGAGCATCCGTTGTCGGGCGAATGGGGTGGGAGACTTTCTTCTGGCCGCCAACAAGGGTTAGGACAACCCTGGCCACAGGAAGGGCTCATGGTTGCATCTTACAACACATGGTGTGTCAACAAGATCTCTTGACCTCAATTCCAATTCCCACATATATATATAATAATTTAATTTAATTAAAAAAAAACTACTTTTAACTTCATCTAATACAAATAAATTTTTATCTAATAATTGATTTTATTAAATTATTAATTAATTATTATATTAATTAATAAATTCAAATTTTCAAATTTAAGAAATATTTTTAATTTTTTAGACAATGCTCCCTGTAATTTTGGGCCACACACCTTCTGGTGCATCTACCAGACAATTTCTTCATTATGGACAAAATGTTATTAATCGTATGTTAAAATTAATAATAATCATATTGTTATAATTAATAATTTTTAAAAAAATTTTTTTTATTTTTTCTAGTTGATCTTTTATTGAGAAATCATTTTAGACCAGAGGTTCTTAAACTTATGTACTCCGCGAACCCCCACTTGAAAAAAAATATTTTGACGGACCCCATCCCAACTTTAGGTAGTTTACGTAATTTTATTAGTTAATTTCTGGCTTACGATCTCATAAGAACAAGGATATTTGATGAATATTTCTAACAGTGATTGGTGAATAACGATTTTTTTGCATATTGTAGAACACATTTTATTAGAAATTATAATATTGAAGAAAGAAAATTCAGCTTTGCGGACCCCCAGTAAAGGCTTCGCGGACCCCCAGGGGTCCGCGGACCACAGTTTAAGAACCTCTGTTTTAGACAATATGATTTTGTACTTGATAATAAAAAAATTTATAATCAAACTTTCCCACCTGATTATGAACTCAATGGTGTCAACGCACCTGTTGCACTTTTTTATAGCGAGAATGATTGGATGGGAGGAGTGAAAGTAAGTAGCCAATTTAATTTGCAATTTATAAATCCACCTATTATATATCAAATTAAAACAAGAAACAAAATAAACAAATATAAAATAAAAGAGGCAAACAAGCATTCAAGTTTATAATGAGTATAAAATTGCTAATAAAATAAACAATTAATTGACTGCTTAGTTTTTGGTTTACTGGCTTATAATATTATATATTAAATTGGTGACACACTTTTGATACCATTAAGAACATTATTGATATATGTGTGTCCATAAATAACAATTTTTTGAATTATAAAGCTCCGTAGTTACGAATAATTATTCTTTTATACATAGGAAAAAATATATTATAGTCATTTACTAAATAATTAATATTTAGTCTTTCTAAGTTTTTTTTATTTAATATTAACACAATTTTGATTTTTCCAAATTATTTTATATTTTTAAATACAATTTTTACATATTTTAATTAATATATACAATTAATATTAAATCAATATATAATAATTGTTTTTACCAGAAAACGAAAATTTTCGATGTTGAGATTTTGATGTTTTTATATGTTTTGAAGGTTCCTGAATCATTTTCACTAAATGTTGAGAAAAATGTGTGTGTGTATGTATAGACAAGATTACTCAAAAACGGTTTGAGCTAGAATCATTGAATTTTTGTACATGGGCATTATTCAAAATTCGTAGTTTTCTAACAACTTTTGAGAAATGTAGCTCAAACGGAAGAGGGTCATTACTTACAACGTTTTGATTTTTTTTTCCTCTAAAGTGTCCGTAAAAATAAAGATATATTTTTGATAATTTTCACATGATTAAAAATTGCATAAAACTGCTATATATAGAATTTCAGCTTGATTGAATCGCTGAAAGTACCAAAATTAATTTTTTAACACTCCAAATCTCACGCGCCAACACGTGACGTGGTGCCATCAACAAAGAGCCAAACATGCGCTGGTTTAATAATTTTAATTTATAATTTATAATTAATTAAATTTAATTTATATATAATTTATGTGTTAATTAATCCAATTCAAATTGCGAGATAGTCGAGTGGAGACACTCCAGCTAATTTAAATTTTCAACAACAAATTTGTTTTTTCAAAAATAAAATATCTTTAATTTTAATATGAATTCAGCATTCATTTCTCAGTTTTGCATTAACTTCAATTCTTTTAATAAAACATTATTTAATTTCAATTTATAAAATTAAATGAATGTGTAATCTTTATATGTTAACTTGTATCTTTTATTATGATTTATAAAAATAAAATGTTTTTTTTATCTAGGATATTGAGAAGCTTTGGGATTCGTCAAAATCACAGAATTATCTTGCTAATGTAGTTCTTAAAGAGTCGGTCAGCAGTGATAATGGCAAGGGATACAATCATCTTGATTATTTATGGGGAATAACTGCCCCCCAGAAAGTGTATAAAAAATTTATGGATCTCATGGTTCAATATCAATAACTTTCTTTAAAAAATGTAAAAAAAAATTCAATTTAAGCTGTAAATAAATGTTTTCTTAAAACGGAATTTGATTTTCTAATTATATCCTTTTTAACTTTGATCACAAGTGAAAATAGTTTACCTCTTATAGACACATTTATCTTTACTCATTTAATGAATTTATTTAACCTAAATTTTTATTACTATAATTATAATTATGTTTCATGAAAAAAAATCCTGTTGAATATAAGAGGAAATTATAAATTTATTTTTTTTTATTATCAATACATATAACCTTCATTTCCAATTTGACATTAAAATTAAATGTTTATTAAATGTAAAATTTATTCTTGTCATTTGAGTTTTTAAAAAGTTTCATATTATAATTAAAATTTATTTTTTAAAACTATTTTATTATAATTATTGTAAGGCGAGACTGGAAATTTTTTTTTTATTATCAGGGCCGTCCTAAGATTTTCGGCGCCCGTGGGCCCCTAAAATTTTGCGCCCCTTTTCATAAGAAATTACACAGAATGGTTAGTAGGAGCGAGATGGGTATACAAAAGTGTCCGAAGTAGAAATAGTCAATTTATTATAATTAGACCAATACAATAAACTAAAACATAAAAGGAATTAAATCAAGAAACATAAGTATTATTAATTATGAATTCTGAAAATCTATATAATTCTTTAAAACATAAATTTTATGCAAAATTAAAAAAACAACCTATATGAACAAAAACAAGCTATATAGTATAAAAAAAGAAAGTTATATATTTAGCTAGCTTTTTCTTTTGCAAATTGATAAATAATATCACCCGAATTTAAGTTATTAAATAAATCACTCTCTATGGACAAAATACTCGAATCATTTGCTCTCTCCCAAAGATTTTTTAATTTTTAATTTTTTATCCTTTTCAGTACCCAAAAAGATCTTTCACCGCTGCAATTTGTAGTGGCAATACTTAAAAATGCTCAGTGCTGTGGCCACGTTAGGAAAAGTACACTCAATATTTTTTTATTGTTCCTAGACTAAGTTCTACAGTAGATATATTTTCTTTATTTTCTAATAAATTCACGTGTTTAAAATAAAGAAACTCTTCAATAAAATGTGATGTCACTCCGGGTTGGAGGCGACTATAAAACTACTACTTAACAATCTGGAAAAATATATAAACCAATAAAAAATGTCGCCCCAGAAGGCTTGCGCCCTAGGGCTATAGTCCAATTAGCCCTGTGGTTAGGGTGGCCCTGTTTATTATTATTTTAATATTTTCTAATTTTAGTAAATTTTATTTTATTTAATTATTTCTTTTGATATTATAAAATTAATTATATTTTAAAACTATAATTATTCTCTTATTATATTATAAATGAAATTTATTTATTTGATGTTCTTACACACTCAGTTTATTTATTAATAAAAATTTAGCGATTTAAGTATAAGTTTAGGTAAACAATTAATATGATTTTAAATAAAATGAAAAATTCGTTCTTAAAACTAGTAATAAAGCAAGTCTTGTGTGATAATGAATATCTACGATAAACAACTTAAATACTTACCTTAATTCATTTTAACCAACATATTAAATTAAATATTATAATCAATATTCATGGTGAAATGATGTCATAAAAAATATAATTGCCGGAATTAAAAAAAGTCTAATAATATCCGGTTCGTATATAAAATAAAGAGTGATTCAGAGGGAATAACATACATAACTATACATCTACCATCATGAAAAAGTGTATTATTCTTTTTTACGTAAGTGCATAATTTTTATTGTCAAAAATTCTTGAGTTTATTTAATAATTAAATATTAAGATTAAATTTTAATTATTGTTTAATTTATATATATATTTATATTGAATGATATAAATTATTTCTTATTGGGGATTCTTAAAAAAAATGTATACTAAAGTGAAAAATTATCTTAAGCATTAAATTAAAAAATATATAAATAACTATATTTTTATTAACATCTATGATTGTGTCAAATAAAAAACAGCTGCTAGATTATTTGCTGAAAGAACGATTATTGATTTCAAATGTTTCCTCGAGACATCCAACTGATCCAAATGATTATTTATTAGGGTGTTTTAAAACACCGTTGAGGTACAGCAGGTGATTGAGTGGGTCATGAAGAGTTTTTCTTAAGTTCATTCCTGAAGTTCATATTGTTTCATCTTACACAATTACTATATCCTTCAAGCTCATATATATCTAGGCAATCCCAAAAATAAGTATGTTATATTTTCAAGTTATAGAAACATATATCATTTTAAAGTAGAAAGAGAATGCTTTATTTTTTTAAATACGAGAGCAGGTTAATAAGTTCGTGACTTTTTGAATGAAACACGTTTTTGGATTAATAAGTATTTTATTTTTCAACGTACTCTCCTTTGTGCTCTATATACTATGTCCAACGTTTCTCCAATATTTTTAACCCTTCCAAAAAATAAGATTTGTTTGTCGAGGATATCAAAATAGACTAGAGAATAGCTCTTTCCACAAGTCATTTCTTCAGGTTTGGAAACAAGAAACCGGAGAATAGGACGTTTGAGGGAGCATTTCGTATCCAATTCATAGATTTTCATGTAAATTCACTTTTTTCCATTTTTCTTCTCAAATCACGAGGTAGTCTACTGTTAATGGAGGCCAATCAAAAACTAAAAGACCCAGCTAGTTCAAATTTCGACAGGAGTCAGCTGATAGTTGCCTGCTGACAGGAGCAGTGTTGCCATTCATTAAAGCGATGGTAAATTCAAAAAGTCACTGATTTTTTTGACCTGCCCTCGTATATCGGTGGATTAATTTTTATAGAAACTGTTGGTAGTCCTCATCAGTCATTCAGGAAGTGCTCCATCTCGTGTTCCTTCTTCTTAATGTAGTGTCAAGTGTAGACTGCAGGTGAGTAGGTCATGACCAGTCATGACGATCAAACGGTCGATATCCTAAACAAATTTTGATTTGTCACAGCATCTCTAAAAATGAGTTCACCGAAATTACGATATATTTAGAAAAATAAAGCACTCTTCACGATTCTTTTAATATCTAAAAATATAGAACTTTTGGAATTGCCCTTCTTTCAAAGAAAAGTCAGACAGAAAGTAAGAAATGTAGGTGGACAGTGAGAACACAGCAGATGTTAAATTAAATGCTGATAATAGCCTTTGTAATAATAAGATTAGCACAATACTCGGTTTAAAACACATGAAGTGAGTGACTCACTTTCATTTTACTGACCTAATACATTGCAAATATATTCATATAAAGAATGACAAATTTTAGCAAACATTTAACAATTAAAAATAAAAATATCTGTTGCAAAAATTATCACCAAAATTAATAACTATTGATAGTAATATATTGTCCAAATTATATTGTGGTTTAAAATTAATAATAAATATATAATCTCTACCAAAAATAAAATTTCATTTTTACTTGCCAATAAAATTATTTTTTTCAAGGTTCTATTTTACTATTTCATTTATTTGACAAGTGGTTACGCTCATAAAAAACACTGTTTTGTAAGTATTACTAAAAATGTCATATTTGTTAAATTAAATAATAACGTAAAAAAAATGTATTTAGATGGTATGCAAAATGTTACCTAGTATAAAACATAACATTCAAGTGTGGCATGAAACCCTTTCAAATTCTACTAATGTTAATCAAACTTACGGTAAGAAAATGATAAATACCTATATTAATTACCTTAAAAAAATTAACTAATAACAAATTGTAATATTTATATAATATTAAAAAATGTAAATACTCATTATTATTAGGATTATATCAAAGTAAAATTAAGTATACACTTTATAATTTCTTTTTTAGATCAGGTGAGAATTTTTTTTTATTTAATCAAAATAAAAAATAATGTTTTTTATATCTTCATTTTTTTATATACTATTTACATAAAATCATCGAAATAATTTTTGCCTACAAAGATGGAATGTATTTTTGAAGATATTTTAGAACAAAAACATTGGGTAATTGTTTTATATTAAAGAATTATACATATTAATGGAATTGAATGAAAAAAAACTTAATTTTTAGATTGTAAATAGAGAATTTGATAAAGAAACAATTGAAAGAGAGTTAAAAGAGGATGTTGACATTGAATGTTGGGGTAAAGTTATCGAAAAATCATTGGACAATTGTTTAAGGAAATATTCT
Organism: Labia minor; assembly: GCA_963082975.1. NCBI lineage: Eukaryota > Metazoa > Arthropoda > Insecta > Dermaptera > Spongiphoridae > Labia > Labia minor. Next base: position 63,587,775 of record OY720349.1, on the reverse strand, counting down.
TATGAAGGTAAAAGAATTTCGAAAAAATATATTTCAAGAAAATAATTTATTTTAATAAAATGTTTTTTTTTTTAGAAATTTCTAAGTCAAATTGTTCAATGAAAGCATTAAATTTACATAATTGTTTAATTTCTCAAATTCATGTGGTAAGAATATATCAAATTTATTATAATTGTTTATTATAAATATTTATTATTGATAATATTCAAAAATTATTCTAGTTATAGAGAAAGAATTAAATATAATAATTAATATATTATTTGAATGTATTATATTATTATTAATAACATTATTATCAGTGGTATTGTCGAGCCGGAACGTTCCGGAACGTCGTTCCGGTACTTCCTTTTTGGACAGGAACGCGTTCCGTAACTAAAGATGATTTCTGATAACAAGTATTGGCTGACGTATTGAAAAAAAAAAAATTAAAAAGATTTGCTGATTTTTTTTCTTCTAATTTTTGACGAATTTTTATATGTATTATTATAAACAAGGGTTAGAAACGAACCCGAACCGGAACAAAAACCGGAACGAACCGGCTTGTTTTTCCGAACCGTGAACCGGAGTCTGGAACGCGTTCCGGTAAAAAAAAAATTAGCACTACACCACTGATTATTATTATCTGAGTTGTTTGTTTTCAAGGTCTTGTTTTAGGATGAATTTCTCCTAATTTTTTCTTATTACCCGGTCTTTTAAGGCCATCAGAAAACCTTCAGTTTTCGGGTATAAGAATCCAGGCGTAAGCCATTTCAAGGATTCATTTCATTCATTTTCGACAGTAGGGTCGGGATCTTTCCATGCAGAATCTTATTTTCCCATGAGCCCAGATTTTTTTTCACGTTTAAAAAATGGTTGTTTCCTAGGTTCAAAGGAGTATACCCTTAGCATCTTTATGATACCAAAAGTCTCTCTTTGATCTTGAGTTCTTGTGATTTACTGAATTGAGATATGTTGACTAAACCTCTTACACCCTCTTTAGGTGGCAGAATTAGTCTGACTGTGGAGACCGCTCTCAGTAAGAAGTCTTCTACTACTCATATCTGTATTGGTCCATTTTAATACTCCGAACGAATATGTCAGGGAACGTATTGCCCAGGTGCTTATGACTGTAATTAAATTTCTCCCCGACAGCTTAGTGTTGCGTATTTCCGTTACCCTCTTCCTGTATTCATCATGGCACTTTGTCTTAAGTGTGTATGGTTGATTTTTAGGTTTTGTTCTAGACCTAGATTCTTTGTAGTCTTCTTAAGGTGTCATTTATCTTATTTCCTCTATCGCGCCTCATTCTACCCTTTGCACATTCAGAACTGCTTATTTTTCTAAGCCAAACGACATCTCAATATTACCACTAAACCGTGTATAATAATAAATAATAGTTTTTATAATAATAATAATTATTATTATTGTTATAATTACTATTATTATTAATGATAATATTATTAATATAAGTATAACTTAATAATTGTTTTTCAAATATATAAAATAAAAACAATTTTTTTTTTCAGAATTGTAAAGATTGCGGGAAAAGAAGTAAGTATATTTGAATTTTAAATAATAAAATTTTTTAAAATTGGTATCTAAATTAAATTTTTATACAATATTGATTGAATGAAATATTATATTAATAATTGATTTTAATAGGTAAACATAAATCTGAAAAATATTTAAGTTGATTTTTACTATAAAAAATATCATAATTATAAATAAAAATTTGTGTAAATTTTATAAAAATAAGAGAGATATTTATTAATAATTATTTATTAATTTTTTATTACGATTTTGTCTTTAATAAACATGACAAGATATAGAAGACATCGTTCTAAGATTTTCTATTAGAGAAGGTTATTTATAGTTTAATTAAATTTATATACTTATATGTAATATAATATATAAATTCATATTTTCCAATTTCTTAATTAAATATATAATATACATACCTATAGATATACATAGATAGATAGATACCTTTTTATACTCTATCTTACTTCACCATATATTTAGATACTATAAATAGCATAAATATTATTTAAAATATATTCGTTATCTAAAAACTTTAATTAATTATTTATTTATTTGCAGACATGTGTTTTGGAGAAAGTGAAAAATTATAAATGTTAATTAAGTCTTTATTTTAATATCATTATAAAAGATCAAATGCAACAGAAATACATAATAAAATATTAATATTAAGATAAGTGATGATTTTGTTTTTAATTAAACATTCATATTTAATTTATTGATATATCACATAATTAATGAAACACTAAAATATAATATTATCTTTAATTATAATTAATCATTTATAAGATATCAATTGAATATTAAATCATTCTACTTAATTATTGTTTAAATTTATTTATTAATTAAGAGAAATAATAGAAAAAATTCATTTCATTTGAGTTATTAATTAGAGAAGTTGGCATTTTCTACTTTCATACTTACCTTCCTATTTCATTATTACAAATCAAATTATTGCATAGTTTACAATAGTTAATTTAGATCTATGGGATTGAGTTATGGAAAGCAAGCAGCAGGTGTCGATATTCTGAACCTAATTCTGAGATTAAGAAATAAAGCCTTAAGGATTATTGTTAGGACATGGTGCACTGAAATTTCCATTCACCGCCTCCTTAGGCAACCAACAATTATTATATACTATTTTATTGTACAATAAAATAATATTATTAATTTGAAAGAGGGAGAGTTTTAACATTTTTTTATACTTAACTATAATAGGCTCTATTTTTAAGAAAAAAATAAATTATTTAATCTTTCTATCTATTTATCTCACAGTAGAAATTTGACGTTTCAGCAATTCCATTCCTCCATCCAAATATGATCCTCTCTGCCTTTGTTGGTCTCATAAAGAAAAGGCAAATTCGGCATTTCAATATTCTATTGTTCATTACTAATAATAGTTCAATTGGATGATTTATAGTGACCTGAGAATTGATCCAAATGCAATTACCTATAATAATCGTACACTTAAGAAGGTAGAAAGGACATATCACTGAATTTATATCATGATCAATCAAATTTTTTATATTTAATGTGACTATATAATAGTTTTATACATAATTATTACAAGAAATAGATATTTATAAAAAGAAAATTTAAATAGAATATCATTTAAATGTTTTTTTAATTATATCAATAATAAATTATGTCAAGAAATTAAAATCATATTTTTTAATTATTTTTTTTTTATTTATATTTAAATTTTAGTATTTTTTAATAATACATAAAACAGTGTATAATATAGTAAAGTCAATCTACTATTAAAATATTATTTTTGTATTTAACAAAAAAATAAAATCTAACGATTAAATTATATCTATACAATATAATATATATATTTCTAATTTAGTATATTATTATTCAATTATTTTATAATATATTTTTGTTATTATTATGCCTGGTAAAATATCATAAAAAATATATCATGATGTATGTTTCATAAATGAAAATTCACTGCAAGTCTATCATCAGAAGTAGATAGACAGTTAGTATGAAAAAATAGAATGAAAATTTTACTTTGTAAAACTAACATCATGAAATTTCTTTATCGTTATTGTGTATTTATATATCTAGTTAATTTTCATTTTTTTTTCCTTTCCCTATTTGCTTAATTTAATAAAAGTTTATGTCATTTTTAAAATATCATTGGATGTATGTATATACGCTTGGCATATACATGAATATCATTAATTAATATATATACTAATAGAAATAAATCAAATATAAAATAGATTTTATATATATATATCATCAATATTATTTAAAGATTGAATAAAAGATAATATATTGATTATTAGTCTTAAATTGGATGTGTTATAATTAAAAACTATTTCTTCTTGGCCTTGGGGGATTTCTTCTTGGTCTCTTAACTGAATATCTCATTTCGATATAATGATGACAACTCTCCCATAAATTATTTGTAACACTATTAAACACCGTCCTAAGAATAATGTCAGTGAACCCCAACTCTTTCATATGGTTTGCAAATAGAACTTTATTTGAATGGGCACGAACGCCGAACGTTAACATATGGGCAGCAAGGTGGAAAAAGCCATTTTTCATTGCGTATACTAATGGTGTATCCAGATTTTGATCCCTAGCATATACGGGTGCTCCTTTTAAAAGTAAATACCAGGAGTTTAACAGATTTTCACTTCTGATAGCGATATGTAATGGAGTTTGATGGAAAATATTAACTGCATCAAGTTTAAAACCAAGAGAGACAAAAAAATGGACAAAAGATACATTTGGATTTCTGGCTGCAACATGCAAAGCATTGTTTCGTACATCATCAATCATTATTAATTGTTCCTTCTGAGAATATGCTATGTTGAGAGCATGTTGATATAAATCGTTTGCAATTGCTTCAAGAAGATTATTTGGTTCAAATTCATCTGATACACTGCTTGGTGGAGTCATTGGAAATGGGACATCCTCCGAGGCTTCTTCCATATTCATTTCATAATTAATTTCCAAATGCATTTCCTCAATCATTTCCACATTACCTTGTTCCATAATATTAATGTACGGGTGTCGGTTATCTTCCATTTTGTGTTTCAATTTAATTTTTATTAAAAAATAATATTTAATATTTTATATCACTGTAGAAAAGAATAGCTTACATTATTTTCCAAGATAAACTTTTCCAAAGGCATCTCAATATAAAATTTTTCTTGTCTTAATATTTTATTAATAATTGACTTAAATATATAATATACTACTTCGAATTATAAATATATTTAAAATTATTTGCTAAAATAACAAATTCTTTTTGAATTTGAATATCCCCTTGATAATATTAATATTATAATATGAATATAATATAATAACAATATATAAAACGAATATAATCATTTAAAATAATATTTGTTTTTTTTTAAGTCTGAAATATTCAGAGCAGGGAGAAGGAATATTGATAATACATTTATTTTGCTATGAAAGGGTAACCAAAAAATTTATTTAAATAAAATATTTATTTTTAAGGTTTTATTAATAGACTCATCTGTTGAGCTTTTTATTATATTTCCTTTTATTTAAAAAAACAAACTAAAATAGTTAAAGTAACTTAAAAAAAACCTCTTTTGACTTTTGTACGTCCTACTCAAGTCAGTTATTATATCAATTAGGTGTCCTATGATCAGTAGAACGGATCCTATCAACCTTTACCTAGATTTTCTTGATCGGAGGCGCTATCAAGAATCTTTCCCAATTTTGATCCTGGAGGCTGGTTTGACTCGTTCCCATAGACCCCAGCTAGAGAAATTCTCTTGCCACGAGAATGTGAGGCAGCTTCACTACCTCCCACCCTATGGCGCCTCTTAAAGTAATCTTAAGAAAACAAATATTAATTTAATTTAATTATTATAATATATTATTTTGAAAAACCTAAAGAGACTTGCCTGGAAATCCAAGAATATTATATTAACATTATAATATCAATTTATATTTGAATCTGCCTGTCATTAATCTGAATTAATGAATATCAAATTTTATTAATAATAGTTTTAGTAATTTTATTAGTCAAGATTGGCAAAGATTTGTATGCCTAACATAAATAATAATTACATAACTAAAATTATTCAATATTTTTTGATTAATTCTTTTAAAAGATTTCTTGATTATCAATATTTTATATGTAGAGGGGAGGAGGGAGTTCAATTAAGGATTTCATAGGACATATTTGTAATGAATAAAATTAACATTATAATAAGTATTTTTATAATTATATTATTAACGACAATTCAAAAAGATAACAAATAAATGATTATAATAAACTCTCCTGAATATATATTTAAAAAACATTATATCGATAATAATGATAATAAGGGAAAAGTAATTGCCCACAAATAGAGAATAATGAATGAACAAAGAATGAATGAAAAGAGAACAAAATAATAATCAATTAGTATTAAATCATGTATAATTACAATATAGGCACTATAAATCATATTCAATTATATAATAATAGTTATTGACTCTTGATTACTATATTACATCAAAAATAAATTAGTAATATTTCTTCTTTTATTCTAGAACGTTTTAATTTATTAATTAATATAAATATTGACAAAAATAATTCTAAATATTGAATAAGAATAAAAAAAAAATTAATTTAATTATTTATCATTTTTTGTGAAATTTAATTTCCCAATTCCAGCTCCTCCTTATTATATGAACAATATGGATTAAATGACGTTTGATCTACTTGTGCCCCGTTTTCGAGAAGAAATTTAGCTATTTCATATCGATCATAACGCAATGCAAGTATTAATGGTGTTTCGCCTTTTCGATTTAAAGCAGCCACATCTGCGTTACATGTTCTTATTAGAAAAAAAACATTAGCTATCCAACCATGTTTAATTGCAATATGAAGTGGTGTATCGAGGTCATTATTCTTAATGTTGAAATTAAAATTTAATTTTTTAAGTTTACGTAGAAATAAAGGTGTATCGTACATGGCGGCGACATGCACCGGAGAAAATCCATCATCAAACACCATAGCATCATGATTTTTAATATTAATTTTTTTACTCCAATGTATAAAGTTGTTATAATTGCAATGGATTAGCGCGCATCGAATATTACATGTAAAAAGATGCTGTAATGAAATTGGAATGTTTAAAATTAATTATTTTTAAAATATTGGTACTCATTTAAACAAGCATTTAATAAAATTAATATCACAAAATACACACACTCCTCATTTTAAAACTATCAAATATTCAAATTACAATCTAAAGAATTTATTTATTACAATTGTAAAAAAAAGAACTGTAAATAGACAAATATTATGTTAATTAAATTAGAAAATCAAGGCAAAGTAAGAAAAAAGAAAAATTAAATTTAGTTTTTAAGATTTAAACACTTATATATTTATTTCCACTATGATTATTAGTTGTGAATATACAAGAAGAACATTTAATCTCTGATCTTATATAATCAATTTTTATAAGAATAAAGACATTATGAGTATTATTGTCTTTGATATTTATAATGAATTAAATATAAGTACAAGTCGATTTCTCTGTCCCTATAAACACTTCAATCTTTAAAACTACGCAACGAGAGAATTTTGATAGTGTTTTTTTTTTAATAGATAGAATGATTGAAAAGGAAGCTTTATATTTATAATAACAGAATTTATCCACTATTTAATTATTAATTAATTAATTATGTTCTCATTCAAAGACAACGCGGCTCACTTCAGTCAACATATCGAAATAAACATAATAACAATAATTCTAGAAATTCCCACTAAAAATGTTTATAATATTTTAATTTATTAAATCAAACTATTATTTTTTATTTCAATATTTTTGATGTTAATACAATATATTTTTTATAAACTATAATAATAATTTAATTATTTTAAAAAACTGCGGTCTATTTAAAAGTGAAAGGTATAAATTTTATTTATCATTGTTTAATATAATAAAACAGAATATATTATTTTTAATGTTTTATGAATACAAAAATATTTTCAAAACATCAATTAAAATGACCAAATTATATCATTTTTTGTTTTTGTTTCAATTATTAATTACAACTATAAGTGCAAAAATGATTTCTTGGTTATATAAAAATTAAAATATGATTTTTTAGTCAAATGATATAAACGAGATGTTTTAAATTTTTGTCTTTTTTTAAATTTGTTTTATATCAAAATTATTGTATTCTATTATAATTTGTTATTTTTAATTTTTAATAAATTCTCTTTTTTGATATGATGTTTTATTAAAAAATAATATTCAATTGTATATAAATTTAAAAATTAGAATATTTGAATTTTTTTAAATTTTAACACATTTAATCAATCATATGCATTAAGAATGGAAAATTATGAAAATCAACTTGGTATTAAATTCAGAAAAAATACTGATATATAGAATATATAGACTATTCGAATATAATTTAAAACTCTTTCTCTCCTTCTATTTTAAATTTAAAAAAAACGGAGTGTTAAGAAATTAAGATGTATTATGCAACATGGGTGGGTAAATGAATTGGGCTGGAGGAGGAGGCAATTTATAATTTTCTTCTAATTCAGATTTAGGACAAATCGGACAACATTAAATCAAATCTCGCTTAGAACATACAATATTTCTGTACACAAATTATTCAGTCTTGGCAAGGCGTATGACTTACAATCAGTTTAAATTGAAATTTATATAAATTAACAAAGTGAAAATTTTTATTTTTTTAAATTTTTATATAATGAATCAAAAAAGAAGAAGAAGAAGAATTTGAATATGTAATAAAATTGAATGTAATCACGAAGGATAATAATATTTGAGAAGAATTTATATCAAGGTTGCAATCGGGTTACGCCTGTTATCATGCAGTAAAGAGGCTTATCTCATCAAAATTATTATCAAAGGGGATAAAAATTAAAATATATAAAACAATTATTTTGTCTGTTGTATTATATGGGTGTGAGGTATGGTCTATGGCCCTGGGAGATGAGAGTAGATTCAGAGTATTTATAGAATAGGATTCTTCCCAGCATTTATGATCCAAAGAAAGATGAGGACACCGGGGAATGGTGGTGACTGCATAACAAGGAATTGCATGACCTCTATGCATCTCCAGAAATAGTTAAGGTTATAAAAGCGAAAAGGCTGCGAAAGGCAGGGCACGTGGATAGAATGGAAGAGAAAAAAGATATTGGTGGGGAGACCGATTGGAAAACGTCCGCTTGGAAGACCAAGGATGCGTAGGTAGGGACGTAAGAGAGATGGGAGAGGGTAGGAGTTGGATGGATGTGGCTCAGGATAGGGACACATGGAGAAATGTGGTTGTGCGGCCAAGAACTTTCGAGTATAGTTGAGCCACAGAGATAGATAGATATAACATATACAATAATAATATATATAATTAATTTAGTGATTAAATTAAAATATATTTTAAATAAGAACACAAAAAGAAATGAATGTTTTATGTTATATACGGATTGAAACAAAACCTTTTACTACTTTCAACCAAATACTATATACCACTCGGGGATACAGGGGCGGAGCCCCCGTCTAGGTGTGATGAGCTCCGAAGGCGCTCTGAGTATCTAGTATATATATATAATACATATATTAAAAGAAATTAAAAAGTTGTTTCTTTTGGGTTCATTCTCCCAAATATCCATAATATTTGAATTATTTCTGCCAATCAATAGTTTGTGTAGAAATGAAAAATATTTGGGAAGAGATTTTGAAAATAAAAATAAATATACGATATGTAAATTACAAATTCTGATATAAGAAATTAAAATAAACCAATCAATCAATCAAAAACTAAATACCAATTTTTTCATAATTTTTTTAAAAAAAGTTAATTATTATCTATATTATAGATTAGAATTATTAAGGTATAAATTTAATAATTAAATTATATTAGATCAATTATTTTTTTTTCTATTATTTATACTCTATGCATGTATACTATATTATTTATATAATAGTATATTAAGTGAAATTATTTAAATAATTGTTTAAAATACTATTTAAATATTGTGATTGAATGATAAAATATTTTAATATTGAGATGCCTTTGTTAAAATGTTAAATTAAATTTAAAAATCTCACCATTGAAGGAGAAGAAAGTTTTCATTAAATAAGCCGTCATATGCAAGAGTGGATAAAGTTACTAATAATAATATTAGTGCATCTTAAATTTTATATTAGTAATGACATTTTATTATTCAGTAGAATTTCAAATTAATTTTCAATTAAAAAATTCAATATCATCATTTAGTTATATCTATCTAAATATAGTTATCCGATTATAAAAGTTAATTAGTATATTTTAAAAAAATAATTAATAAATAAATTATAATGGAAAAGATATGAATAAATGGTATTTAGATCTTTTTTTAAGTTAATTATATTTTTTTTATACATAATTCAATTGATTAAAGTTGTAGTTATATTATTATATATTAAAAAAAATACATAAAATATATATTAGAAAGAAATTTAAAAATATTCAAATATATGAGCTTTAGAAAAGGTGAAAGAGATTTTTTCATCAAATTTAAGTATTAAGTATTTAAAATATTTTAAAATTTAATTATTATTTATTTATTACTTCTATTCGATTTTATTTTTTGATTTCTAACAATTCTAAAATTAATTATTTATCTAATAATATATATTAAGTGAAATTATTTAAATAATTCTTTAAAATACTATTTAAATATTGAGATTGAATGATAAAATATTTTAATTTAAAAAATAAATTCATTTAATTGTTCATTCGGAAATTCAAATAGTTTTTCTTTGCCAAATATGAAAGAATAATTCATAATTTCAGCTAAAACTTAATTTAAAGTGAATTAAAAATTATTGAAAAATAATAAATCAATACAATTCTCTTAAAAATGTAGTGATTTGTCTTATAATATATATATATATATATAATTTATAAAGTTTGAAATTTTGACTATTATGCATAGATGATCATTAAAATAACAAAATTAAATTATTCAGATGTAAACGAGAGGAGTGTGTGATTTTATTTTTTATGAAATTTTAAAAACTTAATAAAGTGTTAAGAAAAATTTTAAATAGTAATAGTTATAATAATTAATAAGAATAACTTTGTTTCAAAAATAAAAAAAAGTTTAAATAAAAAATATTTCTTAAAAATTTGTTTCTGAAATTATCATTATTTACAATGAATTATCTACTATTTAAGATAGATAATAGATTAATAGATAATAGAATAGATTAATTCAATTCAATATAATGATAATTGAAATAAAATTAAATTAATTATTACATGCATTTTTAACATTTTCTTCCATAGTTAAGATATCACAATTTTGAACATTAATGGCTAAATAATTTATTAGATCAAATATTCAGTTTAAGATTATAAAATGTTACCAATGCAAATACCAATTAAAATTAATTTGATCTAATGATTAAATTTAATGATTTTATTTATATCAACGTAAGACTTACCTCTGGTCCATATTTCCTGCACGGAAGACATTTACATTCATGCTTTTTTACACGTTTAGGAACATACTCTTTTTTCGAAGGTATATTCCACATCTGAAATCGTATTTTCATTCCAGTTTCTCTTGGTATAAATAATTTCAACCCATATTTCGTAGGAGGTTTATTTCGAGTTCTTCGTTTGGGTGGGGGTGGTTTTGGTTTTGGTTCAGTTGGGTCTGTGATTCCTTTTTCTAGAAAAAGTCTATTTATTGCAGCTGAGTAATCCCGAACTTTTATTATTACATTCTTTTTTTCTACTTCTCGAAAAACCACTTGTGGTGGTAATTTTTGATCAACATGAGTTGTATTAATGTAAGTAGGAAATGTTATCTCTTGGAAAGTCATTTGTTGTTTCGCTGATTTAAAATATTCCAATATGTCTTTTTTATTGGATTGATCTTTGACCGGATATTTGGGTCTTGATGGTGGTTCTGGTGGATCTACAAAGATCTCGGTGATAATCTTCTTCCTTCTTTTTTTTTTTTCTGGTACAAGATCCTTCAATGTAGGTTTAAAAGTAGATTTCTCTTTTGCTTTGAAATACTTCAACATTTTTATTTAATAATTTAATAAAATTTTAAAACTAAATAAAACAAATAATTTATATATATATATATATATATATAAATTCCTTCTTTAAAATTAAAATAAAATGAAATGGAATAAAATAAATTAAATGAGAGAGAGAAATGAAATAAGACAAGAATTTCATTAGAAGTAATATTTATAAATAGAAAAATTCTTAAAAATATAGGATTATCAAGCTTATAAATAATATTTTTTATTATATTTACATTAATCTCTCTCTTTTTATAAATTTAGTGAATCTCTGCCCCGTATGGTGAACTTCGCCTAGAATATTAGATACTAGCTTTATAAAATGTTAAATTTTTTTTTTAAGAATACAAGTTAAAAATGAATATATAATTAAAAAATACATAAAAATTAAATATTATTTTATTACAATTTGATTAATATATTTATAAAAATTTAATTTCTTTTAACAAATAATCATTGTTATTTTACTTTTCCAATATGTATTCTTATATATAAATCTTATATATTTTAGATATCTATAAATTAAACGACAACGCAATCCTAAACTCCTTCTAAACGGCTTCATGGGTCTTAATGGTTCAACAAAGGATTTATAGACACTGAACCCCGTCGTGGATATCAATTTTTTATTATACTGATTGAATTAAAATGAATTAAAACCTTTCGCATACAGACTTTCAACAAATTACTATGTATTACATCGGGGATACATGGGGCTCTCTGAGAAGCTAGTATATATTTATAAATCAAAACCTAATAAATATCTAAAAAAAAAAATGATTTATATATAAAAATAATTAAAATGAGTTTCAGTTTCAGGATCCATTTGTGATTTACTATAGATATATACGCTAATTAGTTATATTTGATAAAAATATCAATCGAAAATCTTCGTAAAGGCATAATCGGATGGTCTGTGGGCATAATATTCAAAATTGCTGATTAAGCTGTCTAGTGTTTATTTATTTATATGAAAAAATCAAGTCAAATTTCTGTAATAATAAAGATTTTATTAAACACTTAAACTGACATTTTTTTTATTAAGCAATAAAATTGTTAGATTAAGTGGTAAGAATTTAATCTTTTATTATTTTTCACTGTAATATACTTATATCAAAGTATGTATCAAAATTTAAAAGAATTTTTATTAAAATCGAAAATGGTTGATTATATTAGATTATATTAAAATGTTTGATTATATTAGAAGCTCCCAACGTTTTTAGTTCACCTATAAACTTTGTCAGGATTATAGAAAAATTATTTTATTCTTTTTAGTCCATCAGAAAATACGAAAATTTGCAAATTGAATAAAACAAAAAAATATATTAATCTTCTAAAATTGATTTTATGTATTTATGTTAAGTAAATGTTATTATTGAATAATAATTATTATATTATATTTTTAAATAAATAATTTTTATTAATATAAGATTTTATAAATGTATATAGAATAATGTACTCATATTGTCTTCATAAAAAAAAGGTTATTCTATTGTTTTTTTTCTCTTTATCAAAAGAGCGAACAGACAGACAGACAGAGAGACAGACGCCAAGTTAAGTTGAGAAAAACGTTATAATAAAATTCTTAAGTCATTTTATTATTCTAGAGGTCAGGAAACGCGAAGATATAAAATCTTTCAAATCTGAACAATGGCGAGATAGTATTGCGATCACGAAAATTTTCGATGTTTTTATACGTTTTGAAGGTTCCTGAGTCATTTCCACTAAGGTTGAGAAAAATAAACGGTTTGAGGTAGAATAATGAAATTTGGTATACGAGCATTATTCAAATTCGTAGTTTTCTATCAACTTTTGAGAAATGTAACTCATTCGGAAGAGGGACATTACCTACCACCTTCTCATTTTTTTTCCACTAAACTGACCGTAAAAATAATGATATATGTTTGATAGTTTTTCACATGATTAAAAATTGTATAAAACTGCTATATATAGAATTTTAGCTTGATTGTGAATCGCTGAAAGTACCGGAATTAATTTTTTAACACTGCAAATCACGCGCCAGCACGTAACGTGGTGCCATCAACAAAGAGCCAAACACGCGCTGGTTGAATAAATATTATTTATTAATTTTAATATATAATTTAATTGGTTAAATTTAATTTAAATATAATATATGTTATTTAATCCAATTCAAATTGCGAGATAGTCGAGTGGAGACACGCCAGACTTTTTAATAGAGATATGTAGATATATTATTTTTTTTTTATTGTATTCTTTAAAAAATAATTATTTCATATTATTACAGATATTTTAATTAGTCATATTGACTATTGGGTCGGTCTTTAATTTGAATTAAATCAATTTAATTAGACACATACCAGTTTTATCCCCTTGGAGCACTTTTGTTAGTGAAATCTATTTTTCATTTTGTTAATTTCACAGAAGAAAAATATATTTCTAATTTTTTCTCATGTTTCAGATTATAGCTTCGTAAAAGGGATGATTTATTAATGAGATATTTAATTGATAAACTATTATCACTTTTATTAAGTATTGAATTGAAAACTTATAGACCAGTGATTCTCAACCTTTTTTTACCGCTGCACACAAAGAAAAAGATAAGTGTAAAAGTTTACCATATTGAAAAAAAGTGGTCCCAAAAACAGTTTATCTTTTTTTTTTAAGAACCATATTGAAGAAAAAATTTAGAAAATAAGTCAGAAATGTTTAAGAACCTAGTCCCAAAAACGTTTTACCTTTTTTTTAGAAAAAAAAGTCGGAAATCTCGCGGCACACTTTTGAAAAGCTCGCGGTACACTAAAGTGCCGCGGCATAGTGGTTCAGAATCACTGTTATAGATACTAATTTGTATATTATATATAAAAAAAATCTGTGTGGGTGTGCATCCCTTCGGTTGAGTAGGTTGAGCCAGCCATGAAGGGGTATTTTTTGTCCCTCTGCCGGTCCCACTTGGGAATCTGTTTCGTCCAAGGCTGTGAAGGGCCCGCAACTCACAACCCATCTTTTACTTAATATCCTATTAAAATTAATTCCAGTATTTATTAATGCTCAAAGAATGTTATATAAATTTACATCTATATTAGATAAATTGTCTCTTTTGATAGGATAAATGTGGATAATTGGAAAGACTTATATAAGAACATGACAATCTTACAAAAAATGAATTGTTATTTTAACAGAATCTTCATTTAATAATTATAAATCAACTCATATAGAATTTATTATTAAAAGAAGGTTCTAATATAAGGTAATTCATTATTTATTTATTTATTTATATTCTAGTTGCTTGGTTTCTAATAATTGAATCTATAAATTCATATATATTTATGAAACAACTAACCTTCAAACATAATATTTTTTTTATATTTAAATAAAAATAATTCATTCATTAATATTTTCTAAGGGTGAAACAATATATTTTGCTTGAAAATTAAATGAAATAATTAAATTTATTTTATTTGAATGAAATATCATTCATTTGTCATTTGTCATTTTACATTTATTTTCTTTAAAATTTGAAATGTGAAATAGTTTATTATATATTTTTAGAAAATATATATTTAAGAATAAATATTAATTATAATAATAAAATATATATCAAATTAAATTTGATTTATGAGAATTTTCTTTTAAATAAAATTGTCATTACTTTGGTATCACTTTATTTTTAAACATCTATTTTAATTTGTTATTATAATATTTTTAGTTAATAAATCTATTTATTTACTTATTTATTGATAATATTAGTTCTATATAAATATTCATTTCAAATTTGGATAATAAAAAAATATTTTTAATAATAATAAATAATAATCTACTTAATTTTTCATAATATGTTCTTCTTTAATTTTTTTGTTTTAAATATAATTTTATGACTTGGTTTCATTAGCAAATCTAATTTAAATATATTGAACGATTTCGAAACTAATAATAATAATATACAAGTTAGTCCAGGGCTTCTTAACATATCCTTTAAAATCACTCCCCAATTACATACTATTTGAGTTAAAAATCATAAATATAGAAATTATATGTATTTTTTTATTCGTCTGTGTGTATGTATTATATATATAATATATATTTCTAATGAACATCTACATCTAGATATATATACTTATTTTTTTATATTTATGTTAAATATATTTATTTATTTTATACTCTATTAAATTTAAAAGATGTTAGAAATACATTTCGTATATTTCCGCCACCCATAAGACGCCATCTATCGCTCAAGCTATAAAGCATATATTCATATAGTTTGACAGCCATTACATGTGTTCGATTTATATTATACATTTTGTTTCTTTGTTCTATAAATTTTAACTAATTAATAATTGTAATCTATTAATAATAATAAATAATCTTGTTTTTTGATTGAATAAATATATATATAAACTTTAAACTGTGATTTGTTCTTTCAACGGACTTCCTCGATCTAACCGACCTCTAACAGGTTATGGGCCCAGATTTGTGCGTATGAAAAAAAACGAACAAAGTGAATCAGTTTAAATATAAACTAATAAAAATTATTAACTTTAAAATAAAATTATATAAATAATATTTAATATATTTATATACTATAAAGATGAATTTTTGTAAAATCGAAACTCTTAACAAAGACAATTATGATACATGGAAGATGCAAATGCAGGCCCTACTTATCAAAAATGATGAATGGTCATACGTGATTGGTGAAATTAAAAAACCCGTTGCGACTGCCTCCGATGCCGCTTCTACGTCTGCAGTTACAGAATGGATTAAAAACGACAGAAAGGCAAGATCAGACATTATTTTATGCATTAGCCCCTCCGAACTTAAACAAATAAAAAATTGCGAATCCTCTTACGAAGTTTGGCAAAAATTAGAATCAATTTATCAATCAAAAGGTCCCGCAAGAAAAGCAACACTTTTGAAACAATTGACTCTTACTAAAATGGAACAGGGCGAAGATATTAAGAATCATCTCAACAGATTTTTCGATGCAGTTGATAAGTTGAAAGATATGGAAGTAGAAATCAACTCAGATTTATTATCTATTATGCTTCTATATAGTCTACCTGGAAGTTATGAAAACTTTCGATGCGCGATTGAATCACGTGACAATCTTCCAACCCCCGAAACATTAAAAATTAAAATTTTAGAAGAAAGTGAAGCACGCAAGAATGAAGAGCGAATTTCAAATTCCAATGCAATGTTTGTTAAAAGAAAATTCTTCAAGAGATATCAAGCTTCAGAAAATTCTTCGAATGAGAAACAAAGAAAAGGTACATTTAAATTTCGTTGTAATTCATGTAAAGAAATTGGCCATAAAGCTGCACATTGTAAAAATAAATATAAAAATAAAAATCAACAGGATGCTAAATCTTCTGAACAAGTTGGTCTTATTGCTAATGAAGCTTTCACCTCCGATTCAACTAATATAAAACAGAAATGGTGTTTAGATAGTGGTGCTTCTTCACACTTATGTAAGAATATAAATGAATTTGTTGAAATTGATAATACCAAGCATGGTACACTCAAGTTAGCCAACAATTCATCAACTAGTATATTAGCTGAAGGAAAAGCTGAATTCAAGACAGAAGTTTCAGGTAATTTAAAACATGTAATTTTGGATAAGGCTCTTCACGTGCCCGACCTACGGACGAATCTTTTATCAGTGAGCAAGATAACTCAAAAAGGATTCGAAGTTACATTTAAAAAGGATTCCGCATTCATTATTGGTCCTGATAAGCAAACGAAGATAATTGCTAAAAAGGAAGGTGATTTATATTTTGTTCAAGAAACTGAAGAATCATGCAAAGTAGCAACTAAGATTAAAAATTCTTTTAATGATATTATGTTATGGCATCAACGCCTAGGACATTTAAATTCTAAGGATCTCTACAATTTAAGAAGCAGAGGAATCATTAAAAACCTGAATATGGAAATTAATGATGAAATAAACTGCGACGTCTGCTTTCAGGGGAAGATGACACGATCTTCATTTCCGAAGATATCTGAAAGAAAAACAAATATTTTGGAGCTCATTCACTCTGACGTATGTGGTCCGATGAGAACTGAATCTTTGAACAAATCCAAATATTTTATTGAATTTATTGACGATAATTCAAGATGGTGCGAAGTGAGATTTCTGAGGTCTAAAGATCAAGTCCTCGAAGCTACTAAAGAGTTCATCGCTCTTGCCGAAAAGCAGCTTGGGAAGAAAATTAAATGTCTTCAGACAGACAATGGAACGGAATATTTAAACCAAGACTTCGATAAATTCCTTAAAGAAAATGGAATTACCAGGCGATTGACGGTCCCATACAACCCAGAACAAAATGGAGTTTCTGAAAGGAAGAACAGAACTTTGCTGAATACCGCAAGATGTCTTCTGATGCAATCAGGTCTACCTCCAAAATTTTGGGCTGAAGCTGTGAATACCGCCAACTATATCAGAAATCGTTGTCCTACGAAAAGCTTAAATGGAAAAACTCCTTACGAATTGTGGAATAAGAAAATTCCCAACATCGAGAATTTTAAAGTTTTTGGCTGCAAAGTATTATTTTTGAATCGAAATCCCGGAAGAGGAAAATTTGACTCTAGATGCAAGGAAGGTATTTTTCTCGGATATTCTGAAGAGTCCAAAGGCTATCGTATTTGGATACCTAAAGAAATGAAAGTCGAAATATCCAGAGACGTGAAATTTATAGAAAATTTTAAAAGAAATTTTAATCAATTTTCAAATTTAGAAATTGAAGTAGCTGAAAAAGAAGAAATAGATTCAAGCCAACAACTTATTCATTTAGAAAATAATGAAGAATTCCTCGAAGATGCTTCCGAAAATGAAGAGGTTTCCGCAGACAAACCCGAAAGTTCATCCAGAAGAAGGGGAAGACCTAGATTATTAAGAACCGGTTTTCCTGGTCGTCCTAAAAAGCAATTTTCCCAAGAATCAGTTCAGACATTATTGAGTTATGAACAGTCATTTTTAAGTGAAGTTTCTTTAAAAGAAGCTATGAATAGCCCAGAAGCTGAAGAATGGAATCGAGCCATCTCGACGGAAGTTCAATCAATTCTTGAAAACGACACTTGGAAATTGGAGAAAAGACCTGAAGATAAAGAAATAATCGGTAGCAGAATTGTGCTTAGAAATAAATTTCGAAGTGATGGAACAATAGAAAGGAAGAAAGCTCGCCTAGTCGCTCAAGGTTTTAAACAAATACCCGGAGTTCATTTCAACGAGACGTTTGCTCCAGTTGCTCGTATGAGTTCCATTCGACTTTTATCTTCGTTAGCCGTTCAATATGAAATGAAAATTCATCAATTGGACATCACATGTGCTTACCTGAGTGGACATCTTAATGAAGAAATTTTCATGGAGCCACCTAAAAATCTTAAAGAAATCCTCAAAAATATCACTGAAGATAATGAAGTTTGTGAAGACATTAAGAAGAAAGCTGAAAGGATGCTCGAAGAGTTACTCGTTGGTGACAAAGTTTGCCGTCTAAACAAGGCTCTATACGGTCTTCGTCAAGCAGGAAGAAGTTGGCATGCTAAATTAAGTGAAACACTAAAGTCTATTGGAGCTTTGCCTACTCAATCTGATCCCTGCATTTTTCAACTAAAAGAAGGAACAGATAATTGTTTAATCGCAATCTACGTTGACGATCTTATCATTGCGTCCAAGAATTCTAAATGCATTTTGAAAATAAAAAACAAACTTTCAAAAGAATTTAAAGTGAAAGATCTGGGAGAGGTCAGTTACTGCCTAGGGATTGAATTCAAGAGAGAAGATGATCGAATCAAACTTAATCAAAAGGGATATATCTCTGACATCCTGAATCGTTTCGGAATGTCCGAATGCAAACCGATTCGAACACCGATGAATCCTAATACAAAATTATTCAAAATTGAAGATCCTCCAAGTGAAGAAGAAACGAAGTTGCCATATCGCGAACTTATTGGAGCTCTTACGTATCTCGCAGTGACCACCAGGCCTGACATTTGTTTTTCAGTGAGCTATTTAAGTCAATTTAATAATTGTTTCAGACAAATACATTGGATTGCCGCTAAACGCGTTCTTCGCTATCTTAAAGGAACCATTGATCTAGGAATCACATACAGGAAGACCAATGAATCTCTAAAAGGATATGTTGATGCAGATTGGGGAAACTGTACGACTGACAGAAAGTCCTTCACCGGATATGCGTTTATCCTTAATAAAAGTCCTATAAGTTGGGAAAGCAGAAAGCAAAGGACCGTGGCATTATCTTCAACTGAAGCTGAGTACATGGCGCTCTCTGACGCTACGAAAGAAGCCATCTATCTCAAAAGCTTTCTTGAAGAACTCAATTTTAAAGAATTATCCAATATTACGTTATATACTGATAATAACGGAGCACTCAAATTAGCCGAGAATCCAGTATTCCACGGAAGAAGTAAACATATAGATATAAGACATCATTTCATCCGCGATATCTTAGAAAAGAAAATGTTAAAATTGAATCACGTTTCATCTGAAGAAAACGTTGCAGATGTGTTCACCAAGTCGATTCCCAGGATGAGACACTACTCTTGCCTTGAACTTATGGGAATCTACACACCCACTACTTAAGCAAGTCGTCTTTGCGCGTCGAGGGGAAGTGTTAGAAATACATTTCGTATATTTCCGCCACCCATAAGACGCCATCTATCGCTCAAGCTATAAAGCATATATTCATATAGTTTGACAGCCATTACATGTGTTCGATTTATATTATACATTTTGTTTCTTTGTTCTATAAATTTTAACTAATTAATAATTGTAATCTATTAATAATAATAAATAATCTTGTTTTTTGATTGAATAAATATATATATAAACTTTAAACTGTGATTTGTTCTTTCAACGGACTTCCTCGATCTAACCGACCTCTAACAAAAGATTACTATAATATATAAATCATAGTTATTGGTACAATTACCTCGAGATTCTTTTGAATTTTATGCAACTTAGGTAGGATAGGGAATTGACAATTACCACCCCCTTCTTATAATAATGTCAAATGAATAAAATTAAATAAAAAATATTTTTTATTTAACGATTAATTACATTTAGTATTGTGTTAGTAACAAGTTAAAAAATTTCAAGGTTTATTTAATTACTTATTCTAAAAAAAAATCCCCATATTTAATTATTTATTATATAACATAACTATAATTATATTAACCAGTTTTAATTATTCTTTGAAAAAATACCAAATAATAAAAATTAAATATTTTCTTTTCATTCATCTTTTTAGTTATGGCATCTGTGAAAATACCTGAACAAAAAGTAATTCTTTGTGGAGAGTTTGGTGTCGGAAAAAGTTCCCTTTTCCGACGTTATATGAGTGATACATTTGTCTCAGCTGCTGATCGACAATCAACCCTTGGTCTCGATCACTATGATAAAACTTATCAAATAGCAGATAAAGAAATTAAGGTAATTTATAAATAAGAGAAATGAGTAATGAACAAATATGTAAACAAGAAATTATTTATTAAAGGGATTTTTATTAAAACATCATATATTTGTATAATATATTTATTTGTACAACGTTTCAACTGCTTATTCTGCAGTCGTTATCAAGTACCGTACGCTTCTCCGACTCCAAAACGGACTGACCCAAGAAATTATTTCATTTTTATTAAAACAAAAATGTTGAATTTGTTTTTTTATTTTATTAGTAATTTTTATTATTTTGTTTTAGCTTCAATTATGGGACACAGGTGGTATGGAACGAGTAGCATCCATCACAAGCAGTTATTATAAATTTGCCGAAGCGGCAATTTTAGTTTTTGCTCTTGACAATGCAGCGTCTTTTCATGTTTTATCACAACATTTACTTGATATTGTCACTTATGCGGAGAATGCTAAAATATTTTTATGTGGTAACAAATCCGATCTCGAAGGGGCTACCCCTCAAGTTTCAGCAGCAGATATGGACAGTTTTTGGTAAATAATACAAATAAATTTGTTCATTTTCATATAGCATTTAATTTATTTTGTTTTAATAATTTTAGTGAACAATGTCATAATCTGATAAGTGCAACTTATCGAACTTCATGTAAAACTGGTGCTGGGGTCAATGAAATGTTTGAAGATATTGCAAAACATTTGGTAATTAAGTTTTTTTCTTTTAATTTTATTTATCCCCCTTAGATTCTCATTTATTTATAATTAATAAATCATTTATAAAAAAAAAACGATTAATCTATTTTTAAGATTATTTCCAACTATAATTGGGATTTATGGAAAAATTCCTTTAAGTGGTTTTAAAAATTTATCCCAGTTTTCAGTATTTAAAGGGCAAATTTTTGCTTTACATATATTTTAAATCTTTCAAGGTCTCTGCGAATCGATCTCGTTTGGGTCTACAGATGATTGATAAAGACTCCTTTAAAGTAGCAGCATCTGATCCAGAAGCATCTGATCCGCCCTGTCTATGTTAACATCATTTCTAATATATATTTCTGAAAATAAAGATTCGTTGGCTACTTCATTCAATATATAATAAAAATAAATCTGACTGGTGTTTAGTGTCACCGTCCAATGAATAGCGTGAATATTTATACATATATATCTATATACATTTTATTATATATTTACAGAAAATAAACATCATTACTTTGATTTCTATAGATTATTGTTTTGTTGTTTTTTTAATATAAAAATTATTACCTTTAAATATATAGTGTTCCAAGAGAGAAAATAAAAATAGATTCTAGTAATTCTATCCATAAAATAATCTTTTTCTTTGTAGATTAATTTATAAGTGTTGCTTGGCTCAACCTCTTGACTTTTTGAAAATATATATCAATTTTAACCAAAATAATATGTATTAAAAAATTATTCTATAATTAGAATCTTGAAAATTGTTATTTAAGTTAGATAATTTTTGTCTATCTTTCTTTTTGAAATATTAACTTAATGTAGAAGAAAAAGCAAAAACATAAAAATGTATTATTTTTGAAATAAATAAAAAAGAAAAGTAATTTAAAAAATATTCAGAATCTTTATCATATAAATTGTGATTGAATGGAACACTTTTTATTTATATATAAATAATATAATCATTAGCTCTAAAATTAAAGAAAAGAAAAATTAGTAAAAATATAGACACAGTTGTTTTTCTAAATGATAATTCCATTTGTTAAGACTTATAATATATTTTAAGATCCTAGTCGTTTTTATTTATTATTTATGAAAATAATAAATATTGTCAAAATTTAAATATAATGCATGGTGATATTTCAATCTCTTAGTGCAATGTTTCCCAAACATTTTTGACCGCGACCCGGTTCGAGGTCTTAAAATTTGTCGCGACTTCATTAAAAAAAAAAACGTTTATTTAGAACACAAATTTTATTTTTCAATAAAAATCAAGTTGTTTATTTCATACACAAAAATTGCAAAATAATTATACAAGAAATATAGAAGTAATTTTGTGTTTCTAATGATTAAAAAATAATAAGAAAAAAATATTTTTTGTGTTTCTAAAACCGGGTCGCGACCCACACTTTGGGTAACACTGTCTTAGTGAATTCATTATATTGACCTATAATTGATTATTTTTGTTAGTTTTTATTAAGAATAAAAATAAGAATGACTTCTAGAAGTAGAAAAAATGTTTTAAATACATTGAAGGGGTAAAGCAATTTGATGTTTTGTATAGAAGAGGGGCCCTTAAATCAGAAATTAAGAATTTTCTGATTTGATTGTTTTTAGAAAAATTATTCATTTTTATTTTATAAAGTTTACTAAAAATGTTTTTAATATTTATATTATGATACATGAAATATTTGAGGGGTTATATCTTTAAAAATTGTTTAAATTGAGTTTTCTCTAGATTTTATATTTAAAAAGATAAATATTACGTAAACGATTGTGATTTTTTTAATAACAGCAATTTTGTCTCTTGATATAAATATAATAATTTTTCTAATATAAAATAATTTTTATAAATATTTTTTGCTAATGCCATTTTTTTATAAATATGGTTGCTTCTATTAAAATTTCCTAAATCACGCTCAAAATAAAATTATATTTTGTTATCTACAATGCATATAAAAGTTTTTTGTAATGTTTTCTCAATCAATTGAAAGTGAGTCCTTAAAATAATTTTTGGAAAATTACCCCCATTTGAATTGTTTTTTTTTTATAAAATAAAAAATTAGTATTTATTTTATTTAACAAAATAATTTTTTTAAAATATTAATAATATTCATATAAACAATTTTTTTTAAATTTTATCTTATCTCTCACATAAATTAGTAATTTATTAAATAATTATATAAACTAACTATTAGTTAAATAATTGAAAAAATGATGTATACTAAAAAATAATAAAATATCACAATTTAATTGAATTAAAAAAATTTTAATCTCTGTAATCATTTATATTTTTGAGATAAATACAATAACAATGTTTGTTGCTGAAATATTCAATTGTTTAATATTATTGAAATAAAAAAAAGAATATCTTTCATTGAAATTTTTGAATGCTCAGCATTCATTTCCTATTCTGCAAGAACTGAAAATACACATATACACAATTAGAAATTATTTTTAATTTAAATATTGAAAGAAATTATGATTAAATTGAAAAAAAAAATGATAAATATAAAAAATTTTGGAATACAATTTAAATATTTATATTATTAATGGAATTGCTTATTAAATGTATAATGATAAATAATCTCTACCAAATTTTGTAATAAATTAATATCTAAAAAATATATACTCTTTTAATTTACCTAAGTCCTATTCTATAGCGTTTTTGGTTTTTAGTATATAATGATATTACAAATAAAAATTAATTTAGACTAAATGTTTTCAAAAATATATATTATAAGAAAAATATAAATATATTTTGTATTTTTATTAGAAAAAATATTTTTTATTTTAAAAATAGTAAATTACTTATTCGATGATTTCATCGAAATTGTTTGGAAATTTCTCATCTTGAGGACTCCTTTTTTGACGTAAACGATATGATCTTTGTGGTGACATAGATATTGATATCCATTTATAAATCGATGTTTGTAGTATTTTCATCTGTTCATTGATTCTGAATTCTAATAATTCAATTCGTTTTTCGAACAATTCTATTTGTTAAAGAAAATAATAAATATTAATGGATTATATATTAAAAAAATAAAAAAAAATAATAAAATGAAAAGTATACTTTGCGTGCATAAGTTGGTGGTGATATGCGAGAGGGATGCTTTCGCTTTGGCTTGGACATTTTCTGTTGTTACATGACATTCCACATCCAATCGCTGGGGATCGGTACTATTGAGTGAAGGAGTGTCAATTTTAATTAATCCTTGATCAGTGTTAACAATTCCACTGCAGGAAAATTCAACATTAACTGCCAGGATCATTCCAATTATCAGGATCAAATTCATTTTACAACGAGATGTGATATTCACTCGAGTTGGTCGATTACTGCAGGAGCTGTTTGTTCTTCTTGGGCTGTGCATAGCCTCCATCCAATCTAAGACTATTAATATCACTTAAAGCTACTGCTATTTTAGAAAGGATCAAAAATAAAAACGCAATTAAGAAAAACGTTTTATCATAATTTATTATAGAAATATATAGATATATATATAATGTTATACCTATCTATTTAATAAAGAAATTTCAGAAAAAATTTTGAAAATACATAATTCATTATAATAAATTGTTTTTTAATCCGAGAAAGAAAGTTTGAATATTATTTTAGTAAAAAATAATAATATAATATAAAAAATATACATAATAATTATTTACAAATTTACAAATAAAACGTTTTTTTCGAAACAAAAATAATTTTTCAAACCAGTAAGGTAAATAAATAAATTAATAAAGGAACAATCTAACTTATTAGTAAATAAAAAAAAACAATTATAGTGCGTCAAGTATCGGACTCAACAAGAAGTGGAATTGACGGTTCTGATTCGGCGCGTTTTTTCATGGCAATATCTTCTATCTCTTCAGAACATTGAGTATCATCGACAGTCTCTTTAAGAGGTTCTTTATCCACTTTTTTTTCCAAATTTTCTTTATTTATATCCTTTGTATCAGTAACATTTTGTGTGGGTAAAAGTGCTTCATTTAATGAAATCTATAAAGGAAATATTAATTTAATGGGTGGTCATTGAGTGAAAATAAAATCTAAATATAAAATGTTTTAATCTAATCTATTAATAAACTATTCATTCGAAAAATAAACAAGATATATTTTTTGATGTCAAGTTTTAAAAATCTTTGAAGATATCAAGGGTTATTTATTTTCTTAATTTAATTTTTTTCTATTAATTATATAATTAAAAAAAAATATTGGAATTAATAAATCAATAAAGTGTTTAACTTGGATATTAATATTTTTTTTTAAAATAGATTGATTAGATGTTTCAAAGTTGTAGAAATTATAAATGTTTATAAATATTTTTAAATGAATATAAACATATTAAATTAAATATACTATTGTTTTTCTTCAATAAAATTTATTGAATTAATTTTGTTAAAAGAAATTTCTTTTTATTCGATTTATAATTTTGAATTTTACTCAATTTTATTTTATTATAATGAATGATTAATAAACATGAATTAATTAATATTTTTGATTTTCACAAATTGTTATTTTAAAAGAAGATAAAAAATAATTATATATGAAAATACCTTATTGATGCTCACGAGACTGTTTGTGAAAATAGCTGGAGCTCCTAAAGGTCCTGGAGGCTGTGGTTGAGCCAATGTTGGAGGTTGAAGGAAGGCATCTACCCGAGGCATTGGTTGATGATCGTGTGGAGGAGCATGTGTTACAGGTGGAGGAGGTTGGGGCGAAGGTGCCCTCATCGATGTCGACAGATTATCTTGTTGTCGATGGCTGCCCATAAGGTCACAGGCTTTGCCAAGAAGAACAAGACTGTTGAGCACCCGGAATGAGAGCAAGCAGAGGTATGCGACTAAAGTAATCAAAATAGCTGCTGTTCCTTCTATATGGAGTGCTTGGACTAAAACACGAAACATGACAACGCCTAATGGAAGAGGAATGAAACCCATTCGGCGTGCCACTAAATCTGAATGATCTGAAAAAGCCTGAAAAAAATTAATTGAATTTATATTTTAATTAATTAAAAAAATTAATTAAATGAAAAATCACTTACATGCTTTTGACGAGTTTGAGCTATATCATAAGCTATGCTTAAAGTGTAATCTTTATAAACTTCGATATTTAGTTCATTAAATCGTGTAATAAAAGCATGTTTTATCCAATCAATCAATACTTCAGCCACCAGAACGCAAACACAATCTGGCAAAAGGACCCAGAAACGATCTAAAACAATATAATGTTCAAATTAAGTAAAAATATTTTTCAATAAAAATTAGTTTACTTATATTTTTACTTAAAAAAAATTTAAAAAATAGATTAAAATAAAATATATAAAATATAATAAATATCTAATTCTAAAAAATTACTGATTTTATGTGTTAATTAATTTTTTTTTAAATAGAATTTTTTTTTATTTATCCATTTAATAAAAAGAAAAATGATATTTTAAAAAATGTATATCTAATCTAGATCTATCTATATCTGTGCTCTACAGAACTCGAAAGTTCTTGGCCGTAGCAACCACATTTCTCCAAGTGTCCTTATCCTGAGCCACAACCATCCAACCCCTACAAACTCGTATCTCTCTCACATCCCTTCCTGCATTGTCCTCCACCGCGTCCTTGGTCTTTTATGATTCCCAATTGGTCTCTCTACCAATATATTTTTCGCCATTCTTTATTGTTTGTACGGTTTATTTTATGAATAATCGAATCTGAGTCCATCTGTCTGGCAATCTAGTTCTAAGTTAGCGGTAAAATTCATAAAATATTAATGCAAAAAGAAAATAATATTTTAATTATTGAAAAAAGCAATGTAAATTTGAAGAAAAAAATCAAAACAAATAAAGATTGGTATTCTTTATGCACAATAAAATTTAATATAAGTATTCACCTTCTTTCCATGAATATTCCTTCATTGTTTGTATAACTACAATAAATAAAAGGACGAACAAATGAAATCTCTCTCGAACATCACTGCAAGAAACTTGAAATAAATTATTTTTATCAAACTTTTTAAATACACTGCCTTTTAATTCAACAAACTAAAAAAATAAAAATATTGATTAAAAATAGGATTAAAATGTGTACCTATATTTATGGAAAAAGAAAATATTTATTTACATTATTTGACATCATAATGGTAAGTAAAGATTTGTTATTTGAATTAATTGCGACGTTAAGTGTTGTCGCTTGGAACAAAACAACGAGGCTGTGTAAAACTTTAGAAGATTAAGAAAAATATGTTTAAAAGTTTCATTTTTAAAATTTAATAAATAAAAACATATTTTCTAATAAAATAAAACAATAATTTATCTAATTCAAAAGGATACAAACGTAAATAACAGCAAAAATAATATGAGGAATTAATCCAAGATGTTCTCGTTTACGATCTTTTGGCTCTGTTGCTGTCCAAAATAAGGCATCAATAACATCTTGGCCAAATGCTGAAAATAATCGATCTCCAACCTAAAACATTATATTCATAAACTATGTTATTTATCTTCCATAACCATTATCTTCCAAGTTGACCTTAGAATAAATTGGGCGTAGATATAAATATATATATAAATTTGAATATTTAATTTAAAGTTATTTAAAAATAAAAATGTTTATAAATGTTTATCAATTTACCTCTAGCATATTAAAAAATATATATAATTTTATCACTGATTGACTTTTAATCAAATGATACATCATCGATGTATCAATATATAAAATTATTCCTGTACATATTATTAAAATACATCCTTTAAGTAGATCACAAATTTCTGCTGGATTTAAAATACCTCTTGATGTTGTTTTATACATTCTAAAAGAAAGAGTTTTAATTTTGAAAAATACACTGATTATTGATTTGATTAGATATATAGCATTGTAATATAATTACCCAAAGCATTCTCTAATTGGTCGTGTAATAAAAGCGAATAAAGCAAGAACAAATCGCATTGGTAGAAATGTATAGACAAATAGAAACGAATCAGCACACTAAGTGGAAAAAGGAAAATATGTATTAGAATTAAAAATGACAAAAGAGAGTATGGTCCCACAGAGAAGACTAGAATAATTATTTAATAATTGACAATTCAATTTGTAATATTATTTAATATATATAATTTTAAAACTAGAGCTTCTGATGTATTATACAGGTTCTACAGACATGCCAAACTCGTTTACTTCCAAGGGCCACAATATAATAATTATACCCAAGTCGCGGGTCGCATTATCAAAAAATAAACATTTTTTGAAGAAACTTGACATTTAACATGAACTAAATTTTCAAAATTTGATTGAATTTGTTGAATTGTAGCTATTTTTAAAAAGGATGCACGAGCTGGTTTAATTTATGACTTTATGATACTTATAACAAAATATTAAGACTGGAAAAATCTTGCAGGGCCGAAGACAACTTGTCGGTTAGCAAAATAAAATAAATATAATAAATTAGGTATATCACTAGGAAATTTTAATATATTTTTTTTTTCATTGATCTTGATCTTCATACTTATGAAAGGAAATTGCAATTCTTTATAAAAAAGAAATCTGGAGGAAAATTTTTACTATCTTGTGAAAAGTTGAACCAATTAAGATAGATAAAATAAAAATTACTTCTTTTTAATCTATGTAGATAACATTTTGTATTTAATTATACTTAATTATCATATATATCAAAAATATCCTAAAAGTATTTCTAAACTCACTTGAAAAAACCCATAAGCCATAAATTTTTCGACTTCTCGAGGAATTTTCATAAAAGAATAAACTTTTTCACGCCTGGCAGAAAATCTTGCCTCATCATGTTCAAGAAGATATCCTCGAGTTAATTCAACAAATAAAAATTGCATAAGAGAAGGATCTTTGGTTGAATTTTTATCTAAAAAAATGTTTATTTAAAATTCATTGATTTCTTATGTATTGAATCCTTAAAAATATTGTTTTAATGAAGAATAATAACCTTTCCTTAAATTAGTGGCCTCAGATTCTTCCGAACGACTTTTAAAATTATAGGGACCTGTTAAATCTTCCACTTTGTTATTATCATTATTTGTTTTGGTTGGAGTTCGAAATCGAATATTTCGATCAAGTTTTGGGGTGAATAGTAAATTTCCATCATTAGAGGACATTTTAAAAATAACATAACGAATTGTCACCTCATAGAAATGTCGGAGGAAAAAAATGAAATAAGTTACATTCCGTTGATAGGTTACCTCGATGTCATCAGTGTCATTTAGGGACTTCCAATACCAATACCAATTTCTCTAAATCTCTAAATGATTAATTAAAATTAAATTGGAATCAATTTAAAAGAATTACCTATATGAAATAAATTAAATTCAAATAACTGAGTACATTGCGGTCCAATGAAACAACAGGAATCAATTATTTTTACTTCTTTTTTTGTGAATTTTTTAGAAACTAATTTATTTAGGCGTTCAAGCCAAATTTAATTTTTCTCTAAATAATGTGGAAAAGTAAAATTATTATTTAACACTGATTTTACATTTTTTTCAAAGAATAAAATAATTCATTATAAAAATATACATATACATTTAAAAAAATATAGATTAACAATTATTTGTTAGTGTATAATTAATTTAAAAATAACTAATTAAAAATGAAACTATATATATTGTTCTATTAAACAAATAAAAATAATATTTTATAAGGAAAAAAACTGTTCCTATTAAATTTTTCAAATTTTCAAAGATGCGTATAAAAAAAGAATACAAAATTATTGATATATATTCTGAGACATGTCTGGTAATGGACTTAAAATTAGGAATTTATTATGAGCACCTGAAATATTAAATGCTTTAATGTCAAGAAGCGACAAATGCAACTCATATATATATTAAATTGTTGTTTTAGCACTTTATTATTATTATTAGTACCTGAATAACCCAGTAGCCTCTCAGTACTTTAAAAATTATTTTTCCAATAAATTAGACCTATACAGTGGCGTAGTGTGATATATTGTTGGGGGAGGGGGCGTTATAAGTCGCTTGATAACGATTGCAGAAGTAGCAATCGAAACGTTGTGTATATGTTTGTATTTTTTGAATAAATTGACAATAACAAATATCAATATGTGGTTTAATTTACAAAATTCCGTTATAAATAAAAACAACCACCAAAGCTTTAATAATTTAATATTTGCTAGTAAATAATAGATTAGATCTGGCTCTTTAACGTACTTCAGCAACAATATTTGTGCCATGAAGTAATCATCCATAAAATATGATTCTATTGAAAGAATCTAAAAAAATTCCTAAAGGTGATGATTTTTATATAATTTAAGCTTACTTATTCTTGATAGACTTTCTTCAATTATTTGAATTATTTCATTCCTCAATTTTATGATTTTAATCACCATTACTTCCACTTGTAAATATTAAATATGGATAATGATTAAAAAATTTAATTTATTTTATATTTCAAACCTCTTAACTCCTGACAAAAATTCTCTAAAACATATTTTTTCTAAAAAAAAATTACTTATTAGGATAGAATAAATTAGTAGAATAAGGGTTAAATTAGGTATAGAGAAAATTGAGAATTATAATATTTTTTTATCGTCTTTTCAATAGAATTCGTATGATAAATTAAAATTGTGAAAATAATTAATTTGCTAATTGCTTTTAAACTTTTTTGTTATCTATTCAATGTAATTATCAATTTTCATTAAAAAAATGAAAGAATTGAAAATATTTCATTTGGTCATTATTATTATTATTAAATATAAAATCACAATGAAAGGAGATAGTTATTTAATACGAGGATGGGGTTTAAAGTTTCCGCCCTGACCAAGAAAAACGATGTTTTTAAATTTTTTTTTTGTTTTATTTTTCAACATTCAAGATAGCTGAGATTATGTTGAAAAATATAGCAAAAAAAAAAATTTAAAAACATCGTTTTTCTTGGTCAGGCCGGAAACTTAACCCCACCCTCGTATCTATTAATAAATAATAGCAAATTTATATTTATCAATTCTATTTACAAAAATATTAGAATTTATTAAAATGTATATTTATATTAAATATATGATATGATTTATAAAAATATTCAATTATCTATTATAACGTATGTAAAATATTTTATTGAAAATATATCCTTTTTTAAAAATAAAATAAAAATAACATAAAACAAAACATTAGAGCCTATAAATCAATAGGTCTGGAAATAAATAAATTCTTTAAGCGTTTACAAATGTGTGTGTGAGAGTACAATAAATTTTTATATACAATTAAACTATATTCCAATAATCATTTTCTGATAAAACCACTCATGGGTGGGGGTCCAAGTTGTCGGTTTTCTGAAGGAGGAGCAGTTGGATCCATGCCCATAGTGAAAAGTGGGGAGGAAGAAGTTGGAATAGGTGAAGGTGAACGGTCTGTATTAACCATTGTCGCTTGTGGCACTTGCATATCGGGATTAACACCAATTGAGGTGTATATTTCTTTCAAAATCATTAACATGGTGTCTTCCGATTCCCTAAAAATAAACAAAAAAAAAATTAAATTAATCTATATTGTGGAGATACAAGACATTTGGATAATGTTTAAGGATATGATTATTTTATATATTTCAAGTTTATAAAATTTAAAAAAAAATAATTAATATATAAAAGGATTAATAATTTATTTAAAAACAAAATGTTCAAATTGACTATATTGTAATTAAAAGTAAAACATGAGAATAAAAATATTTGAAGTTCGATCATTATACAGACTAAAAAAGTATTGCTTTTAAAACTAGATTGTTTTAAATTAAGTAAATCACATTTGAAAATAGATATATAATCAAATTAATAATAAGACCGTTTAAAATGAGTTAAATAAAATTAAAAAAAATAAATATATTTGTGATTAGAGATGGAATAAAATTTGATTTTTAATATAAATAACATAAATAAGAAAAGGACATTTAATATGTGAGAAAAAATTTTACCAATAACAAACATGGCTTGTAACTGCTGAAATATATTCGTTGAAACTTTCTAAAGGCGCTTCTTGTAGGACATAATCAATTCGACGACCTCCATTTAATTTTCCAGCACTAATTTCATCCCCTAGTTCAGAAGCAACATCACCCTCCAATTGTTGTTCTTCTGATTTTTTTAAATGTTCTTCGAGAACACGATCTACTTCACTCTCAATTGAAATGGGGGGCGGTGGTGGTTCCGATTTGTGAAACATTGCCAATTGATAAAGGGTATTCCAAGTTCCTTTCATTGAATCCACCAGTTTTTGTTTTAAATCTGCTCCTACTCGAGCCATTGTTTCTTTCAATTCTAAAAGGTAAATATAAATTATTTTATTTTTATAAATTTTTAATAATAAAATAAGAGATTAATTATATTTATAAAGTACCTAGATGCATTCTTTTTCGACCTTTATGATGAGGTATAAGAACAGGTCTATGTAATGCTAAATCAGGATTTACAAGAGATTCAATCCTATAAGCAACTGGATCATATGGATGGAAAATATTGAAGAATCTAGAGCATGTTGGTAAATGGAAATCTTCTCCCAATCCATCAATACCACGAACAGTAACAAACATTCCTAATCAAAATAATATTTAAAAAAGATTAGTGTGTAATATAATTTTGTGAAAGAGAAATATTATTACTCACCAATAGGAGAGCCCAATGCGAAAAAGGCAGTCGGTTTAAAATTCAATTGAGGATAAGTCACAAAGGGTTGACCTGTACCGCCTAAGTTACCCATCACATAGCTAATGCGACGGCTCAATCTTCGTTTCACTGGTTTAGTAACTTCTATTGGTGAAAGAATATCTTGATCTTCATCCTAAGTAATAAAAATTAAAAAATAAATATATTTCAAAAGAGATTTATGTTATTATTAAAATTTTTAAGATATTTCTCTTTGATGAAGGTAGAATTTAATGAAAATAGACTCTTAATATCAATCAAATTCAATTTTTTTTTCTGTTAAAAATGATCTTAATTAAAAATCGAAATTCTCAATAATTCCTTAGTACTTACAGGTTCGGTACTACTTTCTTGAAGAGTTGTTTCTGATTTTTTTCCAGTTACTGATTCAGGAGCGTGCTGATGATGTTGTTGATTATGATTTGGCTTTTGGTGATAAAGTAAATCAAAGAGGATAAGCGAGCCAAGACTATGTCCACCCAAAGATACTCCCCCATTAAAATGTGGATTACGTTTACGGAATAAATCATACAATCGATTTAATTCTTTACTAACTGTCTGCATGATCATCTGACAATAAGTGGGACTTGAATAAAATAAAATATCCAAAAGTGTGTCGTTTGTAAAATCTCTTAGTTTTGGGATGCTATGCAATGTAATTGATTTAAGTTTTTCATCAATTCCAGTATCTTCTCCATGCAATGAGCTATGCCAGGAGACTGGAAGCACTTCAATTCTTGAAATGGTATTACTTTCAATAGAACTCTTAAAATGTGATTGAACCAATTGTTGAGAAAGTTTACGAAAATCACTTACTAAAAAGATGATAATTGACAAATTAAATATAAATTATATAATACATTAAGAGTTTAAAATTAAATCTTACCAACAGCTTCTACTTTCCGGAAGCGAAGATCACACACAGAACCAATTCCGTGTACTAAAAATAAAATATGATCAATTTGAGATGTTTCTCCTTTTTCAATTTCAAATTCATCAATTCCTCTTTTCACAACTTTAGGTCTTGGCGTTTGCTGAAAAATAAATGTAATTTAATTTTTGCTTGAAGAGTTATTTATTATTTTATATAATTATAATATATATATATAAATAAATATAATATTTAATAAATATTTCACAATATTAGATAAATAATTTAACAATCAAAAAATGAATTCTAATATTTAAATTGATTTAAATTAAAATAATTATTTTTAAAAATTAACATTTGATGAAATTACTTGTGCATTTCCCCAAACATCAGCTGGAGAATTTGCTTGGATGAAATGTGCAATAGCATTAGGACCATGAAAAACAACAGCCTCATTGTTTGGTAATTCAACTCGTCGATGCCATTCATTGGTGGTAAGTGCTTGTCTAAATTCTTCTTCCAATAAAGTAGCAGTATTTTCATCATAAGGATGATATTGACTTCCATCAGAGGCACCTCTATAAAACCATGAACATCTCCGAACCTCAGTAGATTCTTCATCCCAATATACAGCACGTTTTTGCCGTCGTAAAATATCAACATCATAACGGCCGCCATCAACAGGTACAAGAGTTTCAGGTGTAATCTGATCTATAATATTGAATAAAGTTTAATAATTTATCAAAAGGGCTTGATAAATGATCTTTTTATAAAAAAGAAATTAATAAATTAGAAAATAGATTATGAAAAATGTACTTATGGTATATTGAATATTATCTACAATTAATAGACACTTATTGAAACATTTTATTTTCTAAATAAATCTAAAATTTAATATAAACATTCAAATAAGTTATTTTGAATTTATGTATTACTAGTTGGTATGAAATTAGCTTCTGATAATATTTCTGTATATAATCAAAATGTATATTAAGCAAATAAATAGGTAAATTTAAAATTAAGTCTACATAAATTAATATTATCCTTAATAATCGTTTATTTTATAATTAAATTTTAATTTTATAAAATAGTATATATAAGAGAGTGTAGCAAGCATACTAGATGTGAAGACTTTTTCTAACTCCTGAGAGTCAATCTGACTAAAAGGCACCCAATTTGCTTGTTTGGTTGTGGCATCAATATCTTTTTTATAAAACCAATGGTGATTCACTGGCCGATACATTTGTATTGGTTGTCCCAACGACTAAAATAAGGAAAATAAATAATAATAAATAAAAGTTTGGAAATAAAAATATTTAAAGTAATAGGATATACAAGATTAATTTATTCTTACTAGTTGGGCAAACGATGGTGGAAGAACAGTTGGAGAAGTTGCGTTATTCGTAGAGAGTGGAGAATGATATTCCAGTATAACAGGAGGAAGCGAAGCTGTGGTACTGGACATAGCCACACTTCCAGTGCTAACTGAAGTTAAATGAGGTTGAATTTTCGTGGTTTGTGGAAGAAAATTAGAATTAGAAGACCACCAAGGATTGGATTCAATGGAAGAAGGGGGTCCTGGAGAAGATGTTGATAAATGTGAATTAGAATTAGGATTGATATAATTTGTAGGCGTTGAATTGGGAGTTAATATCTCTGGTAAAAGTGTGGAATGTTCTACAAATGTGGGTGGTTTTGGAGTTAAGGCTTGTGGAGGTGTAGAAGGCACAAGGAGAGGTTCAGGAATTGGTTGTGGAGGTGAATTTGATTGAATGGGAAAAGTCAGAGGTTGTAAGAAATCTGATGGATTCTGGACAGAAGGATTTGAGGCTAATTGGATACCGGGTGGTTCAGAAACGGTCTGCCCTTGAACTTGAAACCCTGAAGTTGGATTGAATGAAACTGATTTAATAGACGATTGGGATAGAATTCCAGGAGGTTGAGCGTATACCGGTCTTTTTATTCCACTTAATCGATAATTATTCACAGATCCTGAAATTATAAAAAAAAATAAACAAAATTATTTTAAGAAAGTATATCTAACAAAATATTTAAAAAAAAAAATATTTAAATTTACACTTAAGTCAAGATGAAAGAATTTCTATATATAGCATAGTAAAATAGTGATTAGTAGTATTTAAAAGCTTTTTTCATAATTATTAAAAGATATTAATATATATACGAAAAATCTAGATGAGTTGTATAAGAATGATTATTATTAAATGAATATATCTATTGATCAATTTGGTTATCAAATATAAAATAAAAACTATCTTATCAAGTCTTCTCATTCACTATATATTTATATTTGTCGAATTAATAATATTTATATTTATAGATTAAAAATATTTTAATTAAAATAGAAGATAAGTAAATTCAAAGACTAACTTTGTGTTGGTGGAGGTCCAGAGCCACTGGGAAATGAATTTCCAGAAGATTGGTTTGATGTAGAGGGTGTAAAAAATGGGGATCCAATATTATAGGTTTGCTGTAGAGCAGTAGGCGGTGGTTGAATTAGAGGCGGTGAAGGCGCTTCTGTTGTAAGAGGGATAGTTTCTAATTGGGGTGGTTGATTTTGCACAATGTTTTCTGAATTTGATGCTGGTAAGACCGGCGGTGTGTCATGTTTCTGAATATAAAAAAAATAGTGATATATATATCAAGGATAATATTAATTAATTTATGAATTTTCTTACGAAAAAGGATAATTTATTAATTCCAGGTATTTATTATAATCAAGTTTTTTATATTAAATTTTATGATGACTTTAAAAAAAAAAATAAACTTATTAACTAAAAATAAATTTATAAAATAAAAATAATTCATTCTGATAATTAAGTTTCTTTCTCACTACATAAAAAAAAAAACATTGTAAAAATATCGAAATTATTTCATAAAAGATCCTAAATCATCCTAGGCTCATAGTCATTTTTGTCTTGTTCGTAAAATTTTCTTTTACATTAAATTAAGTTCTTTATTGAATATGTTAAAGTACTCGTATTTTATAAATGTTATATTCTTTTAAACAAGTATTTATAAAACTATATATTAAATTATGTATATTATATCATTATTATTAAAATACACATTTGATTAAAATACCATTATTAATTATTTACTTTATTTATTTGAAAGAAAAAGACCCTTAATAAACAATTAATCAATGAAGGAAAAATTAAAAAGAATATAATATATTGAAAATAAATTATTGACTTACACTTTCAGCTGGTTGAGTAGAATACGGTTCTTTAGGGAGAATAAATGGTAGGGCTGTATATACTTTCTTTTCTTCCTTTAGTTGTGGGGTTTCAGGAAATTCTTGACCAACAAAACTTGCTTGTTCAGCGTCTAAAAATTAAAGAGTTCTCTTTTTAAAAAAATAATCAACCTTTTTTTTGAATCAATGATTTTTTTCTAATTAATTTTATTACTAAAAATTTTAAGTAGAATAACGAAGCATATGACTCAATAGATCTGGATAAACTTTTTCAAATTTTGATCTTAATGGAAAACGTAGAATTTGAAAATATAGAAAAATTTAAATACTTTGGTTCTGTAATCACGATGAATAATAATATTCGTTAAGAATTTAAATCGAGGTTGCATTGGGTAACCCCTGTTATCATGCAGTAAAGGGGCTTATCTCGTCATAATTATTTTCAAAAAGAATCAAAATTAAAATATATAAAACAATTATTTTGCCGGGTGTATTATTTGAGTGGGATGTGTGAGACGAGAGAAGATTTAGAGTATTTGAAAATAGGATTCTTTGCAGCTTTATGGGCCAAAGAAAGGTGAGGTCACTGGGGATTGGAGGAGACTGCAAAAAGAGGAATTGCATGACCTCTATGCATCTCCAGACATAGTTAGGGTTTTAAAATCTTAAAGATTGCGATGAGCAGAACATGTGGCAAGAATGAGAGAGTAAAGACTGTCGAATATTTGTGGGGAGACCGATTGGGAAACGTCCGGTTGAAAGACCAAGGACGAGGTGGGCGGACAATGTAGAAAGAGACATAAAAGAGATAGGAGAAAATAGGAGTTGGATTGGTGTAGCTCAGGATAGATATACTTGGAGGAAAGTGGGGTACTGCAGCCAAGAACTTTCGAGTTCCAAAGAGCCACATAGATAGATAAGTAAAAATTTTATTAAAATATCATTATATTAAATAATTTATAAAATATTATTAATTTTAAGTTTTAAAAAAGAATGAAAAAATATTTAGTTTGATTATCAAAAAGTAATAGACACTAAAGATATGATCCTAAAGTTTAGAAAAAAAAAATAATAGGAATGATAGGAAATATGTTTATTTAGGAGATAGATATTATGCATGATTGCTCATATTTTTGTTTGATAGTGAATGAATATTGAGATAAGAGAGAAAGGGTTTACGTAAATCATACAAATAGATCACTAGCTCGGAAGTGGTTGATGATTCAAATAGAAATATATTACATTAAATTATAAATGAATATTGATTTAAGTTTTAAAGAAATTTTACATTTAACTTTTGATTTTGTGAAAAAATAAATTTTTCATGGCAATCCAGAGAACAAACCTAAGCTCTACTAACTGTAGCCATTGCAAGACTTAATTATATCCTTTTAAATATGTAATATAAGAGAAACTTGTCTCCCTTATAAAGTTAAAATTAATTAATTAAATATAATTGTAAAATGTACAAACATTGATTGTTATCCATAAATATGGAGCGAGTGTGGCCTAATAGTAGGATTTTAAAAATGCTTTTATGTCGAGAATAATTTTATATATATTTTTGAATATGTAGTATTATATATATTTTTTGAATATGTAGTATTTAACATAAACAATACCTCCCTTACTATCGTCGGTCGGTAAAAAATGGAGTTACTAGTTTCCTGAGCATTATTTTAATTATTCCCCATGCTATATTATATAATCAATTTCATTAGCATATATTTTATTAGTTATATTTAATTAATTCTAAATTTTTAAGTAATATTAATTGATTTGAGATATTTTTGAATTTTATTAAATAGATTTCTTAGGGTTCCAAATGGGCTAAATCAATTTATTTATTAATAATATAATTAAAGACTAAATTAATTGATTAAAGGTATTAATCTTAAAAAATAATATTAGATTAACAAGCCTTGAGAATTTATTGAAATTTATTGACTTTTATTAATTTAATTTTATTAATAAAATATTGATTTTTTCTTATCTATACTGTTTTTTCTATAAATTTAAAAAATGAAAAAAAAAATATAAAATTTTTATAGGTGTATGTTATTTTTTTAATTTTTAATTATTATGGAAATAATGAACTCTTAAATTCTATGTAAACAAAGTGTGAGGCAACTCATTTATCTTATTAGAAGAATAGAGTGATTGGTAGTGGTTTGGGTGTTATCGGAATTTGGAAAGGAGTAGTTCAGTGTCGTAAGAGTGACACTAACATCCGGACAAATGAATCGGCTAAAAAAGAGAATTCATCCTCACGGGGATGTCAGTCAATCGTATTACTCGACATGGCCAATTTCGTTCCGATTTGTGCTTTGATGTCAATATGGATGGTGTCCTGTTGGGCGCAATCACGGTCACCCAAGATCCTAGCCTTGGTCCAGAATCAAACCACTCATTCCGTTAATACTATTGGAACGAACAATAGTATAGAAAATGTGATTGTCTCATTACGTATGGCTTTGGCAGATCGCTATCAAAGAGGTCCAATTCTCATCATCCAGGATAGTGATCCGACTATTTTAATTGGTGCACAAGTCATTTGGGAAAAAGCGCTACAAGAGGGGCCCATCAGTCGGGACTTTCTTATCTTACCATACAACAGTACAGGTATCTAAAAATTATATTTATTTGGAAAAAATCATATGTATAAACAATCTATCCATGTTCAATGGATTTATAGAAAATTATATGAATATTGAAATTATTATTTTTTAATAATATAAAAATATACTATCTCCAATTATTTAAATTAGAAAATGATAAAGAAAATTTTAGATAAATATGGTCGAATAATATTATTAAATTTATTATTTTTGAAACACTTTTTTAAATAAGATCTATTGGCAAATTTTTATATTTGATGATATTCGAAATAAGAATTAAAAAATACGAACTGAGGGGATGAAAATTTACATAAGTCATTTTAAAGCTTTTATATCAAAAATTAATTTCTACGATTTGTAACTACAAGGTAAATCTCGTTTAACGTCGTCTCGAATTGTGCTTTTTCGTTGTAATGTCAAGATGTAAAATTAAAAAAAAAAAATTTTATTTAAAAAATTTCTAATTTTTTTTAAACTGTGTTCTCATAATATGTACATTCTATTTCTGATTAAACTTCACTTCTTTTAAATCAAACTTTTCTATTATTTTGTTTTACGTCGTAAACGATGTTAAACATCGAAGACGTTATGCGAGGTTTACCTGTATATGAATATTGTTATAATTAAAAGATGTTCGTGTATATACATACAAATGCGCATACAAACTGTTTGAATATATATGAGAACATTGTAGAGGATATTTATAATAATCAATCAATCTATCTTAATTAGATATGTAATAAAGAGAGATTTTTTAGCGTATTGAATGGTTGCATTCGCTAATATCCAATAATAATATAAATATTTTAGAAAATGAAATTAATAAAATCTATAATCCTAATAACAGTTAGCATAATGAAAAATAATACGAGAAATATATAAAAGCTGGGTTCAATAGAAAAAGGGTGTAACTGATGCATTTGAATTACATAATGTAATTTGGTGTTATTCAATTTAATATTTTTAAATGAAATTCTATATATAAGAGTAATTCAAATTAAATTTGATTGGATTAAAAATCAAATTAATTATTAATAATTAATCAAAATTATTAACAAAGATATTTGTTAAGATGAACATATTTTTATTACTATCTCGTAAGAGATAGTATTGCGATCACGAAATTTTTCGATGTTGAGATTTTGATGTTTTTATACGTTTTGAAGGTTCCTGAATCATTTTTACTAAGGTTGAGAAAAATGTCTGTGTGTGTGTGTGTGTGTGTGTGTGTGTATGTAACCAAGATTACGCAAAAACGGTTTGAGCTAGAATCATGAAATTTGGTACATGGGCATTATTCAAAATTCGTAGTTTTCTATCAACTTTTGAGAAATGTAGCTCAACCGGAAGAGGTTCATTATCTACAACGTTTTGATTTTATTTCTTCTAAAATGACCGTAAAAATAAAGCTATATGTTTGATAATTTTTCATATGATTAATAATTGTATAAAACTGCGATATATGGAATTTCAGCTTGATTTATTTGCTCAAAGTACCAGAATTAATTTTTTAACACTGCAAATCTCACGCGCCAACACGTGACGTGTCATCAATAAAGAGGCAAACATGCGGTGGTTTAATAAATATTATTTATTAATTTTAATTTATAATTTAATTAATTTTATTTAATTTAAATATAATATATGTTATTTAATCCAATTCAAATTGCGAGATAGTCGAGTGGAAGCACTCCAGCTTTTTTCAAAAGGAAAAAGGTACCTATTAATTGATGAGAAAATAAAAGTTGTAATAAGATATTTATATAGAGATAGATTGATAATTTAATAATAAAATGAGATAAATATATTTAAAAATATTTTATTTTTGTTTGTATTTAAAAAAGAAAAAGAAAAAAAAAATACTTTGCTTAATTGGGTGTTGCTTTTAAACAAAATTATCTTCTCTCTTAATTTTATCAATAAGTATATTGAACTAATAGGTTGATAGATAGAATATAATGTATTGTTTTTGAAGTCATTTGTTTAACTTTTAATATTTGCTCTTAGGTTAATCTAACTTTATTATTTCTTTTTTATGTATAAATATACCGAAATTTTAAAGTTATATATTACTTTGAAATTTCAATGTATTAAGATAAAAATGAATATTATGAATTTTAAACCTCCTTAAGATCACTTAGATTTATGATTATAATAAATTTAAAAGATATGCGATTCCAAAAGGTAATAAAAAAAATCTTGAGTGTCTCCACTCGACTATCTCGCAAATTTGAATTGGATTAAATAACATATATTAATTTAAATTAAATTAAATTAATTAAATTATAAATTAAAATTGATAAATATTATTTATTAAACCAGCGCATGTTTGGGTCTTTGTTGATGGCACCACGTCACGTGTTGGTGCGTGAGATTTGCAGTGTTAAAAAATTAATTCTGGTACTTTCAGCGATTCAATCAAGCTAAAATTCGATATATAGCAGTTTTATACAATTATTAATCATGTGAAAAATTATCAAACATATCATCTTTATTTTTACGGTCACAATAGAGGAAAAAAAATCAAAACGTTGTAGGTAATGACCCTATTCTGGTTGAGCTATATTTCTCAAAAGTTGAGAGAAAACTAAGAATTTTGAATAATGCCCATGTACCAAATTTCATCATTCTAGCTCAAACCGTTTTTGCGTAATCTTGGTTACATACATACACACTCACAGAAATTTTTCTCAACCTCAGTGAAAATGATTCAGGAACCTTCAAAACGTATAAAAACATCAAAATCTCAACATCGAAAATTTTCGTGATCGCAATACTATCTCTGACGAGATAGTAAAAATTAAAAATAAAATATCATGAATGCATAAACTGACATAAAAAAATATCTGTAAAAACTTCATAAATACTCCTTTCCTTAACCGTACTTAGAAGTCTCCTCAGGGAGGGTTTTTTATATGAAAAATTAAGAAAATATCATTTGTATTTTATACAAATGGAATAAAACTAAGATCTGTCAGTAATTTGAATTTGATTCTCATTAATGTCCAACATTTATAGAAAATTGATTTCCATTTTAGGATCTGGACCTTTAATAAGGGCAAGAAAGTCCGATTTATTCTTAAAAATGCTCGCTCAATTGGACAGCGAGGAAATATTGTTGAATAATTCAAAAAGTGCATCATTAATTGCATTATACCGAGGATTAGAATCGATTCCTTTTGATGGAAGTATAATTCTGGTAGCTGGAAGAAGATCGGATGTTGAATTTCTATCAGCAAATATCTCAACACGTCTTACGACAAAACGTATCAAGGTAAATAAGTATTCTATAGATAACATCAATGGAAAATATTATATTTAAAATATATATATTTTTTTTTAATTATGGAAATATTTATCAAGATTTTATTCCTCATTAAATTAATTATTTATTTAATAATATATTTAGTTGAATGTATTTTTGCATTTTTTTTATAGATTTGTTGTTCTCCAAATTTTCTTAAAATTTAATTTAAACCTATATCTAAAATAAATTTATTTCACACAGCAATAATAAAAATTGATTTTTTTTCATTTTAAGTAATTAGATTCAAAAATATTACTAAATTATTAATAATAATTAATATTAAGAAAAATATATAATATATATACCATATAACTAATAATATATTTAATTACAGCTTCATTTATTATGGATTGGAATAGAAAATGGTGATGAAAAAATTTTACGTGAATTATCTGAAAGATCTGGAGGAAAGTATATACATGCAGATCCAACAGCATTCAATTTGAAATACCATTTGATGGAATCAAATGAAATGGAAACGAATTCACAAGTAAATTGATGTCCAATTTAGATCCATTCTTAATCACAGAAAGATTAATAATTTTATTTCATTTCATTTTTATCAATTAATCATTGAATAAATTAATATGTTTTTTTTCTTTTTCAGAATAATGTTCTACTTGCGTTTCGTTGGAATTTATTTCAAGATATCGAACTTCCCTTTTTAGTGGACAGTTCAATGTCTATACTTCACATTCAAATTACTGGAGAAATCAAAGCAGCGCGTCTTTTAGATCCTCAAGGTAAATTCCGCAAAATTTAAATCACTATTAAAGGGATTTTTAATAATAACACACCACATATATTTGTATAATCTATTTTATTTAGTAAAAAAATGTACAACGTTTCAACTGCTTATTGTGCAGTCATTATCAAGTATAATGATCGTTGTGAGTCAGTGCTTGAATACGGTATTTACGACTGCATAATAAGCAGTTGAAACGTTGTACATGTTTTTACTAAATAAAATAGATTATAAATGTGGTTAATATGTGGTGTATTAATAAAAATCCCTTTAATAATCATAAAAACCACAAAAGTTTTAATAAATATAAAAATCACTAATTTAATAATTTATTTAATTAATTTAATTTAATTGTAAAAGTACTAATGTAATATATGGTTGGCTAACTATGACCCGTCGCTTAATGACCCTGAAAATAGGTAAACAGTAAGAAAT
The DNA here is from genome assembly GCA_963082975.1 of Labia minor. Taxonomy (NCBI): domain Eukaryota; kingdom Metazoa; phylum Arthropoda; class Insecta; order Dermaptera; family Spongiphoridae; genus Labia; species Labia minor. The sequence goes on along the minus strand of OY720349.1, from coordinate 63,543,251 downwards.
CTTCCCAATGAACATTGACATTAAACATTTTATGATTACTTTCAATTATTAATTTAATAGTTTTGATGATTATCAATTTAAGGTATTGTGACTTACTCTATCAATTTAATGTTTTTATTTTTTGTATTATAAGATAAAATGATAATCTAAATAGAAATTTGACCACTGGTAAAAAAAATTTTAGGGAAAATAAATTGAAAAATGACTTGGAAAAAACATTTTCAATCCCTGAAAAAGGTTTTCAGGCAGTTTCCAAAATAAGTAAACAAGTGTTATTGAAAATATATTTTTTATTTATTTTTCATTTAGGTGAAATGTAAAAATATGTTACTAAAATTTATGGTATATATAATTTTAGTTATGATAATAGTAAATTATTTTATTCAAATTAAAAAAAAAAAATCTATTTTTGAATTTATATTTCAAAAGATGATGAAACATGTATATATATGAAATCCAGATTAAAATTATATGAAATTTATTTTAAAAAAATATAAATTTTAATTTGTTAAATCCTTATTAGCATTTGATATAAAACTATTTTCAAATAATACATAAATTAAAAAATATACGGTAGTAACAAATATAGTATAGGAAGAATATAACGCCAAAACCAATAAATATACTTCATTCAATTGTACAATATATACAATTTAATTATTTAATAAAAAAAATTAAACAGTTTTTTTAATTATAAAAATGAAAGAAATATTCTATTATTTTTTAATAATAATATAGTTTATCTATTCTGATTTACTGAACTATAACTCTAAAAATACTATTGAAAAAAATAAATTAATATTTAAAATTAATTAAATGAACACCCCAATGATCTCTTTATAATTACCTCTACCCTGTACTGGGCCTTAGTAGAGGTGGTTTTGTGGATTAACCACCACCTGGCACGTGTGAAGGTTCTACAGCATGTGAGGTTTAGTCTAGACTTGTCCCTGATAAGTTTAATGGGAGATGTTACGTTTCTGTTTTGTCAGGGACTTGGATCGATTTGCAAGTGGAGCCTCGCTTCGGCGTCGACGAGAGACTCGCTGGTGGAGGTGAGTTACCGGGAGAATGGAATTTAAAAATTACAAGAGATTCTCAAAAACCCAATTCACCACCATATCATATTGCCATCCAGGGTGAAAGTTTACTCCGAGTCCAAGCGAGTAAAGGAAATACTCAAAACAACGGTAAGCAAACATTAAAACATTAATATCTTTCTTTTGGACATCCTAAACAAGAATTAACTAAAAATACTAAAATAATTTATTTAAATATTAATTATTATAAAACAGCAGTTAATTAAATGAAATAATATGAGATTTCTTATTAAAGTATAAATTAAAGCATTCTAGAAGCACTAATTTCCAATTTAGGTCAGCTATGCCCATTAATTCTAAGGAAAATAGTGAAGAATAATATATTATGTCAAAATATTCCTAAGTCCATGATATAATAATTATCTCTCAATGACTATAAATATATCCAACCATTTCAATCAAAACCCTGAATCATAATTATGAAATAACAACGGAATTTCTTTCATGAGCATTCAAGTTTTGTAAACTAAAATAGTAGAATAATTCAATATTGTTATATATGAAATATTTTAATTAACATTTTAAATTCACCAAAAAATACCTAGGCTTGTGATAAAAATACTTTTCAGCTGAAATTATTGATAATTTATTTTAATTTGTATAGAATATACTTATATCTTCGGATGCGATATGCCATATCACTTTGACCTTTCAAATTTATAAGAAAAAATAAATAATAATTATGTTTATAAGATCAAAAAGGAGAATTAAGATTAAAAAAATTCAATAACAAATAACTAGAAAAATAGTTTTAGTATAAACAATTTATTTATACATATATTATTAATTTCTATATATTAATTTTAAGATAGGAATATTTCCGGATCAGATGCCAATGAATCATAAAATATTGAAAAAATGTTATTATGAATATTATGAATCTTAAAACTTTTCAAATTTGATTCTTAACACAGTAAAAAATTAATTTTAGAATTTTAAAATCAAAAATAAATAATATGAGAAAATATTATAAAAATTTGATATATGACTTTTTATAATAATTATATATTTGAGATTTTGAAGAGGATGAAAATTGAATGGCGGTATAAATGAGGAAGATTGTTGGAGGAATGTAATTGCTGCTGCCAATAAATTTCGAGTTCAATAACGATACTGAATTTGTTTTAGATACTTTTTTAGAATCAAATACTTTATTATAAAATTAGCATTCCTTAATTTTATTTTAAGTTTTCAATTAATTTTGTGTAGATAAATCGGTATTTAAGATTGAAGACTAAAATAAAAATAAATAAATATAAATAAAATAAATTTTTCCACCTGGCAAAATAAAAATAAACCAAAATAGCTCTAAAAGTATTTAAACTAGTAAACACCAAATAAATAATTGTTCATATTTTAAATTAAAAATTTAAATTAAGTGAGAGACAATCAGAAATTCAGGTGAGAAATGATACTAAATATATCATACATTGGAATGCCATTAAGATGTAGGGAAAAGAGAAAAACTATTTATAAAATAGATTCTATCCTTAGTATAAAACCTTGGAAGTAATAACATATTCTAAAAAAAAATCGCATATAAATAGAACAAAACAAATTTGGCATAAAAAACAGACTAAAATTACAAACCATTTTTTTAAGAAAAATATTAAATAAAATTCAATTAATTAAATAAAAAGTCATTTTTGGTAATTGTTTACAAAACGGGAAGCTTTAGGGATTTGGATGAAACTTTGCCAGTGGATTCCTTTATTAATTCCAAAGAAACTTTAGTTTACGAGATAAAAATTATTAAAGTTTGATAGATTTTATAAACAAACAATTTAATGTTATTTTGTAACAGCTTGTAAATTTATATAATAATAAAAAAAAAAGTTTGACTGATAAACTAGTTATGAATGAGCAGTCATTTAAAGTTTTATTGACTAATTCACTTATTCACTAATTTTCGTTTTTTTCGGTTCGGTTTGGATATAGAAAAATTATTTAATTAATTAATTTTTTATTTTTATATATCCAATCGAGCTGAAAAACCGAAAATTAGTGAAGCACTCTGCTGGTCAAATAATAAACCATTGTAGCTAAATTGGTAATTAATGCATTTATAATTAAATTTTAATAATTTTTATCTCATAAACTAGAAGAGACCGAGAAATATCGCATAAGGAAAGTTTCTTTGGAATTAATAAAGGAGTTCATTGGCACAGTTTCATCCAAATCCTTGAAGCTTCAAGTTTTGTAAACAATTACCTATTTAATAAATAATAAATAAAAGGAATGCATATTATTACATTAGTAGTTTAAAAGAAAGATTAATTGACTCAAATTTAAATTATTATGTAAAATATATAAAACTATAGTTTGTTAATAATAATAATAATATTAATTTTAATAGAAGGTATTTTATATAGATTGCATACGAAAAAATGTATGTCTCTGGAAATAGAATATATTATTATATACATAGATATCTTTTATTAGATTCAAAAGAATTTATTTAAAATTTTAAATGTGATATCTGTTATTTGAAAGTTATTTTTTTAACTTTCTCTAATCATAGTCAATTTTTTATTAATAATTATTTATGTTATATGTTGAAGAGCATTTTTTTTTTGAATTAGTGTCGAGTTAACTTGAATTAGTATTATTTTGATTAACATATTAAAATGATAATTCTGTAGATAAATTATTTTTAACTATATATTAAGAATTTTCATATCATAATGTGTATCGAGAGAATTTTAATTTATTCTTGAAATGAAAATCTATTCATTTAAAAATTAAGAAATATAATTTTTCGAATAAAACTATAATAAAAATATAATGATGATACTAATTGGTACTAAAATTTGGTTGTCTTTATCTGATTAAAAAGTACTAAAATTCTTGATAAACGAAAGTCATGTTTTACAAGGAAGTAACTAAGAGTGTTGTTTATAAAAAAAATAATTTATTCTTTTATATTAATTTGTGGCATTTCTTGTTGTGATCTGTAAACTTATATGTATTTAAAAGAGGCAACTAGTATAAATACTATATGTATAAATATTGTATATTTTGACAAGCTAATATGAAAATATAATCTCATTCAAGATAATTAATTTATTAAATTCATTTTTAGTAGATAAATGTTTATGTACTTCTAATACTAATACCATTAACACGTTGACTGCCAACTACGAGATAACTCGTATATTCCGTTACGACTACGAGTTAATTCGTAGGCCTATTTTTTTTTAAAAAATACATTTTCTATGCTTTTTGATGATTACTATGTAATACTATGTAATATAATTATAGTCTTTAATAATATAAAATGATTAAATGCAATTGGCTTTTTAGACCGCAATTCTGAGAATGGTCGTGGCAGTCAATGTGTTAAATGTATGAAAGACAAAAAACAATTATAATTTTAGAATAGATTATATAAAAGAAATCGCGAAAAGTATAGATGCTATAAATATATATATATATATATATATATATTGTTTGAGAGAGTACGTGGAAGAAATTAAAAGATATAGGGATAATCAGTAAAATAACTGATTTATTATATTTATTGTAATCTATAATAATAAGTTTTAAATTCGTTCGTTTTAATTAAACAACAAAATTTAATAAGTTATAACAATACTATTTAGGATTTAAGAGATAAATTGGTAGCCATTAATAGGAAAATTAAATAATTTTGAGGGTATCATTTAAGTTCTTGAATTTTTAAACTAAAAATAGCAATGTTTTTTTTTTTTTAATAATTAGAAAATGCTTGAATTTTTCAACAATTTTCGATAAACCTAACCTTAGAATAAAATTGTAATATATGTTTTTATAGAAAAAAATATAGAATATTTAATAGTTTTTATTAAAATGTAATGAATGAGAATGTATAATAAGCAAAGTTATATTTATATAACTATAATTATAAGTAAACAAAAGTTTTATATATATTTAAAAAAAAACATTGATATTTTCTTAGAAAAAGATAAGAGATTGAAATATATTTATATAATTTATATAATTAATGAATTTGGATTTTCAAGTAGTGTAAAGAGGTGTAAAAAGTTGAGATACGCGTTTCAATTCGATTGAGAGTTGACATTGACAGTGCATTCAAAAGGTTTGCATAACAAACTTCTAAACATTCAGGCGTGAAATGACGTATCTTGACCTTTGGATGATTCAAGAGATGAATGTTTTCCTAATCAATTTCAATACATAATCACAACAGAAGTTTTAATTAAAACGTTAGGGTTAACTAAATAAGTCCTGGTATTATATATTGAGAAAACAAACTTTGGTGTTATAGTATTAGTATGAAATAACAACCAAAATATATAAAGGTTTATTAATAATAATATTAAACATCAAATTTTCTATAATTATTTAAAAGTTAAAATTAAATCAGGGAATTTTAAACATTTAATATATTTTAATATCGGTCTTCCACTAATATTGAATATGTAAATATCAAATTTATTAAATAAATAGTCCTAATTTTTAAATAATTGGTGTAGTTGAACATGGTTAATTTTTTATTTTAAATCTAAATTATATCATATTATTTTTATTTTAGTTTTTTATATGAAAAAATTATAGAATTTCTCCTTGGTATATGTATTTATTTTCTTTAAACTAATTCATTCGAACATTTCTCTGCTCAAAATAGGTTGAAATCAAATTTTAAAATTAAAAAACGTAAAACATTTTATTAATTTTTCAATAAATATTATTTTCCGTATTAAGTAGATAAAATTATATAAGTATATATTTGCTTTTATATTTGTAAAATATGTTAAAAAAAAAAAATAAACAAAATATTTTGCCCCTTGTCACTTATGCAACCATATCACACATAAGTACTTTCACAAGTATTTTTTAATAAAGAAAATGATTAAAGAATGTTTTTAAAAATAAAATATAATATATTTAATTTCAAAAAAAAAAATGAAATATATTTCGAAAAAACTTTCGAAATATATAGCTGTGACCATGAACTTGACAATTTTAGGGATAATTATAGTTCAAAGAAGAAAGAAAGTAGAGAGTACACTGGGGATGCTTAAAATAAAAGTGAGATAGTACTAAAGAAATAGAATGAGAAATTCAATTAAAAAAATGATAAGTATATTTTTACTAATAAGTTGCTAAGATTAACTAACCAACTGTTGAATATATTAAAAGATAAAAGGTTTATCACCAATTAAATAAATTCATTATTACATTCTAGAAAAAAACATAATATTAGAGAAGTTTTTAAAAATATAAACAAATTCGTAATTAGGATAATATTCATAAAGCATTATTTATTTATTTATTTATATTATATATTAATTTAATGATTAATATAGATATTTTTTTCAAAAGTTTTGACACTAGCATTAAATTATAATATAATGTATAATGTAATGTATGTATATAATGTATAAAATACATCATAGAAATTAGTCATTCTGTTTCAAGGAGTTCAAAGTTCTTTTATTTATTAAAAAAATTATTATTTTAAATGTTGATTTAACATTTATAATTATATCATGACACATGAAGGAGATAAAAAGAAAAGAAATTAGCTGGAGTGTCTCCACTCGACTATCTCGCAATTTGAATGGGATTAAATAACATAATATATTATATTTAAATTAAATTTAATTAATTATAAATTATAAATTAAAATTAATAAATAATATTTATTAAACCAGCGCATGATTGGCTCTTTGTTGATGGAGCCACGTCACGTGTTGGCGCGTGAGATTTTCAGTGTTAAAAAATTAATTCTGGTACTTTCAGCGATTCAATCAAGCTGGAATTATTATATATAACAGTTTTATACAATTTTTAATCATGTCAAAAACTATCTGGCGAGATAGTAAAAAGAAAAGAATAATTATTTTGACAAATTATTCTATAAATTTGGAATTAATCAAAATGATATATAATTATAAAAATATACAAATGAAATAATTAAAATTAATTATACCTATAAATTTTTATTTAGTTTTGTTTCAAAATTATTTTTTATTAAATTTTTTTTATTATGACAAATGGGTCAGAGAACATCCAGAGTTATTGACATGCAAGAGGTTATTTATTTTTTATAACAGTTAGAAAATTAGTGAATGAAACAATTATTTTACAATAACAATATTTGATATCGTGATCTATGCCAGTATAATTAAGTATTGAATTAAAAAAATCGAATTAAAAAATTATACTATATTATTGATAACTTTCTAGATAGAAATTTTTGACATGAATTTAATATGTATATCTTCCATAAAAAGATTTATATTTTTATTCGATAAAATTACCTTACAAAGTATAAAAATTTATTTTTCTTTAATTTTTTTAATAACTAATATCCATTCAGATTTCACTCCTTTCTTCCAGTAGGACACTGCATATGTTAAACCCGAGAAATCGATTTACGGAATTCTGAATTTATTTGTTGTTTTAAAATATTTTGATTTTAAAATTATTGAGCTTAATTATTATCCATTATTAATTTCCCCAATTCAATTTTGTCAATGTCGGAGGAAGGCTATAATTTTTTTTATTATAATCACTATTGATAGTATAATTAAATAAATAATTATAATTATAATAATAATAATCAAATAACAATAATAATTCACATATTTTTTCAATGGAAAGAAAGAAATCATATGATTTATATGTACAAAAAATGTATTATATGTTATATCCATTAATAAATCGATTAATAATAACGCATGATTATGTAAATAAACCAATGATTAAAGATATCAAATTTGTAATTTTATGAAATTTGTAAAAAAGTTTAAAATTTTAATCAATTATTTTTGTAAATAATCCCCTGATTGATTGTTAAAGTCATTTTATGTAATATATTTTGATTAAGTTACCTGGTTTGTTATTGTTATTGAAAAATATTAATTAATTATACATCTGTTAGTTAAGTCAAATACAATTCATTGAAATTAAAATTTAAAAGAGAATTGAATGATATTCTATAAAATGTATAATTATTATATTATAAATAAATAAATACTTAAATAAATGGTGGATTGCATGCGCTTTTGATTTATCGTAGTTTTAAAAAAATATGAATGGTAAAATAAAAAGTGTGTGTAGCCTACCTTTTTCTTTATACAAAATAAATTATAATAAATTGCTCTACGTTAGAGAGAAATAAGTAAATCTTAAAACAGAATTGAATTTAGTTGGAAACTTGGCAATGGTAAAGTTGCGACTGCTGGGAACATCACGAAGGGGAACTCGTGGAGGCCGAGGCCGATGCCGATGACGCAGTCAATGTAGGAACAACCACCCCTCCTTGTTTACAAATACAGATAAAATGGATGAAAACTCGATAATTTAATTTTTGTTATTGTATTTTTTTTAAATTCATTTCTTTTTATCGAAATTTAAAAAAATAATATAATTTACGTATATATTTATATATATATCATTTTTTCACTTTTAAAAATGCAACCTTGTATTGGGTTTTAATTATGAAATCTTATAAAATATTCCTTAAACTCATTATATTCCTTCAATTAAATTAATTAATTAAATAATAATTACACATCGTTATGCACAAACTCACTCATAATAAAACAGTCCCCAATAAAATATATTACAATAAAATTTCAAAGAGGATCTTAAATTTTGATTAAAAAAATTAAATGAAAATTGATATTAAATAAAAAGAAAAGAAATTAAAAAATTTAAATAATTGTTAAGGACAAAAAAATAAAAATTCGAGATCAATATTTTCTTTCTTTGAATTTTATAATTACATAAAAGTATAAACAAGTACCTATAAATATAAAGAAAATATAACATTGATGAACAGGTTGCAGGTTGTAAATAAGGAAGAGATATTATGAAGGGAAATCCTAATTCTTTAAGATAATCACCAACTAATTATAAATAAATTTTAATAATTTTAAAACCATGATTATTCCGAAATATTTATTATTAATTATAAATGATGTCTTATATATGCCAGCCCTTAATCTTAAAATTAATATGAAAACAAAAAATAAATAGTATTATAATTATGTATGTCTTCTTTTTAGAAAATGAAGATTTGGATGTTAAAATATTTTTTGATAATGCAGCCAATTGGACGGAATATAAGTTTTTGGATAAATTTGGTGTTCCCATTGAGAGTAACGACCGAATGGACACTCAATTCGATATCAAAGATAATCAGGATCTTCATTTTTATGAATCGCCTCATTATATACAAGTCAAAGGCACAATGGACAATGGTAAAATAAATTTTAAAATTTTTTAAATTAATATTTAATCCATAATTTTTTAATTTTGTAATTTGCTAGTATTTTAATTATTAAAATATGTTGCATATAAGATAAAAATAATTGAATAATACCATAAAAAAAAAAAAAAATTGAAATAAAATTTATCAAAAAAATATTATAAATTTTAAGTTTAAGTATATATTCGATATATAATGAATTAAATCTATTCTTATTATTTTTAAATAATGAGAGTTTATAAAATACTATTTATTGATAAAATGACGTTAATCATTATAAATTTGATGTTATACGAAATATTACATTTATATTTATCTCCTTACGAATAAAACAATCAATGACCAAATTGAAAATGATAATTTTTTTTTTAAATATTCTAGTGATATTTACTTATAAAGTCCACTATTGGCAAACTATTATGACGCAGTGTCTTAAAGAAAAATGCATTCAAATGATAAATCCAATTAATTGAAGGCCATAAATTGCATCAAAGAAATCTAAATAAATAAATAGGTTACAAATAATTGTCAATTATATGATTGCATTTTTTAAATCTTTGCCCGTAATTTTCATAGTCCTAAATTCTTTATTCATAAAATAATAATTATAACATCTGAATATGTATATATTTAAATATAGGAAACATGAACACAAGACATTAAAAAAGTTTAATCTTGAAACCTAATAGCTAATCATTTGATGCAAGGATGTAATAATAAATTAAATTTATTTTTCAATTAAGAATGTTAAAACTGGAGGGAAAATAAATGAAATAGGAGATGAAAGAATAGTAAAAAAGTTTATTTTTGGATAATATAATTGTAAAACACACCCCAAATAGGGTAGTAATTGAATCAACAACACTCTAACATGCAAGGAGTGAGTACTTTATCTCAGAGAAGTTATTACATTTACTTAACTTTTCTCTCCAACACATACGATAATGACGTTTCCGGACCTGAGTTTTCAATTAAAATTTAATCTTTATAATCTAATGAATTAACTATCCATATCTAATTTAGTAATTTGTCACATTTCTGGGACACCATTATCAAATTCATGAGATATTTTGTTTTAAATATTTCTACTTTTAGAAAATTGTATGAAATGAAAAAAAATTAATCTAAAAGATGGTTTATATGATTTAATTAGTAAAATTAGTAGCAAATGGGTCAGGTGGTTTTTATTCTTACTGGAACAAAGAATTACTATGGAGAAAATGGGTTAATATATCTCTAATATAAGTTTATGAAAACCTATTCATTGAATGAAAAAAAAAGTTTTGAACTAATATATCTAAACAATGCATATATTTAGTTTATTTCAAAATTAACCTTTAATACGTTTGTTTTAATAAGAAAATTGATTTTTATTAAAAATCCACATTCATTTGATGCAAAAGTTTGAAAATATTAAGATTTGTTTATTAAAATTAATTTACTATAGCTAATATATATATATATAAAAAATAACGATAAAAAGATAATTTCAGTTGTAATCTGAATATTACACATTATAATGTAAATATATACGCAATTTATTTATTTTTATAACATCAGCAAAGATTTTATTAACTTATTCAATATTTGGTAATACTTATCAATTAATGATTTTTCTTTTAAATAAATCTCTAATTTATTTATTTAAAAACAAAATAAATTACTTTGCGAATTAAGGGTTGAAAATTGTTGCAACTAGGGTAGAAGGAGAAAAATAATTTCATTCACACATTCATTCATTCATAGAAAGTTATTTTCATTTTGTTTTTTTTTTTAATATGAATTATATGATTAATACGATTATGTTGAAATAGGTTAGTAACTAATCTAGAACTAAATGTTTTTTGTCAAGGGTCATATACTTGACAATTATTATTGCAGATACATACATACGTATTAGATTAAATAATATTTAAAAAAAAGTTATTGAGTAAATAATTTTTACCGACCGACGATAGTAAGGGAGGTATTGTTATATATTCATATAAATTTATTTGACTTTTTTGAATATATCTATTGATTTATATTCTTAATTAGTTAGTTAATTAATTATCTTTAAGAATTCGCAAGTTCAAGGTTGCAACAACTAATTATATACCTCTAAAAATCTTATATAATTTCGACCCACTTTCAACCTTGGTTCCAGATGCCTAACTTAGAATTTATCTGTAATCATAATAAAATGATTTAGAATCAATGAAGATAATTGGAAATCCAACAAAAACTTAAGATTTTGTTTAAGGAGAAGAGTTCAGAAGTTGTATTGATTCCATCACATTCAAACACATTAAATTTATTTAGAAATAGAACATTTTAAGGTATTAACGTATTTTTTCAAAAAAATTTTATAATAATCCAAGAGTAGATCAAATGACATAGCCAAAATAGCGTACGAGGGTGAAGGGTGTCCAGGGCGGTAGAAACCTCTATGTCACTGCATAGAACTTAGTATCGAGAATTCAAACCTACATAAGTTAAGAAAAATTCACTATTCAACAAATCCTAAGAGCTCAAACTTAATAATTTGTAAAAAATATAATGCTAATCATAAAAAGATGTAAGAATATATAAATAAGTGAATAAATAATTAATTAATTAAGATAAATTTGTGTGATTCAGGAGAGCCATTTTCTCGAGTTGCTTGGGTTTCGGAGGGAAGGTATGCTGAACCCAAATTGACACAAATTTTCTCACCTGTGGCAGCATGGGTCACTTCCACATCTCAACTAAGTGGCCTTCCAGGTACACAAGGAAGAATCATTATTCAAGTCTCAAATAATCGAGACGTTGCTATTCGTTATGTATTTACAGTCTCGGATTCAAACAACTTTATAAATAATTTAATTCCTACACAGTAAGTTTGGTTATTTTTTTAAATATAATTCATTGATATAATCAATGTAAATAAATTAAATAATTGTAGAACATTAATGGGACCATGGCAAACAATTTTGGTGGAAGTGAGATATCAAATTGATCAAAGAGCGCCCATAGGGCTAGAAGATGAGATTTTGTTTATTTTACAAGGTCCGGATGGTAGTCTTGAACGAAGAGCCATTTTGAGAGTTGAATCATCGGTATGTATCGCTAATTAATTTATATATTTGTTTATACATATATATTAAGCTTTCAATTTTACTTGATTCTTTAAATAACAATTATTCAATATTTTTTTCTAATTTTCAACTCACAAAACAATAACAACATCTCTATGAATATATTTTAATTTATAGAATAAATTATCTAGACTTTAAATTAGATTAAAAGTCCTAGACCTAGAACAATTATTTTTTAAAATAACTGTAGTTAGTATTTATAAATGAATCTTAAAATTTGTTCAAAAAACAAAATTTTTATTATTTGAAAAATAATATTTAGTAAATCAATTGGTTCTTCTCCGAAAATTATTATATCTCATTGCCCATTTATTTTCTCTCCCATAGTTAATACGTTCCAATGTAGTACACCTTAGCAGCTAATAGATACAGTCGAAATATTTGAATTGTGAAAAAGTTAATGGAAATTCATTTAGTAAGTGGACTAACATACATTGAATGTATATTTAAGCAAATGAGTAATAACACCTACTTTACTGTTATTTTATTTTTCAAATTATCTAAACGGTTAGGCTTTTTTATAGGTTGATGACAAGGAACCACCTACAGTAACATATAAGGTAAATATAAAATGCAATCGAGAAGAGGATAACGCATCATGTCATAATAAACATTGGAGTGCGGATATTACATTTAACGATTATAGATCAGGTTGGTATCAATTGTATATTTATTAAAAAGTTGATGAAAAATAATTTTGTATTCGTTTATTCGAATATTATTATTGTGGCTTCAGTCCTTTTGTAAATATCATTAGTTTTATAAATTTAGAAAAAATGGGTCATCTAAAAAGAATTTTCGAATTTTTTTTATCATTTTTGAATCGAATTTTTCTTTACTGAAATTTAAATTTTATTTAAATACATATTGTCCATTCTGGTAGCTTCATAAGTCCATAATTGTATACTTTTGTAGTTTATTGGCGAAAAACTTCCCGACTTAGGTTTCGGCTGCACTTTTGTTGCCCAATTTTTTTTTCTATCAAGGAAGTTTTGCAGAGACCGAAAGCTAATTTTAAAATATTATTTTTTATTATTTTTTTTTTTTTCAAAAATAGGTCTACTCCAAATAATAGCAGAACCTTCAGGCTTAATTTTTAAAGAAGATTTTATAGCGGGGACAAGATCACCAATAACCGCGAAATATTCATCTAGTTGTTGTCGGAATAAATTGCTTCTTACTGCGATTGATGTTGGCGGAAATTCAATCAGTTATACAATCAACTCAACAGGTAAACTTAATATATTCATTTATTTATAATATGCATAGGTAATCACAGTCCCAGTAATTTTTATTATTATTTATTGTAATAAATATTTATTATATTTTTTTTTTACAATAGGATTAATTTTAAAATAAAGTAAAAGTTAAAGTAAAATAGTAAAAACCTATTATATAAATAATATATATTTGTTATTGCAGATGGCGTTTTGTCAATGGGTGAAATTGCAGCTATAGTTTTAGGAGTTTTATTATTTATTGCACTTTTGATAACAATAATTGTTTGTATTGTAATCTGTAGAAGGCGTAGAATATTAAGAATTAAACAAGTAGCAACATAACATAAAATTAAACATAAAAAAAACTAGCAGCTAATAATAATTAGATTTATTAATCTTTTTATTGAAATTTTAAATTTAATGATTTAAAAAAAGAAAAAAAGTTATTTGGAGCTTTCAATATTTTTATAATCTATAATCAATTAAATTTTAATATAACATAAAATTAAGAATTCTTTAATAAATGAACTTAAAATGAAAATATATAAAATCAAATTACTTTCATTATTTATTTTAATTAATAATAATCAAATACCTGTATAACAATTATTAGAATTAATGATTTAAAAATTAGTTTTAAGATATATGTAAAATTAATTAACTAGAATCTAGGAGTAAGTAGAATATATAAATGCAAATTTAATTATATATATTTAATAAAGATAAAAATAATTGTCATAACAAATAGTAGACAATTCGTTATTTCTCATTTAACCCAATTACCTTTGAAATAATGGGCCTTTGAATCTTAATTAGAAGGAGAAATTGATTTTAAAAAATTATCATGTATATTTAATATTTAATAAATAAATAAAATAATAATTTAGATAAATGATTTATCTCTTGCATACCTAAATATTTAACTTATCATATTTTTAATTTTTTCTGAAATAGATCAAATGAATTTAAGGAGTGGAGCTTAACTTATGTACATATTTATTCATAATTATAATATATCTAGTATATATAGTAATTGTTGCATATTAACTTTATATGAATGTGATCGATAAGATAATATAATATAATGACTTATTATTCAAAAGACCAATTCTTTATAATATTGCATATTTGAAAAATATTTTTATTCTCTATGAGTTATAGAATGTAGAATTAAAATTAAATTAGAAAATAAATTTTATTTTATCTATTTTCTTTATTCAGAACTTTGATTTTAAAATATGGTTACTTTTGGTTTATCTTAATATAGAGGTAACTAAATAAGTCTGTTAAAACTGAAATAGATTATATGATTTAATTTTAACTATAGTCTTAAGGTCATTGCCGCAACAAGTATATCTCTCAAAATATCGCTTATCTATTCGCAGAACAGTTGCTGTTATTAGATTCATATTAGTTCTAAAAATGAGTAATGACCTTTTTGTAGATCTCCTTACAAGAATACCGTTTATAATAGTATGCCAAGTGCTTTTTTAATTTGGAATTAACCTTTCAATTAAAATAATGTATTCGTAGATAAAGTAAAAAAGGGTTAGTCCTGGAACATGATTTTTTTCATATCAGCCAATTTTATCTTGTATGGAATATTATAAGACAACCTTTTGCAATAAAACAATTTTTCCTGTAAATATATAATAGTATAATCGTTAATCTATAATATTTTTCTAAAAAAATGACAGCATTATAACTTAATATGGCCTACAAACTTGAAAAAAATTTCTTCGTTTTATAGTATTATATAAAAAAAAATGATTTTTTGGCAGTATAGATAAATTCTCAACTTAGGATTAAAATTAAAAAAAAATATTATAAGGAAAGAATGTTAAAAATGAATGAGAGACAAAAGCTTTTCATATCACAATTTCCTTATAATTAGATATTTATTTTTACTCTCGAAGATAGGGTTGTATTATGCCTATACACCCTCCATTCCAAAAGAAACTGAACTTTTTAAAAAAACAAAAAACCAATGTACATTTTGGAACAAATCATTTTTATTAATCAATGTATTCCCCTTCTGGATCGAACGCACGCTCCAACAAGTTGTCAAACGACTTCTCCATGTCCTTTATTGGAATGGTCTTTAGGACGTCGGTCGTCGCCTTCTCAATGGCTTCAATCGATGCGTGCCACTTTCCTTTCATCGCCAAATGCAGTTTAGGGAACAGATAGAAGTCGCACGGAGCCAGATCTGGTGAATAGGGCAAATGATGCAAAGGAATAACGTGATTTTTGACCAAAAATTCAGTTACAAGCCGCGAACGATGAACAAAAGAGTCCAACTGCCGATTTCTCGATATTCTCTATTACGACGAATTCTTGCCAGCAAACGCTTCATGACGCCCAAGTAAAACTCTCCAGTGACTGTCTGGCCGGGTGGAACAAATTCTTTGTGGGTAATTCCTTTTGAATCGTAAAAATCCGGTTCTGGGACGGCCTGATCTTTCATCATCATCCAGCGTCTCTCTACCCGATTTGAATCGTCCGAACCACTCGTAAACTTGCGTACGGGATAGACAATCATCACCATATGCATTTTGGTGCGTTTCAGTAAAAGTTTTACCAAGTTTAACACAAAAATCAATTGCAGCTCTTTATACAAAACACACTGACATTTGAAACGCAATAACTTTTGTTGTATGCATGCAAATGTCATGAAATATATACCAGTTGTCAATGAGGGACTAAGCCATCTACGGGTAAAATATTACAAGAGATGACATTAGTGGTACTATTTGTTTAAAAAAATTCGGTTGCTTTTGGAAAGGAGGGTGTATTTATAAGAGCTAAATTTTAAAAATTAAAAATAAATATATAATTTAAAATAGTGTAATTGTTCTAATAATAAGTATATACGTATTAAGTGGTAATTATTTAAAAATAATATATAATTTATTTAATTAAATCTATAATATATATTTATAAAGGTTTTTGCATGCACATTGCTCAGCATTTAAATTTTTTTGCATATCTTCACGTTTCAGGACCTCTAGAATTAAAAGAGACTAGGATTTTCATGTCTTCGTCTGGAAAATTGTGACTTTATAGACCCAAAATTGGCTGAACAGATATCTATGAAATTACATTACAATATATACTTTTTTTTGATAAAAGACTAAAATTTGTATCAATAGCTAAATTAATTAATTTTTAAAAATTTATATGATATAACTTACAATACAACTTTTATGGGTAAATGAATAGGACTTATAAGTTTTTTCTAATCTTAGGAGAATATCTATCCGGATTAAAGCCAAATCGGACAACATTAGATCTAATCTAATCTCGCTAAGAACATTCATTATTTCTATTTATCATTTATTATGAATCACTCCCAAGTTTAAATTAAATCATATTTCCATTAAAAAATAAATAATTGAATTTATTTAAATTTAGTATGGCTGTGGGGAGACCACATAAGGTAAAAAAGTTAGTTTTAGTTTTATAAATAAAAATCTATTACAGACCAAATAATACATATTACTTCGGGGGTACAGGGGGCAGATAAAGGCCCTTTGTCTAGGTGCGAAGAGCACCGAAGGCGGTCTGAGCAGCTAGTATATATATATTTATAAGAAGTCTTATCAAAATAAAATGATCTTTGTAATGGAGATAAACTTATCAATAAAGATTTGAAACCACATTATAACTAGTTTTAGTTTTCATGCTATTTTTCTAATTAAATTTAATTTTTTCAATTCAGTTTAAATTTAAAAATAAATAAGCTGGAGTGTCTCCACTCGACTATCTCGCAATTTGAATTGGATTAAATAACATAATATATTATATTTAAATTAAATTTAATAATTATAAATTATAAATAATAAATATTAAACCAGCGCATGTTTGGTTTTTTATTGATGGCACCATGGCACGTGTTGGCGCGTGAGATTTTCAGTGTTAAAAAATTAATTCTGGTACTTTCAGCGATTCAATCAAGCTGAAATTCTATATATAGCAGTTTTATACAATTATTAATCATGTGAAAAATTATCAAACATATATCTTTATTTTTACGGTCACTTTAGAGGAAAAAAAATCAAAACGTTGTAGGTAATGACCCTCTTCCGGTTGAGCTACATTTCTCAAAAGTTGATAGAAAACTATGAATTTTGAATAATGCTCATGTACCAAATTGCATCATTCTAGCTCAAACCGTTTTTGCGTAATCTTGTCTACATACATACACACACACACACTGACATTTTTCTCAACCTTAGTAAAAATGATTCAGGAACCTTCAAAACGTATAAAAACATCAAAATCTCAACATCGAAAATTTTCGTGATCGCAATACTATCTCTGGTGAGATAGTAAAAATCTTCATATTCAATTTTCTAAAATATATTCCATTAACTATATTAGTATTAGTATTAATATGTTTTCAAAGAAATGTCATAAAGTTAGTAAAGAATAGTTTCAAAGATCTTCACCTTCATTTTGACCTAGTTAGACCTTTCACAAAGATTCACTAGAAACTCAAAATGTTAATAGAAATAAACTATAGTTATAGTTTCAACAGAACATTTTATTTTCATTAGAAGAAATTGCTATTTTATTTGACTTTTTGTGTTGGCAACAACAAATGTAAATATGTAGATGATTATAAATGTGATTTTGAAATAATTAGCCCCTTTTTAAATAATTATTAAATCATTAATAAATATTATAATATATTTTAGAATATTTCCCCTTTTGTCTCAATCTTTATTTACATAATTTAAGAGAAATAATTATATTTTTATAATATTGTTTAAAAATTTTAATACCATATGTTTTTATACTTTAATTATTATATTAAAAATTAATAATGCAGTTGATTAAAAATATAATTCATATTGAATTTAATAATAATATAAAAAGTAAGGAAAATGAAATTAATCAAAAAAATAAAAAATAAAAATTTTACCTTCAGGAAGTGGCATTTGCGGTTCTGGTGCTGCTGGCATTAAAATAGTATTTCGTGTAAAATTTTCAAAGGGAAAACTAATCCCAGCAGAAGATAATAATGGATTTTGGGGCGGACCTCTAGTATCATATTTTCCACGATCAGCCATTATTCAAAAAATTTTAATAAAAATTGTAATAAAATTCTTGCAGGTGTGATATTTATGTGAATATGCCAACCTAAAAGTGAAATAATGATAAACCTTTGGAACGATATCTGATAATGTATGTTTAAATAAAAACTGGTTATTTACCATAAAGAATAATAATATTTATTGAATCACTGAAATCTTAATGTGTAAATAGATGTGATACCGATAATTGAAATGACAAGAAACGTCAGAAAGCAACTGGCAGAAATCGCCGGGGTTTCACTTTACTTGGCCATCTACTGGAATTGAAGGAAACTAATTATTAATTCAAATGAGGTATCAATTTTGAAAAGTTAAAAATAAATATTCAATCTAACCTAAATAACAATATTGACCTTGACCTAGTGATTTCACAAATTTATAAGGGTTGGAAATAAAGGCGCCACCAAGGGTTGAGACAGGTAAGAGGTAAAAATGTTTTTTTATTTAATACTCTATATCAGAGGTTCTTAAACTGTGGTCCGCGGACCCCTGGGGGTCCACGAAGCCTTTACTGGGGGTCCGCAAAGCCATCGTACAGGTGCACGAGAAAATGATGAGTCAGTTAAAACTTTAATTAATATAAAAGAAGCGATGGCATGGCTTTGTGAGGAAACAGAGATCAAATACCCAAATTCAACGAAATGTGCAAGAAAACTATTGCTACCGTTTCCATCTTCATATTTAGCTGAATTTTCTTTCTTCAATATTATAATTTCTAATAAAATGTGTTCTACTATATGCAAAAAAATCGTTATTCACCAATCACTGTTAGAAATATCCATCATATATCCTTGTTCTTATGAGATCGTAAGCCAGAAATTAACTAATAAAATGACGTAAAGTACCTAAAGTTGGGATGGGGTCCGTCAAAAAATTTTTTTTTTCAAGTGGGGGTCCGCGGAGTACAAAGGTTTAAGAACCTCTGCTCTATATCATATATGGAGAGAAATATCCCATACTCTAACCAAATATATTTATATTGTTTTTCTTTAATTTTAACTTCTCTAATTCATTTAAAATAATTTTTAAAAAATGAGATAAATTTCCATTTCCATCCACTATAAGAATAAATCTTATGATTATCGTTTTATTAAAATTAGAAGAGATAGTGAATTTTCTTTAATAAATATTATCATGATTCTAATATAATTGTAATTTAAACCAAAGTTAAAAGACAAAACGAAATTAAATTATTTATTAAATATTTGGTAAACATAAATTGATACATATTATTGAATTTCTTTTACAATTAAGAAATAGAAAAAAATAATTAAAAAATAAGTTGACCTGTGGCCAAGTCCGAACCGACCGACAGTTTGAAGTAAATTAATTTCCAGGTACAGAAACAATTTCAAATAATTTTAATATATCTATTAATGCAATAAAAATCAGATATGGATATAACAAATATTTTTAATTTTATTATATTTATAATATATAAGTAGTAGCTGGCTGTGACGTCATATAATTTAAAATTAAGAAAAAACTAATGAAGATAATTTTTCCCGAGGATAAAACCAATACAAAATGCATGATTCGTGGAGATATGTAAAAATCTCCAAATGTGAAATTTGGTGTGAAAACAATACATCCCTTACTATCGTCGGTCGAAAAAATTGAATAATATTGGGTTTATTCACGGATGATATTATTATTTATGTAAACTGAGACATTTTTATTAAAAAAGTGTATAGATTTTTAAAAATATTATCTTATTTCTGTAATATTAAAATACTAAAATTATTTTACATCCTATATAGAACCATGATTATAATAAGTTAGTTATAATACGCATTTAATAGACATATAATAAAAAATCTTAGAAAACATCAGAAAACTAATTATGATTATATTATTAATTTCACGAAGATTTTATTCTGTTTCATTGATATATACGAGTATGTAATAGAAATATTATTCATTTTTCAAAAGTGTTATAATAATATGAAATTGACAAAACAAGATTCATATGAGATTGAAAAGGAACGGTGTGAGCGATAATGAGATTAGAAAGAATATATAGAATATTTAAATATTATATTTATTATTATATGAATATAAGAAATTTATATTTTTTTGATTTATAATTATATTATATGAATTTTGAAAATAATCAGCACATCTTCCTATTTTTTAAATAAATAAGTTTTAATAGGATTAATATATATATTGAAATTTAAAAAATATTTCAATAAAGATATTTAAAGAAAAATAAAATTTTTTATATGATTTTTTAATTTTTAAATAATTTTAATTTAACTTTTAATAAAATTTAATTAATGGGATCTGATAGAATATTTAAGATTAATTCTTTTCAAAGATTTGAATGAAAAATTTATAAATTTATTTGGGTATATGAATAAAAAATTATAAAAATGCACTTTATAATATTTAATTTTTATTGAAATATTTTTTTTTTAAAGTTCACTAATCTTCCTCTTAATTAATAAAAATAAATAATAAAATTACAATTAATTCATGATTAGCGACTGATTAAGGGATGATTTCAGTGGAGAGGCCGCTCCGGGTATGCAGGGAAGGGGAACTGAGGGGAACTGAATCCAACTGAATCGTTCGAGTCAGCCGGCCGGCATGAGGAGATGTGGCCAGGTGGCTGAGGGGCATGGAGAGGGGCGAGCGGGGAGTGCGCTCTACTGCAAATTATTTCAAATAAAATACATATTAAAATAAAATAAAATAAAATAAACAAATATTAATTTTTAAAATTAGTGGTGTTTTAGAATAGATCTTAAATCGAATCAATAAGTTTAATTCTATTAATTCTATTAAATCAATAAGCTTAATTTTATTAAAAGATCTTAATGAAAATTTAAAAAAAAAATTATAAATATATCAGTAGAAAGTTCATTAATGAAATTATCATATTTTGAAAAAAAAACAAAACAAGGAGGTGGCGTATTAATGTAAATGGTTCAATTTAAATTTAAAATTGTTTACCGAATGTGATATAATTTTAATTTAATGTAAATATATTTCATAATAAGTTGACCTGAGGCCTGGTCCGAACCGACCGACGGTTTGAAGTAAATTAATTTCCAGCTACAGAAACAATTTCAAATAATTTTAATATATCTATTAATGCAATAAAAAATAGATATGGATATAACATAAATATTTTTAATTTTATTTTATTTATAATATATATGCAAGACCAGGCTAGACGTCATGAAGGGCTGGATGACGTCATATAATTTTAAATTAAGAAAAAACTAATAAAGATGATTTTCTCGAGGATAAAACCAATACAAAGTGCATGATTCGTGGTGATATGTAAAAAATCTCCTCAAGTGAAATTTGGTGTGAAAATAACCCTTCCCTTCCTATCGTCGATCGCTAATACTACCACTTCCGGTTTCCGGAATTGCACCAAAAGTTGATCAATTCATCCTACTGATGCATTAAGTAAATATACCAAATTTCATCAAAATCCGTTGAGCCGTTCAATCTGTACACTTCTATACGGACGGACAGACATCATGCTAAAAATACTTTTTTCTGTTAAGAAAATGCATGATTCGTGGAGATATGTAAAAATCTCCACATGTGAAATTTGGTGTGAAAACAATACCTCCCTTACTATTGTCGATCGGTAAAAACCTCGGACTTTTGTACATCGTACGCAAGGACAAGGCCTATCAAGCTGGTTATATTAATTAGGAGTTTATTAGAACTAGTCCTATCAAGCTTTACCTTGATTTTCTTTATCGGAGGTGCTACTTTTTATCAAGTAGCTTCCCAATTTTGATCCTGGAGGCTGGATTGACTATATGATTATTTTTTTTTATAAATTCATAATCGCAAATCTAATATTTCCTTTAACGACTTTATTCTCTTGATTATTACTTACAATTTCACTTTAAACTCATAATTAAGCTTTGAATTAGTTTATAATAATTAATTAAGAATTAAATCTTCATTGATTTGTTTTTAAAATAAATAATATTTATATTAATAGTTAAGAGGAGTCTTACTGAAGGTAATAATAAATAAAACTGATTCTTTCATCGATTTCTGTAAGATGAAGACAAGAAAACAAATAAATAAATTAAATAAATTAAAAAAAAATAATTCTCCCTTCAATTATATGGTAAACACTTATAAACGTTGATAAAGGAATATAGCCAGTTTATGCGAGGCCAGAGGCAACTTGTTTACTGACAGGGATCTTTTTTGGATTAAAATTCGAAGATCTGGTCTGATCCAGTATTTTCATAACTTATATTTACCAAAAAAGAGAAAAAAAGGATTTAAATAAATAAAGATCCGAAAATTCCAAATCTTCAGATTAAAATCGAAAAGAATCGCGATCCTGCTCATACCTGACTAGGGGCAATTGAGACGAACATCAAATCCAAAGTTTAATATTATATAATTTTCAATGGTTAAGTAATTTTAGAATAAGAATATAATGTATTCGCCGGGGCAAGTATTAGGATGAATTAGGAAAAAAAAGTACCTCAGATATCAGACATCCAGCAGGGTCGAATATAATATATACTTATATTTATTTCTTTTTTTTAATTTATAAATAATTTGCAATAAAATATGAAATTTAAAAATTAAAAATTAAAAAATACTGATTCTTGATTAATTTTTATTTTATAAATAAAATTAAACAATTTAATAAATAAATTATAAAAAATTATATAACTAGATTATGAGTAATATATGATGTTTATGTAAATGACAAAAAAATTAATCTAAATTAAAATAGTAAGCTACATTTTAGTTCAATGGCATTAATTGAAGATTTGAAAAATAGATCAATTAAAAAAACATGATATAAATATATAAATATAAGGTAACTTTTATATAATGATTATATGGAAAAATATTTTTTTTAAATTATCTTTGTTCAAATTTGAGATCAATTATTCGTAAATATATTTTTTTCTTATAATATTTTCCATCGTCATAAGTGTAGAAGTGTAGAAAAATTCTCATTTATTAAATAAGCAGTCCAAAAATATCTGAAAATTAAAAATAAATTATAATCAATAATAATCAAGACAAATAATAATAGTTTAAATTTTTATAATATATCACAAATTTTAGGATGTTAAATTCAATTCAATGTGATTAACTAAGTCTGGAATTTATAAGTCCTAATAAATTTTACCTATGCCATTTTAAAAAAAATTTCAAAATGAATAGAGAGATATTTGTTTATATACTAATATAATTTATTTATTACAATAGAATTTAACCTCCATTTTAGCTTAAAATAAATCTTATTTGAATATCAGTCAATCATTTAAATGTAGAATATGTTATTCCTACTCCGTTCACTCATCTTAGGGAAATATTTAACTGGAATTATTGATTTATTTTTTAAATTTAATAAAATATTTATAAAAATAATATTTCCATAATAATTATGATAAATTATTTTTTGTAATGTGTCTCATGTTATTAAATATGAAATATTTTGAATTAAATATAAGAATAATAAGATAAGATTTTTTTAGATTATTTATCTTTTTATCAAATTGACTAAGATGATAAAAAAAAATAATTTAGAATTTTGTATAATAATTTAAACAACTATTAAAAAATATTAAAATTATTAATTGGTTAAAAAAATATAATAACAATATAATATAATAAAAAATTAATTGTTATAAATTTCCTCATAAATTAACTATATTGTTCTTGTCGCCTATCAGTCTGGTTAGGAATCTTTAAATTCCACTTTACGTCTCTTTACATTGCAATTAAAATAAAACGCAAACTACTGACTAAGATTTTTAAGCAAGAAACAAGAGAGTAGTAAATTATATTTGTTAAAACAATTATTATCATCATTTTTAAATTTGTTATTCAAAAATGTTTAAATTGAAAGAAATTTATTTAAATTTTAATTAATAAATATGCATTGTGTTTCCAAATTGTTATTTATTTAAAGTAAAGGATTAGATATATGATAAAAAAAACAAATTAAATATAATAAAATAATCATGAAAAAGTTCACAAAAATTATTCTATTAAGGGATGATGATATTAAGTATATAATTATTTTTCAATTTGAGCAAAAATATGATTTATTTAAATGATTTTTAAACGAATAAAGGCAAATTATCATTTTTAATTTAATTTAATTTTTCTTTTATAGATTATAGCATTTATTCTTTTGTAATTAAAACCAATCTATTTACTCAACAATATATTAATATTTATTACATATTCAATCATATATTAATTTACTAGTACCTGGTTCACCGAGCTGCAGGTCGGTACATTAAAAAAAAATACTCCTTAAACTATAAATATTTAAGATTAACATTATGATTTAAAATAAATAAACGACCAAATATTTGAAACAATTTCAGATAATTTAAAAAAAATAGCAATAAAACAAATAGCCCTTAAACGTGCGTATTAATGCACTGAAAGGCAGAAAAGTATGGCCTGTGTAATATATATAATTTGATTACAAAATATTATTAAAATAAATATTTTTAATTTTATTTTATTTACAATATTTTGTATTTAAGGCGTAGCCCGGTGCCATTTTTTTATTATTAAATTCCTATTTTAAATTAAGAAAAAACAAACAAGGATGATTTTTCCAGAGGGTAAAACCTATATAGATCGAGTTTTCTTTATAAATATTATCTATGGTGTGAATTTCAAAAGAAATCCTTCGAGCGGTATAATATTTCAAAAACACATATATATATATATATATATATATACAATTTTTACTAGTATAATAAGATAAGATTTAACTTAATCTATAAAAATGTATAAATTAATCAGTAATTATTATAGACATAATAGACATAATAAAATTAACAGAGTAATTATTTACCCTTATTTTTTTGTTCCTGAATTACTATTATAAGGTGGATCTGGACTTCGAAAAACATCAGCCTGATCTTTCATATTTCGAGAAGAATTATAGAGATTCTTAGTCACAGCCTTATTTTTAGGAATCATTCTATGATCTAAAAAAGATAAATAATAAAACCTTAATATAATTAAGAT
Organism: Labia minor; assembly: GCA_963082975.1. NCBI lineage: Eukaryota > Metazoa > Arthropoda > Insecta > Dermaptera > Spongiphoridae > Labia > Labia minor. The sequence goes on along the minus strand of OY720349.1, from coordinate 63,517,487 downwards.
AACAAAAATTAAAATTATAATTTTGAAAAAAATAAAATTGATCAAACTAATTCATAAATCAACTGACAAACAAAATAATTAATTTTTTAGAATGCTATTATTACAAACAAATCAATTTATTAATAATTAAGTTATTTAAATTAAATGACGAATAAATAAAATACAATATAAAAAAAAAAAAAAAAAAAAAAACTAATCAATGATATTATATATATATTTCTATTCTCGTAACCAGAAAAGAACACAAATTGAAGCAACAAGTGTTTCTTTACTAATCAAAGCAATGACAAAAAAACATATGATTAAATATTAGTATATTTCTATTTGGGTCCCAAGCAAGAGATTTTAGAATTTTAAAATTTTGATAAATTAAAAATTCAATTAATAATTATTTTTGTTAAAATTTTATAAAAAAAATTTAATTAATTGAATGAAATAATACAAGAATATAATTAATATTTATTTGATTATTATTATTCATAAAAATAAATAATAATATATATAATTTGATTTAAAAAATTAAAAATAAATGAATAAAAAATAATAAAATTTTAATTACATTGACATTTTAAAAAAATGTAAAAATTAAATATTAACAAAAATAAATAAATAAATAAAAAATACTAAATAAATTTATTTTGAAAAAATAAACATTTTTCCATCATTTACTTACCTTTCATAACCTGTTTTTTGTTGAGTATCATAATTAATTAATAAAAATGATTGATTGATTTTATTTTAATTCTTTTTTAATTGTTTTTTATTCATATGTTTCATGAGAGCTGCACTATGTTATGTGAAATAGAGGCTATAGAAAGAAGTGCACTGTGCACATGTGTTTGTTGTTGCCCTATTGAAGGATCATAGCAGACTAAAGAACACACAGTTGCCAAATATTGAGGAAAACCCAAGGAGAGTAGTGGAGAGAATGGGTGTGAATCAGCTGTGAACGACCCAACAAGGTCAGCTTCAAGCCATGGATTGGACCTCCTTCCTCTTTTCTCCTCTTTAAACAAATGGACAGTGAAAAGAAGAATAATAGATGAAAGATAGCATCTTCAGATTATCTTAATATATTATCTATAAACAGTTCGATAATAATAAAAAAATCTAATAAATTTTTTTTTAAATACATATGTAAATATTTATAAAGAGAAAAAATATAATATATATAAATAAATCGAAGAAATTACGAGGAAGTAGTCTCATGTCTCATCATTTAAGGATAAACATTCAATAATGATAAATTAATTAGAATATTTATTTGAGTCTGAAAATTTGAATCATTTTCTCAAAATATTGGTAAATGATTTAAAGTTTCTTAGACTATCTTATTCAACGTTTCAAAAATTTTCAATTAAAAAATAAACAAATTTATTTATTTGAACACCTACCAAAAAAAAAATTGAATCTTTATGATTATTTAGTAATAATTAATTTATTCAATGTGCTTTGTTAATAATGACAGCCACGTCTTCAATTCAAATCAGATCATTCTTTTTCTACTTCTCTTAAATAGATCATTTTTTCTGACTAGTTTAATTTTCATTTTACAAATTAAGTCAAATACTTAATTAATTAATATATAATTTAATATCATATATTTTAATAATGAATTATCTTATATTTATTATTATAATTATTATTATCGAGGTTTTAAGTAAACAAGGCTAGTCTATCATCGTATCATTAGATTATTTAGAATAAATATTTTAACAAAATAATGATAAAGTTTGATTATAATAATTATTCCAAAAATTAATGAATTTTAGATTTCTTTTAGATCTCAATACGAGGTTGCATATTACTCAGGCGCCTTAACTAGACTTTTAAATGAATTAATTTAAATACATATATTTTAAAATTAAAATTGTGTTAAATTTTACCTATTCAATGTATTCAAACAAAACATACCATCTAACGGGTCTACAAAAATGGAAAGCGTTCCATTTGCAAATTTTTCTTTCCCGTCTCGTATTGCGTGGTCTATTTTCTATACCTGCTCATAGTTCAAAACAAGTCAGTGACATTTAAAATGTTTGTTTGGCTTATTTCATTATTATTTTTATTTATTGACTTTATTTATAAGAACAAAATGAAACAGAAAAATGTGATAAATATGATGAAAACTTTCTGATATTCATTTTTTTTATATCACCTCTTTTTGTTTAATTTTAAACAGGTGTTTTATTATGAAAATTTTTCTAAAGATCTAGGTCCATGTGGAATGAATAATATTTAAAAAATCTAAACATTAATTTCTAAGAATTCTACACGGAAATATAAGATTAAATTCTATGGTGCAACTTTTATAACTTTCTCTCAAAAATACCAAAACAAAAAAGATAAAAATTTAATGAATTTCTTAGATATGTGTTATCAGTGTATGTTGGCAGTGAGAGGGTTGTTTTCATATTAACCCAATCATTTTATTAAAAATATATTGAAAAATATAGGACAAATATTGAGATGTATAGTTTTAGAAAATAATTTAAAATTTTATAAAATAAAATATGACTAGTTTTTTCATGATTATTATTTTTTAAAAGATAAAATATGCTTATGACCAACTACCTATATTAATATATACTTTCATAAATTGTAAAGTATATAAAGTAAAACACGAATCACAGACCCAAACGAACCAAAAATCGCCATTTTCGGACAATCTTTCTTCTTCAATTCTCAACGCCCAAAATTAGAGTCCCTTCCTTCTTATAAAAATATAATTTTATAAATTCATACTATTTTAGAATATTAAAATATTAAATTAATTCATATTACAATCATTTTGTGGAATTTATATTCAAAGGGTGAGTGAGAGAATTACATAAATCTGGGAATGGGCACTCTGGGTTCTCCTAGGACTATTGCCCATGTTCTTTTTATAGCCCTTTTGGAAAGATTTACCCTTTACATTAAATAAATATATAAGTGCCTATAAAAAAATTAAAATTGATTCATTGTCTCCAATCAGTCTAGCATTTGTTTTGTTATTTGAAACCATCTATTGTTTTTCGGTTCAAATCTCTTTTGAAATTTTATCTTTTTTTATCGAATATTAAACAACTATAACCTAATATATATTTTCTCTCTCTCACTCTCTCATACACCTTCTCATATATTCTAATTATTTAATATTAATAAAGGATTAAAAAATATTTAATTAAATTATAACTAAATGGTAATTGTAAGGAAATTTTGTAAATAAAACCATAACATAATCATTGAAGAAGGAGCAATTGAAACGTTGTGTATTTTTTTAATAAATTTATAATAAAATATCAATATGTGATTTTATTTACAAAATTCCCTTATAAATAAAAACAACCACCAAAGCTTTAACAATTTATTAAATGGTTATTGAATTATTTTTTTTTTTTTTTGAAATTAATATAATACTATTTTTTTATTTATTATTAAAGAATTTATTTATATCTATTAAGTTGAAATAATTGCATTTTTATGTAAGAAAGAAAAATAGGATGCTAAATATTCACACAGTAAGAGAGGTAGGGTGAGGAATGTGTGATTAAAACTACACGTGGAAGGAAAAGGAAATCATATGCCAGGTTAAATTGAAAGGAAAATACTTACTATTATACAATTACAAATTAATATATGAAGTGTTGAAAAGAAAAAACTGAATATCACTACCTATTAATTAATTAAATCAATAATAATTTTGAATTCACACATTAGTTGTTAATACGTAAAAAAAAGAATAAAATAATTACATAAATATGACAAGTAATTTTTTTAATGTTAATATATTTATAATATCAATCTATATAATACTTATTATGGTATTATGAAATATTGATTAAAAATGTCATTATTTGTATACCTATTAATAAATAAATTAATTTAAATAATTGAATTAAAAAATTAGTAATAATTCAAATTTGAATATATGATTGTTGATTTAGCAGTTGAAAAGAAGAAATCTTTTGATGATAATGTAACAAAAATATCAATAACCTTTAATGTTTAATTAAAAAATTCCTGATATCAATTAAAACATTTAATAAATATGATCTAATAATTACATTATATTACGTAAAATGATATCTTTTAGAATAATTAAAAATTTAAAAATAATTATAAACAACATTATATATACATATATATATACTATTTCACCCGTTAGTTTAATGTAATAACAAATTTCCGACAATGAATATAAAATTAATACTTTGTAAACTACCCCTTACGGTTTTCGGATATAGTTGATGAATTCATGCTACTGATGCATTAAGAAATATACTAAATTTTATCAAAATCCGTTGAGCCGTTCAAGCTGTACACATCTATACGGACCGACAGATGGACGGACGGACAGACGAACAGACATTATGCTAAAAATACATTTTTCTGTTAAGAAAATGCATGATTCGTGGAGATATGTAAAAATCTCCACATGTGAAATTTGGAATGAAAACAATACCTTCCCTTAAATGAAATTAATTTATAATTCAGGAAGTTGTTGTTGTACTAACATTTGTTTATTGAACATTGAAGAACATTAAAAAAACAAGAGAAAATTAATTTACAATTGCAATGAAAATTTTTCTATTAAATATTTACTATTCTATCTACATAGTATTTAATTTTATTAATATATATAAATTAAAATTGATGTTCTATTATCATATTATAAATTTATAGATGTTAAAAAACAATAATTCATGTCATAAAAAAAGATAAAGGATAGAATGGCTTATCTTTCAATCATATGTTTCTTAGATAAAATGAGATTGAGAGTGAAAAATTATAATGTTTGAAGGTTATTTGTCTTTTTCTTTTGAAAATTAAAATTTTTTTAAAATATAAATTTAAAAATAAAATAATAATAATATATATATATATGAGAAAAATAACTAATATAATAATAATTATTAATATTAAAATAAAAGTGTGTTGATATGTATTTATATATACTTTTAAAAAAATATTTTAAAAATAGTAGAGACAATCATATATCATGATTAATAAGCTGGAGTGTCTCCACTCGACTATCTCGAAATTTGAATTGGATTAAATAACAATATATTATATAATAGATATATAAATATAATAAATATAATAAATAAATAAATAATAAATAAATATAAATAAATAAATAATAAATAAATATAATAAATAAATAAATAATAAATAAATATAAATAAATATAATATATATTATATAATAAATAAATAAATTTATAAATTATAAATAATAAATATTAAACCAGCGCATGTTTGACTTTTTATTGATGGCACCATGGCACGTGTTGGCGCGTGAGATTTGCAGTGTTAAAAAATTAATTCTGGTACTTTCAGCGATTCAATCAAGCTGAAATTCTATATATAGCAGTTTTATACAATTTTTAATCATGTGAAAAATTATCAAACATATATCTTTATTTTTACGGTCACTTTAGAAGAAAAAAAATCAAAACCTTGTAAGTAATGACCCTCTTCCGGTTGAGCTACATTTCTCAAAAGTTGATAGAAAACTATGAATTTTGAATAATGTCCATTTTCAAATTTCATCATTCCAGCTCAAACCGTTTTTGTGTAATCTTGTCTACATACATACACACAGACATTTTTCTAAACCTTAGTGAAAATGATTCAGGAACCTTCAAAACGTATAAAAACATCAAAATCTCAACATCGAAAATTTTCGTGATCGCAATACTAGCTCTTACGAGATAGTAATAATAATAATAAAATAATTTGTGTTTATATTTATTTTTGTTTTAATATATTTAATAGAAAACTTCCCAGGACTAAATGTTTTGATCAGATTATCAGCGCGGACGTACATAAATTCTTATTAGAGATTTATAACTAATAATTAATTAATAATTTTAAAAAAATTTTAAAAATTGAAAAAATTTATCGTTTTTTAAATACATAAATTGATATATAATATATGATAATTATATAATATGAGAATAGAAGAGAATCGGACTAAAAATCAACTTCAATTTAATCATTTCTTAGTATTCCCGGACAGACAAAAATTCTTACCCAGTTCGAAAATAAACATTGTTAAATTTCTCAGCCGAGTACTAATATCATCAAAAATTGTAGGAAAGTGGCTCTTGAAAATTGCCCACATGATTCTTATAAAATTAAAGGTTTAGGGGATTTTTGATAATAGATCTGTATAGACATCATCTTTGAGAAAAACTATTTAAATTGTTTAATACTCAAAATAATAATTATATATATGATTTTGGGAATTGTTAAAATAATATTGTATTTGTATTCATATTTGTGTTACATTTTTTCAAGTACCTATCGACCCAGGAGCTATTATGATATTTAATTATTATAGTTAGTTAATCAATAAAGATTTGATTGCCTCTAATAATTTTCTATAGAATAGTTACATTATGATATTCTTTTTATTCCATCTTCAGATAATCTAAGAGAATAAAATAAAAATTTTTTGAATTATTTAATTCACGAAGTGATTCCGTTAATTAGTTTGTTACGTTAAATAATTAGAGCATGTAGTTAAATATTCGAATTCGTTCTAAAAGCAAACTTCAGACAGAAAGATATTAACCACCAACCATGATGGTTAATATTTGTTATTCTCATTTTTCCAGGGATACAAAATTTGTTTAAAGAATTTTTGTAAATGGTCACTGTCGAAATGCTATCAAATTACGTTCATCATGTTGAAGTTGCCACTAATATTAAGTCTAATGTAAGTAATAGAAATTAATTTCTTTTCATCACAATTTTTAATATTATTATTATAAGTATTTAAAGAACTTAATTTTTCGTTGCACCTCATAAAATAATAAATCTTAATTATAACTTTGCGGCTAGTTTCCCGATTATATGAAAATTTTTTAATATTTGAACTATACTTTCTCCAGAAATTATTTAATATACAAAATTAAAATCTATACGATTTATACTATAATTTTATATTTTGTAATTTTCAATGATTTTAAAAAATTAGTTATTAGTAAAGTAAAATAATAATAATAAAATAATTTGTGTTTATATTTATTTGAACTTTAATATATTTAATAGAATACTTCCCAGCACTAATTGTTTTTTAGCAAAATTAATTGGTTTGAAAAGATAAGATTTCAGGTGATTGTCGAACATTGAATAACGTAGAATGATGATAATATGTACCCTAAGCATAAATAAAAATAGTGTAGATGATTACAATGATTTTACCACGTGGTTCAAATGGGTAAGAAAAGAGTGGTGAGAAATTTCTATTTGGGGAAACCAATTGGGAAATGACCAAATCAGAGGATGGACAGTAGGCAGCACAGACCATCCATCCGTAGCCAGAATGTAATAATATAAAGGTTGATAAGAGGAAATATAACCTCATCACTATAATATAATTAATATATTTTCAATTTTAAACAATAAATTTGGAACTATTCACTTCAATTAGGATCGCATTTCTTCTTAAAGATTATTAAGACATCAAGATAAAGATAATTTTGAATTAAATTTTATTGAAATTTAATTTATAAAGATTAGAGCGGCATGAATTTCAAATTTCATAAGAACGACCTAAATAATATATTTGATAGTTAAAAACCTGGGGAAATTTGATGATAATATATAATCAACCAAAAAGATTCAACCAATTTGACCTTGTATCAATAATCCACCAAAAGTATTATCGCTTTTCAAATTGATAGCCAAAATTGATGCCATAATTTTATTTTAGTTTAAGTTAAATTTGAAGGAAAGTTTAATTTTTTTTTAACAATAAGAAATGTATTTTTGTTTTTGTAAGTTTATTTATTTAATTTAAATAGTTTTCTATTAGTTCATTTGAAATGTTACATTAGAATATAAAAAAAGAGTATGTAAAAAAAAGGAAAATCATTGAAAACAATTAAATTTAAACATTATTAATATTAAATTTTTTCATTTTATTTTATTGATATTTCATTTTATTGAGTAAAATAGATAATAAAATTGTATTTAATTTTTATCACCTTGAAATTCTGTTATTATTATAATAATTATTATTATAAATAAGGATTTGTTTATAGATTTTAAAAACCTAATATCTAATATTTCCTGTAATTAAATAGGTTAATGTAATAATGTAAATTTAAATAATCCTATTCTATTTTAATTTGAAGTGTTTATACTATATTGCAATTATTCGATTGAATTATAAATAAACAAAACAAAATTTTGGACGGAAATAAAGTTTTCAATAGCAATAAATATTTCTTTAAAACAAAATACAATCTATTTCTTTTTTTTAATGACAACACAATTTAAACTATTACTATAAATGATTTTCTCATGGGATATTTGATTTCAACACGTGATATTTTCTTTATTAGCTGTTATTTTAAGTTGAACTAGTGAAAATGTTTATTTTATTATTGTTGATTTGCTTTTTCGTTTTCCGGATATCAATTACTGAATGTTTCAAATGAAAATTTAGGCAGAGGAGAAAGGGAAATTTTACATTATAATTTATTATGTTTTTTGTCCTATCTATTACTAAATAAACTGTTTAAATAAATTATTTAAATAAACTTTTAGTTATTAAATTAATATAATATAATTATTAAATTCGGTTAATATAATACTGCATTAATGAATTTGTTTTTTTTTTAATAAAATCGTTATAAAAAGTTAATTATGCATTAGATGATAAATATTAAAATTAAATTTTGATATTACTAGATGCTTATGTATGCCCTCAATTAAAGCCATTTATGACCGTCGATTACAGAGTGTTATGTTTTATATACCTCAATATATAAATGATTTGTTTTTGTTATTTTTTGTCATCACCCACCCAAAAAGGTGTATTAAAATAACATACAAATGATTGAATTTGTTAAATAAATAAATAAAAATAAAATAAATAAATTTGAGATTAAGTTAAGAAAATAATATTAATTGGATTTGTGAATTAAGATGTTGGATATAATGTGAATGAAATTGTTTAAATAAACGTCTATGCCTTGATCTCAATTTAGTTTTTGTTATATCTATCTATCTCTGTGCTCTACGGTAGTCTCTTGCCCGCAACACCCATATTTCTAGAAGTGTCCCTTCATACATTGTGTGAATCCATCCATAATAATATCTTACTTGGAAATGAAAATCCAATTATGAGATCAATTATTTAAAATTATTTATTCATATAATCTTGAATGTTTTCAGTGATTTATAAATAATTTAAAAAGGCCAATATTAGAAAAATAAAATAAAATTTATAATAAAATATAAATATAAATATAACATAAAAATAAAAACATTCAAGATTATATGAATAAACAATTACTATTATTTTTTATTTCAAAATTTTTAATGTTAATACAATAATTTTTATTTTATAATCTATAAAATAATTTAATTATTTTAAAAAACGGTGGTCTATTTAAAAGTATAATGTATAAATTTTATCATTGTCTAATATAAAAAAACAGAATATATTATTTTTAATGTTTTATGAATACAAAAATATTTTCCAAAAATCAATTAAAATGACTAAATTATATTATTTTTTGTTTTTGTTTCAATTGTTAATTACAATTATATTTTAAGTGAAATAATGATTTCTTGGTTATATAAAAATTAAAATATGATTTTTTAGACAAATGATAAAAAGGAGATGTTTATATTTTTTTATTAATAGGTTTCTTTTCCTATTTTTAATTTTTAATAAATTCTCTTTTGATATGATATTTTATTAAAAAATAATATTAAATTGTATATAAATTAAAAAATTAATATATTTGAATTTGTTTAAATTTTTGAAATTTTGAAAATCAACTTGGTATTAAATTCAGAAAAAAAATACTGATATATAGAATATATAGACTATTCGAATATAATTGACTCTTTCTCTCCCTCTATTTTAAATTTTAAAAAACGGAGTGTTAAGAAATTAAGATGCCTTATGCAACATGGATGGGTAAATGAATTGAGCCCATCCCTACCTCTCTGAGAAATTCCCATTAAAAATGTTTATAATATTTTAGTTTATTAAATCAAACTATTATTTTTTATTTCAGTATTTTTAATGTTAATAGAATAATTTTTATTGTATAATCTATAAAATAATTTAATTATTCTATAAAAATCGGTGGTCTTCAATTACAATTTTTTTTTACTCTCTACTGACTATGAAACCCAAAAATTTAAAAAAAAATTGTCATAAAACATACAGTCCTTAAATGTTCGTATTAATGCATCGAATAACATAAAAATATGGCTACTGGATATAACATAATACATATTTCATAATTTTATTAAAGATATTATTAAAATAAATATTTTTAATTTTATTTTATTTACAATATTTTGTATTTAAGGAAGTGCTGTCCGGCGTTGCCCGGCGCCATTTTTTTATTATTAAAATTCCTATTTAAAATTAAGTAAAAACAAACAAAGATGATTTATTTTCCTATACAGATCGATTTTTCTTTGTAAATATTATTTATGGTGTGAATTTCATAAAAATCCTTCGAGCGGTTTAATATTCCAAGAATACATATATATATAATTTTTGCTAGTATAATAAGATAAGATTATATAAATATTAAAATATAAATTAAAACAAATTTTAATAATCATAATAATAATAAAAACAGAATTATTTGTGAATGATTTTAAGTGACTTAAAAGTTAGAAATATGTTTTTACTACTTTATTTATTATTTTTCATTTATTTATTTACAATTTAATTAATATATCCTGCTTTTAAATGAGAAAATTAAAAACACTGATATTTTAGAGTTTTTATTAATATTGGCGGAAAAATAACTCTCTTAATATTTTTTTATTAAAATAATCTTTCTTCTCCTTCTATTGGTTGCATCATAAGCCACTATTCATTGTTGTGAATTGTCACTTGAATATTGTTTGTTAATATAAATTTTATTTTTACAAGGTTATTGCCTGTTAGACGAAGTGTTTGTGATGAGGAGATAACTACAGTACCACCCTTGGAGGATGAAACTGATATTTCAACATTTCCTCCCCCATCGAAACGAAATGGATTTCGTCGGCCTAATTTTACAAAAGAAGAGGAAAATTTCAATCAAGTGGAGCATGTGGAAGATGAAGTATATGCTTTGCCTTTTCAAACGGGGGGACAAGAGGGCGGATTCGGTATCCGTTGTATTGCCGGGGGCGGCAATCGTGATGGGGTCTGTTATTCACGAAAGGAGTGTATGCGACGAGGAGGGAAAACCGCAGATCGCTGTTCGAGTGGCGCTGCACAACTTATTTGCTGTGTGTGTAAGTTGCAAAATGCTACTATAACTCTCTCTTTCAAAATATAATATACTTATATTAATAGAATTTTTAAAGTAACCTTGAAAAGAAAGGAAGCAGAAACAAAATTGAATGGCAATTTAAAAAAAAAAACCATAATCATTTAAATTTTCTTTATAAATAAAAAAAAAATGAGTAATTAACACAAAAAGAAAATATGGCTATTGAAATAATAATTGCACTAGATATTATAAATATTTTGTTTTATTGTGTCTGAAAATGTCCTTACCATAATTTGCAGATATTAAATTATTAAAGCTTTGGTGGTTGTTTTTATTTATAAGAGAATTTTGTAAATAAAACCACATATTGATATTTGTTATTGTAAATTTATTCAAAAAATACAAAAAATATACACAACGTTTCGATTGCATCGATCATTCGTCACTCGTCACTGGACGCTCGAACAGTGCAGTCGCTTGATAACGATTGCAGAAGTAGCAATCGAAACGTTCTGCATATTTTTTGGATTTTTTGAATAAATTTACATTAACAAATATCAATATGTGGTTTTATTTACAAAATTCCCTTATATTTTGTTTTATTATTTATTTATAATAATTCTAGTTCTATTAATTCTTAAAGAAAGTTATTTGATTTTTAATTCAATTTTTCTTCTGATAATAGTGTTTTTGTAGGACCGTAACTAGATTTTGCAATCCTCTTAATAAATGTTTATTTTAAATTTCTTTATTAGTTTCCAATTTAGTTTGAAAATTTAATATTTTTAACATTTATGCTTACCCCTCCTTATTATATTTATTTAAAAAATAAAAGGTAGGAGGGTTCAGAAAAAAAAATAGAGAGGTATACTGTAGCAAGAGCCTGCAGAATTAATATATGTATTTATTTATTATTAATTTATAAAATACTTAATAAAGGTATTTTCATTTTTTTTTCAAAAAATCAATACATATTAGTTTATCTCTGATTTTTTTAAACATGTTAAGTTAAGAATAAAAGATTCCCACTTTTAGTGACCTTGTATTTATTTTTATTTGCTTCGATTCTCTAAACCAATTAAATAGATTTTACAATATAATTTCCTGTTAAATTAGCCCAAAAACCTTTTTAATTGATTAAGCAGAAAAGTTTTTTTTCTAATGAATTTAAAATAATCGAATTTCATTAGCAGGTAGTTTATGCTTAGTAAACGATTTTTTTTTTAAAAATGGGATATTTTCAAAGAAATAATTTTGTCATTGAAATCTCAAGTTCAAGTGGAATGTGAATTGAGTTCTCTTTTGTATTGTAATATTCAAGTTCAGCTACCTTATATGTATATACGTCAGAAAGAGAGAAGAAAAATACTGATTTTATTTTTTTTTCGAGGTCCATATATTTAATGAGAAATATTTTATTGTAATTTAAACGCTTAGTTAGGCTATCGTTTTCATGACATTTAAACTGTCGTTTACATTTTTTTTATAAATTCTTTTTGATAGATATTATATTATTTATATATATGATAATAAATAACAAGTAATCATCTTCTCCAATTGCAGGATGTTAATATTTTTCTTTTACTCACTCCTTTTCATTTCTGGAATTGTTAATGTTATTAAACCTAGATAATCAAAATAAACAACATTCCTTAATATTTTGCTCTGTTTTTGTTTTTGTTTTTGTTATTTTATTAACTAAATAATCAACTACTATTATTTGCAAAAAAGTTAGATTTTTAATACAAAATATTTTTTCGTTTACTTACTATTTAATGACTCCGAAAAAGATCAATATTCAATATCAAAAAATATATATCTATTGTTAATATGTAATATAATCTAATATTATAATTCACAAAATTAAAAGCATTGATCCTCTAATTTCAAAGATGTATGCTTTTATAAATTTGATTATTTTTAATTATTCATTTATATTTTTAATTATTCATTTATATTTTTAATTATTCATTTATATTTTATCTTAGATTAGATAATTGAATCTATTTTTAATCATTGTATCATTTATATAAGATATAAATATTAAAGAAGTTTAATAAAAAAAATTTATAATTATTAATTGCTTTATCATAATATTATAATATAGTTTCCTTAATAAAAAAAAATTGATAATTATGCTAATCCAATTCAATGAAAGTAAATTTTGATACAATTATAGATACATAGATTATATTTATAAAATGGCTAATGTAAATATGAAGTTTTTTTAGAAAATAATAATTAAATGTTTGATGTAGAGCAGTGGTGTATTGGGAGGGGAACGACGTTCCCTTACCTTTTTTCAGAACCGGAACGCGTTCCAGTACTTTTTCATGTCCCGACAACTTCTACTTAAATCTACTGATAGAATTTCTTTTTTTGTGTTCGTAAATATTTTGTATAGTAAGAATAAGAAAAAATAGAAACTTATATGAAAAAAAATAGTTTGCTGAAAATAGAACTTTTTTTTGCTCCCACTATACGTTCCCTTACTTCTTATTTTACCAATACATTACTGATGTAGAGTAATAATTAAAGTTATAAAATTGGGAATATGAAAGAAAGAATTGAAAGAATGTGGCAAGGATATATATATATAATAGTATTTCTTACTTTAAGAATACTTTTATTTAAATATTACTCTTTTAATTACTTAAAATAATAATTTTAATATAATGAACAATTATTGTAAAATGGCCGAGTAATAGTAGAGAAATACACATTATGTATAAATATTTAATCAAAACACGAAATTGATGAATTTGTTATTAAATTAATATTCAATGCACTAATAATTAATCATATTAAATATTTAAATTAAAATCAAATAAATATATAAGTAGAGATATTGTAATTTCAATGGTATTATTTACTATACATTAAAATAAAAAAAATAAACAGTTATTAATTTAATAATTTAAATGTTAGTAGGCTTTTGTTTATAAATTTGTATTACTTATGGACAGTGGCGGATTAAGTTGAATTGGGGGGCGGGTGGTAAAATTGAAATGGGCCCTCTGTTATTTACAATTATAATTGAAAGACAAATTTTGTTTATATTATAATTTAGGCTGTTTTATACTTACATATATATAGTTCTTATGTAAAAAATACATATTTTTTACTGAGGTCGCCGAGACCCAAAATTTATTATTTTTTCTTAAGTTAGTCGGGGTACAAACACGACCGAATAAAGATCTGTTGTTCAATAAAGATCTGTATCAAGAATAACTTGTTTGATTTAAACTCCGATTATCCATAAACTCAAGAGTTTTTTTAAATTTTTTTTAAGGAAATATTTTTATTTAGGTTTCGGTCCGCCCGGCGTTTAATCCGCCTCTGCTTATGGATATATAAGAAACTAAATCATACTAAAAATAAGATAATTTTATTTTTAATATTGAGTTTTAATTAAAAAACACCCCAGTTTCTTAATTACTTGAAAGAAAATTAAATTTTATTAATAATAGATATATATATATTATTTTACTATCGTAACTCATTTAATTTTATAGTTGAATTAAGTTGTGGTGACATTACAAACGAACCGATCGTCTACCTACAATCTCCGGGATTTCCTGTGCCATCAACCGGTTCTTTGGCTTGTGACTATGATATCTCGATCCAAGATGACATCTGTGCTGTGCGAATTGATTATGTCCGTGTTCAATTAGCCAGAAAATTGGGTGGTGTATGCGATATAGACCAGCTCTTCATTTTAAACAGCGTTGATGGACCAACAACGGGTCAATGTGGGCCTCTTACCGGATACAGTAGTATGTATCACAAGCATGTATAATTTTTAAGTAAACTATCTTTTTATTTTATTCATCAATATTTATGTTTAAAATGGATTATAATTTTTTTTAAAATCTAACATTTATTATAAGACATCAAATCTATCAAAATATATACATATATTTTTTGGGCGATAACTTAATTTGTGGGAAAACCCTTTGGGAAACCACCGGTTGTCATAAACATATGAAAACAGATATAAGCGATTTTTTTTTATCTTTAGATAATTTTTTTTTTTTTTTTTTTTGATTCTAACTTCGATTAGAAACTACACGAAGATAGATGATAGATAGAAGGTTATCTCAATATTTTGATTTCTTTATCTAAAATCCAAAGAAAGAGTGAAACAAATATTTTTCAGAATGGAATTAAGAAAACAAAATTAATAATTACCATTATTAATAAATAATTCATAAATTATACTGAAGTTTACATTTCATATAAAAGTATAATAAAAATAAATAATTATTATTCTGATTAAATATTATAAATATACGTATCTAATCTTTTAAATTTAATTCAATTCTGAATCCAAGCACATTTTAACCAATTTAGATACTATTTATTTTATAATCTGTGAGATTACTAATATAAAATTTCTGTAAACTCCCATGTCAACAGTCAATAGCTCAGCATATTACCACACTTGAATATTTAATATAATTTTATAACATAAATATTTTAATAAAATTTAAATATTTTTAATTCTTATTTAATTTTAAAAAGATACAAGATTAAAAGAAAAAATATTTTTATAAATTTTTTTAATATGAGTCTATTTTGCAAAGTTATTTTAATTAAATAAATAATATTTTATAAAATAGCAAAAATTGCTTTCTTTTAAACTAACTGAACTAATTATATATGATTATTAATATAGTTAAACTAATAAAAAAAAAATTGAAAAAATTAAAAATGGATTACAGCTACAGTTGCAGTTCATCCGAAACAAGAAAAACCAGTGAAAGTGGCATTATTAGTCCAGAATGAAGCATATTATTTCTGGAATATCCGTATACGTCAATTGCATTGCAATGAACTTAATAATCTACGAGGTATTTATTAAAAACAAAATTTAAATTTTCTATGATTTTAAAATAAATACACAAAAGTTAATTATGAAATCTAGAAAATGATTTACTACGTTCTATTTAAATATATTAAGATAAATTAGGATAAGATTATTAAATTAAATATAAGAGAAAAATTAAATGAAAATGGATATAATATAAAAACATGTGATTAACAATAAATAAAAGTTTTTGTATATCCATCGGTTAAATGTATTTATTCGGAATAAATGATTTATTTTAATTATTGTAATTAAATGGGTTTATTTTTCTATTTAGAACCAAATTCGTGTGGTCGTAAAAGGATAAAAAATAACGAACTTGAATTAAACGATAATCATCAGCAGAGTACGAGACATTCGCCACCAGCAACGATTTTTGCTATATGGCCAGATGGACGGTGGAGACGTTTCGGTACAGGAATTTTGCATGTGGGTGGCGTCGGTATGGAACGCTCCACCATTCATGATCATACCTGGTGGTCGTTTCCTGAGCCGATTTTTAATACCTTTTATTATGGTAATTCTCGTCACTTAAAATAATTACATATAAATTTATATTAGTTGATTTTGTTTCATTTATTAACTGTTTTTTAGGTATAACTAAAAGGGATATGAAAAATAAATTTAATATACTCCAATCGAAACCAACTATCGGTAATAATAGA
Organism: Labia minor; assembly: GCA_963082975.1. Classification (NCBI taxonomy): domain Eukaryota; kingdom Metazoa; phylum Arthropoda; class Insecta; order Dermaptera; family Spongiphoridae; genus Labia; species Labia minor. The sequence goes on along the minus strand of OY720349.1, from coordinate 63,500,716 downwards.
CGTATTGTTGGTGGAACGGATGCAGAAATTAATGAATTTCCTTGGCAGGTGGCCATTTTTCTTGATGAACTTTTCTTTTGTGGGGGAGCTCTCATTAATGATCAATTCATAGTGACGGCTGCTCACTGTTTTATGACGTAATTTATTTTCTATTTTTTTCTTTTTATATATATATATATATATATATATAATTTTATTATTATTATTAAAGGGACTCTAAAGGGGTCCTCATTGAACATGAGTAGATAATAATAATAAAAATAACAACAATAACCTATGCAGAAAACAATAATATCAAAAACAACAATTTATATTTAAAAATAAATAAATAGTAATGAAGAAATAAATAAATAATAAATAATAATAATAAATAAACAAATACTATATTTTGTATAGCAATCTAATCCTATGTAGAAACCTAAACAAATTCTCAAAATTTTCAATCTTTTCCCATAGATCTCTGATGTTCAAATTTTTGATTTTACATAACCTTCTTTCTGCGTGAGAAATTACCAGGAACCGTGGTTCCGCCTTAGCTTTGGGAATTTCAGAAAACATGTTTAAATTAGTACGGTCCATATATTTCCTGAGCCGTTTTAGGGATGGGTATCCTTCTTTTCCGAAGTGATACTCCGAATCAGCGGGGTTCGAGGGGTCGAGACCCCCCTCATTTAATTTTATGTTTAAATTTTTTGATTTTAAATTCAATTTAAAATTTTGTTTTTTCTATTTCTTATAGTTTAAATTAGTTATATTTAAATATTTTATATCTAAAATTGAGATAAAATAATAAAATAATTTATTATTAAATTTAGATAATATATATCAAACTATGAACACGATTTATTATTAATAAATATTTCAATAAACTATTTTTCCTGAATATGAATTAACGGTGAAAATAAGGGGAACGAATGTTTTAATTTCAAAATGGATATTAAAAATATCTCCGAATGAAGAACAGGACTGACCTTCCATTCTCATAATGTAGATCGTTTTTGCTCTCTACATTATTTGATGTTATTAAATCTTTTCTATCAATATTTATCTTAAACAAATAAATCTCTGCTACGATCCATTACAATTCTATCTAATCTTTCTAAAGATGATAAAAATTACAATAAACAAAAAATTAATATAAATTGTTTTAATAAATTTATAAATTATGAAAGTTATATTTTTTTAAATGAAAAAAGTAACAGATATCTTAATAATATAGTTAATAAATAAATAATAACAAATAAATCAAATACATCTGCATATTCATTATTAAGCAAATAATAATCAAGAAATATTAATAAACAGAAATAATAATTTTTAAATATGTCTAATATTTCTAATTATATCTAGCGATTTTTTAAATGCTAAATTAATTTTATTTTTAATATAATAATGGATTTTTTTTTGTTTTGGATAATGATGGATTTAGGAGGGATACACCTATTCAACAATTGATCGTTTTGTTAGGTGATCATGACTTAACATCTCAAAATGAAACCTATCATATCCGACGAAGAGTAAGAACAGTTATGTTTCATTCTCATTTCCATCCATTTCTTCTAAGCAATGATATAGCCATGTTGCGTTTAGCAAAGCCTGTTCAATTTTCAAGAGGAGTAAGACCTGTGTGCCTTCCAAAACCTGGTAAATTATTATTATTATTATTATTATTATTATTATTTTAATAGATGAAGTAAAAATAATTTTAAAAATAATGGATAATTTTTAGGAGAATCCTATACAGGCTTAAAAGGGACTGTGGTGGGATGGGGAATTACTTCATTTCCAATGGGAGAACCGAGTCCCATATTACAAAAACTTGAAGTAGAAACAATCTCGAATTTTCAATGTTCACGATTAATTGAAGAACCAGTTGGATTAGGAATGATATGTGCAACACCTACCTCACTTCAAGGAACATGCTTTGTAAGTAAAATATATATACATATTCGTAGTATACAATCCACTCCACGTTCTCATGTTCTTCAATATATCTTGCATTACTCGAGCCAAAATAATTTTGTCATGTTACAATTACGATGAACATTGCATATATTACAAATGGCCAACATTGTCTAAAAAATATAATTCAATAACAAAATATTGATTCTTACTCTTTTTTCGAAATTTTTTGAGGTATGATTAAGTTATTATTAAAAGAGTATTACTATTTAAATCTTTGCTTCTAGTTACAGTGCAGTTGGTGTTTAAGCTAGTATTTAATAGTGTTTCAGCAGCAGTTTTGCATGGTCATTCAAAGTGATGGGATTTTTTTACAGGTAACCTAACCTGAGGAGATCTTGGTTTCATTTTCAACTTTTTTTTTTGTATATTTGTATTTTGTCTAGTGAAAGTAACCGGGTTGTTACTTATTGATGGGAATTTATTTTGTACACCAAAGCGCTATTAGCAGAGATTGACAAAAACTGATTGTGTGAAGGCTAAGTAAGTTTGTAGCTGTAATTTTTTAGCATTTTCTTGATTGATATTTTTTAATAAATAGCTATATGCATTGATTCGTGTCTTATTTAACAACGTACTTTTTGGAATTACAATATACATCTATGTTATCCATCTGAAGTTTATACTGGTGATTTTTATATGGTATATAGAATTTAATGTAGGTATTTTCTCTTTTAGGGGGATAGTGGTGGTCCATTGACCATCGAAAATTCACATGGCGCAGACATTCTCATAGGAATTGTGAGTTTTGGAGTAACCGGATGTGCAGTTATGCCAGCATTTCCTGATCTTTATACAAGAGTGTCTGAATACATGAAATGGATACAAGTGAATGCTATACAATAAATTTTTTTATTTAACAATTATGAAAAATCGAAGAAGTTATTAATTCCAGAAATGAAGGCATGTATGTAATGTCATTGCCAAACTATACTTTGAATTCTTCCACAGATGCTAAGTTTTGCATGTTATTATTTTTTTTAACTGAAATAGTATATGTATATATAGTAGATAAAATAAAATATAATTGATAATTTAATTAATCATTTATATTCGCATTTAATATAAAATATTTTCTTGGGAATTTTGAATTTAACAAATATCTATCAAAACTTCGAAAATCAGACGATTAAAAAGTAACATTCAGTCTTGTTATCATAGAATATAATTTTTGAAATCTAAGATTTTCAACCATTAAGATATAATTATAAATAATACTTTTCATATATTTATCGATTTCTTATTTCTTTTGAATTCATTGAATTATTTAAAATTCTTGTATTTTATTTATTACTTTATATAATTTTATTATAGATTTTATAATATATTAACTAGAAAATTCAAACTAAATTTGTATGTTGTAAATATAGATTTATTATCAACAAAGTTTTTTTAGAAATATAATATATTTTGACTAGTATTAACTAATTAACAAAAGATATGAATATCTTATAATACTTAAGAATATTTGGATTCTATAAAACTAAATATCTAGTCAATATAAGAAAATAAAGTTTAAAATATAATAAACAACTCTTTTTAGAAAATTCTTTTAAATACATTAATTCATTAACAAATGAATTTATTTTATAAAAAGATATTAATATATTTACTATATTATAACAAATTATCATAAATTATTTATACTATATAAAAGATTATAATATAAACTGTTGATTTAATTTTAATATATATGTAAAGGAAAAAACAATTTTAAAATTTAAGAATAAATGTTTATAGAAAATAAATATGATATTCTAGATTCTAGAATATGATTATTAAAGTCTGTTGTAAAGAAATAAATTATAATGTTTAAATAATTCCCGTAATGGTATGTAGATGTAGATAAAATAAATGATCATAAATTCATAAATTGTTCAAGTTGATTTTTCATGTCTGGTAGTTCAATAAATGCAATGCCATTTTTAACAGAAACAATTTCCGCTGAATAAATTGTGTTTATTTTTAACAGATTAGAAATTTTATCGATTTCAGTCTTGTTATTTATGTTATCTAATCGTAATCCTAAAATTTACAAATAATAATAATTAATTTAAAATTTAAATGAATGTAAAATAAATGTTGTTTTAATAAAATTTAAATAAAAAAATATTTTTAATTACCATTAATTTGACAAATAATTCCAATATTAGGTAATACCATAAAATCGGGTATCATTTTTCTAATATTGATATATTCTATGTCATCTTGGTATCCATAATCGATAAATGTTACTCGGCAAGTATTTGGGTTGGATCCATGACTTACAGCCCGATACCATTTATCATCTAAAATATTTTAGAAAGATTAGTATGAATTAATCAATAAGAGAAGGCGTTTTCGATCAAAGAATATGAATATATTCTAATATTCTAACATCATTGATTATTACTAAAATAAAATCAGCAAACTTTTAATTAATTAATTAAATTTTCCTATGCCAGCGCTTTGGCGGGAATTAATTAAACTCTCGAAAAAACCAGTTTTTTCTTCTTTTAAAGAAAATATGTTCGAACAAAAAAGATAATATGTGAGTGAAACAAGGGAAAATGTAATTATTGTAGTTTTAAAAAGTGCAAAAATTTTCAAAATTGATCGAGATGGCTGAGAAATGCATATTTATATAAACGCTGGAAGTCGACGAGTACGGACTCGGGCTCCCGCCGTTAGGAAAGATTTTGTCGCCAGAGTACGTCCTGGGGTTCCCGGCTTGAGGAGTTAATATATATTAATTATAAAATTATATATAAATATCAAAACATCTATGAATTTTCAAACAAAATTAAGATCATAAAAGACTAGTGAGAAACTTGTTTGTGGAGGAATCAATTGAGAAGCGAGCGCTTTGTTAGGCCAAAAGGTGGAGTAGACAAAAGCGGAATTTGAGAGAATTGGGAGAATAAAAGTTGAATGGAATTGGCTGAGAAATGTTAATGGCCAAGAAAGTTCTTCTTTCGAGTTTCATTCGTAGCACCTCAGAGAAAAATAGATAGAAAAAATCGAATATTTAATTTACCTTTATAATAATAAGCAAGACAAACTTCATTTGGTCGAGGCACATACGGTTCAACAGTTATTGCTTCGGTATAGGTTTGAATTTCCTCACTTAACGTATTTAATACTGTAAATGTTATATCACTGTCAAAACGAACACCCAAAAAATGAGGAAGTTCGAGAAACGTTAAAATAACCAATTGGAATTTTTCTCCTTTCGAAATTGGAATTGTTTTAATTTGATCACTCATAAAAACTTTTTCTAAAAATATAAATAATTAATATAAATAGATGAATTTAAAAGTTCTTTAGTAACTAAAAATATTATTTTTATAAATTTTACCCGATTCATTAAAAAGTTTTTTATTAAATCTTACCTGATGGATTTTTCCCCATATTTAATAATTTCTTCCAATCTGGTATAATCAATTGATTTAATTTTGAATTAACAGTATGTTCAACACTAGATAAATTATCTTTATTTTTTTTTAAATATAGCTTTAATGGTAATGTTATGTCATCATCAGTGTATTCCTAGAAATTTTTTGGCTTTATAGTTTGTATTTATTATTAAAAATTGTCAATAAGATTTTGAAAACTTACAATTTTTAATGGAATTTGATTAATAATTAAATCAAAGAAAAAATTAATAATTTGTTGATTTATGTATCCTTCTTGTACATCTTTTAATTGAACTAACATTGATTGTACAGCTGTCTACAAAAATATTCTAATAAATATTTTAGAAAAATTAATAAATATTTTAATACTTACTAATTTCAAAGTTGTAGAGAGTGGTTTGAGAGTTTTTATAGATACGATATCTTGATTACCATAATCAATATAGAATACATGAGCCTTTTCATTTTCAATGCCATTAATGTAAGCCCTATACCAATTTCCATCTCCAGAAAATTGACAGCCAACTAATTCACCCAAATATGGAGGACGGTTTAAATATTCCACTAAAAAAATTAATAAATACATTTTGTCAAAATATTACTTGAAATTTTAATTTTATATTGTATATCTTGATTATCAAATGGAATATACCAAGTGAACAATGGAGATTGATATCTTGTAAGAATTTATTAAAATTTTCATTGTTTTTTTGTTCCAGTGAACGAATAGACACCCAATTTTGAGAATGGTATGATGTAATGGCAACTTCTGAATTGTTAGAGATAGATACTAAATGATAGCCAAAATCTTCAACTTTCGGTTCCCAAGGTTCCAATTCAAGGGAAGCAACAGTCAAGCCATTTGTTAAAATTTCACATACATAAATTTGATTTTTAGAAAAAATAATTTTACAGTCGTATTCATTGCATTTCTAAAAAAAATCCAAAATTTATTATTCCAATAAACATCAAATATATATTATATTACAATAAAAATAAACAATTGAAAGGATATCATAGCAAATAAAAAAATTGTAGTGTTGTTTTAAATGATTTACAACAGATTTGATTATTTTTATGTTCAGTTAATATTAAAAATATACACTACATTAAAATTAAGGATATATAAATTACACTAATTCAATTCAATTTAACAATTATTTTTTATATATTAATTCGTTTTTACTAATTTGGTTTTTTGAAGGAGTCATTTTCACTAAGGTTGTGAAAAATGTCTCTCTCTGTGTGTGTGTAGACAAGATTATGCAAAAACGGTTTGAGCTGGAATAATGAAATTTGGTACACGGGCATTATTCAAAATTCGTTTTTTTCTATCAGCTTTTGAGAAATGTAGCTCAACCGGAAGAGGATCATTACCTACCACGTTTTTATTTTTTTTCCTCTAAACTGACCGTAAAAATAAAGATATATGTTTGATAATTTTTCACATGATTAAAAATTGTATAAAACTGCTATATATAGAATTTCAGGTTGTTTGAATCTATAAAGTACCGGAAAAATTTTTTTAACACGTTGACTGGCAGTCATGTGGTGCCATCAACAAAGAGCCAAACGCGCTGGTTTAATAAATATTATTTATTATTAATTTATAATTTAATTTAAATATAATATATGTTAATATATAAAAATTGTGTACAGTATTTTCATGAAATTCACGTTTTGCAGGTGTGGCCAACTCGCGACACACCTTAATCATACATTACTTTTAAAAAATAATCTCCAAAACAAAAAAATTTATTGCAATTTATGATTTAAATGTATTTGTGTTTGCTAAACGGTTATGACCTTAGGTCATTTTTTAATAAACAAAATCTTCATACATGATTTTTTTTTAGAAAACAATCTATTTCTATATGATTTTCATTTAAAATAACTATTATTATTAATTTGACTAAAATATTCATTAATTATGATTGAATAATATTAACTTAAGTAAAATGAGGACTTTTAGAAGAAATGAAATAAAATAAATATTTTATTATTTGAAGTAAATAAATAATCTATTTGCTACGTATGTAATTAATATATGTTTTTATAAGATAAGAAAAAGGAGAATATTTAATATGTGTCAAGCAAATTTATTATTATCTCCGGATATATGCGAAATTTCTTAAAACAATATTCTCAAGCTCGCTAGGCTAGGTAAAATAAGTTATTTGATTAATTTTTCATGGCTTGAATTTAGAAATATAATGTTATATTATTTTAAGAATAAATTATAAATATAGATGTACCTTAGCATCTTCCCATGAGATGTTCTCAGATTCAGGAATACGACAAAAGACACTTAATTCTGGAAGATCACAATAGTGTTTAGGAGCTGGACAAATAGTTTTAGTTAAAACTACTATGCCTAAATCGCATAAAGCTACTAAATGAATTCCTCGAACGGATCCAATAAGATATGCACGAAACCAATTTCCTTGATAGCATGCACATATGATCATATTTTCGCGAGGTCTAAATTAAAAGTACATAAATTATAAAATAAATTTGAATATATTTATATAATACTCAAAAAACATATATTACCTCCAATTGGTGCGATTATTTGCTGATATGTTAGCCACAAAAGAGGTAAGATCATCTAATTGATTTTGAATAAAATCAAATGATGAAAATGATAAATTTACAGTTCCAGAACGTTTTCCACGCATTTGGGAAATAAATTTTATACGACCTAGAGCAGTTTTCTTAGGAATGTTTAAAATAGAAGTTGTAGGTCTTTGTGCCTTTGGTATTATGAAGTTTTTAAAATGTGTGGTACATTTATTTTCTTCTAATGAATTCATTATATCCACAACATAATATCCTTGAGAACTCTGAAAAAATATTTGTTTCGATAATTTGTTGTAATGTTTTTTTTTAAAAACAAGCTTAAAAAGAAAATAATAAGAATATTACATTACCTTTTTCAAAATTTTAATCTTTAATTCAGTTCCTTCTTTCAATTCATGAAAATAATCTGGAAGATCATATTTAATTTTAATTCGAAATGCCTAAAAAGAGTATAAAAAATACATGAAATATATATATTAATTAATAATTTTATTAAAAATAAAATACATTTTTTTAAGACATACCAAACCTTGGATAGATTGTATCTCTAAAGGAAGAGTTCTAATTTGATTAGGTTTAACATAATAATCATCACCATAATCAATTAATTTGACCATTATTTTTGGTATTAGTGATATGATTTTTCCTCGTAACCTATGGTAAAAGTATAAATATTTTATTAATAACTTCCGATGGGAAATTATTATGTCTAAACTTAGAATAAACTAAAAACATAGAATAATATAATTCTTTTTAAAGTATAATGAATACTTTAATTATATTAAAAATAAATTAAAAAAAAATTTAATAATAAAATTACCAATTTTCATTAATTTTTACAGCACATAAATCTCCAATTTCTAATTTAGTATCGTTAGCATTGGAGGAATATTTTTGAATTTTTTCATTTAAATTTGTAAGTGTTTGTAAATTATCTTTTTGTATAACCCAATACTCGAAATCGTTATATTGTAATATAATTAATATATTCATAATTCCATTTAAATTTTTCTCTTCTATTATTTTATCCTGACTATTTAAATTATTTATATTAATTTCATCTTTATGATCTGATTTCCTAAAAATAAATTAAATATTTTTTTGGTTAATTCATAAAATAAAAAATATATTTAAATAAATGCTATTGTATTATTCTTACTTGCATTCTGATTTATGTTCAATCCAATCATTCATTTGACATGAATTAGAACAATACGGTGAATTACATCCACTACAACAAATTTGAGCTAAAAAACCACATCTTATGCATTCCTGATTAGATTCAATTTGTGTTAATTCACCAAAAGTTTTAGGAATCTATTAAAAAAGATACTAACGTTAATAATGTTCCAAAAATGAATAAATTTTTAAATTGTTCGCAATTGTTATTTTTCTAATTTAATTAAAATTTAATATAATTAAAAATAAAATATTTCATGAAAATTTCAATTATGACAAACAAAAAAGAAACTATATATACATGTGATTATGTGAGTTAGTTTATAGTATGTTAGAAAAGAACCTAGGGATTCTAGTTTTAAGGGTTTACAAAGAGGTTGTTACTAATATTAAATTTCATCGAAACGAAACAATCATTCGATTAATTTGGGGCAATTTATTATTACTATTATTTAAAAATGTTGTTTATAAAAAAAAAACTCCGTTAAAACTTTCTTGTCCCCAAAATATTTTTTGTGAATTTTGTCATAAGAACAATTTAATTAGAATTAATTTAAATTTTATTATTCAATAAAATTAAGTAAAAATAAAAGAATTTTCTCTATAAATTACATAAAAACATGATATTAAGTTATTCAAAATTTTTTAAATATTTTTATTTAAAACAATATACTTACATTTTTAATATTAGAGGGATTTTCATTTTTATATAACAATCTGAAATAAAAATTAATAATATTATTCAATCATTTATTGTATAGATTTAGATAAAAAAAAAAGAGAGAAAATTGTACTTTGAACTTGGTAAAATATGTCCCCTTCCTCGAGTTAATGAATATAAAACATTTACGCATTCGGTTTCGTCCATTTGAAGTCGAACTTGAGTATATTCTTCACATAAAAATGTATTTACATTTTCATACTTTGAATTCTTATATAACCGCATTTTGCCTATTGGTTCATTATTTGGTTTTCTAAGATTCTTCCAAGAATTTTTTACAATTCTTTCTAAAGTTAATTTATTAATGATGTTTCCTCTAGATATACCACTAAAAATATTTTACAAATATTTTATAAATTAAGATAAATTTTATATGAATTTTTTAAGTTTTCAAAATAAATGTTTTATACGTTTTCTTAGGTGTTGTATTAAATAAATTTGAAGGCTCTTCGGATAATGTTTTAATAACACTTTCATTGTGTTCTTTAAATTTATTAAGAGCATCTTTTTCTTGAGTAGTCAATGCATATTTAACACGAAGATTAAATGGTTTAGCCTTATCCAAACCACGTATAGAGGCTTCTGCTTCGCTAATTTGGTATTAGAAAAATAAAAATTGTCTCATCACACAAATAAACTTAAAAAATTAAATTTAAATTAAAAATTAAAATAAATAACTCACCTGTGATGAGCAAAAGATACAAACGCATAAGAATGATCTGATTTATTTTGTTGAGGTTTATGAACCCTTATTGGTTTACCAAAATGTATAAAGAGATTTCTGATTCCGTTCTAAAAAATAATAATATATTAAATATATTTATAAGTGAATTAGAAATTATTTTATAAAGAAAATCCAGAAGGTAAAAATGTATTTAGATACAAAACAGTTTTTAAATACAAAAAAAAAACAATGTCATCAATTTGGATAATAGGAAAAAACTTAGAAAGATTTGTTGATAATTATCATCATCATCAGAATAAAAATCTTTAAAACAAAAATAAATAAATCTTACTTGAAAAGCTTACAAAAAAGTAATTAAAATAAAATGACCTATTTAACGGTAGTTTTTTAGTAGGTACTAGTTGTAAAATTTTAATATATTATGTTAATTCAAATTAAACTTAAAAAAAATAAAATGCGCATTAAGCAAATATATCAATCAACTTGAAGAATCACCTTGTATTTTTACGTATAATTTTAGTTTATACAATTAAATAACGCAATGATAGAATAATAATTTTTGAATAATCTTAAAATCTTAGCAAAAGATATGATAGAAGAAATTTTAGAATATTTTATAAAAAATATATTTGAATTCTGAATTTTTTTATGAATTTACAATAAAAATAAAGTTGATAGTAAAATTAAAATATATTTTCATTAATCATTATAAAATAAAAAATTATAAATATAATTTGATACAAAAATGATTGATAAAAATTTATGAAGTGAAATTTAAAAAATTAGAATATGTAATTGCAATAAATATAAATTTACCGTTATACTCAATTATTTTTTAATAAGATTTTATTAATTTTAAATAATTTAAAATTTGCAATTGCCTGAGATTATGAAAAATGACCTTTTTTACTAAGACTAGTTTGAGGCATTATAGAGTAACAAATACAAAAAAGTATTAAAATTATTTCAAAAGAAATTAAAATTAATTGAATCAATCAATCAAAAAACTTCTTAATAATTATAAAATTACATAAATCTACTTTTTATTAAGATATTATTACCTCGGTTAAATCAGAAGGAATGTTACTAACAAATAATTCTATATATTTTCCTTGTTCTCTTCTAGAGCTAAAAAATTAATATGGAATTAAAATAAGACCTGATTTGTATGAATTTAATAAAACAATAAAATAATAAATTTACTTTATATTGCATGGTTGAAAATATAGATCTAAATTTGCTCCAGGTCCTTCTATATAGGTATTAAAATTTGGATTATTAAAATCCTCCTTCATAGGATCCCAATCGTCGTCATTTGTGGTAACTGAATTCATAATTGAATATGATTTATAAAATAATTATTTAATTTAAAATACTGTTAATTTATGTCAATTATAGTTCTTGAATTTAAAAACGGTCAGAATTAATTTAAGTATAAAATAAAGAATAGTTAAATTAAGAAATAGAAAGAAAATTAATTTTCAAAAATACCAATTGAGCCAACATTGTAAATAGAAATCACTAAAAAACATAAAAAATGTGGTAAAATCGAAAATTTATAAAAAAAAAATATGTGAATACATATCTATGTATCTGTCTCAGATTATCTATATAGATCAGTGGCGTACCGTGAGGTTCTTGCGCCTGGGGGCAACTGAGAAATTAGCGCCCCTTTCTTATATATATATATATATTTAATTTAATTTTTTTTATGATTTTAATAAGCGTATAAATAATATTTATTGACTTACATAAAATACAGTTTAACTTTAAATATTAATTCTTCTTTTGTTCCAAATTGGCTTCCCTAATTTTGCGCCCCCTAAATTTGGCGCCCGAAGACATATGTCCCCCCTGCCTCCCCTAGTTACGCCACTGATATAGATGATTAAAAATATGATTAATCATAAGGAGTAAAATTTATTTTATTTAAATTATTATCAATTTTTATCAATACAATTGATCTTAAGGCTTAATAATAAATTTTTTATTTCAATATTAAATTTTAAAAAAATAATTTTAAATATAATTTTAAATGTTTATATCATTTAGTAATTAAATTAAATTAAATCAATTAAATATATATAAACACAATAAAAAGAATATTTAACTTTTAGAACAGACAATTTTACTAGTGCTGCAGCCTCCTGGGCATCGTGGTTAACAACTCTTTTAAGTGATAGTTTTATATTTTGACATTTTGACATGTGGTTTGTAACTTTTAATATTATTTATTATATGAGAAAAAGTATTATAATATATCGTTTAATTGTTTTAGAAAAATGTCTGATACGAAGAAAGTGGAAACTCCTGCTAAAAAAGCAGAAACGCCCAAGAAGAAATTACCAGCCGTGCCTGAATCACTTATAAAAAGGCGTAAGGCGCGTCTTTCAGCTAAGATTTCTTTAAAAAAAGCATTGATTCATAAAAAAATTACATATATCCGTAAGCGAAAACTGATTTTTAAACGCTCCGAGTCCTATTATAAGGAATATGAAAAACTTGCACTCAAGGAGATAAACAAAACCCGTAATGCAAAAAAGAATAACAACTATTATATCCCAGCTGAGCCAAAATTGGCTTTTGTTATTCGAATCCGGGGTATTAATAAAATTGCCCCAAAAGTACGTAAAGTGCTTCAATTATTTCGTTTGAAACAAATTAATAATGGTGTTTTTGTTAAATTAAACAAAGCTACCATTAATATGTTACGAATTTGTGAACCATATGTAACATGGGGCATCCCGAATTTAAAGAGTGTCCGTGAGTTAATCTACAAACGAGGATATGCTAAAGTAAGAGCCCAACGAATTCCAATCACCTCCAATGAAATTGTCGAGCGAGGATTAAAGAAGAACAAGATCATTTGTGTTGAAGATTTAATCCATGAAATTTTCACGGTGGGACCAAGATTTAAATATGCAAGCAATTTTCTCTGGCCCTTTAAATTGAATACTCCAACTGGGGGATGGAGAAAGAAGGCAAACCATTACGTCGAAGGTGGAGATTTCGGTAATCGGGAAGATAAAATTAACGAGCTTCTCCGAAGAATGGTTTGAAATAAATTTTACAAGACAAGAAATTGTACATATTTATGAAAAAAAATAAATTCTTATTTCACTAAGAAACAAAAATATAATTGTGTCAAAATACTGTTAATTTATGTGAATTATAATTGTTGATTTTAGAAAGTCACAATCAAATCTTATTATATAAAAAATGCTTTTTGTTTGCACATTGCTCAGAATTTAAAATTTTTTGTATATCTTCGCGTTTCATGACTTCTAGAATTCAAAAGTGACTAGAATTTTTCATGTCTGTCTGTCTGGAAAATTGTAACGTTATATACTCAAAATTGTTCTAAACGATTACTATGAAATTACATCACAATATTCTAATATACCCAGTGGCGTAACTAGGGGGGGGGGGGGCAGGGGGGGACATATGTCCCCGGGCGCCAAATTTAGGGGGCGCAAAATTAGGGAAGCCAATTTGGAACAAAAGAAAAATTAATATTTAAAGTTAAACTGTATTTTGTTTAAGTCAATAAATATTATTTATACGCTTATTAAAATCATGTTTCGTTATTCGTCATTAATATTCTTTAAAAAAAAATTAAATTAAATATATATATATATATATATATATATAAGAAAGGGGGCGCTAATTTCTCAGTTGCCCCCAGGCACAAGAACCTCACGCTACGCCACTGAATATACCTCTATTTGAACATAGGCTATATAATTATATCAATATCTAATCAATAAGGGTAGAAATTAATTTTTAAATATTTATTTAATACGCCAAGTCCTTCATTCAGAGCCTCTTGTGTCTCCGTGAAGAAGTCAATTCATTACCGACAATGAATATAAAATAAATCATAATATCTATTCCCATACAAAGACTGATATTTTAATTTTTATATTAATTTCTAATATTCATATATCATTTCAATAAAATTTATTCTAAAAGTTCTCATTTTAATTAATTTAATAAATTATTTAGATCATATATATCTTAATTATTTTTTATTTATTCTTAATATATTTAAATATCTTTTCTTTTCTATTTGAAATTGAACAGTATAAATTTTATCTATGTTTAATAAAAAAACAAATAATTTTTTTAGTGTTTTATTAAGTTAAAAATCTTCGCAGTATTTATGGACTAAAGATGAGAACACCGGGTAATAGCGGAGACTGCATAACGAGGAATTGCATGACCTCACTGAAACTACAGACAGTTAGAGTTAAAAAATCGAGAATATTGCGATGGGCAGGACATGTGGCTGTAATGGCAAATGAAAGAATGGCGATGGGTATATTTGTAGGGGATTGAGAAACTTCCGCTTAGAAGACCTAGGACGCGGTGGGTGGACTATGCAGTTAAGAGAGAAATGAGAAAGTAGATGTTGAATGGTTGTAGCTCAGGATAAGGACACTTAGATATGTGGTTGCTGCAACTGCAGCTGAACTTTCAATTTCCGTAAAGCCTCAGAGAAAAATAGTTCAAGTTAAAAATATTTTTATAATGACTAAATCAGTGATTGCCATCCTTTTTTTTACCGCGAGACACTTAACAGTTTAAAAATTTGTCGGCACACAAAGAAAAAGATAAGCATCCATATTGAAAAAAGTGTTTCCAAAACCGGTTTACCTTTTTTTTTTTTTAAGAACCATATTGAAAAAATTTTAAAAGTCGGAAATGTTTAAGAGCCTAGTCCCATAAACGTTTTACCTTTTTTTTTGTTTTTTTAGAACCAAATTGAAAATAAGTTGACCTGTGGCCAGGTCCGAACCGACCGACGGTTTAAACTAAATTAATTTCCAGCTACAGAAAAAATTTCAAATAATTTTAATATATCTATTAATGCAATAAAAACAGATAGGAATATAACATAAAGATTTTTAATTTTATTTTATTTATAATATACTAGCTGATCAGAGCGCCTTCCAGGCGCTCTTCACACCTAGACGGGGGCTCCGCCCCCTGTACCCCTGTGATACATAGTATTTGGTTGAAAGTCTGTATGTAAAAGGTTTTCATCCATTTTGTTTCAATCAGTATAAGTAGATAAGACATATATTTGTTTTCTTAGAAAATATATATTTTAATTTAATCTGTAAATTAATTATATATTATTATTGCATATGTTATATTTATCTAACTCTGTGTCTATACAGTTTTCGAAAGTTCTTAGCCGCAGCATCCACTTTTCTCTAAGAGTCCCTATCCTGAGCTACAACCAAATCCTACCCTGTCCCATCTCTCCCATGTCCCTTCCTTCATTGTCCATCCACCTTGATCTTTGGTCTTCCACCGGATGTTTCCCAATATTTGCATGTGTGTCTGCATACATATCTACGTATATGATAACTGAACACTTAATAATAATAATAATACATACATATCTACGTATAATGTATTAAATGAATATAATTGAAATTTTAGTTTTAATTGCACTTTTTTTTTGGTTTTTATTTTTATTTATTTTTATTGGAATTATTACAAATAATAATAATAATAATAATAATTTATTAAATTAATATAATTGAAATTTTATTTTTAATATTATTACATTTTTATTTTTATTTTTTACCGACCGACGATAGTAAGGGAGGTATTGTTTTCACACCAAATTTCACATGTGGAGATTTTTACATATCTCCACGAATATTTCTTAATTTAAAATTATATGACGTCATCCAGCCATTCATGACGTCACAGCCTGGTCTTACATATATATTACAAATAAAATAAAATTAAAAATATTTATATTTATTATTTATGTATCCATATCTGTTTTTTATTACATTAATAGATATATTAAAATTATTTGAAATTGTTTCTGTAGCTGGAAATTAATTTACTTCAAACCGTCGGTCGGTTCGGACCTGGCCACAGGTCAACTTATTTTGTTAATAATTTATTTTTATTTTTTATTTTTTTTGTTAATAATTATTACATTTTTATTTGTTCGAAAATTATTTCTACTTTATTAATTGTTAATAGTTTTACATTTTAATTAACAGTTTTCGGAATAAGTATATTCTCTTATTTTATAGAGATTTTTATTGTTTGTCTCAAAAGTCTACCTACAATATTTCATTACCATTGTATGATTCAAAATAAAATTCAAAATATTTAATAGGACATGACATGATCTTAGTATTAATTTATTTTCATTATATTAGATTGATTAATAAAATTCAAAATATTTAATAGGACATGACATGATCTTAGTATTTTTCCCATCCCAGAATATTTGCTAATATTACATGTTGGAGTTCCAATTACCTGCATATTTAATGGCAATTTCAATGCTGAATATACTTTTAAATAAAAAATTAAAAAAATTTGAAGTAAATGGAATTATTATAATTAATAAATCTATATATAAATTTAATATATATTCAAACAATAATTGAAACAATATAAATAAAACGATTCAATATTTTACTTACATTGTGATTTATATTTCTATTTTTATTACAACTGTTATTATGGGTATGTTATTTTTGACAGTTTCAAAAAAATTAAAAATATTTGAATGTTTAAGTTTTTATATAGCGCCATCTGTCGATAGTTTTGTGACACTACAGACTTTTACCAATATATTACTAATTAAATTAATTTTGGATTTAACTACACTAAAACCTTCCTTGGTATGCCCACAACAATCCCTGAAAGTTTCACCGTAATCGGACGGGTAGTTTTTGAGTCTATAAGAGACAAACAGACAAACCAACAGACAGACATTGCCTTTTATATATAGATAGATAGATAGATATGTAAGACCAGGCTGTGACGTCATATAATTTTAAATTAAGAAAAAACTAATAAAGATGATTTTTCTCGAGGATAAAACCAATACAAAGTGCATGATTCGTGGTGATATGTAAAAAATCTCCTCATGTGAAATTTGGTGTGAAAATAACCCTTCTCTTCCTACCATCGATCGCTAATACTACCACTTCCGGTTTTCAGATTGGCACCAAAAGTTGATCAATTCATCATACTGATGCATTAAGTATATATGTATACCAAATTTCCGTTGAGCCGTTCAAGGTGTACACATCTATACGGACGGACAGACATCATGCTAAAAATACTTTTTTCTGTTAAGAAAATTCTTGATTCGTGGAGATATGTAAAAATCTCCACATGTGAAATTTGGTGTGAAAACAATACCTCCCTTACTATCGTCGGTCGGTAAAAATTTAGAATAAAAGTCGGAAATGTTTAAGAGCCTCATAATCTCGCGGCATACCAAGGTGCCGCTGCACAGTGGTTGAGAATCATTAGACTAAATTATATTATATTATAATAGATGTTTAAAAAGATATGATTAAAAATAAAGAGTAAAATTAATTGGAAGTTATGCAATATAATATGTATATCAAAGACAATAGATTTTTGTAAATGATTTTTAAGTATATGAGAGTGATTCTTCATTTAATACATTGTACGTAATTCAATAAATAAAAATATTAATCATTAGATTAACTATTATTTAAATAAAGAAAAAAAAATATTAGCTTTTAATAAAATACTTTTTTCATAACAAATGACTTTATATGTGTTTTATCACTAATAAAGTAGTTTATTTAAATATACAATATCTACATAGTAAATTTATAAATAAGTAAAATTTAATATTCAAAGGCTTTTTGGTGGTGCAGGTGGATCAAATTCTCCTAATTCCTCTTCATAATATGAATGAGCACGATATGGTTTTAATTCCCATGGAATTTGATCTTCCATGTGTGTTAATTCTATACCAAGGTCTTCCAGTGTTGGCAAATTATTATCGACTACATCGGAAACATGTTCCTGAAAATTTCGCGAAAATAATATTAAATAAAGGATTAGTTTTTTAATAATAAATATTCAAACAATAAATATATTTATTTAATCTACTAAATTTTATTAGTCTTATAACTTTAAATTTCTTTAATTTATCTAATTAAATCTATGTTAATAAATATTTAAGAAAATGTAAACAAACCAATTCTACTCCTTCAGGGTGCACAAACCCAATCGGGAATCCTGGAAGTAAACCTGTCATATAAGCCTTCATCATAAAAGTAGGATCCCATTTCATGTCATATCGAATGTAGCCATAGTCGACATCTCTTCGCATTACCCGGTGGAACCAATCAACTAGTTCTCCGAGAAGATAGCGTTTAGGACCTACAGCCTTAAAAAGTTAGTTTTAATTAATAATAATAAAAATTTATATAGTTTAATTGAATAAAAAATAATAATATTACTTGAAAGATTTTTCCATTTGCACATGGATCCTTGATGGCTGCTACAATTCCAGATGCAACATCACTTACGTAAACAGGTTGTTTGATTGTACTTTCACCTTTCATCCAAAGAGGCATGAGTCGACTTTGATGTCTCCAAGAATGGACATAAGTTCTAACAAAACGATCTTCTTGGCCATACATCACACTAGGTCTTATTATAATTGCATCTGGGAATATATTACGTACAGCATTTTCACCTTCATATTTAGATTTCAGCATTTGAGATCCTTTTTTTAAAACACAAGGCTAAAACAATATATTTATAATAAATAAAATATGATAAAAAATAATAAAATATATTAAAAAGAAAATTTTTATTGTAATTAGTTTGAGAATTTATTAAAATATTTTTTTACAAAAAAAAAAAGACTTAAAACATTTTATATCAAATATATATATATATATATATATATTTAAAACAAGATTAATAATCACCTTAGGATTAGGACTGGCATTTAAATGTGAAACGTGAATTAATTTAGGAATACCCAACTCGCACGCAGCTTGTGCTATACGTTTAGCCAAATCAACATGAACATCACGAAAGGTAAAATTTTTGGTTTCCCAATCACGTCCAATTAAATTAATAACAACATTTGAATATTTCATTGATTTTCGAATCGCTTCATCATCAGTAACATCAATTTGATTAAAAAGAACTTGACCAAGATCACCAACCAATTTTAATCGAAGTGTATCGTATTCATCGCAACGATAAGGTATAATGAGCTAAAAATAAAAATACAAAAATTATATTTTTAGATTATAAGAGAAAAAACAAAAACAAATTTACTTGAGTTCCAATTTTCCCAAGGCGGTTGCAAAGATATCGTCCAAGGAATCCAGTAGCTCCAAATACTGTGGCTACAATCCCATTAAAACTACTACGACCACCTGTTCCTCTTTTCAAACTGGCTAGAGAGGGGTTTCTAATGACTCGAACATCAGTACTATAAGGTGCTGCGTGTAAAAATGCTACCGAGGCTGCTGCATTAGCTTGACTTTCTAAAAATAATAAATTTGAAAAAAAAACATTTTAAAATATGTATGTATCAATCAAAATTTAAGAAATTTTAGAAAAAGAAAAATAAATAAATAAGAAAAGAATAAGTAAACACTGACATAAATAAAAATTAAATTTAATAAATAAGTCAACGAGAAATTTTTATCATTTCATTTATTAAATGAATCAGGATGATGAAGGGAAGAATGTTGAAAATTGTATATGGAAAAATAAACAAAAAAAATAATTGAATTATTTGTAAAATTTATTTTAAATTTGTGGATGTTTACTTTTTTTCTTACTGCCACAATACAATCTCAAATTTAAATATTAGTATTTAAAACAATTTCAATTTTAAATTAAAATTATAGAATTTTTTTAAATAAAAATAAAATAAAATAAATAATATTAAATGTTAATTTTTAATTTTAAATTAAAGGTTTTTTTATTTAAAAAAAATATATCTTATGTTATATTATATTAGGAGAATTTTACTATATTATTAATGAAATTCGCTTTCATCCATTGTGTCAATTTAGAATTCATGTCAAAATAAGTTAACAAAGCAGTTCCAAAAATATTTTAAACGTGAATATAAAAAAAACTATAAATATTTAAATCCGACAGACAATATAATACTATATAATATAGATATATAATTAATAAAAATCATTTTAATTAATCAACCTATAAAGAAATGATTAATATCAAAATTAAATAAATGATATTTAATAAAGATAATCTAGAAATATGTTATTTGGTTGTTATTTTTCTGATTAAATTATTTTTATATTTTTATTAAAGGTCTAAAAGAAATAAATGTCATTACATATAGTAAAATTATTTAGGGATAGGATTGTCAATTTAATAACCTATAATTAAGTTTTTAAATTATATAATACCTTTATTAGAATATGAAAATAAAATATTTTACAAATCAAAATTTATGAAAAAAAAAAATAATTTCCAAATTTTCTAATAAATTTTTTCTTTTTATTTTATTATTTTTGAAAATAAATTAATTTTATTAAAAGAGAAGATAAAATTAAAAATTGTAAAATTTAAAAATAAGAAAGACAAAAAAAATGCATTATATACAAAATATAATTAATCCTTATTCTAATTATTTTGTTTATTCCATTCTCAAATGGTTAAATAAAGTTTGAAACGTTTGAAATTTATTTTTTCAACTCACTAGCAATTTGGAATGAAATTTGGAGAGCCATGGCCGACATAACATGAAGCAAAATTCCACAATTATGGTTGGGTTATATTTATTATATATATGGTCTTCTATTTATTAATCACTAAAAATATAATTAGGATAAAAATACATTCAAATTTACTTTTATCTTAAAAAATTAACTACAATAATTTTATTTAAAGGAATAGAAAAGAGAAAAACAATTATTAAATGATTTTTGAAAATACCGCTTATATTCTAAAAATATTATTTTTTTAATTTAAATAATAAATTGTTTTGTTAGGAATAATAAAATAGTTTAATGTTATTTAAAATTATTTTAAAATGATTTATTTTAAAATTTATTATCAATTTTTATCAATACAATTGATCTTAAGGCTTAATAATAAATTTTTTATTTCAATATTAAATTTAAAAAATATAATTTTAAATATAATTTTAAATATAATTTTAAATATAATTTTAAATTTTTATATCATCCAGAAATTAAATTAAATCAATTAAATATATATAAACAAACAAATAAGAATATTTTAACTTTTAGAACACACACAATTTTACTAGTGCTGCAGCCTCCTGGGCATCGTGTTTAACAACTCTTTTAAGTGATAGTTTTATATTTTGACACGTGGTTTGTAACTTTTAATATTATTTTACCTATTTAATTTATTTATTATTTGATAAAAAGTATTATAATATATCGTTTAATTGTTTTAGAAAAATGTCTGATACGAAGAAAGTGGAAACTCCTGCTAAAAAAGCAGAAACGCCCAAGAAGAAATTACCAGCCGTGCCTGAATCACTTATAAAAAGGCGTAAGGCGCGTCTTTCAGCTAAGATTTCTTTAAAAAAAGCATTGATTCATAAAAAAATTACATATATCCGTAAGCGAAAACTGATTTTTAAACGCTCCGAGTCCTATTATAAGGAATATGAAAAACTTGCACTCAAGGAGATAAACAAAACCCGTAATGCAAAAAAGAATAACAACTATTATATCCCAGCTGAGCCAAAATTGGCTTTTGTTATTCGAATCCGGGGTATTAATAAAATTGCCCCAAAAGTACGTAAAGTGCTTCAATTATTTCGTTTGAAACAAATTAATAATGGTGTTTTTGTTAAATTAAACAAAGCTACCATTAATATGTTACGAATTTGTGAACCATATGTAACATGGGGCATCCCGAATTTAAAGAGTGTCCGTGAGTTAATCTACAAACGAGGATATGCTAAAGTAAGAGCCCAACGAATTCCAATCACCTCCAATGAAATTGTCGAGCGAGGATTAAAGAAGAACAAGATCATTTGTGTTGAAGATTTAATCCATGAAATTTTCACGGTGGGACCAAGATTTAAATATGCAAGCAATTTTCTCTGGCCCTTTAAATTGAATACTCCAACTGGGGGATGGAGAAAGAAGGCAAACCATTACGTCGAAGGTGGAGATTTCGGTAATCGGGAAGATAAAATTAACGAGCTTCTCCGAAGAATGGTTTGAAATAAATTTTACAAGACAAGAAATTGTACATATTTATGAAAAAAAATAAATTCTTATTTCACTAAGAAACAAAAATATAATTGTTTTATCTTTCCAACTGTAATATCCTTAACTTATTATTTAATTATAATTGAATTTTATATTCAGAATATTTTTTAGTTTATCTTTCAAAAAAAATCATTTAATTTTTTAAATGCATTTAATTAATAAATATAACTAGTATTAAATAAATATATATTCATCCTAAAAATTAAAGACAGGATCTCGATTAATATGGTATATATTACCTATTTAATATTTTCAAAAATTTAATATATTTATATGCCTTTATTGTAATGTATTTTACTAACATTTATTTTTAGGTTAATAAATTAAGAATAAATATATAAAAAATATTTAATTCATTTAAAAAAATATCTTACGAATAGAATTAAAAAAAAAAATAAAGTTGAGACTATTCAAAGATTTAAAAATACTAATTCATAAAAAAAAAGTATATAAAATATTTTTATTTATATTAGTTTAATAGTAATTTTAATAAAATAATAAATCTAAATTTGCTTTATGAACTATTATTAAAAAATATCAAAGTTATTTTCTTAATTGAATATTAAATTTTTATATGTTCATGTTTTCGTTACATAAACTATATTTTAGTACAAAATCATTAATTGTAAATATAATCATTCAAGTGTTTTATTTCACATTTATGAGTACTAGGATGAAACAACTAAAATAGGCTTAGTTATTTTGTCAAAATCAGATCATATGAAATCTAAAGAAATAAAAGTTTTTACTAAGTTCTGAAAAAGGACTATAAATAAGGGTATTTTAAGAAAAAATAAAATCTATAGAATTTAATATCTGTTTTTTGTTTAACATATTTACAAATAAATGATCTAATTAAAAATCAAAATACATTAATTGAATATAAAAATATATAAAAATAAGATATATTATATTATTATATTAACATACAATAACATACACTTTACATATATCAATGTTCTTTTGTAAAAATATACATATATATTTGACATACATGCTTTTTTAACAATAAGTTTTTATTTCTGAAACATTAAATTTTAAAAAACTATGCTTTAAAGTGAATTTAAAATATAATATAAATTATTATTGATTAATTATAGTACAAATTTGCTGTGCGCATTCAGGTGGTAAGGTCTAGAGAGTAGAGATTTATGCAATTACAATCTCTTTTTATAAATAATATAAGTTTTAAAATAAAACATTACTTTTTAATATATATTTTAACACTTAAGAAATTAAATATATAAATTTAATTATATATTTATAATTCCATAAGTTATTTATCATAATCACTTAGATTAATTATGAACACTGAGATTCCTAGATAGAATTTTATTGCTATATTTTTTATTAACATATTTTTGGAAAAAT
The DNA here is from genome assembly GCA_963082975.1 of Labia minor. Classification (NCBI taxonomy): domain Eukaryota; kingdom Metazoa; phylum Arthropoda; class Insecta; order Dermaptera; family Spongiphoridae; genus Labia; species Labia minor. Next base: position 63,476,755 of record OY720349.1, on the reverse strand, counting down.
TTTGCAACTTACTAAAACTTTTTTTAACATTCCTTTTCAGAGGAATTTATTTTAGGTTTTACTTTGGTTGGAAAAACGAATACATTTTGTATATATATATATATATATAAAGTTAAATATAATCATAGTACAATATATATTTATTAAATAAAATAATTATTTTATTATAAACTATGGAAATAAATAGACTTTACTTTTTTATTAAAAATGTTCTATTTTGTTTAACTCTTATGGAAATATATTTTTACGAAAAACAATACTTAATAAAAATAGATATCAATTAGTTTTTCTAAAAATAATAATAAATTCATTTTAAAAATGATTTAAAAAATTATAAATTTGAGTAAATATGGGTAAAAGCAGAATTTAATCAATTCTACTTTACACTAGTGGCATTGCTGGAGTAGTGGGGGTGGTTAATCGGTATTTCCTTGGCGGTGGTTCAGGCTTATCTTCTTGAAAATCAATCCCTGAATTGGCTGGCTGATAAACACTGATGTAACTGGGCATCCTTTCTGCTCGTAATCTTTGGGCAAAATCTAAAAGCAATTGCTGAAAACAGAAATTATTTAATTTTAAATTTAAATGTTTTGTTTTTTAAGAAATGTTTTTTAAGTATTAAAATATTTAATGTATTTAATAAAAAAACATAAAATTGATTAATTGATTCTTACAAAAATATATAACGAAAAAGAGAAATAATACCATTAAATATTCGTACAAAAGTATTATTAAAAATAAATAATTTTTTGTGAATGAGAAGTTATAATAATATTTTCTCTTGGATATTCTCGAGCCTAATAGGTTGAGAATCGGTGCTATATAGAATAATATACTATAAGTCACAATTATATGTTATTTAAAAATAAAATTAATTTAAATATACCTATTTATAAATTTAATTGAAATTAAATGAGTCAAGATTCAATATTGCAATTCATTCCTGTTCACTCAAAGCGAAAGTGAACAAACTTGTCTTATAAAATTAAAAAAATATATACTATAAAATAAACAAATAAATAAATAATTCTAAAAGATAAAATTTAAAAATAAAAAACTATATTAACAAACAATATATCAACATTTAATATCAGAAATGGATTATGGATAAAATAATATTATAGAGTTTGATTCAAAAGAAGCCAAGAAAATTAAAAACTATATTAGAGGAGAAATTGTTAATAAAATAAGTAATAAAATCGAAAATATAAGACGGAATGTAGTAGATTTCTTAATGTAGACAAACGTATCCTATCCATCTTATTCATGGGTGGTACTAACATATAATAATGAAAACAGAATTTAGAAAAATCAAACAAAAATTAAAATTATAGAGGGTTCTACTTTAAAATAAATTTAAAATAAAAAAGAGATACTTTTATATTGTCAAGTGTGAACCTATATAAAAAATAGAAACATTTAACAGTTTAAAAAAATGAGATTTTAATAAGAAAAATACATAAGTTATTATTTTGGGCATACTTATTAATTACTTTCTCAGTATTGTTGGTGATAAATCTTCAACTATCCTTTAGATAGAAATTTGAAAAGAAAATTCTAATTGGTCGTATTGCAATTCAGATGTTGTTAATTAATAAATGTGTGCATATATGCAATCATGGTTTGTATAACTTCTCTAAATTACATTGCAGATATCATTACAAGGAATTAATTTTTAATTCAATTTCTTTACCCAGATAAACATAATTTCTAAAGTCATTATTCTTTAATAACTTGATGTTGTGTATCAGAGTTAATTAAAATGATTTGACTTTTAAGTCTTATTGAAAATAACAAATATTATTCACTCTCTTATCTGTAAAAATCGGCCTATATATCAGTATATTAATTGATACGATCCCTTCAGAGACGGGTAATGTTTATATAGTAATACGGTGTATCTTTTTGGTATAACAATCCAATTTGATTCTCAGGTGCTGTTAAATCAGTTTAATAACAGACTCTCCACATGTCTATTATATATTATATTATAATTATAATAAATTTTAAGAGTAATACAATTTACCCGCTTGCCGGGCTGTGCCCCAGTACCAATGGCTCTATCTACCATGATGAAATCGTTAAGATATGAATAATAATAATTTGAATAGAGATTAATAAAGATTAAAAGATTGATGAAAATGAGAGAAGCTAGTGGTCCTACTCTTGTCCTAAAGTTCACAATAATAATAGTATCCTAATAACGAATGAATAATCCTATAATATATTCTGAAATAATAATCAAAGGGCAATCATTATTAATAAACATTAGACATTGTTCATTTCTTCATTATCTTCAAATTTAACTGAAATTTTTATTTAGTTAATAGTAATAAATTGTCCAAGAAAAATCGTTTTATATTTAATTAATTACCTGATTTTCTCGGGTTCTTTCCCCTCTACATTCTACTAAAACGAGAAAAGTAAATAATTCTGCTCCTGGTTGAGAAGGTGCTTCTCGTCTAAAAAGTCGAATACTGGTTAACCCTACACAATCCGGCATATAAAGGTATATGCGCCTTGCGCCTGTCCAGTCTTTCCAAGTATCAACCATTACCTAAAATATTGAATTAAAATAAATTAGCTGTAAATTTTGGTATTATTCTTTTCTTTATATAAAATATAATAATTTTTAATATCCTTACATCACTGAAATTTCGATGATCATGGCCATTAAATCCTAATAACATATATCCAAGCGCCTCGGGCTGGTTACTTATATGAGACGTGGCGATGGAGTCAAATTCAGGCACAATACTTCGCACTTCACGATAAAGTCCTTGTAAGATAATAAAATCCTGCCCGAGTTCGTGTTCTCCAACAGGAATACTCCATGAAGTGCACTGATCGATAAAATGAACAACTGGAAAAGAAACTGTAAAAGAAAAAAATAAAGAAAATATTTTAAAATAATCTAAAAATATATAAATATAATAAAAAGTTTTTAAAAAAGTATTTAAATTATTATTGGAATATTAGATTAATAATTATTTTTTTTGCCTTTTCAATTGTTATAAAAAAAAGCAGGAGTGTCTCCACTCGACTATCTCGCAATTTGAATTGAATTAAATAACATAATATATTATATTTAAATTAAATTGAAATTTTAAATTATAAATAATATTTATTAAACCTGCCCATGTTTGGCTCATTGTTGTTGGCGCGTTAGATTTGCAGTGTTAAAAAATTAATTCTAGTACTTTCAGCGATTCAGCCAAGCTGAAATTCTATATATAACAGTTTAATACAATTTTTAATCATGTGAAAAACTATCAAACATATATTTTTTTATTTTTACGGTCTCTTTAAAGGAAAAAAAATCAAAACGTTGTAGGTAATGACCCTCTTCCGGTTGAGCTACATTTTTCAAAAGTTGAGAGAAAACTATGAATTTTGAATAATGCCCATGTACCAAATTTCATGATTCTAGCTCAAAACGTTTGTGCGTAATCTCGTCTACATACATTCACACACACATACACACACACACACAGACATTTTTCTCAACCTTAGTGAAAATGATTCAGGAACCTTCAAAACGTACAAAAACATCAAAATCTCGACATAGAAAATTTTCGTGGCGAGATAGTAATTATATTGACCATCAAATAAGATAGATACGAAAAAAATATTATATTATAAAAATAATAAAATTTATATTTTAAATAAAATGTCTTTTGAATATTTAATTTTTCAAAAATTGATTTACGTAAACCATGATTATTAAAAGTAATTTATTAATATTAATAAAATAGTTCAATAATAGTTTAAAAGTAGTAATTTACATTCAGTAATTTAAAGTGTCAAATTAAAATATTTTTATCAATGATTAATTGATAATAAAAAAGTTATCTTGTGTATCTAAATAAAATATAGCTAAAATATTTACAAGAAATAAATAGAAATGAATTTTATTTTTATATTATGTACCTAAGTTTGTAGAAAATGTCTGGTATAAATAATTACAATTAATTAATCTTCCTGTATATATTTCAATTTTCATTTCTTTAAATTATATTTTCTATATATGATTTTTCTAAAATATTAAATATTCATAAATTTAATTTGATAATTAATTAAATAACTTAAAATGTTAATTTTTATATTACATTATTTGAATTAAATTATATATGGGATATATAAGATAAACATTTGAAAATTAATATATTTTAATAATTCTGGAAATTGTTAAAATCAATAATTTTGTTATCATTGTTAAACGGCTACGGATGTTTTCTTAATCTAGAAATGAAAAGTATGATATTTTATATAAATCCTTATTAAGAGTTTTATACCAAAAATTAATTCTATGATTTTTCAATTATACATATCATCGATCATCGATAATAAATCTTTTTAAAAAAATTCGGTTTCATTTATTTTTTCGAATTCAAAAAATATGACCACATAAAAAAGTTAGAATAATTTTTATTTTCTTCATAAGAATGATATTACAAATTCTTAATAATCTAAATATTTTTTTTTTTAATTTGAGTGTAATAATATTTATTTTGACTTAAATTTTTTCAACAATTTGGCAATTCATTTTTTTTTTAATTAAAGAACTTGATTTTTATGCCTCTTAGATAATACAACGAATTAATTCTATATATACATATCTAATATATATTTCAATACACAAGTGGTTGTTGATAAATAATCTTAAAAAAATGGTGGAACGTGTAGGAGGTAATGGGACGGTGAATTGAAATGATTTGAATGGCTGCCCCTATTCAAACCTTCCCCGAGGCTGAATCAGAAAATCATCCTAAAGACTGTAGTGGAAATGTTATATCATCAAATGAAAATACTAACCAAATTGTATCAAACGAGGTATATTGTATTTTTTTGAGGATATTCTCCGAGAATAAAAAGTTTGAATTGTTTTTTGGTAGCCCACGGGTGGTGGAGAGAACAAAGGGGGTGGCATTTTGAATGATAACATCAAGGACGAAAAAATAAAAGATAAGGCCAATTCAGGTTCATGTTGTAAAAGATCAAAAAGAATAAGTCCTATAAGAAAATTGCTCAATTGGCTGGATCATTTTGAGCCGCAACATCCTAAAAGAGAACCTCGTGTCCCGAAATTAGGTCCTCTATCTGGGCATGGTGGAAAGAAAAAAGGTAATCTAATGTTATATGTATATTTATATAATAATATAATATAATTTATAGGAATTATTATATTTATTGTTATAGTATTTTTCTTTATATAAAAATAATTTTGCATTCATTCTGAAATTCAAAATTATATTTAAAGGACGTGTTTTATTTGAACTTGTTAAAATGGCTAGCTAGATTTGACATGCAAACTTCTTTGAAAAGAGTTGTGAATTAATAGCAATTTTTATGTTATTATAAATGACAATTATTCAAACTGTACCGAATGATAGCGAATATTTCATTATTTTTCATTATTCTTGCCACAAAATGACAGATTATATGTATAATAACAAAAGAGTATAAGAGTACTAATAAGAAAATTTTATAAACACCATTATGTACAAGATTTTTGGTCGAAGTGTAGTCTTTTAAATAGTTTCAAATTTATATTCCATATATCCAAATTTCTTTTTCAAAAATAAATAAGCATTATACAATCTATTGTCAAAACATTACCATATTTTATTTCTACTAAATGGTATTTTTATAAGTTTAAGCAATACCTGCTGCGATATTATAGTACTTATATATAGATATATATTATATATATATATCTAGACGGGACTCCGCCCCCTTTACCCCCGAGTGGTTCATAGTATTTGGTTGAAAGTAGTAAAAGGTTTTCATCCATTTTGTTTCATTCAGTATATTACATAAAACATTCATTTCTTTTTGTGTTCTTATTTAAAATTTATTTTAATTTAATCAGTAAATTAATTATATATATATATTATTATTGTATATGTGATATGTTATATCTATCTATCTATGTGGCTCAACGATAGTCGAAAGTTCTTGGCCGCAACAACCACTTGTCCCATCTCTCTTACGTCCCTTCCTACGCGTCCTTGGTCTTCCAAGTGGACGTTTTCCAAACGGTCTCCCCACCAATATCCGGACAGACAGTCAGACAGACAGACACACATGAAAAATTCTAAAGTCACTTTAGATTCTAGAGGTCATGAAACGCGAAGATATGCAAAAATTTTAAATTCTGAGCAATGTGCAGACAAAAACATTTTATGTATATATATATATATAGATATAATATATTTATATATAGGTACCTATATGTAGGTTAAAGCATACAGTCGTTGGCCCCCTTAAGCAACCCCTAGCAGTCTTTAATTTATATCTGGGTAAATTGCGAAACAATCTGTGTTAAATTAGGTTTGCAGAACATAGATACTATGAGCATTTTGATGAATAAAAAATCATTTTCTCATGACATTGTCAATAAGCACTTTTTTTAAAAAAAATCCTAAAAAATACATATATTATAGTTATTGTCCTGTGTATTCTATAGTGATTATATAACCATACAACCAACGATTATATAACCATAGTTAATAGCGCAATTTTTAAAATAAAAATCTCTTATTATTTGTGTTTTAGTGATAGGGGGCCAATGACTGCCTCGGGATCAACGACTGTATCCTTTACCCTATATATATAAATCAAATTTATGTGGTATAATATAAAATATTCCATTAAAATGATTAAAAGCAGTAGTAAAGAATTTAAGAATATTTTAATAATAAATATATAAATTTTATAAATTATAAGAAATATATATTTCTTATATGAATTGAACTTTTTTACCTTTAAAAAAAACACCAACTTATGGTTCCATGTAGACAAAATATGTTCAATTAATTTAATTTTTTTAATTATAGAAGAATATTCAATTTAAAGAGTACATGAATCATACATCAACTGATGAATTTATTGACTTATATATAATTAAATAAATAAAGACAATTGAATATCTATATTTACCATAAAATATATATATAAATTTTAATATATAAAGACAAGGAAATATATATCCATTTATGTTTAATTTAATGCTCAATAAGATCATTTTTAAATAAAGAAATAAAAAAGAAGATACAAAAATCCATAAAATGAGCGAATTATATATTAAAGAAGAATACTACCTAGTAAAATTTTTAATAAATTTAATTTAAATTAATTATAATTATGCAAAATCGATAGATATTTTAAAAAATTTTTGCAATTAAGCAATAAACATTAAATGATGAGATTAATTATTCCATCATAAGAATATACATAAAAATTATAGTTTCAAAGGAAGATCACTTGCATTAATTCTAAAATATACATTTTGTTTAATAAGCGAATTATTTCAAACCTATTTTCCAATTTATCTCTTCATTATTTAAATCTTTTATTTGTTTTATGATCAAACGATTTTATTCTGACTACAAATAAATTAATTAATTAGAGTGAACTTTTTAAAAATAGAAATAAAAAAATATTTAAAAAGATATTCTATTATTAATGTTTAGGAATAATTGGACAAATATTAGATCGTCTTGATCCTCCTACAAAAAGAATTTATAAACAACAAAAAGAAAAGGAAGGTGGCCCTTCGAATAGAAACATAAATCAGAATCACACCTCCGTGATACGTTTACCTTTAAGGAATCTAATATTACGTAACAATAAAGAAAATTCATCTGAAGAAATCAACGAAATGGTAATTATCATTATTTTAATGATTAGAACGATTATCATTGATGATAATATATCAGTATATTTAAACAATGGATTATATTTTAGGTTAGTAAGGTGTCTGTAAAACAAACAACTCAAACTCCAATTACTTTACTCAATGAGGAAATATCCAAAGATGAAATACTTTTATCTGAATGGACCTATGGTTGTGATAGTCAAAATCCTAATTCAAAAAATGAACAATCAATTCAAAATATAAAAAAAGGATGTCAACATTGTAAGGAAAAATTGAAAAATATGGTAGATCAATTTACAGAAACTGAATTATCAATACCAATTAATAATAAAAAGAATAGTTCATTTGTGAAAAGTTCCAGTGTAATTTCATTACACGATGTACAATTCAATAATGAGAATTTAGAAGAATGTATTAATGTACCCTGCTGTTCACATAACACTTCCTATCTTCAAACCTGTTGTGAATGGCCATTGCCTATAATTCCTGAGGAATCATTAAGAAGAAGGTACTTTTATTTTCATTTATGTATGTTAAGTAATTTGTTAGAATAACTATCTATGAAAGCTATGTAATCGACGGAATAATTCGAATCTATATATTTCAACGGAATAAATTCATAGAAAAATTAGTTTTATGAAATGTATAGGTATGTGTGAACATTCTAGACCAAAAGCTATGCTACAAGCCTGATTATAATGTAAAATGAGTTTTGATACCAGCCATAAAAATTTAATTTATTAATACATTTTTTTTAAATTATAAAATTTTAAAATATAATGCGATCAATAAAAAATTTGAATTCAATTTTTCAATGGAAATACACAATTTAAGATGCTCTGAATCCAAAAATAGTGTCGTTTTTCCTGTGCCTTTATGATTGTGAACAAACTTTGGCCAAAAACCTTTGGGGTTCGAAAAGATATGCTTTACGGTAATTCTTTTGTTGAAATCGATCTTAGGCCCGATTCACACACAAGTGGCGTATCGCACTGGCGTGGTTCTGGCGTGGAACAGGTTTGTTAATGTAATTGCTTTAGCTTATGACTCAATACCCACAGATATGGCGTATGGCGTGTTGGAGGCGTGGAAAATGGCACGAAGACCACTCCAAATGGTCTAGAAGTGGCGTGCCAGTCCCTACGAGCCACCGGTGGAGTCGGAGCGGAGTGGTCTTCGTGCCATTTTCCACGCCTCCAACACGCCATATCTGTGGGTATTGAGTCATAAGCTAATGCAATTACATTACAAACCTGTTCCACGCCAGAACCACGCCAGTGCTATACGCCACTTGTGTGTGAATCGGGCCTTACAGAAGTTTACATTATTGATCGTATGTTTTTTCGAATTTTTTTTAATAACGGCTTTAATAATTGTGATTTATTTACTTCATCAATGAAATTATCAGAAAGATTTTATCTTTTTTAAAATTATTGGAAAATTTTCAAAATGGATCCCTTTAAAGGATATTTAATTTTATTTATTTTAGATAACTTAAGTAGTAATAGTTATTAAAAAAAATATTAAAAATAAGCTATGAACAAATTTCACTATTAACATCAGAAGAAAATTTTAAAAAAGTATAAAAAAAAGATGGAAAGTGAAAGTTGTGTGTATGTGATAATTGTACGAGCTTTTTATTATAATAACTAGCAGACCCGGCAAAGCTTCGCTTTTGCATTTGTGTCTGTATACATATATACGTATGTGATAATTGAACACTTAATAATAATTATAATGATGTATTAAATGAATATAATTGAAATTTTAGTTTTAATTGGACTTTTTTGGTTTTTATTTTTATTTATTTTTATTGGAATTATTACAAATAATAATAATAATAATAATAATTCAATACCATCTGATTCCTAGCACCACCCCCTACTACAGGTATGTCCCTGATCCCATACAACACAAGGGATGGGTGAAAGTTTTCCAGCAATTTGCTGAGAAAGTGAGCTAAAATCGGATAATAATAATAATATACCGTTTAATACGTGAAAATAATAATAATAATAATAATTTATTAAATGAATGTAATTGAAATTTTATTTTTTATTATTACATTTTTATTTTTATTTTTTACCGACCGACGATAGTTTTCACACTAAATTTCCTATGTGGAGATTTTTACATATCTCCACGAATCAAGTATTTTCTTAATAGAAAAATCGGGAGTGTCCTCCCCTAGACTTTCCCGCATATAAATAGGTAATTAGATTATTATTATTATGTTTTAACAACAATAAAAATAAACAAACTAATTAATTATTTAAATTATAAAGTAAAATGGTTTAACACTATTATATATATTTATAATTTACACCTAACGCTACTTGTATAGGTAAAATGTCACTTCCGGTAGTCAGATCATGATGAAATTTGGTATCTGATTTTTTGTCATATTTTTAAATCTATATACAAAATAGGAAGCAAATATCTCGAAGCAAACTGGTACTTTACTTGAAAGGTAAACGCAACCAGTGTAGGTAAAGTACCACTTCCGGTTAACCGATTTTGACGAAATTTGATAGAAATCTACAAACTGTGAATAATATCGGTGTACCAAATTTCGAAGTCCTAGCTTGATTAGTTTTTGAGTAAATTTGCTCACAGACATTACATACATACATACATACATACACACACAGAGACATAATTCGAAAAATGGTATTTTCCGACTCAGGGAGGTCTAAAACGTCAAGATCTATCGAAATTTTTGACGATTCCAATACTTCCCTTATACGAAGTATGCGGGAAAGTAAAAAGGTATTTTTAGCATGATGTCTGTCCGTCCGTCCGTCCTTATAGATGTGTACAGCTTGAACGGCTCAACGGATTTTGATGAAATTTGGTATACTTACTTACTGCATCAGTATGATGAATTGATCAACTTTTGGTACAAATCCGGAAACCGAAAGTGGTAGTAGGACGATAGGAAGGGAAGGGTTATTTTCACACCAAAATTCAGAATTACAGAAATTATTTTCTCCTTTTTAGTGCATTTAAATAAAAACTGTTTTTAAAAAGTTTTTTTATATTTTTTTCAATTTTAATTATTATTAATATTCTTAAAGGATGATTTATCTGTTTTCATTTATTTTGTAAATATTCTGTTTAGAAAAATCCAAAAAAAAAATTAATAAAGAATAAATAAATTTTAATTTAGAATAAAAAATATTTTTTCTGAAATTAAAATTAATTATATAAAATTTATATAATAAATCAGATGGATTTTTTTATTATCATTTGTCAGTGTGATGTTATAATATCCAATTTATTAATGCTTAATGGATAAAGGTGAAGTTTTTAAATATTTGGAACAAAATAGTTTTTAAAAATGAGCAAAAAAAAAATTTAATGTGTAAAACGTACCTTAAAATTCAATTAAAAGATTAAAATCAAATTTAATAAGTAATTATAATTATTTCATCTATTTGCAAATAATTCTGTTTTTGAATGCGCGCGCACCCTTCCTCTATCCCGAGCCCCCTTCGCTTTCCTACTCCTTCGTCCGGCCTCAGTAGGCAAGTGAGCACTCACACACACTCACAGCGCAGTGCATTCATACGCAGAGCTGATTTCGGCTAAAATCAACTCTTAATCACTCGATAATAAAAAAATATATTGAAAATTAATTTCTTTTTATTAACTACCTATTAATTGAACCCAGAAATTATTATTGATCGTTAGAAAAAAAAAATCAAATCTTACTTAAATGATATTAAATATAATATTTATAATGATTCGATAATAATTTTAATAACTAATAATTAAATGCTTATTGATACAAGATTTAATCAATTTAATTGTTTCAAAATTTCACATTTTATAAATTCAATAAAATGAAAAAAAAATCCCAAAATTATTAAATAAATTATATATTTAATTTAATTTCCCTTCAATATATAATAAATTTTTAATTAATTTCCTATTATACAAAAACTAACTATATTAAAAAGACCTAAAAATTATTTATATTTTATTAATTTTAAAAATAATTTTATTAATCTTTCAAATATAACTTATTTAAATACATATTTATCTCCCCTTTTTACGTACCGAGATATTGTTTTCACACCAAATTTCACATGAGATTTTTTACATATCACCACGAATCATGCACTTTGTATTTGTTTTATCCTCGAGAAAAATCATCTTTATTAGTTTTTTCTTAATTTAAAATTATATGACGTCATCCAGCCATTCATGACGTCACAGCTTGGACTTACATATATATTATAAATAAAATAAAATTAAAAATATTTATGTTATATGCCTATCTGTTTTTTATTACATTAATAGATATATTAAAATTATTTGAAATTGTTTCTGTAGCTTGAAATTAATTTACTTCAAACAGACGGTCGGTTCGGACCTGGTCACAGGTCAACTTATTTTGTTAATAATTTATTTTTATTTTTTATTTTTTTTGTTAATTATTATTACATTTTTATTTGTTGGAAAATTATTTCTACTTTATTAATTGTTAATAGTTATTACATTTTAATTAACAGTTTTCGGAATTAGTATATTCTCTTATTATAGAGATTCTTATTGTTGTTGTTTGTAAAATTAAAATATTAATAAAATTTATCAAAATAATAAGTTGAAAAGATTTCCAATTGTTTTTATTTATTCATTGTAAATTTTTCAATGTAACCATGGCAACCATAAATAGACTTTTACCAAATTATTACTAATTAAATTAATTTTGGATAAATTAATTTTGGATTTAACTACACTAAAACCGTCCATGGGATGCCCACAACAATCCCTGAAAGTTTCATCGCAATCGGACGGGTAGTTTTTGAGTTTTTGACAGACACACACACACAGACAGACATTGCCTTTTATATATATAGATTATCTTATGTGATATTAAAATCAAATAAAATAAAAAATATAATATTTTGAATTTTTATTTAATGTTTTTACTATCTCGCCAGAGATAGTATTACGATCTTGAAAATTTTCGATGTCGAGATTTTGATGTTTTTATACGTTTTGAAGGTCCCTGAGTCATTTTCACTAGGTTGAGAAAAATGTCTCTCTCCCTCTCTCTCTCTCTGTGTGTGTGTTTTTATGTGTGTGTGTATGTGTTTATGTGTGTGTGTATGTGTATGTAGACGAGATTACGCAAAAACGGTTTGATCTTGAATAATGAAATTTGGTATACGAGCATTATTCAAAATTCGTAGTTTTCTATCAGCTTTTGAAAAATGCAGCTCAGCTGACCGTAAAAATAAAAATATATATTTTTGATAGTTTTTCACATGATTAAAAATTGTATAAAACTGCTATATATAGAATTTCAGCTTGATTGAATCGCTGAAAGTACCGGAATTAATTTATTAATACTGCAAATCACGCGCCAACACGTAACGTGGTGCCTTCAACAAAGAGCCAAACATGGGCTGGTTTAATAAATATTATTTATTAATTTTAATTTATAATTTATAATTAATTAAATTTATTTTAAATATAATATATGTTATTTAATCCAATTCAAATTGCGAGATAGTCGAGTAGAGACACTCCAGCTTATTTTATATATTTTGAATTAATCTCATAGTATGAATTGTTTTTGATTGATTGAATTTTGTATATATTTTAGGTATTATCCTTGCGTCCCAGTGAATTCTTCATTTATGACATCGAACATTAATAATCCGTGTGGTCTTGTACAAGCCATGATAGCCTATTGGGAGACAAGCGATTGTTGTAATTCCTGTAGAGAAACAGCTGCAGCTACAGCTTACCATCTCGCATGTCATCAAGCGGATTATCTTCGAGCACGAAGGCATTGTCGCCACAGATTAAAAAATCGATGTAATAATAATCGTTCAAATCGGATGGGTTGTAATTATTCCAATTATTGTTATAAGGTCAATAACAAATGCAACTATCCATTAAAATTAGTAAGTATTATGTGCTTCTTTTAAATATAAGTTTCAAAACGAATTAAATCCCCATCTTAATAAATATTTTATTTCATTATGGGCATTATCAACTTAAAAGTTATTATCATAAAGGAAGGTACATTTTCCTATTTATTTTTGCACACTCTTCTCAATAAATACATATTTAGAAAAAATATTCTATTACTAAATATACTAGCAAAAATTGTATTTATATATATATATATATTTGTATTTGACATATATTAAACCGCTCTAACAATATTTTTTGAAATTCACACCATAGATAATTTTTATAAAGAAAAATCGATCTGTATTGGTTTCAGCCTCGGGAAAAAATCATCTTCATTAATTTTTTCTTAATTTATATTTATATGACGTCACCAACTACGTCACCCAGCGCTTCCTATACAAAATATATTATAAATAAAATAAAATTAAAAATATTTATGTTATATTTATCCATATCTGTTTTTTATTTTGCATTAATACATACATTTAAATTATTATTACATATTATTATCTCATATCGTTTTCCTCTCATGAAGTGTCCCAAGTAGCAGATCTTTCTTTCCTTGACGGTAAGCAGTAGTTCTTTTTGCTTATTCATGCGTGATAGAACTTCTGATTGGTCAATATGCACCCAGGGTATTCGAAGCATCCTTCGGTAGAAGTAGAGCTCGAATGCCTCGATTTTTTTTCCATCGGAGGATTAACTATCCAACTTTCGCATCCATATAGAAAAACTGTATAAAATAGCATCTAAGCATTCTTATCCTCAGCTCTACATTGAGTTCATCCCTGACAAAAAAATCGTCTCATGTCAGTGAAGACTTTCCGGGCTTGCTCAATTCTAGATCCAATTTCATTTTAGCATTTGCATTCCAGATTTACTACGGCTCCCAGGTATTTAAGAGAAGTCACCTGACTGAGAGTTTTGTTGTTTATTTTAAGTGAGACAGCTTTCATTTATTTGAATTCAATCAATATATTACATAAAACATTCATTTATTTGTGATTTTATTTAAAATATATTTTAATTTAATCAGTAAATTAATTATATATTATTTTTGTATTTGTTATATCTATCTATCTATCTCAATGGCTCTACGGTACTCGAAAGTTCTTGGCCGTAACAACCACATTTCTCCAAGTGTCTCTATCTTGAACTATACAATAAACATCCTTTGTATTGTATTCTTTGCTCTGCTGAATGACAACATGTACGTATCAAATTTTAAAAAAATAATTTCTGAGATATGCAAGATTATTGTGATGTAATTTCATCGAATCGTTTTAGCCACTTTTGATACTATAACGTCAAAATTTTCAGACAGACAGACATGAAAAATTCTAAGGTCACTTTTGGATTCTAGAGGCCATGAAACGCGAAGATATGCAAAAAATTTTAAATTCTCCGCAATGTGCAGACAAAAACCTTATATATATATAGAGAGATATAAATAAATCAAAATTACGAAAATATATATTATTTTATATCAACAGGCCATTCTTTTCTGTCATTTAGTGAAATAATACATACTTTTAAGGAATATATGTTTTATTACTATTTTATGTTCTTTTAAATTATTTGAACGGTGACTCGGTGAACCAGTTATTAGTATTACAAGCCAAACCCGATAATAAGGAATCATTTTTTTAATGACCGAGCGGCAGCTCGGTGAGCCAGGTACTTCTATTTCCAAATGTGAAGTTTTGATTAGTAGCATAAATAGTCTTTAGTCTTTTTATATACAAAAATTCTTTAAAGTATTAAAACGTTCAAATCAGTTCAAGATTTAAACATCAAAACAGTCAAATTAATTCAATTCTTTCAATTCCCTACACATTCTTATTTGGTTTTCCTCATACTGAATCTTTGATCTATGTGATTTCCTGAATATAGTTTTCCCGGAAACAATTTTCCCACCAAATTTTCTTTTCCCATTCGAATGTGTCTCACACACTGAACCCTTATAATTTTGAGCTGAATAGAGATAATGTAATTTTTCTTTTTGTAACCTCTGCTATTTTCATAATTAACTACTCACTGGTCTTTGATAAACAAACAACTCAAGAAAAAGTTAAATAACAAATTTTGTTATGTAGAGTCGTAGTTTAAAAACAACAAATTTAATAAACAAAAATGAAAATTTCTATAAAACTTTTCTATTCACCATAATTGCTTTTAAAAAAAAATTCAATGTCAATGATGAATTATTTTTCATCTTAAAAGTCAAAAAATTATACATATATGAGTTTTATTATATTATATTATTAACTTGAGATAAATGTATCAATTAAATTTAAAATTAACAAGTTTAATATATTTTTAGGAGAATTCAAATTGTCGAAAATCATCAATAAAAAAACAAAATGAAAAGAGAAATTCGAAAAATATTGTTAAAAATATTGAGACCGGAAAAATGTTGCCAAATCTCAATAATTCAGAAGAATATTGTGAAAACAGACAACAAAATACTAGTCAAAACCAGGTGAGAAAAATACTTGGAAATGTATTCATTTATTTTAATATATTGTTTAACGAAGAAACCACGTAATTAAGAGCAAAAGTGATTTATTTTTTTTTAGATTTTAACAAATCCATCGTGTTCGATAGAAAAAAGCTGTAGTGAGCTACTTTATTGTCCTACATGCTCATGTACTTGTGCATTCTGTACTCCTCCTGAAACCCTTCTTAATCTCAACTCTTCATTAAGTAGTCTTTCTTATGGCTCAACGAGTAGTGAAATATTTTCACCCTCCGAATGTTGTATTCCAATACAATACAATACATGTTACAATATGGGAGATACAAAAATGGAACCCACTCCAAATTTAATTAAAAAGAAATCATCAATAAAAACAAATAAAGATGATTTAATAATAATGGAAGAAGAAGAAGAAGAAGAAGAAGAAGAAAAGAATATAGATGATCCTATAATTAAGAAAAATGATGATAAAATAAAAATAAAATGGTAATATGAATAATTAATATATCTAAAGCATTTATTTTTAAATAATTTAATGTACAATAGGTGTAGTCAAAACCATATATAGATTATACATTTTTTTTTAAAATTTCCCCTAGTTATTAATTTTCATTATAAAATATTATTTTAGAGTATAATTTATGTAATATGAGATTAAAATATAATATAGAATATTTATTTTTAACATATTATGATGTATTTATTATATATTGAATATTCTATGATTAATTAAAATATATTAAATTTACACTAGGGATGTTATCATTTATTATCTATTATGGGGCTTGGTAATCTTTTGTTTAATCGCCTTATTATATTACCTCTTACCTAAACTTCTACGTCTCTTCAAAGGTTTATTTTCAGGTAAATTGAATTTATTTATTTTGTTGTATTACATTTTATTTTTACTTTTTATATTTTTATTTATTTTTAAGGTTGTTCGAAAAGTAATCTAGCGAAGCGCTGCCGTATATATATAGTTGGTTTAGAAAAAGAAATTTTATTAAAATATGGATATTGTTGGAAATTTCCTAATTCCGTTTATCGTTCAATATCATAATAATATTTCATATTTCTAAAACTAATAGAATGATAAATAATAAAATAATAAAATAAATAATGTAACAGAATAAAATATTAAAAAAGTGTTTAATTTCTGTTTAATTTATTTAATGTTTTTGGATTTAACTTAAGCAGTTAGATGGTAATACTGGCAAAATTTAAAATAAACATATTTAAATATATTTAGTTCCGCAACATTTTGATATATTTTGAATTTATAATTTTTAATTATAAAATCAATTTTAAAAAGTTTTTCCTTCAATTTCTTCAATAAATAGATAGGAAAATAATACATAATAATAATAATAATAGAATATATTAATACATCCAAATCTTTCACATGCACCTTAAGATAGAAATATTACAATATTATTTTTTTTTTAATTAAAAATAGTTAATTATAAGAAAAATAATTAATAAATTGAAAAATAGAAAGGCTCATTAGTGTTTATGGAATATACCTTATAAAACTTCATTATTGATTTTGAATTTGAGAATATAATATATCAGAAGTATTTATATATGTATATATTAACTTATTTAGGACCATTTTTATAAGATTGGAATCAAGTTTTTTATTTTGACTATCTAATATAATAGACATTATTATTTTAAGTAATTTATTTTTTATTTTCTTAAAATTAAATTTTACAAATAAATATTTTTTAACTTTATTATTGATTTAAAATCAGTAATGATTTCCATTCCATTCAATGAAACTATAGGTTGTACACCCCCAAACACAATTAAAAAATATTTCTTATTATAACATAAAAAATGATAGAATTTGATTCTAGGGATCATAGACCATAAATTCCTCATTTTAATTTATAAATTTTCATATTAACCACTCCCTTTAATAAAATAAATTAATTTTAAGGTTGAACAATGCTATTTAATGCCTATAATCTATAAGTGTTTATTTTAAATTATAATTTTAAGTAAATTAAATAATTTTACTTATTTTTGAAAATTTTCTTTATTATATAAATATTTTTAATTTTTTTTTTATATATATTATTTTAAAAGTGTAGTTTAATGTTTATTTTGAGTTGTTACCGTTGGTATAAATTGAAGTAAACTTAAATCATTTATATATTATTATCAATTATAAATTTGTGTATGTGTAACTAATTATATCTAATTTAGCTTAATTGTTTTAAAAGTAAGTTTAAAAAAAAATTATTTATTAATATCTTAAAGTTTACCTCCTTTTTCGCGTGTGCTTAATAACTGTCCTTCAGAGCGATTAAGGAAATGACTTTCTTGGGCAGCCTGAAGTAGCTGCTTATGAAGATGACGATAAGCAAGACGTTCGCGACGTCTTGGAGCAGCAAACGAAAAACAGACAAGCCTGGAAAGTGGGGGTGAAGACGATCCAGATGGTGACAATAACACCAGACTGGAATGGCTGCTACTCGGGCTTGACTCTCCACAACTTCCACCTTAAACAATGAAATCACGTATCAATAAATTTGAACCACAATGCATTTGATTTAGTAAAAATATTTAGTTTCCTCAATGTTTGATCTGAAAAGCCCAAATATGCCATCTATAAAAAAAGACTGATCACATTGAGGAATCTCGTTTGCGAATAGTTCTCTCAAATTTTATATTTGATAATTTATCTAATCTTGTCCGATTTGAACTGAATCTGGATTGATTTTCTCCCAGGATTATAAGAAAGTTTATATCATTTATTCAAAAAATTATATTTGAATTTTTATATTATATAATCTATAAATCATTTTTAAACTTAAAATATAGTAGCAATTAATAATTGAGTAATTAAACTAAAACATAAAAACAAAGATAATGAAATTTAGTCATTTTAATTGACGTTTTAAAAATATTTTTGACTTAATAAAAGACTAAATTTAAAAAAATTACTTATTTATTACTAATTGAACTTACTAATTACTACGATAATTACTTTTAAATGAAAAAGAATTCTCTTTGAAAAATAACTTTAATCTATCCCCAAAAGGCTGTAATAACTCTATTAGACCTTCCTTATTAGGACCCTTCCATAATTGAATGAATCCTAAAATTTTTCGCCTCAATAAAAGAAAAAAATACTTTATATAAAAAAAAAACTTTTTTAAAAAACCACGTTTTTAACGCACTAAAAAGAAGAAAATAATTTTTCTGAAACCCCATAGGTACTGACATTACAAACAAGAGATATGATTTGAAGAAAATTTTCTATAACGTAAAACGTGGGGCGCAAATAATAATAAATTTTTTAAATGCAATATAATTTCTTTGATTAATTTATTTCAATATCCATGGATTTATATTTTAAGTTTTATATTTTTTACCAGACTTTTTGTAAAAGGGAATATTATTAGTAATCCAACAGAATACTTTTATTAATGTAAATTTTTTTTGGAAAATTAATTCCTTAATATTAAATAAACATCTTCAATTTACACTTTAGAAATTTTATTAACATAAATATTAAATATTTGCTAGAAGTTTTGCAGTAGCAAAATTTAGTTTTAGATTTCTTCAAGTTAAATTTCTTATATTATTTACCAGAATATTGTTAGGATGTCATTTTTTATCAGAATTTTTTAAAAGTGAATATTATTAGTAATCTAAAGGTAATCTTTTCATAAATTAAATTTACCTCTTTTAAAAATTTCGATAAGTTATAAGCTTTACTTTTTGAAGCTAATTAAAATATGAATTCATTTATCCTATTAATTTGTACCTAATAACATTTATTTATAAATTTTTATACGATACAGAATATTTTAGCCATAGTTGCGCCCCACGTTTTACGTTATAGAAAATTTTCTTCAAATCATATCTCTTGTTTGTAATGTCAGTACCTATGGGGTTTCAGAAAAATTATTTTCTTCTTTTTAGTGCGTTAAAAACGTGGTTTTTTAAAAAAGTTTTTTTTTTATATAAAGTATTATTTTCTACTTTTTAGTCTTCATATATTGCAATCGATTTCACTTGACCTATACTATTTTTAAGTTTTTTGATTGACTTTAATAGTCATGAAATACTATTATCCTGAAAGTAATAAATTTAAATTGAATTATAAAGAGAAATTTTTAAATTTGTCATATTTTAATTCTTTATTGCCTAAAACTCATCATAAATTTAAATTTTGTTTTCTAAATTACAGTACAAAACATTAATATACCTTCTTTCAAATTTATTTACATTTTAAATATTATACATATTATATTATTCTTTTAACGGGTTTTTAACGGTTTTTTTCAAATTTAAATATTTACACTTTTTGTTTTGATTTTCCCATACAAAATTATATTCATTAATTATGCTCTAATTAAACACTTGCAAGCTACGAATGTGTTATTTTATTGTATTGTCATCCAGAATACATTACTCTGAAAAGTTTCAGAGCGATTGGATGACTGGAAGTGGTCGAAATTTCGATTGCAAGATTTGACCCGAACAGATAAATAAACAAACAAACAAACAAGAAAGCAAGCTAAGAAAAACGTGGTAAAATACACTCAGTTAGCAAGAGTGCTAATGATGACTTGGTGAGATGCAGAGAGCAAATGATAGCTGAAGGAAATTGAGGGTGGCGTTTAAGTCGAAAAAAGGTGTGTCGAAACAGGCAACCAATCAGAAGACTCGTTAAGTAAAAATAAGAAGAGGGGAGTTTGAACCTTTTTTCTACCTCCCTATTATATTTTTTCAATATTTTGATTTTATTAATTTTTTATCTCTCTTTGTAAAGACGAAATTATAACTTTAAAATGATTTTAAATGTAATCAATCAAAAGTCAGAAATTATAATTTAAAAAAATCAAAATTCTTCATAAAAAAAAAAATGGCTTTTTATTTTTTCTAATACATTTACCGTGTATATAATATATAGAGATTCTTTATTTCATTAGATTAAATATTATTTATTAGTAATTCATTTAATAAATATCTAATCGTTATTTGAAATTTATTTAATTATTATTTTAGAATTTATGATGCTTAATCCAAATTTAATTCGCAGCATGGAACATACGATCAGGACTGTCATTTAGTTGGAGGGGAGCGACCTGAACATTTTTTCAAACTTCTTATTTAAACGGATTTTAATATTTTGATTATTATTATTAATTAATGTATTATATTTGCATCCCGCCTCGTTTTTGTATTAGATATTGTGTCAATATTTTTTATATTTAAAATATTTTAAAATTTTTTAATTAATTTCGAAAGAAAATTAAAAATATATTTATACAATTTTTGCTAGTATAATAAAATAAGATCTAATGAAATATATTTATTTTTATCGTCAATTCACAATGTGTCATTTATTATATTATTAATTTGTGAAATGATTACAAATTTTATGTAAAATCCATTCTCTATTCGTTTAGATCAAAAATAATATATTTAATATTTAATATATTGAATATATTTAATACATACTAGAATCAACTCTTGAATATTTTTTTAAACAAGCGGACTATGGACATCTGTATTATTTATTTTTAATGTTTTGACAAAGTCCCTTTTGTTGTTTTCTTCTTTTGTATTATGTATTGAGAAAGGTAAGTTTTGGAAAGGGCCTTTTGTTGTATTATTATTGTTTCTCCTTTTTAAGTTAACAAAATACAAATATTCATTAATTATGCTCTAATTAAACACTTGCAAGCTACGAATGTGTTATTTTATTGTATTGTCATCCAGAATACATAACTCTGAAAAGTTTCAGAGCGATTGGATGACTGGAAGTGGTCGAAATTTCGATTGCAAGATTTGACGCGAACAGATAAACAAACAAGAAAGCAAGCTAAGAAAAACGTGGTAAAAAAAGCCACACCCTCCAAAACACCTCTACTACTATGGCTAAAATCCCCACTAAAGACATAAGATTATAAAAAAAATAATTTAAGATATAATATATATGATCTAAATATTTTATTAAATTAATTAACATAAGATTTATAGAATAAATTAAATAATTGGTATTTGAATATTAGAAATTAAAATAAAAATTTTATTAACGTTACAATTTTCCCGACAGATAAACAGACAGTCACTTTTGGATTTCCCAGATCATGAAACGTGGGAATATGATTTTTTTTTAAAATTCTGAGAAATATTCAGAAGAAAAACCTTTATATATATATATATATATATATATATATATATATATATATATATATATTAATAGATTTTAAATTTTTAAAAATTTGAATTTGAGATTTGATTAAGAATATAGGTTATGCAACAATTAGTAAATTGACAAGAACAAAAATTAAAGCGAAAGTTAATTAATTCGAATAGTTATATAGCTTTAATTTAATGTTTTATATTATCCAAACAATGCTCGCTTTACATGCCCCTTGTGTCCGCCACCCTAAAGACTGAACACTTATATTGTTTCATTGTTTATCTTCGACTCAAAGCAGCTGATTACTCATTCATCCATATCAACCAGAAATAAAGAATAACAATTAAAATAATAATTATTTATTTATTATTTAAATAAAATAAACATTATTTAATCTAATTTTAATCTATTAATAAACTTAAGTATTACTAATTTAAAAAAAATATTAATATAAAATATAAAATATTTAAAATTTTAAAAACTATTTTATAATTAATGTTTATAAGTTGATTTTCATTAATTATCTATTTTTTAAAAAATTATATTTTAGTTTTATTTTCTTTATTTAGTAATAAATATTTAATTAAATTATTATTTTTATCTCTCATTAATTGTTATTAATTGTTATTCATGCGTTACAGAATTTATATTATTTTAATGTCATATCATAAAATCTTCACCTCGCTTCCTGTTAAAGCCAATTAGCTTTATTGAAACTTTTTATAATTGGCGCTTAGGTTCTATGGGTGGAAGCCAGAGTTGTGCTCCTCGAGAAGTTAATAACTTTTGGAACGCACTCTTTGTTCCTCCCTTTTTTCTACTGTTTTACTCTATCGAGAAAATTCTCTCTCTTCTCTTCGGGACATCGAATAGGAAACATCTTGCAAACCTTGGGTTTGTTCATAGCTGACTTGGTTAGCCATTTTGTCCGATTCTCTCAACTTGGTTGAGTAATTGAATATACGTTGACTTGGTCAACAGAAAGCACCAGCTATTCCACGACGAGTCTCTGCACCTCATCATTAAAGTTAATTTAAGTATAATTTTATTTTACTTGTTTTGTAATTGTTTTTTTTATTTAAATTTTAAGATAATTGTAAATTTCTAATACAAAAGTGTGACTCAAGAGAAGACAACGAATGTATTTAGTTTTATTTAATTCTATCATCTTTGTTCAATAAATAAATTAAATTAATTTAAAATATAATCTCTTTTCTTTCTTTTTGTATTACATAATTTCTAAATTCTAACGTGAATCTTTTGTTATTTCAAATACCAATACCAGTCAAACGGGACTGACTTCTTCGGAGATTAAAAACACGGTTACTTCATAGTTTGGATAAGAAAAATCTAATCTTTTGGCTTAAACATAATTAAAAAATTTATTGACGACCTTTAGACAGGACATTTGGATTTGAATTTTATACAAGGGATCCACTTAGTGGCGACCAAATATTTTATTGAACAAAGATTTGTATTTTCTATATTTAGTTAATATTAATTTAAAATGGCTGAAAAAATAAAATTAAATTGGAAAAAACTTAATTTACCTATTAAAAATATTCAAAAACTATTTGCAGAATCAAAGTCCTTGGGACCATTTAATCATTCTAGATTAATTGATGAAATTGATGAATTAATAGATAATATTAAACTATTGCATGAATCTATTTATGAATTGAATGATGATGAAAATACTTGTATACAAGAAATATTAGATATTTCTAATAGTGAAATGTTGATGTTAAAAAAGTTATCTATTTCATTGCCAAATGAATTGTATATTAAAACGGAAACATCAGAATCTATAAATAATTATTCTAATATTAATAATCCATTTAATTCAAATTTAGTGAATCTTCCAAAACTGAATCTTCCAACCTTCAATGGTAAACACACAGAATACATGGCCTTTATGAACCAATTCGATGCTGCAGTGACGTCAAATAAAATGTTAAGCGACGCACAGAAATTACAATATTTAAAATCATATTTAGTCGACGAGCCATTCAATCTTCTTCAACATTTAACCACCACAGATGATAACTTTAAAATAGCCATTTCTTTATTAAAAGATAAGTATTACAATTATAGAAAAATTGTTTTTAACTTAATTGATCAATTGTTTAATTTAAAATCTATTGAAAAGCCAAATGCTTATGAATATAATAATTTAACTTCTACAGTAAAAGAAGCTTTATTACAATTAAAAAACTTAGAAATTGAAACAAGTGCATGGAATCATTTTCTTGTTAGATTAGTTACTATAAAGTTAGATGCAGATGCTCAGCATAGATGGTTATTCTCATTATCAGATGATAAAATACCCACATTAGAAAATGTATTAAATTTTATTAATAAACTTGCAGACTCTCTTGGAGATTCTTTATCTTTTCAATGTATATCAAATAATTCTAACAAAGTAAACAATTTTAAAAATAATATAAGACAAAATAGCACGAAACATCACAAAATATATAAAATAACTACAAATGAAAAAATTGTTAAATGTTCTTTATGTAAGGAGACTCATTGGTTAAACAAATGTGATAAATTTATATCTAAATCCACTAAAGATAAATGGGAATTTGTAAGATCAAATAAACTTTGTTTTAAATGTTTTTCCAAAAAACATAGTTGTGATATGTGCAAGTGGTCTAATTGTCAATATTGTGATAAATCTCATAACAAATTTTTGCATTTTTTCAGTGAATCTGCTCAAACAAATCATGTACAAAATGTTAAAGATGAGATGCCGAGACACACGTCTGTGAAAAGTAATTCGGGTCGCAAGAGCCCACAGCATTCACTTAAGGAATCTTGTACTTCTTCTACTCACTCGATAAAGTCCTATAAAACAGTGAACTTTCATGAAGAGGATAATACTACATCTTTGCTAGGGAGAGCAGTAATTGTTGTTAAAGATCAATTAGGTAAACCTCATAGACTTAAAGCTTTTATAGATATTGGTTCTGAAATTTCATTAATTTCTTCGAATTTAGTTGAATTATTAGGCCTTAAAAGAGAAAGTTCAAATGTTATCATAAAAGGATTAAAAAATCAAATGTTAGCTAATTCGAAACATATAGTAAATTTGACGTTTAGTTCACCAATTAACCCTGGCTTAAAAATTACCTCACTTTTTAATGTTGTAGATAATCTTAAATTTGAATTACCCTCTTTGCCTCTGGAAATAGAACAATTTGAATTTATAAATGACCTTCCAATCTCTGATCTAGATTTTCATACACCTAATAAGATTGAAATTCTTATAGGGGTCAAATTATATACCAAATTAATTAAACAAGATATTAGAAAAAGTAAAGATGGTACCTTAATGGCACAAGATACAGAATTAGGCTATATCCTCATGGGTCAAGCAACTCCCTTAAATGCTTCATGTCTTAATTTAAATGTTGAGAATTGTGACAGTGGTCTAATTCAAAAGGAATTAAGGGAAAATATTAAAACAAATTTAGAGAAATTATGGGACTTAGAGGAAATAAATAATAATAATTTAGAAAATATTTCACATGCAGAGATTCAATTTGAAAATTCGATTAGAGAATTGCCAAATGGGCAAATGCAAGTAGCACTACCTTTCAGATTAGATCCACCTAGTTTAGGTAATTCTTTTAATAAGGCATATAAAATGTTAAAAAGGCAAAATTATTTATTTTTAAAAAACGATAATTTCAAATATTTATACATCGAATATTTTAATAATCTTAAGTCTGCAAATTTTATAGAATTGGTCGGTCCAATATCTAACCACAATGAAACTGAAAATAGCAAACAATTTTATTTGCCTCATTTTGCAGTAGTTAAAAACGAATCATCAATTCGGATTGTTTTACATGGATCCTCTCCATCGAGCAACGGTTTCTCTTTAAATGATTTACTGGAAACAGGAGATGTACTCCAAAATGACCTTAGAGGTGTTTTAACTAGGTTTAGGAATTATAAATATGTATTATGTACAGATATTGTGAAAATGTATTTACAAATTTCGGTTGTTCCCGAACATAGAGATTATTTGAGATTATTATGGAAAGAACCCGATACAGATGAAATTAATATTTATAGATTTTGCGTAGTACCTTTTGGTTTAGGTCCGTCAGCTTATTTAGCTATTAGAACACTGTATTGGATTGCTCAGAAAAATGAATCACTTTTTCCAGATGTAATAAAGCTTATTAAAAATAATACATATTTAGACGACTTTTTATTAGGATCTAATTCAATGACAAATTTAATTTCGTTAGTTATAGAATTAAATGAATTGTTAAAAAGATTCAATTTCAAATTAGACAAATGGTCCAGTAATTCATCCGAAGTAATTAACATATTAAGTAAACAAAATATTTTAAATAATGAATCGAAAATTATACAATTAGGAGATCATACAACGGTACTTGGTGTTCAATGGGACCCTACAAACGATTATTTTTATTTTAAAATTTCTGAATTTTCTAACGTTAAAATGACAAAACGATCCATACTTTCCGATCTAGCAAAGGTATTTGATCCTTTGGGCTGGATCTCACCATGTATAATTACATTTAAAATTATTTTTCAGGAGCTATGGAAATTGAAGTTAGATTGGGATGAGATAGTTCCACATAAGTATCAACTTATTTGGGAAAAATTTAGAGAGGAAATTCATTTAATTTCAAAATTCACTTTATTCAGAACATTTTATAATGAAAAAGCAAGTTATTATAAGATATATTCATTCTCAGATGCAAGCGAGAAAGCATATGGATTTGTTGCCTATTTAGTTAGTTATGACGAAAGAGATAATTTTATTCAATCTCATTTATTATTTGCACGTTTCAAAGTGGCACCATTGAAAGTAATTTCATTACCTCGATTAGAATTAGTTGGAGCTTGTATTATGATCAAATCATTAAATTTTATCATTGATTCATTAGATGTAAAAATCAAATTTATCCATTTATTCACGGATTCAACTATTGTATTGAATTGGGTAAATTCTCCTTCCTTTAGATTTAAACCTTTTGTAGCTAACAGGGTCAGTTTAATTCAAAATTTTAAAATGCCACATGCATGGAGCCATGTCCGTACAAAAGATAATCCAGCCGATTATGGTACAAGGGGAATTGCAATAAAAGATTTTATTAACTTACATATTTGGAAAACAGGTCCAATAGAATATTTTATCAAATTACCTGAACCTTTTGTTTATTGTCAAAAAACAATACTCCCTGAAATTGAAAATAAAAAATTAAATTTTAATTTATCTCAATTGACTAGTTTTTATACTTTTATAGAAAAATTTATTTATTATTATTCGTCTTTTGAAAGACTCACGTTACATCTTGCTATTTTATTGAAATTTATAACTTATTTAAAACTCAAAAAAGTATACCCAAATTCGTACAAAAATAAATTTAAATCATTTGTTTATATATCTGCGAATGATATTGAAAATGCTACCTTAAATTTGGTCAAATGGTCCCAGAAGAGATATTTTAATTCAGACATTGGAGCATTAATAAAAAATAAAGAGTTGAATAGAACTAGCAAATTAATTAGTTTATCCCCCTTTTTAAATGAAAAAAGTATTTTATGTGTTGGAGGTAGGCTAGATAATTCTTCAATTTCAAATAGTCAGAAACATCCTTATATACTTTCTAAGGAATGTAGTATAACCAAAAGTATAGTTTTATTTTATCATAAAAAATTCCTTCATTGTGGCCCACATACTTTATCTGCTGTAGTAAATTCAAAATTTTGGGTCGTTCATGGTCGAAGCTTATTTAGACAGACTTGTAGAAAATGTATTACATGCTCAAAGTTTTCTGCTAAGGGCTTAAAACCCTTTATGGGTAATTTACCCGAAGCTCGCACTACAGTAGGGCGTCCTTTCTTAAGGACCGGTATAGACTTCTTTGGTCCATTTTATTGTCATTTGATCAGATCTAGAGGCTCGAAACCAAGAAAAATATATGTTGCTGTATTTGTTTGTTTCATAACAAAAGCCTGTCATTTTGAAGTTTGTATGGACTTGCACACTGAAACCTTTTTAAATTGTTTGAAAAGATTTATTTCTCGTCGAGGTGTGCCCACACACATCTTTTCTGACAATGGCACTACATTCATAGCTGCCTCAAAAGAAATTCGCTTAGATTTAAATCAACTTATTAAAAATGCCGAATCAAAATTCATAAAAGATTTTTTAATGAATCAAGGTGTAAAGTGGTCCTTCATACCTCCATATAGTCCCAATTTCGGGGGCCTCTGGGAGTCGTGTGTGAAGTCCGCGAAGTTCCATTTGAAAAGGGTGGTTGGCAACTCTTTACTCACAATAGAAGAGTTCAGCTCATTACTTTGTCAAGTTGAAGCTATTCTAAACTCGAGGCCACTTACTCCTTTAACTTCTGATCCAGACAGTCTCGATTACCTGACTCCTGGACATTTTTTAATTGGAACACCACTAATACAACTTCCCTTCATGAATTTTACGGATAATTATCGAACCAACCTAAATACTCGGTTTAAATATATACAAGAATTGCAGAATCAATTTTGGAATAAATGGTCTAATGCATATCTCAATTCTCTTCAAACTAGATATAAAAACAATAGGTCTCAAATGAATGTCAAATTAAATCAAATCGTCTTAGTTAATGATAAAAAAATTCTAACTAATCAATGGATTCTGGGTAGAATCATTGGCCTACATCCAGGCAATGATAATGTTGTGAGAGTAGTTACTTTAAAAACCATGAATGGAGACATTAAAAGGCCAGTGAACAAGTTAGTTCCCTTGCCTATTGAGACAAGTGACTCTATGGATGAAGTAGTTTAAAATAAGAAAGATGTTGGCGTTTCTTAATTACGCCAAGAGCGGGGGTATGTTAAAGCCAATTAGCTTTATTGAAACTTTTTATAATTGGCGCTTAGGTTCTATGGGTGGAAGCCAGAGTTGTGCTCCTCGAGAAGTTAATAACTTTTGGAACGCACTCTTTGTTCCTCCCTTTTTTCTACTGTTTTACTCTATCGAGAAAATTCTCTCTCTTCTCTTCGGGACATCGAATAGGAAACATCTTGCAAACCTTGGGTTTGTTCATAGCTGACTTGGTTAGCCATTTTGTCCGATTCTCTCAACTTGGTTGAGTAATTGAATATACGTTGACTTGGTCAACAGAAAGCACCAGCTATTCCACGACGAGTCTCTGCACCTCATCATTAAAGTTAATTTAAGTATAATTTTATTTTACTTGTTTTGTAATTGTTTTTTTTATTTAAATTTTAAGATAATTGTAAATTTCTAATACAAAAGTGTGACTCAAGAGAAGACAACGAATGTATTTAGTTTTATTTAATTCTATCATCTTTGTTCAATAAATAAATTAAATTAATTTAAAATATAATCTCTTTTCTTTCTTTTTGTATTACATAATTTCTAAATTCTAACGTGAATCTTTTGTTATTTCAAATACCAATACCAGTCAAACGGGACTGACTTCTTCGGAGATTAAAAACACGGTTACTTCATAGTTTGGATAAGAAAAATCTAATCTTTTGGCTTAAACACTTCCATTTTACTTTCCCAACAACCTCTCATTTATCTAGTCAAAGTATATACAATCAAACCTATTGAAAAAAATATTTAAGATCAATCTTAATGTGCTCCATAATATGGTTTTTAATAATTTTATCTTATATATTATTGACAACGTTAAGTTAGAAATAAGTATGAATGTATAAAAAGAAATTATACCTTAAATAGGTGAAAATTAATGGTGTGTTCACTCAACAAAAACCAAAATTTAAAATGTTTAAATGATGTTGTATGGGTGTAGATAAGAATTTTGTAGAAGGTATTCATAATAAACAACCCAATCATCTTGTTTGTGAAATAAAAGATTGTAGTAGTTCGTTTAGACTTACATCTGAATGTTTGTTTATGAGTGGTTAATTGTGCGTTTATTTCACTTTGGTCAGTGAGATTAGTGACTCGACTAACTAACTAACTTTGAAACATTAATTTCAAGTGGAATAAACCCTGAATTATGCACCTCGTCTTAGTATCAATATTTCCTGAGGAGCAAAGAGCTAACAAAAAATCTAGAATTTTTATTTTTCCATTGAAATTTTTTTATTTATATATTTCCATTTATCCTTCCTATTTCATTCTATTCTACAATATTGAAATAATTTAATTTATAATATATTTAAAATATTATTCTTTCATGTATTAAAATTATTAAGATTAATTAAATTTTCTTATATTTTTCTTTTTTGTGGATTGGAGGGGGGACTGGCTAAATGGTTATGCCAAAAGCGAAGGGAACTAAATTATATATATAAGTACATAAATGAGTATATATATAAGTACATAAATAAGTAAATAAGTGAGAGACATTTTCAAGTATTGCTACGAGCTGGTTTTGAAATAATGAGTACAAGTTACTTTAATTGTATATAATTTTTTATTAACTAAATTAGACATGTCAAACTAGCTACCAGCCAATAGATAATATGCAGTTGCAGTGAGTAGAATAGATTTTGTATATATAAACAATTTTTAATTTTGTGATAAAAAAAAAGTGAAAAAATCTGGAGTGTCTCCACTCGACTATCTCGCAAATTTAAATTGGATTAATTAACATATATTATATTTAAATTAAATTTAGTTAATTATAAATTATAAATTAATAATATATATTAAATCATCTCTTGTTTGTCTCTTTATTGAAGGCACCACGGCGCGTGATTTGCAGTGTTAAAAAATTAATTCTGGTACTTTCAGCGATTCAATCAAGCTGAAATTCTATAAATAGCATTTTAAAAAAAATTTTAATCTTGTGAAAAACTATCAAACATATCTCTTTATTTTCAGTTTAGAGGAAAAAATCTCGACATCGAAAATTTTCGTGATCGCAATACTATCACTGGCGAGAAGATCTAGAAGATTTAATTTATATGTAAAGTTTAATCATAATTTCCGTTGGGAATAATACTGGATATTTATTATTAATAAAATAAATAATTTTAATTTTGATCTCATAATGGGATTTTCATTTTCAAGTAAGTAAGATATTATTATGGGTGGATTCACAATGTATGAAGGGACACTTTTAGAAATGTGGATGTATACTATTTACAATAATAATATATAATTAATTTACTGATTAAATTAAAATATATTAAAAGTAATAACACAAAAACAAATAAATGTTTTATCTAATATACTGATTGAACAGCTAGTATATACTATTTTGTATTTACGGAGTCGCTGTATAATAAATTGATACCGTCATTTA
Organism: Labia minor; assembly: GCA_963082975.1. NCBI lineage: Eukaryota > Metazoa > Arthropoda > Insecta > Dermaptera > Spongiphoridae > Labia > Labia minor. The sequence continues at coordinate 63,445,217 of OY720349.1, read as the reverse complement.
ATTCTCCTATATCGAATCGAATAAAGATAAATCTTCTCTAAAGTTTAATCATAATTTCCGTTGGGAATAATACTGGATATTTATTATAAGAAATGTACATTTACCAAAATAATGATTTTATTATAGACTTCAAAATATTGTATGAAATCTAAAACAACCAAGTAAGAATAATATACTTGTTCAATACATTAACTTTAATAAATATAAAAATAATTTTTTGACATGTGAGTAAGTAATATCCTACGGGTTTGACATGAAAGTTCCAATGAAATAAATACATCATAGTAATAGTACTATAAAATGATTGCTACAGAAAAGATACTAATTTCACACATAAATTAATTGATTTCTCGGTTGTTAAATCAAGACCTGCCCTTGGATTTGAATACCCTTGATTGAGTCATATGCTTCTCGCTATTGTCTCTGACTAAGTATCTTTGTTTTCCCACGATGAGGGATGTTCAGTGGCAGCTGTAGCCGACCTTTATAAGGTACGCGACCTTTGCTCGCGGCCCAGTTTCAAGCAAAGAGGCTGGAGGGCAGGCGCCATCTGGACATCCCGCCCCGTTGGCTGCAGCACAATTTGGACTCATTTCTCTTTCCTTCTGTCTCATTCACGTTGGAATTGCATCATTCGATTAATCTCACTTTCATGCGAGTAAATCGAGATTACGTTCGAAAGATTGTACTAGCTATTTATTTTATTTTATTTTATTTTTTTTTCTTCATAATTTTAGTTTTAAGGTCATGCATTCCTTTAAAGGACGTTCACAATCAATGATCAAAAACAACACCTGGAACTTTATTAAATATAATGTTACTGAAATTATGTTAATTAATGAACTATGATTAAATATTGCATATGTGGATATACATATGTTCAATATTCATATCAATTTATATTAATCTAAATATAAAAATCTGGAGTGTCTCCATTCGACTATCTCGCAAATTTTAATTGGATTAATTGACATATATATTATATATTTAAATTAAATTTAATTAATTATAAATTATAAATCAAAATTAATAAATAATATTTATTAAATCAGCTCGTGTTTGGCTCTTTGTTGATGGCACCACATCACGTGCTGACGCGTGAGTGCCAGTCAACGTGTTATGATTTTTCCGGTACTTAATTATAAGATAAGATTTATTAATGAACAATAGTAAGATTTAAATTTTTTTAAAAAATCTAGAGAATCTCCACTCGACTATCTCTCAAATTTGAATTAAATTAATTAACATATATTATATTTAAATTAAATTTTAAATTAATAATAAATAATATTTATTAAACCAGCGAGTTTGGCTCTTTGTTGATGGCACCACATGACTGCCAGTCAACGTGTTAAAAAAAATTTTCCGGTACTTTCAGAGATTCAATCAAGCTGAAATTCTATATATAGCAGTTTTATACAATTTTTAATCATGTGAAAAATTATCAAACATATATCTTTATTTTTACAGTCACTTTAGAGGAAAAAAAATAAAAACGTGGTAGGTAATGACCCTCTGTCTACATATACACATACACACACACACAGAGACATTTTTCTCAATCTTAGTGAAAATGACCTTCAAAACGTATAAAAACATCAAAATCTCGACATCGAAAATTTTCGTGATCGCAATAGTATCTCTGGCGAGATAGAAAAAAAAGCGAATGTGTGTGTCTTTTTGTGGTTTATACATTTTCAAACGGCCCATCCAATTGAATTGGAATTTAGCACATACATACTTTCAAATGATTGAAGTTACTTTTCCTAATTTATTTAATTTATTAATAAAAACTGTTTAATTATTTTTAATGATGTTAAATATTAAATATTATTTGAATCTCTGTTAGTTTAATCAAGATAAGAAAATCTTAAACATAAAATTAAAAAAAATATTTTAATTTTAAAAGAATATTTTTCAAAGTGATTTATGATCTTAATTAACGTTAGTAATATTTATCATTAGATTCAAGATTAAGTATATTTAACTTTAATAATATGATAATAATCTTTTTAAATTTTCATTAGAAACAGTTGAAAGTTTTAAGTCAATTTATGAAAAACTTGATTTGTGATTAAAATTATACTTATATTAATAATATATACAATAAATTAAAAATAAAATGGAATTAAGATTGTTATAAATATGATTATTTATTTATATTGTTATTTATTTATTTGGAATAAAAAAATTTCTTCAATACTAAAAAATTTTATTGAGGATTTAGGATTTTCCAACAATGAATGTTAATAATTATCTTATGTTTAATTGTATATACTCTGGTGGTCCACATTCTAAAATTGGAAATTGGACCACTGGATTACTGTTAAGTTAAATTTATATTATAATAATCCCTATTACAATGAAACGATTTTTTGAGACTTTGAAAGATACATATATTACGTGTAGTATGTCAGTCTTTCGTTTTACCTTTTAATAAAAAATGTTGTTGTCTTAGATGATATATTTATTTCTCTCAAAAAGATTTAATGTATAATATAAAAAATTATTATGATAAAATAAGAAAAAAGCAAGAAAATACAGTATCTAATATCGACAATTAGAAAATAATTGATAAATTATAAATATTATTTTTCGAAAAGGTTGACGACCTCTTTCTTGAAATCAACCAAGAAGTAGAGATAGTTGTAATCGGTTAGTTTATTTGTTAATTTATGGCTATCGGAGAGCGAAGTGAATGGATTCAGGTGTAAGAGTGAGATGTTTTAAATGGAAAAGGCAAGGAATTTCATTCATTCTCAAGAATTTACAATATAGGTACAATAGTTATTTATTGAAAAGAAATTATCAAATTTTTCTGTAAAAGTTCTATATATAATTTTATTTTATGTTTCAGATAAAAATAGCATAATTTTCGGTTGTTATAGGGAACTACTTATTCTATTCATATTCATTTTTTTATATTTTTTATATTTAATAGCAAAAAGATTTTCAAAAGAGAATTTATTATAAACAAAATAAATAAAAAAAAAACATTTAATAAATTATAATAGGATATTATCATTTGAATTTAAAACAAATTTAAAAAATCTACCCAATTTTAAAAAGGAAAATTTTTTAAACTACTGTCTAAAAAAATCATTTTATTTGTCTAAAAATTCATTTCTATATAATCAATAAAACATTTTGCAGTTAAAATATAGAAATAATTAATAATTAAGAAATTAAACTAAAAAACAAAATCAAAGATAATTTAATATTTTAATTGATGTTTCAAAAATATTTTTGACTTAAAAAATCATTCTGGTCTTTTCCGGGCGACAATCTCCGTCGAAGAGTAGGTATTGATAAATAATCATTTTCTATTTACTTTCGAAATAGAAAGAGAATAATACTATGAATGAAAATTTTCTGAAATATTTGTTGTTCAGTGTAGGAGTTATGTAAAATATATAATATATATTACTAATAAAAAGAATATAATATCATTAATTGAGCTTAAGAATTTAATAAAAAGACAAGACAATATAGGAAAAATAATAAATATACTATATAATTACTATTATATACAAATTGACATTAATATATTTTGTTCGGGATGGCTCCTTTACAGGCATTTTGAATTTATTATTTTGTCTAGTCGTCTAGTCGACCGATCCCGCATCAATTAGTAACATTTTTAATCAATTTTTGAGTTGCTGGCAATGTTTAATGTTAACTCTAATATTTATTTATTATATTCTAATTTACTACGATAATTTTTATATTTATTTATTTATTATAATTTACTCCGATAGTTTTAGTATTTTTTTATTTATATATTTATTAAATGAATTACTAAAAACATTCTAAATGTAGTTTCCAAGTGAATTCCTGTGTCACACATAAATTAACAACTTTTAATAGTTTTTTTTTTGGGTTTTGAAAATTGACTATTAAAATAATTTGTATCTTATCAAGGGAAGAGATTTAAAAATCACTGAAACATTAAATTTTCAAATTTTATGGAAAAAAAAGTATTAGCAATCAAGCAATCAGTAAGTGGGACTTTCAGGTAATCTTTTATTATTTATATATATATATATTAAATCCAATTATAATACTTATACCTATAAACTTGATTATTTTCATTTTACTTAAGGATTAAAAAAACTTTTTTATAAGGAAATAAATCACATGCTTACTGCTATTTATTGTTAGTAAAATTTAACTTTTAAAAAGTTTCCTTTAGCCAAGGTTATTATACCTGAATTTCCTTTTTTTTTTTTTTTTTTGCTAAATTATTTACTTTTGCCTTTTGGCACTTCGTGTGCAATTTCTTCTGCAACGTCGACACCATCCCATTTTTTTTTTATTTCAATTATATATTCAAAGAATGTTAAAAGAAAACAAACCGTCCCATATTTTTGCATTCTTTTAATTGAAAAAAGTAATTATAACGTAATCGTCTGGTGTTGCTCTCGAATTTGTAATGTAAACTTTTTAATAAGGATTTTATTCATTGCCTCGGGGATTGAAATTTTTTTTTTTAATTTTACGCATTTGAATAACTTAATTAGCATAAAAATTTTACTGTTAACATTGAATAACATTATTTAAATAAATACAAATAATCTAAGTTCACTAATGGATAGTTTATTATAATATGAATGTAGGTATTGGTAATCCATTTGCTCAATTTTCAAAGAGCCTTGACGGTAAAAAAGAGAGATCGATAGTTCCAACTAATGTGTCTCTCTTTGACCACAATTGGCTTTATCCTTTCCCAAGGATTATATTAGGCCTACTTCGTTGTCTTATAAACAATTTTTATTGCTTTGTTATCAATTCGTTGTCCAAAGGTTTACTATTGAAATTTTAAAATATTAATTATTCGTCAAATGATACCGGCATATTTATGAAAATATTTAATTTTTAAAAAATTAAAAAAAAAAAATATATGTATAAAAAAAATGTCGTGTTTATTATGTAGGATGTAAGACATCACCTTGTTACCTTCGATTTATTACAAGTAGTCTTCATTCATTTAAATATTGGTTTAACATGCAAATACGTCATTGTTATCTAAGTATAAGATCTATTAGGTCAAGATTAAACAATTTGACATTATTCGTTTAAAATATTTTTTTTTTTTATAAAATAATCATATAAAAAATTTAAATAATATAATAATAACAATAATCAAAATAAATTAAATAAAGAAAATAAGCAATTTTATACAACTATATAAGTAAATATTATTAATTTGAAAATTTAAAGAATTACATATTTATAATTAATAAAATATACAATAATAAATCATTTTATTTATGTATGAATTTTATTATAAAAAATTATGATATACAAATGATAAACTGACATTTCCGGATATTCAATTTTAATTATAAAGTATCTGTGTTATCAAAAATTTATAAATTTAACCTGTCGGAAAATAAATATTTATAACCTGTCTTAAAATATCAAATTTATAAATGTAAATATAAATTAATGTTAATAAAAAAAAATGTAATAAATATATATTGTTGTTATCAATAATATCATAATTTATATTATTTGTAACAGTATTTATTTTTTGACATTGTGATACTAGATAAAATAAGTTGACATGTGGCCATGTCCGAACCGACCGACGGTTTGAAGTAAATTAATTTCCAGCTACAGAAACAATTTCAAATTATTTTAATATATCTGTTAATGTAATAAAAAACAGATAGGCATATAACATAAATATTTTTAATTTTATTTTATTTATAATATACAGGGTCCGACAGTCAAACCTGACGGTTTTTGAAATGGGATAAATAAAAAAGTTGTGTGTGTTGAGATATTTTAATTATTATTTTTTTTTATTGTAAAGAGGAGAATTGGAAATTTAACATTCATAATAAAAAAGCACAAAAATAACTTATGTAGCAAAAATTATGTCACTTAAATGATGACCACCATTTTCTCTACACTGTACTGTAAATTTTCGATATTGGGCTCCAAGAAACCCACAGGAACTTCACAAGCAGCCCATTCACTGTGAAAGAGTAACTGTCTGGGCTGCAGTGTGTAGGTCAACAGTGTTAGGGCCTTATTTTTTTGAGGAGAATGGCCAAACAGTGACAGTGAACTCAGCGCGTTATGTTGCCATGATCCGTGACTTTCTCATCCCAGAGTTACGTCGCCATCGTATCCCTCTCAGGAGGGTCTGGTTTCAGCAGGACGGAGCAACTGCCCATACCTCTCGGGCGTCCAGGGCTCATCTCAGAGGATTTTTCCCCAGTAAGCTGATCTCGCTCAAGGGTGACATCGAATGGCCGGCACGTTCTCCCGATTTGTTCCCTTGTGACTTTTATCTATGAGGGTACCTCAAGGGAAGAGTTTATGTTAACAGACCAAATAATTTTAACCAACTGAAGGAGAACATTCGGCGAGAAAGTCGTGAGATCCCGCGCCAAACATTGAAGAGAGTCATGACTAACGTCTTCAGGAGACTCGTACAGTGTAGAGAAAATGGTGGTCATCAATTAAGTGACATAATTTTTGCTACATAAGTTATTTTTGTGCTTTTTTATTATGAATGTTAAATTTCCAATTCTCCTATTTACAATAAAAAAAAAAATAATTAAAATATCTCAACACACACAACTTTTTTATTTATCCCATTTCAAAAACCGTCAGGTTTGACTGCCGGACCCTGTATATGTAAGACCAGGCTGTGACGTCATGAATTGCTGGATGTCGTCATATAATTTTAAATTAAGAAAAATCTAATGAAGATGATTTTCCAGAGGATAAACCCAATACAAAGTGCATGATTTATGGAGATATGTAAAAAAATCTCCTCATGTGAAATTTGGTGTGAAAATAAAACTTCCTATCGTCGATCGCTAATACTACCACTTCCGGTTTCCGGATATACACCAAAAGTTGATCAATTCATCATACTGATGTATTAAGTAAATATACCAAATTTCATCAAAATCCGTTGAGCCGTTCTAGCTGTACTCATCTATACGGACGGACGGACAGACATCATACTGAAAATACTTTTTTCTGTTAAGAAAATTCATGATTCGTGGAGATATGTAAAAATCTCCACATGTGAAATTTGATGTGAAAACAATACCTCCCTTACTATCGTCGGTCGGTAAAAAAATCTTCGTTTTAATTAAAAAAACAATATAAATAAATAATAAATAAATTTTTAATTAATTTTATATTAGGAAATGATTGAGGGATGATTTCGGTGGACTGGCATCTCAACGTCTTCTATTGTGCAGTGAACGGCCGACAAGCAGGCAGGTGAGGCCAGGCGGCGGAGGGGAATGGAGAGGGGAGGTGTGCGCTTAACGATTTACAAAAGAAAAACACAAATATTAATTGTTTTAAATTATTGGTATTTTTGTATAGATCTTAAATCGAATTTTTAGAATATTTAAGGTTAATTCTATTCCGAGATTTTAATGAAAAAATTGAACTAATAAAGAAACAAACACAATTATAGAATGAATAAATAGAATAATGTAAATTATATAATAAAATGCATGAAAAATCTCTCTGATTACTGCATTTGAGAAAAAATTTCAATGTAGCTAAAGGTAGCTGGAAATTAATTTATTTCAGGTCGGTTCTGTGTCTGAATACAGCTCAACTTATTATTATTATTAGTTTATTATTTTTTGTTTAATTATTCAATAATTAAAATTACTACTATATTTTAAGTAAAATATTTTCCGACAAAGAATATAAAATTACTACTTTATAAACTACCAATTCCGGTTTCCGGATATACACCAAAAGTTGATGAATTCATGTTACTGATGCATTAAGTAAATATACCAAATTGTATCAAAATCGGTTGAGCCGTTCAAGCTGTACACAACTATACGGACACACAATGGACAGACGGACGAATGGACAGATATCATGCTAAAAATAGTTTTTTCTGTTAAGAAAATGCATGATTCGTGGAGATATGTAAAAATCTCCACATGTGAAATTTGGTACAAATATACAATTATCCCCATCCTAAGCATCCAGTCTAAATGAATTCACAGTGTTAGCAACGTTTCGATCATAAAATCATTGAATTCACATTACATTTCCTCCGCCAAATTCGTCACGTGAACCTTATATTTTAAACTTTAAAGAAAGGTGGCAATGACTATAGTCGGAGAGGCCAAAGTTGGTGCCTGAGTCAACTCCCACCATCGGCCAACCAATTCCTGTAAACTAAAAAATAACTAAATTACCTATGAGTTTATCTAATAAGTCCATCTTATTTATAATTTCTGGTGTTACAAAAGTCCATAAATAAATTTCCAAATGTATTTCTTATTTGATAAAGTATTTTCGGTGTATTTTTTTTTTTTTTATTAATTTCATTTCACTTTCGTCACCATATCGTGAAAATGACATTTTAAAATGCAAAGGATTACTATTTAGTAAATGACAAAAACAGTTTGTTCCCTAGCAACAAGCAAGAGGGATCTTACCAAACGGAGGGATCTTTTCAGTGTAATTGTTCCCTTATTGGCTATTTTTGAACACGTGACTCGGAATTGAAGAATTTGATTGGCTATTCATTTCATCAAAAAATTTTCAAGATAACAATCATTTTATTTATATTGTAAGAAAATAAATACAATATGAGGCTCCCAAAGATATCACTAGGATTAAAATATTACAGTATTAACAAATCACTAATCATTAAACTAATCAATTATATTCATTATGTTGATCACGAGATAATCTTTTTTTTAATATATAACTAATTACTAATTAATTTTTGTTTATCTTTTAAAATAAATATAATAAATGAATATGTTTTTATAAATTCTTTAATTTCTTAATTTGGAGAACGATTCTCTAATATATATGTATATATTATATATTTCCACATTTGGTGCCAAAAGGAATGTTGTCTGCAGCCTTGTTTACATGTTAATCCCATTTGTATTCAGAAAGCTGTTATATGGATATTGCTCAAAGTCTATTTTTAGTCAATGATTTATATTAAAATTGATTCATCTTTTAGGGTTCTCATTTCTTAAGAGTCGACCTGGCTATTCGTTTGAGGATGCCACTTAATAAAATGAATATCGATGTAGCGTTGTTTTTAATGGAATTAGATTCTATACATAGAAACGTGTCAGAAGATGAGTGGAAAGGCGTTGGAAAGGGTTGGAACTTTTAAGATTAACGATCCAGATAACTTAAGAAAGGGTTGAAAAGAGGTTCTTTTTTTAATTTAATTTAAAGTAGTGACACATGACAAATAACAGACATAATAATTAGAAGAAAAGAGAAACAAGGATAATTTCATTCCGTTTTAAATTATTAGTCTAGTTTAAAAACAATCTTGCTTTATTTAGTTTACCATACTGATACATAATTCGATTTTTACCGACCGACGATAGTAAGGGAGGTATTGTTTTCACACCAAATTTCACATGTGGAGATTTTTACATATCTCCACGAATCATGCATTTTCTTAACAGAAAAAAGTACTTTTAGCATGATGTCTGTCCGTCCGTCCGTCCGTCCGTATAGATGTGTACAGCCTGAACGGCTGAACCGATTTTGATGAAATTTGGTATATTTACTTAATGCATCAGTGGGATGAATTGATCAACTTTTGGTGCAAATCCGGAAACCGAAAGTGGTAGTATTAGCGATCGACGATAGGAAGGGAAGGGTTATTTTCACACCAAATTTCACATGAGAAGATTTTTTATATATCACCACGAATTATGCACTTTGTATTGGTTTTATCCTCGAGAAAATCATCTTTATTAGTTTTTTCTTAATTTAAAATTATATGACGTCATCCAGCCATTCATGACATCACAGCCTGGTCTTGCATATATATTATAAATAAAATAAAATTAAAAATGATTATACTTATTATTTATGTTATATGCCTATCTGTTTTTTATTACATTAATAGATATATTAAAATTATTTGAAATTGTTTCTGTAGCTGGAAATTAATTTACTTCAAACCGTCGGTCGGTTCGGACCTGGCCACAGGTCAACTTATTAATTTTCGTTATTTTTGTGAATAATAATATAAAAGAAATATTCTAAATGAATTTAAAAGGAATTTGGAAATTATCTTTGTTTTTAATAAGTATATTATATTATTATTATCTTTATCTATATATATAAAAAAAGGTTTTTGTCTGCACATTGCTCAGAATTTAAAAATTTTTGCATATCTTCGCGTTTCATGACCTCTAGAATCCAAAAGTGACTTTAGAATTTTTCACGTCTGTCTGTCTGTCTGTCTGTCTGTCTGTCTGTCTGTCTGTCTGTCTGTCTGTCTGTCTGTCTGTCTGTCTGTCTGTCTGTCTGTCCGGAAAATTACTATTTTATAGACTCAGAATTGGCTGAACCGATTTCTTTGAAATTACATCACAATATTCTTATATACCTCTAGAGTAACATAGGCTATAAATTTTATTAATAACTTATCAATAACCGCAGAAATTAATTTTTTAAAGTTTATATAATTCTCCGTGTTGTTCATTCAAGAGCAGCTCGCGGCTCACTGTCGGCCTAGCGGAATCATTTCAAACAATGAATTATCATAGAGATTCCCAATCGAAGAATTATTATAATATTTCCCTTTTTATTTTAAATTCTAATATACAAATATCAATTCAATTAAATAATTTATTCTAAAAGTTCTCAATTTAATTAAAATATTTATTAGATCATATTTTTATCTTAAATTATTTTTTATTTAATTGAATATTTCTTCTTTTCTATAATATATATATAATAATATATAAATTTTATCATTGAATAATAAAAAAAAATATTATTTAACCTGAATTAAAATGACTGAATTATATTATCTTTACTGAATTTTATTATCTTTGTTTTTTATTTTAATTTAATTACTCTATTATTAATTACTAAATATATATATATATTATATAAAAATTAAAATATGATGATATAAAGTTGTTTTAAATTGGGTATATTTTTTAATATTATTAAAATGTTTTTTTTTATTTATTATGTTTAAAAGATTCTATTTTATTATGTGATATTAATAAAAAATAACGATGCTCTGTGCAAGTCGAATCATGTTGCACATAATTAAATAACAATTGCCAAACAAAGAATATAATATTTTTTTAAATTCTTATATTTAAATATCATTTCAATTAAATAATTTATTCTAAAAGGTCTCATTTTAATTAATTTAATAAAATATTTAAATCACCATTCAATTTTTTATTAATAGGCTTCTTTTTTTATTTTTAATTTTTAATAAATTCTCTTTTTTTGATATGATATTAATAAAAAATAATATTAAATTGTATATATAAATATAAAAATTAGAATATTTGAATTTTTTTAAATTTTAACACATGTAATCAATCATATGCATTAAGAATGGAAAATTTTTAAAATCAACTTGCTATTAAATTCAGAAAAAAAATACTATTATATATAGAATATATAGACTATTCGAATATAATTTAAAACTCTTTCTCTCCTTCTATTTTAAATTAAAAAAACGGAGTTTTAAGAAATTTAGATGCCATATGCAACATGGGTTGGTAAATGAATTGGGCTGGAAGAGGAGGCAATTTATAATTTTCTTCTAATTCAGATTTAGGACAAATCGTACAACATTATATCAAATCTCGCTAAGAACATTCAATATTTTTGTACACAAATTATTCAGAGTATTGGCTAAGCGTATCACTCACAATCAGTTTATATTGAAATTTATATAAATTAACAAAGTAAAAATTTTTATTTGTTTAAATTTTATTATAATGAATCAAAAAAAATTAAATATATAGATCACATGATTAAGAGAAGCAAAAAACTTGACAGAAAATAACTTTTGGATGGAGGTCGGACATGACAGAAACTGTAAGCGAAATCTTCATATTGCGACGAATGATTTTCAAATCCCCTAGCACCACAGAATTTAAGTTTCTTTTAAGGAAAATAACTATGATCTAAAAAAATTAATAAATGAACTTAATAATAAAAAAACAAATAAATCAATTAATTTAAATTAATACTATTAATGAATGTATATATTGGTCATTTATCTATAGTTTTATACCGTTAATTTTTATAAATTGTCTCAAGCAGGGCCGCGACGTGGGTGCAAAGCGCCCGTGTGCAAATTTTTAAAAAGCGCCCCCTCTATCAATAGAACAATAAAATCAAATAAAACATTTAATTTTGAAAACTGTGTTTATGAATACAGAGGAATTTATCTACATAATAATAGGAAATAACAAAATAATTAACTCATTAACAATAGAAACAAGGTTAAATTTCTAGAACAATAAACATAAAAAAAATTCAAAAATGAAAACATAATACAATATGAAATTCCATCACAAAACTATACTATTCGGATTCTTCGAGCCTTTGAAGCTACAAAACCTTTAATAATATCATATATTTCTAAGTTATCCATGATTTCATTTTCTATTGCTATCATAGAAAGATCTGTTAAGCGCTCCTGCGACAATGTCGAACGCAAATTCGTTTTTATAATTTTTAACTTAGAGAAGCTTCGTTCACCCGAAGCTACAGTTACGGGCAAGGTTAGAAAGATACGCAGTAAAACAAACAAATTTGGAAAATATATTTAAACGTGTCGTAGGATTCACGTCCACAATTATATTGATTCATTTTTAAAACACTTAAAATAAAATAAAAAAGAATGGTCAGTTTGGCGCCCCCTACACCAGGCGCCCGTGGGCAGCGCCCACCTTGCACACGTGCACGCCGCGGCCCTGGTCTCAAGTCTCTATTTTTGCATTTTCTCAAGTTTCATTATAATTAAAAATATTCAATAATAATCTAGGAATGAAAATAAAATACCAAAATGTAATGATCAAGAAATATTATACTCTATTTCACTATTATAACATATACAATACTTAAGAACCATAGGCGGAGGAAATATTAGGAGATATCATTGCGGGTTCAGGCCAAATCGACCAACATTAATTAAGATATTTTCATTATGACAGATATTAGGAAAAAAACCGCGAATTCAATATTTCTATTCACTAATTATTTGTAGACTTTAGTAAAACATACGCATGACTCAATAGATCCGGATAAACTTTTTCAAATTTTCAATCTTCAAATTTGTCTTGAAGGTAGTAAAGAAAGAATAAGATGCGGAAATCAATTGTAAAATATTAGGTTACCCAGACGACTTAAATATAATAGGAGATTCGGCAATTGCAATTACAGATAATTTAATGGAGGTTTGAAATTAATAGTGATAAGAAAAAATATTTAGTAACAAAGAGGAAGAGTATTAACATACAAAATCTTAAGATACAAAATGTAGAATTTGAATATGTAGAAAAATTGAATGTAAACACGAAGGATAATAATATTTGAGAAGAATTTAAATCGGGGTTGCAATCGGGAAACGCCTGTTATCTGCAATAAAGAGGCTTATCTCTTGAAAATTATTATCAAAGGGAATATATAAAAAGATTATTTTGCCTGTTGCATTATATGGGTGGCAGGCATGGTCTATGACCCTTGGAGATGAGAGTAGATTCAGAGTATTTGAGAATAGGATTCTTCCCTGCATTTATTGGCCAAAGAAAGATGAGGTCACCGGGTATGGGGGAGACAACATAACAAGAAATTGCATGGCCTCTCTGCATCTTCAGAAATAGTTAGGGTTATAAAAGGGAAAAAGCTGCGATAGGCAGGGCACGTGGCTAGAATGGGAGAGGAAAAAGATATTGGTGGGAAGACCGATTGTAAAACGTCCGCTTGGAAAAAAACGCGTAGGAAGGGACGTAAGAGAGATGGAACAAGGGCTCAGGATAGGGACACTTGGAGAAATGTGGTTGTTGCGGCTAAGAACTTTCGAGTATCTTTGAGCCACATAGGTAGATAGATATAGCATATACAATAATAATATATAATTAATATAGTGATTAAATTAAAATATATTTTTTAAATAAGAACACAAAAAGAAATGAATGTTTTATGTAATATACTGATTGAAACAAAATGGATGAAAACCTTTTACTACTTTCAACCACCAAATACTATGTAACACTCGGGGGTACAGGGGGCGGAGCCCCCGTCTAGGTGTGAAGAGCGCCGAAGGCGCTCTGAGCAGCTAGTATATGTATATTTTTTCTCAAAGATAATACTTATATATATTTACATATATATAAAACACAATAACAATGATATATGAAATAACATGAAAGTTGAAAATAATAAAAATGTTTATAAATATAAGAGTATAATGAATAAGTAAATGAATTTGGGTCGTTTCCTAAAAAATCTCATTCTTTAAAACAGGAGAGGGGCCTTGAACCTCACACATGCTTTCAAGGAAATTTTTTTAATAGATTTTTAATTCCCAAAACAAACCAAATATATATATATATATTCAAATTTATTTTTTAAATTAAATTAAATTTCAATATATTAAACAATAATAGAAAAATAAATGTATAAATGTACGAAATAAAAAGTTTAGAGTTATATTTTTCCTAAATTTATGAATTATATGAAGCCTCTAGATAGATGGATGTAGATAATTATTAATATAATATTACATATAAGTTGTTAAATAATTAATTTCCTACAATTATATAAATATATGTACTTATGTATATACCAGGTGTAGAAGTATGAAACCGGAATTTCTCTATAGATGGTGCTCGCTATCAGTTTAAATGCCGTAAGACCGCTTCTGTAGCGCCATCTCCCTCTAACAGCTTTTGTCACAAAGTTTATCAACACAGAATAACTTACGTTTCATACACCGGAATATTTTTGTATAACCTCAAACATGTCGAGTTTTGTCCCTATGAATTATCATTTGCGGACAGCATTGGTTTTCTGCCATCATTTGAAGAAAACTGCTGCATAATCGCATAGAATGTTTGTCGAAGCATAGGGGGAATATGCTCTTGGCCAAACTCAATGCTTTGAAAAATTAAAAGTAGTGATTTTGACGTGAGAAACGAAGAGCGTGGGAAACTATCGAAAAAGTGTAAAAAAAGGGTATAATATATTATGAGGCGAAACCGTTAACACTGATCGCTACCAATAACAAATAATCGATTTGAATCAAGCAATACTTGAAAAACGACCGGAATTTGCAAAAAGGCAACATAAAGTCTTTTTGCTTCATGATCATGCCCTCTCACACACAGCAAAACGGGTCACGGATACGATCGAGGTGTTCAATTGGGAAGTACTAGCACATGCGGCTTATTCTCCAGACTTGGCTCCATCTCTCTGCATCATTGGAACATGCACATAAATAATTATTTTCCTTCATCATTCTATAAATGATTAATCATTTTCTTATTCATTTTGAACTATATATATGTAGGTTTTTATATTTTATAATGATACTAAGATATAATGATATAAATAATACATTAATCACAAATTATAAGCGAATAATTCTCGGATTTTCCGTATAATATTTGTTTTTTATACCTATTTTTTTAATGTTACGTGTTAGTTGATTTTTTTCTATTGGCTTTTAAAATAAGAATAATATTTAATTAAGATAACTTGTTTTTTGTACTTCGTTGTTTTTTTTTGTCGATCATTAAAATCGATTGTTTAATCATTTATATTTTATTGTCTTATTAGCATAATTTTGTTTCGGATATAAAAAATATATCTTTGTTTTACCAGAATGGGCTAATTTTAATAACAAAATAAATGATATGTTAGCTAATATTTCTTGTATAATATAATTGGATAAATACATAGGTACAATTTAAAAAGTAAAATTATTTGACTTCCTAAATGACTACTTAAAATAATATATAAATAATGACCATAACAACAAGTTATTAAGATTAGTTTAGTAATGTAACTATAAAGTATCCTTTGTTTTTTTTTAAATAATTTAAAAAGTATAAAAAGTTTTCAAAAAACAGTGTTTATTGGTCATCACTACACTCGCCTCATCATCAAGAAAAGGCCTTAAGGCATTTCACTGATGACTATTTGAATGGCGATTGTTTAAAATGAAAATAAATTTATTATATAAGTAAACAAATGAAAGAAAATTAAAAATTATCACATAAAAGAAAATTAAAAATTACAATATTATTCTTAGTATTTTTCTTTTATTGTGTGTGGAAAAGCATAAAAACAAATAAATATTTAGATAATGGAATATTTTATGATAAAATAATTGAGAAAAGAGTTTCAAAATCACGTCCCTTAAAAAATTATAATAATGTCCAGTATGCATTAGATATTTTTACTTAAAATAATTAAATGATTGATAAATAAAATTAATTAAAATATAAATCATTCAATTTAAATTAATAATAATTATAATAATAATAATCAAATTTTTCTGTTAATAAATTAAAATATTAAATAGGAAAATAATTTAATAAAATATAAATAATCTAATTTTTAATGTTTAATTTTTCCTTTTCATCCAAAAGTAATACGATGTGATTTTATTATAAGGGAAATAATTCTAGGGGTTATAAAGATCGACAAATCCCAATCCAATCATAGGAGTGTAATGTGGTAATTACCTCGTTTCAAACAGAAGCTTCGTTGATATATACTAAATTAAAACAAGATAAGATAAAACTTGACAAATATGAAAAACTACTTGATTTTTTAAAAGGGTGGGAATATCTGTTTATTATTGCTTTAAAATAAAATAAAAAATATTTATATTCACGTGAAAATACTTATGTAAATATGAATAGTAAAATAATTCACTTGGAGAGAGATTATGTTTTTTTTTTTTTTTTGATAGTGGATTAATGCGTTTACAACGCTATAAACAATTGTTTGTTAGTTTGATTCAAGGACAGGTGTGATTGATTTACAAAAAAAAAAGTAAAAAAGAATCATAAAAATTAAATACTACCTATGAGAACAAAAGCTATTTGTTAGCCATATAATTAAATAATGGTTTTTAACTATTAAATTAAGAAGGTGATTTTTTTTAAAATATTTTTATGAACTTTTTAAAAAATTTAATTTTTATTCCAATATCACTTAACATATATTATATATATAACTAGATTAATATTAAATTATAAAATTAAAGACAAATAATATATTATTAGTCTAATAATATATTAGTCTCTTTTTGGTATTTTTGTTGAATTTCAAAATTTGGATTTGTGATTACAACGATAATAACATTATATTTTGTATAAGTGGAGAAGTTTTATAAATTAAAGGAACAATTCCACTAAAATAAAGATAAATGAATAAATTTAAATAAAACGTCTTGTAGGAGAATGAAATCTGAAGCTTTTTTTAGATAATATCAAGGAAATATTAGATAAAAATGAAGGTATTTTTTAGACGCCGTGAATTTGTATTTTAAGAGCACAATTTATCTTTTCTTTTTATTTATTTAACCCCAGATTTGATGGTCTATAAAATTACCAATTCCTAATTGTAAATTGCAAATTATAAAATACTATATAAATATATATCGTATATATATATATTTTCATAAATTTACCATTTAACTTTATTTATCTGGTGGGACTAGATATTATACAATTTTCGGAAAATGGAGTGATTTATTAAAATTCAATTTTGGACTAACAATAAGAAATAAATTTTTTCATTATTAGTAAATTTGATCAAATCAATTACAACGGGGCTCAGTATGGGTAGTTGGTTAAACTAATATTTTATTTTTAAATAGAAATACATTATGGATGTTTTTTTAAATTTAATTTAAATATTTTATGAAATCGAAATAACTGCTCATTAAATTATTATGGAAATAGATAAAGGCGAAGAAAGATGCTTAGGCAGAAGGAATGTACTTGTTACAGCCATTTAGTCATAGATATTTTCTTGATGATATTATATGATATATATATACATAATGTTATTTCATGTTAATATATATAATAACAAAATAGAGCATATTGAGAAATAAAAATTACTTATATTAAAAAAATAAAAAGGAATAGAATATTTAAAAAAATTTAATAAAAATATTCTTCAGATTAATTTCCCTATTTTCGCTTCGTTTGAATAATTAGTTGGACTGATAGAATTGTTGAATGTTCTTCAAATGACATATCAATTTATTCAATTACATGCTACTCAAATGGATAATTATAATTCTTACTAAGTGCTCTTCTATTACATATTTTATTATAAAAGAATAAAAAAATAATATTAAGGGAAAATAAATATAATAAAATTACTATATATATTTTTGTTTCTAGAAGTAGATAAACATTAAATTAACTTCCATTCTAGAACAAATATATATTAAATAAGGTGTAAAATCAATATATTCTATGATATTATTTATTTAATTTCCTTTATCTACATAATATCTTTGTTTAATAAATATCATAAATCTTATAATGATCAAGATTATATCTTCCCTTCAACTGTTCTGTTTAGAGTTAAGAGTTTAAAGTTAAATTTCCCATACTATATTTGAATAAATATTATTAAAAAGCAATTCATTTCAAGTCTACAAAGACAATCTGATAACATTTTTTAAATTTATTTCTCTGATATTTTGAAATAACCAAGAAAAAAAGTTATTGATTGATAAAGGAAACAAAAATAAATCATCATTGATCACTTTTCTTATCTATATAATCTTATCATCATTGGAATGTTTCAATATATATGGAAAAAAATGTTTATATATACTAGGATTATAGTTAAATTAATATTTCAAATACTTTGCAATAAATCATGCAATGCGAAAAATAGGAAATTTATTTGAAGCCCTTAGGGACTTACTTGATCTCTTGGATTAGTAATTTTTCCTTCGGAAACATGTCTTATTTTTATTATTATTATATATATATATATATAATTTTATAATTGGTCTTAATGATAATATTTTCTCTTGAAAAAAAAATCATCATGAATAAAATTTGTTTTAATAATACCTTACGAGATTTCGGGTGTGGTTTTTAATTCAAACTATAATTTTCAATAAAAATTTTTTTTCTTCTTGAAAATTCATTTATATTTAATCGAAAATCCATTAAGGAATTAAATATAAATTGCATGAGATCATTTTTATTAAATATTCATAAAATAATTAATTCTCTTCTTAGAAAGAGATAAAATAAATAAATAAATTGGTTAAAAGAAGAAATATATTTTTTTCCCACTTTCTGAAATAATTTCCTCATGACATATCAGTCATATCTCTATTCATAAGAAGAGAATACATTTATTTTACATTTCGATTGCTATAAAATTATAATTTATTGCGTCGTGTGTGAATAGAAGAAGGGGACTCTCTAAGATTTCTTAGCAAAGAGAAATTATAAGTCGTTAATTCATTCATCTTCAAAAAACTACGAGTAATTTAAAAATTATCAATCGAAATTTACATTCCAAAAATTATATAATATATATATTTATGAGCATCACGTATAATCTTTTAAGTAAAAGGTATGATAATCATATGAATCGGTTGCATAAGTTTCTATCGTAGGATATTGAGTGATTTTCTACAAAATTAACTAATATTCTATACCTTTACCTTATACATTAAAATATACGTAACTAATTTATCCACGTAATAAAAAGCGTAGATATTATATAAATAAATATATTATTTTAATGAAAAAAGTAAATAGCAAAAAATCAAAAAAAAACAGTCCATTTAATCAAATTAATTAATTAGAATGAAGTTCTTAATTACAATTTTAAAAGAAAATTAAATTAAAATTAATTGAATACGATCGTATATGACTTATTATTTTTAATTTGTATTATCCTCACTTAAGTCTTTATAAAGAAATAAAAATAACATGTGGAGAGAGAGAGAGAAAATAAATTGTAATAAAGATTATAAAATTTCAACCTCTATCATATACTCGTAAATATATATTATAATATAGTCAAATAGTATACTTGGAGAAAATCAAAATTTATTTAAATCTCTTTTATATATATATAAGTAGTCATAAATAATACAATAGAAAGCAAGACAAACACAAGTTAATTGTGTTTTCCTATCATTCAAAAATCAATTGAATTCTGTTTTTATTAATTTTAAGTTTAGTTTATTTTTAATTTAACAAAAAAATAATAATAATAATAAAAAATAATTTAAATTAAAATGTTCATGTTATTTTAAAATATCTTTAATCAAAATGAATCTAAAATAAAACTTAAAAAAATAAATAAAATAATTAAATATTTATTAAAGGATTTAGAACACTTAAATATATTATTATATGATTATGAACTATGAAATAATAATGATAATTAAAATACTTTTAAATATAAATTTATGTAAATGAAATAATTAATAAATTTATTATGCGGTTTTTATATAAATTCGAAAAAATAAACTTCTTAATTGCATTTATTTTTTAATCCAATGTTTACAACTTTACATATTATTCTTGGGTTGCCTGTATCTTATTATAAAATGATAATATTATTTAAGTAATTATTATATATGATAATTAATATTATCATTTCTCCTAGTTTAATATTTTTAAAATAAAAAAATTAATAAAATAAATTAAATAAAAAAAAAAACAATTACCTGAATTAATGTTGAATGGAGAATGATGATTATTAATCATGATCTTGTTGAGATGTATGAATGACCAGTTTACACAATAAATCGAAGAGATGGATGTGAGGGAGTGATTGAACAGCTTCAGAGTGTGTGATGGAGCACGCGAGGCTCCCAACTGACTGAACCGCTGCCTCCCATTCGGCTTCACACGCGTTTCGCCACTACTGCAGCTGTGCCCAGTGACGTCAGGGGGAATTGACAAACTAGAAGACATATCACGGACCTCACATCATCCCATCTCTATCTTTACTACCCTAATCCCTAATCCATTACCACCCTCTCTTCGAAATTTGTTACGCCATTATTAATTTATAATTGATTTATACCTTTTAAGTACAATTTATCATGCAAACATGAATCAAACTAAAACACACACATCTTTCATCTATTTAATCTTATAAATACAAAAATTAATTGTAATTTATTCGAAGTTATAAATAGAAGAAGATTGAAAAATATAAGTATATTATATTTAGCAATTTAACATATAATTGATACGGCTTGTTTATTTCATAAAACGTTAGTATTATATCACTTACAAAATTAAATTTAAGGAAATTTAAATGATTTAATTAATGCATCAGTATGATGAATTGATCAACTTTTGGTGCAAATCCGGAAACCGGAAGTTGTAGTATTAGCGATCGACGATAGGAAGGGAAGGGTTATTTTCACACCAAATTTCACATGAGGAGATTTTTCACATATCACCACGAATAATGCACTTTGTATTGGTTTTATCCTCGAGAAAATCATCTTTATTAGTTTTTTCTTAATTTAAAATTATATGACGTCATCCAGCCATTCATGACATCACAGCCTGGTCTTGCATATATATTATAAATAAAATAAAATTAAAAATATTTATGTTATATGCCTATCTGTTTTTTATTACATTAATAGATATATTAAAATTATTTGAAATTGTTTCTGTAGCTGGAAATTAATTTACTTCAAACCGTCGGTCGGTTCGGAGGACCTGACCACAAGTCAACTTATTTTTTTAATTGAAAAAATTTAGAAAAAACTGGACTAGATTTATGAATTAATTTGCATATATACAAAATTATTTTGGAAATAGTTCCTCCAACTGAAAAATATACTGGAACCAAAGAAGGTTGAGATATATAAAATGTTAATTGGGTATATAACTAATGTATTACTTAAAATGTTTTTAGAATTAAAATAGAAATTCATACTAGAAAAGAATTGTTTAACGTAATTTGCTAAGAACACAGCAAAGAAAAGCATACCTCATCGATATCTTCGAAATGACATGTAAACTTACTATACCGTATCCCAACTAAGATAACAACAATTCTTACCATTTACCCTCTTTTTTATGAAATATATTTACGTTAAATTAAAATTATATCCCATTCGGAAAACAATTTTAAATTTAAATTGAACCATTTACATTAATACGCGACCTCCTTGTTTTTTTTTTCAAAATATGATAATTTCATTAATGAACTTCTTATTGATATATTTATAATTTTTTTTTAAATTTTCATTAAAATCTTTGAATAAAATTAAGCTTATTGATTTAATAGAATTAATAGAATTAAACTTATTGATTCGATTTAAGATCTATTCCAAAACACCACTAATTTTAAAAATTAATATTTGTTTTTTTTATTTTATTTTAATATGTATTTTATTTGAAATAATTTGCAGTAGAGCGGTCACCTCTGCACTCCCCGCTCGCCCCTCTCCATGCCCCTCCGCCGCCTGGCACACCTCCTCTTGCAGGCCGGTTGACTCGAACGCATTTAGTTCCCCTTCCCTGCTGTGTGTAAGACCCTAAGCGGCTTCTCCACTGAAATCATCCCATAATCAGTCGCTAATCAAGAATTAATTGTAATTTTATTATTTATTTTTATTAATTAAAAGGAAGATTAGTGAACTTTAAAAAAAAATATTTCAATAAAAATTAAATTTTATAAAGTGCATTTTTATAATTTTTTATTCATATACCCAAATAAATTTATACATTTTTCATTAAAATCTTTGAAAAGAATTAATCTTAAATATTCTATCAGATCCCATTAATTAAATTTTATTAAAAGTTAAATTAAAATTATTCAAAAATTAAAAAATCATATACAAAATTTTATTTTTCTTTAAATATATTTATTGAAATATTTTGTAAATTTCAATATATATATTATTCCTATTAAAACTTATTTATTTAAAAAATAGGAAGATGTGCTGATTATTTTCAAAATTCATATAATATAATTATAAATCCAAAAAATATAAATTGCTTCTATTCATATAGGAATATATATTATATATTTTAAATATTCTATATATTCTTTATATATATATATATATAAATATCTAATCTTAATTATTTTTTTCTTTATCGAGGCGAGAGTGATGGACATCATTTCAAGTCTACGAGCTGTTCTTCGAGTTTAATCTGCGAGAAATATCAACCCTTAATTAACTCCGAGGTCAGTATTTATTATTAATTTTATTTTTAATTCAATTTAAATTTATTTATTGATTAAAAACTAATAAGTTATTTTTCTTCTTCTATTTCATGTTTCCATCTTCGTTCCTGCTACTGAATTGGAATTCTTGATTATCTTCTCCATCCTTCATGACGATGAAATGATTGAAATACAGCTCTCCAAATGTAAGTAATAATCGTTATTTATTTAGCATGGCGCACTTTAAAATAGAAAATGTAAATATAATATTTAAAGTAAAGTTTAATATTATTATTATTATGATTTTTTGCTTTCGATAATATTCATTAGGAGATTATAGAGAAATATATTAAATTATAGGACAGAATTTAGTGAGATTAGGGAATTTCAGAGTACATCTTTCAAGAAGAAGCATTGATAAAGGAGGCAGAAGAGACAAAGGTATTTTTAGAATTAGTAGGTTCCGATACGTTATACTGAGAGAGTGGCTATTTTTTAATATATATAGTTATTAGGAATTTTCAGGTGGTTGCCTCCTACATCCATGCATGTTCTCATCCTACTAATTCATAGATTAGATTAGAATTAATAAATAAATAAAAAGTGGGTGGATAAGACAAATGCCATGCTATTATTCAAGGGATGGATTGCATGCAGGTCTGAATTGTGCCATTTTGTATTACTGAGAGTGAATTTGAGGTGGATTGGATGAACGGGAATTCGGGAAGGTAATTCAGCACAGTTCCAAAATGGGATTAGCCTGAACAGGAACAAATTGTTGGTTACCTTTTGAGCGCAGGGCTTTTTCGATTAGCATGGGCCTTCCATGCCTATTGATGGAGGCTATGCACTCCCTTACTAGGTAGGTTTTATTTCAGGTTGCCCCGAATGTCGTGATTTCATTTCGAAATCCAAAAAATCAAAGGCACTCTCAGCTGATTCAAAGAGGCTACAGACCAAACGCCTTATTTTTTTAATCTTTTTTTTAAGGCAAACTTTCTTTATTATTACTTTTTCTAAATTTCGGAAGGCGAGGCTTGGAAGGGCTAATTTATGGGGAAAGGAGGAGGCCCTATTAAATATTCAATTATTTTTTTATTTTTAATTTAATTAATAATAAAGAAATAATTGAATATCGCGATTATTTTCTTTAACTTTTTATTTTCATTTTGAAATATAGGTACAATTTCATAATTTAAACTTTGATATATTTTAAATATTTTACTATCTAGGTAGAATTGATTATTATTATAATTTCTCAATTTAAAATTAAAATGCAAACATCACAAAAAAAATCATATATATTGTAAAAATATAATTATTTTTCATTATTATTTCTTTTTAACTTACCAAATATAAAAATATTTTATTTTTTTTTTATTATGAAAATTATTTCATATGAATATAAATATATTGTAATCGAATATATCTATACTCAATAATAATTTAATATTAATTAATTATCAAATTTTTTTCTTATCATTGTACTGATAAATCATATTGGAAAGAAATAAAATATAGTATATATATAGTTAAGCTTATTTAAAAAATTAACTTAATGTATAATTTTTGTTAATTATAAACATGTCGTACAACTTATTTTAAATAAATAAATAAAATTAGATCTCCTAACATTTTTTTTAATTTTGATAGATCAAATATTCTTATTCTTTAGCTGACTTACAAATCCCATACGATCATTTTGCTTATTCTTATGTCTATTCTGTCCCAGTGCCCCCTCAAAATATCTCCGGGAGATAAAAATGTCTCAGTTTACATAAATAATAATATCATCCGTGAATAAACCCAATATTATTCAATTTTTACCGAACGACGATAGTAAGGGATGAATTGTTTTCACACCAAATTTCACATTTGGAGATTTTTACATATCTCCACGAATCATGCATTTTGTATTGGTTTTATCTTCGGGAAAAATTATCTTCATTAGTTTTTTTCTTAATTTTAAATTATATGACGTCACCCAGCCCTTCATACGTCACAGCCAGCTATTACTTATATATTATAGATATAATAAAATTAAAAATATTTATGTTATATGCCTATCTGTTTTTTATTGCATTAATAGATATATTAAAATTATTTGAAATTGTTTCTGTAGCTGGAAATTAATTTACTTCAAACCGTCGGTCGGTTCGGACCTGGCCACAGGTCAACTTATTTATAACGTTTTTCTTACCTTCACTTGGCGTCTGTCTCTTTATTTGTTGTTCGCTCTTTTGACAAATTGAAATCGATTTTTTATCGACTTTTTATTGAGATAGGCTTTTGAAAATTTTTATAGATATTTCAATGGATCCCTAGAAGGTTTAGAAGAAATATAATTGAATAATAATATCCCTTAATATAGTACTGAGAGTGACAATGTTTGTTTACGTGGTTCAGACAGTGTCGAAACAAAAACATCAGTGTTAGTGGACCCATACTGAAAGAAAAAGTTGAAGAGTTCGCTAATTCGCTGAAAATCAAAAAATTTATAGCCAGCAATGGCTTGCTAGAGAATTTTAAGAAACGACATGATTTAGCCTTTAAAAAAATGTTATTAACCTGTCCATAACATAGACCCTTGATAACTTAAAAAAACCTCTATAACTTAAATTCTTTTGAATTTCCCTTGGACTTTAACTTATCGAGCGAGGTTCTACTGTATTTCTAAAATTTATTAATTATTTATTTCACTTCTAGAGTACATATTTATTTTTAATGATAGGATGAAAATTGTAATTTAAAATTTAAAAAAAAAAATTAAATCCGCGTTTTTTATTATTTCTGATAATTACAGTCTTTCAACTTAATTGCCTAGTAGTAAGTATTATTATATTTTCCTAAAATAGAGAATTTATTTCGTTATTAAAATTATTAAAACATTTTAGTTGATTGGAGAATTTTTTTTCTGATATATTATTTAGTCATAATTTTAATTAGTTTAAAAACGAACAAAGTTTTCTACCATTAATTTTATTGACATTTTAAATGATTATTTTTTTTACTTATCATGTTAGTTTAATATTATTATTCTAGTTTTATATAAAAAAAATTAATCATAAATAAATTAAATTTATTTATTTCTATTAAAAATATTATTATTGTATAATAAATTTAATATATTATTTAATATATATATAATCATGATATATATATAATTTTTAATAGGAACAAATTATCACGATGATTAGAGGAATTGGAACTCACACATATGAACATATTGAGCATATCTACTGACATAAGTAAAACAAAAATCTTATCCATCTTCTCCCACCCCCACAACAAATCATTTAGGATTTCCTATAGATTTCCTAATTCATTAAATATAAAAACCCAAATATAATAATTATATATGAATAAAAATGATGATATTTTTTCAATTCAGACAGTAAAAACATTAAATAAAAATGACCTCTAAGTTAAAAATATACCTTGAATGAACTTAACATTGAATTTTCACCTGAATTGATTATAAAAAAACAAACAAATAATAGATTATTAATTCATAACAAAAGAAAATGAATATTTATGAGTTAAAAATATCAAACAATTATTTATGGAAATTAAATTATATTTATATTATTATATAAAGTTTTTATTTATTAATTTTTTATTTTTTTGTTATGGACTTTACTAAATTGTAAAAAGTTTTGTTTAAAACAAGTACAGTGGTACCTCGACATACGAGTGCCCCAACATACGAGTGTTTTGAGATACGAGCCGCCAACCGACCGATATTTTGCTTTGAGATACGAGCAAGATTTGAGATACGAGCACCCCGTGACGATGCACACGGCACCAATTTGCCCCCGCATTTCTAATTTTAAGAAGCTGTACACAAAGCACATGTTCCGTAAATGCTTTGAAGTGACGGATAGTACAAACCTGACCATTCGAGAGTTTTGGAAAGACCATTTTAACATAGTGACATGTCTAAGAATTATTGATCAGGCCTGGCTGGGTGTCACAAAAAGAACATTAATTTCTGCATGGAAAAAGCTATGGCCTGACGCTCTAACTGAAAGGATCATTGCAGAATCTGAATCTCAAGTGTCAGAAATAGAAGAGATTGTTTCTTTGGGAAAATCTTTGGGTCTAGAAGTAGATGAAAATGATGTAAACGAACTCGTCGAGCAACATTTTGAGGAGCTTACAACTGAAGAGTTACAAAACCTACAAACACAGAATGATGTTGTGACCCAAGAAAACACAGTTTCTGAAGAGGCGCCAGAAACAGAAAATGTTATCTCTTCAAAAGAAAATAAAGAGATCCTAGGAATGTGGGAGAAAATTGTTGAATTTGTAGATAAAAACCACCCCGAAAAGGTTGCTTCTGGTCGGGCTTCGGAATTATTTAACGAAACCTGTCTCAATCATTTTCGCAATACCCTGAAGGGGAGGAAAAAACAAACTTCCTTAGACAATTTTGTAAAACGCTTTGCAGAACAAGATGAGCAAGGGGAGGCGAAAAAAGCAAAGACAAGCGATGATATTTAAGTTTTTTTTGAAATTCTTCTTATTTTTATTTATTTAAATGTTCCCATTATTTTTGTTGTTTTTAAATAAATGTTCCTTCTCGTAAAGACATTTGTTTGATTCAAAATAGCATACAAAAAACAAAACTAAGGTGATTTTTGGGGACTGGAACGGATTAAAAGCTTTTCTATTAGTTTTAATGGCGCGAAGTGCTTTGAGATACGAACAATTTGAGATACGAGCAAGGTCTTGGAACGAATTAAGCTCGTATGTCGAGGTACCACTGTATATATTTTTATATTAAATAAACTAATATTAAATGTTTTTTTTATTTTAAAACTTTTTTTTATTTTTTTTTTAGTTATCCTTGGATTAATAGTTTTTAAAACAATTATGAGTCAAATGATGATGGACAATTTTATTTATATTAATGAATAATTTTATTTATTTTAATCAATAATTTTATATATTTTAATCAATAATTTTATTTATAATTATGAATCACTTTCTTTATATTAATACATAACCCTGTAATGAATCATTTTTTTTAACTTAATTACCGAGCCGAGGATCGGGGTCCCGGTACTATTTAATTATGGGGAATGGTTGTATAATATAAATATTAAATACCTATAGACTAAAAAAAATGTTTAATTATTTGATATATATAAGAATTTATTAATCATATTCCAAATAATAATGAACTATATTTCGATAACTAATAAAAGCATTCTTTAAAAAAAATATTTAATTATTAATTTTTCAAATGTAAATTATACTTAGTTTATAATTTCTTGTTTTCTATTTGTTTTACAAAGAATCAAGGTAATTCAAGGATCCATGAATTTTTTAAAATTAAAAAATAGATGTATATATTAAAAACAACTATTAATATTGATGTAATTCTCATCTGAATTTTATTTTTTTATTTATCAGATTTATCAGATATTATTCTGAGTAATTCTTATAGATAATAATTAATTAATCATACCGGATGCTTATCATATTATTATCAAATAAAAATAACTCCCATTTCCTTTAATTGATGTTATATTATTATCTATGAATCATATAAATTTAAGAATAATATTGTCAATTCATATTTTTCTGTGTAACAATAAATAATTTTAATGAAATTTTTAAAATCCTTAGAATTCTATTTCTTAATGGAATAATACATATACTAGTAGAATAGAATAGAATTTATTTATAATTATAATATATTCATCTTCCTATAGAAATAAAAAAGTCAAACAAATATTTTTATATTAACAAAGTGATTTCATAAATAAATAAATAATAAATGAAAATTAATTCAAACAATCCTTTGTGCATATGAAAGTACATTGTAAAGTTGAAGGTATTATTACTTTAATTCTTTTTAAGTCAGCTAGATTCTCAACATCGTGGTCCGGGTTCAAGTTCTAGCTGGGGCTAATAAGACGAAGTCCCCTATAGTCGAGGATGAAAGAGTTGGTGCATGAGCAGTGGGGTCAGGAGAGGCGAGGCTACCCCCTCCTCCTAGGGCGATTTCCCCTCCACCACAGTTAGAAAACTCTTAAACGTTCCGGGTGATAAAAAAGTAATTTTGACAAAGATTTTTATTTTATTTATTTTTTTTTTTTTGGGAATTATTATTATCATTAGTTGAGATTCACCCACCTCTTACAATATATTTAGGTTAGGTTTTGTAGGAATGGTAGGTGCAAGCGCGGTAACTGCTTGGCCGAGGGTGTGGTTCGACCCATGCACCAACTCTTACCTCCTCGACTATAGTTTGGAAACTACTTCAATTAAAAAGTAGCGCCTCTGATGAAAAAAATAAAGATAAAGGTAGAGAGGATTCGTTCTACTGATCATAGGACACTTTTACCTCTTCCGAATTAATGCGTGCTGTCTTTTCATAGGATGTATAAAAGTAAGAGGTTTTTTTTATAGGTATATATATATATATATTATATTTATTATATTTAATTGATTTAAATGAATTAATTAAGGTATTACTTATCCTAGATTAAAAATAATTTAAAACTTCAAAGTGAAAATTTGCATTGCTTGATAATAAATAAATAAATAAATAATAATAAATTGTAAAATTTATTAGATTAACTCTTTATTTAGAAAATCGACGACTGGTTAATACTCTAAAGAAATTTGTTTTAATTAATTATGTTAAAATATTAATTAAAGTAAGTTACTCGTAAGAATAATAACAATTAAAAAAATATATATTGTAGCGACATAACTATATTTTATTACATATAATATTCATTATAATAATTTACATTTTTCCACATTTTATAATTATAAATTAAATTTGTTTTGTTTTCCAAAATCAAAATGTTTTTCTTTCATATGTTTGATCCAATCGAATTGAGCTTAAAGGAGGAACAATTTTTGTTTCACCTATCATTGCGTAGATATGAGCAGAATCTCGAGTAGTCCTGGGACGGTTAGGATCACTGAAATTAACGCTGCACAACCCAAACCTAAGATGATACCCATTCATCAACTCAAAATTATCCAACGCTGTCCAATGTAAATAACCATATAAATTTATATCCAACTCGTGTGTAACTTTTAGTGCCTCCCTCATATAAGAGATTAAATATCGAATCCGTTCTGAATCGTGCATTTCATCATTTCCTGCATAACCATTTTCAGTAATTAATAGTTTAACATCGGGATAGGTTTGATGAATGTAAATAATAGACTTTCGCATTCCCCAAGGTACAAAGAAGAAAGCATCCGAATTTGTATTGCTCCAACCTTTACTTACTTCTGTAATTAATTGTTGATCTCTTTCAAACGAAGGATCAGGTCCAGATACACCAGATGACACTAAATAAGTTGTGTAATGATTCATACCTAAAAAATCCGCTGTGCCAATTAATTGCTCCTTTTCTTTATTCGTTAATTTAGGTAATCGATCACCAGCTCTTGTTTTAATCACTTCTGGAAAATCTCCTTCTTTAGAAAATATTGGCTTTGCATATAAATTAAAGTGGAAATCCAAATAATCATTAGCCGCATTTTGATTTTCCTCACTGCTATTTTTCGGTTCAGCCCATTCAATATTTAAAACAATTCCAAAATTACATTCTTCGGTTTTATTACAGAATTTTTCTTTATAAAGATGATAAGCTTTGGAATGAGAGAGAACCACTGTATGGGCGCATTTGTAGATTCCATCAGCATAATGGTCTAATCCTGGAGCTAGTTTATCGAAAGCATATCCTAAACAGAATTTGTCAGGCTCGTTAAATGATACCCAATTCGAAACAAGATCGTGAAAATTTTCAAAAACCACACGAGCATAATCTTCAAAATAATTAGCCAATTCTGGATTTTCCCAGCCACCCAGAGTCTCTTGGAGAATTTGTGGCAGATCCCAATGATACAGGGTTACAATCGGAAGTATATCAGCCTTCTTTAATGCAATTATAACATTACGATAAAAAGTAATTGCTGAATAATTTATTTCACTTGTATTACCTTGAGGTAAAATGCGTGGCCATGACAATGATAATCGATGGGCATTCGAATGGATGAATTTGTAAATTTCAATATCTTTTTCATAAAGATGAAATGTATCTGAAGCAATATCAGCATTGGATCGATAAATTATCTTTTCAGGTCGATAATGCCCAAAATGATCCCAAATACTCTCTCCCTTGCCTGATTCATTCCAAGCTCCCTCCACTTGAAAAGCGGATGATGATGTTCCAAATAAGAAATTTTCTGGGAATGCAATTGGCTCCTCGTCACAATTACAAATTGCTATTATTAATAATACTATAAAAAATGAAAGAATTGCTTTTCGCATTTTGAAATAAACTAGTGAATGACTTTAAACATTTTAAAATATATATATATATATATATATATATATATAGGAAAAAATATAATAAATATTCTTTAATAAGTTTAGTTAATCAGATAAAAATATATATAAATTAAATATTCAAAATTTATGCATTTACTAGTATGAAAATATACTTGTAATATACTAATACTTCCTTATAATATATATAATATCAGTTTATTAAATTTTGAAATATTTATTACAAATTTAAAAAGTAAAAATAAAATAATTATAAATTATAATAAAATGTAAATATAATCAATTTATACTTGAAGGTTCAACGTCATTTATTTGATTAATTTATAAAGAAAGATAACAACCAAGACTTTTATTCTTTGTGGTTTTAAAATTCATAGCCGAGTCTCAAGACAATACTTAAGAAGACCATCTTAATAAAGATTTTCAACTGGAAGGTTGTGGCTCTGAATAGGAATACTTGGAGGGGTGGGGTTGCTGCGGCCAAGAACTTTCGAGTTCCGTAGAGTCACAGAGATAGATAGATAGATATTTATTAATAACAAAACAAATAGGATAAATACATAAATACATAAAAATTTTTTATTAAATGTCAAATGTATATAAATAAACCATAGTTACATAGCAGTCTTCACAAAATAATATTAGTTTAAATAGATATTTTATTTAGTTATCACAAAAAAAATATTATTAAAAAGCTATTATATCACAAAAATTATTATGGTAGTAGCTTATTTAGTACTTAAATTAGAATTTACATATGTATTCAAAAAGTTAAAGGACTAGCCATTTACTTATAATTCGCCACTCTTTTTCATTTACCGAGCCAATCCAAATTCGAGTCACAGAGATTTCAACTCGAGCCAACTCGACCTAAGCGCAACTCGAGTTAACTCGAATTAGTAAATCGAGTTGACCATCACTGATATGTACTCTTTTATGTCATATAAGATCATCTTTTTGAAGACATTTCTTGAGACGCGATCTCAAGATCGTCTTAAACAGTGACTATGAATGAAGACCTCTGAAGACCGTATTTATCTTATGATCTTTAATATAAGTAAATAACATGATTTTTAAATAAAAATGTCATTTGAGAAACACGGCTCTAAAGTGTCTATTTTTTTAAGTTTCTGATAATTCAGGAATTCATATTATAAATGATAGCAAAAGATGGATAAATATAAACTATGAACAATATTGATAATTATAATGCATTATAATGCAAAAAAAAAAATCTTGAGTGTCTCCACTCGACTATCTCGCAAATTTGAATTGGATTAAATAACATAATATATTATTAAATTTAATGAAATTTAATTAATTATAAATTAAAAATTAAAATTAATAAATAATATTTATTAAACCAGCGCATCTTTGGCTCTTTGTTGATGGCACCACGTCACGTGTTGGCGCGTGAGATTTGCAGTGTGTAAGGAGGACCGTTTCAAGTTGGGGTCACTTTGTAGACGATCCTCTTACGTTGGGTGCCAATTTATAAGGGGATCTAAGTATGAGGCACTTGTAATGACCCACGATGACCGTGAATTGTTAATTATGTTAAGTTAATGATGGGCGCCAACTTTGGACATCCCAAAGTATAAAAGAGTGTTGAAAAATTAAGGGAAAAGGGAAAACAATAATAATGTTCACATTAATTCACTTTAATTAAATAAAATAAAAAATTAACAAATAAAGTATACAAATTTTAAATAGAAAAATATAAGAAAATGTAATTCACTATTGTCACTGGAATTAGCAGAAATAATTATCACAGGGGGTGATGATAAGGATTATACACAAATAATTATATCACGGGACGTGATAAATACCAGGTCATATCGGGATGATATCACTTGTTCGACTGTATCACAGGGTGTGATAAAAATGATTATATACAAAATAATTATATCACGGGACGTGATAAATACCAGGTCATATCGGGATGATATCACTAGTTAAACTGTATCACAGGGTGTGATGATAAAAATGATTATATACAAAATAATTATATCACGGGACGTGATAAATACAGGTCATATCAGGATGATATCACTAGTTCCACTGTCCATTCTCAACTGCCAAAAATATAACAACTTGGAGGGATGGTTACTCCCCTTATGTGAAATATAATATCTATATATATATTACATTTTAAGAATAATGCGACCAAATAACTTTGTTAATAAAATAGGGGAATAGAAAAACAAAATAAACTAAAAAATAGATAAACAAAATAAAATGTATAATAAAAAAAAATAACTAAGAATATAAATACTTTGTCCGTTACAAGTGTGAAAAAATTAATTCTGGTACTTTCAGCGATTCAATCAAGCTGAAATTCTATATATAGCAGTTTTATACAATTTTTAATCATGTGAAAAATTATCAAACATATATCTTTATTTTTACGGTCACTTTAGAAGAAAAAAAATCAAAACGTTGTAGGTAATGACCCTCTTCCGGTTGAGCTACATTTCTCAAAAGTTGATAGAAAACTACGTATTTTGAATAATGCCCATGTACCAAATTTCATGTTTCTAGCTCAAACCGTTTTTGCGTAATCTTGGTTACATACATACACAGACAGACAGACATTTTTCTCAACCTTAGTGAAAATGATTCAGGAACCTTTAAAACGTATAAAAACATCAAAATCTCAACATCGAAAATTATTATCTCTGGCTCTAGTAAAAAGTGTAAGTGAAAGTTTTAAAATTTTCTAAAGACCTTATTTACTTTTAATATAAAGATAAAACAAATAAAAACACCAATAATTAATTTTAAAATCCCTAATCAAAAGCTTCCTTTCTATACTAATTAATCACTCTTGCGAAAATTAATTATTATTTTTCATAAAACAATATAAGTAAAATATAAAATTTTTAAGATAACATTTCATAATAAATTATAACGAAAAATATATATATGTACATTTAAATTAATTCTTTAAATAAAAAAAAAAATAATATTTTACTAATTTTTTTTGTTTTAAAAATGAAATGTCTTAGTAAGATTGTAATAAAATGTATTTTTTCTAATATTAATATATGAATAAATTTTAAATGTAATGTATATTTTATTTAGTATTAAATTGATTGAAGTGTCTATTTTATACTTTCTAAAATTTAATTTTCACAT
Source organism: Labia minor (assembly GCA_963082975.1). Lineage (NCBI taxonomy): Eukaryota > Metazoa > Arthropoda > Insecta > Dermaptera > Spongiphoridae > Labia > Labia minor. The sequence continues at coordinate 63,410,785 of OY720349.1, read as the reverse complement.
GGATATAATAAGTAATCACACTAAACGATAATAATTAATACCTAGATAGTCAATTTTCCTCGCTATGATAATTAATATTTTCGTGATTTCGTGACCAGGCGTACATTGACTCACCAATCTCCCTTTATAGCTGCCATCGATTAATAAATACTACTATAATATAATAAATTTAAATGTAATCCATAGTTTATAATTTTCGATATAATGAAGTTGAGTTTATGACAGTCGATAATCCCAACTGGTAGAGTAAAGAAGCTGCGTCAAAAGCAATTTGCTCACGCAACAGCGATGCTTCAGTAAAATACCAAATTGGTAATAGTTAGACCACACCTTGTTTCCTTGGCCTAGTGGGTCTTGCTTCGGAACATCCATGTTGAGAAATCCTTGATTGATTTATCGACGGCATCAATTAAAATACAAATAAACGATTTTTAACTTAATCTCTCTCATCGGATCCTCTTAATGAGATGGCGAGGGAAAAGAAGGAGGAGGGGGGGGGAGTTATGAAGGAGAAGGCAAGGTCAAGGAGATTCAAGATTACTAACATCGATTAGAGAATCAGAAATATTATATCAAAATAAACAAATGAATTAAACAAAAAAAAAACATAGCCTTTTTATAATTAATTGTTTTTAGAATTTAAAAGAAAGGAATTAATAAAATATATTTATTTATTTATTTATTATTTATTTAATTAAAGAGATTATATACAACCCAGTATATCTCTATCCTCTCCCTATTTGGGGTAGACGATTTACAAAAAATAAAAAAAAATAAAAACAAAAACAAAAATCGGGAGTGTCCTCCCCTAGACTGTCCCGCATATAATTAGGTAATTAGGTTATTATTATTATGTTTTAACAACAATAAAAATAAACAAACTAATTAATTTAAATTATAAAGTAAAATGGTTTAACACTATTATATATATTTATAATTTACACCTAACGCTACTTGTATAGGTAAAATGTCACTTCCGGTAGTCAGATCATGATAAAATTTGGTATCTGAATTTTTTTCAAATTTTTAAATCTATATACAAAATAGGAAGCAAATATCTCGAAGCAAACTGGAATTTACTTGAAAGGTAAACGCAACCAGTGTAGGAAAAGTACCACTTCCGGTTAACCGATTTTGACGAAATTTTGATAGAAATCTACAACTGTGAATAATATCGGTGTACAAAATTTCGCAGTCCTAGCTTGATTAGTTTTTGAGTAAATTTGCTCACTGATAAACATTACATACATACACACACACAGACATAATTCGAAAAATGGTATTTTCCGACTCAGGGTGGTCTAAAACGTCAAGATCTATCGAAATCTCGAAGTCGAAATTTTTGACGATTCCAATACTTCCCTTATACGAAGTATGCGGGAAAGTAATTAAAGTGTTTAAGACGCTAGAGTGTTCACACACACACACACACACTTGGAACCCCGGATCAATTTTTTTTTATTTATAGCTTAAATGACTATTTTCGATTGATTACCATTCTATTTATGAATAGCAGGTCTATTCAATTTAATAAACTTCCTGCTAAAATAGACTAACGAAATAGAAATATCCATGTCAAAACAAACATCACAACACACGTGGCAGTTGATTTAAGAGACACGTGCCACCACCCCCTCCACGCATCTCTGCTCAAAACATCCTTTTTAAACTTATTGCCTAAAATAGATTTGGAGTAATTGTGGAAAGATGAACAGTTCCTTTTATTTTATATATACATACACTTTCAAGAAAAATATTTATATTGTCTTTGAGTTTGATTATTATTTGTTTATTTTACATTTCATTTTAATCTACTTTTTCTTGTTTTTACCGACCGACGATAGGAAGGGAGGTATTGTTTTCACACCAAATTTCACATGTGTAGATTTTTACATATCTCCACGATCATGAATTTTGTTAACAGAAAAAATTATTTTTAGCATGATGTCTGTTCGTTCGTCCATCTGCCCATTGTGTGTCCGTATAGACAATCTTTATTTCAAATCGTCATGTATAGCTTGAACAGCTCAACGGATTTTGATAAAATTTGGTATCTTTACTTAATGCATCAGTAGCATGAATTCATCAACTTTTGGTGTATATCATGAAACCAGAAGTGATAGTTTATAAAATATTAATTTTATATTCATTGTTGGAAAGTTTTTAATTTAAAATATAGTAGTAATTAATAATTGAATAATTAAGTAAACTAAAAATAATAACCGAGATAATATAATTTATTCATTTTAATTCAAGTTTTTAAATTTTTTTTATACCTTATATAACAACAAAGAGCCAAACACGCGCTGGTTTAATAAATATTATTTATTAATTTTAATTTATAATTAATTCAATTTAATTTAAATATAATATATATGTTAATTAATCCAATTTAAATTTGCGAGATTTTCGAATGGAGACACTCCAGCTTTTTTAAATTCTTTTTCAACTTTTATTTATCTCTTCCTTTGATTTAACAATATTTTTTATACATTTAATTTTAAAAAATGAATTTATTAATTGGTTAAACTTAGAAAAATTTATTTTACTTATTTAAAATTAAATAAAATTTGGTAATAAAAAATATTTTAACAAAAAATTATAGTAGATTCAGATACTCACAAATTTATATCCATTTATTAGTAATTATAGTAATAATTTAATTATTTTAGTTTGAAGAACATAATTAATAGTTTCAAATATTTGATCAAAAATGTTACAAAAATTTACTATTATTTATAGTAATATTCTTCAATATGCTAATAAAAACTTTTGCTGGAATGAATTTATTTCGTTATAAATTATAATTATACATATTTCTTGCATATACTGAAAATAATTAGTAAATATTTACACTATATATAAATATAAAGATAGATAGATAAGTATGAATATATATATATTAGTAAATATTGTTTTTAAAATATTATAAGGGGTGTGCTTTACAAGGAATATTCAAATATTGATATTTTACATTTATAATCCTTATTAATGGAATAAAGTACTCTTATATTTATATAATTAAATTTCAATTAAAAAAGTGATTGATTTTATTAATCATTATTTTTTATAACCTTCATAGTGAGTCGTGAGGAAGGGTCACTCGTCCTTCAAGAACAAATTAAAAATACTACATTTAATATCAGTGATCAAACGTTGTACAAACCACCCTTAATGATAATCGAGCCAAAAATATAAATTTTACAATAGAATTAAAATTTTCAAAAATAATTGAAATTATTTATATATATAAAAAAGATATTTTTATTTAATAAACCAAAAGTTCATTTTGTCTATTGTATTTATATAGATTGGATATTTTATTTTTAAATTCTCCCCAGATTCGGCCCAGTTTTAACGATTTTTTAAATGTCGAAAAACAAACAAACGAGTAAACAATTTAATTATTTTTAATATCTCGCCAGAGATAGTATTGCGATCACGAAAATTTTCGATGTTGAGATTTTGATGTTTTTATACGTTTTAAAGGTTCCTGAATCATTTTCACTAAGGTTGAGAAAAATGTCTGTCTGTCAGTGTATGTATGTAACAAAGATTACGCAAAAACGGTTTGAGCTAGAAACATGAAATTTGGTACATGGGCATTATTCAAAATACGTAGTTTTCTATCAACTTTTGAGAAATGTAGCTCAACCAGAAGAGGGTCATTACTTAAAACGTTTTGATTTTTTTTCCTCTAAAGTGACCGTAAAAATAAAGATATATGTTTGATAATTTTTCACATGATTAAAAATTGTATAAAACTGCTATATATAGAATTTCAGCCTGATTGAATCGCTGAAAGTACCAGAATTAATTTTTTCACACTGCAAATCTCACGCGCCAACACGTGACGTGGTGCCATCAGCAAAGAGCCAAACATGCACTGGTTTAATAAATATTATTTATTAATTTTAATTTATAATTTATAATTAATTTAAATATAATATATTATGTTATTTAATCCAATTCAAATTGCGAGATAGTCGAAAAACAAACTAATGAAGATGATTTACCCGAGGATAAAACCAATACAAAGTGCATGATTTGTTGAGATATGTAAAAAATCTCATCTGAAATTTGGTGTGAAAATAACCCTTCCCTTTCTTTCGTCGATTGGTAATACCACCACTTCCGGTTTCCGGATTATCATCAAAAGTTGATCAATTCATCATACTGATGCATTAAGTAAATACAGAAGGAAAGTATATATAATAAAAACAAAAATCTTAAACACCACACCGAAGGGAGAAGCTCCGAGGGTGGACTTCTGAAGAGTAAATAGTTTGTAAATAAAATTATATGATACGCTAATTTAAAATTATTATTTATATATATTAAAAAGTAAATATATTAATTTTAATAACATTAAATCATACATAAAAAAGATTATATCAATTTTAAATTTGTCTTAAAATCTTTTTTAAAAACATCAAATTTTTATTAAAAATAAATAAAATAAGTTTTGTTAAATAAAAAAAGACCCGATTTAAGATTTATCAAAAAACGAATTTTACATGTAAGATTAGTTGCTTCATAAGAATAACAATAAATTCTATGGGCTTGTTTGGCTTTCTTCTGTTTTTAAGGTGTGTCTTTTTTTACATGATAGATATATACTCGTAGTACCCAAGGTCACTTAGCCCAACGCAAAAAAGCTGCCCCACTACTACTAGCAACAGCATCAACAACAACAGCTCTATCGTCATCATTATCTATCCTTATAATAAATTTTCAGTGAGGTGGAATGTGTGGGCGGACCACATTTTTCACTAGCAAACCATGAAAAGTGCATCCGTGTGGGAGGGATGTTGAAATAACGGGCTGGCTGTGTATTTTAAAAATTTGCGATTTTTAAATAAACTTTTTTTAAACGTTTTATTTAGAGAGTGGAAGTTTTATAAGTGAATTCAGTTTTTTTTTATATAAAGTTATGTTAATTAAATATATTTGTTTCTAAAATATTCTATATATAAATATATATTTTAAAAATGAAACATTTAAAATACAACAGCCAAACTTATGAAAAATTACTTATAAATAGACTATTAAAATATTTATTTGTTAAAAGTTCCCTTCATAAAAAAATGGATCCATTTTTCATTCCTAATAATCCATTCAACAAGTCGTTTGTTTGTATTTATCGGTATAATTTAAAAATTATAAAAAAATATTTTTTTATTAAACAGTAGTTATTCAAACTTTGCATTTATTTATATTTTAATTGAAATTGAATGAAATTTCCAAAAGAGCCCATGAACTTGTCAAAATTGAATTATTCGAGAAGACCATTTAACATTTTATCGTAAATATTATTTTTACCGACCGACGATAGTAAGGGAGGTATTGTTTTCACACCAAATTTCACATGTGGAGATTTTTACATATCTCCACGAATCATGCATTTTCTTAACAGAAAAAAGTATTTTTAGCATGATGTCTGTCCGTCCGTCCGTCCGTCTGTCCGTCCGTCCGTATAGATGTGTACAGCCTGAACGGCTCAACCGATTTTGATGAAATTTGGTATATTTACTTAATGCATCAGTGGGATGAATTGATCAACTTTTGGTACAAATCCGGAAACCGGAAGTGGTAGTATTAGCGATCGACGATAGGAAGGGAAGGGTTATTTTCACACTAAATTTCACATGAGGAGATTTTTTTACATATCACCACGAATGTATTGGTTTTATCCTCGGGAAAAATCATCTTCATTATGTTTTTCTTAATTTAAAATTATATGACGTCACCCAGCCCTTCATGACGTCACAGCCTCGGGTATCGCCGGGTAACGCCGGCTACTTCAGCTATATATTATAAATAAAATAAAATTAAAAATATTTATGTTCTATCCATATCTGTTTTTTATTACATTACAGATATATTAAAATTATTTGAAATTGTTTCTGTAGCTGGAAATTAATTTACTTCAAACCGTCGGTCGGTTCGGACCTGGCCACAGGTCAACTTATTCAACCAACTTTTAGTTCGTTTATAAAATCTATATATCTGTGTGTCTGTCGCCAAAAATTTTCGATTTTTTAAATTTTGATTTTGGATTCGAGTAGAGCTTAAAAAGTGTTATTGTAAAGTGGTCTTGGATTTTTAAAATTCGGTTGGGAACATGGTCAAATCGGCGATCAAAGTTGAAAATTTCCCATATTTTCAGGGCATAATTATAAATAAGCGATGTTTTTCAGCGCATCTTAGATCGTATCATTATAATTATAATTATAAATTATATAAATTATATTTATTATTAATTATTATTTATTATAAATTATAAATTAAATTATATAAATTATTATTTATATTTTAATTTAAATTATAATAAATATTAATTAATAACTTACGTTAATTTTTAGTGTTATGAATATATTTCAAATATTTATTTATTTATCAAATGCATATAGCCGTATTCGGCATTACATAACAATTTATTTATTTTCAATATGGAGAAAGATTGGGACTTTCCTGATGAAAAGCGAAAAAGAGACAGAGAAAGAATAAAACAAAAAAGAAACGATTCCGAATACCGTAGTTAAGAACGCTATAAAGATCTAGTTTGTAAAACTGAAAAAAGAACCGATTCCGAATATTGCAGACAAGAACGTGAAAACACTCAAAAGTATATGACTATAAAACGAACTGACTTAGAATATCGCACTCAAGAACGCAGTAAAGATCAACTTTATAAGTTTACAAAAAGATCGGAATTTGAATATTGCTGTCAAGAACGCGTGAAAACACTCAAAAATATATGGCTATAAAACGATCTGATTCAGAGTTTCGTAGTGAAGAACGCAATAAAGATCAACTTTATAAGTCTGAAAAAAGAACGAATCCCGAAAATAAATATCTATTTTTGAATATTTTTTGCTCTCTCCATTATTGATCTAATTCTGCCAATATATTAAGATCATATAAATTGGAATTATTTATGCAATTTTGTGATAAATATGAATAAAAGTTCGTTGATAGTAATGCTTCTTAGCATTCATTCCCAGATGTTTTATTCTAAATATGATTTATAAAAAGTAATGAAAATAAGATATAAATGATAATATATTATAATTCTTAATATCGATATTGATTTATATTTCTCATTGGCAGATAATTGTTTACATTACTTATAATGACTTAAGATATAATTTCAAAAAATTTCCATTTAAAATTTGTTTAGATAATACACATGAAGAGAACACGAGAAATGAAAATAATAAAAACTAATTAACAATAGCTTTTTGCAAAAATGAACATAATCGGTGTCAACTCTGTCTTCTTCACCCTCTACCATATACTACATAATATACTTATGTATGTGTACATTATAAAAATATCAGGAATCGATTCTTAGTATTTTGAAAACCAAATTAGAACTAAAATGTCAAATTTTGTATTATGATATGATTTCCGCATTTTCCTTTAAACTACATTCATAGTTCTTATAAAATAAATTGGATAGGTTACGAAAAAATGAGGTTATTTGTACTAAATATATATTCCGGGACTATAGATTGACCAAACTCAGAAACTGAGGTGTGTTAAAGAATGTTTAAATAATTTTATGTATTTTAAATGTTACTAGAGTGACGACCCTTGGCAAAGTTCAATAATTTAATATAAGTATAATCTAATTCAATAATACAATTAAATATAGGCTGGTTAAGGCTGGTTAAATTTGAATTAGCACACGAACACAAATACATATATTAAAATAAAAAAAAAAATTATAATTCAATTTTCAAAATATTTACTCACCTCTTTCAAATTTGGGCCGAAATGTTGTTGAACTGTTTTCAATCACCCTTTCCACAAATCGAATTCCACGCGATTCAAAAACAGTCACCATTTTTATTTGAGTTGTTCTCTTTTCTGTTGGTTGATCATGTATTAAATCCACTTGTTATTAGACTGACTCTGATGTTGGGCCGCATATGCCACTCTTATTTGGCTTGGTATAGAGCTGGATCGCCTACTCGAAAATTTTCTTACAAAGTCCCCACGCATGTTTATCATAAACAAAAAAATAAATAAATAAAACTGCATATCCAGTGCATTCAAACTGATTTCCTATAATAAATTATTTTGTTTTCTCATTTTATAGTTTTATCAATTTATTTGTCTTTTTTTTTAAAAAAATAAAAATACTTATTTTTATGAGAAAATTTCAAATTATTAGATAAGTTAATAAAGTTCACCATAAACATTTTAAGATAGTGAACCTAGTAAAAGGAGTATAAAGTAAAAAAAGTAAATTACTTTGAAACCAAACCACATAGCTTCAAATTAAATTATATTTGATAGACAAACAATATCAAGAAGTGTGTACCTCTATTCAGATATGTATATTAAAATAAAATAATATTCTAAGGTTATTTATAATATAAATAATATATTTGATCAACAAGTATTTTTACATATCTCCACGAATCCATGCATTTTGTTAATAGAAAAAAGTATTTTTAGCATGATGTCTGTCCTTCTGTCCATTCGTCCGTATCGATGTGTTCAGCTTGAACGGCTCAACGGATTTTGATAAAATTTGGTATATTTACTTAATGCATCAGTATGATAAATTGATCAACTTTTGGTATATATCCGAAAACCGGAAGTGGTAGTATTACAGAACGACGATAAGAAAGGAAGGGTTATTTTCACACTACCTGGAAATTAATTTATTTCAAACCGTCGGTCGGTTCTGTGCTTGGTCAACTTATTTTAAAATTTTTGATTTCCTTCTAGATACAAATTTGCAAGTTTTCGTGTCCTGGTATTAACTATACCCAGTGGCGCAACCAGGATTTGATCCTGGGGGGGGGGTTTTGACTAGCCGCTCCACCTTCCTATGGCGCCCCCCCCCCCCGGGCTCTCTCAAAGACAAATTTTCATTAAGATTTTTTTTTATATTAAATATTTAAAAAAGTTTTGTAAATGAAACACTGATTTTACAAAATCTGGCAAAAAAATTTAATTTTGTATTTTATTTACTCGTATTCACAGTTTTAGAAAGAAAATATTTTTTTCCAGCTATAAGTAAATTATTTTAGCTTTCCTCATGAAATAAGGATAGCTTATACGATGATCGGAAAATTTTGAAAATTTTTGCTCCGAGATTCTTTGAGATTTTCACTTTTCAGACGGTTCTGAATCCAAAACTGCAAAAAAAATTTTTTGAACCGGCTCGTTACCGAGATTACGTCTAAACAAAATGAGATATTGTATTGAAATTTGATATTTAGATGTTTTTTTGGGAATGATGGGCGGGGATTGGATTGTTGTTGGACAAGATCGGACCATAAGTAAGGGTAGTTTAAAGATGTGTCAAAGCATATTTTATTGATTTTCTCAATAAATACCGATTTTTATGAGAATTATCATACTATCGTATTAAATTTATAGGGATTCGAATTTACTAAAAGTTTCATTATATTCATTTTTACCTAATCTTAATAATAAAGGAGTTATTTATAAAAAACTATTAGGTTGTCCCATAAGTTTTTTCCGCGTCACGCTATGAATGAATCTAACTGCCTATGTTTATATATATATATATATATATATATATATATATATAAACATGCAGGCTTATCTCTTAGCCGTTTATGGCATCTTATTTAATCATCCCAGAGCTTTTTCACAATTCGTTTCGTTGGTGACAAAGTCTCTTTAAAATTTTTCTACTATGGAGAGCCAAAAGATCATTTGCGGCAGAAGAGATTTGCACCGTTTACGGGATTGGTGCTTCGACTATTAGGACCGTCCGCAATTGGTTTAAGAAATTTAGAGCTGGCCACCCAGCAACGACGGATATTATCAAGACTGTGCATGCTGAAAATCCACGATACAGTGTGCGCGAGATAGCTGGTGAAACTAACATTCCCAAAACAACGGCACATAAGCATTTAATCAAAATGGGATAGGCGAGTCGATATGAAGCTTGGGTTCCACACCAATTGACGGAGACCGGCCTTATAAAGCGCGTCCCTACGTGCGATTTGCTTCTACAGCGACACAAAAGAAATCATTTCTTAAAGAGTCTTGTCACTGGAGACGAGACTTGGATTTTGTATCAAAATGTGGATCGAAAACGGATTTGGTCTAAAGAAAATAGACCTTCAACTGTTGCGAAGTCTGGGCTTCATCCGAAGAAGGTTCTTTTGTGCATTTGATGGGACTGGAAGCGTGTACTGTACTACGAGCTCCTTCCTGAAGGTGATATGATCAATGCTGACAAATATTGCAATCAACTGAATTAACTAAAAACCGCTATAGCAGAAAAACGGCAAGAATTGGCGAACCGACGAGGTGTAGTATTCCATCACGGCAACGCAAGGCCGCTTATTGCGTTGATCGTAAGGCAAATATTATTACAGTTTGATTGGGACGTTCTACCTCATCCTCCATACTCCCCATACCTTCCTCCATTCGATTATTACTTGTTCCTCTCCTTAAAAATCTCTCTCCGTGGTAAATCTTTCAAATCCATAATCGAAATAAAAACGCACCTAAATGAATATTTTGAAAGTAAGCCTCAACTATTTTGGAAAGAGGGCATAATCAGGCTTCCTGGGAGATGGAAGAAGGTTATAGAACAGAATGGTTCATACATAACATAATAAATCAACCTTAACCAACAAATATCGTGTATTCATTTTGCATCAAAAAAAGCGAAGAAACTTATGGGACACCCCAAGTTCGAAAGCTTTTCGTCCGCCCGTAGTGGCAGGATATTTTGAAAGAAATCATGTAAAAATCCCTTAGAAAAAATCCCTAAATAAAAAATTTCCCTAATTTTTTTGTACTTATTTAATAATGAAAAGCCGAAGAGACTTGAATGAGGTAGTTATGCTTGGTGTCATCACATCTGTTCCATCTGGTTTTTTAGCGTCCCATTTTTCATGGTTTGCCTTCATTATGGTCAGAAGCTCATCATGCGAGTCGCTGAATCGTTTCCTTGGTGGATCAGGCTTCTTACCAAGAACATCACGACAGATTTCCAAAGAGATAAGGTTATGCTCAATATGGATTTGCTTAATCAGGTGACCCATACTGATATCTTATAACCTTCTACTGCATTGTTTGTTCGAGGTAAACCCATCAAAGTGGCATCGTAGATGTTCCAATGTTCCAATGTCGAATTCGGGGTCATAAAAGCCAGCCAAAAATTGTTCACTTAGCCAAGTGCGCTCGAAGGAAGAAAAAAGATCACGAAGTTTTGCCCTGTTGGTCGTCCAGCTAATGCTTGGTAGGCTACAATGACTTTTGATGGTGGTACCAAAATCAAAGCTGCAAGAGTTTGTAAATGAGTGGAGTTGTCAGGATTATCTATATCATTATAGAGCTTCAAAACTTCTGGCATTGATTTGATGTTTCTATAAATGAATTGAGCACAATGAAAAAGACAACCTCTGATGATTGTAAATTTCACAAATTGCGTTATATATTCCCTGGTGAAATATACGGTGCAAATGGTGTATTTTGTATTTGGAATCATTAAGCTATTAAAACGTATGCTAATAAACGAAATTTGAGTAAATTCCCTTTATTTTACATACGAATTTGACACCCCTATTTTTTTGGAAAAATCACGTGTCTGGGCCATATGTATGTATTTTTTTACATATTTTTCCCTACTTTCGGTCCAGGCTCGATTACCTCCTTGGGAGGTCGTGTCTCAGGCAACTGGGTGTCATGCTCACCTTGTAATTAAATTTTCTTAATCACAATTAAAATTAATACAAAAATGAAAAATTTTCTTTTTAGTGATTTTTTCAGTCATGGATATTTTTATTTAGGGATTTTCGGTTTTAAGGATTTTTCTTTTTAGGGATATTTGGTTTTAGGGAGAAAGAGTTTTGACTTTTATGGATATTTTCCTTTAGGGATTTTTACCCGTTTCCATTTTGAAAAAATTAGTCTTCGCTTCATAGTTTTTATGAAATATTTAGAATTTGAGTAATATTTTTCTTTATTTTATATTTAAATAATAGTCAAATTGGAAAATTTCACAATCATCTAGTAATCTTATATTAAGTCTTTTGTTTTTTATGATTTAGGAGAAATAATAAAATAATTTTTTATTTCTTATAATTAATTCTGTACGAAAAAATAAGCAATTTTTATTTTTGTTAAAATTATTTTAAAATAAAATAAACTTACTTATTATACACTAAATTATACTTTATGAATTATTTTTTTTTCAAATAAAAAGAAGGATTATATTTTTTCTTTTCTATTTGTAATATAGTACATGATATACAGCAATGTATATTTTTTTCTCTCCTGGGGGGGGGTTTTGACCCCCAAAACCCCCCCCTGGTTGCGCCACTGACTATACCTATCAATAATTATCCGATTGCAATATTTGTATATTATTATATATTTTATATACATATCTAACTAAGAGATAATAAAAATTAATTTATTTAATTATCTTAATAAAATGAACTATTTAAAATTCTAATAAATATTATTTATTAATTTATAATTTATAATTAATTTAAATATAACATGTTATGTTATTTAATCCAATTCAAATTGCGAGATAGTCGAGTGGAGACACTCCAGCTTATTTTAATTGAGCACAATAAATCCAAAAAGCCACATATGGCTCGCAAGCCACGGTTTGGCCACCGTTGGAATAGATCTATTAAAATAGAGATATTTACCTTAACGTCTTTAAAATTTATTTTAAATATAATAGTTAATTTTTTAAGGACTTAATTAAATAATTGCAAATATTGCTAAAATGAATGGAAGCCAATAAAATTAAAATAAACATATAATATAGTTAAAATCATAGGTGTCTAAAGTTATGACCATTTGGGGGACACATACAAAGAAAAATAATTTCCTGAACCACAGATACAATATTTTTTCAACTTATTGAAATAAAAATTAACCCTACCTAATTTTATTAATTAATTAATTTTAATTAGATAAGTAAGTATAGGTGCATATTTATTTTAGAATTGTAAAAGTTTCATTTCATTTAGTTGGAATTTCATAAAGATGGAAAAAATTCCAATTAATATAAAAGCGTGAATTTGCTTTTATACAAGCAAATCAATATCGAGTTCAACAAACGAGGGTGAAATTCTTAATGCATTTTTAAGATGTTTGTCATTGATCTTGGTTCTATTTTTGTTTTTTGTATGCTTCATTCTTGAAAATAATTACCAAAAGCTGAACATATTAATAGAGCAAGCAGATTGTGAAAACTAGGATAATATATTGCGGATTAGGTAATAATTTTCCTTTCAACTGAATGTCACTTTTCAGTTCAATGCATTTCATTTGAAAATTTGAAAGTAAATTATTTATTTATTTATAGAGAAAATAGAATAAAAAATATGTTGAAATTCTCTTCACTTTTTTCACTCTTGAATTAAATAAAAATTTAATGTGCAGAATATTTGGAATAGTTTGTGCAAATCACAGGTTTATGTACTGGAATGTATCAAATCTTTTATTTTTATTTGATTGTGCCAAATTATCCGAATGATAAGAAAATAAATTAATGAGGTTTATTTGTTGTTTCGACACAATATAAGTGATTAAAATTATTTAAATGAATAATAAATATACATTTTTGAAATTATGTTTTTTTTCTTTACTTCCGTATGAAAAATATTGTCAATATTTATTTTTTTAATAAAAATGTGTATATTTACTTATTAAAATTTTTAAATACAGTGGTGCCTCACACAACGAACTTAATTCGTTCCAGGAGCAAGTTCGTTATGCGAAAAGTTCGTTATGTGAAACGCGTTTTCCCATAACAATACATGTGAAAAAAAATAATTCGTTCTGTAGCATAAAATATGGTAAGATGACATAATAAAAGATAAAATTTTTTTACTATTTTTATTTAGATACATATTTAGAAAAAAACATAATTAAATCTAAAAAACCACCCTCTGCTGGCTTTGAATTCTTCATCATTATCTTGATTGCTGCTACTTCCAGGGACGTTTTTCTTTAGATCGTCATAAATTCTCTTGGCTTTTTGACAGATAATATTTTTGGTTGTTACGTCACCTTTCACCTGCCTGTCCTTGATCCAAATCGCTAATAGCCTCTCCATTTCCTCGTGGATTGAAGACCTATGTTTTTCATGAAATAATTTTGATACTCCTTTGGCTACTTTGGCTGATTTGATTGCATCCTTATTTGTCAAAATGGTGTAAATAGTTGTCTTGCTGAGGCCAAACTCTTTGACGAGGGCACACTGTTTTACCCCAGATTCACTCCTTCTAATTATTTCCTGTTTTATTTCAACAGAAATCACCTTCCTGCTTTTTTTCGAAGCCATGATATAAAAAAAATATTGAATGATAGTGATAATTGAATATGGTAATGAAGAACGATTGCCGCGATACGTTTTTAAGTTAAGTGCAGTGACTATAATGACTGCCTGCAGTGCCTGCGCAAGGGGATGCAATACAACGGCAGCGATCGTGGAAGCTCGGGCGAGTTCGTTGTGTGAAACGAAGTTCGTTGTATGAATCATGAAATTTAGTTTATTATGGTTCGTTGTGTGCAGCATTCGCTGTGCGAGGCGTTCGTTATGCGAGGCACCACTGTATTTAACAATTTGTGTTTAAAGGTATTTGGGTGGCACTTTAGACAAGCATGGTTAAAATCATTCTTTTAAATCTTTTTTTTTATTTAAAAATTATTTAAAAATAAATAATACATTTTTGGAAAAAAATAAAAATGAACACTTGAAAACATAAATTCCAAAAATGGATATACCTGTTTTTTATTGTATTACTATTTCTATTAATTTTTCATATCACTTTAATAAAATTCCATCAAAATTGTTGAAATTTATATTATATGATACTCCTATATCTTAAAAATGAATGAAAAAGAAAATTTAGAAATTATTTTAAAAAAATTATATTAAAAAAAAAATAGTGTAAAAATTTTAACTTTTCTAAATATATTGAAGGAGGTATTGTTTTTGATAATTTATTTTTATAAAAATTATAATAATATTTATTATAATATAGTATATATTTTACGAAATTATGAAAAAATGTTCATTCTCAACAACCGAGTTTATTTTTTTCAGTAATGAATTTTAAATAATATACATTATAAACAAATAACATTCAATTTTGTTCAAATGTTTCTTTTTATTTAACTCGTACAAAAAAATAAATTAAGAAACATATTTTTCTTGTTAAAAAAAAATGTCTGATTATCAATTAAAATAAAATTTTGCAAATGGATACAATTAAAATAAAATTTACAGGTTGATATTGTTTAAGATGATTTTTAAGATTCAAAATCAAAAGTAATTTTATTTCTGTCGTTAAGATCAAAAGTAATTTTATTTCTGTCGTTAAGGGGAGAAGGTAATGTGCGTTTTTTGGTATTTAAGTGCCAAAAAATATTTTTTATTTTATCTAGTAATCTTTGGTTATTAGGATAGAGAGAGAGATAAAGAGATAGAAAGAGATTTGCAAATTTGGTTTCTTTCATAATTTTTTCATTTTTTTTTTTTTATTTTAAATTATTTTTTATTTAATAATTTTTTTGTTTATTTATTTTTTTGTTAATCTAACAACGAATAATATTTAATTATATTATTAAATAACAACAAATTAGAGATTGAATGAAATTGTTTTGGGGTAAACACATTAATTTATCAATTTTGTTTTTATTTTTTCTCATTTTAGTATCATTTCTGTTAATTTTAGCAAAGCACTCTTTTAATTATATATTTATACTAAGATGATTTGATTGACTAGGATGAAATAGGAGAGAGGGTGGGATTCATTTCAATTTCAAGGTACAAGATAGAGGTTTACTTTTCTTACATTTCTGTGTTTTTTTCTTATTTTTCTTTTTTTTTTTGCTTTTGTTTCGGGCGGATATAAAATCTTATTATAACAGACTCATTTTATTATATTTTTATTTTATTTTGTTTATTTTAAAAAAATTCTTTTATATATATATATATATATATATATAGTAATAATAATATATCTATCTACTTTCTTATGTACTTAAATATATAATTATATATATACATGAAAAATAAATATAAAAATGATAATATAAAATGGTTTAAAATTTGTTCAGATTGTTTTATTTATATAATAAAAAAAATGTCAATTTTACAATTTTATTTAATATGAATCAAGTTTTTTTTGCAGTTTTTGTGGTAAAATTTTGAAGAATTGGAAATAATGAAATTAATTTCAATTCATAGATTATGTTCATAAATATTTATATAGTAGTTATAATTAATCAAATATTGTATTAATCGACCGTTTTCCAAAAAAGTTTTAAAATCTTTTAATAAAATCTAAAATTGACAATTTTATTATTTTATATAGTTAGATATAATTAAATCAATCTTTATTTTCTTAAATTCCAAATTAGTTTATAAAGTTTAATCAAATAAATCTGTTAATTTTTTCCTTGGAATAAAATGTTTCGAAATTTTAATTTTTATCTTTCATCATATCAATTACACAGATCTTTTTAATAATATATGATAAAAGATAATTTTAAAATAGTTTGTTATTTAATCTTTTTTTTTTAAATAAAAATCAGATTATAAATATGAAAAATTAAAAAATAATTATTAATATTTTTATCTTACTCACTGATTTATTTATTTATACCTTATAAAATATAATTAACAATAATAATTATAAATATAAATAAATGCATATTTTAAATAACTATAAACAGATGTATATATATATTATATATATATAATTATATATTTCATATATACATAAATATAATGTATATATATAATAAATATATACATATATATTTTTTGGGAATAAATTTCAAAATCGCAGTGATTTTGATAACATTCTTTTTTTTCAGTTTTTGCTCGTTTGTAAACACATAAAAATATCATTCGGTTTATGAATTGAAATATTCAATTATTATATATTATTATATCAGAATTTAGAGAGTAAAAGTAATTTAGAAGAAAAGATAAGATTGAGTTTAAAATATATATATATATTTTGTCTTTTGGAGAATGTCTAAAAATAAAAAGATTTTATTTAGTTTTTAAATAGATTATTATATTTATCTCATTAAAACTGTTTTTCAATAAAATAGTTATCAATTAATAGGAAAAATTTAAATTAAAGGATTAATAATAATCGTTGAACAGATTAAGAGACCGATCAATAAAATAAAATTATATTTTTATAGAGAAAAAAACATTTTAGAAATTCATTTAGAAACTCAAATATACACTAAATTACTTGTTTATGATCCTTTGATTTTATTATTATTATTATTATTAATAATAATTTAGGCCATTAAAATTTCCACGAAGATATTGTTAAAGGTAAATTGTTGTTTCAGCAAAATAGTAGAATATATTTAATTTCCATTTTTAGACATTCTCATAGGTCTTCAAGATTGATATTATTTTTAATAAAATTATTAACATCTAATTTCTATTTTATTTGAAAATTGGTTTCAAGCTCATTTATGTTTAACACAAAACCTTTTAAAGACCTAAATGGAACAAAACTGAGACAATATATATATAGAGATTTATAATATAATGATTTCTGATTTTGGAAAAAAGTTTTTTTTTTAGTCATTTTCATTTTACTAGAGTTTTTTAGATTTTGCTTTTTTTTAAATCTATTTTTTGCTTTTGTTTTTCTTCACTAATTTTTGTTTTTCAGTTTAATTATAACACACACAAAAATGTTTAAAGGTTTGATGTTGGTTTTGAAATTTGGCCGGCAATATATAAATATTTTGTGCCTTTTTATATATAGATTTCTGTTAAATTTAATAATTTTATTTTATTTTGTAATATTTTTTTAGGAACAAATGGTTTGTTTGTTTTTTAATATGTGACTCTGGAGAGAGAAGAGAATTTAAGTAATAAGTAGTTGATTGTTATGAAATAAATTTAAATGAAATAGATAGGCTCTCAAGTCGGAATTAAAGGCTGGATACTTTTTTTTAATTAATGATTTTTTACAATTATAGATTAAAAATCGGTGATGATTTGGCAGCTAAGAATTTTTCATGTGAGTTTCTTGACATTACTGACATTATGACATTGTATCCAATTCATTTAAATATAGATATTAAATTAATATACCTATATAATAGATAAATGCAGGGCCGTCCTAAGATTTTCGGCGCCCGTGGGCTCCTAAAATTTTGCGCCCCTTTTCATAAGAAATTACACAGAGTGGTTAGTAAAAATATATAAACTAATAAAAAATGCCGCCCCCAGAAGTCTTGCGCCCTAGGGCTATAGCCCAATTAGCCCTGTGGTTAGGGCGGCCCTGGATAAATGTTTCTGGAGTTTACATTATTTTTAATAAATACACTAATTTTAATTATATATTTATTTTAATAGTTATATCATTTATTAAAATCAGAATTTTTTCTTGATATGGAAGGAAAAAAACGTTCGTTAATATGGTCTTTAATATTTCAATAAAAATTTTTAGTATTTTTTTTTAAAGAGTTTATTCCCCTTTGTTTATTTAAATTTAATTATTTCATTATATGAATGAACTAATTCTTATCTACTGACAATAGTCAAATTGTTTAGAATCACTTTTGTCATCCTCAAATAATTTCTTCAATTTCATATAATCTAGATGTGTTTTGCCAAGTTGTAATATTATTATTATTATTTTATTTTATTTTATTTTTTTTTTTAAATAAAATTGAATAACTAAGCTCCTATGATAAAATTCCTACCCAATATTCATCTCTTATTATAATTTTATTTTAATAAATAAATATATAATACGTATACCTATCTAGTAAAGCTAGTAAAATATATAATAATTAGATAAACATTAATATAACACAAGATTAATTAAAGAAAAGAAAATTTTCCTTAAAAATTACTATATTTCTCAGAATAAACCAATATTAAAAAAATTATACTTGTAGTCAAAATTTAGTATATATCTTTTGAGAAGTTTATAATAATATGAAATCGAACATGTTATAATTGCTTATTCAAAATTAAATATTCAACTCTGGATATGAACATATAAACATTATTATTATATTTTATTCATGAAGTTTATCACTGCATAAAGATAATTTTTTTTTAATTTCACGTTATAGATCTTACTCACCAATTGGCTCTATTAGCTTTATAAATTAAAAAAGATCCTTCCCTATATATAAATAATAGATATAAATACTATAAATACACTTCAAAATTTATGAACCATTGCAATATTATGTATTAAAATAAACAATATTATATATATTATTAATAAACTCTATTTCCAAATAGTAAAAACAATAGAACAAACACAAATGTATTGATTATCACCACGAAACTAAATTATAATCATATCGAATCATACTTTTAATTCATTTAGAATATCATTCATATCACAGTTTAAGAATTACTTAAATATAAAATAAAATTATAAACTTCTCAAAATTTAATCTTGCGAATTATTAAATTAGTGACATCTGAGAAAAATTACTAATTAAGGTTTCCAATATAAATAAATCTTAATTTTTTTAATTTAAATAAAATATAATAAACTAATTTATTTTATTAAGTTTAACTATACTTAAACTATTTTAGTAGATAATTGTTTATTTTATTATTACAAATCAATAAAATAAGCTTTTTATAATTTTCATATACTTAAGTAGTTTTATTTTTTAACTTAAAAAAAAATAAAATAAAACATATAATAATTATTAGTCAAACACCCACTAAATAAAATATCACTCAATTACAAATGTTTTACCGATATATATTTAGATTGATCTAAAATGATCTGATCAATCATTTTATTTTTTAATAAACTTAATTAATATTAATTATATAAATTTTATATCATTATGCAATGTTATTGACCGAAATATTTTGAAATTTGATTAATAATATGTAGTTATATTTTTTTTTTATTTAATTTTTATTTAATTTCATTATAATGATTAAAGATTTTGTTTTATTTGGAAGCTCTATATTTTTCTTCCATTCATAAAGTTTGAAGGGCAAGAAAATTTCCACTTTATAGGAAAAAACAAAAAAATTAAAAAAAAAATTATAAAAAATTGTTTTGTTAAAAGTTAAAATATCATTATAAAAAATAAAATATAATCTTTGTGCTAAATTATTTAATACTTTATAAATATATAAATATATATGTATATTGTATATATATATGTTTATATATAAAGTGTCCAAAAAAAAAATATTTTTTTGAATAGTTTATATATTGATATGTGTTTCCTTTCGAGTCTATATATTTCATTTAAATTTATTCATATAATATTTTTCCTACTTTCTCTCCTTCTCTGTCTCTCTCTCTCTCTATATATATATATATATATTATATATATTTATAATGAAAGGGATAGGAAATTAATTCGTCTCTTTTTCTATTGCTATAATATTTCTCGATGATTTTATTCCCTCCCGTATCGTTTCAGATTGTCTTTGGTTTCTGTGTGAATATATATATCTGTGTGTGTGTGTGTGTGCCAGTGTTTGTATTTATTTTTATGTGTGGTGTCTTCTTTAAACATACCACTCTTTAACATCTTTACTTTGCTTCTTGGTAGACGAACCTTGACAATTTCCTGATGATTTTCCTCCGTTTTTCAATGCACCATTCATCTGTTGTGGCATCGATCCTGATCCCTGGCATGCTGCACCGCTAGCAGTTCCTGCTGCATAGCTACTACTACACTTGGACTCGTCCACCTTATAAGAGATATCACCTCGACTCTTATAACGGATGGTAATAAGAATAATGATAAACACAATGGCAATCATAGTGCCAGCCACAATACAGACAATAAAGAGCATATAATCTGTATTGTCTGCAGTAATCCTGTTCGTAGGATGTCTTCGTGGAGGTTGTTGTGGTGGCGGGAGTGGCGGTGGGGGATCGCCCGCTGATGCTGGGGGTGTTGGTGGCAGATAGATTGGTGGAGGACCCGGAGTATCCGTGCCTGGCGGAAAAAACCCACCAGGAGTGGAAGGGGAGCCCGAAGTAGAACCACTTAAAGTTGACTGGCCACCAGGCGCCGGTGATGTTTCACCTGGTTCCAGACTAGATCCATCAGGAAGTATACTTGATCCAGGTCCTGAACTAGATGGAGGAACTTCAGATGTACTGGCACTTGATTCACTCCAAGATGCCGTCCCTTCTAAAACAAATGAATTAATCACAATTTTAAAGATTAAAGATTGTTTAAGAGGAAAATCAATTGAGATAAATATCAGTTCGGAATATAAATAGTGGATATATAGTTATTGTTTGAAGATGGCTCGGGGTAGGGATAGTTGGAGGAATGTGTTATCAGCGGCTAAATACTTTCAAATTGAGTAGAACAGAAATATAATAATAATACATATTAAGTCAAATTGGTACCTTTGGTTTGTTTGGCTTCTTCTGTTGTCACTTCTCCTGAGCCGCTACCTGTGAAGCAATCCTCATCGTCACAAGGCTTAGCTGCGTTGCCTTCTCCACCTGGAGAACCTTTCCCTTCAGGATGGGGAGGTCTTGTTGGCGGAACATAAACAGGTGTGATTAGATCATCTCCAGAGCCAGCTTCGAATACCGGTGCACATTCATCTTCGTCATCAGCATTGCATCCAGAGCCAGCTCCACTGAATACCAAGTCATCTTTAATCCCCGGATATCCACTAGCAGGGGTCTAGAACAAATTGTCAAATTAAAATTAAAAAACAAAACAAAAAAAACTTAATTAACATCATTTGCTTTTCTAAAAAAGTATCATTGTTATTTATGATAGTAAAAAGTAAAGAAATACATTAATAATTTTATTACCTGTTGCATCCTCTGAAGTGGACCGTGAATTCTATCACCGAGTGATGTAAGTAGTCTTGCATCACCTCTTACTGTAGTTCTGAAATAAAAAAAAAATAATAAAGAAAATAAATAAAAATCAAACTTATAATTATAATGAATGATTAAATTATAAAATAAGATAAATTTATTAATTATTATTGTAATTTAAAATTTTTTTATGCACTTTTGACAACCAAATAAAGTATACAAGGAAAATATATTTTAGTCAGAGAACTATCTATATGTTTGTTTTTCAATAACATATATGATTCAATTAACTTTTTTTATTTTTCCTTCGTACATATCTTATTCTAGTCAAATCAAATATTATACTTTAATTCTTATTTACTCTATAACATTTTAAAATAGTAAATAGAAGAAGAAGAACTAACTACCTGGGGTCTTTTTCGGCTGCTAAATCAAGAATTCTTAGACCATTTAATACTAGTCCAGATAAAACACCATTGAAAGGACGTTCAACCCTTTGTTTTTCACTATTCCATTTTCCACCAACTTGGACTGTTCCTTCACTGTTAAAAACTGATAATTGATGCCCTGGAACAAACAGCACTTAATGCTTAGACAACAAATATTTTAAAGGTTGGTTAGTTGCCTATATAGAAAGGCTGAATTGTAATTTTATTATTTCTATATACCTTATTATACTTTCCTAACAAAAACAAAATATTCCATGAATTTGATTTAATTCTAATTTGTATTATATATACATTAAATATTTATATTTCATCTTTTAATTTAGTTTCTAATTTTTTTAACTTTTGTTTTTTCTCTTTAATTAATTATTTAAAAATGAAAATTGTATGATTTTTTTCTTTCTTGTATATCTTATTTATATTAGGAAAGAGATGTACTAGTAATATAGGTATTATTTTTTTGACAACAAAAATATTTCACTTATTTAATTAATATTTGAGAATAGAAATTTTTTTTTGCAAAATTTTATTGCATATTTTTAATACAAACTTACATGTTATTTTTAAATGCGTTAAAGAACTTATTTAATTTCTTAAAAGAATTATAATTACTTCAAAGAAATTTTGCCACCCTTTTGAATTTATAATTATATACAATAATAAAAATAATAATCTCTTTTTATATGAAAATGTATATAAAAATTCTATAAAAATGAAGAAAAAAGATGATGAAAAAAAGTCATACAAATAAGAATTAATAAAAATAAATCTTTTATATTTCTAAATTTATTTAATATATTATAGATGATATAAAATGATAAAACAATGATGATATAAAATGATAATAAATAATACCTGGCGGATGGTTTGTTTGAATATTATAATCATCGACTTGTAGTGTGCTGTTCGGTCCAGAACGAATGAATCGCACTACATGATATTGGTTATCGCTTACTCTCACTCCCGATTCTCCAATCGGATGATCAGCAGTTCCCATATTATAAACAGCAAATATATTCCCCTCTACCTGAGCACAAACAAATAATTCAATTGAGGGTCTAAATTTAAGTATATATATATATAATGGGTGGTCGAAAAAGTCTTTTCGTATTTTGTCCATAGATGTCGTTGGAATCGTATATCTCCATTGCTACCAATCACATTGTGTCATACCATATAGTGTTGGAAAGGTGAAATTTCAAGCTTCATTTAACCTTAAAGAAAATTAAATTTGGTGAAGCTGAACAAAAGTTACAGCTTTTCAAAAATGAGTGAAAATAATGAAGAAATTCGCTATATTTTGAAATTTTTGTATAAAAAAGGGAAGAATGCCACTCAAGCCACCAATGAAATTTGTGAACTTCATGAAGACGATGCTATATCAGTTTGTGTAGCACAACAATGGTTCGCTCGCTTTCGTTCTTGAAATTTCGATCTGAAAGATGCACCTCGTTCTGGTCGACCTATCGTTGAAAAAGTCGATGAAATTATGGAAAAGATTGACAAGGACCGTCACATAAGCAGCCATGACATTGCCAAGGAACTAAACATTCATCATCAAACCGTTTTGAACCATTTAAAAAAAGGCTGGCTACAAAAAGAAGCTTGATGTGTTGGTACCACATGATTAGAAATACGAAAAGACTTTTTCGACTACCCTTATATATAAGAAATACAATCAACTTACAATTTCGATTTCAAGATAATCATGACTAGTGGATGAGTCCAGTCTTAAAAGTACGGCATCGGATTGAGTTGTAATAAAGCCTACAGCGACCGTATCACTTTTCAATTCAGGCCGAGGGTCATTTGGATAAACAAACGTAATGAGTCCTCTTCCTGGGCCAAATTCGTAGGCAACGCTCTCATCAGAGCAGGTGGGCCCAGTATAAGATGTCATATCACAATCACAGGCATACCCGTTCCATTGTTGAACGCACGCACCCCTGTTTGCGCAGACGCTATGGCTGCATTTCGTGCTTGGACCTGGACAAAGAATTAATCCATTACTAATAATTATAATTTAATGAATTTATTTTCAAAAAAAGAAAAAGTAGAAAACCCTCTATTTATATTATTATTATTTGACTTATTAACATTTTAAATATATTAAAATTAGGATAGATATTATATTTAGATTTAAATTACAAATTTTTATACCTTCACAGCCATGTGCCAATTGAGGACTTGGTACCACAGCATCGAGAAATAGGTCTGGGGACTCCCCATTGAGGTCAAGAGATGCTAAACATCCCTCAAACCCTTGTCGGGACTGTATCTGTTTAGGCAATTGTGAATACATCGTCTTTCTTACACCACCTGAAAATAGTTTGAAATCAATTATAATATTTGTAATTTACTCTTCAAAAATTATTAAAATTTCTTTCTTTCTTTCTCTCTAATTTTACTTGATCTATGATAAAGTATGAAAAAAACTTTTAATTTGTGTATATTTTTAACATTAAATAATTTTCTTATTGTTTAACAAGTCCTAATCCTTAAAGATTTCATTCTTTAGTTATTAGTAGTAGTTATTTTTTTAATTTCTAAAATAAAAAAGTATTATTTTAATCTGATAATTAAATTTAAAAAACATTTACTTAATATGGATAATTTATACATTGATAAGAAGAAAGAATGTGATTATAATTTAACTAACGGAAATCACATAAAACAAACATAAATCAATTTAAACTAAAATATTAAATTCGCGAAATTATCCTTATAAATGTTAATATTGCAAATTCTTTTTTCTGTTAAAAAAATCAAATAACTAAATGTTCCAATTAAATCTATCCATTTCATTATTTTATTTTTTTTTTTAAGGTTTATATCTCTATTATTTTTAATAAAATTATAATATTCTAGAAAAAATATAGTATTTGAGAATAGGATTCTCAGGATAGAGCATTTATGGGCAAAAGAATGGCGGAGACTGCATAATGAGGAATTGCACCTCGATGCATCTTCAGATATAGTTAGGGTTATAAAATCGAGAAGGCTTCGATGGGCAGGACACCTGGCTGAGGATGAGAGAGGAAAGAATGGTGAAAAATATAATTATAATTGTGAGGAGACTGGGTAGGAAACGTCCGCTTGGAAGACCAAGGACGCGGTGGGTAGATAATGTGAGAAGGGACATGAGAGAGATGGGAGAGGGTAGGGATTGGAGGGTTGTGGTTCAGATTAGGGATACTTGGAGAAGTGTAGTTGCGCTGCGGCCAAGAACTACGTAGTACGTAGAACCACAGAGAGATAGATAGATAGGAAAAATATAAAGTAATTTTAGAAACTAATATATATAATAGTTTAATAGAGAGAAAGGTAAATGGTTAATTATAAATAAATACAGATATATAAAATAAATTACGATAGTTGATAATTTGATTTATTTCCATGTTAAAAATGTATATGGTCCTGAATTATTTTTAGCTAAATATATAAAATAGTCAACTTAATATGAATTGAAACTGTATAACAATCTATTAATTAAATCCTTGTATCACAAGTGTCATTTATAAATTAATAAATTTAATTTCCACAAAACTTAATTTTTTTAAAAATAAGTTGACCTGTGGCCAGGCGCAGAACCGACCGACGGTTTGAAATAAATTAATTTCCAGCTACAGAAACAATTTCAAATTATTTTAATGTATCTATTAATGTAATAAAAAACAGATATGGATAGAACATAAATATTTTTAATTTTATTTTATTTATTATATATATATATGTAAGACCAGGCTGTGACGTCATGAATGGCTGGATGACGTATAATTTTAAATTAAGAAAAAAACTAATAAAGATGATTTTTCTCGAGAATAAAACCACCACAAAGTGCATGATTCGTGGTGATATGTAAAAAATCTCCTCATGTGAAATTTGGTGTGAAAATAACCCTTCCCTTTCTTTCTTCGAATGGTAATACTACCACTTCCGGTTTCCGGATTTGCACCAAAAGTTGATCCATTCATCATACTGATGCATTAAGTAAATATACCAAATTTCATCAAAATCCGTTGAGCCGTTCAGGCTGTACACATCTATACGGACGGACGGACGGACAGACATGCTAAAAATACTTTTTTCTGTTAAGAAAATGCATGATTCGTGGAGATATGTAAAAATCTCCACATGTGAAATTTGGTGTGAAAACAATACCTCCCTTACTATCGTCGGTCGGTAAAAATATATAATTTAAGTAATATAATATTGAACATAATTAAGAAAGAAAAATAATAATAATAATAAAAAATTATATGATATCCTTTCAGATTGAGTGTAAAATTAAATTTAATTTGCTGCATATTTATTTTTAGTATAAGGTTAAATCAGTCACGTTTTACTTAATGTTAAGTAATTACATGTTAATGATAAGGAAGGAAGCAATCGAGCGTGTTAGTTGGAGAGCGTGAATTTGGAAATGAGGGAAGTGGGGGGGGGGAATAAAGGGTTAGCAGTGGTTCAGTCACCCCTTTGGTAAGAGAACGTAAGAGAACAAATAAAATTTTTCAATAAAACCCTCACCAAGATAGAGGATTCCAGCCAAGTCGAGATTTTCATTTGTTCCGAGGCTCGTCACGATAGCGAAATTATCATCGACCATCAGAGTGTGCTGTTTGATGTTTGGTCTACCGATGGTCACTGCGTGCCATCGATTGTCGTTGAGACTTCCTCGGGCATTGTCCCGTACTCTCACAGGTCCGTCACCCAAATTGAAAAGATAATGGAGGTGTCCGTTGACGAGCTCCACAGCCACAAAATCATTCTCTCGTCCGGCATTATACAGCATCAATCCATTGGCTTCACGAGTTTTAAACTGAAATTCATTCATTTAAAATGATAAATGATAAAGATTATGTTAACTAAAAATAATTTCATTTTTAATAATGAATTTGAAAAAAGTCTCTTTTTCTCTTTTTTTTTGATAATTAATTTTTCCACTGCAACTGTTCAAAAGATAATAACGAAATGAATTAGGAGTAGTAATATATTATATATATTATACCGATAAGTTTATTTTCAATATTAATTTTTAAACATTATAAAACAGATTAAACTATTATAACATGTAGAGAAAATATGTTTCTAACGTAAAGCATTAGTTACTAAAAGGGAGATTGAAAAAAGTAAAAATTGAATTGTCTGGAATTTTGTTAAATAAATTGAACAGAACAAAAAATTCAATTAAAATTAAGTGAAACCAAGGAGAGAAGATTATAAAATACAAAATGCTTTATATATATATATATATACTATTGGATTATATAAATGATTATTTTAGTAAATATTCGTCAAATCAATTTTATTTTATTAGCATATATGAATTAAAACTTAATTATATTTTTATTTCTTCTATTTGGAAAATTCATAATTCCTCATAATATTAACTGTAAATAGATAATAATAATATAAAGACAAGTTCGCCTGTGTTATTTTATATTGTAAATATATGACTTCAAATATTATATTTAATTAAAAGCAACACTCTCCATTTTTATTAGTTTAATTCAGCCAGAAATTAAATTAAATATCTACTATAAAAATAAATAAGGTATATCATTTTATATATATTAAATAAATATTGAATATATTCATATTACCGATAATTATTAAATAATTAATTAGAATGCATTTTTTTTAAATTATTTGTATTTCATTTTTAATACGTAATTAAAATGTAAAGTCCATTTGGAAATATAAAAATAAATGTTTAAAAATATTGTATATTTCGAGATAGAAAAGTCACGTTGAATTAAAGGTTCTTTTAAAACTTTTTATCGTTAAATATTATCTAAATAAATTAGCTATTAACAGCTATTTTAAATATTATTATAATAAATGTTACGGTTTACTTTATATTTTCAACTTTAAATATAAAGTTTTTAGTAATAATAATTGTAATATTTTATAAATTGTATTATTATTATTATTATTATTTATAATATATCAAAATATAGAATTATTTTTGTAAAATTTAAGTTTTTTGTAATCAGATACTTATTTTAAAAAGTCAATTCTATCTCCATAAATATTCCACTTACATTTCAAATGGGGAGGGGGGATAAAGTGGTGATTCTTAAAATGACGACCAATTATATAATTTTATAATGTTCATTCAATAGTGGTTTTGAAGAATTCAGAAAGTTTTTTCTTGTAAATTGGGTCAGAGAGAGAAAGCTTTAAATGGTTTATTAAAAAAAAAAAAAAAAAAAAAACTAATCTATTTGAAAGCAGAGAGAACAAAATAGTTTTCTTTTAATGTAATTATTCAAACTTGTGTTTTTTTAATTATTATAAAAACAATATTTAATAAATTATATTAAAATAAATACATTTAATATGAAAAATACAATTTAATTTAAAATATATATATAAAATATCTTTGTTCATTTTTAATTATTTAGTTGTTTTGGTTCAATTAAATATAATGATTTATTTAAAGTAAAAAAAAAAAAATACTAGTGATTTTTATTTTGTTTTTAATTTCAAAGAAGAGGATTAGATTTGGTTTATTTTATTTGTTATCGTTACAGTTCTTTCTGATCCATCAAACTTAAGATCGAGGGATTGATCCCCGACAAGTTAAATAAATTAATATAAAAATTAATAATATGTATTTTAAATAATCATGAAGAGAGACTAAAATAGTTTTAAATCTTGTTGGCCAATAAAAATTAAGATTACAAATAGGATATAATATATAACATTGGCTACATTAGATATATTGGAAATTTTAAAAAGAAATGTGAAAGATGCCAAATTGTTCAATTTATCATAAGTTGAAAATTGATATATTTGAAAATAAAATATAATAATAGGAATATATATATATATATAATTAAAAATTGATATAATTAGATGTGAAATAATGAAAGAAAAATATAAACTTATGAAACAATATTTGTTAAGACAAGGATGGTAAGATTGTAAAATTATTAATTTGATAAGAGTATAAAAATTAATTACTATATTTTATTAAAGTACAAATAATAATATTATTTATGATTTATGATACTCACCTGGAAATAGATATTCGTCGCTTGATAAGCCTTAAGAACAGGTAAACCTACATAGGTATGTTTGCTCTTAAATGTGACTGGATGGTGAACCATTTGGTGGTCTCGGCGTGCATATTTAGCTGTCAAACCTATTCTTGGTTGATAATCTCCGCTTGGTGTGGGTGGTGGATTGTTTGGATTTGTCGTTGTCCTTGCTAATTCAATCCATTGCTGGCCGTTGATTGTAAGCTGCTGAATCGAGCCTATAAAGCCAGGCATTCCTCCAGTAATAACATTGTTGGACGTCGAGGACGGAGGCGTTGATGGCGAAGTTGTTGGCGGAATTGAGAAACTTTCCCAGCCTCCAATATGCAGGGTCCGATATTCCAGGGTATTTTGTTTATCCAGCACTGTGTCCGCTGTTGACAAAACGAAATTCCATAATATAATTCATATATATATATATATTTGAAGTGCCTTTAAACTATTTAACTAATAATAATAATAATAATATATTCCAATTTATCAATGAAATAGTAAATAGGGTAAATGTACCAGTAGTTGACAGTTGTACATTTAATATCGGATAATAAGACTTATATGTGTCTAAACATTGAATGTAAGTAATTCCTTCCACATTGAAGATGTGTAAATATAAAAGTTTTGAGTCACCGTCTGAGTAAACGGCACAACATTTACTTTTATATAGTATCGAACCAATGGATATTTGAATATTTTGTTTTTCGAATGTTTAAGGAGGCAAATCACTAATTTTTTTTTTATTTTTTTTTTAGTATTGACATCAATTTTAAATATTAATTGAATGTCCATATTACCTAATTTTAAGGGTGTCAACTACTGGTGCTTTTAGATGCTAATGTTAAAAAAAATATAAAAATAAAAGAAATAGAAAATTACATTGGTTTGCAGATAAATTATTTCTTAATTATTAACCAAAGAATCATATCACCCAAAACTCAAATAGATATCTGATAAAAAATAGAAGATATCGACTCATAAAGTTGTCCTTATAGTGTCAACTACTGGTACA
Organism: Labia minor; assembly: GCA_963082975.1. NCBI lineage: Eukaryota > Metazoa > Arthropoda > Insecta > Dermaptera > Spongiphoridae > Labia > Labia minor. The sequence goes on along the minus strand of OY720349.1, from coordinate 63,380,469 downwards.
TTCATCTTAATTCAAGAAGGTTCTTTCTCGGAAAACTATCTCGGATTTAATTTACATAGATAACAAAAAAATTTTTTAAAAAAATCCTTTTTATTTTTTCTAATAAAATTAGCATTAAATATTTATTTGACAAATTTTAAACATAGAAACATGGGAAATGTGTATATATAATTTAAATTAAACTTAAGCTTCTCTCTCTCTCTCTCTCTTCCTTTTAAGCCTGTTCCAGATTCCAAAAGCAAATCCCAAGACTCCGCCTATATAAATATGTAATAAACAAGCAAATCAAAGGTCCTTTTCATAATATTTTAAACTAATAATTTATTCAATTGAATTATATTTTCATTGTACAATTTTTCCTATTTATAAAACATCAAGTGTAGGGTTAAAAATAATGGTAAATAATAATAAGATAGCTAAGAAAGTTAATGGAAAAGAACCATGTTTGGTATATTTTATAAATATTAGAAATATGCTTGTAATAGTAAATAATTTCTGACGCTGAAAATCGGTAGAATATTAATCCCGAATACATAAATAAGTAAATCTAATAATATACACACTCTTATATATGCAGATATAGGTGCCTTTTTAATTGTAAATAATTATATTAGTTTATATAATAATATTTAAAGATATATAATAACCTAATTATTTTTATTTTATTTTATTTTATTTTCTATCCATTGTAATGATAAATATAATTAATTTATTAGAATTATTTAAAATTATATCAAATCAACTATTTGGTTTATTTGATATATTTATTTATTTATTAAAATATTGAAAATATTTTATACTTCTGAGGATAATTTGAGGACTTAAAATTGAGTAGTAAAATTTTACCAAATTCAATAATTTAAAATAAGTAATAAACAAAATAAAGAGTTGACCTGTGGCCAGGTCCGAACCGACCGACAGTTTGAAATAAATTAATTTCCAGCTACAGAAACAATTTCAAATAATTTAAATGTATCTATTAATGCAATAAAAAACAGATATGGATAGAACATAAATATTTTTAATTTTATTTTATTTATAATATATAGCTGAAGTAGCCGGCGTTGCCCGTGATCATAATAAGGAGGCTGTGACGTCATGAAGGGCTGGGTGACGTCATATAATTTTAAATTAAGAAAAGCATAACGAAGATGATTTTTCACGAGGACAAAACCAATACATTCGTGGTGATATGTAAAAAAATTTGGTGTGAAAATAACCCTTCCCTTCCTATCGTCGATCGCTAATACTACCACTTCCGGTTTCCGGATTTGCACCAAAAGTTGATCAATTCATCCCACTGATGCATTAAGTAAATATACCAAACTTCATCAAAATCCGTTGAGCCGTTCAGGCTGTACACATCTATACGGACGGATAGACGGACGGACAGACATCATGCTAAAAATACTTTTTTCTGTTAAGAAAATGCATGATTCGTGGAGATATGTAAAAATCTCCACATGTGAAATTTGGTGTGAAAACAATACCTCCCTTACTATCGTCGGTCGGTAAAAACTACGAAATTCAGATAAAAGGGATTCAAATTCTGAGATACTCAAATAAACAAAAGATAAAAGTTTAAGATTAGATTAATTAATTAATAAGCCGTTCTGATAAAAATAATTCTATATTTCAAATTGAAATCTCATTGAGCTCTTATTTTATGATAACGTTTTTATCAACTTCACTTCATGTCTGTCTGTCTGTCTGACTGTTCGCCCTTATGACAAAATGAAATAGATTTTTCGTCAACTTTAAATTGAGATAGACATTTATAGATATTTCAATGGATTCCTAGAAGGTGTGGAAGAAATATAATTGAATTACTAATTAGCGATTAATTGCTTTAATATTTGAATTTTCATTCATGCAATTGATAAATATTTAGTTGGTTTTCATTTGGAAAATAATTCAAAATAATTTATAACATTAAAAGAGGTATTTTTAATTAATATAATAATTATAATAAATATATTTTAAAAACATTACTTCAATAATAACATTTATTTAATATAATTATAATCATTTTTTGAAGATTAATATTTTCTTTTTGTTTTATTCTATTTGTAAATTCTTGTATAACATCATCTTTATATATTTATCAACTTAGATACTTTTCTATGAATAATTTTATTTTATCGAATTAAAATCCCACTAAAAAGAATAAAATAATATAAATATAATATAAAATTTTTTTATAAAATAACGTTTTTCTCATGGACTAAAAAGAATAAAATAATTTTTCTATAAATCTGACAAAGTTTATCGATGAATTGCTTCTTATTCATCTAAAAACTTTTTTATTATATTTATATCTATACAATATTTTTTACATCAACCATTAAATAAAATAAATACTATAACTATGCATTTAATCAGAATTGATTAAATTGGTTCAAAAACATGTGTCATTGATTTTAAAATTTTTTTATATTAAATTCTAAATGGTAAAATTTTTGTCAATTAAAAAAAAATACTTAAATATCATGATTTATTTTATATATAAATTTTAATACATTGTTGAAATGGCATGATATTTTTGATAGAATTGATAATTTTTATATATAAATTTTTGATAATAAAATAGGATTAGAATATTTTAAATTAAATCATTTTCTTTCAACTAAAAACACAATCATTCCGACTAGATTAGTTGGATTCCAGTGATTTCCAACTTTTTTATAACATGTTCTCGTGGTGTAGTGGTTATCACATCCGCCTAACACGCGGAAGGTCCCCGGTTCGATCCCGGGCGAGAACATTTTTGTTAATTTATTTAGCCGGGTACTCCAGCTATTATCTATTAAAATATAAAAAATAAATTAAAAAATAAATAAATAATTGAAAATAAACCTAGACAAAAAAAAAAATAGAATAAACAAATAAATTAGACCTAAACATTGATTAATATTCTATAAAAAATATATATATAAACTTATTTATTATTTATACTCTATATTTTATGTTAATTAAAATAAACTTAATAAGAATTACTTTTACTTAAGTACTTGATTATCAAGTATCAAGGTTATTAATATATATGCTTTATGTTATATGCTTTTATATTATTTAGTTTTAAATTTTCACGAATTATCTTTATTAGTTTTCAAATAAATTTACTAGGATAGGATGCTAAATACGAGGGTGGTCTGAAAAGTTTCCGACCTGGCCAAGAAAAACGTTGTTTTTCAATTTTTTTTTTGTTTTATTTTTCAAAATTCAAGATAATTGAGACCTGTACGATGTCAGCTGAACGTATGCGAAATGTTTTGCAAAAGCATTTGAATATAGAAAGCTGTGTACAACGTGGGTGCCGCATTTCCTAACGTGAGACCAAAAATTGCTTCGAAAAACCATTTCTAACGACAATTTGGCGCTGTAGGCGTAATACAAACGAATTTTTGCGTCGATTCATAACTGTTGATGAGACTTAAATTAAATTAAATCAAATTAAATTAATTAATTAAATAATTTATTAATTTTCTTGGTCAGATCGGAAACTTTTCAGACCACCCTCGTATAAATGAAATGCGATGCGTTTTGGAATTTATTCTTTAAAATTATTTTTTAAATTAAAACAAAAAGTGAACAAATAAAACTTTATGAGATGTTTTAAATAATTTCTAACATATTTATTTTACATCATTTAAAATTAACAGTATTATAAGTAAATAAATTATTTTCTTATTAAATAAAAATTATAATATAAGAGAAAATATATTGTCAATATTTATAATTTATCTTAGAGTGTTGATTTTATTTTATTTTTTACCTATTTTACTTCTTTTAAAGCTCACTGATGTCTAATCAACATTTTATTTCAAATGAAAAGTAAATCCATTCAAGCTTTATTCATCCAAGTTATCCGCACTGGATAAATTTTATTTCTCTCACTTGAGCTCCCTGTTTTTAAGGTGAGAGAAGAGAAAGTATTGTATCGGATTTTATTGTACTTTAACTCTTGAGACGCATGATGGAGCCTGTTATAAGTATTGTTCTGTTCTGGTTGTAAAAAGATAACCATAAAGAGATCTGCAAACCCTCTAAAGTTCCATTATTCCACCCCATTTTATTGAATAACATTTGCGTAAGTACCCTCACTGAATTCCAACTCCTCACCAACCCAACCTCTTCCTTCATTTGTTTCCTCCCACTCCACATGACACTGTAGTAGATAGCTCCATTTGTTCCCACTAGGAACATTAATGATTTTATTAAGTAGCTTCTCTCCCAAAAGGGGCATCGAAGGACGATTTCATCCGGGCTCTCATCTATGAATTCGTCCTTTGATGGAGCCATTTTATTAGAAAAGGTTGCCTATTCCGCCATTAACATTCAAATGTCTTTTAAAGATGCGATAGCGATCACTTAGCATTCGAAATAATAAATAAAAAATATATAGCAATATTAATTCATCCATTATCTTTGCTGTTTCTATTAAAATAGATAAAATTATCATCAACTATATACGATATTCAAACCAATAAAATATAATAATTTTAGTATTCAAATAAACAAAGTATAGTATTTAATTCTATATAAATTTGCTCTCACATTTATAATGAGTTATTGTTATAATAATTGCACATTAATTGCATCCGTATAAGTGTTATATAAAGCATTCTTCCCATGAAGGGTTTTTTAAATAGGGTACTAATAAAAGTTGGAATAGATTTTTTTTAAATAAATCACATTTATAACTGTTCTTGTTCAATCTAAGTATTATAACATATTAGAAGATTAATTAAATAAAATATTAATTTATCAGATCTTATTTTATCTTATTTTCTTATACTAACAAAAATTATCAATATATATAAAAAATTTTTAAAATTACATCAATAAATAATTTGAAGTTTTTAATATGGGTGGACAATGTAGGAAGGGACATGAGAGAGATGGGACAGGGTAGGAGTTAGATGGTTATAGCTCCGGGGGGATAAGTACACTTGGAGAAATACCGTGGGTCACAGAGAAAGATAGATATAACATATACAATAATAATATATAATTAATTTAATGATTAAATTAAAATATACTTTAAATAAGAACACAAAAAAATGAATATTTTAAGTAATATACTGATTGAAACAAAATGAATGAAAACCTTTTACATATAAACTTTCAACCAAATACTATTTATTACTTAATAAGTTGATTCATTTCCGGCACTGAATATAAAATTAATAATTCTAGAAATTTCCACATACAAAGAATGTTTATAATATATAAATTTAAATTTAAATGTAAATTTCTAATATTCAGTAATATTAAGATTATTCATCTACTAATTGATTAATATTTTCTAAAAAAATTAATATTATTTATATTTAAATTTTTAATAAAACTAAATTTTTATAGATTAAAAAAGTGTTAAATTTAAATGTGTACATTTGTCAACGCCACCATGACAGATTAAAAATAAAAAACAAATTAACAATTTAAAAGTCGTAAAAAAGAAAATATCCTACTCAAAAGTGATCAACAAAGAAGGAGTTTAACTATATATACTGAACCCCGTCATCTACTGGGCCTTTTGACTATATTTTAAATAAGAACACAAAAAGATATGAATGTTTTAATATACTAAAACTTTCTTATCCAATGAATTCTTAACATATTTTCCAATTATTTGTTAAAAAAAATTATATGAAATTAAGTATTATATTAAAATCATATGATTTAAAGAAAATATGGGTTGACTAGCTTATAAAAATAAAGAAATATGTTTATATAAAGAAAGAAGAATGTCTTTGTTTTACTACTTATGAGTGTCAAATGTCGAAAAATGTTTTACATTTATTAGATGGGTGATTCTATCTCCAATATTAGGAGAAGAATAAACATAAAAACACATAATAAGTAGATTTCATAATAATGAAAAGTAAAGTACAATTTTAATATTAACTAATTTCTTTGTCAATGAATGATATTTCAATAAATAATTTAGGTGTGAGAGATAAAATAACTTGTTTCTACCTCTTTTGGTTTTAATTCACAATTTATTGAAGTTTGAAATTTTTAGATTAATTCTTCTCTTGAGAAGTTATTACTTATGATATTTTTTTCTAATTTCAAAAAAGTTCATCTTTCATTCGACAGATAATTAATTTTATATAGTAATTTTTTTCGGAACCTGTATTAAAGATTTCTTTATTTCTAAACTTCCAACAAGAACAAACTTTACAACGAGCTCTTCGTGCTAGAGAGAAGAATGACTTGGTGATCATCTATTAGCTGACTAAGAGGGACTAACCCTTTTAAATATATGAACTCAGTACTTTTTACGATTAAATTCTAATTTATTTTCTTTGAAATTTACTTTATCTAATGAACGTTTTTTCTTCTTTTTTTTCTATATAATCTCTCCGATAGTTGAGTTCTGCTTGGAATAATGATTTCGATTTAATTTTCTCTTAAGTATATTTATTTAAAATAGGTTTAAATTAAGTTTATTCATCACTACGATTTCTGCATAGGTAAGAGCAATATTTTATTTTATTTTTTAAAAAATATACTTATTTTAATTCAATCGCATTTTGATTATTTAATTCATTAGAAATTGCATAAATATTTCAACATTTATTTAGATTAATTATAAATATATATGCATATCCGGTTCTAGTGTTTTGATTGCTTCTGGAAAACAAAATTTGGCACCCTTTCATACAAATTATATTTTAAATAATGAATGTAAAAAAAATATTTTATTTTAATATCGGTACCCCTCAAAATTTGGCGCCCTGGCAGTGGGGCCCTTTAATTTGGCACTGTATATATATATTTATATATAATTAATAAATTGTTCCATATTTTTAATTTTATTCATTTTTAAATATCCATACTTATCATTTTTACCGACCGACGATAGGAAGGGAATGTAGTGTTTTCACACCAAATATCACATGTGGAAATTTTTACATACAGAAAAAGTATTTTTAGCATGATGTCTGTCCGTCTGTCCGTTGTGTGTCCGTACAGACAGATTGAACGACTGAACGGATTTTGATAAAATTTGGTATATTTTCTTAATGCATCAGTAGCATGAATTCATTAACTTTTGGTGTATATCCGGAGACTGGGTGAAGTGGTAGTTTACAAAGTATTAATTTTATATTCATTGTCAGAAAATATTTCACTTAAAATTTAGTATTGATAAATAATTGATTAATTAAACTAAAAATAAAAACTAAGATAATATAATTTAATCATTTTAATTCAAGTTTAAAAAAGAATATTTTTTGTTATACTATATATGTATATCAATATATATTTATGTTATTTGGAAATTAATTTATTTCAAATCGTTGGTCGGTTCTGTGCCTGGACACAGCTCATATTTTAAATATATTTTTATATTTGGTTTTTTAATTTTCATTATAAAAATATAAATATATAATTTATAAATGATACATATATATTGTAAATAATTTAGTAAAGAGGGAAAAAAGAAGGATATAATCTAGTTTTTAGTACATAGCTTCAACTAAAGCCCAATTAACACGGGCTTAGTACTTGTCATTAGTTCAGGGGTGGGCAAATACTTTTAAGCGCGGCCAAAATGAAATTTTCAAAATGTCTTCCGGGCCGGAGGACACTAATAAAAAAATTTATCTTTTTTTTTTTAGAGACATATTGAACGAAAAATCAAAATAAGAGCCAACTTTTTCAACGGGCCGGCGGGTGTTCAAAAAGCCCGCGCTTAAAAGAATTTGCCCACCCCTGAACTAATGACTTGTATTAAGCCCGTGTAAATTGGGCTTAAGGAAAGGCATTTAGAATTTATAGGAATGATTTTATATAATTGACATTTATAGTGTATTTGGTACTAGAGATACAGGTAAACCCTTAAATAGATACTTCTTCATCGTTTCATCCACCTTGCATAAGTTTGAGTTTAATGCAAATATCTACCCTAGAAACAATATTCTATAGAATTTATTAAATAAAACATCTTATAGAATAGAACATTAGAAATGTGGAGTACATATCATCAATGCTATTCTAATGTTGAGGGAATTCTGTTTTTAATTTGCAGAATATCTCAAATTCAAAACATCATTATTTAGTAGATTTACTTAAGAAAGGTTTTTTTAAGAAAATAGAACAAGGGAATATAGGATTTACAGAATTTTAAAATATTTGCGAAAGTTAATGGATCTATGATACATACATAGTAGATTTATTAAAACATATTTAAACAATAAATGAATAAGCGTAAACAAGTTTGTTTATGTTATAATATGTGTATCATATTCCCTCTTAGATAAAATATACATGATAGTTTGTTTTTATTTATTTAAACCATCCTGACTACATGATAGAATAAGATGATAAAGTGGATTAAATCATTTTCATAGATAAAAAAAGATTATCTTGAAAATTATATAAACCGTATTCATTCAGCTTTTAGATAATATTAACAAGATGTAAATTAAGTTTCTTCATTTAGGGAAGTAACAAGAGTTGTGAACCCTTAGGAGATATTTCAAGGTTTAGTAAATCTCAAGACTAATATGCAAATTCAATTCATTAGTTTGCAAATTATATTAATGGACAACTATCATGGTAAAGCACATAAATAACAATCTCTTTTAACAAAATAAAATAGAAGAGATTTTTTTTTTAATCGGCACTTCATTAATAGAACAATATAAACATATATATATATATATATATATATATATATATATAATTCTATTATACATTTATGCCCTTTGTATAAATTTATAAATGCTTTATGTTTATATAACCTTCTTTGTTTTACTCAATTCAACTGTAATAATAATTTAATATCAGCTCTTCTTTCATAATGTTACTTTGAATATTTTAAACCGCCTTCATTAAAAAATAATTCATTATTCAAAAGTCATTAAAATGTTTTATAAATGAATTCATCAAATCAAAATTCAATCGATATACTAGATTTAGAAGAGATGAAAGTCGTAAAGCAATTTTCACATTTCTACATTTTATGCTTTTCATAATTTCATAAATATTCATTATAATTTACAACTATAATTGATCTGAATTCGATTCCATTTGTTTTCAGTTACATTGAATTGCATTTTACAATTTCGGTTGAATTAAAAAAATATTTAATTGTTATAAATTCTTGAAATTATTATTGTAAATTTCCTTAATGTACGTTTCAAAATCCTCTAATACACAAATGTGTTTGTTTTTAAGTCTCCCTCACTCTCAGAAAACCGTACCATGCCTAGTGTTGATAAAAAATAAATAAATATTATTTTAAACATTAAACTTTACCCGGCTTGTTTATAAATATTTTTATTTCAATAAATTTCCGTATTTTTAAAAAATACTCAATTATGTTCAATTAAATAAATCTGAATACTATTGATTTTTACTTCACTTGAAAACCATAACAATAAGGTCAAAAAAATAAGGATATTATTTCATTAAATAAATTAAAGTGATTTAAAAAATAAAATCAATTCTAAAGTAGTTTATTTAAGGGAAAGGAGGGTAATTTCGTCACCCTAAGCAATTTTTGTACACGGATCCTAATGCTGCCATGTTAATTTTCATATATGCTAATTGATACTGATACCAGAAATTTTGGAAGAAAATTAAGCATTTCCTGAAATGTAGGTAATTTCGTCATAATTGTATGTAATTTCGTCACTCACATTTTACTACTTAGGATTCCCTCTGCTCAAAAATCTAATGGGTAAAAAAGCAACTTTTCACTTAACTGAATCAAAATGAAATTTTTATTTAAATTAATTACATCTAAATACAATTAAATTCCATCTAATCTAATCTAAAAAAAATTGAAAGTTCATCCACCATGTATACATTTCGCGTCTAACTGGTTTTCTTTGGAGTGTTTATGTGACCAATAATTGCTTTCAAAGGGTTTCACATGATTAAAAATTATATAAAATTTCTATATATAGAATTTTAACTTTATTGAATCGCTGAAAGGTTGACTGGTAACTGCCTTTTTTACCTCATTTCGCAAAAAAAAACCATTAAGTGGTTAAAGCAAGTGACTGACGATTTAACATCAAGTCGAATAATTATAAATTTAAGATAAAATCGTCACACTGACGAAATTCAATACATCAAGTCTACTGGTTGTATTATCGTCACCCCCTTCCCCCCTAAAGAAGCCCCAAGCCTTTATAACCACATTTTGTTGCTTTGAATAAATAGTTAGATTCTAAAAAAACGCCCCGTTGAGAATAAAGCTTAAAAGTTGACAGCTAAAATCTTATGAAACAGTATTAAATTATTATGAAAAATGCTAAGAAATTTAATAAAACAAAGAGATACTCACCAATGCTTGATTCGGAATTTTTTGTGTCCGCCATACTGAAACGTGGCACCATAATTTTTGTAAATAGGGCTTTTCAAAGGTCCCAAATTTCAAAAAGTAAATTTCATTCAATACTGATGGGTCCTATAATCTTATAATTAAGGGTTTTTAAAAATAGTGACGAAATTACCCTCCTCTACCTTAATTAGTCTTGTTCATTAATTTTAATATTTTTTATTGGTTCTATGGATCTCTAGACCCATATTACACATTTATTTATTCACATTTAATATGATACATTTTGTGTGTTTTTGTTTTTGTAAGTATATAGTTGATCAGTATAATTAATTAATTAATTGGTATATATTAATTAAAATTAATTACATTCATTTGTGGAAAATGTAGAAAAATTAAAAACAACCAAAAAAAAAAAAAAAAAAACAAAAAAACAGAAAACTTTTTGAATATAAGTAAATCAACTTAACAGTAAATAATATCGACTCAAAAAATATAAACATATGAAAAATAAATAAAACCAAGTTTGATTTATAAATAACAACTTTTTTTGTTTAATTTATTTAACTAGGTAGATTCTTTATTAGTAATTAAATATTGTACGAAACAAGTAAAAAAATCATCTTTAGAAAAATAATAGATAATAAAAAATAAATTTTTACTTAAGAAAAGTATAAATCTAGTTCTAATATTTTGAATTTTTGACTTTCTCTCTCTCTCTCTATCTCACTTATCCAATTTTATTTTTGAATATAACTTAAGTACTTAAGTACTAAATAAATACCTAAATTGCTTTAAAAATAATTAGTTTTAACTTATATTTACTTTTTATTTCATTTGTATTATTATTTAACCCTTAAAAGGCGAATCTAACCCAAAATTGGTTTTATGATTTCGGGAATGTAGAAAGACAAGTTTGAGTTAGTGAACATATTTTTCATTCCAACGAAAACCGATATTGGATTTTCTTTGTTCTTAACTGGCCATGTTATGCAAAAGATTAATAATATCCTCAAAGAGGAATCTCATTCTCATTTTAAAATAGAATTATTTATATCATATTAATTGTAAGCATAAAGATTATATATATACATATATTATATTTCTCAATTGTGTGTTATTTAGTAATTATTTGTAATTTTAAGGTTCATATTTATTGTAGTATATAAACTACTATATACTATATATTTACATATATTTTTCACATTTATTTATACATTTTATATACATAATTTGGATCTGGATGAAATTCCCATAAAATATACTTATATATTTAAAGGATTTAAAGTAACAATATAAATAAAAAGTATGTTCAATAACAAGATCTCAATTCAAAAAAGGCACAACCACTTGAGATCTATACCATCCACCTAATCAATTTGAAATTTATATAACTGGAGACTTAAGTGGACATTAGGATGTCTTTTCAAATTTCAAGTAAAAAATACGAGTGAATCAATAAATACGAATCAAATTTATAACATAAAAATAGAAAGATAAAGAACTCATAACAGAATGATGATTAAAAGTAATAACTTATGGAAATAAAATATGTTCTTCTGAATGATAATTTGAAATCCGAAAAAAATCTAAGTTTTAGATATTTTTCTCTATGAATCACACAAAATAGTTTAATGATTTTGCGAATGAAAAATTATTCCTTTGACAGATCCTCTGATAAGATTGATAATTGAAATTCATGATTTCAAAAATTGTTTATTTTAAATTTTAGAGAAATTTAAAGAAAATTAATTTCAAAATATCACATTTTAATATTAAAAACTATTAAAGATATTAATTGAGTCTTTTAAAATTTTTAAATATATCTATACATTTTTTTCAAAATTTATTGATTATACTTCACCTGTTTTCAATATTTTATTTCTTATCCTTTAACTTCTTTAATATATTTTTGATATCATGTCATGTTTTATTTTAATTCTTCTGAACTAAAGAAGTTATCTCTTTCATTCATAAGTTTCTTAATTCAAGACGATACCATTTGAACTACGATTGTATGATAAGAATTTTAAATAATAATACATTAGGAAATTCAAAAATTGATTATAGTTACACATTAATGAGGAGTATTTAGGAACTTCAGAATAGTTGGTCCATTGGTTAGTTACACCCTATTCCAGGGATGTCCAACCTTTTAATTTAATGGGCCACATCGCAAACTTAAATATTTAACTGGGCCGCAAAATTACCAGAATATGTTAAGCCTAGCTAGTGAATGTCTCAAAACTTATGGAGATTTTTGGGGATAGAGGTGGTTTTTTGTTTTTGAATGTTGCAGCCTTTTTTTATAGCCTCGAAGTTATAGGTCTTTTGCCGGAGTGTGAATTCTTTAAAATTTAACTCCAAAATGAGTCGATAGTGGGCCGCACCAAAACTTTGAGTGGGCCGCAATGCGGCCCGCGGGCCGCGTGTTGGACATCCCTGCCCTATTCCTTTTTTATTTAATTAGTAAATATATTTTTATTAAAATTAAATTAATGAAATATTTTATTTTCATTTAAGTGTATAAATATATGTATTCTTAATCAATTGAATTCCAAAATTTATAATGAGATTACATTTTCATTTTATAAAATGAAATGAAAATTTATTATATAGGTTTAATTATATAAAATAATGTATAAATTCTAAATGTTATTTATTATGAATTTATAATCTAAAATATTTTCCAGTTAATTTTATTTCCTCCATAATTTTTAGTCGATAATAACATTATTCTATTTTATGAAATACTTAACATTAATTATTATTTATTTATGAATATGTAGATAATACATGATGTTAGGTGTATTTTAGCCAATGAATTTTTGTTGTTGATAATTTAATTTAATAAACAGAACCAAAAAATCATTTAACTTCAATTTTCATTTTCTTAAAAAATATTATTTGATTTTACTCGAATTATATATTTGTTTTTTAAATATTAACTAATAATCTCAAATTTTTAAAAACTGAATTCATTTCAATTTCAGAACATGAATTTACTCAATTTATATATATAATATAAGTTGGGCTCTTATTTAAAGTAATTTAATAGTTATTTAGGAGGTCATGTATTTCTGAATGTTAGATTAATAAGTAATAATATTCGTTAAATATTAATGTAAGTAATTCCGCCTAAATACCATATAAATATTTCAAATAATATATTTAAAATTAATTTATTTTCAAAGTTTTTTTAAAATTTAATTAATATTGATTACTTTAAAAGTTTGAATATTATTTAATTAATTTTCTATTTATCTGAATAATCTATTTTTATTTAAAATTCAGTGATTATATCTAAATGTATAATGGACAATTTATTTATATTTCTTTATTTAATTTTTTTTTTTTAATTTATTTTTATTATTTTAAAGTACCGGGACCCCGAGCCTCAGCTCGGTAATTAATTTAAAAAAATTCATTAATCATTATTATTGGGTTTGGCTGATAATATTAATATCTGATTCACCGAATCGCCATTCAAATAATTTAAAAGAACATACTATACCTCTATTTTTATCAATATATATTCAATAACAGCAGAATTTTCTTAGTAAGATATAATAAAGAATTTATACCATTTCTTGAGAATTACTATTAAAGTCATTTCAAAGTGAATTGCAACTAAAATTAAAATTTAAAAAGGATGTGAATAGAACTTTCTTTATTGACATTATTATTGGAATCAAATTATAAATTATAAACAAAATTCTAAAATTAATTACTAAATTTAAAATTTAAATAAAATTTTAACTAAATTGAAAATTTTTAGATTATTTTTTTCTTGTAAATAAATTTTCTAAAAAAATTTATGTAATTATTATTTTTTTATTTAGTAATAAATTTAATTACCTAATTAATTATTTTGAGAAAAATTAAGATTTGTTTTATTTATGGGCCAGGCTTTTAGGATTAGTTATATTAGACATATCTGTTAACTATATTTTCCATTTAAATAAATGTTCTTTCTAATTAAAATCAATAAAACAAGCTGAACTCATTTGATATCATTCGCTTCTCAGAATTCTTTAAATGACCCTAAGATTTAGATTATAATAAAATGAATTTATGTATATTATTTATCATTGTTTGTATGATAATAACATTAATTATTTATTAATTAACTCTCACCAATGAACCCTAAAATTCTTAGCCACAGCCACCATATTTCTATCTTCGTCTTATATCTACCTATAAATTTTTAATTTAGCATGACTTTGATCTACTCACTGGACGTTTCCCCATAAATAAATATCTCACTCTTTTGTACCACGTGTCCCGCCCATTACAACCTCTTCGACTTTATAATTCAAACTATGTTGGCCATGTAATGTCTCATTATACATTCTATGCCATTTCTGAATTGATCTTTTTGCGACCATAAATTCTATCAAGCATCCTATTTTAAATTACAAAACTATTCTTGTTCTCAAATAACCGACAAAATAATAATTATGTTTAGATATTCTTTAATAATATAATTTGAGAGAAAAACGATAATAACAATAACACACAACAAGCACATCTTAATTTAAAAAAACTTGGGTAAAAATTTGATAATTCCTTAAAATCCATTTTGGTTATGATAATAGTATTTGCACATCAATATTATTATATTATTAATATATAGTTTAGAGAAATAGTTATTCCAGTTTTATACATAAAAGATAGTAACAATAGATTTTTAAATAATGATTTAATTCTCTTTTAAATTTCAAGAAAATAATACAATCTTTGTTGAGATCTGCTTAATCTATCCATGTAATGTGTAATTTTATTTAGTAGAATTTAGTTAATTTAAAATTAGATGTGTACAATTGTTGTTTATTTAATAGATATTGTATTAAAACAGAGCTTTTGAAGAAGCACCTAATGACTCAGTCTCTCTCTCTGTAATTGAACCTCGTTTATAATCCCCCCACCCTCTTTTTCATCTCTTTAACATATTAGTAGTACGAGTAATCATTAAACTTTTGGTTGAAACAAATAAAATGAAAAAAAGTCTTTCACTCTAATTATACTTTGTCGAAGTGGTGAAGGGGTAGCGCTTCCATAGTGGGAGTTTATTGGAAGGGGTATTTAAAATTCATTACTCATGAATTTAACTTGAACAATTAAGTTTTTGTTGATGCAATCAGTTGTAACGGTTTTTTTTATTTTAGTCTAAAATGAGTGATAACAGAAATATAAAAGATATAAACTCAGATTTTCACCATTGAAATAAATAAAAATTATATTTTAAATTTCTGAACTTCTCATCGCGGCTCTCGACTCCCCTTTCCATAATTATAATTCATTTGAGTATTTTATCACTAGGGTTACGCATTACTATCTAAATAGTTTTTATTAGTTATTATATTTTTTTTTTGGATTCAATATTTATCAACAAAATGAATGTAACTTTTTTCGATATGCTCCTCATCGTCTTCAACCTTAATTTAAGTAAAATAATTACTGATTAAAAGGAGTTTATTTATTATTTAACTTTAAAAATTAGGTAAACATGGGGAGTACTAAGCCAGCTATGAATAATTAAACTTTCAGTGTTCCTGCTTTAAGACATTTTGAAATAAATATAAAAATTGGGGAGACAAGGTAAAATTCAAAATGTTCCCACTCACTTACTCCTTCCTTCTTCTCCTATCCTCTTAACTCTTCCATTTAACTTTTTTTTTTCTTTAGCTTTTTAAAAGATGATTTTCCAAACCTGTGTATTATAAGGAAAACTACCTGAGATTAGTTTAAGTTAGATAATGCTTTTGAAATATAAATCTCACCTGATCAATTAATTCAATAAAAAGTAAATCTTATATCATTTTCAATTGAAGACTAAACCAACAGATAATATATATATATATTGGTATACAAATTAAAATATCGATAATAATAATAATAATAATAATCACTTTCCCGAATCGTTGTTTAAATTTTGCATAGTTTAACAAGCTTAAGATGACTATTATAATTGTCTTTTATAAATACTTTCTTTTTTCTACTTCTTCCTTTGTTTTATACAATAGTAATATATATTATATTAATCTTGTGCTATTTTCTTTCATTATTACTTTTGATAAAACTAATTGTTACTTTCTTAACATCTTATCTTCATTTTTTTAAAATATTTTTTTTCTAATTTCTATAGGAAAATAAATGAGGTGAACTCATCTTTTTTTTAGAGAACCTTCTTTCATATAATAATAATTGAATTTTTTCTGATTTAATTTATTCCTTCTTCTGCTTTTTTTTTTATATTTTTTTAAGAGCGACCTTTGAATTGCTTTGATATTCTAAAGCGTACTTTGCATTTATCAATCAAACTAAACACGTGGAGAGGGAGATGTGGAAATAGAGTGAGAAGGAGGTAAGCGAGTAGGAGGGGAGTGGAATGAAGCGACGGAAGGGTGAGCAATGAACCGAAGGTTAAGTAAGGTAAGGAAAGTCTAAGGATGGAAGCAAAAGGGTCACGGAGGGCATTCGAGCCAAAAGAGAGCAGAGAGGATCGATAAACCACCACAAACAGAGAGGGAAGGCCCTATAGGCCAAAAGGGAGTAAAGCCATACTCAAAAAGCAACACGAACGAAACGAATAACCAAACCAACCACCCCACCATCAACCCAGCAATACTCTCTACTACAACCTCTTGGATCAGCTCTGCTCCACTTCTATTTTATTTTTAAACTACTTTAACGGCACGCTACTCTCTCCATTCATATATATATATATATATATATATGAACCTTGTTATCTCGGAAGTATGGAGAAGTCAAAGGAAATTTACGCGTTCTCAAAATAATTCCATCCGCTAGGGGTTGTTTGCTTCCAATTTTGTTATTTCAATATATTGAAAAGAAAAAAACAATTGAATGCTGTATGAGTTGGAACGGTGTAGAGTTATGGAACAATATTTGTCATGAACTTCGAAATACTCCAAATTTATTTTCTCAGTCATTAAAAACAACGGAAAGAAAATTGGAATTCATTCAGAAATTTTGTATCCTTTCAATTCAAGGAATTCAATTATTAATAAAAATTTTATAAGACACATTAGTGAAGAGAAGTGACTTAAGAGGTTTCAGCACCACCCTCTTAATTTTTTTTTTTTCAAATTTTAACGAAAGTCATTAAAATTTGATTTTTTTTATTCTAATAAAATATTAAAAAGATTTAATATTTTATTATATTTTAAATAAAGACAGCCTCATCCTTATTCACTTTAATTTTAATGTTTACGATGTTTATCAAATAGAGAAAATTTTTTTAAAAATTGTTAAAGTTTTAAATATAAGTTCGATAAACTAGATGATCATCCTTGGATCCAGTATGTAAATATTTCCAAAACATAATCTTAATAATAATAAGAGAGAGTTTTACAATAAAACCCTACTTCCAATTTCAATCCCAAGATTTCTGTGATCTACAAATTTCATTGAGGAAATCAGGATCAGAAAAAATTAAGACATTGGATTAATTGATTAGGTCATTATACAAGAGTTTACTTAAGATTGCATTGCGATCGATATCTTTGAATTGGTTAACCTTAGCAGTGGGCTTGCCAATTCCAATCTCCAACTATTCTATTCGGATTCCAATAAGGATAATACAGTTGGATAATTCAAGATTAGAATTGGAAGGGTCGGCATCCCTCTCTCATTTAGCGAATTTCCAATAGTTGAAAGATTTAAGGTCCAAAATATCAAGATGATGTAATAGAAATTCGTTACCCAGCTCAATTCGTGGACAATATAAAATATTTCTTATAATGTAGAAAATAATATTGATTATAATATTATATGAAATTATGAAATGTCATTTAAGAGGCTCAATTCCATCTTAATTGATTCATTAAGATAAAATTTCCGAAGATGCTTAATTATCTATTAAAAAATGCTTTAACAAAATTATATTATGATTTTCTAATTAAATCATTCATTTGTACTATCTCGCCAGAGATAATATTGCGATCACCAAAATTTTCGATGTCGAGATTTTGTTGTTTTTATATGTTTTGAAGGTCCCTGAGTCATTTTCACTGCGATTGAGAAAAATGTCTGTGTGTGTATATACGTGTTTATATAGACAAGATTACGGTAAAACGGTTTGATCTAGAATAATGAAATTTGGTATACGGTAATTATTCAAAGTTCGTAGTTTTCTATCAACTTTTGAAAAATGTAGCTCAACCGGAAGAGGGTCATTACCTACAATGTTTTGCTTTTTTTCCTCTAAACTGACCGTAAAAATAAAGATATATGTTTGATAGTTTTTCAAATGATTAAAAATTGTATCAAATTGCTATATATAAAATTTCAGCTTGATGGAATCGCTGAAAGTACCGGAATTAATTTTTTAACACTGCAAATCACGCGCCAACACGTGATGTGGTGCCATCAACAAAGAGCCAATAACGCGCTGGTTTAATAAATTTTATTTATTAATTTAATTATAATTTTATAATTTATAATTTATAATTAATTAAATTTAATTTAAATATAATATATGTTATTTAATCCAATTCAAATTTGCGAGATAGTCGAGTGGTGACAGTCCAGATTTTTTAAATTACAATTCCTTATTTAACCATGTTAGAAAATGTCTCTTAAATTTTGCGTAAAAACATTGATATTAATTTTGTATTTAAAAACTAAATAATATAAATATATATAAAGCTATGCTTACTGCGACATCTTCAGTATATCTAAGACACTAGTTTTCAATGTAACTAAAAATAAGTTTTTCTTAATAAAATTATACTTAATTATATTTATGATTGGATATATAATTTTATATTGTGTAAATAATGTAAACTACTGTTTAATTAATGAATAATTTAATTCTTTTAACAGGTATTTATTTGTAATTTAATTATTCTTAATTAATGTAAATAATGTTTAATAATTTTAATATATTTTGTATATTCTTTTAACAGAATAAAATTTCGAAAATAAAACATCTTTACATATATATATATATATATATATATATATATAAAATTATTATGTTATAATATTATAATATTATATTATATAAATATATAATATATATTCAGGTTATAAAATAGTTACAGATGTTGCCACCCTTAAGCGAAATTGCCCATTCATTTAGCAAAATCAGGCGTTAGAATTGTATTTAATCCAATTACTCACAATGTGAATATCATCAAGAAAGGATCTACTTTCAGAATTACCAAGAAGATTTATTAACTTGTTACACATACATAAGGAAGAAAAAAATACAAGAATTAAGTTATAACAGTTATTGCCACCCTAGTCATATAAACTAAATGAAGCCTCAGTGATAGCAACGTTTTGTCCATAAAACCACTGAATTCACATCACATCTCCCCCCTCTAAATTCGTTCACGAGAACATTGTATTTTAAAATTTAACGAAAAGGTGGAAATTTGACGAGAGTGGCAACAATTTTATATCTGTTGCCCTATATAGGGTAAATAATATTCCTGGGAAAATATATTGTTGCACTTATACATAAAAAATATATATATTTTTTATTATTAATTTATATTAGATCTTTTTAAGTAATATTTTGTTTTTTTACCACCCCTTTTATATTAGTGCCCTGATTGTTATTGTATACCACACTTCCCCACTCAAGTAATTTAATAAAATATTTATCTATTTGTTTATTTTTTTATTGATATTTTGAAATGATAAAATTTATAATTATTATTCACTTTTTCGTATAACAAATTATAATATAAATGAATATATTCATGTTAAAATATAACAATAATAGATTAATTGTGATTTCTAAGAATGAATTCATACATGAACGATGCATAATATTAGCGGTGAAATTTTCTTAAAGAATAATTGGATAAATTTGTAATAATAAGAAATATGATTGCTTGTAATATATATAACTTGTTTAAATCTTAAGACGATAAGCATCAAAAGGGGGCATTAAGGTTGTTGTAAAACCGCCACTTGACCACTCCGTATTTAACGATAATTTAAGGAGGCTTTAATTTATTTTACGAGGATGGTGAAACACTATTATTTTTTTTTCAAAATGATGGTAATGCTAACGAATTCTTATCCCTATAAATCAGAAAAAGAAATAGAATGGGAAACAAAAGCGGAAATAACATTAAAATTATTTAATGGTTGAAGTTAAAGAGATAGCCAAAGATTTAAGATTTAGAAAATAATAAATCATTCTTTTATTGTCTGAAATAACAACTTAAAAACAAAAACAACTAATAATATACCAGCATTTTTTACTCGAACAGGTGTGCTTCCTACGTTCTATAATTTTTTTTAAATTAAATTTTATTTAATTACTAGCTACTCAGAGCGCTCTTCACACCTAGACGGGGGTTTCGCTCCCTGTACCCCCGAGTGGTACATAGTATTTGATGGTTGAAAGTAGTAAAAGGTTTTCATCCATTTTGTTTCAATCAGTATATTACATTAAACATTCATTTCTTTTTGTGTTCTTATTTAATTTATTCAGTAAATTAATTATATATATTATTATTGTATATGTTATATCTATCTATCTCTGTGGCTCAACGGTATTCGAAAGTTCTTGGCCGCAACAACCACATTTCTCCAAGTGTCCCTAACCTGAGCTCTTGTCCCATCTCTCTTACGTCCCTTCCTACACGTCCTTGATCTTCTAAGCGGACGTTTCCAATCGGTCTCCCCACCCCAGTATCATTTTCCTCTCCCATTCTAGCCACGTGC
Source organism: Labia minor (assembly GCA_963082975.1). Lineage (NCBI taxonomy): Eukaryota > Metazoa > Arthropoda > Insecta > Dermaptera > Spongiphoridae > Labia > Labia minor. The sequence continues at coordinate 63,359,453 of OY720349.1, read as the reverse complement.
CCTGCCTATCGCAACTTTTTCCCTTTTATAACCCCAACTATTTCTGAAATCTGCAGACAAAAACCTTTTTATATTTTTATATTGATAATTTTTGCTAGTATATGAAAAAATAAATAAAATGATAGTCTAGTGATTTGACTTTTTTCTTTTTTTAAAAATATATTCACAATATCCAAATGTGTTTGTAATTTGTTATTTAAAAAGCCACAAACCTTGTTATCAGGAGAAGACATTTTTAAATAAAAAAAAGTCGCAAAGCGTCGTATTCCATTCTCATTGACGTCTAACTTTATAATCAAGGCTGATTTAATTCATTTGGTATAAATTTATTTCAAATACAATAGAATGGTATTTATTTGAAATGGAATGCTTTAATTTAAATTAATTTAAAATTAGATTTATTTACATATAAGTAATTTATATATAAATATAATGATGATGATGTACAATGAGAGATGGTTTGTATGCAATAATACAAAATTTAATTATTCAATTCTACAAATTTTAGTGTTTATTAATTATCCTAATTTAATGAATATATTAATTGAGTTTGCTCAAATATTCAGAAGATAATATAAATGTGTAATTTTGGTAATCAAAATTTTTTTTTTATAATTTCTCAATTTAAGTCTTTTGGATAATAAATTACTATTTTTATCTTGATGTTTATATGTGACTATCTACTCCTATTTGTGTATAATTCTTTTAAAACTTATTGAATTAAAATTTGTATAAAATTTTTATATTTTTATATCATATTAGGAAAAAAATGAATAAATTCCACGAATATTTAAAAAATCATAATAACCTGAATTTTTTCTTTTAAGTTACTTATGTGATCTAAATAAAATACATATTTTAATAAAATTTATTCCTCAATAAACATTTTGCTAACCAATGATATTTTTTATAAAAAAATAAATAAATCTTTTACTCTTGAATTTGAATAAAAGTTAAGGCTTTCTAAAGAACACGGATTCAACTTTTTAGAATTATATCAACTATTTATTAAATATTTAAATTAATTTAAATCAAATCATAAAAAAAACAGTTTAACGTTTTTAAAGCACCATAATAAATACATTTCTGTTTTACATATATGAACACATCATTCAAATGGATACAATTTTATATACATTTTATCCCCTCTGTAATTTACTTTTATCAATTATTATACTATTTCTATTTAAAACATTTTTGTATTTCATCTACGTTAAAAGATTTTTGTATAACATTAAGAAACGAAACATGCAAAGTTATTTAAAAAAAAATGATTGAGATTAGGATTTGTAGGTCAAAACAGTTCACTAAAAAATTCAATGAATTTCAAATCAATCTCTCTTATTCATATCATTATATTTTATATTATTATTTTTCTCGACTTCATGTATATGTACATCTAATTCTAACTATGTCATGCTGCGGCCATTTTTTGTGATGTGTATTATGGTAAATATCTATTTCCTCACGTTCATGTCTTTTTCTTTTTATTTTAAGATAGAATTTCTTTGATTTGTCAAAAATATCAAAGTACATTATTATCATTTTATTTTAATCATATTTTCTCCAACCCCCTTATATTTAAAACCATATTTTCTAATTTTCTATTTCATATATGATTTTATATTATCTTTTCCACAATAATTTTTTATCCAAATATACATATATATATAATATACATACATACGTATATATACCATATATATATATATATATATACTAGCTGATCAGAGCGTCGCTCCGCCCCCTGTACCCCCGAAGTAATATTTCGCTGAAAGTCTGTATGTAAAAGGTTTTCATCCATTTTGTTGCAATCAGTAAATTAATTATATATTACTATTGTATTTGTTATATCAATCTATCTATCCCTGTGGCTCTACGGATCTAGAAAGTAACCCCCAAGTCTGAGCTATAACCATCTAACTCCTACCCTGTCCCATCTGTCCCACGTCCCTTCCTACATTGTTCACTCACCACGTTCTTGGTCTTCCCAATCACACAGGACGTTTCCCAATCGGTTTTTCCAAATATATTTTGTCGATCTTTAATCTACCATTCTAGCCATGACCCCTTCCCATCCCAGCCTTCTCTATTTTATGACCTTAATAACCTTAACTATATCTGGAGATGCAATTCCTCGTTATGCCATCTCCGCCATAGCCCGGTGATCTCATCTTTCTTTGGTCCTTAAATGCTGCAAACAATCCTAATATCAAATTCTCTAAATCTACTTTCTCCCAAGAACATCGACCACCCATATAATACAACAGGCAAAATAATTGTTTTCAATATTTCAATTTTCATCCATTTTGATAAAAGTTTTGATGAGTTAAGCCTCTTTACTGTATGATAACAGACGTTACCCGATTGCGACCTCGATTTCAATTCTTATCCAATATTATTACCGACCGACGATAGTAAGGGAGGTATTGTTTTCACACCAAATTTCACATGGGGAGATTTTTACATATCTCCACGAATCATGCATTTTCTTAACAGAAAAAAGTATTTTTAGCATGATGTCTGTCCGTCCGTCCGTCCGTATAGATGTGTACAGCCTGAACGGCTCAACCGATTTTGATGAAATTTGGTATATTTACTTAATGCATCAGTGGGATGAATTGATCAACTTTTGGTGCAAATCCGGAAACCGGAAGTAGTCCGTCCGTCCGTCCGTCCGTCCGTATAGATGTGTACAGCCTGAACGGCTCAACCCATAGGTTCTTAAACTTATGTACTCCACGGACCCCCACTTAAAAAAATTTTTTTTGACGGACCCCCATCACAACTTTAGGTACTTTTCGTCATTTTATTAATTAATTTCTGGCTTACGATCTCATAAGGACAAGGATATATGATGAATATTTCTAACAGTGATTGGTGAATAACGATTTTTTTGCATATTGTAGAACACATTTTATTAGAAATTATAATATTGAAGAAAGAAAATACAAACATTGTCATAGCAACAAATCTCACAAATTATAATGGGTACTTACATTAAATTCATATAAATATTTTATAATTTTTTTCAGAAAATATTAAATAAGAAATATTTTAAAAAATAACTGCATCTATCTCATTAAATATAACTTACATATTTAATGAGATGTATGCAGTTGTTTTCTTGAAACAAGAATCTCAATATCTGGCTTAATATTGGAAACTTTTAATCTAAGATCCGGCTCTACATTTAATTTGTTTCTATATTTAGACTTAATATAAAATAGTACCGAAAAAGCTTGTTCGCATAAATATGTTGTGCAGAATGGAATCAAGTGTTGAAGTGCTTTATTTGCAAGCGCAGGATAATCTGACCTGAGAAGTAACCAAAAGTTGCTCAATTCAGTTTTGTTAAATTTTAGTTTATAAGTTGTATCACATGATAATTCCACGAGAATATCTTGTTCAGGTGCAGATAAATGTTTAGCATTTGTAATTTCCATATTAAATGGATCTCTGATCCAGTTATTGCAAGGATCAGGAGTAGAAAAATACTTCCTGAAGTTGCTTTTCAAAGTAATTAAATGTTCAACAAATAATTGACGCGTTTGATTAAGCAATTTTTCACTGGAGCTTTCTATGAAATCATTGAGAGTTGGAAAAGACTCATATACACCGTTCTGGATGCGTTTCGACCACAAGTCGATTTTTTTAATCATTGCTTCTATTTTATCTTCAACTTTAAATATATTTACAACAGTACCTTGCAGGCTCAAATTAAGTTCGTTCAATTTTGTAAAAATATCAGTCAAGTAAGCCACCTTAGCTAACCAGATAAAATCATTGAAACATTCGGTCAGTTCAAAATGCGCATCTATTAAAAACAATCGTATTTCATCTCGAAGCTCAAAAAGGCGAATGAGTACTTTCCCGCGGGACAACCAACGTACATCTGTATGTAATAATAAATGTGTATGTTGACTACCCATTTCCTCACACAAAATTTTAAAAACTCTGGAATTAAGTGGACGAGCCTTAATGAAATTGACAATTTTAACTACTTCGTCTAATGTTCTTTTCAAATCTGGTGACATATTTTTGGCTGCTAATGATTCTCTGTGAATGCAGCAATGATTCCAAACAACCTGAGGCGCAACATTTTTAATAAGAGCAATCAATCCAGTTCTTGTACCTGACATTGCACGAGCACCATCAGTGCAAATTCTAACACATTTTGGCCACTCTATTTCATTTTCGGTTATAAAATTATTCAAACTGTTAAATATGTCATTAGCTGTCGTCCGTGAAGGTAGTGAATCACAAAACAATACATCTTCTTGTATTTGATTTTCAAACTCATATCTAATGAAAGCTAACAAATTGGCATTATTAGTGACATCAGTACTTTCATCCAATTGTAATGAGTAATAGTGACTTTTGCGCACTCTCGATATTAATTCTTCTTTTATATTACATGACATGTCTTCAATCCTATTCTTAACCGTATCATTTGATAATGAAATCAAATTTATATCGTTTGCTGCTTTAGTTCCTAACATTATATTTGTAATTACTTTTGTAGCAGGAAGAATTAATTGCTCTGCTATATTATGCGGCTTTCCTGCTTTAGCAATAAGTAGAGCTACTTCATATGATGCCATTACTGCTTTCTTACTCATACCACCAGATCCCGTCTTTACCATCAATTTCTGACTTGAATTAAGTTCTTCTTTTTTCATTTTAAAAAATTCGATAGACTTACTAACATGCTCGCTGTGCTTTGTTTGTAAATGACGTCTGAGATTAGCAGGTTTCATACTTTCATTGGATAAACTTTCCTGACATAGAACGCAGACTGGTCTTTCCACATCATTGTTGCAAATATAAGTAAATCCAAATGATAAATAATCATCCGAATATTTTCTAGTTTTGCGTTTCTTGGTAGAGTTTGCTGTTGATGCCTCATCATCTGATTCTTTCCGTTTCTGTGTTGAACCAGTTTGTAGCCAACGATCCATTTTATGGAGTAATTTATTAACATTGAACTACAATAATATAAATATAATATAAATATAATATAAATATAACGAATTATTATTTACTAGCTATGTTTTAATATGATTTTAAATGAATGTTTTAATATCATTTTAAATGAATGTTTTAAATCATTTTAATAAATGTTTTAAATAATTTTAAATAAATGATTTAATATCATTTTAAATGAATATTAATTTATATAATAAATATATTTCGTAATTTGATTCTAAAATATTATTAATTTCGTAATTTGATTCTAAAATATTATTAATTTCGTAATTTGATTCTAAAATATTATTAAAATAAATATTTTTTATTCATAAAACTAACTTATACTTACTCTCAAAAACAGCCTTTCTGGGAAATTGCAAAATGTGTTTAGTGTTTTTATAAAATAATGATCATGCAAATTACACTAAAAATTAAAAAAAATTATTAGCTATAATAAACTATTATTAGCTATAATTTAATTATAATTAATTAAATTAATAAAAATAATTTAAAGATACAACTCGTTGAGAAATGAACTTATAATTAACATTAATAAAAATAATTTAAAGATACAACTCGTTGAGAAATGAACTTATAATTAACATTTGCTTTAAAACTGTTTAAAACCCCAGAGTGGACGCTGACAATTTGGGTTTTTCCGGGTAAGACTGTCCCCTCCCCTGGTTTTCCCCAATAACAAAGTGAAAGAAAATTCCCTTATATGCCTCCCCTTCCGAGCCCCTAAGAGGGGTTATTTTAAAGGAACAATCGAAAAATGATTTTAAATGAATGAATGGATGAAAATTCAAATTTTATATATAGTTTTTTATATATGTTTATTTATTCACAAAAAATTAATTGACATAATTATCAATTTAATAAAATAAAATAGTATTATTAATAGTATTAAATTATAGCCGTAATTCTCTAGGAGGATATAGTTAAACAATGAACTTTAAATATTTATATATGTATATATTTTTACGATGATTTTTTTCCGAGGACCGCGGACCCCCAGTAAAGGCTTCGCGGACCCCCAGGGGTCCGCGGACCACAGTTTAAGAACCACTGGCTCAACCGATTTTGATGAAATTTGGTATATTTACTTAATGCATCAGTGGGATGAATTGATCAACTTTTGGTGCAAATCCGGAAACCGAAAGTGGTCCGTCCGTCCGTCCGTCCGTCCGTCCGTATAGATGTGTACAGCCTGAACGGCTCAACCGATTTTGATGAAATTTGGTATATTTACTTAATGCATCAGTGGGATGAATTGATCAACTTTTGGTGCAAATCCGGAAACCGGAAGTGGTAGTATTAGCGATCGACGATAGGAAGGGAAGGGTTATTTTCACACCAAATTTCACATGAGGAGATTTTTTTATATATCACCACGAATCATGCATTTTCTTAACAGAAAAAAGTATTTTTAGCATGATGTCTGTCCGTGCGTCCGTCCGTCCTTCCGTCTGTCCGTATAAATGTGTACAGCCTGAACGGCTCAACCGATTTTGATGAAATTTGGTATCTTTACTTAATGCATCAGTGGGATGAATTGATCAACTTTTGGTGCAAATCCGGAAACCGGAAGTGGTAGTATTAGCGATAGACGATAAGAAGGGAAGGGTTATTTTCGCACCAAATTTCACATAAGGAGATTTTTTTCAGGGCTTCGAACCGTTATTTTTTTCGTTTCGGTTTTCGTTCCGGTTCAATAAAAAAAAAAAATATCAGTTCGGTTCCGGTTTTCGTTCCGGCAAAAATAACGGTTTTTTTCGGTTTTCGGTTTTTGGTTCAGCTCCGATTAATTAATTTTAAAGACCTTTTATTTGTATTAGAAATTTAGGTCGGGGTATGCCGAGTCTGCCATAAATATATAAAAATATTTCTTGCTACCACCCTAAATCATACTACATGAATTGATACAATATAATATAAATAATAATAATTAATTAAAGGTATAATAATTAGAAGTATATAATATAAGATGTTAATATAATTTATTAAACGAAACAAATAAGTATGAATATTTTTTTACATCCTTCTACTTTCAAACACTCAACAAACGAAACAAATTCGTATATTTAATGTTAAAGTATACAGGATTCTTGGATATATTTACTTATAATTATAACTAGAATTATAAAAGATGAAAATTATACTTCTAATTATTAAAATATCTTCTAATATATTTTCATTTAAACTATTTCTATATTCTCGTAAAATAAACTTTAAACCAGAGAAAGCTCTTTCAACACTAACTTGTGTTGCAGTATCTCCTAAAACCACCATTGCAATTTTGTTAAAATGAGGATATGTATTTTTATTTTCCTCCCAAAATTCTAAAATAAGTTTTTTACTGTCTAATCTTCGTACTTGGTCAAAGGTATTCAATATTTGTTTAAATTTATTTAATAATTTTATTTATATTTATGAATCATTTTCTTTATATCAATACATAACCCTGTAACAAATGGAATAAATAATTTAAAAAATTAATACTATCATTAAATCAAAATATCAGTATTAAACAAACGATGAAAACATTAAATTCTGTATTGCGACTACGAGACGCTGCCAACACAACCGAAGGGAGAGTATGACTAGGACACTAATTTTTGAAACAAAGTTTTTAGCGACACCATGCAGTGCGAGGCATAACTAATTGAAAAAAATTCGGGCTTGGGTGTTGCCAAAACACCTCTTGTGGCAACTCTGGATTGAACACGTACTGAACCGAAATAAACCGATATTATTTTTTTCGGTTCAGCTCCGGTTTTCGTTCCGACAAAAATACCGGTTTTTTTCGGTTTTCGGTTTTCGGTTCAGTTCCGGTTCGAAGCCCTGATTTTTTTACATATCACCACGAATGTATTGGTTTTATCCTCGGGAAAAATCATCTTCATTATGTTTTTCTTAATTTAAAATTATATGACGTCACAGCCTCGGGTAACGCCGGCTACTCCAGCTATATATTATAAATAAAATAAAATTAAAAATATTTATGTTTTATCCATATCTGTTTTTTATTACATTAATAGATATATTAAAATTATTTGAAATTGTTTCTGTAGCTGGAAATTAATTTACTTCAAACCGTCGGTCGGTTCGGACCTGGCCACAGGTCAACTTATTATCCTTTGTAATTATAGAATCTAAGTATTTAAATTTTTCTACATTTTCAAATTCTACATTTTGTATGTTAAGAGTTTGTGTGTTAATAATGATTTTCTCTTACTTACTAAATATTTTGTTTTATCCCTATTAATTTAAATCCCCATCTTATTTCCTGCCTCAATTCCATCATACATTACGTGTATACATAAGTGTCGGTTAAGTAAGAAATTTCTTTTTTTTTGTTTCTATGACAGCACAAAAAAGTAAACAAATTACATACATACAAACACTCTCCTCTAGTTTTCAATTTTATGATTCTAATAATATTTTAAATTATTAAAATTAATTCAAATAATGAAAAAGAAAATTATGGAAGTTGTTATTCAGTAAGATTATATGTATATTATATATACCAAAACATGTTTTTCAATTCTAATAAAATCACTTGAAAATAAAAACACTTATCAGTATTTAAATATAAATTGAAACGGATGGATTTTATTGTAAGACCGGTAAATAGACATTTAGCACCAATGATTTAATCAAAAAGAAATCCACTTTCCATACGATAAAAGCTTATCAATTTGATATGTGATATAAAAGATGAATTCCAAATCCGGTATCCGGTTGTTACTTTCACTGTCTCTCTCTCTCTCTCTCTTTATTCTCCATTCAAACTAATTTTTTTTTTAGTATTTATTCCATTCCCCTGCCTGTATATTCCAATTCCGTTTGTGATTCTCATTTCAATCATGGATTGAACAACATGAACAAAGGATTGACTCATATAATATTCCACCTCTGGATAAATATATCTATTGTTGGCAAATGGTGAATATAAGTCAATACAATGCAATCATATACCCCATTTCTGTGTTTGTTCAATAAGGTAATAACGTGCATACTCTTGTTGACTCTGAACCCCAACAAATATTTCATTTCAAATGAAAATCTACTCAAAAAATAAATAAATAAATAAAATACATTAAAAATAAAATAAATAAACTACCCAAAGGATTTGGATTGAATTATATTAAATAAGAATACAATTATTAAATAAGAACCAATAACAAAGTTAAATTCAACATAAATTCTGTTTTATTTTCAACAGTTGGTTTATGGAACAAAAATAATCCCACTTTACGTGACTGTCACTTATAAAATAAATGGCGAAATTTTTATATAAACGGATCGAAGTAGAAACGGACCAATTGAAATTCGGATGGAGTACTTATTATATATGCTGGTTACGTTTATTAATTTATGGAAAGTGAAAAGTTATCCCACAGACAACACAGTTTATATACTTTTCAATGGTAAAGTGGGTCTTGCTATATTTTTAAATTCAAGGACTAATGTAATTGCGTGGTTGAAAATTAGCTTTCGACTTTTCTATTAACACGAACTTAATTACTAGGGAATTTCGACAGAATAAGAACGTAAACGAATATATATATATATATAGAACAACATAAACTTAGAAATTACTATTTAATGCTTGAAATAAAATTTCCGAGGAAAAGTTATAAAATGTAACTGAATTATAACGTTGAAAAGCTTATAATTTAGATATAGATAGGTGAGAAAAAATGGTGTTTTTTTCTAAATGATTTTTTAATGCATTGAATTTTAATTTGTAATATTGCGGTTGGTTGTAACGATAACGAGTTCTGTAGTCATGAGGAGGAGAGAGAGGGGTTAATTATATAAAGAACATTATGATAATTCTTTATTAATAAAATATAATTTTACTAACTCCAAAAAGAAATTCTCAAAAATGTGGTTAGTTTTGTTTAATTATAAGCTACTCGTAATTTAATTTTAAGAATTTAGTATTGCTGATAAAACTATTTTGCCGAATATAATTTCTAGCAGTAAAAACTAATTCATTTCATCTATAAATCTGATTCTATATAATAATCTATAACTATATTTTATTTTATAAATATGATACGTATTGATAAAGAAAAATATATTTTAAATAATATTGAATTTTTAGAAATATTTATAAAAAATTGTTTTTTCAAATGAATAAAGAAGTATGAGGCTCTTTTCATATGATAATATTAGAATTAATTAAATAATTATAATTATTTAATGACAATTTTGGAAAAAATTAGCCGAGTGACTTTCATAGATGCGCGCGCACTTTCACTCATCACCTCGACCCCCTTCCCCTACTCCTCTCCCATCACTGCGAAATGGGAAATGCTCTGTGTGGTTGTCATTCATTTACTCTCCTATGCAAGATACCGAGGGACCTCTCTATACAAAACAATCTTCAATTTTAAATAAAATAATCAATTTTAAAAAAAAATTTATTAAAATTCTTATGGCTGTGAAAATGACAGAATAAGATTTTTTTATATATTAGGAGTAGAAAAATCCTCATTGACAACATCCCGCCTTAGTTGAGATTTACCAGAGTAGAGTGGTAATTTTTGAGAAATGTATCTCATCCGGAAGAGGGCTATTACCTACCACATTTTCAATTTTTTTCTCTAAACTGACCGTAAAAATAAAGATATATGTTTGATAGTTTTTCACATGATTAAAAATTGTATAAAACTGCTGGTATATATAGAATTTAAGCTTGAAAGTACCAGAATTAATTATTTAACATGACTGCAAATCACGCGCCAGCACGTGACGTGGTGCCATCAACAAAGAGCCAAACACACGAATTAATTTTTTTAAATTTTTAAATTTTGACTTGAAAATGAAGGTAAAGGTTTAAAATTTAAATTTTATATATGTTAATTAATTTATCATTTAATTAATTAAATTTAATTTAAATATAATATACATACACTTCAGATTTTTTAAAAAATATTTTATAAAGTAAAATTTGTAAAATAAAAAAAAAATATCCAATACGACTGATTCATTTTAACTTTTAAAATTATATTTTGATTATTTAAATGTATAAACCCTAAATTAGTAATACAAAGTACTAGTATCCATCGAAAATCAATCAATTAGATAAAGGAGAATGAGGGGCAAGCATATACTTATATTATATAATTGATATAATAGAATTGATAGATTTCATTGGTATGAGGGGTAATCATTGTGGATTTAGAAAGATAATAATCAATAGTCGCCAATTACCGATAGAGGCCTGTTTAAATGCTAAAAATAAATTTATAATAAATTATATTAATATTATTTATTCAATAATTAATGGGAGGAGAGGAGTGTCATCTCAATATTAAGGGATGCGCTGCGTGTATTTTATATTTGGTCTGTACTCTGTGCTTTGAGATTCGCCGAGAATAGAATTGTGGTGGATCAAATGAAACGAGCATCTCGGAAGGTATTCCAGTTAAGTACCAAAAGTAAGTAACAAAAATGAAACTCTTGGATATAGCAGGAGACTGAAGATGGTCCAGAGGCGGATTAAACGCCGAGCGGACCGGGCGGCCGCCCGGGGCCCACCAGCCCGAGGGGCCCACCGAAACCAAATAAAAATATTTCCATAAAAAAAATTTACAAAAACTGTTGAGTTTATGGATAATCGGAGTTTAAATATTCTTGATACAGATCTTTATTCGGTCGTGTTTGAACCTCGACTAACTTAAGAAAAAATAATCAATTTTGGGTCTCAGGGACCACAGTAAAAATGATGTATTTTTTACATAAGTACTATATATTTAAGTATTAAACAGCCTAAATTATAATTTAAACAAAATTTCTCTTTCAATTATAATTATAAATAACAGAGGGCCCATTTCAATTTTACCGCCCGGGGCCCCCACTGAGATGGTCGAACCACTTTGGCCAATATTATAAATTGTAGATAAAGATTTAGTATATAAACTGTCTTAAATATGTTGTTCCAGTTCAAAATACAAAAAAAAAAACAAAATAAAAAAAAAAACAAAAAAAAAAAAAAAAAACAAAAAACAAAAACAAAAAAAGCAAGAATCGGTACACAAATCCTTACAGATCATATCTGATTTTTTCTATTATATTCCAAAAAACAATGCTCCTAAAATTTTATTGAATTGAATTAAATGCTTTCAAAAATATTTTTTTTTCTTTTATTTTAAAAACAAAGACCAAAACTAATTTGAATAGAATTCTTACCCAAGTCTTTTTTATTTTTCAATTAATTCTTTTACAATACGTTTTATTAGAACAAGTATTTTTTTTTTATTGTAAAAAAGTGTATTAATTCATTTATCAAATTATTTTATCTCATTTTTATCTAGAATTATAATTTATTTATTTATTTTTTTATTATTTTTCTAAGGGGGTTATTAAGTTTCACAAAGTCTTTTAACCCACGCAGCAGAACTCTTATTTTATTTTAATTGTTTTTAATTAAAAACCAAAGCAAATACATTTGACGACCATTACAATACTAGTTTGATAATTATGGCTTCATTTAAAGAAATCTTGATTAAGTTAAATGGATTGAACCAAAATTTGAAGAAATAAGATTTAATTAAATAAAATTAAAAAAAAAAAATAAGCCATATATATGACTAAACGATTAGCTATCAAGTAAGAGGGAATTTAATTTTAATTTTATTAACTCATTTAAACAATTTATTTGTTTTAAAAATGTTTGAAAATTAATCTTTTTATATACTTACAACGTAATTTAATTTTAATTTGACTAGAACGAATGTTGGTAATTGATAATTTTTTAAAATATTCATTAAATTTATTGAATTATTTAATTTATTCTTTGATAAAATTTTTTTTATAATAAATTTTTATTTCAATGAAAATGGAAATGAAGGTAAAAACTATGATAAAGGGTGTTCCTTCCTTGGATGAGTAAACCATTTGGGTGTCATTTGTCCCCGTGGGGTTACACTTGTTAGCTAGTTTTAATTATCTTTATGAAAACTGAATATTTATTCAATTTACATAATTTATAAATTTACATTCTCATCATTTTGCAATAAAAAAAAAAAAAATAATAATAATAATAATAAATGGCCACATGGGATTTCAAATTTTTTTTTTTTATCATATTTATTTTTCTCCGTTTACCAGTTATTTTTTATATCTATTAAGTCTTTTATTATTATATTCAATTTTAATTCACTTGAATATTACTAAAAATCATTCAACTAGAATAATTTTATTTCAATTATACACGCCGGCTGTAAAAAAATAGACATCCCAGTTCAATATTGACTTAGCAGACTCTAATTTCGAAAAGATCTTCAATTGGGGCTATAATTTATTGAATCATTTTTACATTCTATGATATAATATTAAAATAATAATACCCCACTTTTTCTGTTCATTCCTTCTTAGATATTTAATCGATAAAATTATGACTATTCTTTATTGTTCAATTTTTTGCTATCTAGCCAGAGATAGTATTGCGATCATGAAAATTTTCGATGTTGAAATTTTGATGTTTTTATACGTTTTTAAAGTTCCTGAATCATTTTCAATAAGGTTGAGAAAAATGTCTCTCTCTCTCTCTGTGTGTATGTGTATGTGTATATGTGTGTATGTCTGTATGTATGTAGACAAGATCACGCAAAAACGGTTTGAGCTAGAATCATGAAATTTGGTACATGGGGATTATTCAAAATTCGTAGTTTTCTATCAACCGGAAGAGGGTCATTACCTACAACGTTTTGCTTTTTTTTCCTCTAAAGTGACCGTAAAAATAAAGATATATATTTGATAATTTTTCACATGATTAATGATGGTATAAAACTGCTATATATAGAATTTCAGCTTGATTGAATCGCTGAAAGAACCAGAATTAATTTTTTAAAACTGCAAATCTCACGCGCCAACGTCTGACGTGGTGCCATCAACAAAGAGCCAAACATGCGCTGGCTTAATAAATATTATTTATTAATTTTAATTTATATTTTAATTAAATTAAATTAATATATGTTATTTAATCCAATTCAAAATATGCGAGATAGTCGAGTGGAGACATTCCAGCTAATTTCAAAAGGGTTTGATTATATATTATTTATTTTTGATTTCTTATTAAATGTTTAACATTTTTCCAAAATCTCATTTGAAAAGTAATTGATTCATCAAACTAGTTTAATAGCTTATAGCAAGAATTATTAAATAATTTATTTCATTTATATTAATGTAACTTCATAATAATATTACAAAGTTACTATAATATTTATTTGACCTTGAACCCAGGTGTGCTGGTTGCCTTTTTGCATGGTTTTCTTTTTACCTAAATTTAAATTCAATTTTTTTGTTTATTTATTTTTATTATCATAGTACCGTTTTGTTTTTATTAATCTTTATTATAAATAATTTGTAATGTCTTGATATATAAGAAAGTTTACCTTTCTTCTTAATATAAATTTTAAGGTATTATTTTGCCGTTGCTAAGGGCGGATATTTTGCTATATCATATACAAGATAGTATTTAATTAATTTCATGATTAAATTAAAAAAATTAATAAGAAAACAAAAAGAACATGCTGGATTTAATTTACAGATTGAAATAAAATGAATTAAAAGTTATTACGTTAAAGTATTCATTAAAATACTGTGCACACTTTGGAAGTATTGTGCAGCAATATACTAGTATATAGGAACATTGTTGTGAATGAGCTTGGGCCATGATTTTGAAAAAAAAAATATATTAATGAAAAATCTATTAGTATAATATAATATAAAAATAAAAAAAACACAAATTTAAACAAATATTGAAGATTATATTATTTTTATATTAAAATTTAACTAATCTACGATCTAAGCTAAAGTAATAAACAAAAAGTTTTTATTTATCCCAAAAGGGAATTTATATAGAGTAAATAATCATCACTTAATAAGGTTATAAAAATACTAACTGTAAAATTAATATAAACAGATTGAAATATTTGATATAATAATAGAGAGAATAAAAGTCATTTGTTCAATAGAATTTATATTATAAGATAGACTATCCTAATTCAAATTTTTGTCTTTTAGATTTAGATGATTAAGCAATATTTTTTGCATTTATTAAAGGTATAATATTTTAATGTATATCGGAAGAGTATTGGTATTTTTTGTGTCGCTGTTTTCATATAACCAAGGAACCTCCTTCCTAATCGTATTTTTTAACATTAGATATGCACAATTGTTTAGATTTAGAAGTATTATCACAATCGTTTCTGTTATTAGTTTGTTAATTGCAAATTTTTAATTGATTTTTACCGACCGACGATAGTAAGGGAGGTATTGTTTTCACACCAAATTTCACATGTGGAGATTTTTACATATCTCCACGAATCATGCATTTTCTTAACAGAAAAAAGTATTTTTAGCATGATGTCTGTCCGTCCGTCTGTCCATCCGTAGATAGATGTGTACAGCCTGAACGGCTCAACCGATTTTGATGAAATTTAGTATATTTACTTAATGCATCAGTGGGATGAATTGATCAACTTTTAGTGCAAATCCGGAAACCGGAAGTGGTAGTATTAGCGATCGACGATAGGAAGGAAAGGGTTATTTTCACACCAAATTTCACATGAGGAGATTTTTTTACATATCACCACGAATGTATTGGTTTTATCCTCGGGAAAAATCATCTTCATTGTGTTTTTCTTAATTTAAAATTATGTGACGTCACCCAGCCCTTCATGACGTCACAGTCTCCTTATTATGATCACGGGCAACGCCGGCTACTTCAGCTATATATTAAAAATAAAATAAAATTAAAAATATTTATGTTATATGCCTATCTGTTTTTTATTAGATTAATAGATATATTAAAATTATTTGAAATTGTTTCTGTAGCTGGAAATTAATTTACTTCAAACCGTCGGTCGGTTCGGGCCTGGCCACAGGTCAACTTATTTATTTTTAGATTAACGAATCTGAAAAATTTAAATTATTTCTATTTTCTATTCATTCTTTATATATGATATTTAATTAAGCAACTTTGAACAAATTAAATTAATTCTGTATATATTTGCTAAATATTTTATTAAAATTTTATTTTAATGTGAATTTTTTTATCCCTTAAATGATGTTTTATATTTCTTTGAGAAGTATGAAAGATTGCATAAGCAACATCTCACAGGCGCTCCCATTAAAAAGTCATTTTTCAAAAATGAAATGCGATTTCTATAAACCTTGAGGTTAATAAATATTTTTTTTAGTACTTAATCTTTTTTAAAAACATGTTGAGTGTTAGGAAAGAGTGATTGTGAAATAATTTAAAAAACTCTGTATATAAACAATATGTTCGATTTATAATATGTATGATTTTAATTTAGGTAAATTCAAATTAAAATTGATGAATATAGTTCTTGTATTTGAAAACAATATAAACAAACAAGAAAATCTTTTTTCAATCAGGCCAAATATTTTTGTAATTAACAAAAAATAGTTTTTTTCATGTTGTATGTATAATGAGATTAATTGTTTGAAAAATATTAATAAATTTCTAATTTTAAATCTGTATTTGGCTTTGAATCACTCCTCTTATTGATAGATCACCATATTTGGATGACGCCAGAAAAATATCTTTTGTGGACAATTTTGCCTGGAGGATATCTAAACGAAAAATATTACGAATTAAATACCTAGAGGGCGACAGAGTTATAGGACTGATTTCAATAAAATAAAACCAGATATTTATAAGAATGAACCCTTCATAAACTTATTTTATGTTCTTTGATCGAAAACACATCGTTTTAGCAACAAGATATTTCAAAATTTCCCAATATTACATAATATACATATTTGTTTTATGATATTCGGCGCTCTTCACAGCTGGACGGGGGCTCCGCCCCCTGTACCCCCGAGTGGTACATCGTATTTGGTTAAAAGTAGTAAAAGGTTTTCATCCATTTTGTTTCAATCATTATATTACATAAAACATTCATTTCTTTTTGTGTTCTTATTTAAAATATATTTTAATTTAATCAGTAAATTAATTATATATATTATTATTGTATATATATGTTATATCTATCTATTTATATAACTCAAAGATACTCTCGAAAGTTCTTGGCCACATTTCTCCAAATGTCCCTATCCTGAGCCCTTGTCCCATCTCTCTTACGTCCCTTCCTATGCGTCCATGGTCTTTACTGCATGATAACAGGCGTTTCCCGATTGATACCTCGATTTAAATTCTTCTCAAATATTATTATCCTTCGTGATTACATTCAATTTTTCTACATATTCAAATTTTACATTTTCTATATTAATTAATACTGTTCCTCTTTGTCACTAAATATTTTTTCTTATCACTATTAATTTCAAACCTCCATTAATTTTTCCTCGCTATCTGTAATTGCAATTGCCGAATCTCTTATAATATTTAAGACGTCTGCTTAGCCTAACTTTTCAATTTTTTTGTTTAATTGCATTTCGAGTGATTTTTTCCCAATTTGTGTAATCACATACTCACAACATGCAACATATAATTGGCCGTGGGAAAAACATGAGGATTGAAAATGAACTCCGCAGCACATGAGTGTCTGGCCCTGAGCTTTGTTGATAGTATGTTTGTTTCCTTAGAACCTTTACCTCCACAAAACATACTCACATTGCACTTTTATAATATATACCGGGACCCTGAGCCTTGGCTCGGTACTTAAGTTAAAAAAATGATTCATTATTATTGGATTTGGCTGGTAATATTAATACCTGGGACACCGAGCTCTCGCTCTACCCTTTGAAAAATATTGATATACAATTCTTTAATTATTTATTACAATTATTAAATGTTACACATTTGCATCAATCTGATTAAAATGAATGAACTTGTGCTCCTCAATAATACATAAATATATAATAAATACATATATTTTTTTTTCTATAGTGTTTTTTTGAAAAACTGTTTAGCGCCCCAAGTGGTTATAACACAAACAATTTTAGCTAGTATAATAAGATTAATCCAAGTAATATCGTCTATTTCTATTCGACACTATTTTCACTCCTTATGGTAGCGGCCCAATCTATAATGTTATATGGACCGTTAATTAACCATTAACCATTCACCGAATCGCCATTCAAATAATAACATACAAACAGAAAAGTAGGCGTGTTGATATAAAATATATACCTGTGACACCGAACTATCACTCGACCCTTTAACCAATTTATACAATTTATTTGTATATACTGGCGGCAGCATGGCTGAGTGGGTAGAGTACGAGATTTCTACACAGGAAGCCTGAGTTCGAATCCCAGCATAGAACTCAAGATTATTTATTTAATAAAAATAAAAATCTAATTCAATTTAACATCAGCTGCTGCGGGTAGCGGGTAGATACCTTCTCACGATCCCGGTGAGAGACAGATCTACCTCAGTGAGTGGCGCCCACTGCCCTACGCGAGCACATGCATTTTCTCTCATTCCTCGACCAAGGGAGTGCATGCCCTACCCAAATCATCCATCCAGACCCAATCCCCTTTATTTCCTCTTCCTTCTTTCCAATCCACGCGTCAGGCTGTAGCCGGCTGGATCATCTTCGCGTCGCATCAACAATTAATGGAGAAATGTTATACGGTTAACGGCTAGGGCGTCCCCTGCAAGCGACGCGCATTGTCAGCACCCGGGCGATGAGAGAAATGGGTTAGGGTTACCCACCTATGGACGAGGTGGGCTAAAGAAGATAGTCCAACATCCACATCTACATCCACATCGACATCATCACCGACACGAACATCGTCACATCGGTCAGCATCAGCATCATTGCCATCAACCTCACTCAAATCGTCCACAGCTACATCAAAATCGTCAACACCATCATCACCGTCATCGAAGGTTGAGTACCAAAGACCGCGTGGGAGGCCTAAAACCAGCTGGTCCTGCCGTATAACGGGAGATCTAATGGCATCTGGTCTCTCTACAGACGACGCCAACAACAGATTTAGTTGGCGCCAATTAACGAGAAGAGCCGACCCCACACCCCGTGGGAAATAAGGCTAAGAAGAAGAGATTTTTATATACTTTAAAAATTTTACAATTTTTTAATTATTGATTATAATTGTTAAATGGAATTTCTAAAAATGACCCATTAAAAATTTGTTTCCTAAAATGTTTCAAAATAATTCAAAGAATTTTTTGTTTATAATTTAATTTTAACTAGCTGCTCAGAGCTCCTTCGTCGCTCTTCACATCTAGACGGGGGCTCCGCCCCCTGTACCCCCGAGTGGTACATAGTATTTGGTTGAAAGTAGTAAAAGGTTTTCATCCATTTTGTTTCAAACAATGTATAACATAAAACATTCATTTCTTATTGTGTGATTATTTAAAATATATTTTAATTTATTTAGTAAATTAATTATATATATTATTATTGAATATGTTATATCTATCTACTCGAAAGTTCTTGGCAGCTACAACCACACTTCTCCAAGTGTCCCCGGTGACCTCATCTTTCTTTGGCCAATAAATGCTGGAAAGAATAATCTGAATCTACTCTCATCTCCCAGGATCATAGACCATGCGTGGCTCAACGGTACTCGAAAGTTCTTGGCAGCTACAACCACATTTCTCCAAGTGTCCTTATCCTGAGCCTCTGTTCCATCTCTCGTACGTCATTCCCTGATGTACTCATCTTTCTTTGGCCCATAAATGCTGGGGAGAATCCTATTCTCAAATACTCTGAATCCACTCTCATCTCCTAAGATCATAGACCATGTCTCACACTCATATAATACAACAGACAAAATAATTGTTTTATATATTTTAATTTTCATTCCCTTTTATAATAATTTTGATGAGATAAGCCTCTTTACTGCATGATAACAGGCGTTTCCCGATTGCAACTTCGATTTAAATTCTTCTCAAATATTTTATCCTTCGTGATTACATTCAATTTTTCTACATATTCAAATTCTACATTTTGTATGTTAATACTGCTCCTGTTTGTTTCTAAATATATTTATTTATCATTATTAATTTCAAACCTCATCTCTTTTCCTACCTCGATTAATTTTTCCTCGCTATCTGTAATTGCAATTGCCGAATCTCCTATTATATTTAAGTCGTCTGGGTCACCTAATATTTTACAATTGATTTCCGCATCTTATTCTTTCTTTACTACCTTCAAGAGAAATTTGAAGATTGAAAATTTGAAAAAGTTTATCCGGATCTATTGAGTCATGCGTATGTTTTACTAAAGTCTACAAATAATTAGTGAACAGAAATATTGAATTCGCGGTTTTTTTCCTAATATCTGTCATAATGAAAATATCTTAATTAATGTTGGTCGATTTGGCCTGAACCCGCAATGATATCTCCTAATATTTCCTCCGCCTATAGTTTATAAGTATTGTATATATTATAATAGAGTATAATTATTTAATTGAAATGATATTTGAATATTAGAATTTAAAATAAAAAGTGAAATTTTATAATAATTCTTTGATTGGGAATTTCTTTTTTGTTTGTTTCTATGACAGCAAAAAAGTAAACAAATTACATACATACATACATACATACATACATACAAACACTCTCCTTTATATATATAGATAAAGAGAGAAAATATGAAACACTAATTAACTTATTAAATAAAGTAAATATTCAAATTTACTTATTCTTAATAATCATCTATACCTACTGGCATAGACTGGTATAGACTTAAGGTACCTTAATCAATTTTGTATAAATTTTGTTTAAATTTTCTTTTTACCGACCGACGATAGTAAGGGAGGTATTGTTTTCACACCAAATTTCACATGTGGAGATTTTTACATATCTCCACGAATCATGCATTTTCTTAACAGAAAAAAGTATTTTTAGCATCATGTCTGTCCGTCCGTCCGTCCGTATAGATGTGTACAGCTTTAACGGCTCAACGGATTTTGATGAAATTTGGTATATTTACTTAATGCATCAGTATGATGAATGGATCAACTTTTGGTGCAAATCCGGAAACCGGAAGTGGTAGTATTAGCGATCGACGATAGGAAGGGAAGGGTTATTTTCACACCAAATTTCACATATCATCACGAATCATTCACTTTGCATTGGTTTTATACTCGAGAAAAATCATCTTTTTTAGTTTTTTCTTAATTAAAATTATATGACATCATCCAGCCATTCATGACGCAACAACCTGGTCTTAAATATATATTATAAATAAAATAAAATTAAAAATATTTATGTTATATTTATATCTGTTTTTTATTACATTAATAGATATATGAAAATTATTTGAAATTGTTTCTGTAGCTGGAAATTAATTTATTTCAAACCGTCGGTCGGTTCGGACCTGGCCACAGGTCAACTTATTTTATCTCGTATTAAATCATCTTTGATAGCTCTTTACTTTTCTATTTTTATTAATTCTATTTAAACCCATTTATGAAAATATCAAAACAATATTCCAAAAAATAATAATATATATGATATATCTATCATCTTGATAATATCTTGATATTATACTATAATTCAGGGGTGAGCAACCTTTTTAACCCACGGGCCAATTTAAATTTTAAAATTTTGTGGCGGGTCGCACTTACTAATAATTTACAAAGCTTTATATATATACTAATAAACATTATAATATTGTTTATAAATAATCGAGACGAATAATAAAATTCTATTTTAGAAATGCTCGGCGGGCCGCAGAAAAATCTTTAAAGGGCCGCGGGTTGCTCATCCCTGCTATAATTCATATTTTATTTTCCAATAGTTTATTTTAAAATTTTTACTTGTTTATTTTTTTTCTAAATTCCATTAAAATTGATAACCATTCGTTTCTTATATTAGAAAATTCAAATATGTAAATTTATTTTAAAATTTTTATGTAAATATTAGATGCAGAATTAATACGATTAATAATTAATAATAGAGTATACTATTTAAATATTTCAAGTTTAAATTGGGTGGCTTATATTGCCGGTTGCCTAAATGCCAGGGGCTCCTAGTTGAGTGGACGCTCGCTCAGTCAGTCAGTCAGTCGATTTCGTTGTGTGTGTGCGCATGCCAACTCAAACCAGGCGGGCGGCGATGACGCTCTTTCTCTCTCTACTATATCAAATCGTAAGTGTATTTTCTATTGAAATTATCATAATTCACCAATATAAAACGATCAATTAACATCACCTCTACCATCATTGTAATAAAGTCTCAAATGATTTACTGATTTTTTTAATAATTATTTTAATAGAAAAATATCATATTTGTTTTTTATTTCATATTTATATTATGAATGATATTTTATTTATTAATATATATATATGTATATTTAACGTGATATATCTGCATATTACTCAAAATTTAATTTAAAATTATTTACACATTTTATTAGAATTTGAAAATATATATGTATATATCTTCTTTTCTTCTAATTAATCTCTTTTCTATTTCATTTTTCTCATGTCATTTAATATAATAGGATATATTATATATCGTACCCTATATATATATATATTGTTATATATATTTCTATTTATTATTATTATTATTCTATTTTTTAATATTTTCTATTCAATATGAGTTGATTTTTTTAATATATATTTGGATATTATTCATTTAAGTAAATATAATTTTTTTATTTTCAATTTGAAGTGATATTTATTCTAGAGACGCCCAGCAGGGCTAATTTATTTTCTTTTTTTCTTTTATCTTGTAATTTACTATTTAATTTATCTAAAAAAATGATAAATTCTGATAAATATTTATTCTTTCAATATCAATTATTTTCTGAGAATTCGACATGATTATCAAAATCAAAAATCAATTGAAATTTAAATAGAAATCATTTTAACATTCTCTTTTAATTATAAATAGATAATAGAAAAGGTCAGTTTTTAATACTTTCATTTATTAAACAAGAATTTTATTATGTGCCTTTGAAATATATCTAAATATTATTATTTCATTAAAAGTTATAATAACGAAAAATTAATATGTGATACATTAATTAACAACAGTTTCAAAGTATTTTTAATCTGCATTAAAAAAAAATACAGGCAGATATTTTATTAGAATGAATGAATTATAAATTTGGAAATAATTTTAAAGCTCGGAAGCTTCTATTAGCTAAACAGCATAGGCGTTACGTTATATATATTATATATTACTCGTATTCTACAGACAGACAGACAGACAGACATGAAAAATTCTAAAGTGACTTTTGGATTCTAGAGGTCATGTAACGCGAAGATATGCAAAAAATTTTAAATTCTGAGCAATGTGCGGACAAAAACCTTTTTATATATATATAGATGTATGTTTATATGTAAAATTATAGTAAACATAATAAAAATTCATTATTTTTCAATTTGTCACACCAAACAATATCTATAATGGGTCTAAATCTAATATGGGTTTGTATAATTTTATATGCGGCCCGCGAAGTTATGGTGCATTTTCAAAGTGGCCCGCAAGATCATTTGTGTTGGCCACCTCTGATCTACACTCATTTCATTTACTTAATTTATTATATTTTGCGAACTTTGACCTCAAAAACACTATTTCATTACATTGGTCTTTAAATAATTTTTCATATATCTAATATGGATAATTTTACTAAAAAAAATAAAATTATATTATTATATTTTAGATGAATTTTTATAATAGAAAAATAAACTTCATTAAAATATATTTCATTTGTTTAATATTGTGAGAATCAATTATTCCATTTCATAGATTGCTTTTCAAAGGAAAATTATTATTATTATTATTATTATTGGTCTATTTATTATTATTATTATATGTATCTCGTTGTGTGTATGTAATAATCACCAGATGTGAATTGCATCTATCAAAGGACATCGAAAGCCTGGGGTTGGGCGCGTCTATGTGAGATTGGGGTAATATGGATCTATGTATGTTCCTTCTTGAAGCTCTCTGAACCATTAGGATGCAAGGAGGCTCCAGGCTCTATCTCGCCCCCACCCACATACCCTTCATTGACAGCATCACGAATGTTGTTCTCCTTTGATGATTCGTACCTGCACGATACCTCTCTATTTTTCAAACCATTTCCCCCCTTCTCTATATAAAATGATTTAATTATTCAATCGATGCTCCAACGAACAATTCATCATTTTTATTTGTAATTAATAGATTGTTAATAATTTTAAAATATATATATATATAGGTAATTCAATTAATTAACTAATCAACAAAAAAAAGAGAAGGGTTATTATTTTTATAAAAAAAAACTTAATAAAGTTAAAATATAAATTATTTTTCTGGAAATTGGTTTTGAATTGATTGAATGACTTTAATAATGAAATTTTCAGAAAAATAAAACAAAATTATTATTGAATTTAGAAATAATTTGAATAGTGATAGAAATATATTTTTTAAAAGAGCCTAAATATTGTGTTATATGAATAACAACGTATAGAGTAATTTAATTTCAATATTTGAATTTTAACATATATATTGAATAAATAAAAGCTTTTTTATATTGATTTTTAATTCTCAGGGGGATGACCTAAACCCTAAACTATTTGAGCATTTTAAAATATTATTGATTTACGATTTCCTAAATGTAATTTTAAATATTATTTTTATTTTCATTATAACTATTTTTAAAGTAGATAAGTCTTGAACACAAATGAAAATTATATTAGGTTTGTGAAACAACATTTCCCGATCTTCAGTCTCCAAAGTGAAAATACTTATAAAATTGCCGCTACCTAACCTACAATGCTCCCATCTAGTGACAAGTTAAAAGACTAAATTATTAATTAATTATTATTAATTATTATTATCATTGAAAATAACATTAAAAATTTGTTTATATTGATTAAGAAAATCTTACCTATAAAGAACTTGTAATTTAATTCTCTCTATTTAGGTAAGAATATCTATTAATTGTGTATATTTTTGTATAAAATCTAATAATAATGTATTTTAATTCTCTCTATTTAGAATAAAATCACGTTTGAAAAAACATACTTCACATACTTTTCAAGATTAAGTCAAAATATATGGTCACAAATGAAAATGTTACATTATTTAAATTTACTTTTAAGATAAATATCCGAATTAAATGTCACAGAAACTTTTCTTTAAGAGTCCAACTTGCTTTAAAATATTCCAAAATTTAGTCACTTGATATAATAATTCTTTGGATGGTATGCAGGTTATTAAAAGAACGTATGGGCTTCATAGTACATATATTATATTTATATAACATCTATTGTGAATATGTTCCATCTTTAGTTTCTAATTAAATTTAATGTACATTAGAACATATTTGCATATTTCAAGGGTACTTTATTTGAAAATATCGTAGAGGAAGAGATAACTTATTTAATCCTCTCAGCATAATTACATTCTATTTTTATTATTTGAATTATTAAACAATATAATTTTACGGTTCAATAAACACTTGGAAATATAATTAGAATCTTCAAATTAATTTTAAAAGAGGGTTTAAATTTAAATGATGAGCTTTTAATTAAACGGAAATATTATTCTTAAAAATTATTTTCATTTTGAAAAAAATTTCCTTATTATACTTAATTTATAAAATATTACCATACTACCATATGGAAAAGATTTATATATAATTTTGAAAATAAAGAAAAGATTTAATAATTTGACAACAACCAACCAACCAAGCAATAATAGAGGATAAAATTGAGAAATGTCCATAAATAAATCAAAATTGCATAATCTCTATGCGATTTCAATTAACACACATAACAATTTAAGAAAGCAAAAAACATCGATAAACTTGGCAGACGTGAATACCGTATTTTTTATCTCACCATAGCATGTACTTATACTTAAAAAAGTTAATTTGAAAATAAAAATCCAAATCAAAGTTGTTTAGTCTCATAGATTTATAATTTTTTACTATCTCGCCAGAGATAGTATTGCGATCAAGAAAATTTTCGATGTTGAAATTTTGATGTTTTTATACCTTTTTAAGGTTCCTGAATCATTTTCAATGAGGTTGAGAAAAATATCTCTCTCTGTGTGTGTGTATGTGTGTATGTATGTAGACAAGATCACGCAAAAACGGTTTGAGCTAGAATCAATCAACAAAGCCAAAGATGCGCTGGTTTAATAAATATTATTTATTAATTTATAATTTAATTAATTTAATTTAATTTAAATTAATATATATATGTTATTTAATCCAATTCAAAATATGGGAGAGTCGAGTGGAGACACTCCAGATTTTTTATTTATATTATAACCAACAGCAACCAATAACAGTTAATAATATAATATAATTAATTAAATTAAAATGAAGAACATTTCTCTTTATAATATTAAACTTTAATGGGTTTTAAGCTTCATATTTAATAAAAAGATCATAATTATTGTTTCGCATCTAATTTAAGATCTTCTCATTTTCTCTAACAAAGATTATTTTATTGTTCCATAAAATATCTTTCAGTTAGTTCTACCAATAGTTTTTCCCCTTAATGTTTAGGTGATATATGATTTTAATGTTATTTATCCTTTTTATTAAATAATAAATCAGAATAAAGGTCTTAAATAAAAATAAAAATATCTTCATGATTTTATTAGTATTTAATTGAATTAATTTTTAAAATTAAATTAATTATAAAATTTACTCTCATAATTAAATTTATATTTATTAATTATAAAAAAATTGAAATTTTATAAATAAAATACTAACCTCTATTCTATTCTAAATTTTTTATGATATACATTGTATACAATAATAATAACAATTCCTAATTAAAGATCAAAGTATAAAGCCCAAAAACATTATTAGGTTTGTTTCAGAATTTATTAATTAAACTTTATATGGACTGATAAAATTTTATGCATAGTCATTAATGTTTATACAATTTTTTGTCAATCGTGTTTTTTTTTATTAATATTTAATTAAAAAATGAACTGAAACAGGGATTATTAATAATTGTTGTTTTTTATTATTATGTTAGTACCAATAGGTGTACTCTTTAAGAATTATATTATTTAGTTGTAAATAATAACTTGGCTTACTACTACTGATATATATTAAAATTTTATTTTTCTAATTTTCATCTCTGATCTATTTATTTATACTAATAATATATCTTCTTTTAATAATTCAATAATATTCACTTTTACTTCTATAATTTTTTAATTTTGTTCGAACAAGAATGAATTGAAATGCTGAATCGTGACATGTTTCGTTTCGTTCTATTAATTCTATACCAACTAATCTATATTATTATTTAATATTAATGAATATTTTTTTATATTTTATTTTATTTCATAATATTTTAAGAGACTTTTACATATTTTCTAAAAATACAAATTTAAAATTTCTAAATAATTTTTAATTGTGTAATATTTTATCTCTCCGAATTATTTATTTATTATTTAATTAATCTATAGTACTTTTTTATAATTTAATAATATATTTACTTTTATTTCTATAATTTTTTAATTTTATATGACAAAACCAATTTTGTTGACTGACTTACGCTTTGAGCTAATGAGAATGAATTGAAATATTAAATCTTGACACGTTTTAACAAAAAATAAAATAGAAAATTTTTAAAAAAATAATTTTTTATTTCTGGATGATTTGCCCTTTTAATTTTTATTTTAGTTAATTTATTTATAAAAGTTTTACATAATAATTTTAGATAATAATCTAGAAATACAAATAAATTATAAAATTATATTTCTAATAAAAAAATAATTGTGATTTATTCTATTGTACACATCGTTTCTCTATGTGGCGTTAGAATTACTTCAAAATTAAATATAGTTTGTAAGCAATTTTTTTTAATATGATTAGATTATATAAAAATAAATTAAATTTAACGTTTAAATATGTAGTTTCTGATTACCACGTGAATCGAATGAATTGTATTGGATATCCAAGCGGGAGTTTATTTATTGTGATGAATTCCGAAAGAAAAAGAAATCCAGTGTCCGGAGCTAGTCAATTGGCAAGGAGGAGAAGGAGAAATCACTGCCCCTCACTGACATAGCTAAATTTAGTTTGCTTTTTATAGACGTTTCTTAATATATAACAAGTTCTCGTGGTGTAGCGGTTATCACATCCGCCTAACACGCGGAAGGTCCCCGGTTCGATCCCGGGCGAGAACATTTTTGATTCGTTATACTAATATTTTATTTTTTTAAACGCCTAATAAAAATAAACAAGTATTCAGGTATTATATTTTTAATAACTACACCAGATAATAAAGCTATTAAATTATTTATTCAATAAATTAGAATAATTTTAATTCATCATTAAATTTCATATCATATATATGAATTATAATATTATTATTTAAAATTTAAATAAAAACTATGAACCCCAAAACAAAAAGAAAAGTGAAAGGTTGAAATCTAAAAAGTAATGTAAAAACTAGATTCTTCCTCTTTTATTATTTGATTATTTGTTTGATATTATATTGTATTTACCTAAATATGCTGATTGTTTAATTTCTATTATTTAATAAAACACACACAAATAATTAAGTCAATTAAATTATTAATTAATAATAAATTTCATATCATATATGGATAAAAATAAACATCAAATTTTTAAGCATTAATCATTAATAATTAATCAATCAATGATTAGAATAGAGGATAAAAATCGAAAATTAAATTTTCATAGTCTAATCCAGAGGTTCCCTTTTTGGGTATACGGCTCTCATAATACATCGGATTTTTTCCGCGGCTCCCTTAATTTGATGTGACCATATTTCGAACACCAAACCGGGAGAAACGGTTGAAATTTAAAAAATTTTGAAAAATGTACGAAATGTCAAAAGCTTTTTTTTAGAGACAAAGAAAAATTTTTAGAAATAATCGAAAATGTTCAAAAGTGTCCCCACAAAATCATCTTACCTTTTTTTTAGAACCAAAACATTTCAACAAAAATCACACTGGTCTAATCTAAAAAAACATAACTTTAAAACTAAAATTATATGTGCGTGTGTTTCTATTTTTTTGAACAACCTAGCTCAATAATGAAAAGTTATTTGAAACTGAAATGCTAATATAGGTACCATATGCCTAGAATGTTACAGAAACTTTTCGTTAAAATCTGCTAACCTCAAGTATGTCAGTGGGTGGGGGTGGGAGTGCGAGACTATCTAAGAGGAAATATAATTTAAAAAATCGATTAACTAACTGAAAGAAAAACACACATAAGTGTTTTATCAGAAAGTTAAAAATAATTTAAAAATATAATCCAAAAAATTCATGATAGATTACTGAAAACGGATTTTGGAAGGACAGAATAGAGTGAAGAAATTAAGGGTTCTTTAGGTGGCTTTATGATTATTTTTTAAGTTTTGATGAAAAAAAATTTAAAATATGTGAATTTTTTTATAATTATTATAAAAACTCTTTTTTTTATATAAATTCTTAAATCACAATCAAAAATAATTCTTTATTTATTTAAAAACCAAAAAAATTAACTTAAATATGTTGGGCATAGCAAAACTAATTTTTGCATCATCTTTAATTAACTACTTGAATCCTTCTGAAATAATTTACACCCATCAAATACAATAAAATATTTACAATAGATTTAATTTTTATTAAATTTTATTTTTTATTAATCAAATATATATTTTAATTAATTTTTAGCATTTGATTTGTTTATAAAATTTAAAATAAATGATGATTAAGTGGAAAAAAAGGAGTTTGATTGGAAAACGTTATTGATTGGGGTAAATCAAATTATTGAGTGAATCTTTCTACACTTTGATTGTGTTTAAATTAAATTAAGAGGGTTTAACGAGTGGGTTGTAGTAGTAGTTGTCGAATATTTATTATGCTTTTCTCTTTCTCTCTCTCTGGACGTCTTGAATGCGTGGAATTGGGTGCAATTTGTGGAATCCAACAGAATGCGACTCATTAAAGCCAGAGAGGCAGACATCATCATTAGGATTAGTAATGAATAGCCTGGTGGGAAAGGAATAGAGAAAGGGAAGCGTGGAAGGGAAGTCTTTGATGCTAATGAGAATTGACGTCTTTGGAATGTAATTTGACTGGAAGGAGTCAACGCCGATGTCCATCTTCTATTGATTTATATTGGACTTCGTGAAAACTTCATTACAAGTAATGTTATTATATATAATAATGTACAAAAGTTGGGTGAGGAATGTTATTTCAGTATATTTTCAAGAAATAAAAAAAAAAATAAAAAGTAGTATTTTTCTATTTTGTTATTATTTCATTAACATTTATTGTTTTTTTTGTAATGAGTTACTTTTTATATGAAACATTATTAATATATTTTATATATAAAAAACAAAAAAAAAAAAAACAAAAAAATTAAAAAACAATTTTCAATTATTTTTAATTAATATGACGATCATTTTAAAATAATTTTAAACAATTCATTTAATGGTTTTTCTCGTAAAGAGAAATGAGAGAGAAAGAGAGAAGAATTAAAAAAAAATTAACTACCAACGCTTATCAAGCCAATGGCCAAACACCCTTCAGGCTTTAATATATTTCGTTTTTTTTATTTGTTTTATCATTCTATATATTGAATTGAAATCTTCACCATCAAGAGAAAATATTAAATGAATGAAAATAAAAAAAAAACACGCACAAAAAAATATTAATAATAATAAAAATCAAAAATAACATTAAAAAAAATAAAATATAATTAATATGAATACATTTTAAAAATATTTATGCTTGAATATTGGATTTTTTCTATAAAATAGAAATAGAAATAAAAAAGAAGTTTTAGTCTCTAAACGGTCTCAATTTTCCATTCTCTCCTAAGTCCCTCCCATCTAAAATTATCTTGCATTTGAATTCATAAGCTACCAACCGGGCGTTTTCCATATGATTATCCTCCTAAATAATCTTTTCATAGTTATTCATTTTCAATTATAAACTGCATATGAGATTCGATTTAAAAAAAAAGATATATTAAGGGAACTTAAAAATCATCATTCAAACTTAATTAAATCAATGTTTATTAATTTTATCAATAATAAAATAAATTATTTTTATTGTGCAAATTCTTGTTTTAAATTCTTTTTCTAGAGAATTATTATATATATATATATATATATATATATATATATATATATATATATATATTATATAATTCTTTGTATATATATTATATACATATATATATCTTTATATGTATATATACAAAGAATTAAATAAAATAGATTGATCTTTATATATTTAATTTTCTTTTTCTTTTATAAATCTTTATAAAGACCATGTTAAAAAAATAATACTTTAATTTATTTATATACATCATTTAAGTATTTTAATTAATATTTTATTAATTAACTTATATGAAAAAGGAGTCTTTATAAGTAATTAATGAGTAAAAGTCTTTCATTAAATTACTAAGATTGAAAGAAAAGGAAGTAATTAAAGCTTTTGCAATTGAATTGGTTTTTATTTTGTTAAAGAAAAAATATATTTAATTTTATTTATAAACATTTCTATTTTATTAATTTAATATAACACCTGTTTAAATAGAATAGGAATGATAAATATTTTTTCATGACTTATTTTAAAAAATATCATAATTATAACATTATAATTTTTATCATTTTGAATTAATCACTTTATTATGTTTTCTTTGTCCGGAAATATCGTATACATTTGCGAGAAAAATAAATAAAACTAAATTTTATCATAAAAATTATATAAAATATACATTTTTTTAACAAAATATAATTAATATAGAAATACTTTTATTATATTATAAATTTAATTAATACGATTTGACATTTCATTTTTTAAGTTTCATTGTTTTCCAAT
Source organism: Labia minor (assembly GCA_963082975.1). NCBI lineage: Eukaryota > Metazoa > Arthropoda > Insecta > Dermaptera > Spongiphoridae > Labia > Labia minor. Next base: position 63,327,739 of record OY720349.1, on the reverse strand, counting down.
TTTCATATTTTCATTTTCATATCCCAACTAATTTATTTATCTATTGAAAAAAGTTAATCTTTATTAAGTATTAACCTAAAACGACACATGTTAATTATTTTTTAAGTTAGGTTACATTCAATATAAACAATATTAATATTTAATTAATTTAATTTAATTAATCCCATGCATTTTTGTTTTTTTTTTAAATTTCAATATTGACCATATTTCCAGTGTAAGGAGTAGTTTTTATAAATATAATTTTTTTACAATTCTAGGTAAATAAATATTTATTTCTATATTGTTAAATATCAAACACAATTTTATTTACAATGATTTATAAATTCGAATGGATTTTATTTGTCCAATATATCAACACATTTTCTATATTAATTAATTTTATTCAATCCAATAATCTAAATAAAATATATTATATTTATAGATATAACTTTACCTTATGATCTTTATTTCCCCCCCCCCCCCGTACTAAATACTCTTGTTAGCTTACCGGAATAATAAATAAAATAAGTTGACCTGTGGCCAGGTCCAAACGATCCGACGATGAAGTAAATTAATTTCCAGCTACAGAAACAATTTCAAATAATTTTAATATATCTATTAATGTAATAAAAAACAGATAGGCATACATATAACATAAATATTTTTAATTTTATTTTATTTATAATATATAAGTAAGAGGTCGCTGTGACGTAATATAATTTTAAATTAAGAAAAAACTAATGAAGATGATTTTCCCGAGGATAAAACCAATACAAAGTGAATGATTCGTGATGATATGTAAAATATCTCCTCATGTGAAATTTGGTGTGAAAATAACTCTTCCCTTCCTATCGTCGATCGCTAATACTACCACTTCCGGTTTCCGGATTTGCACCAAAAGTTGATCAATTCATCATTTTGCTGCATTAAGTAAATATACCAAATTACATCAAAATCCGTTGAGCCGTTCATCTATACGTACATCTATACGTTCATCTATACGGACACACAGCGGACGGAGGGACGGACAGACATCATGCTAAAAATACTTTTTTCTGTTAAGAAAATATATAATTCGTGGAGATATGTAAAATCTCCTCATGTGAAATTTGGTGTGAAAACAATACCTCCCTTACTATCGTCGGTCGGTAATAAAAAATAATTAATAATAAAATAGTTTAGTTATTGTTAATAGATGTCAGCACGTCTAATGTCAATAGAATTTGATATAGATACTACAACTATCCTTTTGAGCAGGCCCCCCAAACTCCTTAGAAATGTCTGAAACCAATTTTTTTTATGATGTCTCATGTTTGCACTGCAAAGAGGCGCTGCAGGAGCACAACCTGTAATTTGACTATTTTTTAAATATAAATTAAATAAAAATATTACTTACTCAAATTCTAAATATTTTTTATTATTAATGCATTAATTGCTAATTTCATAAAAATTATGAAGCGAAGACTAATTGCAGATTTTTTTCAAAATAAGAAAGTAGGTAAGATTTTAATATTTTTTTTAAATTAGCGGACCTTAGTGGACTTTCAGAAACAGCAGATTGTGTTAATAGGAATAGCGAAGAAGACAATAAAGAAATAGTTGATCTCACAACTGAAAAGGGAATTTTTTTTTTATTTGTTTATATATATATAAATTGAATTTCGATTTTTCACGCATCCTGGGAAGAGGTGGGGGGGGGGGCACCGCCAAAGGAAAGAAGAGCGGCTAGTCACCCCCTCCCCCCAGAATCAAATCTTGGATGCGCCACTGTAAATATAAAATATTATATATATTATATACTACATAAACTTTGCTCGTTTCACTTAGGAATGTAAATTCAATAATTACAAATTAAAAATAGTCAAAATTTTCTCACAAGTGGAAAATTAAAGGGTACCAATTAATTGCTCATTACAATAATACGCACAGTACACATTCCCAGTATATTATTCAAATGCCCAGTAGGGAAAAAAATTGCAGAGTAAAAAACTGAATAGTCAGTAAAAAATCCAAATGCCCAGTAAAAAACACTTAAAATCTGAAACCGTTCTGTAAAAAGAAATGTTTATATGAGGTTGTAAATAGTAAGGTGGAAATTTTTAAATACTTTTGAAATCAAAAATATTATATTAAACATAATATATAAAATATCAATTATATAATATAATAATAATAATATTATTCTCTGATAAAAATAAAAAATTACTTCCCTTTATTTTATAAAGGGGCTATACTTACAATACATATTACCTTGTACATATCGGTAAAAATGCTATCCTAATTTCCCATTTTTTGTTTTAGAACCACTGAAAATTTTTGTGATCCGAAATATTTTCTTTTATCAATATTTCAAAATTCAATTCAATTATAAATCTACATAAAAAAGTAAATAATAACAAATTCATTATATTTTATTGATCAATATAATACATATATTACATAGAACAATATTCGTTTATTTTAGATATGTAAATGACATAAAAAATTGTAGGATTTCCAGCTAAGCAAAAAATTATTTATTAAGGTATAAAACTTACACTTTTGAAAAAAGTATAATTGATTGCTTAAATGTTAGTTTTATCTCTGAAAAAATAATTTTTCACTTAACTGGAAAATCTATAATATTTAAATCCCCAATAAGATAAAAAAAAAATAAATAAATAAAAAAAAACACGCATACACACAAGCCCCATTTTTCGCATGGTGGCGCCAAAAACTTTGTTACAGCAAAGACCAAAGACATACACAAGCCCGATTGTTTTTCAATTAGTTTGTGCCTGCGCTCGCATGGTGGCGCCAAAAACTATGTTTCAGCAAAGACAATAGAGTTTACTAGTCTGTTAGATGGTCTGTGCTTTTGAGTCTTCATAGTTTTGTTGGTTAGGCTATTTTTACGCTCATAGCCTCAAATTCTTATCTCAATCTCAATATATAAATTAATTATCAATAATATAATAAAACATAAATCTTTCTTTTTAAATTCTTCTAATATTTGTGAATATCTTTATTTAATAGAACTTGTGTATTCCTATACTTACTAATATATAAATACTATCTAATATTGAAAAAAAAGTATTTTTTACTTTAGAAATAATTAAAAGTATAATGCTATAAAATGAATTTAATTTTTTTTTTACTAATAATAATAACTTATATTGTATGGTATATTTTTATGTTTCTTACGATTCAATAAAAAAATTAATTATATATTATTGGCTGAAAAGCATTTCATCAACAAATACTTTAGCTTTTAACAATAATTACTCACCAAAATCAAACCCAAAAAAAAAACATTAATAATATTTCAATATGATTTTAACGAATGTTAAATAAAAATAATTGAATAAAAGAATTTTGTTATACATATTTGAAATAAATGAATTTTCAATATATTTTATAAAATAAATTATTTAAGATCAATCAATCTTGTTTTTTTTAAGTTATTATAACAATTCAATCTCTTTTTTGTTATAAAGTTTTACTTCTATTCATAACTTTCCGATTTTGATATATTGTTGCCATTATTCATTAGACTTTAATGAAAAAAAAGAAAGTTTTAATCAACTCATCTCGCTTTCCATTAATCACTTTGATAAAGAATTTGTTTTCTAAATAATCGGTCAATCCTCAAGTTGTAGAGGAAATTATTCATTCATTATATATCATTAAGAAAATATTGAAAATAATTTTTAATAATTTTCTATAATTTAGTAAAGAATTATAAATTATAAATATTAAATACTTTCAAATTTTTTAATTTGTTTTATTATTAGTAAATTTTTATTTCTTTAATATATTTTATAGTAGGTGTATATTATAATTAAGATAAAATAAATTTATAAGTAAATTTGAAAATTTAAAGGGGGAGAATCATTTTTAACAGATTATTGTTCACAAATTTAAAATGAAATTTTATTTGAATAATATGATTTTAATCATTTTAATTATCTTATAATTTATTCATTTTTTATTGACATTTTTGGAGAACCTATACTTTTTTATTTATTCATATTTTTATATATATATAAATATATATATATAGTACCTGGAACACCGAGCTATCGCTTATACAATTTATTATTATAAACTTTAAAAATTTCACAATTTTTTAATTATTTATTACAGTTATTAAATGGGTCTTCTAAAAATGACCTATCAAAAATTTATTTCTTAAAATGGTAAAAATTAAGTAAAATGACTTGATATCGATAATAAATAAATAAATAAAAAGTAAAATGACTTGATTTTCATTTTAAGATGAACAATATATTCAAATTTACTAGATGGCTTCAGTTTAATATTTTTCAAAGTAGCAAAAGCTTATAGACCTCACACACAAGGATTACTACTGATAATAATATAAATTCTGAAATTATATTGGCACCTTGTCAATACTTGTTTATATTTTAATTAAGAAAGGAGGTTATATTTTTTTCTTTTTATTTATAATAATCAAATATCATTTATATTATTTATAATTTAATCTAAAAAACAATTTAATTAATATAATATTATTTAATATTAATTTGGTCAAATTTATTCAACAATTTATTTTAATATAATATTCTTTAATTAACATTTTAAATGAATATCAATTATGAATATTAATTAAAAAAATTATTTTTAAAAAGTTTCTTTCTTTATAATTGTCCATCTGTATTATATGTTGCTAACATCATGAATAATATTTTTTTGGGTGGTAATGATAAATATATTTCGTAATTTCATTCTAAAATATTATTAAGATAAATATTTTTAATTTTATTTCGAAATTAAATTAAAAATTTTAAAATATTTTAAATATAAAAAATTATCAATACAATATCAATTAAAAAAATATAGGAGTCCTATACTAGGACGGAAGGCAAATTTCAATATATGTGACGTAGTTGCTGACGTCATTTAAATTTACTATTTTAATTTAAAAAATATACTAATAAATTTGATTTTTCCTGAGACTAAATTCAATACGGCCGATTTTTCTTTATAAATATTAACTAAGGTGTGAATTTCAAAAATATCTAGGAGGGGTTTAAGATCTCAAAAATATACAAATATATATACAATTTTAGCTATTATAATAAGATAATATATATTAAAATTTATTAACTTGGTAAGATTGAAAACCTTGTCTTAAGTTCTGTAACTCGGTTGTATTCCATCGAGCTACGCAATAACCTATTTAAAAAGCAATTATTCTTTAATTAATAAATTCATTAATATCTTTTAAAAGGAACGAAAGTAAGTATATCGATTATATATTTAATATATAAAAAAGCCAATTAAGACTCACTATTATTTCTCAAATCGCTAGAGAATTTTAAATTTTTCATGGATATTCTTTCAATCCTTCTAATAATAATTAATTATACATAAAAATGTTTTTAAATAAGACAGCGAGGGTTATAATTCTAAATAGATTTTGATTTTTCAATTTCATTTTTTCATTAAATTTGAGCAAATATAATATAAGCAAACCAATCTATTTTTCATCATCCACTGATATGTTTATAATTTCTTTTTTTTAAAAAAAAAAAAACAAAAAACAAAAATTTTTATGATTCATCTAAATATTTTCATGTTTTGTAATCTAAACGCTTTTCAGTCACGCTATTCGCCATTCACTTTAAAATATACTGTGCCCCATAAGTTTGGAACCATAGACGAATAATAAAAAATGTTTTTTCTATGATGACAAATAGCTTAGTTTTTCGATACTCTAAATATTTTTTTTTATTTATTGAATCAATTCTTAAATTTTCCTCAAACTTGACCATATGAATTTAGTTTGTGCCAAATATTTAAACTATTTCTCTTATAAATATAAAATCATGAAAATTAATTAAATCACTTTTTTACATAATTAGGTATTTATTAAATTAAATATTTGAATATGAAATCTAATATATGTCATTGATATATACATTTTTTATCGTAATTAGATGTAAGTGATCCATATATATGTAATTTAATATAGGCTATTTAAAATAATAACTAAGTTGCCTATATTGATCGTTTTATTTTGTCATTTATGAATGGCGTAACTTACCCCTGGCAGGTGTGTCATCGTCAACTTGCAGTTTCAAGCTCGAGCTTCGTCTCGTGTATCTTAAAGTATGCCATTGATTGTCGTTGAGGCCTTGACCCGATTGTAAAAACTGAAATCAGATATTTCCGTTGGTTGATAGAGGTCATGCAATTGTGATTGCAAACTCGATAAGCTCGTACCTTTTCCCGGTCTCCGAGTCGTATCGTGAGCCGAACTCGACCACCGGTCACCGCCAATTCCAGTCGATCTTGACTTTGTTCACTGCTGGTTGTCAGTAATAAACCAAGTGGTCGTGTGGTGCGAAATCGTAACGCAATATCTTCTGTTTGTGTCCGCCACTCATCCGCTCCACCCTTTGTAATGGTTAAATGTTGAGTACCGTTGAAATTCAATGTGCTCGCCTCTATAACATCCAAAATAACATCAAATATAATTATCATTTAAATTATACTATCATTCAATCTATATTTAATAATCTATATAAGAAATATTTGTTAAAATATCAAAAATATTCATATACATGTAATCATCTTAATATGTATTCTATTAAATTAATTTTATATATTATTTTCACTAAATTAAATACGAATCAAACAAGTTTAATCGAAAAAGACTCTATTGCTAATATATTTCGAAATAAATATGTATAAAATTAAATATACCTAATTTATCTAACAAATCTTATTATGCTAGCTAAAATTGTATATATCTATATGTAATTGGGTTCTCAGAAACCGCTCGATCGATTTTTTTGAAATTCACGCCATAAATAGTATTTATAAAGAAAAATCGAGTTTTATTGATCACATCTCTGGGAAAAATCATCTTCATTAGTTTTTTTTTAATTTAAATGTATATGACGTCACAGCCAGCGCCTGTAAGATATATCTAAAATAAAATTAAAAATATTTATATTATATCCATATTTGTTTTTTATTGCATTAATAGATACATTTAAATTATTTGAAATTGTTTCACAACGTTTAGAAGATTCAATTTCGACATTCAGCGCCTCCGTAAATAATCTGTACAATTTTGAGTCTATATCGTCAAAATTTCCCGACAGAATGACTTAATTTCTGCGGTTATTGAATATATATCGAAAAAATAGAGGTATGTAATTTCATCGAAATCGGTTCAGCCAATTTTGACTCTATAACGTCAAAATTTCCAGACAGACAGTCATGAAAAATTCTAAAGTCACTCTTGGATTCTAGAGGTCATGAAACGCGAAGATATGCAAAAATTTTAAATTCACTAATACTTTTTAATACTAAATGACTAACTAACTCCTTCAGTAGTCAATATAATTATTTTAAACAAAATATTAATAGAAATTTTTACATTTATAAATTGAAATTTACAATCTTTTAGGTGTAATTTTTTAAAGGGCACAGGTCCTTTGTTTTATTTAAAAAATAAATCGACTGGGTCGACAGGTTAATTTATAAGTATTAACCATGTCCAAGCTTAAGTTACAATTCACAGAGATTTATTGTATATTTGATAATCTAGCTACAGAAACTTTACGATTAACATTTGTTGAATGCTATTGAACAAATAGAAAAGTGTAGAAAGTAATAAAAGGTATGATTAAAACATTGTTTCTTAACCTTTCAGTAATCGCGTCTCAGTTTGCAATTATATTTTTCATCACCCTCTTCCCTCGCTCTTTCTATAAATTATATACACATATTGAGTATTTTAGATTCTGTTTTTAAATTATTTTTAACTTCCAAAACAAGTTTTTCTAAGATTTCTTTTTTTCACTGTTAAGCAATTTTTTGAAATAATATTTTCACTTAGTTGAGAAGAATTGCTGGATTATAATATTATATTAAATAGCACGTTATGTATTATTATGAATATGATTAATTAAAAAGAGAAAGAAAAAAATCAAATAAGTTAAGAGGAATCAGGAAAAGAAAACCAAAAGAGTATTTCTAAAAAGAAGAAAAATTAAATACTTTTATGTACATAAAAAGAAATCTAAATACCACTAAAAAGAATCAAAATAGACAAATCTCTATATATATATATATAAAGATTACTCTGAAATCAAAATAAATAATAAGAGATGTAAAACATCATGAATTATGACATTTTGACATTATGAATTCATAGCCAATGGCTGCACTACATTTTTTCCTCTAGAATATCATTTAGTATTAAAATAATATTTTTTTTACATTTATTGGATATCGATATTTCTAATGAAATTTACATCTGGAGAAGATAACCCCTTGATCATATTGTCAATCAGAAAATAATTTTTACTAAAACTAAAATAAATAATTAAATATCTATGAAACGTCACAAATAACAAATAATTTAAATTTTCAATAGATTTAATTGATGAAATTGAAAATTTCAATTTCGCTCCTTCCAGGTAGGCAAACGATATTTTTTTTGTATTATTATTCTCTACTATAAATTACTATCTTTACACTTCTTGCTCAATAAATTTTATTATTTAAAAAATTTCTTAATTTTAATATTATCATAAAATATTTTTGGAATTATCCTTTTTTATAATCGCCAAATTAATAAATTTTCTTTCTTCAGGAAATATTTACATATTTATTCGTTTGTGAATGTATCAAAGAATGATAATCATTATATACAACAATTAAGAAATATTAATAAGTGATCTTATTTTGCCTAAACAAAAAATTTATCTCTATTTCTGTGCGTTTTTGAAAAATCGTATTTTCCTAACCATGTCAACTTTAACGTTACTATTCTTAGCTACCTTTATCCAATTCCATACCATTTAATATATATATATAGTTTTAAAATTGTTCACTTTTATGAGATATTTTTATATATTCATATAAAAGTTTCTTCTTCGAAAATGTCTTATTGTCTTATATAAATATATATAAATGTGAATGTAATCAAAAAAATATTCTTTAACATGATTATTTCTAATAATCAATCTTTTCACTCAACTAAAGTAGATGTATTGAAAATGAATAATTTTTTAAGTATATCAATCAAATAAGGGGAATTGATTAATAGAATCATGGTTGAAAATCACCTCCTAAGGGTTTCCTTCTAAATTATATCGTTCAGTTAGTACTCTGTATGGATTTGATGGAAAAGAGAGAAGGTGCAGGAGATGAAAGAGAAGAAAAAAGAGAATGGGAGGGTTTTGGATGAAAATAGGTCAGTCGATGTTGTGAAATATGCAATAAAATATTTAATGAAAAAAGCGAATCGTGTCTTGATCGCTCAGGGATCAAACCGAAGTCAATAGAAGGGGAAAGGAGAGGGGTAAGAGGGTTGATGTGATTTTTTCGTTTTATTTTATTTTATTTAATTTATTTTTTTTTTACCTTTTCCACAAGTAGGTCCAACAAAACCAGTGGCTGCACATTCACAGATGAATCGATTCCAGCCTTCGGTGCAAATACCACCATTAAGACAGGGCTGGGAGTCACATTGTGGGGACCGTACGTTGCAGGTAGGTTCAATGGAACCTGTCGGCACACAAATAAATGGACTATGATTACCAAGGTTTATTCCATTAAAGGGTAGCTAAAGAAAAGAATAGTTTTTTATTCGTAGTTCAATTAAATAGAAATTAAAAATAAAATTTCCTAAATATTATATAAAAATATTGATAAAGAATAACCATAAACTTGGAATTTATATTATATTTTGAATAAATGCATTCATTTTTATAGATCCCAAAAAATGACTATATAAGTTCTTTGACCTTTTGTCCCCTTTTTTATAGACCGTTTATACTCGCTCTTAAATAGCAACCTTTTGATGACAATTCTCTTTTTTTTTAAAAAAAAATCTAGAAACTTTTCTACTGAAATAAAGAATGTAAAAAGTGTATATACGGACAAAAATAGTCTTCACTTTTGATTAAATATATTTATTATATATAAGTATTAGTTTTATTTTTTTTTTTACTTCTCTTTCTTTACATTTGCATCTTTTTTCCAGTTAATTATTTAACGATTCTATAATATCTTTTATATTCCAAACATATATAAAAATATATTTAATAACAATTTGATGGTTATTGACCAAAATTACTATAATCTTACTTGATTATTTTTATTATATAAAAATGTAATATAATAATTATATTTTCTATCTAATATTATAGTATAATTTTAAAATTATTATATAGTATTTTATATAATCCAATTGAAAATTAAAGTTTGGACTTAAATTGATTTGCGTTTGTAAAAGTTTTCTATTAACAAATGAACATATTATATAAGAACATTAAAATTAATTTATAATTAAAGATCATTGAGTTGTTTAAAATAATTTAATATTAAATTTAATGATAAACTTAAAAAAAATTTAAAAAAATGTAACAAGAATTTACCTGAATCTTGATGTCGCGCAAATTCCGCCATATCGATTGGACTGCCGTTGATTACCAAATCCCGAAGGCATCCGACATAACCGTATCGAAGGACCCCAGACCAAAGACCAGCTGGCATCCGAGTTTGATGGGCACTAGTGGGCCCCAACCCTCCGACATAAAGAGGTCCATCTAAATCCAATTCAACTGAATCACCTAAAAAACAAGTGTAAACAAATTTTTAAATACATAATATCATTATGAGTCACTTCAAAAAATAATTTGTAAATATAGTTAAATTTTATTTTAGTTGATATAACATGAAAGATGGTTTAACATCATAGACAGATAAATACTTTATAAAATTTAATGAATTTGATCACCATTAAAACCATTCCATATTGAATCAACATTAATCTAAACTGTAGATATAATATAATTCAGATTCCCAAATTGTTCCACATAAAATTCAAATTTCAAATATAGTTAATTTAAGATATTTTCGCTTTCAAAATCATAGGCCAAATCTCACATTCAAATAATACAACAAGCAAAATATTTAATAGTTTTATAAATTTTAATTTTCAATTCTTTCGTTAATAATATTGGTGTAATTACTATTAACGAATTAATACAAATATACGTTTGTAACTTTAATTTAATTTAATTATGTTGAATATCATTATATGTATTTTGTAATTATAGTAGAGTTTACATTTTCAAATTTTAAATATGTCAAACAATTCATTAAATATAATCTTTTAAAAAATTAGATATTAAATAGAATTTAAATAAATTAAAAAATATTTTTGAACAAGACTATCTTATTAATGGAATTAGTTTATTTAGGCAAAATAATACTTATAAAGTTCAGAAGGTCTTTTAACAGAACTTGCGGTTGAAATTCATATAAAATGCAACGTATCATGTGAACCCCAAGCATCTGAAGCTTCAGGTCAATGCTCAGGGGGATTAAGTCTGTCTGACCTATCTAGCAAATCAAGTTTCCTTTTGCCAATGAAAAGTTGTGCAAATCCATAAAAAACAATACTATTTTCAAAATCTTTATGAAAATAAAATTTTAATACATTTGTAATAATTATGTAGTTATAATAGAATACTTAATATTGGATTAAAAAATAACTTGAATATTTATTTTTTTTAATGAGGAAAGATAAACGCATTTGAAATTACTCAAGTTTTAAAGATACAAATCAAATTTTTCAATTTTATTATTAATATATATAAAAAATGTGAGTGAACTTGGTGTTGGTCGGACGTGCGGCGCACCGCTCCTGATTCCCACCCAATTTCCTGGGGCTTTAAAAGAATGGCGAAGGAAATGTGGAAAAATGGGGATAAAGATCGATGACAAAGCATTATACTCGCTACATTTTGCAGAAGATGAAGATGATGCCTTTTATATGATCAGAAAGCTCGACGAAGAATATAACCAATGGGGTTTACAAATGAACGTCAATAAATATATGGTCATTGGTGGAGTTAGTAGGGACCTAACCATGGAGAATGGGTCGGTGATAAAGTGCGGTCGAAATTATAAGTACCTGGGAACTATAATGTCTGATCAGGGGGGAAGTGAGCAGTAAATAAAACATCGAATAGGGAAAGGCAGGATATATTGGAACGAATCAATTACATTCAGTAATTTGGAGCAGAAACACTTTTTTGTGGGAGATTTCAAGAAGGAATGAGGGGAGACTGAAAGCGATGGAAATGGACTTCTGGAGACGCAGCTGTTGTATATCTAGAATGGAGAAAATTAGCAATGAAATTGTTCGAGAGAAGATTGGAGTTACCCTAAACATTTTAGATACAATCGAAGATAAACGTCTAAAATGGTATGGACATAGGAGAAGATAGAGTGTGGCACTGGAAACCTGCCCAAAAGAGACGAAGAGGAAAACCGAGATTATCTTGGAATGACAGAGTCAGGCAATCCATGGAAGATAGAGGGATGCAGGAGGAAGATTGGCGGGATAGAAAGAGGTGGAGGTTTGAATGCGAGAGACGCCGCATGGTGTAACCCCACTCGCAATAATAAATAATAATCATAAATATATTTATTTATTAGTAAACTAAAAATTTATTTGATGTAACAATTCCATTCCTCCCACTGTTCTTATTCTAGACGCCTTCACAATTACAATTCTCCCCTTATTCCCATTTTATCATCTCTTCCCACATAACAATAAAATAAATTTTCAAAATTCTCATAATAAATAATAAAATTTGAACTAGAAGACATCCTTAAAATTAAATCAACATTTATTTAATCCTGCTCATCTTGTTTATTTTTTATTTTTTTGTTTTAACTTTAAATAATAAATAACTTTTTCTTCATCCTGTTTAACTTTTCTAGTAGAAAATGTTCAGTTTGCTTTTTATCTTTTCTCTGAATACGAATATATAAATAAACATGAATCTTATACAAACAAAAGATTATTTATTTTACCATCGTTATCAAAACAGCCCGGTCAAATATTATGATTCAAGGAAACAATGCAAAAATAATATCTATTTATACATTCAAAATGAAATTTAGCAAGTGCAACTTGCCCCATATTATCCAATAACAATATCAATATGTTCTCTTTTTATAACCTAGAAACTTTTTTTTAAAAAATTCAATTTGATATCAATGGTATATTCATTGTTCAAAAAGTTTATTGCATATTATAATGTTTTATATATGGTATTTGGTTTAAGGGCCGGTTAGAGCTTCATCATTTAGAAATAAAATTAATTCTCTTGTAAAATGTACTCATTTTTATTTAATTTTACAAATATTTAGATAATTCCTATATAATATTTGTTAAGATTATTGTATACTAGCTGCTCAGAGCGCCTTCGGCGCTCTTCACACCTAGACGGGGGCTCCGCCCCCTGTACCCCCGAGTTGTACATAGTATTTGGTGGTTGAAAGTATTAAAAGGTTTTCATCCATTTTGTTTCAATCAGTATATTACATAAAACATTCATTTCTTTTTGTGTTCTTATTTAAAAAATATATTTTAATTTAATCACTATATTAATTATATATATTATTATTGTATATGTTATATCTATCTACCTATGTGGCTCAAAGATACTCTAAAGTTCCTATCCTGAGCCCTTGTTCCATCTCTCTTACGTCCCTTCCTACGCGTCATTGGTTTTCCAAGCGGACGTTTTCCAATCGGTCTTCCCACCAATATCTTTTTCCTCTCCCATTCTAGCCACGTGCCCTGCCTATCGCAGCTTTTTCCCTTTTATAACCCTAACTATTTCTGAAGATGCAGAGAGGCCATGCAATTTCTTGTTATACAGTCTCCCTCATACCCGGTGACCTCATCTTTCTTTGGCCAATAAATGCAGGGAAGAATCCTATTCTCAAATACTCTGAATCTACTCTCATCTCCAAGGGTCATAGACCATGCCTCCCACCCATATAATGCAACAGGCAAAATAATCTTTTTATATATTCCCTTTGATAATAATTTTGAAGAGATAAGCCTCTTTATTGCAGATAACAGGCGTTTCCCGATTGCAACCCCGATTTAAATTCTTCTCAAATATTATTATCCTTCGTGATTACATTCAATTTTTCTACATATTCAAATTCTACATTTTGTATCTTAAGATTTTGTATGTTAATACTCTTCCTCTTTGTTACTAAATATTTTTTCTTATCACTATTAATTTCAAACCTCCATTAAATTTTCCTCGCTATCTGTAATTGCAATTGCCGAATCTCCTATTATATTTAAGTCGTCTGAGTAACCTAATATTTTACAATTGATTTCCGCATCTTATTCTTTCTTTACTACCTTCAAGAGAAATTTGAAGATTGAAAATTTGAAAAAGTTTATCCGGATCTATTGAGTTATGTGTATGTTTTACTAAAGTCTACAAATAATTAGTGAACAGAAATATTGAATTCGCGGTTTTGTTCCTAATATCTGTCATAATGAAAATATCTTAATTAATGTTGGTCGATTTGGCCTGAACCCGCAATGATATCTCCTAATATTTCCTCCGCCTATAGTTTATAAGTATTGTATATGTTATAATAGAGTATAATATTTCTTGATCATTACATTTTGGTATTTTATTTTCATTGCTAGATTATTATTGAATATTTTTAATTATAATGAAACTTGAGAAAATGCAAAAATAGAGACTTGAGACAATTTATAAAAATTAACGGTATAAAACTATAGATAAATGACCAATATATACATTCATTAATAGTATTAATTTAAATTAATTGATTTATTTGTTTTTTTTATTATTAAGTTCATTTATTAATTTTTTTAGATCATAGTTATTTTCCTTAAAAGAAACTTAAATTTTGTGGTGCTAGGGGATTTGAAAATTATTCGTCGCAATATGAAGATTTCGCTTACAGTTTCTGTCATGTCCGACCTCCATCTAACAGTTATTTTCTGTTAAGTTTTTTGCTTCTCTTAATCATGTGATCTATATATTTAATTTTTTTTGATTCATTATAATAAACTTTAAACAAATAAAAATTTTTACTTTGTTAATTTATATAAATTTCAATATAAACTGATTGTGAGTGATACGCTTAGCCAATACTCTGAATAATTTGTGTACAAAAATATTGAATGTTCTTAGCGAGATTTGATATAATGTTGTACGATTTGTCCTAAATCTGAATTAGAAGAAAATTATAAATTGCATTAAAATGAGACCTTTTAGAATAAATTATTTAATTGAAATGATATTTAAATATAAGAATTTAAAAAAATATTATATTCTTTGTTTGGCAATTGTTATTTAATTATGTGCAACATGATTCGACTTGCACAGAGCATCGTTATTTTTTATTAATATCACATAATAAAAATGAATCTTTTAAACATAATAAATAAAAAAGACATTTTAATAAATTTAAAAAATATACCCAATTTAAAAATGTCAAAAATTTAAAACAACTTTATATCATCATATTTTAATTTTTATATAATATATATATATATTTAGTAATTAATAATAGAGTAATTAAATTAAAATAAAAAACAAAGATAATATAATTCAGTAATTTTAATTCAGGTTAAATAATATTTTTTTTTATTATTCAATGATAAAATTTATATATTATTATATATATATTATAGAAAAGAAGAAATATTCAATTAAATAAAAAATAATTTAAGATAAAAATATGATCTAATAAATATTTTAATTAAATTGAGAACTTTTAGAATAAATTATTTAATTGAATTGATATTTGTATATTAGAATTTAAAATAAAAAGGGAAATATTATAATAATTCTTCGATTGGGAATCTCTATGATAATTCATTGTTTGAAATGATTCCGCTAGGCCGACAGTGAGCCGCGAGCTGCTCTTGAATGAACAACACGGAGAATTATATAAACTTTAAAAAATTAATTTCTGCGGTTATTGATAAGATATTAATAAAATTTATAGCCTATGTTACTCTAGAGGTATATAAGAATATTGTGATGTAATTTCAAAGAAATCGGTTCAGCCAATTCTGAGTCTATAAAATAGTAATTTTCCGGACAGACAGACAGACAGACAGACAGACAGACAGACAGACAGACAGACAGACAGACAGACGTGAAAAATTCTAAAGTCACTTTTGGATTCTAGAGGTCATGAAACGCGAAGATATGCAAAAATTTTTAAATTCTGAGCAATGTGCAGACAAAAACCTTTTTTTATATATATAGATTAAGATTATTATAAATTTTTACCGACCGACGATAGTAAGGGAGGTATTGTTTTCACACCAAATTTCACATGTGGAGATTTTTACATATCTCCACGAATCATGCATTTTTTAAACAAAAAAAAGTATTTTTAGCATGATGTCTGTCCGTCCGTCTGTCCGTCCGTATAGATGTGTACAGCCTGAAGGGCTCAACCGATTTTGATGAAATTTGGTAAATTTACTTAATGCATCAGTGGGATGAATTGATCAACTTTTGGTGCAATTCCGGAAACCGGAAGTGGTAGTATTAGCGATCGACGATAGGAAGGAAAGGGTTATTTTCACACCAAAGGAGATTTTTTTATATATCACCACGAATCATGCATTTTGTATTGGTTTTATCCTCGAGAAAAATCATATTTATTAGTTTTTTCTTGATTTAAAATTATATGACGTCATCCAGCCATTCATGACGTCTTGCATATATATTATAAATAAAATAAAATTAAAAATATTTATATTTATTATTTATGTATCCATATCTGTTTTTTATTACATTAATAGATATATGAAAATTATTTGAAATTGTTTCTGTAGCTGGAAATTAATTCATTTCAAACCGTCGGTCGGTTCGGACCTGGCCACAGGTCAACTTATTATTTTTACTTTAATTATATTTTTTAAAAAAGATATTTTAAGTTTAATAAAATTATTAAGAAGAAAAATTATATACTTAAATACTTTATAGTGATATAATTTTAAATTTAAAATAATATTAATAATATAAGCTATTGTATATATATATAGAGAGAGAAAGAGATTTAAGAGTCATAAAACGTATATATTATAGTATACGAAATTACAAATAAAAATGTTGGGTTAAAATATTTATAAAATATATATGTTTAAATAATAATTTTCTCATATTAATTAATTTTAACAAAATATTAATTTTTAATTAGCAATATAAATTTCAGAATAATAAATGAAAATGAAAATATATAATCAAAATCGGATCAATGAACAGTAAAAGAGATTAAAAATATGTATTATATTTTTTAAGTCTCGGAAAATGATTTAACAATCATTTTTATTAAATCATATTATATGCAATTAAAAAAAAAATTGATAAAAGGAATTATATTAAAAATGAATAATTTCTATCATTGTGGAATGAATCGATAATGAAAATTACCGATTAATAATGAGAATGGAATTATCCAACACCGCAAAACGGATACCGGAACTACCGTTTTAATATTGACGGAAGGATTATTCCGATCCCCAACCACAAGACGCGGTCGCTATTAATAACTTATTTAATAAGCTAAATTTTACATTCCACTAGAGGAGATGTATTATACTTTTGTTGTTCGCTGCCTTCATCTTTACAACTATTAATTTAGTATAAAAGTTAATAAGGGTGTAAAGGGCTTAAACTAAAGGGTTGATGGTCTGTTCATAAATAGCTTAATAACAACAGCAACAACAAGAGAAGGGCATCAGTGTGAAAAGTACAACTTAGAAAGGGCAACACAGTTAAATGAGACAAGATAGAAGACCTCGCGTTTAAACAGTACTTTAATTAATTATACTTTTTGTTAGAAAGTTTTCATTGGTAATCGGAAATAAATAAATAATTAAAATAGAAGTAGATCGAACACATGTTTTCTAAATTAATTAATACAATACTATTTATAACAAATCGAATAATTTTGTGAATGAATCAAAAATTAGAAACGGCCATCAATGTAAGACGTATGTATTTATATGTCGCAGGCAAATAGTAATTCTAGGAAAATACCATTTGCCTAGGCAAAAGCCATTTGTCTGACCAAAATAGCTTCAACTATTATTTCATTTCAATTTGTCTAGGAAAATAGTATTTGCTTTAACTATTACCGTTGCCAATTACGAAATTATCCAAAAAATATTTAGTTCTTTATTGGATATTGATCTATAACTTCAGCTTGCCATAACTTCATTGCAGTTTTGAATTCTAACTTCATGTAAATGTCAAAATGAAAAAATTCGTTTGATATAAATAAAATAAATAAATTAACAAAATCCGAAGATGTACCAAATGGTGGAATATTATCTGAGAAAGAATTAGTCATTGAAGAAACATTACCCAGTACATCAAATTATATAATTTTTCCAGAAATATTAGAAAAAAATGATTGTGAAGATGGTATTAATTTTTATTGTTGTGTTTCCGGTAAAGCCTGTACGCTGTACGGATCGTGCATGCTTAACATGCAATAAAAACGTCCATTTAATTTGTCGTGAACCAAAATAAGATTCCGATGAACAAATAATTTGTTAACATTGTCTCTGTGAAGAGGACATTATAACAAATCGTATAAAATCATATGAAGGACAATTAAAAGCGGTCGAATTAATGGAAAATAAAAGTAATGCTTATGGCCAAATGGCTTATATCGAGGCAAATGCTATTTTCATAGTCAAATTGAAATGAAATAATATTTTAAGCTATTTGGCCAGGCAAATGCTATTTTACTAAAATTGCCATTTTCCTAAGACATATATACATTTCAAATGCTATACTAGAATAAGATGGATAGAAATAATTCTTAAAATTTTATCAAAATAGAACAAAAAGAAAATTTAAAAAAAATTCTAATTAAAAATAAGAGATGAAATTCGGTATGGGAAAATTGATAGATATGTAGGTGGGTTTCATTCTAAAAAAAATCAACATGTACAATTTAAATAACACAAAAATTAAATAAAAAAAACTAAAGCAATGTTATTATTGTACTATTTACTTTTGAATAAACAGGTTTGTTTGATCCATTTCAAAAATTTATTGAAAAAATACACCCTCCTTTTATTAAAAGAACATTCTATTAGCAAATAAATGGAATATAGCCAGGGATGGGCAAGTTACTCGATTTTGAGTAATCAGATACCAAATACCAATTACTTCAGATTTGTGTAACTAAATACAAGATACCAATTACTCGGGGGTGTGTGTAACGAAATACAAGATACCAATTACGTATTTGAAATACATTGAAAATACCAATTACATTCAAATTTTCCCTTGATTTTAATTCTTTTTTTGTGTGTGTGTGGGGGGGGGGGGTAATTCTGGAACTCTAAATTATATATAAATTTAGTTAGGAAAGTGGCAACTAAACTTATATTGGATAATACCTTTGGAAAATCGAAAACAATAAAATTAATCATGATATTAAAAAACATTTATTTATAAAAATGCGAAAAGGTTATTCATGAGGGAATTTTGTAAATAATACGATAATACCACATCATAATATTTTATTGTAAACAAAGAAAATTTGACATATAAACATATTAAGTATTATATACTTTGTAATTATGATTACCTTTCAAAAAAACCAAGTTTTCAAAATTTTTGTCGGATAATCTGGACCTTGATGGAGAATGAATGAACCCCGCAAATGAAAACAATCTTTCAACCGGGGAAGAAGAACAAAGATGTGTATTAAATATTATAAATAATTCTTTTATTAAAGGATAATTGTTCAAAGAAGTAAAATGTTTGCTCTTATCATTAAAATAGGATACAATTTCTAAGTCCATCTTTGAGTCCATTTTATCTTCTGGTGAGCTCAATAAAACATGAAAGTTGTCTTCCTCATCACTATTAGATGAAGAGTTGTCATTATTATTCATGCATTCTTTAAATTGTTTTGAGGTATTTATACATAAATTATAAATTCTTTTTTTTTCACTTTCAGGTGTATTTGTTAACCATCTTAATTTAAAAGTTGGATGTAAACATGTAGCCAAAATGGCTTCGTTTACTCCAGGAGATAATTGAAAAAATAATTGAAATCTTCTTTCAAGAGCTTCTAATAAAGGTGGAATTTAATTACCAACATAGCGTAATCTCTCTGATTTCAAAGATTCAAGTTTAATCTTTAGCGAAATAAGTTGACCTGTGGCCAGGTCCGAACCGACCGACGGTTTGAAATAAATTAATTTCCAGTTACAGAAACAATTTCAAATAATTTTAATATATCTATTAATGTAATAAAAAACAGATAGGCATAGAACATAAATATTTGCAATTTTATTTTATTTAGAATATATATGCAAGACCAGGCTGTGACAGCATGAATGGCTGGATGACGTCATTTAATTTTAAATTAAGAAAAACCTATAAAGATGATTTTTCTCGAGGATAAAACCAATACAAAGTGAATAATTCGTGATGATATGTAAAAAATCACCTCATGTGAAATTTGGTGTGAAAATAACCCTTTCCTTCCTATCGTCGATCGCTAATACTACCACTTCCGGTTTCCGGATTTGCACCAAAAGGTGATCAATTCATCCTACTGATGTATTAAGTAAATATACCAAATTTCATCAAAATCAGTTGAGCCGTTCAGGCTGTACACATCTATACGGACGGACGGACAGACAGACAGACGGACGGACGGACAGACAGACAGACGGACGGACGGAGAGACATCATGCTAAAAATACTTTTTTCTGTTAAGCAAATGCATGATTCGTGGAGATATGTAAAAATCTCCACATGTGAAATTTGGTGTGAAAACAATACCTCCCTTACTATCGTCGGTCGGTAAAAAGTGTTGGAATCAAATTACCATAATATGAATTATTTTCACCTTGCAAATGATTGCAATAGGTTTCATTAAAATTATTATTTCGGATAAATAATCCAAATCACTATCTTTGAAAGACTTTATTTCTAGTTGTTTGCAAACAATATTAAGTTTATCTTTATATTTTAATAATTGGATCAAAATGAATCGTACAATGAGTTCCACCGGGTGGGTAGCTAAATTTCATAAGGCTGCAAATTTAAAAAAAAAGTATTTGGTATCTAAAATTTCAGATACCAATTACTTAAAACTGTAACGAAATACAAGATACCAATTACTCAGGGGTGTGTGTAACGAGTTACAAGATACCAATTACAATTGTAATTGGTATCTTGTATTTCAAATACATGTAACTGATTAACGCCCATCCTTGAATATAGCTACATATAAATGTAAATATGAATATGTACTATATATCTATTTTTAATTATATATATATATATATGCATTATATTATATTTATTTAGTCATAATATAAAAGTTTTAAATTAAAAAATAGAAGACAAGATAGAATACCAGTTGTTAGCATATTTATATAAAATTGCATAAAAAATTTATTTTATATTATAAGAAATTTTACAAATCAAAATTAAATTCTATTAAAACAATAACCACGAGGGGATAGGGATTTTACTTTTTTTCAAGATAAACCAATTATTATATTAGTTAATTAATTATTATAAAAAATTACATTTTCTCAAAGGATCGTTTTTTTTATAAAATGAATTTCAATATATAGGTATATATATATATATAAATTGATAATTAAAATTTTAATTATAAATTTAATTATTCATTTGAAACGATGATTTTTTAATTTTCTTTTTGTGAGTTTTTTTAATATTGCTTTTATATTTAATATAATAAATATTACAGAGGCAATTTTTAATTTATTGTAATAAATTGTATGATAATATTGTTATGATATATATATATATATATATCCCAATATAAAATAAATATTTTATTTTAATTTGATATGCAAAAATATTATTAATTAAAAATAAATTTTCTCAAAGGTGTGTATTTTTATACATATATATTTCTATATAAGGTATAGCATAAATATACTAGAATATATTTTTAAAAAAGATTAAAGTGATATTTTTTTCACTATGACACATCTTTATGACTTAAATACTTAAATAATTTTATAACTCCGTTAACTAAACTATATACATATCATCATGTCATTTAAAAATGAAATTATCGAAATTGTCTAATTAATTTGCTGATTTTAATAATAAAATAAGTTTATATATAAGAGTCACTCTCTGTTCTTGAATTTTTTGATACATTTTATTCGATATTTTTTTATATTGCAAATATAATGTTACATAAATAAGCACTATAATAGGTAAAATTAATTATACCCCCTAAGGGCGACTCTCTTGGAATCCTCCCCCATGTCAGTGAATCCCCTTAGTTGACTATAAAAACCGTTGAAAAAAGCTCTAAATAATTTATGATGTAAAAATAATTTAATTTTTCAGTTTTTATTTATATTACTATCTGCTCAAAACGCTTTCGGGGCTTTTCGCTCTTAGACGGATGGGTCTGTGTTTAAATTTAAACATTTAATAATTAAAATTAATTAATTAATTTATGTTTTCTATGGAACTGGAAGTTTTCCTGCGGCTTTCGGAAGAATGAAATTGATTTAAACTCCAAATTTGTTCGCAATCCATCCATCCAGATTAGTATTGTATAGCGAACAGGCAAACATACTACCATATTTCTTTTATATGTACAGATTTTTGGACTTTCAATTATGACTTGAAAAATAATATTAATATATAAATACAGAGATAAATGTTAATTTGAATTCCATAATATATATTATATATATATTATCTAATCAATTTTAATAAAAAAAACTAAATTTCAAATATTTATATGTCTGTCAACATATTATTAAATATATCAACATTATAATTAACTAAGAGAGAAGGAGAGAAAGAGAGAAAGAGAAAGAGAGAGAGAGCTCATAATTAACCAGGAAGACAAGCAAGTTGTCTTCAGAAACTTACTAATTTGACAGGTGACACTTGAGAAGTTGAGCAGCACACGAAAGGCTACATTCAATAAACATTTATTTCTATAACCTTAAAATGGCACTCATTATTATACGAGGAAATAATAAGTTTTATATATTTATATATATATAATAGAGGAAATTATTTAAATAAATATAAATATATACAGAGATGTGGAACAGATAATAAGATTGTACATTGAAACCCCAATTTAAAGCTTTCTTCGCGATAAACCAAATTTGACTCTAAAATTGAAGCAAACTTAAAATATAAATTATATATGGAAAATGTTAATAATTAATAAATCTTAGTATATAATTAACCAAGAATATATATAGGGTAGTCGAAAAAGTCTTTCTAATCATGTGGTACCCACACATCAAGCTTCTTTTTGTAGCCAGCCTTTTTTAAATGGTTCAAAACCGTTTGATGATGAATGTTTAGTTCCTTAGCAATGGCAATGTCATGGCTGCTTATGTGACGGTTCTTGTCAATCTTTTCCATAATTTCATCGACTTTTTCAACGATAGGTCGACCAGAACGAGGTGCATCTTTCACATCGAAATTTCCGGAACGAAACATTAATAGACTTAATAGATTTAAAGTTAAAATAAAATGAAATAATAATATTATTATTATTATTTGCGTCTGGACCATCTAGGATCACGCAACGTTCTCATATACAAGGAAGGGTATTGATGTTAAGTGTGCCCATTCTTTAGGTGTTAACTTTTATTCTTCTTTTTGAGTGCTCGTGAAGATCCGGATCCTCTAGGTGACGGGTGGATTGGGTACCAACTGGGCTTATTCTCATCACGATGCATTGTTGCTTATGGTTGCTTGTTTTTGAGATAGTCCTGCTGGTGCAGGGTTGTGTAGAACCAGGGCTTGTAAGTTCCTGGAGCCGAAGGCAGCTGATGTTAAATCGAATTTATTAGAAAAATCCGTTCTTGGTTAGAATCGAACGCCGACTTCTTGTGTAGAAGGTTGCCACGCTACACACTCGGCCAAGCCACCTCAATGTAATAATATTGTGTGATATAATTAATAATAATATAATTATATTAAATCAATGTTTACTATTATTTTTATTAATTATATCAACTATTCTATTATACTATTAAATATTATTCATTTAAGAGTTATTAAAGAGACTTTTATTAATAAACCCATAATTGTAGATTCACTTGAATAATGAAGCAAAGAGAAATAAATGAATTGAAATAATGAATAGTGATACATTTTATTTTTATGTTAATTTCTATTAAATCAATGTTTACTATTATTTTTAATAATTATATCGATATTGTTGTGCTACACGAACTGATATAGCATCGTCTCGAAGACCGTGAACTTCACAAATTTCATTGGCGGTTTGCGTGGCATTCTTCCCTTTTTTATACAAAAATTTCAAAATTAACGAATTTTCACTCATTTTTGAAAAGCTGTAACTTTTGTTCAGCTTCACCAAATTTAATTTTCTTTAAGGTTAAATGAAGCTTGAAATTTCACCTTTCCAACACTATTTGGCATGACACAATGTGATTGGTAGCAATGGAGATATACAATTCCAACGATATCTATGGAGACATAATACGAAAAGACTTTTTCGACCACCCTACATATACTACTATCATTTATGAATATCGTACGAAATCGCAAAATCCTTTGAAATAATTGCTTTTTTAAAACAGTTGCATAAAATAACTTACATAGAATAGGATTTTAATAATTTTTTTAATAAATATAGATATCAAAATTGTTCATTATAATTTAAAATACATTAAGACAACAATTTTTCTAAAATATTTTACAAAATTAATCTTATATATTTGAGATTCTTTCAAAGAGAAAAAATTAAATTGAGCCTTTATTGATACGGGTCCTTGAAATTGTACGTTCTATGGAAGAAACGTAGGAGTGAAGGATAAAATACATTGCTTATAGGAACATTATCGTGATTATACGGGGGGATTCGATGGTATTTATTTATCTTGGACTCATCCTAATCATACATAAAAGTGTAGAGTAAGAATTATTTATTATTAACATTTTTCATGGCACAACTCTCATTTTAACTTTGTTTTAATTTTAGGATCAAATCTGTTTTACTCAAAAGAATCCTTAAATCAGGATTTTACTGTATTTATTTAATGTGGACTCACCTTTAATAGATTTCAAACACCCCTTCCTATCCACCGTTTTTACAAGAAATTTTTAAATAGAAACAAAAGCAATTTTTTAATTAATTTTTTATTTAATGACATTACGATTAAATATTTAAATCATTCTAGTAGATGGATCGTGGATGATTTCTTCTTGATATATATATCACATAAATAAATAATGAATGAATTATCTATTTACCTGGCGTGCTAAAATCAGCAGCTGTTTCATCAACTGTCACCCTGCCCAGTTTGCCATCCCTTCGAAGGGTAACCTCATGCCATAGGCCGTCATCCACACGTCTGCTGGTCGCCTTCACTTTAATGGATCCACTTCCCAAATCTACATGCAGATACACATGTCCGTTGAATAACTCGAAGGCAAGAAGATTTCCCTGTTCATAATAACCAATAGAATATTCATTATTTTCCTTTAATTTTTAATTCATACATTATTTTTTTTATTAATTTTTTTCCAACTAAAAATAAAATGTTTTTATTCAAAAATTGAATTGAATTGAATTACTTACATAAGGTGGTGTTGTTCCAGAGCTGTATATTAAAATGCCATGACTCTCGATTGTTCGCAATTTAAACGAAATTGAGCCACTTCGACTCGACTCCAATGCTGGAAGAATCTATAAATAAAATTATTTTTATTAAAAAAAAAAATATTTACAATTTATTTCAATCAAAAATATAATTTTTAATATTGTTAATATTTTGGCTGTATAGGAATGAAATCATTTATTTATATCAATTTAATAGAAAAATATGTTTTTCACATATTTATTTTATTTTTATGTAAAAAATTGTTTCATTTTTTTTAGCTTTTTAATAACGAGCGCACATCACATAACTTTCTATTACCATTACCGCCTCTAAACAAAAATATAAATAACAATAATTTAATTTTTTTTTTAATATTTGGAAGCAAAATCATTTATCTTTCATCGTATTATTTCAGAATAAGAGTAAAAATTAGTTTGAAGCTAAAATTGGACAAAATAATAACTTCACAATCACAAAAAATAAATAAAATATTTATACATCCTCATTAATTTAAATGATTTCTTATAAAATAGACAAATAAAAATTTGTACTTTGAGAGTAGAGTAGAGTAACACACACACACACAAAGTTCCAATAAAGGGAAGGAAGAAATTGAATTAAAAATAAATATTCATTTATTATGGACCAATTGAAAAATCGAATAAATCTTTTGAAAACTCTATTGAACGTTTAAATTTAAATTTTTTAAAATAAAATAATTATACTTAAATTATATTTAAATTATATACTTATAATAATTATTATCATTAAAATATAAATATAAAATAATTCTTTTATTTATTTTAATTTTTACTATCTCGCCAGAGATAGTATTGCGATCACGAAAATTTTCGATGTTGAGATTTTGATGTTTTTATACGTTTTGAAGGTTCCTGAATCATTTTCACTAAGGTTGAGAAAAATGTCTGTGTGTGTGTGTGTGTGTATGTGTGTGTGTATGTATGTAGGCAAGATTACGCAAAAACGGTTTGAGCTAGAATGATGCAATTTGGTACATGAGGATTATTCAAAATTCATAGTTTTCTATCAACTTTTGAGAAATGTAGCTCAACCGGAAGAGGGTCATTACCTACAACGTTTTGATTTTTTT
The DNA here is from genome assembly GCA_963082975.1 of Labia minor. NCBI lineage: Eukaryota > Metazoa > Arthropoda > Insecta > Dermaptera > Spongiphoridae > Labia > Labia minor. Next base: position 63,301,166 of record OY720349.1, on the reverse strand, counting down.
TCCTCTAAAGTGACCGTAAAAATAAAGATATATGTTTGATAATTTTTCACATGATTAATAATTGTATAAAACTGCTATATATAGAATTTCAGCTTGATTGAATCGCTGAAAGTACTAGAATTAATTTTTTAACACTGCAAATCTCCCTCGCCAACAAGTGACGTGGTGCCATCAACAAAGAGCCAAACATGCGGTGGTTTAATATTTATTATTTATAATTTATAATTAATTAAATTTAATTTAAATATAATATATTATGTTATTTAATCCAATTCTCAAATTGCGAGATAGTCGAGTGGAGACACTCCAGCTTATTATTTTTATTAAATTTCCTTTTTACTATTGATTTTTATAAACTTAGATGAATATTTTAATTTTTATACCTAGAGTTCTGATGCTGTTCTATTCCCCTTTATCTCATTTTTATAAATTGTTGAATACTGAAATTTGAATTGAGCAAAAAAAAAAAAAAAAAATAAGATTGGTAAAGTGGATGTTTTAAAATTTCTTGAATCTTTATCGATTTTATTTAATGTATACTATATTAAACCGGGATAAATTATTTTTATATACCAATATTAGATATATAAATCAGTCCAATCACGTATTTTATCATATCAACCAGAATATATATAAAAGTAATAAATATAAAAAATAATTAATATGATTATTTATAATTTATAAGAATTTATATTTATATTTATTAAAATTAATTATTGTTTTTTATTGGTATATAAATTAAAAAACAAATCTTTGGATGTTAACAATATATAAGACAAGTTTTTTTTTAGTTATGAAATTTAAATTTTTCCTTCTGTTTCTAAAGAAAAACATAATCAAAGATCCAATAATTAAAATCAAGGTTTTCTACATTTTTCTTAAAAATTAATTCAAACGCTTCTTATTATTAATATTATTCACTGTTATAGGTAACATGATTTAAATATATATATATTTACTAATTAACTTCACTGAGAAATTTTTTTTATTTTTTCTCCCTCTTTTTATAAATTATTTTTCTTTAGCTCTCTCTAGTACCTTTCCACTCTTTCTTTATTTCTTCAATTGAATGCACGCAATGGTGTAGTCAAAATAGAATTAGATCAATATTCCGGGTTTTTATTCCTTCTCCTATCCTCTGGTATTAACGATATTGTCATAAATATATAAAAGTAAATTACACTGTAAAAATATTTACATTTAATCCCTTGCTTCCCCGATTTATTTCCCAAAAAAGAAGAATTTCCTCTATTCTGAATACATTTAGACGGCAGAAAATTTTAAGTTTGAATCTTTATTGACTTTATTTAATGTATACATTATTTGGGGATATATATGTATATCATTCCAATAGTATTTTATCTTGAATAAAAAAGGAATATTTATAACATATTTTTTTTTTATTTATACAAATTATATTTTAATTATGTTATTTCATCTTATATAATTCTATTTTGAAGATAATTATCTTATAAATAAAAATGACTTTTGTAATTGCATCACTCAATAACGCCTGGACCAATTTTGACAATTCTTTTTTTAAAATGTTCGTTGAAGTCCAAGGATGGTTTTTCCGGCGAGAAAAAATCGAATAATTGTCGGGAAAACCCTAAAAACAGCCCTTTTCTTTACATTTTCTTATTGATGACGTCACAGCTAGGGAGGACGAACATTTGGAATAAAAGTTGTCGCTTATCTGACCTCCCTACCTCCCCGAGAAATTCTCACTAAAAATGTTTATAATATTTTTATTTATTAAATCAAACTAAATATTATTTTTTATTTCAATATTTTTTTAATGTTAATACAATAATTTTTATATTTTATAATCTATAAAATAATTTAATTATTTTAAAAAACGGCGGTCTTCATTTTTTTTACTCTCTACTGACTGTGACTGTAAGGATGATCTGTGCTGTGAATCCCTTCCTTCTCACTGTCGAATTTAGAAATAGATGATATTACTTGGATAAATTTTTAAGATAATTAATTAATTTTATCAAATAAATATCTAATTATTTTCAGGTAATTTTATATATATTTTAATATTATTATTATAGTTTTAATTTTTTTAAGTAATTTCTTTTTATTTTAATTTTTATATTTAAGCTAAATATCATTTAATATTTTTTAAATTTATTAATTTAATTAAATACATTTGTTTAAAATTGTTTTTCATAATATCAAATAGTTTGAATTTCTATTTAAAACGTTTTATTTATTTAATTTAATTTTATTTATTTTTTGATCATTTTATTTGTATTTTTATATTAATAATTGTTTTTTTTAGATAATTTAAAACATTTCGATTGCCTTTTTTTACCGACCGACGATAGTAAGGGAGGTATTGTTTTCACACCAAATTTCACATGAGGAGATTTTTTTACATATCACCACGAATGTATTGGTTTTATCCTCGGGAAAAATCATCTTCATTATGTTTTGCATAATTTAAAATTATATGACGTCACCCAGCCCTTCATGACGTCACAGCCTCCTTATTATAATCACGGGCAACGCCGGCTACTTCAGCTATATATTATAAATAAAATAAAATTAAAAATATTTATGTTATATTTATATCTGTTTTTTATTACATTAATAGATATATTAAAATTATTTGAAATTGTTTCTGTAGCTGGAAATTAATTTATTTCAAACCGTCGGTCGGTTCAGACCTGGCTACAGGTCAACTTATTACTTGATTAATTTTGAATTTTGATTTTATTTATTTATTTACTTAAAAATTTAATTTTATTAAATAAATATCTAATTATTTTCAGGTAAGTTTATATATTTTTTATTTTTTAATCTCATTATGCTAGCTAAAATTGTTTGTTTGTATTAATGGTTTCGAGGCAGGTTTGTATTAATGGTTTCGAGGCAGGAAAAGTGATGGGGTTTGAAATTAATAGTGATAATGCAAAATAAATAGTATCAGAGCGAATAATATTTGCAAAGAATTTAAATCGAGGTTGCAATCGGGAAATTATTATCAAAGGGGATCAAAATTAAAATATATAAAACAATTATTTTTTCTGTTGTATTATAGGGGTGGGAGGCATGGTCTATAACCCTGGGAGATGAGAGTAGATTCAGAGTATTTGAGAAAAGGATTCTTCCCAAGATTTATGGGCCAAAGAAAGATGAGGACACCGGGGAATAGCGGAGACTGCATAACAAGGAATTGCATGACCTCTATGCATCTCTAGATATAGGTTATAAAATAGAGAAGGCTGGGTTCGGCAGGGCACATGGCTAGAATGGGAGAGGAAAAATATATTGGTGGGGAGTTCGATTGGAAAACGTCCGTGTGGAAGACCAATTGTGAACAGGGAGGACATTGTAGGAAGGAACGTGAGAGAAATGGGACAGGGTAGGAGTTAGATGGTTATAGCTCAGAATAGGGACACTCGGGGGGTACAGGGGGCGGAGCCCCCGTCTAGGTGTGGAGAGCGCCGAAGGCGCTCGGAGCAGCTAGTTTTAAATATAAGTGATTATATATTGGTCTGTTTTTTAAGTGTTTAAATGTTTTAAGTAATCGCAATCCTAATTATTGAGGTCACGGAAACTGCAGTAACATTCACTAAAAATAATATTTTAGTTTAACTTATTAATACACATGAATGATTTTAAAAAATTAATTTTGGTACTTTCAGCGATTCAATCAAGCTGAAATTCTATATATAGCAGTTTTATACAATTATTAATCATGTGAAAAATTATCAAACATATATCTTTATTTTTACGGTCACTTTAGAAGAAAAAAAATCAAAACATTGTAGGTAATGACCCTCTTCCGGTTGAGCTACATTTCTCAAAAGTTAATAGAAAACTATGAATTTTGAAAAATACCCATGTACCAAATTTCATCATTCTAGCTCTAACCGTTTTTGCATAATCTTGGTTATATACACACACATACATACACACACACACACACACACACACACACACATATATATATATATATGCACACACACATACACACACAGAGAGACATTTTTCTCAATCTTAGTGAAAATAATTCAGGAACCTTCAAAACCTATAAAAACCTCAAAATCTCAACATTGAAAATTTTCGTGATCGCAATGCTATTACGAGATAGTAAAAACAATATTATATTATTTCATAATAGATGTTTATTTATTTTTATTTATCTAAGGGATGGTTTAATTTAGAAAGTATAGTTTAGGAAAAATAATTTTTTAATTTGAATAAGTCTGATTGTTCTGTAATTATTTTAGTTAATTTAATTTAATATACATACATATTATATACTTCTACTTTAAAAATAAATCTGATCCAAAAATGTATGATGATCATGATCATGATTTAATAAAAAAAATCCTATTGAAGTAAGAGAAAACATTCAACTCAAAAGTCTTGTGAATTTAATTAAAACATTGCAGGTTTATTTTACTGTTCAAAGGATTTTTGTTCCCGCCGCCCTTTGTCATATAAGATTTATAATGCTTCCATTTCAAAGGACAATCGATTATCTTAATTAAATTAAATTAAAAGAAAAAAAAGTAATTTTTTTAGATCACTTTATCTCTACATTCATTTTATTAATTGATGGATATCATTATTAATTCAACATCGGATCATACATAATTTACTATTAATGGAGATCGAGAGAGAGAGGGGGGGGGGGGTATGAGAAGCTATCAAGATGGTTAACCACCTTCGGAAATTGCAAATATCCGTTTTCCTCTCTATGATTGCTGCCCAAAGGGAGGGACGTCAGACCTAATCAAAGACACCTGAATTATTATTATACCGTCCTATATCAAAAGTACATATTGAGATTAAATGGAAAGGTGTAAATTAATATATTAAATAGAAATAATTGAATTGGAATATAAAACAAGGAAGTTAAAAAATTCTTTATCAATAATTTTAATGGAAGTTTCGAAAATTCTTCTTTAGAAATATATATATATATATATATATATTTATAGTTATTTGTTTGTTCCATTAGCTAGATGTCACATCAATGGAGCTGTTTCCCACGCCACTTGATTGATTCATTTCATTTCATTTTAATTAAAATTGTTTTTATAAAAATGGGCCCCTATTATCCACTTTAATAAACATATTGTAGACAGAAAGTCCTCTGTCCCCCCCCCCTACAAACACCTTAACTAATTCTGGGAATGGCCCAGAAGGAATGGGTAAGGGGTCTATTGTTTTGCACCCATATAAAAGGCCAGAAGGCCAGTGTGAAAGGACAGTTAGTGTACACTGAGAATTACTGAAGCATCCTGAATAAGATCTCTCTCTGTATCGTAAGCCTGCTACAAAAGGTTATACTACTTCAGAGTCCATAAGCCAGTTTGAATCCAAGCTAATCGAGAAGGTCTTTCGATCTCAAGCAACCCGCGAGACACCTTCCAGCACACACACTCAGCGGCCCAGATAAGTGACACAATCCACTCTTCAATACACAATTCAGTGCTAGCTGACATTTAAACAACTTTAGTATTAATAATAGTGATTAATCTTACTTAATATTAATTGATATTTTCTGTAATTTTATTGAAGCCAGAGTGCTAACTAGCGTATAATAAATTTAGAATAAGTATTTAAATATTTTATTTTATTTTTTTCCTTCCTGATTATCCTGTCGGATACTACATGGAAGTTCCACCTCGAATGAATTAAAATAATACTTTTTCACTGGATTTAAAATAAAATATAAATTATTAAAATTTACTTAATTGATTTATTTAGATTAATTTTTTTATTATATGTTATTAATTTAACTAATTGTTCTTAGTTGTTTTTTGTTTTGTCTGAAGTCAAGAGTGTTCGTTCACCGATCTGTTTATTGTTCTTTTCGTTTTGAATAACTTTAATTGCAAAATGGCATCAGAACAAAATTTGGGTGCAGATTCTAATAGCCAGCTTATCGAAATGATGAAGCAAATGAATAGAAACTGGGAAAAAAAATTTGATTCATTTAAAACAGAAATAAGGGATAAATTAGGGGAAATAAGCAACAAAATTAACGAGTTAGAAACACAAGTAATAACTCACAATCACAATTTTCAGAATTTAGGTGAGGTCGTTATCGGGTTGGAGGACCAGTTAGCTGAAAATAAAGACAAATTTGATAAAGGAGCTAGGGCACAAATAAATAGTCAGGAAGAAATGAAACAAACAATAGCCGAAATGAGGGAGGAAGTGGAAAAGATAAATGATAAATTTACAGATCTATTAATAGAAAAAACAGATCAGGGACCTCACATGCACGTAAAATCTCAAAATTCAATAGTCAACTTGACCGATGTTCGAGCGATATGTTCAAACTTAAATAAGTTTGGGGATGAGCTTAAAATTGAATTTAATCATCCTACTGAATTTATAAATGATTTTGAAAGGGTGGCCAAGGAATTTCAATGGCCAAATAAAATTGTTACTGAGGCTTTTATTTATTGTCTGTTAGGGCCGGCACGTACCTGGGCAATGAATAATAGGTCAGAATTACAAAAGTTGGATGACATAAAAAAAAACTTTTTGGCTAAATATTGGAATGTAGACATTCAGAACAAATTTATAACACAATTTGTGCATGGAAATTATAGAATAGATAAACCGTTAGCATGCCAATTTGGAGATAGGTATAAATGGGCAAAATTTTTAACTCATCCATTAGATGACGCCTATTTAATAAAATCATTAAAAGCTAAATTGCCAAGGACCCTCAGAATGAATCTACTTTTTGTAAAAAATGACAAAGAAACAATGATAGAATTGATAAGGGAATTTGAAAACATTTCGAATGAAAAAAATTTAAATAGAGAATATTTTTCAAATAAATATTCTAATAACTCTAAAAAATTTTATGGCCAAGGAAACAATGTAAATAGGTCGCCGAGAAAAGAATATATAAAAGATGGTAGGCCAACCGACCCATCGTTCACAGGTAAAAGGGTAGAGTCGGGTCGAAAAGGTCCCTTTAGAGGCCAAGCGAACAATAGGTATTCGAAATTCAATGAATCCCAAAGACAGAGACAAAATTTTAAAACAACCAACGCTGTAGAAATTGAAAATCCCGTTAGAGAAATTTTTGAAACATTTGTAAATACAGATGCGGGAGATCAGGAGGATAATCATCAGTTAAACGATTAAGCCTGGGGATAAGCCGGCAACCCCCAACAAGGCAAAATTTAGACAAAAAGCCGGATGATAATAAAAACAATAAAACGGAAACCGCCCCCATTACATCGAAATTTGATAATTTAAATAATGACTGCGTGTGGATAACTTTAGAATTTAAAAAAGAAAAAGTACCTGCATTAATAGATACTGGAAGTGAGGTAAGCTTAATAAGCGAAAATTTATATATAAAATTATGCCAATCGAAAATCCCTCATGAAATAATAAAAATCCAAGGTACCTTTATACACGGAATTTCGGGTTCTCGTAGTAAAAAAGTGACGACCGCAGTGTTACTTAATTTTAATATAGGCTCTATTGAAACGTATATGACTTTCTTAATCGTTCCGAATCTCAAATTGAATTGTTTATTAGGAATAGATTGGTGTAGAAAGAATAATGTAGCGATGAAATTTAATAAAATAAATACAACTCTTTCAATAAACCAAAAGAATATTATTATAAAAAATACAAATCGTTTTATTCAGAATTCTCTATCCGCAACGGCATACCCAAGATTTGATTTCGATAATTTAAAGTTATATTCAAAGGACACGAGTATAAATATACCAGAAAAAGAACTAAACCGATTAATGGAACAATTTAAGGATATATTCTCGGAAAAACCGGGTTGCGTTAAAGGATACATGCACACAATTGAGTTACATGACAATAAACCGGTTAAACAAAAACAATACCCAATCCCACATTCTCATCGTGAACCCTTAAGAAAACTTTTAGAAAAATATTTATCTTGGGGGGTAATAGAAAGATCTACATCCGAATATTCGAACCCAATTAGGACAATAATAAAAAAAGACGGAAGTATAAGGCTTTGTCTGGATGCTAGGCAACTGAATAAAAAAATGAAAACATTAACAGAAATCCCCCCACCCCCAGAGGAATTATTATTAATGGACAAAAAACCGAAATGCCTTTCGCTCATTGACCTAACGCAATCTTACTGGCAAATTAATCTAAATCCATCCTCAAGACCGTTCACGGCTTTTCTTTTCGAAGGAAAGTGTTATCAATTTACAAGACTTCCATTCGGCTTGAGTACAAGCGTAGCATCATTTAATCGAGCAATGGAATATGTATTAGGTCAATCAACAAAATCATTTAGTACTAATTATATTGATGATATATTAGTTTATTCCGACAGCCCAGAGCTTCATTTACAACATATAGAAACATTATTCAACCAATTTAGAAAATTTAATATCAAATTAAATATAAAAAAATCGGAATTTTTCAAAAGGGAACTTAAATTCCTAGGCCATGTGATGTCTATTTATGGGGTACGACCTGATGAAGATAAAATCGAGGCGATAAAAAATTGGCCAACACCTTCTAATAGAAAACAATTAAAATCATGGTTAGGTTTGGTATCCTATTATCGTCGTTACTTTCCTAATTGCTCAGCTGTGCTTTCTCCACTCAGAGAAGCTGCTAATAATAATAAATGGGCGTGGTCAAAAGAATTGGAAAAGGAATTTAAAAAATGTAAAGAGATATTTATTCAAAAAGTAATATTAAAATATCCCGATTATAGTAAACCTTTTATTGTGTATGTAGATGCTAGCTACAAGGGATTGGGAGCGGTGCTAGTTCAAAAAGATCAAAACAATAATGAGAGACCGATTTTCTTTGCAAGCAGGTGCCTTTTGAATTACGAGAGAAACAACACAGTCACAGAATTAGAGCTTCTAGGGGTTGTTTGGGCATTAAAAAAATTTCGATCAATTATATTAGGCTACCCAATCACATTAAAAACGGACCATAAAGCGCTAGAAATGCTTAACCACACCACATTAGTGCACAATTGTAAATTATCACGTTGGGCGAACTATATTTCAGAATTTAATTTATCAATTGAATATATAAAAAGCTCAGACAATAAAATAGCAGACACTCTAAGCAGAAATTCATCGTTTAATTCGAGTCAAAACGCAACCAAGAATATTTTATCAGCAATAAACGTCACGGAAAATCCATTATCAAAAAATCTAAATTCATTAATAACAAAAATTATTCAACATCAATTAAACGATTCAAATTTAAAAACGATTATTGAAAAATGTGGAGCTAGCGGCGACTGGGAACAGTATTTTACACAAAATTATGTACTTTTTAAAAAACCGCAAAGGGAGGGGGACAATATAAAATTAGTAATACCTGAATCTATGCAAAATGATTTAGCTAAGAGCTATCACGAATTTTATGGACATTACGGAATTAATAAAACACTTTGGTTTCTAAATAGGGAGTATTATTGGCGGAAAATGAACCGAACAGTTAATAGAATAATAAAAAGTTGCGAATTATGTCAAAAAACCAAATATCCCAAAGCATATTTGTCAGAAGGGTCATTTCATGTATCAGCATCGGAACCATTCGAGATGATAGCTGTTGATATTTATGGCCCTCTGCCGAAATCAAAATTTAACAATTGTTATATTTATGTTTTTGTAGATATTTTCTCTAAATATGTTTGGCTTAAACCTGCAACCAAAATCACCGCTAAAGAAACAGTGAAAATTACAAAAAAACTATTTGAGGAGGAATCTTTTCCGAAAATATTTTTAGCGGATCGAGGAAAGCAATTCACAGCTAAAGTATTTGTAGAGTACTTAGAATCGGTAAATATAAAAGCTAAATTTACCGCAATACGTAATCCTCAATCAAATCCAACCGAGAGAATAATGAAAGAATTAAATAGGTTATTTAGATCATACACTCACTCACATCATTCAGGATGGTTCGAACATGTCATGGAGTTACAAAATATAATTAATAAAGTCCCAAATAAAACAACGAAACTACCCCCCGAATTTTTGCTAAAAAATAAACAACCATACACACCTGTTCAAGAATATTTTGAATTAGACCCGGACCCATTTAAAATAAAAGAGAAAGAATATAAATTGGCTTTGAATAGGGTTCAAAAAACACAAAGGCAAATAGATGAAAAGAGAAAGGAAAAAGAATTTTTTTCAAAACCTTATTCATTAGGTGACAAAGTCCTTGTAAAGTCTAATAAACCGTCCTCATTCCAAAATAAGTTATATCATAAATTTTTTTTCATATACGAGGGGCCATATGTTATTTCAGGTATATCAGGAAATGGATCTTATACTCTAAGAACAATAGATAAGAAACGTGAGATAGGTACTTATAATTCTAGGCTTTTAAAACCTTATTATGTTCCAATCAATGAGATCAATCAATAAATTATAATAAAATAAAAGTTTATGGTTCAAAAAAAAAAAAAAAAAAAAAAAAGTTTAAGAAGGGAAACAATGGCATTTATTGGAGTATTCATTCAAATTTTGTTTAAAAAATAAAAAAAAAAAAAATAAAAATAAAGGGGAAACGTGTTTACTGAAAACACTTATTAGTGGGACGGAACGATGAATGATCACGAATGACAAAATATAAAAAAAAAAAAAAAAAACTAACAGCTGACAAATATTGTTAAGAATATGAGTTATAGTTTGTATATAATAGTAATAAATATGTTAATTAATATAATGTGTGAATAATAATAAGTTATAAGTGTAGTGAGTGTCAAAAGTGAAGTGCCGTTCAGTGACAAGTGAAACATAGTGATTACTATCTGGGACGCGCGCTTAAGAGACAAGGATGTTAATAGTATAAAGAAAATTTAATTCTTAAATTTTCTTTCGAAAACGAATGGGATGTAGACAGAAAGTCCTCTGTCCCCCCCCCCTACAAACACCTTAACTAATTCTGGGAATGGCCCAGAAGGAATGGGTAAGGGGTCTATTGTTTTGCACCCATATAAAAGGCCAGAAGGCCAGTGTGAAAGGACAGTTAGTGTACACTGAGAATTACTGAAGCATCCTGAATAAGATCTCTCTCTGTATCGTAAGCCTGCTACAAAAGGTTATACTACTTCAGAGTCCATAAGCCAGTTTGAATCCAAGCTAATCGAGAAGGTCTTTCGATCTCAAGCAACCCGCGAGACACCTTCCAGCACACACACTCAGCGGCCCAGATAAGTGACACAATCCACTCTTCAATACACAATTCAGTGCTAGCTGACATTTAAACAACTTTAGTATTAATAATAGTGATTAATCTTACTTAATATTAATTGATATTTTCTGTAATTTTATTGAAGCCAGAGTGCTAACTAGCGTATAATAAATTTAGAATAAGTATTTAAATATTTTATTTTATTTTTTTCCTTCCTGATTATCCTGTTGGATACTACAATATATTATATTAATTTATTTTTATTCAGACATTTAATTATTTATTTAACAAAAAAACAAATTAAAATACAAATTTAAAAAAAAAAAATGTGGAGTGATATTTACAAATAGCTATAATGTTATTTTCAACATTATATCTTGTTTTAATAAAAAACAATTTAAAAAACAATAAATTTAATATTTTTCGAGATGGATAAATTATAAATTACATATTTTATTATATTATTATAATTTAAATGTAAAATTAATGAAACATCTTATTATTAAATTTATTTAAAGATGAATTTAAAATGTAAAATCAATAAATTAAATTAAAATGAGTAAAAATTCTATTTAAAAATATAAATCTTATTTATATTATTTATAATAAATGTTATTCAGTCGTGCATTTTGACGCCATCTAGCGGTTCGTGAACGTGCCTTAGTTTCCCCTCTTGGCTTGATTGAGGCAAGCCGTCGACCGAGCACGAGTTCTCTCTCACCTCTCCAAGCAAACACTTCGCCTCCAGAGCACCCTTGTTTCTGTGAATTTCACCGTCGCCATCTTAGTTTTTCACCTTTTGCACCGGTTTTGGTGTCACCAACCACCCGCCAAGCTCTAAATACCACCCTCTTCGTATCATTTTCCATCTTAATTGTTAAAACCAACAATTCGCTGTAAATAGACCATTGGATTGTTAAAATCAACAATTCTAACCAATCCCGTTTCTTTTCATTTCAATTCTACCCAGCACCCAGTCTACGCGGCCCTACAAATGTCTTTTAATAAATTTATTTCTATAAAAAAAATTATATTTTTATTTGAGATTAGATATTTTTTTATAATTTATTTTTTTTTAAAAATGAAACAAAAAAATACTTTGTTCCAAAGTAAGTTAATAAGAATGCCAACAAATAGAAAACTGAATCTCGGATTATTATCAATAATTCTTAGATAAGTAATATTGTTTGGATTATAAAGGTTGGTTGATGCTAACGGCTTGAGTAACTGTCAACAGTTCCCCTACACTTGAAATAAAGTACCGTTACTCTACTTGAAAAATTTATTTATGTAAAAAAAATCTATATTTATAGGGGTTATCTTATGTTGATTTGTTAAGATGATGTGAGGACAGACAATGACAACCGTGCGGGTGGACTATCTATCCAGTAGATGAAATTTAACTTCAATGCTGAATATTTGTATTCTGGAGATTACATCCCGCTTACTTAATGTTATAATTTTGGTTATAGTAAAGAAAGTTTTAAGAAACGTTTTCAAAAAAAAAAAAAAAAAAATTAAATAGAATTAAGTAGATTGTCTAAGCTTTTATGAATTTTTACATTTCAACATAATTAATTGACAATATTATTTCAAAAATTCACATTGAAAACTGACAAATTAAGGCATTATTTCAATTCTCCATATCATAAATTGTAAAGGTATTCATAATTATTCAAATTTTGAACAATGTCAGAGAGTTTATTTTATGTAGATACCATTAAATGTTAGAACAAGATCACTATTTGCAATAAATAGATGTACCTACATATGATCTCTATTAATATCCAAATAATTAAAAAAACATTTACAATGAAACCAACAGCCAAATCAAAAATTAATATAGACACTTATTTACAAGTTGAATTGAGAATTTATGAAAATGACATATTTCCAATCTTCGAACTTTATCTTATTTTTATATATTGAATTTAATAAGTTCAAAAGAGAGAAGTGCAACAGACGAGATATAAAAAAGAGAGAAAAAATTAATATTTATTAGAATGTTGTAATTTAATATTAAATAATTATATAAAAATAAAATTAATGTATTCAAATAATGGTGTACCATACATAGTGATATTGTCTATTATATTTAAACTTGTCTGTTTATTTATTATTATTATTATTATTTTGTGATGAAAAATATATATATATGATTTATATTATTATAATTGATTTATTTTATATATTATTGCTAGGCTCACTGCATCAAAAGTCAGCTTTAAACATCAATTTTTATTATTCTCATCAATATGTATATCATCGAAAGTGTTAGACTCATGCAATCAAACTGTGTTTTATCATGTATAAAAGTTTAGATCAAATAAACTAATAGCAAAAATGATTGCATAAATTACAGGACTACTTGTTTAACATTCGAAATTAGAGGACGAAATCGTGGTTTTTTTAATTTTAAAGGGTCCGTATTCAAACAGAATTAATACATATTCATAAATATAATAAAAATTTTAAATTAAATGTTATTTGTATTGAAAAATATTTGTTTGTAATAAGTTTAATAAGTTTATTATATTAATATGTGTTTGATTATTTTTACAGACCGACGATAGTAAGGGAGGTATTGTTTTCACACCAAATTTCACATGTGGAGATTTTTTTACATATCTCCACAAATCATGCATTTTCTTAACAGAAAAAAGTATTTTTTAGTATGATGTCTGTCCGTCCGTCCGTCCGTATAGATGTGTACAGCTTGAACGGCTCAACGAATTTTGATGAAATTTGGTATATTTACTTAATGCATCAGTAGGATGAATTGATCAACTTTTGGTGCAAATCCGGAAACCGGAAGTGGTAGTATTAGCGATCGACGATAGGAAGGGAAGTGTTATTTTCACACCGAATTTCACATGAGGAGATTTTTTTACATATCTCCACAAATTATTTACTTTGTATTGGTTTTATCCTCGGGAATATCATTTTCATTAGTTTTTTTCTTAATTTAAAAATATATGACGTCACCCAGCCTGTCATGACGTCACAGCCCGCTCTTACTTATATATTATAAATAAAATAAAATTAAAAATATTTATGCTATATCCATGCCTGTTTTTTATTGCATTAATAGATATATTAAAATTATTTGAAATTGTTTCTGTAGCTGGAAATTTACTTCAAACCGTCGGTCAGTTCTGCCCTGGCCACAGGTTAACTTATTATTAGTCTCTTATATACGCATAAGGTTCCTAACTCCGGCCCTCTCCGAAATTTTAGAAATATGTCCAAAAACTGAAAAATGTTTTGTTCTAAATATATATTATTAGAATATATGAAAAAATAATATTTAAGTTCTTCTTAAAAATTAATTATTTCTTCATATAAATATTAATCTATAGGGAATGTCAAACATCATTTCTCATTAACCCTCTAAATTTTAAAATTCAAACCATATTTATAATATTTTACTAGCTCTAAACATATATATATATATATATATATATATATATAAATATTTAATAAACAAATAAATATTTTTAAGTTTATTTTAAATAGCAAACATATTTTTAAAGATATTTATGTAGAGCTTAATTATATTTATGTGTGTCGTGTCGCACTCAAAGCAGAATTTTAACATTGGATTATTTTTAAATTTTTAATTACATATATATATATATCTTATATATAAAATTCTCGTGTCACAAAACTTTGAAATGATACTCCTCCGAAACTGCTGGACTGATTCTTATGAAATTTTTTATGCATATTCAGTAGGTCTCAGGGCATGTCAGACTTCTTTTATTAAACCGCTAATTGGTAAGGTGTGTCCAGGGGGTGCTAATTAACTAAAAATAGTTTAGTTACAATGCTAGATCATAGAGGCGCTGGTGGCGATAATATGACATCTATATAAATTCTAATAGGGAACTTGCAAACAAGAATGGTTTCTGGTTTAATCAGCTAGGGCGTCATCTTATGACTTTGCACCCTCAGTTCGAAACTCGCAAAGGCACTTTCTTTTTAAGTATTATATATTTTTTTTACAAATTCATTAATTTTTATTATTTTAATATTTTATTAAATTATTTTATTTTATTAAATTAAATTTTATTATTAAATTTTATTTTATTAAATTAATAATTATGTCAATTAATTTTTTGTGCATAAATAAACATATATAAAAAACTATATGATTAATTGAAATATGGTAAATATTAGAAAAATAAAAAAAAAAAATTTAAATATTAAAAACATCTTTTTTATTGTATTCTTTGCGCTGCTAAATGACAACATGTTTATATCAAATTTTTAAAAATTAATTTTTGCGGTTATTGATTAGATATTAATAAAATTTATAGTCTATGAACAGAAATGAAAAATTCTAAAGTCACTTTTGGATTCTAGAGGACATGAAACGCGAATATACGCAAAAAAATTTAAATTCTGAGCAATGTGCAGATAAAAATCTGTTTATATATATATTTATATTTACAATATCTCAATTGATCTTATTGGCCTTTTAATCTTTGAAAACATTCACATTACGGCTATAATTTAATACTATTAATTTTTAAGATTTTAAGATTATTTTAATTAAGAAAATTTGATGTCATAATTGGATTTTCACGTAAGATTTTAATATATATTTTTTTATTTCCTGTATATAATATAAATATCTAATCTTAATTATTTTTTTCTTTATCGAGGCGAGAGTGATGGACATCAATTCAAGTTGCTGGGAGCTGTTCTTCGAGTTTAATCTGCGAGAAATATCAACCCTTAATTAACTCCGAGGTCAGTATTTATTATTAATTTTATTTTTAATTCAATTTAAATTTATTGATTATAAACTAATAAGTTATTTTTCTTCTTCTATTTCATGTTTCAATCTTCGTTCCTGCTACTGAATGTTGATTTGAATTCTTGATTATCTTCTCCATCCTTCATGACGATGAAATGATTGAAATACAGCTCTCCAAATGTAAGTAATAATCGTTATTTATTTAGCATGGCGCACTTTAAAATAGAAAATGTAAATATAATATTTAAAGTAAAGTTTAATATAATATATAATAGAAAGCAGAATAAATTACAATGATTTTTTGCTTTTGATAATATTCATTAGGAGATTATAGAGAAATGTATTAAATTATATGACAGAATTTAGTGAGATTAGGGAATTTCAGAGTACATCTTTCAAGAAGAAGCATTGATAAAGGAGGCAGAAGAGACAAAGGTATTTTTAGAATTAGTAGGTTACGAGGAGGGTGACTATTTTTTGATATATATATATATATAGTTGTTAGGAATTTTCAGGTGGTTGCCTTCTACATCTATGCATGTTCTCATCATACTAATTCATAGATTATATTAATAAAATAAATAAATAAAATGTGGGTGGATAAGACAAATGCCATGCTATTATTTAAGGGATGAATTGCATGAATTGTGCACTCCAGGTCTGAATTGTGCCATTTTGTATTACTGAGAGTGTATTTGAGGTGATTTGGTTGAACGTGAATTCGGGAAGGTAATTCAGCACAGTTCCGAAATGGGATTAGCCTGAACAGGAACAAATTGTTGGTTACCTTTTAAGCGCAGGGCTTTTTCGATTAGCATGGGCCTTCCATGCCTATTGATGGAGGCTATGCAGTCCCTTACTAGGTAGGTTTTATTTCAGGTTGCCCCGAATGTCGCGATTTCATTTCGAAATCCAAAAAATCAAAGGCACTCTCAGCTGATTCAAAGAGGCTACAGACCAAACGCCTTATTTTTTTTAATCTTTTTTTTAAGGCAAACTTTCTTTATTATTACTTTTTCTAAATTTCGGAAGGCGAGGCTTGGAAGGGCTAATTTATGGGGAAAGGAGGAGGCCCTATTAAATATTCAATTGTTTTTTTTTTAATTTAATTAATAATAAAAAAATAATTGAATATCGCGATTATTTTCTTTAACTTTTTATTTTCATTTTGAAATATTCAATTTCATAATTTAAACTTTGATATATTTTAAATATTTTACTATATAGGTAGAATTGATTATTATTATTTCTCAATTTAAAATTAAAATGCAAACATTTCAAAAAAAATCATATATATTGTAAAAATAGAACTCTTTTTCATTATTATTTCTTTTTAACTTACCAAATATAAAAATATTTTATTTTTTTTATTATGGAAATTATTTCATATGAATATAAATATATCGTAATCGAATATATCTATACTCAATAATAATTTAATATTAATAAATTATCAAATTTTTTTCTTATCATTGTACTGATAAATCATATTTGGAAAGAAATAAAATATAGTTAAGCTTATTTAAAAAATTAACTTAATGTATAATTTTTGTTAATTATAAACACGTGGTACAACTTATTTTAAATAAATAAATAAAATTAGATCTCCTAAATTTTTTTTTTAATTTTGATAGATCACATATTCTTATTCTTTAGCTGACTTACAAATCCCATACGATCATTTTGCTTATTCTTATGTGTATTCTGTCCCAGTGTCCCCGCAAAAATTCTCCGGGAGATAAAAATGTCTCGGTTTACATAAATAATAATATCATCCGTGAATAAACCCAATATTATTCAATTTTTACCGACGAACGATAGTAAGGGATGTATTGTTTTCACACCAAATTTCACATGTGGAGATTTTTACATATCTCCACGAATCATGCATTTTGTATTGGTCTTATCCTCGGGAAAAATTATCTTCATTAGTTTTTTCTTAATTTTAAATTATATGACGTCACCCAACCCTTCATGACGTCACAGCCAGCTACTACTTATATATTATAAATATAATAAAATTAAAAATATTTATGTTATATCCATATCTGTTTTTTTAATATTATTTTTATAGTAGTTTAGTGTTATGCTAATTTCTTTATATTTTATTTTTATTTTGTTTACTTTGTTTTTTTTTAAATAAATTAATAACATTTTAAGAGGCATAAAAAAATTAATCGAGGCAGGAAAAGTAATGGAGTTTGAAATTAATTAATTTGATAAGACAAAATAATTAGTATCAGAGAGAATAATATTTGCAAAGAATTTAAATCGAGGTTGCAATCTGGAAATTATTATCAAAGGGGATCAAAATTATTAAATTATTAATTGTATTATATGGGTGGGAGGCATGGTCTATAACCCTGGGAGATGAGAGTAGATTCAGAGTATTTGAGAATAGGATTCTTCCCAGCATTTATGGGCCAAAGAAAGATGAGGACACCGGGGAATGGCGGAGACTGCATAACAAGGAATTGCATGACCTCTATGCATCTCTAGATATAGGTCATAAAATAGAGAAGGCTGGGATCGGCAGGGCACATGGCTAGAATGGGAGAGGAAAAATATATTGGTGGGGAGTTCGATTGGAAAACGTCCGTTTGGAAGACCAATTGTGAACAGGGCGGACAATTTAGGAAGGAACGTGAGAGAGATGGGACAGGGTAGGAGTTAGATGGTTATAGCTCAGAATAGGGACACTCAGGGGGGGGGGTACAGGGGGCGGAGACCCCGTCTAGGTGTGGAGAGCGCTGAAGGCGCTCGGAGCAGCTATTATATAAATATATATATATTAAAAAAAAATTAATAATTAATAACAACAAAATTATATGTTATTATCATACTTTTTTTATTTACACAGAACAATAAAATATTAAAATATCATTTAATGTTGATGAAGTTAAACAAAGAACAGTTTCAATTTGTTCCCTATAATAAATATATATAGTTTATGCTAGTTTTTAATTAATCGGCACCCACTGATGAAGGGTTAATTTATCTTCTCTTTAATTGTCCTTCTTTGGCATTTAATTTTGACAGCCGAGCCAAAATTCTTAAGTATTTTAAAGGCATCAACATCTGTTACTAACCCCCATCACCAAAGCTTTCCTCCCCCCGGCAGGCTTCCGCCGGTTTCTAAGTCTTTTTCATTCCTTCAACACTCCCAGCTACCCTTTCCACCAACAATGTGACGTTATAATGAAGAAAGAGATGGAGAATGAAAGGGATGAAAAATTTAATTGTCAACATCTTATCTTCTTCTTATCTAATTACAAGAGGGTTTGAGCTGTGTGAGTAAGCGAGATAGTGAGAAACGGAGGGAGAGAGAAGGAAGATTATTAAAGTGATAAATAGACTCATTTTCAGGATTAAAGAATAAAAATGAAATTGAATAACAAAGAAATTAGAAAAGAAAACAATCAGAAAGAGAGGCGAATGGAAAAATGGGATCAAAGGGGAATAGAATGGGGGAGGTGGGGCTCGGAGATTAATTCTTCATTCGTTCCTCCCATTTTTTTATTCACCCTCCACCCCTTTGTGATTTCTTATAGGTTAATTGAAACTAATCAACGGAAGAAAAAAAAGGATAAATGGAAAAAAGATGATGCTGTGAAAATTCACAAAAGAACAAAGACAATTTTAGATTGATTACCTTTCATAAATAAAATAATTTTGAAAAAATGGTGAATTTAAGAATGAAACATAAGATAATTAGTAGAATATTGGATTATCATTATCAAAGATTCTACAACAGTAAACAATTTTTATTTTGTAAAAAACAATTAGAATATTTATCATTATTTAAACCCAAAGTAATAAAAAAATATTCTTAATGTTATTTGCAGAGATTCGTAAGAAGAGAAATATTTCCCTATTGTGTTATTCTGGGTCGGACTTAATTTTAATATATTTTAATCATTTTTATATATTATATGACTACACGTCAAAATTTATAATAAATGAAAAGAAACAATAGCTGAGTTAAAAAAAATCTTCAATTATTCTATACATCTGGACATGCATACATGAAAGATTTTAAAGTTACTTTTGGATTCTAGAGGTCATAAAACGTGAAGATATGCAAAAAATTTTAAATTTTGGGCAATGTGCAGAGAAAATTAAAATATGAAATGGGCTTATTGATCGTTTTTTACTATTTCGCCAGAGATAGTATTGCAATAACGAAAATTTTCGATGTCGAGATTTTGATGTTTTTATATGTTTTGAAGGTCCCTGAGTCATTTTCACTAAGGTTGAGAAAAATGTCTGCCTGTGTGTGTGAGTGTGTATGTGTATGTAGACAAGATTACGGAAAAATGGTTTGAGCTAGAATCATGAAATTTGGTATACGGGCATGTAGTTTGTAGTTTTCTATTAACTTTTGAGAAATGTAGCTCAACCGGAAGAGGGTCATTACCTACCACGTTTTGATGTTTTTCCTCTAAAGTGACCGTAAAATTAAAGATATATGTTTGATAGTTTTTCACTTATTAAAAATTGTATAAAACTGCTATATATAGAATTTCAGCTTGATTGAATCGCTGAAAGTACTGGAATTAATTTTTAACACGACTGCAAATCACGCACCAGGACGTGACGTGTTGCTATTAACAAAGAGCCAAACACACGAATTAATTTTTTAAATTTTTAAATTTGACTTGAAAATGAAGGTAAAGGTTTTAAATTTAAATTTTATATATGTTAATTAATTTAATTTAATAACGATACTATACTGTAAATTAAATATTTTTAAATTAATTAATTAATCCAATATAATTCTACTTAATTTATCATTTAAATATAATTGAATTTAATTTAAATATAATATACACACACTTTAGATTTTTTAAAAAAGAGCCAAAGACGCCCTAGTTTAATAAATATTATTTATTAATTTTAATTTATAATTTAATAAATTAAATTTAATTTAAATATAATATATGTTATTTAATCCGTTAATAAATTGCGAGATAGTCGAGTGGAGACACTCCAGATTTTTTATTTAAAAATTGGACAAATATGGTCAATGACACTAAAGTTATTCTAATAAGTTGACCTGTGGCCAGGTCCGAACCGACCGACGGTTTGAAGTAAATTAATTAGCAGCTACAGAAACAATTTCAAATAATTTTAATATATCTATTAATGTAATAAAAAACAGATATGGATACATAAATAATAAATATAAACATTTTTAATTTTATTTTATTTATAATATATATGCAAGACCAGGCTGTGACGTCATGAATGGCTGGATGACGTCATATAATTTTAAATCAAGAAAAAACTAATAAATATGATTTTCCCGAGGATAAAACCAATACAAAGTGCATGATTCGTGGTGATATATAAAAAAATCTCCTCATGTGAAATTTAGTGTGAAAATAACCCTTCCCTTCCTATCGTCGATCGCTAATACTATCACTTCCGGTTTCCGGATTTGCACCAAAAGTTGATCAATTCATCCCACTGATGCATTAAGTAAATATACCAAATTTCATCAAAATCGGTTGAGCCGTTCAGGCTGTACACATCTATGCGGACGGACGGACGGACAGACATCATGCTAAAAATACTTTTTTCTGTTAAGAAAATGCATGATTCGTGGAGATATGTAAAAATCTCCACATGTGAAATTTGGTGTGAAAACAATACCTCCCTTACTATCGTCGGTCGGTAAAAATGGAATGAAGAAGAATGATTAATATGTAAAAATTAAATTATATATCCTCATTAATGAAATTACCTATTCAAGATTATAATTTGTTCTTCGATAAATGTATTACCCGACAAATGTAAATAAACGGAATAATATGCATATATGTAATATTTTTTTTTGTGTTAAAATTATAAATGATTCAAGATTACACTTACACCGTCGACATCGTTATAATTTACATTTCTATCTCCTTCCCCTTCTATAATTTCAATCATTTTTTATTTTTAATGAATACTTTTAAAAATTAATAATTAAGATTCATAAATCTTTAGTGAAAAATAAATTTTCTTTAATGCTATCAAATAAATTTAATCCGTTTGTTTCTGACACGTATCATTATTTTTATTTAATCACAATCTGTTTTTTTTTTAATTTATACTTTTTTTCGTCAGAAATTGATATGAATTTTTATGTTAACTTTAGTAATAAATAATAATAATAAAAAATAAAATACAATTTAATTAATGTTTCTTTCTGTCTCTCACAGTTATATACATATTTTAATTGCTGTTTTTTTTAATTTATTTAATAGCGTGATTCAATACTTGAGTTAAGTATTGATTTTATATCACTAATAATAATTCAGATTTGTTTTGTTATCTGGTCCTTGAAATAATTTTTATTACCTAGTTTTGGAAAAGATAAGTAGAATTTGCTTTTATTTTTAAATTTAGAGAAACAATAAAACTCTCAATCAGGATATATGATTCGAGGAACTATAGACTTTTTTTTTGGAGAGGGTTGGTTGGCCAAAAGATTTGAATGTTAAAATAAATTCCACATTGATTGATGTATTACTTGAATTTAGCTTAGCGCCAATTAATTAAAAAAAAATATTTTAAGTTAATTCTATATTAACTATAAAAACAGTTTAAAAAATAAAAAAAAAATTATCCATTTTTTAAGGATGTAATGAAAGGTATATTAGGATATAATGAAAGTTAAGATTTAAGAAAGGGGAAGAAAACTGAGGTTGAAGAATGAAACAATATGGAATAGGATTTTTAGAAAGTAAATATAAAAAAAGATAAATTTATTAATAAGATATAAAAATATCTTAATAATTAATATGGGTTAAATTTCCATATAGATAGGTTTAGAAGCCAACCGGCCCTACCTAATAATAATAATTGACTTTTCAATATAAAATTATAATATATTAGGTTGTTCAATAAGTTCGCGGAACGAAAATGATGAAACCAATTTTTATTTGTAAAAATGACTTTATTTTTCACCGTAGTACACCCTTATTCCAACGGTCTTCTAATTTATGGATCCCTTACTTTAGTGGTTTTCCGGCCGCTCTGCAAAATATCCCTCCAAGGCAGCTATTAGCTCTACGTTTGGAGAAAATCGTTTTCCTCGGAGATATTGTTTGAGGTGTGGTAAGAGCCAGAAGTCGGAGGGAGCTAAGTCTGGCGAATAGGCTGGATGTTGCAACAATTCGTACTTTAATTCAGTTATTTTAGCAATGTTTTTTGCGGCACCCATTTTGCACATAGTTTTGAAACCCAAATTAACACTCAAAATTTTGCTCACTGTGCCCAATGAAATGCCTAAAGCCTTTGTTAAATTTCTTTCAGTCAATCGACACTCTTCCAATACCAAATCTTGTATTTTTCTGATTATATTGACGAATAGATGGCGCTCCTCCAACTTATTGAACAACCTATATATATAGAGGGGGAAAGAGAGAAAGAGTTAAATTCTATACAACTTTATTTGTTTTAATACATTTATATTAAATGATATAGATAATTAAAAAAAAAATTATTTATCTCGACATATTAATAAATTAAATGAAATAAAAACAACTTTTTACTTTATAAATTTAGATTAAGAACTTGATTTCATACAACTTTGGATCGCTCATTTAAATACAGATACCACGCATATTATTTTAATCGCCAAGGATGAAATATGAATATTCAAACAATTCATGGAAAATGAAGATGAATTACCTCGACTAGTTTCTATTAACAGAGCAATGTCTCTATATTTCCATCTTTAGACATATTACCCACACTGACTAAGAAATAATCTCTCTTTTAAGACGCATTTCTACAAAATAAACAACCATCAACTCTATTATATATGAGATAGAAGAAAATCCTGGTAAAATTTTAATAATTATCTCTACAATTTAAAAAAAAATCTCAAACTCAGCTGTTAAATAAAAAAAAAATTGCACAAGACCTTTTTTTTAAATGCTTACTAATCCAATTCTGAATAAAAAAATAATATTTTGCAAATAAAGTTTTAACAAAGTAACTCCCCAGAGATATACGAAGCTTGTTATAAAATGTCATGTAAGTTTACATCCACACCCACACACATATATATATGTAGGTATATCAAATAAACCAAGAATAGATTTGTTTAAATAGAAGATTTTTCTTAATTTAGATAATTATTGTGTTTAAAATTAACTGATGATATTATTAAAATAAAAGAAAACAAAAAAAAATCTCTGACTTTGTACGTCCTACGCAAAGCAAGTTGATTATATAATTAGGTGTCCTATAATCAGTAGATCCTATCCTATCCTATCAACCTTTTTCTTGATTTTCTTAATCGGAGGCGCTACTTTTTTTATCAAGTACCTTCTCAATGTTGATCCCATAGACTTCCAGTTAGTGAAATTCCTTTGCCAGGTCTGGGACCTTAACCCGGGACCACGATGATCTGGACTAACCTTGTTAACCACCAACCTACGTGGCGACTTTATAAAAGAAAATAGAAAAAAATATATTCATAAATCATATCATTTTGTTTAGTTATCTTTGAAATATGTTAATTAAAGTTTTGTATAACGCCAAATTAGACGATATTCCATAATGAAATAAGAATAATTATTTTTCTACTATTAATTTATCTTTATACATGTTACAAATATTCTTAATACATGTTATCTTTGCTTGTTTATTTTTCAACTTTATAAAAATAAATAATTATTCAAAAAATATAAAATAAATATAATATATTTCCAAATATAATTCATCCCAAATGACTCCATGGGCCTCTTTGATTAGGAGCAATGCTACAGGGACCGCATTTTAGGGAAACGTGAAAGAAAGAAATGTATTGTCAATTAAATTTGAAGTCCTATCTAATGTGAATTTTGTTTTGCTTTTTTTTTCACTTGACTTTTTTAAATCTACATACTATTATTTCTAACTTTTTTCTTCTTTTTTTATGGAATCAAATATGTAGTTTAAAAATTGTAGGACATATTTTAAATAAAAAAAATTAATTAATTATAATTATTTCAATTATATTCTCTGTTTTTGAATTTACAGACGGGAAAGAAAAGTTACAAAAGAAATATAAAGTTAACTGGCGGGCCGCACAATTTTTCACGGCGGGCCGAATGCGGCCCAAGGGCCGCGGGTTGGTCAGGCCTGTTCTATACAATAACTATTTTCAGATATGTTTATTATTTATTTAAGCAACAGGTTTTTCATAATTTGTGTTTTATATAGATTGTTATAAAAAATTACCCAAGTATAAAAGAAATAATACTAATTTGTCAATATTTTATTTTCAAAAGATATTTAATTAGTTAATTTGAAATACCATTACTAGAATACTAAATGAGTATCAAAAAGAGAACAATGATTCGAATAGTAAGTAGTAGTAGAGAGTAGGAGAAATTGGAAGGGGTAACGCTAATAAATGGTAGGTTGCCATCGACTGATTGAGCTCTCATATTGTAGAATAATTGGAAAATGAACGTGTTGTAGCAACATCTATCCACAAATACCAGACGCATTCACAATCCAACAACAGCATCAACAACAGACCCATAGAAAAGCTTAGTTTTCGAGCAATCAGGTTGATGATTTAGGACACTGGAATGAAAATGGAGTGTTATGCACTTGCAATTAGACATAATATAAACCTTTGAGATCGCTTTGCCTATTTTTTGTTTTTATTTTCAATTGCAAACAATACAATATGATAATAATTCTTATTAAAAAAAAATATTAAAATATGCTTTGTTTTTAATATCATATTGAACGTGAATGGAAAAACTTATCTAATTATCTCTCGAAGCATTTCCAATCCGAAATCAAATCATATTATAATTGCAATGATGCATATAAATGAAATCCAAAATCTGTGCAGCCCTTTTTCTCTTTTTAATTTCCGTTCCGTTTTAATTTAGATTTGTAGATAGTACCCTAGACCCTAGACCAGAGGCCTTAGTACCATTCAACCCTTTAAATTTATATTTAATATCTAGTATACTATAAGATAAAAAGTTAAATAAATATAAATGTTTAGAAATATAAATTATTATTAAGGGCTTTACGCATTTTTGTTGAGTTTATGAAATTTGCTGAATGAAATTAATTTTGAATTTTTTAATTAATAATTGTAACATTTTATACATTTTTTGGTACGCTTATCCAGGGTAACGATAATTACCACAAGATTTATTTTGGTAAAAGATAAAGTTAAGAGGACCAGCTCTACTAATCATAGAGAACCTTTAACCTGCATAGGACGGCAACCGATTGGATTTAGTAAGAGTACAGAAATGAACAAAAGTTAGAGAGTTTTTTTATTTTCTATTTTAGTAAAATCTCTTCACATTTTTGAACTTATATAAATATAATATATATACAAAAAAAGATAAATTAAATTATAACACAATAATTATTTGAACACTGGATATATTATTGTACAATATTTAATTAGATTTCAATCAGAAATTCTAATATTTATTATTCTTGGGGTCATAAATGAAGAAATGTTTATGAATAGAAAATTTGTTTTCGTTTTTATCTTATAATGTATATATAAAATAAAATGAGCAAATTTTATTAATCGAAAACAGCTAAATATTTTCATTCAATTAATTTTAAATATTTATAAAGTTGAATAGAATAGAATTGAAATTTTATAAATGTATAGAAAAGTATATTAAATATCTTAAATATATATATATATATATGAATATGCTATCTTAAAGAGATATTTTTTATTCTTTATTTAATGTTTTTTTTATTTATCTTTTCAGTAGAGCTTACTAAATTCGATTGAAGGATTGTTTTTTGTATTGATTAGATTCTGATCGATTCCAGTGTAGATCGAGAAAAGAGAGAAAAAAAATAATAAATAGAAAAAACCACATCCTGCACTTTTATATTGATGGATTTTGTACAGGTGTAGCAATAACTACTAACTTCAAAGGAAAAAAGCTTTTTTTTTAATTTTTTTTTCTTTTTTTATATTAACTTTTTATTAAATGGTTGTTCCAAGCAAAGAACTCTTCTCTTAAATGAATATACATATATATTTATAGGGGAGGGGCAACAAGAGAAAGAGAAAGAACAACTCTCTCGGCTGAGGGATTAAGTTTAAATCGGATAAGTAGTTAAGTAGTTGAAGCTTGGCGTTGGGGAATTATATCACCTGGAGGTGGTTTCCACCTCCACCAACTGTACCAAGCTAAGACAAACAATCCTTTCAGATTATGGTATACTGTTCTAATACAAATTTATTTCAATATCATTCATCGTAAAATTTAATCATACAATTTCGTATTTTGGAATTAGTAATTAACTTAAAATAAGCTTGCAAAAAATAACATTTTAATATAAACAGACATTTATAATAAGAATAATAATAATAATTTATATATAAGCCAACATTAGAATTTCAACTTATTAAACACCAAAGAATTGTTATTATATCTTTATTGATATGTATTATAAATAAAAACGTTATAACAAACAAGATTATTAAAATGACCATTTTTAGTCCATTTCTCCAAATTCATTTGGAAATAATAAATAATTAAACTGAAAATAACAACTCCGCTATAAATATATTTATTCCTAATCTTAAATGATGATGATAATGATCTCAATTTTTATTTTTAAATTAATTTAAAATAATTCGTTAATTTAATTAGTGTTTTAATTAATAAAGAAATATGGATAAAAATTAAATAAACAATTAAAATAATATTCAGTTATTCATATGCTATTTATAAAATTTGTATTAACTTTTGAGCTTAGTAATTCAGTTTGAATTTTTCATTTAACATCAATAATTATTTAGTAATAAGAGGATTTAACGGACAATCTTATATTCATTGCTCGAGTGGTTGATTTTCATAATTCATCAGTCATCTCTAACATTAATCGTGTCTTAGTCCCTTAATCTCTCAGCTCATTATAAAAAATTCCAACAATTATGACTTTTTTTATAGACTTCATTCAATGTTCAAACCCAAAAGCCTATAACTATATATACTTATATTTAACTGCTTGTCCCACTGACATGGTCTGTTTAATACACTTAATGTTGGAATTTTTCGCCACAAGAGAAGTTAAAATAAATTAAAATCCAAAAAAAAAATTATTTTCATTTACATATTTCTCATCCTCGGATGAAATTAGAATTTTATACATAAGTTATGGGGTTGTTAATTTATTTTATTTTTTTAATTTTAAAGGTATAAAAGTTTATTTGTATGTTATTAATAATTTAACGAAGTCTGGTTAAAATTAGGGGATAGCTTAAATTGTTTACAAGTTTTTAAGTTAAGTGGTAATATACGAGTTTTTGAATTGATTAATAAATAATAAAAAACAGAATTACATATGAATTTTTAACTAACAAGAATCAAAAAAATCAAATATATTTTTTTAAAAAATCTTATTGACAAATTTAAAACAAAAATATTTCATTTTTTTTTATTATATAAATAAAGGGTGGTCGAAAGTCTTTTCGTATTTTGCCCATAGATGTCGTTGGAATCGTATATCTCCAGTGCTACCAATACCATATAGTGTTGGAAAGGTGAAATTTCAAGCTTCATTTAACCTTAAAGAAAATTAAATTTGGTGAAGCTGAACAAAAGTTACAGCTTATCAAAAATGGGTGAAAATAATGAAGAAATTCGCTATATTTTGAAATTTTTGTCTAAAAAAGGGAAGAATGCCACGCAAGCCGCCAATGAAATTTGTGAAGTTCACGGAGACGATGCTATATCAGTTCGTGTAGCACAACAATGGTTCGCTCGCTTTCGTTCTGGAAATTTCGATGTGGAAGATGCCCCTCGTTCTGGTCGACCTATCGTTGAAAAAGTCGATGAAATTATGGAAAAGATGGACAAGGACCGTCACATAAGCAGCCATGACATTGCCAAGGAACTAAACATTCATCATCAAACGGTTTGGAACCATTTAAAAAAGGCTGGCTACAAAAAGAAGCTTGATGTGGGGGTACCACATGATTAGAAATACGAAAAGACTTTTTCGACTACCTATATAATCATGTCATATATTAAAATACATACATATATTTTTTAAAGAATATCATTTGGTATACGTATGTTTTTATATAGATTTCTTTTTTTTTTGTTTCATGTTTAAAATAGGTAAAAAATAAATTAAGGGTTGATGAAAGATTTTGATGATCATCATCATTATGATGTATACTTTTTTAATCAAATTTTTCTTCTATTCGTTGTACGTGTGTGAGAGGAACAAAAAAGAGAGGCAAGTTAATCAAATTCTGTCAAACGATTTTATAAGGAAAAAAATAAAAGAGATAAATTCAATCAGATTATTTCAACTATTTTTTTAAAACGGTTATTTTTAACAATCTTAATAATAATTAAATAAACAATTTTTTGATGTTATTTTATTCATATTTTCAATAGAAAAATATTCATTTCTAATTTTTTTTAAAAATAGTTTTACGGCTTTTGTACTTTGTAGAATTTAAGGAACTATTATTAGGTTATTTTGGTATTGTTAGAAACTAGAAACAAAACTTATTGCAATATTTTTTAACAAATATTTAATAGATATATAAGTTACAGACTCAGATTCTGCAACGCCAGCAACGTCATGAATTCTGCAACCTCATCATTAAATTAATTATAAAAGACGACTTCTCGCACTCATAGCCAGTTCTTTCTTAACTCACATCTTAGTCGGTTTTGACTAGGGGTTCTTTACGAACCACCTGCATAAGCTCCTTCAGGAATCGTTAATCGAATACTTGCAATTGCTATCAATCACATACAGTACTTCCACTCCAATCCATTTGCCGGATTGGCTGCTTCAACGTGCTACAAGCACAATTATTCATTTATATAAGTAATTGTACTTATTTGTAGAAATATAAAATAAATAAAAGTCGTTAAAAGTAATATCTACTTTTTCCGAATAAAAAAAACTTTTTAAAAACATCAAAGTTCGGCCACGAACTTTAACTTGTATATTATCTAAAAATATTTAAAAAATAAATCTTATTATACTTAGGTATAAAATGTTTGTCAAGTTCCTACAATCATTTTTAATTTTAAAAGTTGATTATAGAAAATTTTATAATTAAAACATTGATTTTTAAATAAATGAAGTTTAAATTAGTTATATAATTCGGAATGTACAGCTCTTATAATGAAGTTTTTCCTTTGTTCTCTTTAGTAGGAGCATACTCTATAATTAAGAGGCCATCACAAAACATATCTTAAGTCTACTACCTGAGAACAATAGATCATTGTTGTCCCTATCAGAGTAACAGGCATATCTCAATCTAGTACTTAATATCTTTTCAATGCCAAGAAAATAAAAATTCTTAAAAAAATTGTTTTGAGAGTATAGAGCTATAGAGAATGACAATTTATTAAATAATTCAGTTTTATTAGGAAATTTTATAAATCAAAGACTTTTAATAAAAAATTTTAAATATTTTTGACTATTGATAAAAAATTTAATTAATAAAAATAATTAATTTATAATTTAAATTATGAAACAACTACAATTATTTGTGAATGTAAAAAAAGCTGTTTTTTTTAGTTGCAACAAACTTGTGTGTGTTGCCTGATTTGTTTTATTTAATTATTATATTTATTATATTTTGAATAATCATCAGATGTACTTAATAGAGTAAAAGAGTTTATTTTGATATCATTTTTAATCAAGTATAAAATATAAATTAATATAATATAAAAAATATATTATATAATAAAAATATTACTGAATCTGTAGATTATATATAACCAAATATATTATAGTTACATTTACATCTCAGGAAACGTGAGAGAGCCTAATGTGCTTAAAATTCTTCCTCCCTTACTAATAAGTTCCTGGTTCACGGAGTCGCGGCTCGGTACTTTAAAAAAATTATTCCTTATGAACTATGAATATTTAAGATTAAGATTATTATTTAAAATAAATAAACGACAAAATATATGAAACAATTTCAAATAAAATAAAAGAACATAAATTAAAAAAATAGTCATAAAATATACAGCCCTTAAACTACGTATTAATGCACCGAAAGACAGAAAAGTGTGGCCTGTGTGGAAATTTGATTATAAAATTTTATTAAAATAAATAGTTTTAATTTTATTTTATTTACAATATTTTGTATTTAAGGAAGCGCTGTCCGGCGTTGCCCGGCGACAATTTTTTTATTATTAAAATTTATATTTTAAATTAAGAAAAAACTAACAAAGATGATTTTTCCCGAGGCTAAAACCTATACATATCGATTTTTCTTTATAAGTATTATCTATGGTGTGAATTTCAAAAAAATCCTTGGGGTGGTTTAATATTTCAAAAATACAAATATATATACATAATTTTTGCTAGTATAATAAATTAAATCACTCCACTCCACCCAACTTTCAAACCTCCAATATCTGAATTGTATTAAGATTCAAACACCAAAACATGGATTAAATAACAACCAATCATTAAAATAAACACTGTTTTGGAATGTAAAAGTGGTTAAATCAATATATACTTACGAGTGTAGATTCTCGATTAGTGAATGTGACCGGATCTGCTGCCTCTGCATCCTGACACATAAAATCAGGACGCCCCGAAACAGAGACGAGTTTACTGCCTGTGCGAGCCAACTCGATTATATTGAGAAGCAATGTGTCAGCTGAAAATTCCACCTGCATCAATAAAGAATAAGAAAGAAATTAATCTCAAAAAAAAAATTATCATTTTTAAAATTTAATTAATTCTTTAAGTTCCTCCTTTATTGCGTTTTTAATGCAGTTTATTTAATTATATGTAAAACTATTTTTAAGAATTTATCTATTAATTTTTTCTCTTTACTGATTTTTGTTCTTTTGCATTTGTTTCCGTTTATATAACTATATAAAATTTTCACTATCTACAGTAAAATAATTTATTAATAGTCATCAGAAAATCAAGAAATATTATAAAAAGAAGGATTCAAGGTAACTACAAAGTGCACTAGAAATTCCCACATTACCACTGGAAGAGTTCTAGGTTGAGTAAAGGGATCTGGTTTATTACGTTAGGTAATGTACATAATAAAGCTTTTAGTCGTCAACAAACCGTGGTCGGGTAAACATCGAGGCTTAGTAGATAAATTTTTTTTTAAACAAGAAGAACACTAACTGCGAGGGGAACGAAATTTTTGTTACTGGGGAATTTCACTAAACTCTACTGTTCTCTCCAAAAGAGAGCCCTTCAAGAAGAATTTAAAGGAATTTCGCTGACTGAAATAGTAATAGATAATTCCAAAGAATTGCGTGTATAATCAACCATCCATTCATATTTAGATGAGGTATTTTTAAAACTTGACAAAAAATATTTATGACTACATTTACGAGTATTATAGATGAATGGTTGTTATATATTTTTTTAATTCACTTATGAATTGTGCAAGTTACATCTATCTCATGCACTTTTAATTATTATATAAAAAAGAGATTAGATAAGTGTAATCTTAAATAAAAAAAAATATATTAAATTTGTTCTTTATAATATTTATTATTTTAATTTCATTTCAAAAATAAATAAAAATAAAATGTGTTGAATTTTTTTTAAATAAAATGAAAATCAGGTTTACCAAACTTTCAAAGAAATAGGGTGAATTTATTTATACAATAGAAAAGCCTTTTTATTTATATAATTTGATTGTAGGTTTCTCAATTATATACTAAATGGGCTGAAAAGTCCCGGGATTTTTCAATAGGTGACGCCACTAGAAAATGAACATGACTCATTTCGAGAGGCTCATCTGTCACTAGTTTATGTATGAAGTATCATGACATTTCATCCATTCGTTTACAAGCTACAGTCGTTAGAGTGACGCCACTTTCACCTTCATAAGAAAAATGGAAAAACAGAAATATCGTGTCTTCATAAACAGATGTGGGATAACATTCCTGCAACCACTGCATTGATTGTTCAACAAGTTTTTCCCAATAAAAAACAATGTTTAATCAAGACGCGATATTCCTGTTTTTCCATTTTTCTTATGAAGACGAAAGTGGCGTCACTCAAAGCTCACTGTAGCTTGTAAACGAATGGACGAAATGTCATGATACTTCATACATAAACTAGTGACAGATGAGCCTCTCGAAATGAGCCATGTTCATTTTCTAGTGGCGTCATCTATTGAAAAATCCCGGGACTTTTCAGCCCATGTAGTATATATCTATATATCTATATCTATATATAGAGAGATAGATAGATCAATTTTTTGAAATTATTTCACATCACTATTGTAAATACTTTTTATTTAAATGCACGCGCCTATCAATTGTAATAATTTTCAAATAGAAAAAATAATTTTAAATTTTTTTTTTTTAATTCCCCCCCCCCCCCCCCATGAAGATTTATTTCAAATAATTATAAATATGTTGATTTCTGTTACATTTGTGGCGGTCATGTATATAGGTGTAGTTGATGTAGGATGTTGGAAAAGGACTAATAAATCATTGCCGAAGATTTGGAATCATAACTCAATTTATTGTTTCACAACATCTACACTATATACAATATCTCTAATATGTTATTATCGTCCTGGATTGGTGCACGTTGGCGCGGCGCCATTTATTTGTGGTGTGGGGGAGACCACACATTTATACTTTATATTTAATATATATAAAATCAGATGAATTTTTGTTATATTTTCACTTGATTTTATAATTTAATTTTTATTATTATAATTCTAAAAGACAAGTAACTGTTTTGACTTGTCATGTTGGCGAGCCCCGGAGCTCTGGGACACCCTTGAGCCTCGGTCTTCTGGGTTGAGCCTTCGTTGCACAAGCATCTCCTTGTAAAGCCTTCCTCATTATAGAAATTTCCAGAAAAGTACTTCATTTCGGGTTGTCTGGAACTTCTTATTGGTAGAATTTGTCATAGGCTTGCAAGATATATACTTATCATCCAGTCGGTATCGTATAAGAACATTTCCTTGTACAAATCATACCATTTTTAGTATAAATATCTTTATACTTAAATTTACCTTTATAATATTATATTATATTTATATATTTTCATTTAGGCAATCTTTTTAGAAAGCCTACATTTCTTAATCATTCACCACTGGATTGATAGGTGCTGTTTTGTCTATATAATCAGCTTTTATTATCATTTATGAATTTCATTTAATTACCTTTTGTATCATTCATATTATTTTCATATTATCCAAATAATTATTTACCGTTGTCTTTGCTTATTGTCTGATTCTATTAACATTTTATATTACATTTCATTTATTATCTTATAATTTTGTTTTCTTGTTTATATTAATATTCATCTTAAAATCAATAACTTTATATTACTTTATTTAACTTTACAATTATTATTTGTCAATTATTAATATTCAATTATTCGCTTTATAATCATTATTTTCATATACATATATATATTATCTTTTGTTTATTTATTAAAGTTTATTTTTAGTTACTTTTCTTTCGTTATTTCTTTCAAAAGTTTAAATCAAAGTAGTTTTCTAACTTAAAGGTACCAAAAGCATCTCTCGTTGAGTCGAGGAGTCCGGTATTGTCCCTTTCCATTAGGCACATTTGTTATATTTTCTTCTAAATTATAATAATTTACATTTAAGTTTGTCGAGTTCTGAATAAAAATACGTCTGGCAACTAATCCTTTCTTAATTTAAATCCTTATCCTCCCCCACGGTCATTCCAATTTAAGAAGGTTTCCATCGGCTAGTTTTCTTCACCTCCCCATTCCTCCTTACCCCCCTTTTGGGTGTTATTAAAGGTTTGGGCAGTTTTAAATGTTTTTCTATCTTATTCTTTAAAAATAAAAATGTTATTAAAAATTTATTATTATTAAAAAAAAAAAAATATTTATTAAAAATGTTTTTTTTTAATCCGCTTTTATATTAATTAATTAAATATTTTTAAATGAGAAACAGCTGACAGAGTTGTAATTTCTTTTATAAATTTTAAATATTTACTTATTTGCATACTCGCTCTCTCTCTCTCTCTCTCTTTCTATCACACACGCACAAACAAATATATACATAAAAATAATAATAATTTGTCGTGATATCATGTTAAGAATTTTTTTACACGTTGGTGAATCAAATAAACAGATTTCGATGCACATCCATGGAGTTAGTTAAAAAAAAGACAAAATAAAAAAAGTAAATGAGTGCGAAAGCAGAATAAACAGCTCTTTCCATACAGATAGAAAATAAAAAAAAATAATTTTAATTAAAAAAAATCAGCTAGTCAGAGAGGGAGAGAAAGAGAAAATAAAAAGGGAACAAAATTGATGAAATTTATATAAAATTATATTAATTTTTCTCAGTGAGCGTGGGGATGATTTGGTGTTTTTTAGCCCACAGGAATCACGTCTTTTATTACCTACGTTCAGCTTGCAACAAAAGGTGGATAACATAAAAAAAAAGGTTTTTATGAATTTAAGTTGAATATTCTTATGATAGAATATATAATAACGAAATGCAATTGAATCTCGTAAGAGGGTTATGAGAGGGTGTGTGGAAGCGCAATAAGGCCATTGTATTATTCGTATTGTACAATGTGCAAAAGAGAGATAGAAATTATTCTATTTCATATAATATCTACCAGCATGAAATTGATCGAAATTTTTTGGGATTACGAATAAAAAAAATTAAAAAATATAGAAGCAATTTTGTGTTTATGGTCCAGTTAAAATATACGAATTTTATAAAAAATGTAAAAGATAGTGGTTACGCATTTACTCTAAACTCTATTCTCAGTTTATCTGTGATTATCTCTATTTTTTATTATTACTTTATTTTTGAAAATGGATAAAGTTAAATAATTTCAACTAATAAAATGAGAAAATTAAAGACCTAAAAATTATAATATAGATAGAATCAAATGAAAACAATGTTAAAAAAGCTGGAGTGTCTCCACTCGACTATCTCGCAAATTTTAATTGGATTAATTAACATATATTATATTTAAATTAAATATAATTAATTATAAATTAAAATTAATAAATAATATTTATTAATATATATATGTATATATATATATATATATATATATATGGAGAGGGTCCGAGGCCCTCATGACTTTATCACTTATTTAATAATTAAATTTAATATATATAATTAAAAACTTAGGCTCTAAAATATCATAATATATAATCTATAACAACAACATAATATAAAATAAAAAATTGTTTCTAATGTGTAATAATAAAAGAAAATATGTATACATTTATAAATTATATATAGATTTTCTTTTTTCTAATGAAAAACATTCCTTAAATTATTTTCTTTATCAATTTAATTATTAATATATAAAAAATCAATGATATTATTTATTTTATAAATGCAGGAGGCAAACGGGCACAGCCAGAATAATTCGATTGTTTATAGGATTGCATTGAAAAGCGATAAGCGACTCGGCCAATTCTTTGAAAAAGAATATTAAAATATTAAAATAAAATAAAAGAATTTTATTTAGTATTCATTGAACAGTGAATAGAAAAAGACGCCAAAATTGCTGAGAGAACATTCTAACAGGTAATTAGCATCTATTATATTGTATAGAGCCACTAATAATCCCATTTTAATTATAAATATATTATTAATTAATCATAGTTATTCGTTTAATAAACTTCCTCTATGAATATATTTATTAATTATGATTATAATATTATTTTTCATATTCATAAACTCGTATAATTATATAAATACTTTATATACTTCAATTACTTTTTACAAGGTGAATTACAAATGATTTGTATTTAATATTCTTTGAATAATGAAGGAAAAACTAAAATGAAAAAAATCTGGAGTGTCTCCACTCGACTATCCCCCAATTTGATTTGAATTAAATGACGTATATTATATTTAAATTAAATTTAATTAATTATAAATTATAAATTAAAATTAATAAATAATATTTGTTAAACCAGCACATGTTTGGCTCTTTGTTGATGGCACCACGGCACGTGTTGGCACGTGAAATTTGCAGTCTTAAAAAATTAATTCTGGTACTTTCAGCAATTCAATCAAGCTGAAATTCTATATATAGCAGTTGTATACAATTATTAATCATGTGAAAAATTATCAAACATATATCTTTATTTTTACGGTCACTTTAGAAGAAAAAAAATCAAAACGTTGTAGGTAATGACCCTCTTCCGGTTGAGCTACATTTCTCAAAAGTTGATAGAAAACTATGAATTTTGAATAATGCCCATGTACCAAATTTCATCATTCTAGCTAAAACCGTTTTTGCGTAATCTTGGTTACATACATACACACACACAGACATTTTTCTCAACCTTAGTGAAAATGATTCAGGAACCTTTAAAACGTATAAAAAATCAAAATCTCAACATCGAAAATTTTCGTGATCTCAATACTATCTCTGGCGAGATAGAACTTGAAAGAGATAGAAGGTAAAAATTAGATGGATCTGGCAGAAGAATGAAGTTAAGATTAGGTTTAAAATATCTTTCATAGTATAAAAATCCTCTGTTTATCTGAGATTTAGTTAAATAGAAAAAAATTCAACCATTTCATGTTTTGATATCGACAAAAATAAAACAATAAATAATAAACTACAAAAAAAAAAAAACATAATATTTGTTAATAATAATTTGAAATATATATTTGATGCTATTTATTTATTATGAAACTACTCAGTCCGAGTATATATTAATATAAACTTTACCCATAACAAATTATTAAGCTTAATCTTTTATCAAATTTCAGAGAACACAATTAAAATAAATTTCTATCTAAAATAATTTAATTTTAATTCGATGAATATTTGTTAATGAGTGGATGTTTATTTATCATCGATCTTAACTCAAAAAGTTACCTGTTTATCTTTAATTTGTTTTGAATCTCTTTTGTTTTTACTTGTTTAAAAATTTATTTATTGTATAAATTAAAATCTCAATAACATAATAAATGCGAATACATATCGGATAAATTCCTTTATACATTTTTTAAATTTTATTTAAAATATTGCTATTTTTCTCTTCTTATATATATAAAACCTATTGAATTGTATTTAATGTTCTCAAAATATATTTTATCATTTCTTTTTAATAATATATTTGTCATTTAGTTCACAATCGAGTATGAAATATTGAAAAGGGGGAAAAATACACTCTCAATTTTTTATTGACTTTTGATTTCCATCCGATTGCACAAAAGAATGAATATTGTGACATAAGACAGGGTAAAACACATTTTTGTACCCATTTATATTTTCCTTAAGCACCGAGATGTAGAGGAATGAATATGTTGTAATAGGTATTAAATTTATTTGTTGTTTTTTTGGCTCTAAGGATATAAGCCCATATTAATTAGTTTATACATTTGTGTATTTTCATTGCAAATTAACTAATGTTTTATATTTTTTAAATTTTGGTAAACATACACTGTCTATTAAGAATTAAATAAATTATTAATGAAGAAAAAAAACTAATAAAGCGGTATGTTTTATAAAAACAGGTATTAAATTATAGATCCCAATAAAGGATTGTTGAAATTTTTGCTAAAATTTTGTTTAAAATCAAACGAGAAATATATAATATAATCTAATATGTATAAAATTAAATAAATAAATTATCGGTTATATCGGTTTAAAAATTTAATCTACCAAACTGAACACTGCTATTTTAGGCCTAATTTTTAAAAAATGATGATAATTTATGAGAAAATTTATTATTGTCAATTTTGAATGGAATAGATATATTATATACCGTATTTAAATTTTCTATTTATTAAATATTAAAATAAATGAATATTTTTTAACGATGACAATTATAAAAAAAATATTTTATAAAATTATAGCCTGGAAAATCACAAAACTTATATGATTCAGCATAAAAAATAAAATAAAATTGAGTAGGTTACACAGGGTTGCGTTTGTCAATAGATTTGTTTACAATAAAAGCAATTGGGATACGACATTAAATCAAAAACGTGTTTGGTATTCTAAAGATAGTTTATAAGAAATTGAGTTATGATAGGAATTGAATGAAGGTAGCTCAATTAGGGACAGTTGGGGGTTTCAGTTGCTGGTACCAAGAACTTTCAAGTTCAGTAGTTGCCAAACGTCTCGTGAAGGAGAAACATGTGTGAGATGCCAATTGCCCCATTTCATAGTAGGTTAAACTTTAGGAACAAAGTAGAAATGAAGCCGTTGCCAAAATTGAGTGTCCACGGAGCCTAATATTAGGTTTATTCATGAATTCCAAACATATTCTGAATACATTCAGAAAACAGTACAATGCGTATGGCTCTACCGAATAAGTTGAGAATTTTTAGGATGCTGAAATAAAAGGTTCCTATAATGTTGTAGAAATCACATATAAAAGAATAAAATTTGAAAAATGAAAATTTTTGACCTTTCCATTTAACATTTTTTATTTATTTCTTAATTTAATAAAATATATTTTATATAATAATTTTTTTCTAAATTTTAAATTTTTCCAATGTAAATATAAGAAAAACAAAATTATCTCTTGAAATGTTAGTAAAACCAATGTTTGGTTCTCCAATATATACACATGTACAAGACTAAATGAACGGCAAAAAAATGTCTAATTGTATTTCCTACTTTCCTATATTTTGATAGCAGGGCCGCGACGTGGGTGCAAAGCGCCCGTGTGCAAATTTGTAAAAAGCGCCCCCTTTATCAATAGAACAATAAAAGCTTACCACTTAATTGCTATTGGCACTAATTTACACTTTATGCACAATGCTCTAATTCACAGTTTGAATATTTCTAAATAAATTAATAAATTTAAAAATATAGTCAGAATACATAAAATAAAAAAGAATGGTCAGTTTGGCGCCCCCTACACCAGGCGCCCGTGGGCAGAGCCCACCTTGCACACGTGCACGCCGCGGCCCTGTTTGATAGCCTTGTCTCAGTTTTTTTAGCCATGATCCGCATTTTGCTTGAAAAATCCCGTTAATTCAAGCAACCCTAGTCCTACTGATGGAAAAAATAAATAGGCTTAGATTAGAGAATCAAAATGATTTTTTTTTAAAACATAGGAGGTGTGTTCGAAAAGTAAGGTGACTTCAAATTTCGCGGGCAACGTACTTTCGATTATCGATTTTTTGTTTTGTTATGTTGGTACACTCTTCCCGAACATCTGTACCAAGTTTCAAGTGTATAGCATTTTTTGTTTGGTTGTGAGAGACGTAAAGGTTATAAGTGTTTTGCGTGCTCGGCGATTTTTTGCTATCGAAAAATATGGATCAAAGAATTTGCATCAAATTTTGTATAAATGAATAATAAATAAATTGTTCCGAGACACTTGAAATGTTGACAGTGGCATACGGTGAAACTGTACTGAGTAAAAAAAATGTTTACAAGTGGTACAAACTCTTCCAAGATGGCCGGGAAGATGCCAATGACGAGCCTCTTCGATTACCATGACCGTGGTTCATCAGGAGTTCTTACCATATGGTCGTACGGTCAATAAACAGTATTATCTTGAAGATATGCGCCGTTTACGAGAACCAGTACGAAGAAAACGTCCAGAATTGCGGAAAAACAATTCATGGCTTTTGCATCACGATAATGCCCCCTGCTCACTCATCTTTGCTTGTGAGAGATTTTTTGGCCAAAAACAACACCACAGTCATGCCTCAGCCACCATATTCACCGGATTTGTCTCCATGTGACTTTTTCTTGTTCCCAAAACTAAAGAGAACTATGAAAGGACGGAGATTTGCAACGATTGAGGAGATAAAGACTACATCGCTGGAAGAGCTCAAGTCTATACCGAAAAGTGCTTATGAGAAGTGCTTTGAGGATTGGAAAAACCGTTGGCATAAGTGTATTGTATCTGAGGGGGATTACTTTGAAGGGGACAACATAAATATTGATAAATAAATAAATATTTTTTCTTAAAAATACAAAGTCACCTTACTTTTCGAACACACATCGTGTATTAAATTTATAATATATTATATAATTTGTGATCTCTAAATAATTACATTAAATAATATTTTAAGATATTAATGCAAAATAATTTGGCATTAAGTTAATAAGTTATGAATTTGATTGAATTTAAAAAAGAGAATAAGTCAATCGGAAGTGACAAAATGTCACTTACTAAATAAATTAAAAAATTTGCAAATCAGGAATTCTAAAAAAGGAAAATCAGCAGAAATAAAAAAAAAATATGAAAGGCAAAAATGATCGGTCATCAAATAAAATTCTAATCAAATTAACTATAAAGCATTTTATCATCTCTTAAGAATTATTTTAAAATGAAAAAAATATTTTGTTGAAAACGTCGATTGATCTATAAATTTAATTACATTTATTAGAAGGGTATGTGAATTTGGTATTTATTTGATACATTTTCAAATATATTTACATACTAATAATTTTACTTTATATTCCTGAAATATGAAATTAAAGGGTGAAATTAATAACATTTATTCCAACCAATCAATTTAGAAATACCAAAATATTAATTTAAAAAATATTTAATAATAAAAACTTCATAACCAAATAGTTTTATTTTTTTAATAACTAAAAGTTGTTTTTAATTTTATTAACTTTAGAAGTATCTAACCTGTTTTTATTAGTTTTAGTTAATCTGTTTGCATTAATATTGTTAATAAAATTAATATATTATAATTTTTTTCTAATTCCCAAAAGTTACGAATGTAAAGCAGTGTATATGCAAAGTATTTTGAAAAACACCTAAAAGGAAATTGTTTTAAAAATTTTTCGACATTCCTCGAAATGTGTTATTTTTAAAGAATATCTTTACAATACAATACAATACAATGTCACGGACTATGCTTTACAGCAGGGATGTCCAACCTTTTAATTTAATGGGCCACATCGCAAACTTAAATATTTAACGGGGCCGCAAAATTACCAGAATATGTTAAGCCTAGCTAGTGAATGTCTCAAAACTTATGGAGATTTTTGGGGATAGAGGTGGTTTTTTGTTTTTGAATGTTGCCCCCCCCCAGCCTTTTTTTTATAGCCTCGAAGTTATAGGTCTTTTGCCGGACTGTGAATTCTTTAAAATTTAACTCCAAAATGAGTCGATAGTGGGCCTCATCAAAACTTTGAATGGGCCGCGTGTTGGACATCCCTGCTTTACAGTTTATACTTATATTAACAAACCATAAATATGCCAGCATCTTAATATTTTAATATAAATTCATATTCATGATTCAATAAAAAATTTGATGAAATCAGTTCTTTGATGTGATACCTGATTGAAATTTTGGTATTTTAAAACTTTATAATAAACATTATAATAAAATTCTTTGAAATATATTTAATGATATTATAATAGGAAAATAACTTTAATATTCACGTTAATACATTAATATAATAAATCTGGATTGTCTCTACTCGACTATCTCGCAAATTTGATTTGGATTAATTAACACATATATTATATTTAAATTAAAATTAATAAATATATATTAAACCAGCGAGTGTTTGGCTCTTTGTCGATGACACCACGTCACGTGCTTGCGCGTGATTTACACACATAGACACAGACATTTTTCTCAACTTTAGTGAAAATGATTCAAGAACCTTCAAAAAGTAAAAAAACATCAATATCTTAATTTTCGTGATAGCAATACTATCTCTGGCGAGAGTGTAATAAACGATCAATAAGACAATTTTATAATTTATTTTTCTCTGCACATTGCCCAAAATTTTACAATTTTAAAATTTTCTAGATTCCAAAAGTAACTTTAAAATCTTTCATGTATGTATGTATGTATGTCCAGACGTATAGAATAATTGGAGATTTTTTTAACTCAGCTATTGTTTCTTTTCATTTCGTTTTTTGAGATTTATATAATTCATTAAATTCATTAAATACCTCTTTCACGATTTATATTTAATTTTTCATTCAAAATTAAATATCAAATGAAATGTATTTAAAATGTTATTTTAAATGAAATGGAAAATTTTAAAACATTTATATAAAAACTGTTGTTTAATGCGAATATGAATTTTTAATTGATTATGAAATTAATTAACTAAGTTTGGAAAGATTATGATATTTAGCATTGATTAATACTCCTAGAATTTTATTTTGATATAATTTATATCAATTGATATTTTATTATGTTATTATGGGAAATGGAATTAGATTATATATATTATAATTATTCTGGTTGTTTCCAACTTCAGATATTATATTTTCGGTTAGAATTCACAATTCATTTATTTTTTTTTAATCATAGTTAAAGTTAATTACTATTGTATAATATGCGAGTAGAAGAATTCAACCGAAGTATCTTATGAATATTTATGAAACCAATTACTATTCTAGATTCAAAAGAAAATCGTAGAAATTAAACCGGCGTGCACTTTTATCTTTCTCTAATTTTGATCATATATTAGATTCTTTTTTAAAAAAAATAAAATAAAAAAGATTCTTCATTTAATCGAGATCATAGAGATACTATCTTTTTTTATCATAAAGCAAAGTATAGTTATTTTGTAGAAAAAAATGAGATTCTCCAAGAAATTTTTTTAACATCCATTACATATACATTCTAAATATATAAAAACTAAAAGTAAAAATAACTTATAATTAAAAGGCGTAGATATTACACATATTTTAATTTACTATAACGGGTAATAAAAAATATAAAACTTATGTAGAGGGTATATTCCAAAATCACTAGTAAGTTGTTTACTAATTAAAAAAGTAAAAAGTAAAAAGATTTATGAAAACCAAATAAAATTATTTCCAGTGAGTGTTATTAGAAATATTACATTACATATATCGATTTTTTAGTGAAAATCAGTTTTGTGTAGAAAGTATAAAAAAAAAATATTTTTAAAACTTGAATTAAAATGACTAAATTATATTATCTTGGATTTTATTTAGCTTACGTACTCAATTATTAATTACTACTATATTTTAAGTGAACAATTTGAATATAAAATTAATACTTTGTAAACTACCTCTTCCGGTTTCTGAATATACTCCAAAACTTGATGTATTCTGATGCATAAAGTAAATTATATTAATAAAATATAATATTTTAATTTTAATATATCAAATTTTATCAAAATCCGTTGGGCCGTTCAAGCCTATACTCGGTCTATACAGACGCTATGGACAGATGGACAGACATCATGCTAAAAATTATTTTTTCTGTTAACAAAATGCATGTTTCGTGGAGATATGTAAAACTTGGTGTGAAAACAATACCTTCCTTTCCTATCGTTGGTCGGTAAAATTAACATTCATACCCAAATATATAATGATTGTATTTTGCTAATCGATAAATTGAAATTTAAAATTGAATTGCATTTTAAATTAATTATATTAATAAAATATAATATTTTAATTTTAAAATTTCACACTCTTTAAGATTTTAACATTACATTTATCAAATTCAATTTTTCAATCAAATTCTTCATGATAAATATTTGAATTCATTTTATATCATAAAATCAAAGAATCCAAACAATTCTAAAAAAAAAAAAAACTGATTTCAGAATTTAATCTAAAGATAATTCATTTAGGGATAAATTGTTCAATTTTTTGGTTTGATGATCAGGAAAGGTGAAGAGATTTTGGAAGAGAAAAGAGTCCATCTCCAATTGGGATTGTGCT
The DNA here is from genome assembly GCA_963082975.1 of Labia minor. Taxonomy (NCBI): domain Eukaryota; kingdom Metazoa; phylum Arthropoda; class Insecta; order Dermaptera; family Spongiphoridae; genus Labia; species Labia minor. Next base: position 63,256,642 of record OY720349.1, on the reverse strand, counting down.
TGTAGATCAAAGCCCTCTCCCTTGATGTCTACTAGTCACGTTGAGAGAGGTCGAGGGTCCTTCTCCATTCACTCACCTTGCGAAGGCAGCCGATGAAGTTGGCATGGACTCGGCTGCCGAAAAGTGCGTGGGTGTTCGGACTCCCACCGACGTACACCCGACTCGACGCCAGAAGGGTAAACGACCCTGCGACATGGGCACTATCCGAATAGACCCCATCCACCACCGCCGATAGCTGTAACAAACGAACAACCTATTATTTGATTGAACAATCTCATCCCCATCCCTTTCCAATTCTCCAATTCAATCATGGATTTAAAAATAATATGTAGTATATGGGATTTCATATTTGTTAATGGCATATTTCAAGTTTAATTATAGAAATATTGGAATGTAATTTAATATTAATTAACTAATCAATAATTTTATATGAAATTGTTGAATTGTCAAATTTTGATTGATAAATTAATTAGAAAAACATTGGAAATTTTCACTAAGATTTTCACTTTTTTTTAAATAAGAAATAAATGAGATTTGTTGAAACAAAATAAAAGTCTTGAATTAATATATATGGTAATATTTATTTATTTATTTTTCAATGCATGAATTTTTAACTTTCATTTATGCATAGGTTGCTAGAAAATATATATAATTTATTATTTTGATAAAGTAATATTTTGTGTTATATTTTTTTAATCAATTTGTAAAATTATTAAATATTTTATACATAGTAAGTAAGTAAGATGTTTGGAAGATATAATTATTATTTTGATTAATTAATTAATCCTATAAGCACATATATTAAATTTAGATGAGTTAATAGAATAATTAATTTAAATCATTAACTTAATCTTCTTATTAACTGATCAAGTTAATTCTCATATTCATTTTATTACCATATTGTTATGTTCTTTTCTATCTTCCCGGAATATTAGTACACTCCAAGCTTCGGCTCGCGGGCCAAATTCGACCTGACAGCACGTAAAAGCTAATGGCTTTTCTTTTATGCGATAATTTGAATAAAAAACAGAATAATAATAATAATCCGACTTTATTGCTTAATTACAATTGTCCATTATTTTATTTATATTTTAATTTTAAATTTTTTCAACGAATTATATGTTTTATTTGTGTTCTATTCTGCAAATAAATAACTTTTGGAGCAAAAGAAAAAAATATTAAAATATTAAAATTAATCTAATTATAATTTTATTTTTAATTGATAAATTATATCTTTGATTATTAATTAATAATTTTTATTTAAACAATTTCATTTTGGCTAATTTTTAACGACCGACGATAGTAAGGGAGGTATTGTTTTCACACCAAATTTCACATGTGAAGATTTTTACATATCTCCACGAATCAAGCATTTTCTTAACAGAAAAAAAGTATTTTTAGCATAATGTCTGTCCGTCCGCTATGTGTCCGTCCATATAGATGTGTACAGCTTGAACGGCTCAATGGATTTTGATGAAATTTGGTATATTTACTTAATGCATCAGTATGGTGAATTAATCAACTTTTGATGCAAATCCGAAAACCGGAAGTGGTAGTATTAGCGATCGACGATAGGAAGGGAAGGGTTATTTTCACACCAAATTTCACATGAGGAGATTTTTTTATATATCACCACGAATCATGCATTTTGTATTGGTTTTATCCTCGAAAAAAATCATATTTATTAGTTTTTTCTTGATTTAAAATTATATGACGTCATCCAGCCATGCATGACGTCACAGCCTGGTCTTGCATATATATTATAAATAAAATAAAATTAAAAATGTTTATATTTATTATTTATGTATCCATATCTGTTTTTTATTACATTAATAGATATATGAAAATTATTTGAAATTGTTTCTGTAGCTGGAAATAAATTTATTTTAAACCGTTGGTCGGTTCTGCGCCTGGCCACAGGTCAACTTATTGTTTTTCTATCGGGTTGATTCGAATTATATGAATTCATTTTGAAATTCAATAAATCAAAAGTATTCTCAATTGATTCTTAGATAAGAATAATAACAAACAAATGGTGATTATGAATATGATCGATTGCTATTGATTATGACCAATTGGTAAAAAGGAAAAAGCATTTTATGCTGAGTGGCTCTAAAATCAATATGAATAACTAATAAACCAATTTTATCCAATTTTCTTCAACCAATTAAAGATTTTAGATTAAATTCAGATCATCTATTTATTAATAAACATAACAACGGATGGCTGATAAATAACATGCATTTAATTATTAATCTTATTAACTTTTTTCATTTGAAAAAAAAGAAAAAGAAAACTTATTTAATAAAATGTCCATGAATATTGAGGGAAGATAAATAAAAAGGAGGCATAAAGCATTTTATAATATTAGAAATTTACTCGAAAGAATTTAATAAAATAATTTCAAAGTTTCATAAAAGAAAATATTAAAAGAAAAAAAAACACATTCCAGAACATTAATATAAAAAAAAATTATATAAAGGACAGGAAATATTAATAATAAATCTCATTAAGCGAGAAATTATCATTGAAGATTTCACAAATAAATTTACTTTATCAAAATGATTGTCTAAATAGGAAAACGGACAGGTTACAGAATGATCAACCATCATCGTCACTCCCTTCCAGAGGTGCTTCGCCTCGTCAAAGTGACCAATTGTAAATTGAAACAACGAGGACAATCAGCCTCTGATTTAATTACATCAAATGGAATTAATATGACATCCATTGAATGTTTGGTTTGTCTTTAGTTTGCAAGAGGATTACTTTAATTAAACATGATATACGATATATAAATATATTGTTATTACTAATATATATATACACTTTTAATAAAAATAAATTAAAAATAGCAATTTCTAATATAAATTAATTTAAATAAACATAAAGATATATTAATTATTTGTTTAAAGCAGGCCTGGCCAACCCAAATGACTCCATGGGTCACTTTGATTAGGAGCAATGCTACAGGGGCCGCATTTTAGGGAAACGTGCTTTTAGAAATGTAAAAAAAAAAAAATACGTAATTTACGAATAAACTCTTTATTATTTCAATTAAATTTGGAGTCCTATCTAATGTGAAATTTGTTTTTCTTTTTTTTCACTTAACTTTTTTAAATCTACATAAATGTTTGATATTGCACATCTTCGTTAGAAATCTTATAAATTTTTTCAATTAATATCAGTAATCGAAGAACGTGATGAACTTTTTTGCAAATTTCATTTTGGAAAAAAATGCTTCACGTTCATCTTAGATCTCGTTGAGCTAAATTTCTTAAGTTGGGATATTTTACAGATGTGACATATTTATTATAAAAATTAATTTTTGTAGTGGATTCAAAATGTTGTTGCTTTGCATTTACAAATTTTCGGGAACACGATCCACTTCAACAAGAAATGGACATGAAAATATTTCTCAAATAATTTATTATATTTTCTCACTTCTGCAAAACGATTATCGAATTCAATATATTCTCTATTAATTACTATTCTTTCTAACTTTTTACTTCCTTTTTATGGAATCAAATATGTAGTTTAAAAATTGTAGGACATATTTTAAATAAAAAAAATAATGAATTATAATTATTTCAATTATATTCTGTTTTTGATTTCCAAACAATATTTATATATATATATATATATAAAGTATCAAAAAAAAAATATATTTTTAAAACTTGAATTAAAATGACTAAATTATATTATCTTGGTTTATATTTTTAGTTTAATTAATCAATTATTTATCACTACTATATTTTAAGTGAAGTTTTTTCTGACAATGAATATAAAATTAATACTTTGTAAACTACCTCTTCTGGTTTCTGAATATATACAAAAAATTGCTGAATTCATGGTACTGATGCATTAAGTAAATATACCAACTTTTATCAAAATCCGTTTAGCCATTCAAGTTGTACACGTCTATACGGACACATAGACGGACAGATATCATGCTAAAAATACTTTCTTCTGTTATTAATAAAATGCATGATTCGTGGAGATATGTAAAAATCTCCACATGTGAAATTTGGTGTGAAAACAATACCTCCCCTTCGTATCGTCGCTCGGTAAAAAACCCAAATAAATTCATAGAATACTTCATCATTATTTTTAACAATTGTCTAAATAACAAATCCTTCCATTCACCATCAATAGGCCACATTCAGCAAAAATCGGTTGTAATATTTACAATTGAGATCTTCTGTGGTCAGTGACGTGTCTTGTAATATTAAAAGAGTTCTTTTAGCCGTTTTTATTTTTTCTGCGGTTAGTATTATGTTGGTTAAATGTTTCTTTCTCAATGAGTTAAAGGTGTATCCATTTCCAAAAAAGACAAAACAATAGATAAAGCAATAAGGCTTCTTCCTAAGTAAAGTATATGAAAGGGTTATAAATCAAAAGATGGTTACATTTTGCAACGATAAGAAGGTCCACATTCGGTGTTCGGATATATATGTATATCTTAAATATAAAATCTTAAAATCAAAATAGTTAAAATCTGTTTTATTAAATAATACTAATTAAACAATTAGTATTTAGGTAAATATAATTCTATAAAACAAATAATAAAATAATAAAAGAGGAAAAATCTAGATCGAGCATTTAAAATACCAAAAATTAAAAAAAAAATAGATTTTTTTGAACTATAAATATTGATGCTCCACGTAAAATTTTGTTTAAATATTATTGTTATCTAATAATATACAATTATAATTTTACAATTATAAATAAATAAAAAATAAACTTACCCTACAGAAACTGGTAGCTGAAGAAATCTGAAACAAAATTAATTTTATTTCATTATAATTAATATCACTAATATAGAAATTATTAATAAACAGATTTTGTTTCTTATAATGATGATTAACTAAATTGTATTTATGGATACTATTTGTATTGTTCAAATTCTCAAGGCAGAAATTATAGTTTTAAGGCAATTCATTAACATTAATATTAGCATAAATATTTAAAATTTCATAGGATTTATTCGTTTAAAAAAGATTATATAATAATAATCATCATCATCACCAACTTTAAGATTTATTTTAGATTTAAATCCGTGAATAGAGAGTCTTATTTCAGCTATATTATTAGGTTATTTATTTTTTCATTCATTATTTAATATGATATCGATACTGATATGTTCTGGCATTGTGACGTTTAGGTCTTCTCTAATAATAATAAAATAATGAAATAATACTACTACTAATAATAACAATAATAACTTATTAACTTTATATTCAGATTTAATAAATTAATTATATATAAAACTCATATAACTCACTTTCTAATTATAATATCAACTTTTTATATTTTTTTTTTACATCAATAATTATTAAAACGATTAAATCAAATTAAAATAAATTAATATATATATAAGTTAAGGTTTTGTATCAGGGAGATTCGTTTTTAAAAAAACGGTTTTGGAAGAAAAAGTACAAGTTACTTTTTCTTAAGTTTATTTATTAAAATAATCAATAATACAGATAATACAGAACCGATTACAGTGTGCTATTAGCACTTTAAGCAACAAATCATGCAAAGGATTTGTTGAATTACAGTACATATGAAGTACTAGTCACTATATGGATTTTATAGTAGATTATAACAATGCAGGTAATCTTTTAGATGATTCCTGAACGATGAATAGATAATCAAAGTGATTATCTATTGAGAGCAAATGCAGGTGATGAATCCCTGAGCAAAAGGGCAGAACCTTCGGCCTTCAAGTGAGTTGACTAAGAACAGATCGGCTATGGGGTCGAGAAGCCGTCTTATATAATGTAATTTAGTGCTGCGCTTGCAGAAATCATGACGTCATGAATTCTGCTGGCGTTGCAGGAACTGGGTCCATAACTTATAAAAAGTTGATATTATAATTTTATAAAATTTCAACAGGATTGAATTTTAAAATTTCTAAATTAACACCAACACAAACACAGACTGACCATTTGCTAAATATTATATTCATTAAAAATTATATTCTATTTTTTGGATCGATTTGAATTAATTTCTATAATTTAATTTATATGTAGGTTTTGCTTAGCTTTCCATTTATGACTGTTTATATAGGTAAATAAAAATGATATAAAGATTACACCTTTTTGTTTGATAATATGCGACTGGATGTAATTGTAAAATGGATGATTTTTGTTCATTACTGTATAAACTCTTTCATTCACTTTGAATTCTAATCCCTTTTATATTCCCCTTTTATGATTTATTTCACTCCTTCTCCACAACAGATTTAAACCCCTTTTTGAAAACATCTATTATAATAATTATTATCATTATTATTACTATAAAATAATAACATTTTCTCTGGAATTTATATTATACTGATAAATCGTGAATGGAATAATATAAATACGTTGTGTTGGTATCTCTTATTGTTTAACCAGTTTTCTTTTTTGCTATAGTATATACTAATAGTACCAATACTATATATATATATATATTATCTTCTTTCATTCAATAAGAATAATTTATTGCACTTCTATGAATTGAATATTAAATTCATATCCATTTGATTTTCAATATTCATCCCCATTCACTTGAATTATTAAAATGAAAAAGAAAATGAGATAAAAGAAGAAATGAAGAAAAAAAATAACAGAAAGAGAAAAGTTTCTTTAAAGGAAATGAATATAATGAAAAAGTATTATTTTATTAAATTATTTGAAGAAATTATTCTTTATTTTGGAGTGGCCAAATTTAAAACTTCAGACGAGCCAAATAACAAAAATAATATTTCCTACCAGATCATCTACATATTTCTTCATATATATACCCATGTATATATAGATATAAAGGGTGTTTCTTTTAGAGATATAGAACTTTAAATTGCAATAAAACAACGATGGATTATTCGTTGAATTTTATTTATACGAAAGATAATCTTGTGGCATTACATTTTATATATGATTTCTGGCATATGACCGCCACATAGCCCCACAGAAAGTAGTCTAGCGGTGTTAAATCACAAGATCTTGGAGGCCAATTGACAGGTCCAAAACGTGAAATTAGGCGGTCCCCAAACGTGTCTTTCAATAAATCGATTGTGGCACGAGCTGTGTGACATGTTGCACCGTCTTGTTGGAACCACAGCTCCTGGACATCATGGTTGTTCAATTCAGGAATGAAAAAGTTAGTAATCATGGATCTCTACTCATTCGGGTCTTCCTCAATGCTACGCTCTACAGTAGCAATAGCTTCTTCTGTACGCACCATACGGCATCTCTGGGGATGCGAGTTATCAATAAGAGTAAACGTGGTGCGAAAACGTTCCATGGTTAATCGAATTAACTGCTCTGATGGACGATTTTGTCGACGATAAAATGGACGTAGTGCACGATACGTATTCCGCATAGAACCATTAATTTCGAAATAAAATTGCACTATTTGCAAGCGTTGTTCAGGCGTGAGTCTATTCATGATGAATTGCCAAACCAAACTGAGAATAAATCACTTTACAGCTGTTAAATCGGTCCTCACAACTTGAACAGTATATATATATAATGCCAACTTAAAGTTCTATATCTCGGAAAAAACACCCTTTATATATATTTAAGACATTAAAGTAGACACAAGTAAGATTTTTCCAATTTCGTTTATTTATTTATTACAAGTATAATATCAACTACTCGTGGTGTAATATTATATTGACCCTCATCCCAGTGGTCACATATTTGTCACCAGTAATTTCAAATTTTAAAAGTTTTTTTTTCTTTATTTCTAATCAAAATATGCATTTTGAAATTAAGAATAGCCAATAGAATTTAATTTAGTAAATTATTTTAACACTAACTTGATGTGTTAAATTATCCCCTCCCACTCATGCATCCCCGTTAGACAGTCATAAAAGCTATTTAATCTTCATATATATCTTATTTTTATTATCAACGTTTATTTTTTGTATAAGGGATTCTTTTAAAGAAGAACATAAACTTAAATTTTAAACGATATTTTGATGAAAATTTACGAGTGTAGATTCTAAAATATAATTTTTTTTTTGTCATGGTAAATCAAATTTCTTAGAGTGTAATTTTCAAATAAAATCGTATTTTCTTAATAACAAGCTTACAACTTGCTTAAAGGATTAATTTCAAATAAAGAATTTTTTATGGATATTTTTTTTCATTCAAATTTGAATTGATTTTACTTTGCTAAATGTAAAAAAGTGTATGATGCTTTATTGAGTTATGCACCACATTCACAACATTCGAATATAATATTATATTATTATTATTTTTTTTTAAATTCTTAAAAATTATTAAAATTAAATGAAATTATTTTATTTTATTTTATTTTATTTTTTTGAATTAGATATTAAAATTTTAATTAAAAATCGAGTTTATAAAATACAAAAATATTTAATTTTAATTTTTTAATTCTTTTTGATTTTAATTTCTTTCTATAAATGATTTTAATTGTTTAAAAACTTATCTTATTTCTGTTTATCTTTTTGTAGATATTTTTTCTTCATTTTTTTTTTTTGTTTATATTTTTGTCAAATTTTTTTAATTTCACTTGACTAGCCCTTTCATATACCATTTCATTTGCTATTGTGTACTGACCTTTTGTTGGTACTACTTCTAATTTGTCTTCGTTATTAATCGTTTTTAATTCGTAAAAATTTCCATCGATTATATTTTTTTATTCTCTTTCCTTAAAAATTGATATTTTCTTTTTTCTTTTTTCACTATTAATGACCTTACTCTACCATTTATTTTTGTTTATTCTTTCTGGTTGTTTGAATTATACGTTTACTTATTTCATTATATGAGATGAGATAATCTTCACTTTCTACATTCATGAAATTTTTCTGGTTTATCTTTTGATTCTTTAAAAACTTTTAAACAATGTTATATCAAATATTATATTTAATTATATTTTATTAAAAATATAAAAATAGAAATAAAAAATTATTATAAAAAATGGATTAACACGTTCCGGCCGGCATGTACCACCGGTGGCTCATGCCGCCACATAAAATAAATAGACAAATTATGGAGCCGGCGGGAACGTTAAATCATAATTTAAGATTATAATTTTAATAAATGTAAATTTTTTATAAAAGCTTCTTTTCAACTAGTTTACATTATACAAGCATAGAAATATCCAAATTAATTCAAGATTTGAATTGAATAAAAATCACAGTTATTATTCTTCTGATTATTATTTATTCATTGGATCATAAAGTACAATAAATGGCAAATGACCTCCTGACTTTGCTGACATTGTGCACAATTATGGCTGAATTTCATTGATGCAATGTTTAATTGTCTTTTGTACTACACGGGTGGTTGTGGCGTTGTTGACATGGACCTTTGACTTCAAATAACTCCATAAGAAAAAACATAATGGTGTTAAATCACACGATCTAGGGTACCAATTTTGGTCACTAAAACAAGATGCATTAATTGAATTGTTTGTGGCTATATGGCATGTAGGCTCGTCTTGTTGCAACCACATTTTGGCCACATCAATAAAATCCAGAACTCCTGGGTTATCATGTCGCATCAGTAACGGTTTCTCCTTGACCAGTCACATTTTCGAAAAAGTAAAAGCCCAAAATACGCAGTCAACAATGACTCGTTGTGGGTGCATTTATTTGTTTATTCTCTGAACTATAAACACGACAATTTGGTCAATTAACAAAGTCATCTAAGTAAAAATGTGCTTCACTTAGGATGATTTTGCCCGTAAAATCAAACCTTAAAGGCCATTTGCCCAAAATGTATTATATAATCTCTCTAATATTATTTGTTTCAAACTTGTTCATTTAAGACGTGGGTTAAAATAAAATAAATAAAAATTTATTATTATATTTCAAGAAACAAAAATAATTAAAAACTTAAAATCCCATCAAAATAAATTTATCCTTAAATTTTATAATGATTTTATAATTGATTTAATTATACTACAATTCCCATCTAAACAATAAATAGTGGTGAACTTTGGGTCACTTCGCTTCACCTTGCTATTCCATAATTATTTTCGATTTAATATATGATCTATTTCCCTTTAACTCGATCCAATTCAAAACATCGGTTCTCTTATAATAACCAAAGTTAAGTAATAGTTAGTGGTTAAATAACTGATCACTTGGGAACAAACATCGTTTGCAATGTTTACTTAGATAATGAGAGAAAATCATAGATAACTTGATAACTATGGTAGAACAGATGCGAATAACTTCGTTTTATTAATCAAAGTTCGAAAACCTATACTCATTTCAAAGTTTAATTTTTAATTATTTAATAGAAAATACTTATTATTTCTCACGAAATATTAGATTTAATTATGACAATAAAGTAATTTTCTGTATTAAAATTTATCAGTGTATTTAATGAGTAAAAATAGATTCTGTGCCGATGCCTCTACCGATATACATATGTTACAACGAATTGAAATTACATCAGCATATCTGAAATTTTAAATAGTTAATTTTAAATTTAAACATTTCTCTGATGTTTCATTTACTTTAATAAAAGATAATATTATCCATTAAATTTTCTATGCTTTTTATATCGTCATAAAGTAGTTTTGGAAAAAGAATTCATGAATTTATTAACATAATTATTTTATATTTCTTTTTTTTTAATTTTAGTTTTATTGATCATTGTAATGTAAGTACCTACATTTAAATCAGCTTGTGAAATTATATAGAGTATAGAACATTATTAATTTTATTAATATAGTTATAATATAGTTATAGTGTTCCACACTTAAGGATATAAAATCGATTTTCCTGAAGATGTATGTATTATTATATTAAAATAAATAATCAAAATAAAATACATAGAGAAAATTATTTTGCATTCTAATGATCAATAAAACTAAAAATAATGTCTTTATCATTTATTCAAAACTATCAGATGTGAAAGTTTCAGACTGGTTTATTGTTCTAATTGATTTTATTTATTTGGATATAAAACGGGTTAATTATATTATTTACTTTATGTTTACTTTGAAAATTAGTCGTTCATTCTGCCTTGGGCAGTTCTTTCATAAATCATTCTTTAGAGAAGTATTTTTGACCATTAGGAAATCAGAAGGAGATTAGATGATTGTTTTTTTTTAAATTATTTATTTCAATATTTTTACTATTTAGCCAGAAATTTTCGATGTCGAGATTTTGATGTTTTTGAAGGTTCCTGAGTCATTTTCAATAAGGTTGAGAAAAATGTGTGTGTGTGTTGTCAAGATTATGTAAAAACGGTTTGAGCTAGAATAATGAAATTTGGTACACGGGCATTTTTCCAAATTTGTAGTTTTCTATCAACTTTTGAGAAATGTAGCTCATCCGGAAGAGAGTCATTACCTACCACGTTTTCATTTTTATCCCTCTAAACTGACCGTAAAAATAAAGATATATGTTTGACAGTTTGTTCACATTATTAAAAATCATATTAAACTGCTATATATAGAATTTAAGCTTGATTGAATCGCTGGAAGTACTGGAATTAATTTTTTGACGTGGTTCCATCAATAAAGAGCAAAACACGCGCTGATTTAATATATATTTATTAATTTTAATTTATAATTTATAATTAATTAAATTTAATTTAAATATAATATATGTTAATTAATCCAATACAAATTTCGAGATAGTCGAGTGGAGACACTCCAGATTTTTTTTTTTTGTTAAAATTTACTGGTTCTGATTCAAAAATCAACTCTTGAAGAGAAAAGAAACAGATTAATTATAATTATGATGTGGTATTTTTCAAGTTTATTCTGATTAAATTAAAAAAAATGTTTTGTTTTATTCCCAACCCATTTCTATTATTTAAACTTTCATTGTATAATTTGGCTCTTATAAAATAAGGGTTTCTTTGCGCTGCTCCTTTTAATTTTTATTTAACTATAGAAATATATTTTATCCGAAAGTCAAATATTGCCTATCTTGGGAGTAAGACATGTTTTACTTAATAGTTTCAAGAAATTAATTATTTTGTTTGTGATTGTGTTTGTTTCTCCCTGTGGGCGGAACCGAATGCAACGAATTCATTCAATTAACATGCCAATTTACAGCACCTCACCATTTTCCTTATTCTACCATTATATTTACATTCCATGGATAGTTTCATTTTATACACAAACGAATATAATTTAAAATTGGCTTTGAACCTCTCTTGAAATGGAAATCTTATTTATTTATTTTTTCTTATTAAATTATTTATTGAATTATTCTTAATTAAAACATTTTATATTTATGTGATTTTAAATTTAGTTCTATCTCTGTGGCACCACGAAATTCGAAACTTCTTGGTCGTAGCAATCATATGTATCCAAACGTCCGAGTCATCCTTCCCCTCTCTCAAGCTCCTTTTTACATTATCCGTCCTTGGTCTTCCAACTTGTCGTTTCCCAATCGGCCTCCCCTAGAATAAAATTTTCGCCAGTTTTCCCTCTTATATTCTTGCCAAGTGTTCTGCCCATTGCAACCTTCTTAATTTTGTGACACTAGCTATATTCGGAGATGCATAGAAGTCAGGCAATTTAGTTTCTGTCATTCCCCCGTAAGCTCATCTTTCTTTTACCTATAAATACTACAAAGAACCCTATTATAAAATTTTTTAAATCAACTCTCGTCTCCCGGAGTCATTGACCACGCCTCACACCCATCCAATACAACTGATAAAATAATTGTTTTATATATTTTAATTTTGATTCTTTTGGATAATAATTTTGAAGAGATTAGCTTCTTTATTTCATAATAACAGGTCATACTTGATTGCAACATTAAATTAAATTAATTTTAATTAATTTGAATTTAGTTAATTTTGATTGAATGTATTATATTAATATAACTAGCTGATCAGAGCGCCTTCGGCGCTCTTCACATCTAGACGGGGGCTCCGCCCCCTGTACCCCCCCGAGTGTCCCTATTTTGAGCTATAACCATCTAACTCCTACCCTATCCTATCTCTCTCACGTTCCTTCCTACATTGTCCACCCTGTTCACAATTGGTCTTCCAAACGGACGTTTTCCAATCGAACTCCCACCAATATATTTTCCTCTCCCATGCTAGCCATGTGCCCTCTCGGCCCCAGCCTTCTCTATTTTATGACCTATAATTTAATAATTTTGATCCCCTTTGATAATAATTTCCCGATTGCAACCTCGATTTAAATTCTTTGCAAATATTATTCTCTCTGATACTAATTATTTTGTCTTATCACTATTAATTTCAAACCCCATCAATTTTCCTGCCTCGATTAATTTTTTTATGCTACTTTACATGTTATTAATTTATTTAAAAAAAAATCAGAGTAAACAAAATAAAAATAAAATATAAAATTAGCATAACACTAAACTACTATAAAAATAATATTAAAAAATATATTATATATTAAAATCTTACGTGAAAATCCAATTATGAGATCAAATTTTCTTAATTAAAATAATCTTAAAAATTAATAGTATTAAATTATAGCCGTAATGTGAATGTTTTCAAAGTTTAAAAGGCCAATAAGATCAATTGAGATATTGTAAATATCAATAGATATATAAAAAGATTTTTATCTGCACATTGCTCAGAATTTAAATTAACGCCAAATTATCACCACCAGCGCCTCTATGATCTAGTATGGTAACTAAACTATTTTTAATTAATATTCTTTATAATTTTTTTAAAATTTTTCTAATTAAAAAATCGAAAATCGGGCTTCGAGGTCTGGTGGCCAGCCCCTTTGTGCTTCCGTGTAAAAAATTCTAGGTCCCTGCGTGCGATAGTTTTTGCTGGAGAGCTCGGTCAGACAAACAGACAAACAGACAGACACATTACACTTGCTTTTATTATTATAGATTACATCAAAATAATTTATTAATATAAAATTAATCGTGAGTACTAACGGAAACAATTTAAAAAGTTATGTAAACTAAAATTAAACTTAAAAATAATTATTTTTTTAAAGTTTCATATTTATTGATAAATTTGCATTATTCGCAATTTAATTAAAACATTAGAAGCTTGAGAGAAAAATCATGATGTACTGAAATGCGGATAAAATTAATATATTATTATCAATAAATATAAAACTTTAATGAATGATAAGTTATCATTCATTTTTAAATTTGAAACTATTTTCATATAAATATGAAATTAATCAAATAAAAATAAAAAAAGGTTTAACGATTTTTATTTATTTTATTTTCGATTTTAAGCAAATAAACAATTTTATGAAAATTTGAGATCCAATTTTGAATTTTGAATTTGGGGCTATTATAACAAGGAATCAATGCTAAATTTTATTGTAATATGTTAATTCCTATCAATTTGTTTACTATACTTATACACACACAAGCACACAACACACATTTATACAGACATCCATAAGGCATATACATATATATAAATTTACATTACATCATGTTTATAGATTCAAGGGGATTAAGTTAAATTACCAATTACAACTTTAATTCACGAGGGCAATTATTTTTTTATATCTGATTATATTATTCTAAATTTTATGTATGATCGTATAAGGGGAGACTATCTCCCTCTTACTTTGTTGTTCCGAACGTATACATATATAACATATTAAAAAAAGCTTTGTAGGTCTCATAAAATAAGAGGGCTTGCCTTATCTATGCTCCATTCACTGTATAAATATTTATGAAAGCCCGTATATATATTTTTATTATTTATTATTTCATTAAAATTAAAAGATTATATTAATTAATTATTTAACGGGTATTTAGCATTGTGTATGGGTTAGATGTTATACTTATATTGGTTTATAATTGTAAAAATGTGTGTGAAATGAAATTTATTATAGAAAATTTTTATTGAGATTAGATAATCATTTCTTTAAATAATGATTAAATGATATTAATACTTTTATAAGACGATATCTTGTTTATTTGTATTAGTACCTGGAACACCGAGCTATCGCTCGACCTTTTAACAAATTTATACAATTTATTATTATAAACTTGTAAGGAGGACCGTTTCAAGTTGGGGTCACTTTGTAGACGATCCTCTTACGTTGGGTGCCAATTTATAAGGGGATCTAAGTATGAGGCACTTGTAATGACCCACGATGACCGTGAATTGTTAATTATGTTAAGTTAATGATGGGCGCCAACTTTGGATATCCCAAAGTATAAAATAGTGTTGAAAAATTAAGGGAAAAGGGAAAACACAATAATAATGTTCACATTAATTTACTTTAATTAAATAGATAAAAAAATTAACAAATTAAATATACAAATTTTAAATAGAAAAATAAGAAAATGTAATTCACTATTATCACTGGAATTAGCAGAAATAATTATCACAAGGTGTGATGATAAGGATTATACACAAATAATTATATCACGGGACGTGATAAGTATAGGTTATATCAGGATGATATCACTTGTTCGACTGTATCACAAGGTGTGATTATAAAAATGATTATATACAAAATGATTATATCACGGGACGTGATAAATACCAGGTCATATCGGGATGATATCACTAGTTCCACTGTATCACAGGGTGTGATGGTAAAAATGATTATATACAAAATAATTATATCACGGGACGTGATAAGTACAGGTCATATCGGGATGATATCACTAGTTCCACTGTGCATTCTCAACTGTCTAAAAATATTAAAAATTTGGAGGGATGGTTCCTCCCCTTAGTAGAAATATAATATCTATCTATATATATATATTACATTTTAAGAATAATGCGACCAAATAACTTTGTTAATAAAATAGGGGAATAGAAAAACAAAATAAACTAAAAAATAGATAAACAAAATAAAATGTATAATAAAAAAAATAACTAAGAATATAAATACTTTGTCCGTTACAAACTTTAAAAATTTTACAATTTTTAAATTATTTATTACAATTGTTAATCGGTTTTCTAAATAAAGAGATTGCTTTGCAAAGCATTTGAGGGGGCGGCCAAAGCGAATCTTTTCAATCTGTCAAAATTCAATAATTAATATTTAATTAAAGAAGCAACGTAAAATTATATAATACTAGCTGCTTAGAGCGCCCCCTGTAACCCCGAGTGGTCCATAGTATTTGATTGAAAGTAGTAAAAGGTTTTCATCCATTTTGTTTCAATCCGTATATTACATCAAACATTCATTTCTTTTTGTGTTCTTATTTAAAATATATTTTAATTTAATCAGTAAATTAATTATATATATTATTATTATTGTATATTTTATATCTATCTATCTATGTGGCTCAAAGATACTCGAAAGTTCTTGGCCGCATCAACCACATTTCTCCAAGTGTCCCTATCCTGAGCCCTTCTCTCTTACGTCCCTTCTTACGCGTCTTTGGTCTTCCAAGCGCACGTTTTCCAATCAGTCTCCCCACCAATATCTTTTTCCTCTCCCATTCTAGCCACATGCCCTGCCTATCACACCCTTTTCGCTTTTATAACCCTAACTATTTCTGAAGATGCATAGAGGTCATGCAATTCCTCGTAATGCAGTCTCCGCCATTCCCCAGTGACCATATCTTTCTTTGGTCAATAAATGCTGGGAAGATATCCTTCCTATTCTCAAATACACCGAATCTACTCTCATCACCCAATTTTTCTACATATTCAAATTCTACATTTTGTATATTAAGATTTTGGATGTTAATACTGTTACTCTTTGTTACTAAATATTTTGTCTTATCACTATTAATTTCAACCCAATACAGATCGATTTTTCTCTATCGTGTGAATTTCAAAAAAATCCTTAGAGTGGTTTATATCTCAAAAATACATAAAATATTATAGCCAAAATTATATATATATATATATTATATGTATATATAATTTTGGCTATAATAAGATTATATAAGATAAGATAAATAAATATTTAATCCCAATTGTAAAAAATATAAATTTTATGATTTTGATTTGTACGTGAATGTACCATATATATATCAGATAATTATGTGGAGAAATAAAAATTAAATTTCTAAATCATTATTTTCAAACTTCAAAAATTAAAATATTCATATATTTAAATAATTAAATTAAGAATTTTTGAATTTCCTAAATATAAATTATTTTTATTTCGTCTTTTACTTCAGAATATCAGCAAATTACTCGAATTTGTTTGTTTTTTTTTTTTTTTGTAGATGGTGGAGAATGTGAATCCCAAAGCAAAGCAGCTGAGTGAGGCACGATTTGCCTTCCATTGGGTATCTCTAGAGAAGGAGGCATGCTTCCCAGTGGATTCGAATGCTCTGATCTCTAAATGGGGTAATATTTGAACGTCCAGAGCCACTTGCAATGCGCTGGTAAATACGATCTATTGATTTTATTTCAAGATTTCTCTTTTATTTCTCAAAACTTCTATTTCACTTTCATTCCATTTTTCTTCTAGCTATTTTTTTATTATTTACTAATTCATTTACCTTTTTGATTATATATATTGTATATATACTAATATTTATATGTTTACTAGTATATACAGATAGATAGATATTTTTTTAATGAGGTCATTATTTATTTTTTTATTTGGCATTTTTAAATTAGTATCTTTCGATAATTTTAATAGATAAAAAAATTCAGAGCAGGGTAGTAAATAAATAAATGAATATTAATATTTACATTTGAAATAAATGGCATTATTTTTATACTTATTTAAATAAATTTTTTTTTTTGCTATTTAATCAAAACAAATAAATAAAATAAATATTGTTTAAAAAAATTATTGAATATATTTATTTCTAAAATATTCAAATATTGAATTAGATAACGAAGAAGAAATTGAAAGATCTTTTAAAGATATATTTGAAAAGAACTTCAACTTAGTATTCTGAATAAATCATGAAGAGGAAGACATATAAGATGATCGTGAGATTATAGTTTCTAACTTTATTCAACTTTAATACATATCGTTCTCGTATTTAATCGTAGAAATGCCTTTTCATTAACACATTTAGATATGGGATTGTATCATAAACTCTTTATTATTTTATTTATTTATCTATATCTATTTTCGCCTGTGACGCTTCTAAACTCCCAAGTATTTAACAGTAGAAACCACACTCTTGTTATCCAGATCCATCCAATTCTATTCTCTCATTTGCCCAACTATTCAAGTTTTTCTATTGATTTTCTCATAAATCAACTTCTTTCTAATCTTTCCTAATGCAAATTTTACAATTCAACAATATTTATGGAAGCATGTAATTTTATATTATGTAATTTCGGCATCATTATCAGCCAATAAATATGTGTTCCTTTAAAAAAAAAAACCTCTTGCATTTAAATATTATATGAAAGACAAATATTCGATTTCCGCCTAAGCGAGGTAGAGATGTTGAATGATCAGTACTACGGAATAAAATGTATTTAAATGAGGGTTGAATTTACCTCCTGAACACGTCGTTGGACAGTGATCCTGTGCCATTGATGGTCATCGAAACGAACACGATTTGGTTTGATGGTCATTTCGAGTTTTCCGCCTCCGAGAGCCATTGAGAGGGAAACAGCACCATCCCGCAAATATACATTCAAAAAGTCAACACCATCTCCTGAAAATTTAAATAAAATATATTATTTAATCCAATTTCATTTTTATTTATTCTTTATATATATATTAATTTATTTGTCGTATTTAATCCAAGACAAAACAAAAGCAAAGTAAAAAAAATAAACTGTAACTTTATTTAATAGAAAGTTTATTTATTAAATAAAAAATCTCACCTGTGAAAAATAGGAGTCCATTGGCTTTTCTTGTCTTAAATGAAAGGGTAATTAAGTCTTGAGTACTAACGATCGGTTCTGCTCCTGTTCGACTTAAATCATACCATAAATATTCGAAACCACGAAAAGTTGCCTCTGATGGAGCTTTATCTGAAAACAATACAAAACAATAAATATATTAATGGAAATATCCCATAATTAAAAAAAAAGCATTAAAAATTAAAGAAATTAATAAAATATAATTAAATAATTTAATACTAATTCGAAACAGATATTAGATTTTCGTAAATTTTTATTTTAAAAGATTATATATTATTATATTTTTATTGTTTTTAAATTTTATTTTAATTTATATATACAAAATGATTAATCAATTTGAGTTCTTTTGAATTATACAATGAATTCGTTATTGTATATTAAATATTAATAATATACATTAATTACAATTAAAATTTTTTATTTTCAATTTGCGTCAATTATTTTAATATTTTTTCATTAGCTAAATTAATTCATATTATAAAATTAACTCTGTTTTAATGTACATATATGTATATTATTTCAGTTATATTTGAATTTTTAAAAATAATAATGAATAGTGAGTATATATATATATGCAAACTATTTTTTAAATCCCTCTGTATATTCTCCTTTCTCAGCTTAGAATGATTCCAGATTTAATAATAACAAGTTCTCGTGGTGTAGCGGTTATCACATCCGCCTAACACGCGGAAGGTCCCCGGTTCGATCCCGGGCGAGAACATTTTTGATTCATTCTATTTGCAATTAATTTTTTAAAAAAATTAAAAAAAAAAAGTAAATTTAGTAAATAGTAATTTTCACTTTTAATATTTACTAAACAAAATAAATAAATAAGAATAATTCGTCGTAATTCTAGAGATATTATAATAATAAGATTAGGTAACTTGTAATCATTAATCCATCTTTTCTAATTATTTTCTTTTAATTTTAATTTTTATTATTTTATAGAATTAGTGTGTGTGATTTCTGTATTGAATATTATTTATTATTTATTAATATAATATAACCATAAATAAATTCAAAAATGTTCTCGCCCGGGATCGAACCGGGGACCTTCCGCGTGTTAGGCGGATGTGATAACCGCTACACCACGAGAACTTGTTATATATTAAGAAATGTCTATAAAGAGCAAACTAAATCTGGTTATTCTAATTTATGCCAGGGAGGGGCAGTGAATTCTCCTTCGAGAGGCTTACCTTGGCAATTGATTAACATCAATATTTTTTCAATATCGGCCGTTTAAAAAAAAAATCTGGAGTGTCTCCACTCAACTATCTCGCAATTTGAATTGGATTAAATAACATAATATATTATATTTAAATTAAATTTAATTAATTATAAATTATAAATAATAAATATTAAACCAGCGCATGTTTGGCTTTTTGTTGATGGCACCGCGTCACGTGTTGGCGCGTGAGATTTGCACTGTTAAAAAATTAATTCTGGTAATTTCGGCGAATCAATCAAGCTGAAATTCTATATATAGCAGTTTTATACAATTATTAATCATATGAAAAATTGTCTAACATATATCTTTATTTTTACGGTCACTTTAGAGGAAAAAAAATCAAAACGTTGTAAGTGATGACCCTCTTCCGGTTGAGTTACATTTCTCAAAAGTTGATAGAAAACTATGAATTTTAAATAATGCCCATGTACCAAATTTCATCATTCTAAACCGTTTTTGCATAATCTTGGTTACATACATACGCACACACATACACACACACAGACATTATTCTCAACCTTAGAGAAAATGATTCAGGAACCTTCAAAACGAATAAAAACATCAAAATCTCAACATCGAAAATTTTCGTGATCGCAATACTATCTCTGGCGAGATAGTAATAAGAAAAGTATACACTAATTTTTTACCGACCGACGATAGTAAGGGAGGTATTGTTTTCACACCAAATTTCACATGTGGAGATTTTTACATATCTCCACGAATCATGCATTTTCTTAACAGAGACAATACCTCCCTTACTATCGTCGGTCGGTAAAAAGTATTTTTAGCATGTCTGTCCGTCTGTCCGTCCGTATAGATGTGTACAGCCTGAACGGCTCAACCGATTTTGATGAAATTTGGTATATTTACTTAATGCATCAGTGGGATGAATTGATCAACTTTTGGTGCAAATCCGGAAACCGGAAGTGGCAGTATTAGCGATCGACGATAGGAAGGGAAGGGTTATTTTGACACCAAATTTCACATGAGGAGATTTTTTTATATATCACCACGAATCATGCATTTTATATTGGTTTTAAAAATCATATTTATTAGTTTTTTCTTGATTTAAAATTATATGAAATCATCCAGCCATTCATGAAGCCACAGCCTGGTCTTACATATATATTATAAATAAAATAAAATTAAAAATATTTATGTTATATTCATATCTGTTTTTTATTACATTACTAGATATATTAAAATTATTTGAAATTGTCTCTGTAGCTGGAAATTAATTTATTTCAAACCGTCGGTCGGTTCGGGCCTGGCCACAGGTCAACTTATTTATACATGTATTTTAAAATAATGTTAATAGTTTTTTGTTAAATTTTTATATTTGCTTAAAGTTCCTGAGATCCGAAAACAATTCCGCTGTGAATGGTCTTTGAAGGGAGAGTTTGTCTGTATGTGTATGTATTAAGAGTAAAGGCGTTTGAAACTGAAATTCTGCATTAAAATAAATCCCTTGAATGTTAAAGCAAATTTTTTGTTAACATTAGCTAACCATAAGTACTACTTTACAACCGTGATTTTACACTGTTATCCAATTTTCTGAAAACTCACTGAATCAATGTCAAACAAAATTATCTTTCGAATATCAAGAAAATGTTATTCACTAAAACTCTCAAAAATCTGTAATTTTAAAATGACTTCCGATAAAGTACCTTTAAATTTTTTTTGATTTTAGATAATTAAATCACTCAAATTATTAATAATTATAAAAGATGGATAAATAAAATATTATAAAATATGAACGAAATTAATATCATTCATTAACATCAAGTGATAATTGTAAAAAATAAAAAACGAACCTTATTTTTTGTTTTTACATAAATTATGTTAAAATGTGATTAATTATAAACATTTTTTTTTTTTTTTAAATTAATATTTTTCAATTATTTATTTCTATTTTGATGAAATTAGCAAATCAGATTTGATGTTTTATTTTTTCTTTCAATTTGAAATAGTAAATTAAGACCTTATAGTGTTCACATAGGATTTTTCTTTTGTTATTTTTATTGGTGTATAAAAAAAGAATGGATGGTAATAAAATGAAGATCTTGATGGTGGAACGTAGATCCATAGATTGTGTGATGTGTTGGTGTTGTAATCTCAATCCAACAATCAACGAAGATTAATGACTTGCTAATCTGCAATTATATTTTGTTTGTGTTGAAAATGTGTATTTGTATATACATATATATGTATGTATGTATTAGTGAGTGTTTTTTAAGAACTTAACGACCAATTTATTTTTGCTTTTATCCTCACCGAATTCGACCCTTTCTTCTTTATTTTCATTCGTCGACAAATGTAATTAAACTATTATCTTAAAATCAAAATAAAAAAACGTAAAAATTTAATTGAAAAAATGTAAAGTATTTTAAAAAATCTGGAGTTTCTCCACTCGACGATCTCTCAAATTTGAATTAGAAAATTAACATATATTATATTTGTAATGGACAAAGTATTTATATTTTTTTATTATTCATTTTATTTTGTTTTCTATTTTTCTTATTATATTAACAAAGTTATTTTGTCGCATTAATGTTAAAATGTAAAATATATATATAGATATAATATTTTGACTAAGGGGAGGAACCATCTCCTTCCAAGTTTTTATATTTTTATCAGTTGAGAATTGGCAGTTGAAAAAGATATATTATCCTGATATGACCTTGTAACTAACACGTCCCGTGATATAATTATTTTTTTTTATCATCACACACTGTGATAACTATTCCTATTACTGGCTGTAATAATAGTGAATTACATTATCTTATTTTTTTTTATTTAAATGTCTTATATTTAATCTGTTTAAATTTTTTAAAAAGCAAAGTATATTAGTGCGAACATTAATTGTTTTCCTTTTCCCTTAATTTTATTTTCACCCTTTTGTATTCTGGGATAAAGACAATTTATCCAAAGTCTGGCGCCTATAATTTACTTATAATAAATTCACATTCATCGTGGGTCATTACAATTGCCCCATAGTTGGATTTTCTTACATATTTAAATTAAATATAAAATTAAATTATGTTAATTATAAATTTATGAATCATATATCATTTTCATTTATTTCTGATTCTAAACACGAATAAATTAAAATTTC
Organism: Labia minor; assembly: GCA_963082975.1. NCBI lineage: Eukaryota > Metazoa > Arthropoda > Insecta > Dermaptera > Spongiphoridae > Labia > Labia minor. The sequence goes on along the minus strand of OY720349.1, from coordinate 63,233,589 downwards.
ATCGATATCTCAATTATGATAGCTATTTATTTATTTGTTTTATTTTATAGAAAAAACGACATTTTTCATTAAGATATTAGCGAAAATGCTACTTTTTTAAATAGAAATATTAAATTTATGAATTATATATCATTTTCATTTATTTCTGATTCTAAACACGAATAAATTAATATTTCATCGATATCTCAATTATTTTCGTGGATTTCATAGAAAAAACGACATTTTTCACATTTGGCTGATGGTAGACTTGAAATTTGGTGTGAAAATAACCCTTCCCTTCTTATCGTCGATCGCTAATACTAACACTTCCGGTTTCCGGATTTGCACCAAAAGTTGATCAATTCATCACATACTGTTGCATTAAGTAAATATACCAAATTTCATCAAAATCCGTTGAGCCGTTCAAGCTGTACACATACATATACGGACGGACGGACAGACATCATGCTAAAAATACTTTTTTCTGTTAAGAAAGTGCATGATTCCTGGAGATATGTAAAAATCCTCACATGTGAAATTTGGTGTTAAAACAATACCTCCCTTACTATCGTCGGTCGGTAAAAATTAAAAATCAAAAGAACGAAATTATAGTAACCGATAGATTAGACAAATTCATCTTGAATTAAATATTCCTATATATATATATATATATAAACTAAAATAATCCATATCTATTCTATCTCTTATATTGTAAGTCTACAGAAAATTGGCAGCATAATCAGGAATGACAAGACCAGGTGACCTCATATAATAATGGAATCGAGAAGATTGTGATAGGCAAGACACAATTCTCGAGATTGATTAGGAATGTTTAGTGCTTTATAAGTCGACCAACTAAGAAGAGACCGATGGGTAGATAATATGAAGATTGATGCATCCAATTTGAATGGATAAATATGAATTCCTCGGCCAAGAATTTACGAGAAATAAATAAATAAAGGGAGATAATACACACTATTATATCTATTGATTATTTTAACGATTCTAAAACAACTTTTTTTAATTGGCTAATTTTTTTTTCATTTGTATTTGTCATTAATTGTGATTAATTGTGATTTATCACATTCATCATAACTGATACTGACAAATAAAGACTCGCCTCTCTATCATTACTAAATATTTAAAATATTTATATAATAATACTAATTAAGTAACAGATCAATGATGAATATTCAAACCTAATTATAATCGGGAAATCGAATAATTGTATGTCCATACATATCAGCATATTTACTTTTAAGTTAATGGCCTCAGCGCTTTAGGATACGCCTTTCACTCTTATCAAGTTAAGATAAGATAGAAGAAGAAGATCCCCCATCAAAGATAAGTTCAACAACTATTAGTGAACTTTTGATCAGAAAAGATATTGGATTAATTACACATTTGTAAATCGTGACGGAGTTCCCTTCATCAAATATTGAAACCTACTTGATATATTTTCGGAAAAGTTTCCATACCGCTTACTGCACCGGTTAATATCAATGATGAAGTTACGGATGATGCTTCCTCTCTCGCTTAATTGAAAATAACATTTCTCTTCGATTTTCAGATATTACTTACTAATCGGATTTGCGAAAATTTTCCTTTTTTTCCTTCACTTTTAACGTATAGGTATTTGAAATGGACCTTCCGTTAATATTGATTTATATTAAAAAAAAAACGAAATTCGTTGGCATTTGTTTAAAATCTTTTTCTCATTGGAATTTTATTTGTTTCCATTTTGAATTTTAATGTAATGCTTGTATTTATGCAAATAGTTGCTTACATAGAAATTGCTTCTAAATAAGATCAAATATAAATCATTGATCTGGTCCATTATTTTTTTAATTTAAATTTAAATTTAAAAAAAAAAATTAAATTATTATAATATGTATATTTATATTCAGTAATATATTTGCAGTAGTAAAATACCACTCCATATTTAATTATCGTATTAGAGTATAAATCTTAAAGATTTACAGATTTAGATCAAAAGAACACAAAATATACCAAATAGATAAGCTTTTTTATTAAACAACTTAAATTATTAATTTAAAATACGATTTTTTAAAAATAAAATATATTGGTAAACAAACCTACACACAACAATTTCTAGAAAACAATTTTGGGAGGAAAATAAAAATACAATTCCTCATTTATACAAAATTGCAATGGTGGTTAAGAGGAGCTACTGCAACACAAGTTAGTGTTGAAAGAGCTTTCTCTGGTTTAAAGTTTATTTTACGAGACAATAGAAATAGTTTAAATACAAATATATTGGAAGATATTTTAATAATTAGAGGTAATTTTCATCTTTTATAATTATAGTTATAATTGTAAGTAAATATATCCAAGAATCCTGTATACTTTAACATTAAATATACGAATTTGTTTCGTTTGTTGAGTGTTTGAAAGTAGAAGGATGTAAAAAAATATTCATACTTATTTGTTCCGTTTAATAAATTATATTAACATCTTATATTATATACTTCTAATTATTATACCTTTAACTAATTATTATTATTTATATTATATTGTATCAATTCATGTAGTATGATTTAGGGTGGTAGCAAGAAATATTTTTATATATTTATGGCAGACTCGGCATACCCCGACCTAAATTTCTAATACAAATAAAAGGTCTTTAAAATTAATTAATCGGAGCTGAACCGAAAACCGAAAACCGAAAAAACCGTTATTTTTGCCGGAACGAAAACCGGAACCGAACTGATATTTTTTTTTTTTATTGAACCGGAACGAAAACCGAAACGAAAAAAATAACGGTTCGAAGCCCTGCCCACGATGACTGAATTGTATTATAAGTAAATTATGGGCGCCAGATTTTGGGTAAATTGTCTTTATCCCAGAATACAAAAGGGTGAAAAAAAAAATTAAGGGAAAAGGAAAACAAATAATGTTCGCACTAATACACATTAATTAAAAAAAAAAATTTAAACAGATTAAATATAAGACATTTAAATAAAAAAAAATAAGATAATGTAATTCACTATTATTACAGCCAGTAATAGGAATAGTTATAACAGGGTGTGATACTTTGTCCGTTTTATCAATTTATTAAAATAAAATAAAAATATATGTTCAATGAATTTATTGTACTAAAAGGTATATAATTTATATATTATATAGCAAAATAATTATAGCAATTATAATTTATAGCAAAATAATTATATAATTATTAATTTACCAATATATTTTATTTTTATTTTAAAAAAATCCTATTTTAATTTAATAATTTATATAATATTATAGCAAAATAATTAAGTATATAATTTATTATTATTATTTTCAAATATCCATACAATCAGATAATTTGTTTCATTTATCCTTTAATTGTTTAATGTCTAAATCCTTCATTAAGATTTTAGATGTCGGTTACCAAAATCCATTAGAATTTCAACCGCGGTTACGCGAATTCACATAAAAGATGGCTTTATCAACCCATGATTTTATTATATAATCAATTTTATAGGTGATTTGATTTTTTCTTTCTCAATTTTTTCACATTTACATCTTTAATTTTATTTCAATCCTTTTTAAAAATATATCATTTTTTAATACATAATCGAATCCATGCAATTATCTTAATTAGTCCAATAAAAGATCAATTGAATTTAATGTTTCCTTTGAGAAAACATCAACCAATCCGCATACGTTCCCTTCCCTTTGTAGAACTACATAATTCTAAATGTGTAAGTTAATAACTTGAAACTAACGTGTCTTAATCTGAATAAAAGGTCAACTAAAGTACCAAAAACAAAAAAAAAAAAAAAAAAAAAATAAAGAGAAAGACAAAATGAAAAAATTATTAGCTAGATTAATTAATTTTAATTTTTTGAAGTGATTATAATTATATTTGATCTAATTTTCATACATTTTTATATCCCTGAAATTATTGTTTTTATGAAAATCCATTCAGAAAATAAAACATTTGTGTATATTGAAAAATAATAAATGAACGAATAATAACATTTTTATGTAATAAAAAGTAAAAATGGTTATTAATCATATAATTTTTAAAAAAATTTGGTGAAATATTTTTTTTTTTTGATTAAATATAAATATGTATTCGTATATTTTTGTATATATAAATTTTATTTTTTATTTGTGTTTTTATTTGTTGAATGGAATTCAAATCTTTTTTGTTAAATATTATTACCCAGATAAAAATTGATAAATTATTCTAATTTATAATTTAGGTCGAATTAATTATTGAAAATATTTCTATTATAAGTATAATAATAATTCTCGATAATAAAGGTAAACTTTATTTAATTTCTTTTTTTTATTATTGTAGTATATATGAGTATATGTTGTTTTTTTTAAATTCTTTTATTCCTATATGCGAAACCCATTGGTTATGTTGAAATTTAATACGCTATATATGAATATTTAATTATTTCTGTATCTGACGACATCAAAATTACATTTTCGCTATCCTTTTTCCATTTATTTTAGTGGTTCAATAAAACATTTCAAGATTAAATTGCATATATCTATCTATATGTATATCTATATAAAACTTAATTAAATAATAAAAAAAAAATTATTTTTATTTTTTAATAAAATATGGAAAATAATTATTTTTTCTAGGTCAGTATAATCTAAATAAGTTTTAAACAATTTGCATAAACATACTTGAATATTATAAATATTATATATTAATTATTGTACTATTAATGATAAATGAAAAAAAAAATATTTGGTAAAAAAATAATTTATTTTTTCAGAGCAAAAAATTCAATGAAATTATTTTATATCAGGATAGTACGGGATATCAATTTTTTAATTGAATGGTTATTAGGATGTAGCTTATATATTATTATTATCCGAGTTATTGCACTTTCTCAGCATTGCTGCTAGAAAATTTTTACCTATCCCTTTCAGATCTTATTAAGGGCTAGGTTCGGTCGATACGGAGAGGGAATTGACCCTAACCCATACGCCTTTGGATAATAATTTTTATTTAACTGAGGAACTTCCGAACGATATGGCATGTTTGGAGTATAACTGCTCTTTGGCCTGTTCTTAAGATGTTGGTAGGCAGGTCCAGTTCCTTAATTATCCTTTTTAATTTCCCAGACACTATACCCTCTGCAGAGATGACAATTGGGAATATTTTCACTACCTCCAATTTCCAGATTGTTTTGATTTGAATAGCCAGTTCCTCATATTTAACTACTTTCATAGTTTCAGTTTGTTTTTATATTCGTTGAAAGAGGAACCGTTATGTCAATCATTGAGGCTTTTTTGGTCTTTTTAATTGATAATTGCACATTTGTCCAATCCAAATGTCATACCGATATCCTGGCTGAACTCGGTCACAGTTGTAATCAAAGAATGAAGGCTTTTGGGGCTTTCTGCGTATAACTTGAGATCGTCCATAAATAGTAAATGGGATATCTTCACCTGATCTCGACTATTGAGCTAATATCCCTCCTTCCCGATATTCAACAGTGTTGTGAGGGAAAACCATATCGGAGATATTTGAGGGAATTTTATATATTTTCAGAACCCTAATCACAGCCAATCGTGTGGAACAGAGTCAAAAGCCTTACTGTAGTCCAAGTACCTTATATGAAGATTGCGTTTCTTTAGTTGTGTGTGTTTTAGTATAATAGAGTCTATTGTAAGTTGATGTTTACATTCAAATGCATCTCGTATACATCCTTTTTGTTCCTCTCCAATAACTTTGTTTATTTCACAGTGGTCATATATTTTACTACTTATTAATGATGTAAACAGCTTATAGACCACTGAGAGACATGTTATTGGGTGGTAGTTCTCAGGCCGTGATCTCTCTCTCTCTCTCTTCTTTCTTCTTCTTCTTCTTCTTATTATTATTATTATATTTAATGAGACTTAATGTCTTAAACTCTGAAAGTAATTTATTCATAATTGAAAATTATAATTTCATTTTGAAAATGAATTTATATCTAAATAATTACATTAAATTTTATTAATTTGGTATCTAGCATCTGTAACACAACGTTAAACGTTGTTTAACTACTATTTTTCACTAATAAATCACTTGGTGACCTTTGTAATGAGTAATAATTTCGTATCATATATACTATGATATACAATATATTATTTATAAATAACAATATAAATAGCTTATATAATTTTTTGGAAAAATTTATAGTTTTAATTATTATATCATGGTCCCCTTTTATTAAAAGATATATAATTTAAAAAAAAAATAAATTTAAGTAAAATTTTATGAATTTCAAAAAACAAAATGATGAAAAAGTTCAGGATATACAAATAAGATATGCTAAGTGTAATTCGAATTGTGACTTTATTTTGCTCAATAAGTATTCTTGTTGTTTTAACTCAAAGAATGAATCACTCACTATAACCATAGAAGTATATAAAACTCTCTCTCTCTCTCTCTCTCTATATATATATATATATGCATATTGATTTAGCGTTGAGAAATGGTGGCTGATGGAGATATGATATATTTTTTTTGCAAGATTTTTATGCACAGAAACATTAGTAAACAAACACATTGCTAATATTAGTACTATTTTCTGTCTGGATAAAAGAATACATCTGATAAATGATATGTTTTGGCATCCCGTGCACTTTTCTTCCCTTTGCACCCCAACATGCCCCTTTAGTTCTACTTAGCTGCTTTTTCAAGCTTCTGCCAAATCCTATATATATATATACATTTGGCACTATTGAGAAATATCTAACAATATTGAAAACTACCCTTAATTCATATTTCCGTGTTTTATTTGTTTAGTATTGTATTGTGTATTGTTGTTTTAATATTTTTTCCATTTACTATATATCACATATAATACAAAACATAAAGAGTGAGAGAGAGAGAAAAAGAAAAGAATAATTTTTTTCATTTTCACTAAGAATCGAAATAAAAATAAGTTGACCTGTGGCCAGGTCCGAACCGACCGACGGTTTGAAATAAATTAATTTCCAGCTACAGAAACAATTTCAAATAATTTTAATATATCTATTAATGTAATAAAAAACAGATATGGATATAAATATTTTTAATATTTTTAATTTTATTTTATTTATAATATATAGATGAAGTAGCCGGCGTTGCCGGCGTTACCCGAGGCTATGACGTCATGAAGGGCTGGGTGACGTCATATAATTTTAAATTAAGAAAAACATAATGAAAATGATTTTTCCCGAGGATAAAACCAATACATTCGTGGTGATATGTAAAAAAATCTCCTTATGTGAAATTTGGTGCGAAAATAACCCTTCCCTTCTTATCGTCGATCGCTAATACTACCACTTCCGGTTTCCGGATTTGCACCAAAAGTTGATCAATTCATCCCACTGATGCATTAAGTAAATATACCAAATTTCATCAAAATCCGTTAAGCCGTTCAGGCTGTACACATCTATACGGACGGACAGACGGACGGACAGACGGACAGACGGACGGACAGACATCATGCTAAAAATACTTTTTTCTGTTAAGAAAATGCATGATTCGTGGAGATATGTAAAAATCTCCACATGTGAAATTTGGTGTGAAAACAATACCTCCCTTACTATCGTCGGTCGGTAAAAAGTTATACACGTAGGTATAAAATAAACTTTCCTAATATTCTTTTAATAATTATTTAAACAAAAAAAAAAGGAATCCGAAAAAATAATAATAAACATTGAGAAATTTTTATTTTTATTTTTAGAATGTTAGACATTCTCTACTATTTTTCTCACTAAGTAAAACTCAATGTTCAAAAGAAAAAGAAAAATTATAAAAATTCTTAAAGTTTGATTAAGTTAAGAAATAAGAGAGAGTTAAGTTAATAAATAATTTTTGTAGATATGTTATATTTTCAGGAAAGATAAACTGTGGAATGTTTGAATTTAAACAATTTTCTATTTGAGGAGTAATAATAGATAGAGAAACAGGAAGTACTTATACTTTTTTATAAAATTTATAAAAGATTTAGAAATTAATATTCTATTCTTGGATAGAAAGTAAATCATTCTTAGAATTTACTATTTTTACGACATTTTATATATATATATATATTACTATCAGATTTATCAGGAATATAATCATGTATTTTTGTGAGATTGTTTTCTCGACGTTTCGGCACCCATTTTGGCGCCATTTTCAAGAGATTATTTAGGTGGGAATATTTTTGGGATTCTGGGTCTTAGTCTGGGTGACCAAGGGTTAATATCGGGATTTTGGGTTGATAGGTTGGATGGTTTTGTACTCACTGGATACTACGTTCCAACATACATAAGCATCTGGATAATCTGAGTATCGCCGAGGCATGCCCGCCAACCCTAATAAATGTTGAGGGAAAAAATTCATGGCCCACTGGCCCAGTTGACCTCGGGCTATTGCCCGGTACGGACGTGTGCCAGGGTCAGGATTGCCCAGGATTCTTCGGAGCTCCACAGCAACGCAGTGAGTACAAAACCACCCAACCTATCAACCCAAAATCCCGATATTAACCCTTGGTCACACAGACTAAGACGCAGAATCCCAAAAATATTCCCACCTAAATAATCTCTTGAAAATGGCGCCAAAATGGGTGCCGAAACGTCGAGAAAACAATCTCACAAAAATACGTGATTATATCCCTGATAAATCTGATAGTAATGATAATAATAACATTCTCGGAAATATAAACCAACATATATATACGTGTATATATATATTGTCGCATATTGGAGGCTTAGTTGGATTATTAAAGGAGTGGGTTTAAAATTAAACAAATTGATCTTTAATTTAATTGATAGCATTCTGGTTATTATTAATAGAAAATAGTTGGGTGAATCCAGCGAAGGTAATGGAAGAGGTAAATTTGAATTCACATTCAGATTAAAATAAAATATTAAATTATAATAAAATTAATATTTAATAATGAAAGAAATTAATACAATTATAATGAAAAATTATAACTTAGAAATTAACTATAAAATAACGTTTATTTATTTTAATAAATGCTAAATTTGTTTAGCAATTCCAAAATATAAAGAGTCGATCAATAAGCTGTGAATTGTTACTACTACATAGAAATGAGTTCAGGGGCAAGGCTTGACAAGTGTTGATTCTCCGGTCGGTTCCATCCAGCCATTCAAAGATACATCTTCTTTCTATGTCTGGCCTCGTTGCAGGATCCTGGCATTGTCGTATCACTTCATGCCAATAAGTTCCATTCATCAATCGATCTTATTTCATTTACATTGTCCGCATTTTAAGTAAACTGGATGTACGTGAGGTTTTGAATATTTGTCTTTTTAATGTTTATTTATGGTGTCTTAATGACATTTCTCTATTAAAAGGCATATTTATTCTTATATATTACAATACAATATATGATATAACAAATTGTAAGAAAATATTTATTACTAGCAGACCCGGCAAAGCTTCGCTTTTGCATGTGTGTCTGTATACATAATACATATATACGTATGTGATAACTGAACACTTAATAATAATAATAATAATAATGTATTAAATGAATATAATTGAAATTTTATTTTTTATTAATAATTATTACATTTTTATTTGTTGGAAAATTATTTCTACTTTATTCATTGTTAATAGTTATTACATTTAATTAATAGTTTTCGGAATAAGTATATTCTCTTATTATAGAGATTCTTATTGTTTGTCTCACAAGTCTATAGATATTATTGATGTTAAAAAGCAGTGAACACACAAAAATCAGCAAAATGTAACGATTGCTTCAAAATGAAATGTCAACCTGCAACATCCCAAATACACAAGCAAGATAAGATTTAACTCTCACCATTTATCCTCTTTTTTTGTTATTATAGGTATTTTCATTAAATTTATGTTATATCACACTCGTTAATCAATTGATAATTTAAAATTGAACAATTTCTATCTCACCCTCCACCTCCATGTTTTTTTAAAAATATATTCATTTCCATAATGAACTTAAAAAAAATATTTTATTAAAAATTACATTTCATAAAATGCATTTTATATAACTTTTTACTGATATATTAATTATATTTATAAATTTTATAAATTTTTCATTAAAATCTTAAAATAATTAAATTTAAATATTGTTTCTATCGGTTCGATTTAAAAACACCATTAATTATAAAAAAAAATAATATTTATGTTTTTCTTTAATTAAAATAATATTTATTTGTAATAAATTGCAAGAAAAGCTTTTTGTAAAATGTTCACCTCCGCTCGCCCCGCCCGCCCCTCTCCTGTCTCCTCCGCCTGACCCCACCTGCATGCCTGCCGGCCGATGCTCTGCTGCCTCGATCGCAAGCAGTTCTCATTCCCCTTGCAGTGCAAGACGCTCGCCGTCCCATTTATTCACCGAAATCATCCCTTGAATCATTCACTAATCAAGAATTAAATGAAGATTTACTTATTTTATTAATTAAAACCAAGATTTTATTAGTAAACTTTAAAAAAAAACAATATTTCAATATTTTTCATTGAAAAATTATATATGTATGTATATATATATTTATAATTATAAATTTTTATTCAAATTCTTTAAAAAGATTTAAAATCAATTATAAGATATAATTTTCTTTAAATATATTTATTAAATATTTTTTTAAATTAAAATCATCTTTAAAATTTTAGAATTATTTTTAAATTTTCTTTCAAAAATTTGAAATAATTATTAAATCTTTTACTATTTATTTTTAAAATTAATATAAAAAATAAATTTAAAATATTTTATTTATTATTTCTAATCTCATTAATACATCGCTCTTCAGTATGGAAATCAATTTCTTCGTGTTGAATCCATGAATATAACACTGCAACATCAATCAATCAATCAGTTGGTAAATTACCATTCAATTTTAATCAAGTTAATATTTTCACTTACCAACATCTTATCCTTTTTAATAATAATTTTGTTCTACGATTCTCGTATTATTATTTTATTGGAGTTTCTATTTAAAAAAGGAAAACAAATTTTGGATAAATTAAATGAAAAATTTCTCAAATCAGTTTTATTTAATCTCAATTTATTCCAGTGGCTTTATCAGACTTTGTTCGATGAAAATGCTTCGAATAATTAAAATATTTTTTTTTAATTTGAAAATAAAACATTTTAAATCTATTATAGATATTTAAATCGATTTATTTATTTTAACATTTGAAATATCATTGCAATTTTCAAATATTTAAATTTTATGAATATATTAAAGAACAACATTGCTTTCAATGTTTCAATATAAAATGATATCCAATTTGTAATCAATATAATAATAAAATTAATATCATATAAAAATAAATATAAATAAGCCTTTATCATTGATTGTCATTGATTGGCACAGGTGATTAGAATAACATTATCAAAAAAAAAATATACAATACTACTTTAAAGGGCATTTATATACCTATTCATACTTAATAACATCAATAAAAAACAATTCTCATAAAATTTCTTAAAATAAATAAATAAAAGCAATTTAATAAATTAGAATAGAAATATCCAAATGAAAAATGAATATTATTTTGTCAATTTATTATTATTATAATATAACACTTTTGGAAAGTAAATTAAGGGTATTTCTATTATATGTCAATTACACAGAAGAATATCTTCATGAAATTAATAAGATAAATTTCCACTGTGGCATCCCATAATCTTTTTAATATTTAAGAAAGAAGAGATTTTTAGTTTTGTGGTGTTTTGTAAAAAATTTTTTAATGACTTAATTGAGTATAATAACTTGTAAGTATTTCTATTAAAATCCACTCAAACACTTATGAATTTATTCATCCATTCATAAAATGGAGTGGCTCTAGGATAATTCTAGAATTTTAGTATTTTAATGTAATATTACTGAAAAAATGCAATAATAATTTTTTTAAAACTTACACCTCTTCAATCATTATAATGTTATTTATTATTTATTTTTTTATATCTATTATATTTTTCTTTTTCTTAAATGACATAACTAATCTTATTGAATTTCTTTTTTATCCAGTCGAGTGAGATGGAATATCAATACAAGTCTTCGAGTTTAATCTGCGAGTTATATCCAATTTTATTAACTTCGAGGTCAGTATTTATTATTAATTTGATTTTTATTCAATTTATAATTATCTATTTTAAAATTTTATAATCTAATATATGTTATTTTTTTTCTTCCATTTCATGATTCAATCTTCGTTCCTTCTACTGGATGTTGATTCAAATTCTTGATTATCTTCTCCATTTCTGATGATGATGAAATGACCTTCATACAGCTCACCAAATGTAAGTAATCATCGTTATTTATTTATTTAGCATGGCACAAATTCAAATAGGAATAAATTTTATTAATTTCAATTTCTAAATAAAATATTTCAAGTAAAATTTAACATACATAACAGTAATTATATTTGATTTATGATTGATTAATTTTCTTTATTTTGATAATATTAATTAGAAAATTATAGGGAAATATATTCTAGAACTTAGTGAGATTAGGGGATTTCAGATTACATCTCTCAAGAATGAGTATCATTGATAAAGGAAGCAGAAGAGAGAAAGGTAATTAGAATTGCGTTACACTGGGGGGGGGGCTAATCATTGGAATATACTTATATTTTGTTGTTAGAGATTTTCAGGAGGTTGCTTCCTACTTCCATCGAAGGATGCTGGTTCTCATCCTACTAATCCATAGATTAGTTTAGAATTATTAAATAGAAAAGTGTGGGTGGATAAAGCAAGTGCCATGCCTATATTATAAGAGAAGGGTTGTATTAATTGCATGCCATGTCTGAATTGTGCCTTTTTGTATTACTGAGAATGTATTTGAGGTGGATCGAATGAACGGGCATTTGGGAAGGTAATTCAGCACAGTTCCAAAATGGGAATAGCCTGAATAGGAACAAATTGTTGGATACCTTTTGAGCGTAGGATAGAAGATTCGATTAGCATGGGCGATCCACTCCTAATAGTGGAGACCATGCATCTTCTTAGGTAGGCAGGTTTTATTTCAGGTTGCCCCGAATGTGGCGGTTTCATTTCGAAATCCAAAAAATCAAAGGCATTCTCAGCTGATTCAAAAAGGTGTACAGACTAAACGCCTTATTTTTTTTAATATTTTTTTTTAAGGCGAACTTTCTTTTTCATTACTTTTTCCAAATTCCGTAAGGAGAGGCTTGGAAGGGCTAATTTATGGGGATAGGAGGAGGCCCTATTAAACATTCAATTGTTTTTTTATTTTATTATGAATTAAAAAAAAATAATTGAATATCGTGATTATTTTCTTTAATTTTTTATTTTCTTTATTCAATATCTAATTTAATCATTTTTACATTTTAAAGATTTTACTATTTAGGTAGAATCATTTATTAATTAGAATTAAAATTGTTAAATTATTGAATTTAAAATGAAAATTCAAACACATAATACTTATATTATATATATATATATATAAATATTATATTGTAATTTTATGTATATACCTACTTATAAGTAACCAATATAACCATGGTAACCATGAATAGACTTTTATCAAAATATTACTAATTAAATTAATTTTGGATAAATTAATTTTGGATTTAACTACACTAAAACCTTCACTGGGATGCCCACAACAATCCCTGAAAGTTTCATCGCAATCGGACGGGTAGTTTTTGAGTTTAGGCGAGACACACAGACAGACATTGCCTTTTATATATATATATAGATATATAGATATAGATATATATATATAGATATATAGATATATAGATAGATAGTAGAGAATTATTATTATATATATAATACCAATAAGAAAAGATTATATTATAGAGATATGATACATTTATCATATCAAGTGTAGTGAGTATTTTCTTGTATTTTATTGTATACTTAATTATTGGGACAAAGTTGAAATATTTTCTTTTAATGTTCCAAAGGTGGAGTAAGTTACATAATTTTGGTATCCAACAAAAACCATTTAATTTCTTACATTTTTTTAAAGGAATTTAAGATAAAAATCCTATCAAATGGTTTGCAATGAATTGTAAATAACTTTAAATTTCACTCAAGTAAAGTGGTCCTCTTTCTTACGTTTACCAATTTCAACTAAGAAATAGGTGAGCTTTAATATTTCATTTGATTAAAAAGTATAGTTCTTAAAAAACAGCTTGAAATGAGTTAAAAAAAAGGATAATCCGCTATCTGTTTAAGGATTACCTAACTTATTAATCACTATTAGAAATATAATTATATAATTAATTATATTTAAAATCCTTTTTATATTTATATAGGAAATCACACAACTTTGATTGATATCTCATCATCTATCACGCTAGCGTTATAAAATAGAGAGGTTCCCGATACCGGGAATCACGTACCTCAAACTATCTCTATATAATTTCAATCCACTCCAATTTTAAAATAATAATAATATAGATATTATACGATCATAATTATTTTCTTAAACATTATTTATTGTTCAGGCAGGAAAAACACTCGAAAAAGTTGAGATATTTAATAATTTATTTTTTAGAATTAACAAATAAAATTATCAGATCAATGAAAATCAAAATTCATTAAAATAAATCTTTAATCTAAAATTTTCTATTCAAAATCAAATTTTATTTTATCAAAATTCATTAATCAATAAATATTTATTTAATTTTAAAAAGGGCCTTTTTCGAATAATTTTGTGATAGAAAATGGTAATTTATTAAAATCTTTCCAAATACAGTCTTTCGTCTTTCGTCCAAAAAAATAATGTTTGATGTTTATTAACAAATAAAACATTGATATTATTATAATTAATATGTGAATCTAAATTAAAGAAATTAATTTTTAATACCAATTTAATTTTAAATGTTTGACAGTTTTATGTTTTTATGGCTCAGGGATCCCATTGAGGTAATAAACACATACCTGTGAATGTGTTAAAAAATAGTGGGAGCTTAGAGGCCTTGCTCCACCTGGCTTAATATAAAATCTCTTCAAAGTACATATCTACTACAGGACTAAGTAAGTAACTAAAGTATCAAATAATTTTTTCAAAAATTGACCTACCTTATTTATTACAGTAGATGATTTATCAAATACCTTTATAATATGAAATAATTTACATTTTCAAGCTTCATTTTTTCTTTCTTAAATTGGATAATAATTTTCTAAAGTGAACCCTAATTTCACTTCAAATGACTTTGACAGAGAGACAATATATAGCCTTTTATTTTTACGAACAAAATTATAATAAGTTGACCTGTGGCCACGTCCGAACCGACCGACGGTTTGAAGTAAATTAATTTCTAGCTACAGAAACAAATTCAAATAATTTTAATATATCTATTAATGTAATAAAAAACAGATATGAATACATAAATAATAAATATAAACATTTTTAATTTTATTTTATTTATAATATATATGTAAGACCAGGCTGTGACGTCATGAATGGCTGGATGACGTCATATAATTTTAAATCAAGAAAAAACTAATAAATATGATTTTCCCGAGGATAAAACCAATACAAAGTGTATGATTCGTGGTAATATATAAAAAAATCTCCTCATGTGAAATTTGGTGTGAAAATAACCCTTCCCTTCCTAACGTCGATCGCTAATACTACCACTTCCGGTTTCCGGATTTGCACCAAAAGTTGATCAATTCATCCCACTGATGCATTAAGTAAATATACCAAATTTCATCAAAATCGGTTGAGCCGTTCAGGCTGTACACATCTATACGGACGGACAGACGGACGGACAGACGGACGGACAGACATCATGCTAAAAATACTTTTTTCTGTTTAGAAAATGCATGATTCGTGGAGATATGTAAAAATCTCCACATGTGAAATTTGGTGTGAAAACAATACCTCCCTTACTATCGTCGGTCGGTAAAAAATTCAGCTATTCATAAAATCTAAATCAATTAAATATTTATATATTTATGTTTATATAGATTTTAATGTGTCATGAATTATATAAACCTCTCAAATTTCTAATTCGAGAACCAATTTCAATTCTATGAATCCTAAACAAATTAAAAAATAAGTATGGTTGGATAACATTAAAGTATGCATTTTTCAAAAAAAGAGTTTTCATAAAACACTTAAAAGTGCATTGATTTTTTAATTGATAAATTAAATATTTTAATACTTTTAATCTTAAAAAAAATATTTATAAATGGAATATTTAATTGTTCTTTGTAATTAAGATACATTAAGTGGTTAAAAAATACCTATCTTTTTTGTAACTTACCTTTACTTAATATTTAAAAAAAAAAGTTATTTTCAAGAGTATTAGGAATTATAACACTTCAAGCCTATCGTCCTTTTGGATATTTCTAGTGGTAATTAATTAATTTATTCATAAAATTGTTTAGTTTATTTTAAAATACTTTATATGTAATTTAAAAACAAACATTTTAATAATAGATTATAATTAACTCTATTAAATTATATAGAAATTATTTTGTTATATTATAAGGTAGATGTATAATAGAATAGATTAGATAATAGAATAATATATAATAACAATAATAATGATAATAATGCGTAAAAACATAAAGCATTATATTCTATGTCTTTATGGAAGATAGAAAATTATTCTTTATATATTATATATATATATATATATATATATATATATAAATTTTAATAGGTAATTCATATATATATATAATACACTATATACCTACATACTCATAGCTATATATGTACTAAATTTTATCTCATTAAAAAAGATTCAATAAAAATAAAACAAAACAAAAAAGTTTTTTAATTACTTTACTAAACAAAACACACAAAAAATATTGTTCCGGCATGTTTTAACTACATTTATTCGTTCTCTAAATGATTAAACAATTATTTGGTATAAGTTTGCATTCATTCTTCTCCATACGTTAAATTCTAATAGATAATTCATTATCTTATATTTAAAAATGAATCGCAAAATGTGTTGGTAACCGCATCACTCAATAACGCGCCTGGACCAATTTTGACAATTCTTTTTTTAAAATGTTCGTGGAAGTCTAATGATGGTTTTTAAGGCGAGAAAAAATAGAATAATTGTCTAGAAAACTCTAAAAACAGCCCTTTTTCCCATACATATTTTTCAATATTATGCAATATGTGAACATAATTACTAATTGATAAATATAATGCCTGATAATAATGACCTGGGATGAACCAGAATATTGCAGTGTCATTGGCGTTACATATGTATGCGAAATTTCAGCTCATTCAAACATTGGGATGTGGGTCAAATTCACGTTGGAAGATTTGACGACAGGGCACGAGTTAAAGCTAAATAAAAGCGTGTAAAAAAAGGTTTTTGTCTGCACATTCCTCAGAATTTAAAATTTTTTGCGTTTCATGACCTTTAGAATCCAAAAGTGATTTTATAATTTTTCATGTCTGTCTGTCTGTTCGGAAAATAAGGATGTTATAGACAGAAAATTGGTTGGACCGAATTCTATGAAATTACATCACAATATATATTTTATTATTATCTAATGAATAACCGCATATTTTTTATATAATATTAATAAATATTTATATAATGCTCCGTGTTGTTCATTCAAGGACCTTGCGAGGCGAACTCATTTTACATAATGAATATAAATTATTTTACATAATGAATATAAATTAATTATCATAGCGATTCCCAATCAAAGAATTATTATAATATTTAACTTTTTATTTTAAATTCTAATATTCACTAAATTGAAAAAATTTTGAAAAAAGTACAAAATGTCCTAAATATTGCAAAAAGGGGACAATAGGCTGTCCCGAAGACATTTTTGGGGACGCCGGGACAGAGCACCTAAAAACGGGACGTTTGGTCACCCTAACGATGACCCTGGGAGACGAGAGTAGATTTAGAGTATTTGTGAGATTATAGTATTGCTAGATTAGTATTGTTAGAAATGAAAACATGTCATCTGAATTAAATTAATGTAATTAATTTAAGTGAGGGCATATAGGCCCCTAGCTCAACCTGGCTCAATATAAATTTCTCCAAGGTATATTCAAACAGAATTTATTTTTTGTTTGAAAAGAGTTAAAATATATTATGTACAATATAAATGATACATTCAACAATATTTAAATTGTTTTAAAATTTTTGACTATAACAACATATATTGTTAATTCAACTTATTTTAAAATAATTAAAGCCCTATTCGTTTGTACTTAAATAAACTTTATTCCATTTAATTTGTTAACTTTGTTAAAAATTCCATAATATATATTATAGGTCTTTATAAAAAAAAAAAGGGTAGAGAGCTCAAAGTGCAGTGACCTCAAGTGATTTGGTTGATGGCCACTTTTGTATTTAGTCCGGATCAAATAATCGAGTGGAAAATTAACTTCTTAATTGTGTAAAATTTAAAAGAACAAAAAAATTAGCAAATTTATATTAGTCTATTTGTTGTTCAACTTATAATTTATTTTTAATTCATAAATAAATATAATAATTAATTGAAATTAAACATTAATTAAAAAAAGAGAGGAAAGATTTAATAATAAAAAGATTGCACAGTGAAAAGGAAAAAACATTATATATATATATAATTTGCACCAATAGTAAATTTATAATGCATGTCTTTCGGATTGACTTTTTCAGTTAAATTAATAAATTACAGTATGAATAAATCAATTAAGTTATTTACTATAAAATTAGAATTTGGTACAGGAATTGATTCAAGTAAACAATTTCTATTTTCGAATCAATGTTTACTGCAGATAATAAAATTATAATTCTAAAAGTTTATTCAATCAACAGTACTTGAATAGATTGTAAAAATCATATATAAAATAAAATAAACTTGATTTTTTTTTTCATTTACAATTTTTGTAGAGGCATGTTCAACAAATTTATTTTCATATATTAATCTTAATAAGCGTCATAAATTTGCAATCCCTGGTAAATATCTAAATTTTAATATATAGATATATACATGTATAAAAGGAAAACCGCAATGTGGGGGGTGAACAGGGTATGAATATTAATGTGTCCATAAAAGATGGTAACACGATCCTAGTAAAGTGATTAATGAGCTTTCTGTAACAGAAGTTAAAATCCATACAAGGAGAAAGATGGGGGATTGTCTTTTCTATATTCATTGACTGACTGATTGAAAAGAAAGGGATAAATTTTTTAAACAGCAAAACATTCATTTCTATTGATAAATCTTTTTTTATTTTCTTGGTTGCTTTTATTTTTGCAAAAAAAATATCAAAGATTAATGATAAAAAATAATTACTAAAAATGAATTTAGATAGCGAATACATTAGACTCGTTTATATATACTATCTACATATCTATCTCTGTGGCTCTACTGAATTCGAAAGTTCTTGGCCGCAGCAACCACACTTCTCCAAGTGTCCCTATTCTGAGCCACAACCCACCAATCCCTATCCTCTCTCACGTCCCTCCCTACATTATCCACCCACCGCGTCCTTGGTCTTCCAAGCTGGCGTTTCCCACTCGGTCTCCCCCCCCCCCCAATATATCGTTGCAAATCTCCGTCTTTTCATAGGTCTCTTTAGTTATGACCCTTTGATGATGACCCTTTTGAGTAAATCTGGATCGCCGTTGACGTCATTCAACAGCCCTTGAGCGATGCTCATGCGACGCTTCTTTTGGTTAAAATTTAGAAATTTTGGAACACACGTCGCATGCCCAAAACGTTGGGAAAAATTTCATGGCACGAGTCAAGCGATATACCGACATCCTCAGCAACTTCTCTGATAGTGATTCGACGATTTTCAAAAACAATTTTCTTCTCTCCTTGAACGTTTTCATCAGTTGTTGACGTGCTTGGGCGTCCAGAGCGAGGCTCGTCATTGGCATCTTCCCGGCTATCTTGGAAAAGTTTGTACCACTTGTAAGCATTTTTTTTACAGTTTCATCGTATGCCACTGTCAACATTTCAAGTGTTTCGGAGCACTTTATTTTATTTCTTACACAAAATTTGATGCAAATCCTTTGATCCATATTTTTCGATAGCAAAAAATCGCCGAGTACTCAAAACACTTATAACCTTTACGCCTCTCACAACCAAACAAAAAATGCCATACACTTGAAACTTGGTACAGATGTTCGGTAAGAGTGTACCGACATAAAAAAATAAAAAAATCTTTAATCGAAAGTACATTGCCCGCGAAATTTGAAGTCACCTTACTTTTCGAACACACCTCGTATATATAAAATTCTTTCAGAAAACGAAAATACTCGTTACTCTAAGCTGGTAGGAGAAAATTTAATTAATATATAAGTATATAAACACTTGATAAGAATAATTTGAACATTAGAAATTTATTGGGATTGTTGTAGGGTAAAAATGAAAAACGCTTGAAGCAAATATTGGTATATATATATTATATATATATATCAATTTGAAAGTTTCGATAATCCATATAATGTTTTTATTTAATTTAATTTTATGTATATAATAAATAAAATGTTAATTTTGCTTTGACTTAATAATTATATTTTTTTTTGTCAAATTAACTCTCTTATTTAAACAAATGTTAATCTAGAAAGTACACCAGGTGATATATAACCGTATTAAAAATGTAAAAAAAATATTTAGCATTCCGATATATTTTTTTTTTAATTTTGATTTACAAAAGAATTTTGATATTATATATATACATTATATACATATAGATTAATCTTCAAGTTTTAGCATAAAAATTACGCTCTATAAAAATGTTAATTTATTTTTTAAAGGTGAATGAATACTTCATCATTTCCATCAGTACCGACGAAAAGGGGTAAGAACGACAGACGGGTAAAAAAAAGAAAGGTTTCGTATTTTTTTTTTCTCTCTTTCTCTCTTCCTCTCTCTTCTTATAATTTAGTTAAAAAAATGACAAAACTTTTTCTACATTATTTTCATATAAAAAAGGGTAGTTTTAGTAAAGTATGATATATATATATATATATATAAAACAGATTGTAAAAGAAAAGAAAGTTAAAAGGTGTTTGGTGCACCGTTGTTAGGAGAAGAAGAGGATTGAAAGGTTGAAGAGAATTCAGAGAAAAAAAAACCCTCTGTTGATATACCATTTCTACTCAAAGTTTTTATTAAATTATTGAAATTATTAAGACTTGATAAGTATAATGAATTATTAATAAATAAAAGTTAAAATGTCACGTGAAATGATATTTTATTTAAATCTTTATTTCTCTTATCAATGAACTAACTAGTGAATAGATTTCTTAAAGTTAATTTATATATAAATTTACTTATAAAACTTAGAACAAACTTTATATAAAAACAGTTATTTTATTATTAAATATAAATAGTAAAATATCTATTTTTTTCATGTTTTTTGTGATATCTATAAGTAAATATTTAAAATGAAACTTAGTAACGATGGAAGGAGTAAAAGCTCTCTCATTCCCATTTACATTACATTATATCTTCTATAATCTATATATATTTAACTAAGAAAAATTGTTTTTAAAAAAGGTTTTATGAGATAAAAATTATAATCTATATATATAAAGGAGACTGTTTGTATGTATGTATGTAATTCGTTTACTTTTTTGCTGTCATAGTTTAATATGTTAAAATGTAAGTTATTTACATTTTAACATAAAATAGAAAATATATTATTTAAGGATTAAAGAATAAAAATAGAAAGTAAATTAGTGAATATTTTAAAAATTAGACAATTTGTGGAAATTGAAATAACTAAGAAATGAGAGGTGGAGGGGATGAGGAGAGAGGTGAGCCAGGCGTGGCCCACTGACTGGCGGACTCATTTTACACAATGTATATAACTAGCAATCAAAGAATTATTATAAATTTTAACTTTTTATTTTAAATTCTAATATTCAAATATCATTTCAATTAAATAATTTATTCTAAAAGTTCTCATTTTAATTAATATAATAAAATATTTAAATCATATTTAACTTAAATTATTTTGTATTTATTCTTTCCATATTTGAATAGGTACTTCTTTTATTTTAAGGGAGGGAATTAACTATGATCTAAAAAAATTAATAAATGAACTTAATAATAAAAAATCAAATAAATCCATTAATTTAAATTAATACTATTAATGAATGTATATATTGTTAATTTATCTTTAGTTTTATCAATACTTTTATACCGTTAATTTTTATAAATTAATTTTTATAAATTGTCTCAAGTCTCTAACTTTGCATTTTCTCTAATTTTATTATAATTAAAAATATTCAATAAAAATCAAACAATGAAATTAAAATATCGAAATGAAATGATCAAGAAATATTATACTCTATTATAACATATACAATACTTATAAACTATAGGCGGAGGAAATATTAGACGATATCATTGCGGGTTCATGCCAAATCGATCAACATTAATTAAGATATTTTCATTATGACAGATATTAAAAAAACCGCGAATTCAATATCTCTGTTCACTAATTATTTGTAGACTTTAGTAAAACCTACGCATGACTCAATAGATCCGGATAAACTTTTTCAAATTTTGATCTTAAAATTTATCTTGAAGGTAGTAAAGAAAGAGTAAGATGTGGAAATCAATTGTAAAATATTAGGTGACCCAGACGACTTAAATATAATAGGAGATTCGGCAATTGCAATTACAGATAGCGAGGAAAAATTAATCGAGGTAGGAAAAGAGATGAGGTTTGAAATTAATAATGATAAATAAATATATTTAGAAACAAACAGGAGCAGTATTAACATACAAAATGTAGAATTTGAATATGTAGAAAAATTGAATGTAATCACGAAGGATAATAATATTTGAGAAGAATTGAAATCGAAGTTGCAATCGGAAAACGCCTGTTATCATGCAGTAAAGAGGCTTATCTCATCAAAATTATTATAAAAGGGAATGAAAATTAAAATATATAAAACAATTATTTTGTCTGTTGTATTATATGAGTGTTAGACATGGTCTATGATCTTTGGAGATGAGAGTGGATTCAGAGAATAGGATTCTCCCCAGCATTTATGGGCCAAAGAAAGATGAGTACATCAGGGAATGACGTACGAGAGATGGAACAGAGGCTCAGGATAAGGACACTTGGAGAAATGTGGTTGTAGCTGCCAAGAACTTTCGAGTACCGTTGAGCCACGCATGGTCTATGACCCTGGGAGATGAGAGTAGATTCAGATTATTCTTTCCAGCATTTATTGGCCAAAGAAAGATGAGGTCACCGGGGACACTTGGAGAAATGTGGTTGTAGCTGCCAAGAACTTTCGAGTAGATAGATATAACATATTCAATAATAATATATATAATTAATTTACTAAATAAATTAAAATATATTTTAAATAATCACACAATAAGAAATGAATGTTTTATGTTATACATTGTTTGAAACAAAATGGATGAAAACCTTTTACTACTTTCAACCAAATACTATGTACCACTCGGGGGTACAGGGGGCGGAGCCCCCGTCTAGATGTGAAGAGCGACGAAGGAGCTCTGAGCAGCTAGTTAGTTATAAATTTCAACCTTATATTCTGGGTGAAATTGAATCATGGTACACTTATAACGATGTATTTTAAATTTTACCCAAGAATTATCTTCCGCTGAAACACTTACCATACCAGGTCAATCAGACCGTGACTTTTTGAATGAAAAGCATGTTTTTGGATAAAAAATTATTTTATGTTTCAACTTAGTCTCCTTTGAGCTCTATATATTTCGTCCAATGCTTCTCCCATTTTTTTATTCATTCCAAAAAATAAGATTTATCGAGGGCTTCTTTGGTGCCGATTCACCCCGAAAAAACCCAAAAACTGTTTTGTGGTGGATCCACGTTTCATTCACGCTTATGAAACTAGGAAAAAACTGGTCCATATTTCTCGGTTAAACAACTCCAATTAATGAGCACTTGAAATTCACTTCTTTCCATTTTCTTCTCTCCGACAGGAGTCAGCTAATAGTAGCCTGCTGATAGGAACAGTTGCCAAGTCACGAACTTATTGACCTCCCCTCATATGATAATATAAAAAAATCTGGAGTTTCTCCACTCGACTATCTCGCAAATTTGAATTGGATTAATTAACTCATATATTAATTAAATTATAAATTAAAATTAATAAATAATATTTATTAAACCAGAGCGAGTTTGGCTCTGTTGAGGGCCCCACGTTACGTGCTGGCGCGAGATTTGCAGTGTTTAAAAATTACTTTCAGCGATTCAATAAAGCTGAAATTGTATATATAGCAGTTTTATACAATTTTTAATCATTAGAAAAATTATCAAACATATATCTTTATTTTTACGGTCACTTTCCAGGAAAAAAAATCAAAACTTGGAAGGTAATGACCCTCTTCCGGATGATTTCTCAAAAGTTGATAGAAAACTACGAATTTTTAATAATGCCCATATACAAAATTTCATTATTCTAGCTTAAACCGAGATAGTAAAAAGTTAATAATGTTATTTTGGAAATATCGCCCTAAATTAGTTTATTATAAATTATCATGGGTGGTAAATAAAGTTTAAATAGTCAATTTGTGAGTTTTTAAATTTGAAAATGACGGTATACATGGTCAATAAGTTCAAAAATTTAAAACAAAAAAATAAAAAAATAATCAATGTAAATATAATAAGGTAGAAAGAAGTCTTTATAATATGAGTCTTTCAATAGTCATAATAAAACTTTCAAATGAATATGTTAATATTGTCAAATCAATTAAAAGATAATAAATAAACTTAAAAAGATAGGTAGATAGATAGATATATATATAATTTGATAATTAAACAATTGACTACAATAGATATTTTAAAACTTCTTATATTATAATGTATGTTTTCTCTTATATAGTACTAAAATTACAAATTATTTCTATTAATAATACTAATTAATTAAATTTGATTGATTTTAATTTATTTTGATTATAAAATGTGGTTAATGAAATTTAGTATTTGAATAATTGTCATAGAATGTATAAATGTATAAATATATAAAAGAAGTTTTGAATCAATCATTTACTAGATAGGTAATCTTCAACCCGAGATAAAATATTTATAAAAGGCTGATCCATCTCATCAGAATCTTAGCCTAAATAATAAAACTCGTCTATGTTTTGAAAAAAAAAAAAAAATTGATGAAAATCAAATGGGCTAGAATAAAAAATAAACAAATCAATATCCAAATTAAAATATTTCTATTGGGGTATATAATATATCATGAATTTGCAAAAATGAAATATGGGAAAAAATAATCGATTTGATCGAGTTGAATCCCAAATATTCATTGTAAAAATAACACAATACTTATTGTACTCTCAACCGTAAAGGAATGTAAATATATAATAGAAGCACCATTAATCAATTTTATGAATGAAATATACAAAAAAAAATCATGTATCTAAAATAAAATAATTGATTTTTTAAACAACTTTAATAGGAAATTTTGTCTATTATAAAAAAATCATTATTAAAAAACATGTAAATGATTAATTTAGTAATTAAATGATTAATTATATATATAATATATTTACATTATTCATAATAATATGGTCTAAAATTGAATTATTATTATTTTGAATTAATTTATTATTCAAATTTTTTAATGAATAGTTTACTATTGATATTACACTGATTTTAAATATTTTAATTTGTTTTATATATGCAAGTTTATATTTATTTATTTATTTAATAATTTTTGTTATATAAAAATTAATTATAGATTACTATATTTGAAAATAATCTATGCTAATTCCTATACCATTTTTAAGATTTTTTGAAAAACTGATGGTAGTTTTATTGCATAGATTTTTTCCAATTAAAATAATTAATCAACGTGTGCGATTAAATGGCGAAGAATATAAAAAAAACACATTAATTTGATTTTTAAAACATAATGAGATTAAGTTAGAACTCTTAATTATAAACATTATTATTATTAGTTCATAATTTCTGTATCTATTTCAAAAAAATGTAATTAAGCCAGGAAATTGTAATGTGTTTATATTATATGCTTATTTTTAGAAAAATAAGTTGAAAATACTTTGTCCAAGTCTAAAGTGCAATATGTAAAAATGTAAAAAGTAATACACACATAAATACTAAAAAATATTATTATTTAAAGATTCAATATTTTTTCAGATTACTCAGCAGATGTTCTCAATTGTATCTTATATAAATGAAATGTTTCGTTATAACACATTTTGGAACAAATTTGTTAGAAATAAGAAACATACATAACAATTAGAACTTTGAATACCATAAATAAACTTATTTACTTGTCAAGTCCAAAATGTCTACATCAAACAGAGTAAATTTTCCTCATGCACTGAGTATTTTATTCACTAGTAATGTTTGTTCAAATGGAAAGCAGGTGATGGGGTCTACAAGCCTTTACCATGAAACTTTCACATATAACAATAATCTAATTAAAATAATTTTGAAACATTTAAATGTCCCTCTAGCGGTATTATACAAGTTCTTTATTAAATTTCTACAATTACATAAATATGCTTTTTAAGTAAAGCGACAATATAATTGAATTGAATTAAAATCATATCACAAAAATATGTCCATTTATTTATTCATTTTGATTTTAAGTGTATCACACGAATATATATATATATGTAAATTCTCTCTTTTTATTACTTTTTGATTTATCTACCTTATTGATCTAATTCCATTTATAATGTAATATATTTATACAAACTAGACGTATTAAAGTCTATCTCAATTAACCAAATTTAAAGTAATACTTACCAATTATAATTAATTGCCATGTTTTATTAGATTTAAACGATTTAGATAAATTCTGTATATTCATGTTCTATATTAATATAAATAAATTGTTAAAATTTTCCTTGATCTCCATGAAATAAATTAAAATTCTTCATTAATGAAAATATTAAAATTAATTTTATTTATTTCAATTAATTTAAATGATTTTAATAAAGATAACGATATAATAAAATAATAATAAATCAAGAACAAAGTCATTCATATAAATTTTTCTATTTCTATTATACATAACTATTTTAGACTTAAAAATTGTTGAACCTTTTGAACTATATAGGTACCGGATAATTACTAGGAAACTTAACTTTATTAAAATTAGAAAATTACTTATTTTTGATCATACACAGAAGAAAAACATTGGCAATAGACTAAATCTGTAGAATATGGTGGATGGGGTAAACACACTTATAAGTTTTTTATTTTCCTAGAAATTCGCAGTGATTTCTGCTTTAATGAAATGACTACCAACCAAAAACTATAAGATCTAGCATGATTTTATTGAGTTACATTCACGGGAAATTAAAGATGTCACTGACTGATTATACTGCACTATACTTCATATCGAAGTCTATTACTAATGAAACTATAAGAATAGGGAATATTTATTAGTTTAAACATTAAGGTAGTAGTTAGTAGTAATAAAACTGATAATTATAATATGATATTATTATAAACTTAAAATAAGACTTTCCAAATATATCATTATGCATAATTAATCTTTCAAGATTGTCACATGAAGACCATAAATAAATATTTCGAAAATCACATATGTTAAGATTAATAATATCTTATTATAATTCAAATTATCAGTCATTAGTTTTATTACTACAAAAATTACTACTATATAATTGTCGAGGCTGATGGCAAATACCGGTGGTCCTAGTCAGAGCAAGAGAAGACTGCTTATGGTGGCTGCCCAGTCGATGATGTTATATGGATCGGAGATTTGGGCTGTTGCCATGAGGATTAAGAAATATAGGAAAAGGTTACTATCGGTCCAACGAAAATGTGCCTTGAGAATTACCAGCGCCTATAGAACGGTTGATGGGGAGGCGGTTCTCTTAATAGCAGGAGTTATTCCCATAGATCTTCTAGCTGAAGAAAGAAGAACAATTTTCCTGACCAGAAATAACAAGCAAGAGGCAAGGAAAGAAACACTACAGCGTTGGCAGAGTCGTTGGGAAGATAACCTTGGGCAATGGACAAGGAAATTAGTCCCTCACGTAAAATCGTGGATTGACAGGGGCCATGGAGATATAAATTTTTACCTGTGCCAATTTCTTACAGGGCATGGGTACTTCCGGGCATACCTTTTTAAAATGAACAAAGTCGCTTCACCCTTCTGTCTCTGGTGCCGGGGTAGCGAGGATACCGCTCATCACACCTTCTTCGAATGCTCGCGGTTCATCACAAAAAAGAGGAGTCTTACAACCAGCGTCGGACCTGTAGCACCGGATTCTATCATATCCGTAATGCTACAGAGCAAGGACAAGTGGAAAGCCGTAGCTGAATTTGTGGAGGAGGTGCTGCGAACCAAGAGACATGAGGGGTGCTTAGACTAAGGAGAAGCGAAAATGCACAAAGCTCGGCCCAGACTGAAGTCATCCGAAAGGGTTCCGGTCTGGGATTCTCCGTGGCCCACAGGAGAGTGTTTTTAGTGAGGTAAAAATCCCACATAACCAGGAGGGGCGCATCTCTGCTTTAGACTAAGCACTCCCCACTGGTACCTTCTGAAGGTTTTTCAACTCCTGTACAAAAAAAAAAAAAAAAAAAAAAAAAAAAAAACTACTATATAATTAGTAATCTTATATTTCGTTTTATTTTAATATTTTAATTAATTTTTGCTCCATCAATTGAGAAGCCACTCGTTGATAAACTAAGGACATGGTTACAATATAAAAATACTTTTGAGAAAATTGGGAAAATATAGGAATTGGATGAATGTGGCTTAAAAAATGAACGGTTCGAGGAATGAGTTGCAGTAATGAATAATTTTCAGTTCAGGAGAGGCTAAAAAGTTGTATAGTATTACTTTATATTTTGTTATTATTAAAAAAATAAGTAATTAATAAATAAATAAATTTTGAGTGATATTTAATTTTTTACCGACCGACGATAGTAAGGGAGGTATGTTTTCACACCAAATTTCACATGTGGAGATTTTTACATATCTCCACGAATCATGCATTTTCTTAACAGAAAAAAGTATTTTTAGCATGATGTCTGTCCGTCCGTATAGATGTGTACAGCCTGAACGGCTTAACGGATTTTGATGAAATTTGGTATATTTACTTAATGCATCAGTGGGATGAATTGATCAACTTTTGGTGCAAATCCGGAAACCGGAAGTGGTAGTATTAGCGATCGACGATAAGAAGGGAAGGGTTATTTTCGCACCAAATTTCACATAAGGAGATTTTTTTACATATCACCATGAATGTATTGGTTTTATCCTCGGGAAAAATCATCTTCATTATGTTTTTCTTAATTTAAAATTATATGACGTCACCCAGCCCTTCATGACGTCACAGCCTAGGGTAACGCCGGCTACTTCAGCTATATATTATAAATAAAATAAAATTAAAAATATTTATGTTATATCCATATCTGTTTTTTATTACATTAATAGATATATTAAAATTATTTGAAATTGTTTCTGTAGCTGGAAATTAATTTATTTCAAACCGTCGGTCGGTTCGGACCTGGCCACAGGTCAACTTATTTTAAAATTGAAATGAAATAATTTTATTAGGCTAATTATGTAAGTGATGCAAGTTGAGTTGCTTCACCTAAACACACAAATGCATTCTCAATTTTTGAAAAGAAATTTATATTATTATAATCAAATTCTATATTGACAAATTATTAGAAACATTGTTCACATGATAAACCTAAAAACATAAACTAACAACCTAGATCTTTATTATTATCTTTACTATTCATAATTATTTTAAAGATGTATATATCTTCAAAATTTTTATAACCTGAATTATTGTTCTATTAGACTGTTTAGATATTTAACTATTCATGGTTAATTTAAACAATTATTTACACAATTATTTAAACAGATACTCATGGTCCTAATACGCATTATAATCAAACAATTTTTGAATAACACAAATTTAAAATAGTGGGATTTAATGATATTAAAGTTTGTTTTGGGAATAACTACTGGTAGAATCTATTTTTGTTGATTATCTATTCTATGAATAAATTACTTTGGAATTTATTTTTATATATAATACAATTTACTTACAAAAAAAAAAGAAATTAAGAAATTACTACAATTTCTAATTTGTTTTTACATATAAAAATAATAATGAATTCAACTTTTCTTTTTTGTTAAAATTGAATCTTTCTCTTGGTTTTCTCTTGAAATTAACCAGTAAAAATAACCACAACCATAATTTAGCCTTGCTTTGATTTTTATCAGAACAATACCACCATTAATTTCAGAGATGAACAAATTTTTACATTTCCATCCTTGTTCGTTGATATTCTTTAACATCCTTTTAATAGCATATAAATTAATTTATTATTTTTCCTATTTCTGGATAATTTTTACTTTTTTTTTTATATATATAGATCAAAAACCATTTTCTAGGAAATTTAAATTTCATCGTTATTGTGATATACATAATTCTTTATATATTACTCATAATAATATTAATACTAATAAATAAATATACTAATTATATAGTCTTTGTCATTATAAAAATAGAAAAAGAAGAAATGGCCGAGATTCTCTCTATTGAATTACGAGATGATAATATTAGATATGTAATTTAGTTTATGCTTGCACGCGAAAAACGTATTAACTTGCTATGTTGTGGTGTTATTCACATTATGAACTACTAAGTAGTTTAAAAAAATACAAATCTTGACTAATGATCAGTTTACGTATCATGAGTATAAAATAAAATTAAAAAAAGGAAAAAAAAAACGATCGTGTACCTAGAGACAATTTAATTCAAAATTTATTAAATGCCACTTGATAATGGAACAAGTACCTACTATTATTCAATCCTCTAGTAATTAATTATTCATTGTTCTCAGAGAATAATTAAATTAAATTTTCATTACAAGAACTAGACCCTAAATTGTACCTTTATTTAATTGTATTTTTTTAACAAATCTTATATTATTATTATTCTTATAAATTCAAGAATAAATTAATAATAAAAAAAAATTAAACCATTATTTGTTAGTTCTATAACAGGAGGCTCTCAATTATAAACAAAATTAATAAAAACATAAATGCACCCTGCGAATAAAAACAAATAAACCAAAATAAATATTTGAATTTAGAGTTAGATAATAAAAAAACACCTCGGGCGCAATGGGGTCCGGGAGCCCGAGATGGACTTATGTATCAAATTTGGTCGTGTTTAGTGCATTTGAGAAAGCGTACAGTGGACACTTAAACAGACAAATATATTTTTATACAATTTAATATTATTTTTTATTAATATCATATCAAAAAAGAGAAGTTATTAAAAATTAAAAATAAAAAAGGAGCCTATATTAATAAAAGAATATAATAGAATACAATAATTTTGATTTAAAACAAATTTTTAAAAAATAATCAATATAAAAAAGACAAAAAATTTAAAACATCTCCTTTTTATCATTTATCTAAAAAATCATATTTTAATTTTTATATAACCAAGAAATCATTTTTTCACTTAAAATATAGTTGTAATTAATAATTGAAACAAAAACAAAAATTGGTTCCTGAGGGGGACCATTTCGGCCACTTTGGATCCGTTGGGGTTCAGTTAATTTTCAAAGCCAATTGATATCTGGAACAATTGGCAACCAATCTGCAGAAGGGCGATCATCCAAGACACGCGAGACGGCGAATTCCCTTTCCCAATCCCCGTGGTCAAACAGATAAGTGCACTTATTCTCCCCTTTGAATTATATTAAATTTTAGATTTAAGTTGTTATATTTAGGTGATCCTAAATATAATTAATCTTTTATTATTATACTAAATTGATTTTAATTAAAATATTGCAAAATTTGATTACAGTTTTTTATTTAGGGATCTTTTATCTATCCCGAATCTTGAATATCTTAAAAAGACCTTTTTATACAGACCACCCACTTTTCAAGGTATCTATCGTATTTTTGTTAATCCCTCTTTTTAGTCCTTCGAGCAAAATTAAATAGATATTAAGGATTCATCCCATTCCATTTAAACCCACATTCGATTTTCAGGAACAATAGTTTTCTTTTA
The DNA here is from genome assembly GCA_963082975.1 of Labia minor. Lineage (NCBI taxonomy): Eukaryota > Metazoa > Arthropoda > Insecta > Dermaptera > Spongiphoridae > Labia > Labia minor. Next base: position 63,201,679 of record OY720349.1, on the reverse strand, counting down.
ATTATTTTACCCTTACAAGCCGCTATTAGATGCATCAAGCGGATACAATTGTATTTTTATTATATAAAAAATTCAAAAAGCTTTTTTCATTAAAATTATTTATTTATATATTTCTTTTAAAAAAATATATTCCAACTTCATTTTATTTTACTTTTGTTTTTATATATGCAGTTATAAATAATTTATATTATATAATTATATTTTTTCCATTTCTATATAGATTTGCAATTTTATTTTTTATAATTTTGTATCATACGGGAAAATTAGTTTCCATTTTTATTATATATCCACATATCAATATACAATTTTATTTTATTTTTATGTTTTTAAGTATTTTTTTTTTTTTTTTATAATTCATTATTCAAAAGGTGTATTGATAGCTCATTATCCATCATTTTATTTAAATATAAAAATTAATGAGCAATAAAATATTTTAGAATAAAATTGAATAAACAAGATTATAAACATATAAACATATATTACATACATTGTAATCATTAATATAAAACTAAATAATATGGGAATTGGAGAGAGTGAAGTGTAAATTCGTATAACAAAACACCTAAAATTATTGAAACGTAATTTATCGACTTTAGGCAAAGGGAGGTGATGATTTATTGTTTCAAAAGTTTAAGCAGTAAATTTATAAAATATATTGTATCAATAAGGTGATGATTTAATGACAATAACGTCAACAATAAAATAAAAACTAGATAAATAAATTTCTAAATTCAACAAGTAACAAACGCAAAGAAGCCATTTATTTTAAATTATAATCTTATATTATCATTCATTTTAATAAAATATTATAAAACAAGATTACATATTAAAACATAATAAATTATAATTATCCATCATAAATAGTATATCCTATGAAATTGTATATATTTTATTTACTATACTTATGTATTAATAATTAAAAAATATATAATAATAACATAATATTATTTAGGAGTCATAATTCGTTTATAAATTAATATTAACGATAAAATATCATAATTTTTTAAACTAAAATGAAATAATCAATTAATATTTAAGGGAATTTCCATTCGCATAGCTCTGTCCTAAGAAACCTAAGGTCATGGGTTCAACAACACCAAGTTCAGAAAAATTTAAACTGCAATAAAAATAATTAGAATACCACAAATGAGCTTCTATGATCCAAATAATCCAAATAATTAAATAATTAAAAGTTAAAACATCTTAAATTTGTTGTACAGTTTATTTTATAAATTTTATCCCCGGAACGCTACTGAACTCGAATGTTTTTGGCCACAGCAATGACAATTCTCGATTTTTCTCAATCCTAAACTGCATTAGCACTATCTAATTCCTATCTACTTCCAATACCAGACATTGTTTTCAAACCTTTATTTTATTTTTAAATAGATATAAATTAATTAGGTCTTTATCGATTAGTAATCCCGTAAATGTTTGAAACGATTTTAAAATAATTATATGGTACATAGTTTGAATATTTATACATATTTAATTCTCTGTTTAAAAAAAAATGTTGAATTCGTTCTTTAATTAATAATAATAATAATAATAATAATTATCATCATCCATTTTGAAAAGATAATTATAGGAGGGAGTCTAAGAATTTATTGGATGGACAGAGTGAAGAGGGCCAGAGGGATGATCTAGCAACGAGGATGTGAAGAGGAATTGGCCAAAAACCAAATCGCCCTACAGCTTAGCTGATTATTATCAGACGAAAAAAAAGAGAGAGAGAACGAGATTTATTGAAGCCTATACTAAAAAGGGTTTTATGTTTGAAAAGGACTTAAAAATATATTTTATATTCAAATCGAGAAGTATTTATTATTATTTTATTTTATTTTATATATATATATATATATTATAAAACAAGCTTTAAATAACGTATTTTCAAGTGAATCGGAGTATGGGTTGTGGATTAATCATTTGGAATAAATTCAATTACAATACGAAATAACAAGGAAAGGATTGTTTGTTTAACAAAATGAACATAGGAATCTATTCACTAAGCATTTACAAGCATCAATAACATTTCCTATCTCAATAGAAATAGAATACGATTTTTTTTTACTTGAATAAACTAAAAGTATTAAATAAATAAAATCAATCCACACACATAAAATCATCGGGCGAAAATCTCATATTGAAATGTGTTTGATTTTATGAAAGAAAATTTTTGTTCGATGTTTACACCCTAAAACATTCATAGAGTTGTTAGTTATGTTAAATTGTATTACATGCTACAAATTATATAATTGAATATTTAGTAGTAATGCAATAGAATTTACATATTTAGAAATGTGCCTTGCTCAGGGTCGGATAAAGTGGCGGGCAAACCGGTTGTCTGCCCGGGGCGCCATATTTTGAGGGGCGCTGATATAAAAATAAAATATTTTTTTTACATTCATTATTTAAAAGATAATTTGTATGAAAGGGCGTCAAATTTTGTTTTGCCCGGGGCGCTCAAAACAACACTACTACCCTGCCCTTGCATGGATAGTTTATATAGATACCTCATTACTGCATTATAATTATAATATTTAGAAGAAATATTAATAATTCAGTTGTATAGACGATATAAAAGATATTTCAACAAACTATAAATATAAATTCTTATAATAATTTAATTCTTATATTACGATTCATAGTACTTGTAATAATTAAAAAGTTAACTTACAGACTTTTTATTCCTACTCGAAAGACATTCCCCTAAAATTCACTTTTCTGAGAATCTATATATTTCCTATCTTTCACAATTCGCTTATACTATTCCTACCTTTATAGTTCGTTATCCTGTTCTTTGTCTGGCCACCGGCCGTTTTTCAATTGATTTTCCTATAACCAAACTTCAGCCAATCTTTCCCAAGTCTTAACCTATGTTTCTTAACCTTTTCGATTTTATATTTTAACTATGTATGAGCATGTGTAGAATTCATATAATCCCGTGTTATGTAATCTCCACCATTCGAAAGTACTACTATCTATCAATTGTACATATTTTGTCATATTCACAATATAAATTTATTTGCCGTAAATTGAGGCTGGCGTTCTAGTTGCCTCAAATAAGTTACTGTACTTTTACAACCACCGAATTCCGTAACAACCAAATTAAAAAGAACTAATTGAATAATAATAACCGATTGAATAAAAATCAACGGGATTATATTATATATATATAAAATATCTCACGTCACTCACTCACTCGCTGGTCCCGTAAACCATAACGCTCGGGCTCAATCAGTTACATTCGGTTTTATTCGGCCACATGACGACTCTCTTCTTTCAGTGGGTCTTTCAAAAAAACAAAATTCTTCTGTAAATAATGGTAATTTGATTTTTATGTGTTTTAAAAAAATGTTAATTGAATATACATATATACAGAGGCGGATTATCCGTAAGGCAAACTAGGCACGTGCCTAGGGGCGTATAGTTACAAGGGGCGCGCGAGCTCAGAATTTTTAAAATTTATAGTATTATGATGGACATTTATGGCAGATACATGGGCGCCGATAAAGTGATTGCCTAGGGCGCTCTGGACCTTTAATCCGCCACTGCATATATATATATATATATATATATATATATATATTTCCTTCTTTTAAATTTAATTAAATATTAAATTAAATTGAATTAAATTATTTACTAATTTAATTATCAAAAATTAATTTTTAAATTAAATTTTTTAAATATAAAATTTTTTGAAAAATTGCTCTTTTAGATTACTTATAGGAGTAATATATTATAATAATAAAATCCCATGTCACTGGACGTAACGCTCGGAAAATTTCGCTCAGATTCGGTAATATTCGGTTCATATTTTCAATTGAATAATTCTCTCATCGTCTTCTTATTAAAATAAATATAAAATGTTGATGGAAATTTTGCTGTAAGGATAAAAGAAATATCTTTTCTATCAATATTCTAACATTGTAATCATAGACCAATTTTTCTTTAGATTTTTTTGAAGTGAAACTTCTTTAGCGGCGTCCTGACATTTGGTTGAGAATGGAGAGTGAATTGAAAAATTGAAATTTCGTAACGCGTTACGAAACGCAAGAGAGAAAAAAGATATAGATATAACGAGTGAGAATGAGATAGCCTCTATCTCCGTCTCTCTTTTGTGCGGTGTTTCGTTCTTGAGAGAGAGGCTATCTGGGTCTTTCTTTTGTCCGGTCTTTCGTCTTTGAGAAAGAGGCTTTTGTGCTGTCTTTCGTTCTAATACCCTCTCGCTAGGTCCAAAGTCCATGGCGCGCATGCGCGCTAGTTAAGTCATATATAATTAGCTGGAGTGTCTCCACTCGACTATCTCGCAATTTGAGAATTGGATTAAATAATATAATACATAGGTTCTTAAACTTATGTACTCCACGGACCCCCACTTGAAAAAATTTTTTTTGACGGACCCCCATCACAACTTTAGGTACTTTACGTCATTTTATTAATTAATTTCTGGCTTACGATCTCATAAGGACAAGGATATATGATGAATATTTCTAACAGTGATTGGTGAATAACGATTTTTTTGCATATTGTAGAACACATTTTATTAGAAATTATAATATTGAAGAAAGAAAATACAAACATTGTCATAGCAACAAATCTCACAAATTATAATGGGTACTTACATTAAATTCATATAAATATTTTATAATTTTTTTCAGAAAATATTAAATAAGAAATATTTTAAAAAATAACTGCATCTATCTCATTAAATATAACTTACATATTTAATGAGATGTATGCAGTTGTTTTCTTGAAACAAGAATCTCAATATCTGGCTTAATATTGGAAACTTTTAATCTAAGATCCGGCTCTACATTTAATTTGTTTCTATATTTAGACTTAATATAAAATAGTACCGAAAAAGCTTGTTCGCATAAATATGTTGTGCAGAATGGAATCAAGTGTTGAAGTGCTTTATTTGCAAGCGCAGGATAATCTGACCTGAGAAGTAACCAAAAGTTGCTCAATTCAGTTTTGTTAAATTTTAGTTTATAAGTTGTATCACATGATAATTCCACGAGAATATCTTGTTCAGGTGCAGATAAATGTTTAGCATTTGTAATTTCCATATTAAATGGATCTCTGATCCAGTTATTGCAAGGATCAGGAGTAGAAAAATACTTCCTGAAGTTGCTTTTCAAAGTAATTAAATGTTCAACAAATAATTGACGCGTTTGATTAAGCAATTTTTCACTGGAGCTTTCTATGAAATCATTGAGAGTTGGAAAAGACTCATATACACCGTTCTGGATGCGTTTCGACCACAAGTCGATTTTTTTAATCATTGCTTCTATTTTATCTTCAACTTTAAATATATTTACAACAGTACCTTGCAGGCTCAAATTAAGTTCGTTCAATTTTGTAAAAATATCAGTCAAGTAAGCCACCTTAGCTAACCAGATAAAATCATTGAAACATTCGGTCAGTTCAAAATGCGCATCTATTAAAAACAATCGTATTTCATCTCGAAGCTCAAAAAGGCGAATGAGTACTTTCCCGCGGGACAACCAACGTACATCTGTATGTAATAATAAATGTGTATGTTGACTACCCATTTCCTCACACAAAATTTTAAAAACTCTGGAATTAAGTGGACGAGCCTTAATGAAATTGACAATTTTAACTACTTCGTCTAATGTTCTTTTCAAATCTGGTGACATATTTTTGGCTGCTAATGATTCTCTGTGAATGCAGCAATGATTCCAAACAACCTGAGGCGCAACATTTTTAATAAGAGCAATCAATCCAGTTCTTGTACCTGACATTGCACGAGCACCATCAGTGCAAATTCCAACACATTTTGGCCACTCTATTTCATTTTCGGTTATAAAATTATTCAAACTGTTAAATATGTCATTAGCTGTCGTTCGTGAAGGTAGTGAATCACAAAACAATACATCTTCTTGTATTTGATTTTCAAACTCATATCTAATGAAAGCTAACAAATTGGCATTATTAGTGACATCAGTACTTTCATCCAATTGTAATGAGTAATAGTGACTTTTGCGCACTCTCGATATTAATTCTTCTTTTATATTACATGACATGTCTTCAATCCTATTCTTAACCGTATCATTTGATAATGAAATCAAATTTATATCGTTTGCTGCTTTAGTTCCTAACATTATATTTGTAATTACTTTTGTAGCAGGAAGAATTAATTGCTCTGCTATATTATGCGGCTTTCCTGCTTTAGCAATAAGTAGAGCTACTTCATATGATGCCATTACTGCTTTCTTACTCATACCACCAGATCCCGTCTTTACCATCAATTTCTGACTTGAATTAAGTTCTTCTTTTTTCATTTTAAAAAATTCGATAGACTTACTAACATGCTCGCTGTGCTTTGTTTGTAAATGACGTCTGAGATTAGCAGGTTTCATACTTTCATTGGATAAACTTTCCTGACATAGAACGCAGACTGGTCTTTCCACATCATTGTTGCAAATATAAGTAAATCCAAATGATAAATAATCATCCGAATATTTTCTAGTTTTGCGTTTCTTGGTAGAGTTTGCTGTTGATGCCTCATCATCTGATTCTTTCCGTTTCTGTGTTGAACCAGTTTGTAGCCAACGATCCATTTTATGGAGTAATTTATTAACATTGAACTACAATAATATAAATATAATATAAATATAATATAAATATAACGAATTATTATTTACTAGCTATGTTTTAATATGATTTTAAATGAATGTTTTAATATCATTTTAAATGAATGTTTTAAATCATTTTAATAAATGTTTTAAATAATTTTAAATAAATGATTTAATATCATTTTAAATGAATATTAATTTATATAATAAATATATTTCGTAATTTGATTCTAAAATATTATTAATTTCGTAATTTGATTCTAAAATATTATTAAAATAAATATTTTTTATTCATAAAACTAACTTATACTTACTCTCAAAAACAGCCTTTCTGGGAAATTGCAAAATGTGTTTAGTGTTTTTATAAAATAATGATCATGCAAATTACACTAAAAATTAAAAAAAATTATTAGCTATAATAAACTATTATTAGCTATAATTTAATTATAATTAATTAAATTAATAAAAATAATTTAAAGATACAACTCGTTGAGAAATGAACTTATAATTAACATTTGCTTTAAAACTGTTTAAAACCCCAGAGTGGACGCTGACAATTTGGGTTTTTCCGGGTAAGACTGTCCCCTCCCCTGGTTTTCCCCAATAACAAAGTGAAAGAAAATTCCCTTATATGCCTCCCCTTCCGAGCCCCTAAGAGGGGTTATTTTAAAGGAACAATCGAAAAATGATTTTAAATGAATGAATGGATGAAAATTCAAATTTTATATATAGTTTTTTATATATGTTTATTTATTCACAAAAAATTAATTGACATAATTATCAATTTAATAAAATAAAATAGTATTATTAATAGTATTAAATTATAGCCGTAATTCTCTAGGACATAGGTTCTTAAACTTATGTACTCCACGGACCCCCACTTGAAAAAATTTTTTTTGACGGACCCCCATCACAACTTTAGGTACTTTACGTCATTTTATTAATTAATTTCTGGCTTACGATCTCATAAGGACAAGGATATATGATGAATATTTCTAACAGTGATTGGTGAATAACGATTTTTTTGCATATTGTAGAACACATTTTATTAGAAATTATAATATTGAAGAAAGAAAATACAAACATTGTCATAGCAACAAATCTCACAAATTATAATGGGTACTTACATTAAATTCATATAAATATTTTATAATTTTTTTCAGAAAATATTAAATAAGAAATATTTTAAAAAATAACTGCATCTATCTCATTAAATATAACTTACATATTTAATGAGATGTATGCAGTTGTTTTCTTGAAACAAGAATCTCAATATCTGGCTTAATATTGGAAACTTTTAATCTAAGATCCGGCTCTACATTTAATTTGTTTCTATATTTAGACTTAATATAAAATAGTACCGAAAAAGCTTGTTCGCATAAATATGTTGTGCAGAATGGAATCAAGTGTTGAAGTGCTTTATTTGCAAGCGCAGGATAATCTGACCTGAGAAGTAACCAAAAGTTGCTCAATTCAGTTTTGTTAAATTTTAGTTTATAAGTTGTATCACATGATAATTCCACGAGAATATCTTGTTCAGGTGCAGATAAATGTTTAGCATTTGTAATTTCCATATTAAATGGATCTCTGATCCAGTTATTGCAAGGATCAGGAGTAGAAAAATACTTCCTGAAGTTGCTTTTCAAAGTAATTAAATGTTCAACAAATAATTGACGCGTTTGATTAAGCAATTTTTCACTGGAGCTTTCTATGAAATCATTGAGAGTTGGAAAAGACTCATATACACCGTTCTGGATGCGTTTCGACCACAAGTCGATTTTTTTAATCATTGCTTCTATTTTATCTTCAACTTTAAATATATTTACAACAGTACCTTGCAGGCTCAAATTAAGTTCGTTCAATTTTGTAAAAATATCAGTCAAGTAAGCCACCTTAGCTAACCAGATAAAATCATTGAAACATTCGGTCAGTTCAAAATGCGCATCTATTAAAAACAATCGTATTTCATCTCGAAGCTCAAAAAGGCGAATGAGTACTTTCCCGCGGGACAACCAACGTACATCTGTATGTAATAATAAATGTGTATGTTGACTACCCATTTCCTCACACAAAATTTTAAAAACTCTGGAATTAAGTGGACGAGCCTTAATGAAATTGACAATTTTAACTACTTCGTCTAATGTTCTTTTCAAATCTGGTGACATATTTTTGGCTGCTAATGATTCTCTGTGAATGCAGCAATGATTCCAAACAACCTGAGGCGCAACATTTTTAATAAGAGCAATCAATCCAGTTCTTGTACCTGACATTGCACGAGCACCATCAGTGCAAATTCCAACACATTTTGGCCACTCTATTTCATTTTCGGTTATAAAATTATTCAAACTGTTAAATATGTCATTAGCTGTCGTTCGTGAAGGTAGTGAATCACAAAACAATACATCTTCTTGTATTTGATTTTCAAACTCATATCTAATGAAAGCTAACAAATTGGCATTATTAGTGACATCAGTACTTTCATCCAATTGTAATGAGTAATAGTGACTTTTGCGCACTCTCGATATTAATTCTTCTTTTATATTACATGACATGTCTTCAATCCTATTCTTAACCGTATCATTTGATAATGAAATCAAATTTATATCGTTTGCTGCTTTAGTTCCTAACATTATATTTGTAATTACTTTTGTAGCAGGAAGAATTAATTGCTCTGCTATATTATGCGGCTTTCCTGCTTTAGCAATAAGTAGAGCTACTTCATATGATGCCATTACTGCTTTCTTACTCATACCACCAGATCCCGTCTTTACCATCAATTTCTGACTTGAATTAAGTTCTTCTTTTTTCATTTTAAAAAATTCGATAGACTTACTAACATGCTCGCTGTGCTTTGTTTGTAAATGACGTCTGAGATTAGCAGGTTTCATACTTTCATTGGATAAACTTTCCTGAAATAGAACGCAGACTGGTCTTTCCACATCATTGTTGCAAATATAAGTAAATCCAAATGATAAATAATCATCCGAATATTTTCTAGTTTTGCGTTTCTTGGTAGAGTTTGCTGTTGATGCCTCATCATCTGATTCTTTCCGTTTCTGTGTTGAACCAGTTTGTAGCCAACGATCCATTTTATGGAGTAATTTATTAACATTGAACTACAATAATATAAATATAATATAAATATAATATAAATATAACGAATTATTATTTACTAGCTATGTTTTAATATGATTTTAAATGAATGTTTTAATATCATTTTAAATGAATGTTTTAAATCATTTTAATAAATGTTTTAAATCATTTTAAATAAATGATTTAATATCATTTTAAATGAATATTAATTTATATAATAAATATATTTCGTAATTTGATTCTAAAATATTATTAATTTCGTAATTTGATTCTAAAATATTATTAATTTCGTAATTTGATTCTAAAATATTATTAAAATAAATATTTTTTATTCATAAAACTAACTTATACTTACTCTCAAAAACAGCCTTTCTGGGAAATTGCAAAATGTGTTTAGTGTTTTTATAAAATAATGATCATGCAAATTACACTAAAAATTAAAAAAAATTATTAGCTATAATAAACTATTATTAGCTATAATTTAATTATAATTAATTAAATTAATAAAAATAATTTAAAGATACAACTCGTTGAGAAATGAACTTATAATTAACATTAATAAAAATAATTTAAAGATACAACTCGTTGAGAAATGAACTTATAATTAACATTTGCTTTAAAACTGTTTAAAACCCCAGAGTGGACGCTGACAATTTGGGTTTTTCCGGGTAAGACTGTCCCCTCCCCTGGTTTTCCCCAATAACAAAGTGAAAGAAAATTCCCTTATATGCCTCCCCTTCCGAGCCCCTAAGAGGGGTTATTTTAAAGGAACAATCGAAAAATGATTTTAAATGAATGAATGGATGAAAATTCAAATTTTATATATAGTTTTTTATATATGTTTATTTATTCACAAAAAATTAATTGACATAATTATCAATTTAATAAAATAAAATAGTATTATTAATAGTATTAAATTATAGCCGTAATTCTCTAGGAGGATATAGTTAAACAATGAACTTTAAATATTTATATATGTATATATTTTTACGATGATTTTTTTCCGAGGACCGCGGACCCCCAGTAAAGGCTTCGCGGACCCCCAGGGGTCCGCGGACCACAGTTTAAGAACCACTGCTCTAGGAGGATATAGTTACACAATGAACTTTAAATATTTATATATGTATATATTTTTACGATGATTTTTTTCCGAGGACCGCGGACCCCCAGTAAAGGCTTCGCGGACCCCCAGGGGTCCGCGGACCACAGTTTAAGAACCACTGATATAATATATTATATTTAAATTAAATTTAATTAATTATAAATTATAAATAATAAATAATAAATATTAAATCAGCGCATGTTGATGGCACCACGTTACGTGTTGGCGCGTGAGATTTGCAGTGTTAAAAAATTAATTCTGGTAATTTTAGCGAATCAATCAAGCTGAAATTCTATATATAGCAGTTTTATACAATTATTAATCATGTGAAAAATTATCAAACATATATCTTTATTTTTACGGTCACTTTAGAGGAAAAAAAATCAAAACGTTGTAGGTAATGACCCTCTTCCGGTTGACCTACATTTCTCAAAAGTTGATAGAAAACTATGAATTTTGAATAATGTCCATGTACCAAATTTCATCATTCTAGCTCAAACCGTTTTTGCGTAATCTTGCCTACATACATACACACACACACACACACACACACACACACACATACAGACATTTTTCTCAACCTTAGTGAAAATGATTCAGGAACCTTCAAAACGTATAAAAACATCAAAATCTCAACATCGAAAATTTTCGTGATCGCAATACTATCTCTGGCGAGATAGTAAAAATTGATATTTATATATATATATATATATATCGTGAAATAATTAAAATTCTCAAGTCAAATATACAGCGTGCACGCATACCGACGCATGTAATTGTGTGTGTGAACATGGTCGGCGATTCACACGCCAACACATACAGTTATGTGCGTCGATGACCATTCACGTTATTTATCCGAATCTCAACATTACTTTAACACTACTAAATCGATTTAAAATTATTATTGCATTTAAAACTGCTTTTCTCTACTCCACAGATTTCACTATGCCGAAAAAAAATAACGACCAAAATTTAGACGATATTATTTATTTCATACACCGTTCACTACTGGTTTATAGCCACACAGGTGCTAATGCACTTGAACGAGGCGAAGATAAAATCCCTCTAATTCTCGGGGGAGATTTTAATGTAAATTTTGGATCTGATGATTCGTTGCCGTTGATCAACTTTCTTCAAGAAACATTTGGTCTGCTTATAAATAACGATCCCAAGGAATCAACAACAAAATCTGGAACTACAATAGATGCTGTTTTTACACGTTATATAGAAAATGTCGAATCACGAACATATATATCTTATTTTAGTTATCACAAGCCATTAATATCAGTATTACCAATTGAAGCACCAACCGACAATAGTACAGGCAATGTAGATATGATGATAGAGTAGATAATAATAATAATAAAGCGAATATTTGTTACGAAAATTTTATACTGTTATATGTCTTTCGAAATGATCCCTTTATTTTTCTCTATTTCTCTCTCACTCACACTCTCAACTAAAATTTATCTTATTCTCTAGATTGTAAGAAGTTTCACTTCCGCCACGTGTACGATGCTGCACATTTTGCTTTTTTTTTTATCATTAAGACTACAAAAAATAAAGATTTAATTTTTATGATCTTTAATTCAAATAGTTATTAAAAAAGATCAAACTCTTTTAATTAAAAAGTTTGAAATGACACCAAAAAAAGTATCTGATTTGTTAAATAGTATTAGAAAAAATCTAAAAAAAAGATAAGATATACATAAAGTTTTTTTCTTGGATTAAAAGCTGAATCGGGTGTTGCCATTTTATTTCTGGCAGTAAGGAGGAGCGGTGTTTTTTCTTGGTCAACGTACAACTTTTTTCTCAGCTTGGATTTCAACTTTCTTGATTTTTTTTACTTATATTTTATTTGATACTTCAAAACAAACATATTCCCTGAAAGTTAATCAATTTTTTATAGTCTTTTATAACAGAATAAAAGTATTTCACCAATGTTTTAGTTTGTTTTTATAATAGTAACGAAAAATAAAATATTATATAAATAGACATTCAGCTTATTAAAATAATTTCAATAAAATAATAATAATTCTTCAATAAATAATAAAAATTATATAAGTTTTTAAAATAATGTTAATATTCTTTAGAAAAAATCTGGAGTGTCTCCACTCGACTATCACACAAAGTTGAAGTGGATTAATTAACACATATATTATATTTAAATTAAATTTAATTAATTAAATTATAAATTAAAATTAATAAATAATATTTATTAAACCAGCGCGTGTTTGGCTCATTGTTGAAGGCATCACGTCACGTGCTGGCGCGTGATTGCCAGTCAACATGTTAAAAAATTATTCCGGTACTTTCAGCTATTCAATCAAGTTGAAATTCTATATATAACAGTTTTATACAATTTTTAATCATGTGAAAAACTATCAAACATATATCTTTATTTTTACGGTCACTTTAGAGGAAAAAAATCAAAACGTGGTAGGTAATGGTCCTCTTCTGAAAGAGCTACATTTCTCAAGAGTTGATAGAAAACTACGAATGTTGAATAATGCCCGTTCATTATTGTAGCTCAAACTGTTTTTGTGTAATCTTGTCTACAAACACACACATAGCCTTGCCTAGCCTCAACCTTAGTGAAACTGACTGAGGAACCTTCAAAACGTATAAAAACATCAAAATTTCGTGATCTCTGGCGAGATAGTAAAAAAGGAAAAAATTGCACCCACACTGATTTATTTATTTATTTATTTATTTTTTTAATAAACAATAAATAAGAAATTAATTAATTTTATTAAAGTAATTTCAGATTAGTTCAATTATAAAAATATATGTTATCTCTATATATATAAACATATTATGAAATGTATTATCTCTGATCTATATTATCCCGTTCAGCTTCAAATGATTAAAATTCTATATATAAGAAGTTCTCGTGGTGTAGCGGTTATCACATCCGCCTAACACGCGGAAGGTCCCCGGTTCGATCCCGGGCGAGAACATTTTTGATTAATTAATTTACATTTATTTTATTATTCTATTGCTGATTATATTTATTAAGAAATTATATGAAAAAACATCACATAATTTTTCAATAATCCTAAATATAATAAAAAAACTAATAAGTTAATATTAAATAATTACATCGCTACTCTATACTCTACATAACTACAAATTAAATTATTTACCGCAATAAACACATTTCTCCAACGTCTCTAATTCTAACCTACTTCTTCCATTCAATTCATAATTCTTTTATATGTAATTTACCAACTAAATTCAATATGAATAAATTTTTGTTTAGAATAACTGATTCATTTATTTAATTTCGTATTGGATGTTATAACCTCTACTCTTTCAAATTAATTAAAAAAAATAGTTTATAAATGATAAATGTCATTCAGACAATAAATTAAATGAAAGGATTTCATATGATATATAATTATAAATAAAACAAGAAAAGAAGAATCACTTGAAAATAATAATTATAGAGATTGATTTATAAATGCTAGATTAAGTAAAAAAAAATCTAAGGGAGAAAGAAAAAGAGAAGCTATAACATGAGAGTAAAAGAGAAAAAGTCATGGTAAACTTCTATCAATATTTGCGTCACGAATAAGAGGGAATCTCTCATTAAAGATAATTATGGGTTGCTACTAAAAGGGAAGTTGAAAACCTCCTTTTTTCCCTTCACCTCTTCGAATTCGAACGCTTGTACAATTCTTTTTAGTACTCTCCATCCTGTGCCATGATCAGATGGAACATGATATTATATAAAATATTGACAATTCTTCGGAACTATCCTCTTATCTACATCTTCCTTCCTGTATATCATATGTAAAATTAACTGAATATTTTATTAATCTAAACGTAAAAATTCCCGGAAAAAATAGAAATTCAACCGACGAAGAAATTACTTTACTTTTAATGTCATAGGCCACGAGTGGGATTTCCTCAATGTTTAGACTGTTTAGTATTATTTATTTAAACTTTTCAGACCAAACTTTTTTAGAAAATCTCGTTCGTGTATTTGGATGGTACAGATCCTTTGGTTAGAAATTTGGTCTAAAGAATCATTTTATATTTAAACTGGATTTGTATGGAACTAAATGTAATTAAAAACTTATTTTAAATACTATTTTAATAATTTTATATTTATTTATACATTTAGAGAATAATAATAAATATCTTTATATAAACTTTTCAAGATTAGATATCATCATCATCAGTCAAACACAGCTGGACACATTTTCCTTTCTTGTGCTTCTTGTATTCAGTTTGTATGAATACGTCGCATCATCTAACCATTATGTTGGTGGTCGTTGTCTACTTCGGTATGTTTCTTGTCTAGACCACCATTCTAAAATATGTCATAGCTCATCCTGTTTTCCATACCTGTATACCATACCATTACCAACATGTACTTATAGGATATTAATGAAATATGAGAGAGAAATAATAAATTGGACAGCTTACAAAAATATGCAACAAAGAAAAATTAAACATAGATAAGAGGAAAATTGTGACTTTCAGAAGAATGAAACGCAGAAGAAAACTGAATAACCAGAGCATAGGTGAAGAAAGGAAATTAAGTATGTTAGGTATACATTTACGCAACATAATGCACAACCCATTTAAGGGAAACGACAATGAAAGCAACAAGATTCCTAAATTTTAAGCTGGGGTATATTCAGAACAAGGAGGTACACCAACTGGAAGCAGATTAAAGAAACCCTTATTCTGATCTAGATGATCCCACCGAGAACTGGGAAACGAGAAAATGGGATGAAGTTGAGAAGATCCCTACTTCAAAATGTTGCTTGGACTTAAGATAAATATGCTAGCCTACCTAAGATAGTGACTGTAAAAAGACACTAAAATATATATTGAACATAAGCTTGATGGATAACAGACTACCTATACTAGTTATATCCCAATCAAATTCTAACGAACTTCAAAAATGGGAAAGGGGTTGTGAGAGGGAGAGAAGTACTTCATAACATTTAAGAACATTCAAAGGGATTGTCAGATACCTAGACATATAAAAAAAAATTAGGTAAAATTGACTATAGTAGAGGTAATAAAAGGGACAAGACAGATAACATGACCAATTACTGAAGGAAGAAAGTTAGAGAGTTACACAAATATAAAAGTGGGAATCAAAATTCTAAAATGAATTTCTAAAATTATTAAAGAAAAATGATAAAATGCACTTGTATATCTCCTAAACTCAAAGAGATTCAATGGAAAAAGTAGAATCAATAAAACTAAATCTAATAGTTATAATTATATAAAAAAAGGAAATTTTAAATATTCAATAAAAATCAAAACCATTAAATATAATTTCATATTTATATTATTCAAATATTCAATACTTATTTTATTACAATATGAATTCATAATTCATCATTAATTAAGTCATGGAATGGATAAAAAGTTAATAAAAAATATCCCTTCGTTTCTTTTAACCAAAAATAATTCTGAAAAAAATGAATTTATAATCTAACTGTCGTGTTAACACGATTGCATTAAAATTACAGTAAAGATTTGGGGCTGTCATTCTTGAATTAATTTTTTTTTTTTTGATTGTCTTTTTTTGTTCGTTTAGCTACTAAAAATAACCAAATAGAATAAATAGATACATGAAAAACACGGAAACGCAATCCATTTATTCCCTCCTGAAATTTATCATGTTTTGAAAATACAAAAATAAAAAAAATAGACTATCTTATCTAACCTTTTTTTTATTTCCATATATCAAATGAAAGAAAATTCCAATTAAAAGATTTAATGGTTTAGAAAATTGTAATGCATATATAAAATAAAATATCTATTTAAAGAATTACTTTATTTAAATTAATTTTATAGATAGATCGAATAGTCAAAAAGAAAAATTACTTATAGGGTTTGGTGATCTGTGTGTGTGTGTGTGTGTGAAATAATTTTATATAATAACCCTGTATAAACGTATATAAAATACTTTTTCCTGATCTGAACTATATCATCTCCTTTCTCAACCCTTCTCATCATCATTATCTATCAAAAGGAAGAGGAGAAAAAAATATAAAAAGTACAAAGTCAGCCCATTTTTTCTTCTTTCCTAAATATAAAAAAGATACATTTATATGAAAAATGATTTTCATTTATTTATCATTTTTTTCATGTTTTCTTTTTTTTTCTTTCTACCTGTATACTAAGAGCTAGAAAGATGTAAAGAGATTTCTTTTAAAGAAACTCAGTTTGTCGTAAACTTTTGTATGAATATTTATAGGTTAATGAAAGAAACATTAAGCCTAAAGCTGATAAGGCGCGAAGATATACATACATATACAGGTGACTAATGGAGAATTGATATATATATATATATATAAAAAGATCAATAAGGCATTTTCAGGATGATAAGCAAGGATCAATAGAAGCTAATAACTAGAAAATTACAAAGTTAGTGCTTTTCTTGGTTTGTATTTTTTTTTTTTGTTTCTCATATTGCCTTCATAAGTGGTTTATATTTTCAGGTTTATCATTAATTTATATATATATATATATTTATATATATATAAGGCGTCACTCAATTAGTCTGAGATATATGATAACATTGTTATATATATATATATATATATATATATATATATACATTCAAGTGACTAATAAAGAAGTCATATATTGTTATAGATAGTTTTTGCAAAAAGGCGCAGAACCGACCGACGGTTTGAAGTCAATTAATTTCCAGCTACAGAAACAATTTCAAATAATTTAAATGAATCTATTAATGCAATAAAAAACAGATAGGCTTATAACATAAATATTTTTAATTTTATTTTATTTATAATATATATGTAGGAGCTGGCTGTGACTTTATGAAGGGCTGGGTGACGTCATATAATTTTAAATTGAGAAAAAACTAATGAAGATTATTTTCCCGAGGATAAAACATAAAACCAATACAAAGTGCATGATTTGTGGAGATATGTAAAAAAAATCTATTCATGTGAAATTTGGTGTGAAAATAACCCTTCCCTTCCTATCGTCGATCGCTAATACTACCACTTCCGGTTTCTGGATTTGCATCAAAAGTTGATTAATTCATCATACTGATGCATTAAGTAAATATACAATATTTCATCAAAATCCGTTGAGCGGTTCAAGCTGTACACATCTACACGGACACACAGCGGACGGACGGACAAACATGCTAAAAATACTTTTACATATGTAACTCCGATGACAATGCAATATTCTGATTCATCCCAGGTCATTATTATCAGCTATTATTTTTATCAATTAGTAATTATGTACATATTGCATAATATTGAAAAATATGTATGGGGAAAAAGGGCTGTTTTTAAGGGTTTTCCGATTTTTTCTCGCCGTAAAAACCATCCTTGGACTTCAACGAACATTTTAAAAAAAGAATTGTGAAAATTGGTCCAGGCGTTATTGAGTGATGCGGTTACCAACACATTTTGCGATTCATTTTTATTTATAAGATTAATTTTAATTTAGAATTTAGAATAAATTTAATTTAAATATAATATATGTTATTTCCTCCAATTCAAATTGCGAGATAGTCGAGTGGAGACATTCCAGCTTATTTAAAAATATTTTTTAAGTAATATAACAGAAATGATTGTACAATCAAAGAGAACTTGTGCAGGGTTTTTAGTTATAATGTTGTTATTTTTTGCAAGCATAACAATAATCAATAATCAATAAATGGTTATATCAATTGAAACGGAACAGATTGAACAATTAAATGAATTAAATAGAATTTAATTTAAATAAAAAAGTAAAATATTACTCTCTAGGTCTTTTAATATTAAAATAATTATATATTATTTTGTTTGTTTAATAGAATAAACTTGTATTAAATATAGTTCTATTGGAGTTGAGGTACGGGAACTGTACTATACATAAAATTTTGTTTGAATTACTTGGATCACCTTTAAGTCAGTCACTAACTTCTAAAGAGACGGCTAAGCGTACTTGTAAATCGTTTTTTGTTCTAAACTAAATGAGAGAGATTTACGTTTTCAGCTAAAACAAGAAAATACTATAGTCTATGTCAAGAAAACTTTAAACAAAATAAGTTACAAATTAATCAACATGTCAATTAAAATTCTCTAAAAAGATTTCTTATTTTACAGATTATCTGATTTATACTCAAAATGTTTAAATTGAAGTTAGAAATTAGGAGAATGAAGATAATTTCGTATCAAGCTATTTAAGAAACAATAACAAATAGATAACAAACAAATCATACTTGTTACCGCGACATATTTGAATAAACTTTGTTCACTGTCTCTTCTTAACTTAGTTACACAAGAAAATTAACTTTAGATAATATTATATATCTTGATCATTTAATTGATTTACTAAATTCCTTAGCAAGAATAAGATCTATGATAATACAAAATAAAAAAAAAATAATTTTAACATTATTGATATTGAAATTTGATTTTTTTTTATTTTAGAATTGTTTTATAAATCATTTTTTTACTATCTCGCCAGTGATAGTATATTGCGATCACGAAAATTTTCGATGTCGAGATTTTGATGTTTTGATACGTTTTGAAGGTTCCTCAGTCATTTTCACTAAGGTTGAGAAAAATGTCTGTCTGTGTGTGTGTGTTTGTAGACAAGATTACATACACAAAAACAGTTTGAGTTACAATAATGAAATTTGGTACACGGGCATTATTAAAAATTCGTAGTTTTCTATCAACTTTTGAGAAATATAGCTCATCCGGAAGAGGGTCATTACCTACCGCCTTTTCATTTTTTTTTCCTCTAAACTGACCGTAAAAATAAAAATATATGTTTGATAGTTTTTCACATGATTAAAAATTGTATAAAACTGCTATATATAGAATGTCAGTTTGATTGAATAGTTGAAAGTACCGGATTTAATTTTTTTAACACGTTGAGTGGTAATCACGCGCCAGCACGTGACGTGATGCCATCAACAATGATCCGAACACGCGCTGGTTTAATAAATATTATTTATTAATTTTAATTTATAATTTAATTAATTAAATTTGATTTAAATATAATATATGTTATTTAATCCAATTCAAATTTGCGAGATAGTCGAGATTTTTTTTTGATGTTATTGTTTGGTATTGTTTAAGTCAAACAAAAAGAAATTATACTGAGGTACATTGAATCTACTATTCCTATTTTTGATTTAACTTGTTAATATTTTCTGACTGTCAAGCCAGAAAGGTTTCCCTTCGAAAAAATATTCTATTAAATAATTAATTTTATTAATTTTTTAATAAATAGAAAAATAAATTCTATCGGTCAGCAAATGTTCTCTAACACTAATCTTGTTGCTACGTGATTTCAACAGCTCTAAATTGTGGATTAATATCAGATCAGTTCAAATTGTGTAATTTTACACTTTAATTTATTGTTATTCAACTATAGCAAAAATATCTCTCTCATAGTACTTTCGCACAAATGTCAACAAAACAACTAATGAAATTTATAAATAGTTAATATATATTTAAATTTAATATAATATATATATATATATATATATATATATATATATATGTGATATTAAAATAAATTAGATATTATAAATCAAAAGAAATTATTTGATATTATATTATAAAAAAAATATAAAATGAATATATAGTACAATATGGTATAGTATATTAATTTATTTTAAAATTAAAAAAATGAGATAGAACACAAAGGATTTTTATATAGTATAGTTTTTATAAAATAAATTCAAAAGTATTACATATAATAGATAGTTTCTCTCAACAAAATATAAAAAAAACCCTATCCATTACATCATTACATGGTACGGGGAACTTCCATGTATGAGGAGAGCCAAAACACATTTGAGTATTATTATTATAATTAAAAATAAAATGAAAGTAAAATATGTTTATTCATTAAAAATAATTTCAATTATAAATATAATCATCATTGTAAGCCAAATTTGTAACTTAAGATTTGATTTGTTTTTATTTGGACGAGTCTATTTCGAAAATGCTTCATTAGCGGTAAGCTAATGATTACAAAAAAAAGAGTGTAGTAAGATATCCAACAATGTAAAACTCTAAATTTGAAATTCTTTCAATTTAATATATTTTAATAATCTTTCTTTTTTTAACATTAATGTTGTCTATTTCTGAACTAGAAAGTACTTCTCCTCATTATCAACAATCCTCTAACCATCTTTCTTTTTTTGTGTATGTAAATATTTTGTATAGTAAGAATAAAAGAAAAAATAAAAACTTATGGAATAAAATAGTTTGCTGAAAATAAGACATATTTTTGCTCCCACTATGTGCTTATTATTTACTTACTTCTTATTTTATCAATACAAAACTGCCTATTTTATTTCTAGTTCTCTAAAATCTTCATTTTGTGTGCAGATTTTTTTTTTAAAGTTAATATTATTTATTAGTTACAAAAAAGTTTAAACAACAAACTAACTAATAAACTCCTATAAGTAAAACAAGATAATTGTATATACAAAACTAAATATGACGCACAATACGGGTTTTGAAAAATCTCAATGCTAATACCTATAGTGACATGATTATTGTAGTTAATGGTACCTAGGTATTTATAGCATAAATTGCAGTTTTATTCTTAAAATAAAGATTACTAAAAATTACAAAAATAAAAAAGTTAACTTTTCGGCAATATCCTTAAGAGGGACGGTGATATTGCGGAGCCGGTGCGAGGGATATTGCTTATGACAATACATATTGCAAAAAAATAAAATAAAAATACGAGTCTTTGAAATAAATATGATGGTATATATATATATGTAATAGTATTTCTGTGCCACCTAGAAGTATAAGGATCAAGTCACTGGTGACGATAAACAAACTTTTAATTGTTCTCACTATAAATAATCAAACTAATGTGTCATGTTTAATGTTGTTATTATATATATTTACTTAGGTAACTATTATAATAAAATAATGTATTAATTTTATATATAATTTTAATAAAATAATAAAATCTTTTACTTTAGAAAGCAACACCCTGTGATTTATTTAACAACATTATAAAACAACAGTTGAGTTTATTTATAATAACTCTATAAATATGAAACATTAATTTGATTATTTATAGTGAGAACAATTAAAAGTTCGTTTATCGTCACCAGTGACTTTATCCTTATACTTCTAGGTGGCACAGGAATGCTATTACATAAATATCTATATAATTAAGCGACTACGCAATCCTGAACTCCTTCTAAACGGCTTCATGTATCTTAATGGTTTGGATATCATTAGAACCGTCATGACCCAAGGATAAGGTAAAATTTTGAAAATTTCAAAAAAGATGATCCGTCCAATGTTATGGCCAAAAAACCGACCGGAATAAACAACGCTACGAGGAGCGCCTCTGGTGGCCCAATTAAGAAGTTGACACTCAAAATAAAAATAATTCTAGAAATTTCCAAACAAAGAATGTTTATAATATTTAAATTCTAATATTAAATATATTAAAATTAAAATTAAATTAAATTGAATATTATTCCTAATTGATTAATATTTTCTAAAACTAATATTTTTACATTTAAATTTATATTTTGAAAAATAGTGCAATTTGCAAATTTGAATGAAAACGAAGATCCAAATGAGGAAAAAAATATACTGATTGAATTAAAATCATTCGCATACAGACTATGAAAAATTACTATGAATTACATCGGGAGTACAGGGGACAGAGCCTTCGGCGCTCTGAGAAGTTAGTATATTATAAATTTATCTAGTCATCTAAAGAAGATTATTTAAAGATAAGTACCATATTTGAAAAGTCAAATCTCATATTATAAAATTATATATTTTTTCAATGTTTCTTGAATTTATATAAATATACTCAAATATAATATATAGTCCTGTTCTTAGATTAACTTAAGATTTTAACTTTTATTTAATCTTTCCCTATATTTTGTTTACAAAGAATTTAAATATATTAATAGATAAGTATCATTTGTTGTGGTTGATCTCGAAAAGCCTGGTTAATTCTGTTTTCATTTGTTTTTTTCTCCACCCGTTCTCAATGGAATTAATTGGTGATGCCCCGAGGGAATACAAAGCTTTCTGTCTCCAAAGGGATTTCTACAGATTCACTCTTTAAAGGCAGGACGGTTGAGGCTCAAGTTGGTCAATAAAATGTTAATCCACTTTAGAAAAATAAGTGGTAAAGCACAGTGTCACATTCGAAACCATTATTTCACGTTCACCAATACTATCACTTTACTCTAGTTTCGGTTTGATCTTCCTTTTTCTCACCTTCACTTCTTCCACCCACTCCCACTCGTCATTATTTTTTATTCGTCAATCTTCTGATTTATTGGTTTACATTAATTTCAATGAAAAATTCAAAATATATCAAATAAAAATATAACTTCTACAACAACAATATAAAAATCACTTATATATTATAAACGTGATTTTTATCATGGTTTTTTACCCTCAGTGTCATAAAAAATCACAGTATGTAAAAAAATAATATTCTCGCATGTTTTGAACACTTAAAATCCTTATAAAAACATTTATAAAATCTAAATTAATAATCTGAATTACGTATAAAATTAACTAAATTGTGGTAGATTTTTTTTTCTTTTTTTATTATTTATTTTTTTTTTAACAAAAAGATATTCAATAATAATAATAATAATAATAAAATTGTTGATGCTTAATGGAATATGGGACATGACCTTAATGGTTAAATTAAATTGATTTTTCTTGACTAATCAAATCCCAAAGTTTTTTTTAGGTTACGGTTTTAAAGAGAATAGAATTAATAAATTACATGTGTTTGGCTCTTGGATGAAATTGCATTTTTTATTGATATTCATTCTGATACGCGCTTTATTCGATTGCCCTCCCACCACCCCTGTATCAAGTCTAACAACCATGTTCAATTATCGATCAGGGTAAGGGAATGGGGCAAATTGTTATTTCATCTATTTTTTTTTTCTCGAAAAAATAAAAAAAATGAAAAACAGAAACGTGAACGACATAAAAATATATTTTTTTTATTAAAAATAGGAATTTATACTCTCCAAATAAATTTAAAAAAAAAAAAAATAAATTGAATTTGTTTCTAAGACTATTAAGTTTTAAGCAAGTTCAAAACGTTTTATTCATTTTTAAATAAATTTTAAATAAGGATATAATATACTTAAATTTAAGGCCATTTATAATTCAGAATTGATCATAAAATATTAATTCTACATATTTTTCTTTATAATTATGTTTATTTTGGTAGACTTCAAACCAAGAATTATTTCGATACGTTTATTTTGTTTTCATAAAACAATTATACTTTTCATTTTAAAATTTTTTTAATTGTTGTGACACATTAAGATAAAAGAAAAAAGAAAATTTTTATTTATTTACGAGGTTTGTTCAAAAGAAAAGGTGAATTTTGAATTAGTAAAAAGTATTTATTTATTCATCAACATAATTTTGTGCCCTTCAAAGTAATTCCCCTCAGATATAATGCACTTAGGCCAGCGTTTCTTCCAATCGTCGAACCATTTCTGAAATGCGTTTTTCAGTATGGCTATCAGCTCGTTCTTCGATTCCGATTTTATCTCATCAATTGTGGCAAAACGATTTCGTTTCATTGGTCTCTTCAATTATGGAAACAGGAAAAAGTCACAAGGGAACCAAATCTGGTGAATACGGAGGTTGGAGCATGATTACGGTGTTGTTTTTGGCCAAAAATTCCTGAACAAGCAATGATGTGTGAGTTGGTGCATTATCCATGATTTGTTTTTCCACAATTCCGATCCTTTATTGCTTCACTCAAACGTTGCATAACTTCCTTGTAGTATTTCTTATTAACGACCTGTTGGCAAGAAGTCATGATCCACCACGCCATTGTTATCGAAGAAAACGCTCATAGTCATCCACATCTTCTCGGCCTTCTGTAAAGCGCTTGTACCACTTATAAACTTTTTTTAGACAAAGTAGACTCGCCGAATACCACAGTCAATATTTTAAATGCGTTGGAGCACTTTTTTCCATTTTTAATACAAAATTTAATACAGATTCTTTGATCCATTTTTTAAGCAAAAACTTGAAGAACACACAAAAATGTGACTAACTTTTTCAGTTTTCAAAGACAAAATACTAATCCAAAATGGCTGATAATGTCAACATATAAGAAACATATGTTTACCAACATAACAAAAGAAGGCGAAAATTCAAAATTCCCCTTTTCTTTTGAACAGACCTCGTATATATTGTTAATTAAATTGTTTCTTTTAAAATATATTCTTTTCAAAATAGCATACATTTTAATTTACGTTAAACTCAAAATAAATTCCCGAACCACTTGAATGTTTATTATTTAAGGGAGTAAATATTATATTTCTTCAAGTTGAGAGACAGAAAAAGTAAATGAGAAAGAAAAAAAAACCAAAAAAGTATGTGTCTTGAATTATTTGTGAGAGAGGGTTGAAATGAGTCAGAATGTACAATTGTATTGTATATATATATTGTCGTATATAAAATATAAAGGGGGTTGGTATTTTATAAGAATATTTGGGTTTACAAAAAATTAGTTTAATTAATTGGTAGCACTCTGGATTGAATTTTGTATAATAAAATGGGTTATTGAATCCGCGTAGGTTGATATGGGAAATATAAAATTGAATAGGTTCAATATGAAAAATGCTTATATAAAATTACAACTAAAATTATTTATTTAATAAAACTAGGAGACTTAAATTTACAAAAAATAGATAATAATGAAATTAATATAAAATAGAACATATTGAAAGGTACCGTAAAATAGAAATATAAATTAAAAGAACTTTAATTTATATTTTAGCAATTGCAATTATAATTAATTATTAATTATGAAAGTGTTATCACTTAGCATGAAAGAAAGGAATGGAGAGTTCATTGGAGACTTGAGTCCTGATTGTCTTCCTGCGGATTTAACTGGAACATCTATTGTGCAGCAACATTTCTCAAAAAGGGGTTGTGTATGATGTCCTTCCTGCAGGGATAAATGTTTGTCTCACTTTTCTCAAACCTTGATCAAGACTAACTTGGACTAACTCAAATATCATTTTCACCAATAATGAAACCTTTCCCCCACTTTGAACACATGGATGGGTCCCTGTACATGTGCAGACAACATGTCCCATGACCAATCGTCTTTTTCTTAAATTTAGCACGTGTTCAAAAATGAAAGTTCTAGCTTTCTCACCCTTATATACATAAAAACTGTATTCTTTAGGATTATATATTACATCCTTTAGTTTATGGAAAAAAAAAAAATTTAAATGAAATGCATAATTTTTTTTTTTTTTATATATAATTATTAAACACAATGTTTTTCACTTAAGTATCTTGCACAAAAATTATTATTTAATATCACTGCACTGAACACAAACACTTAAATTTTCACATAACAATAACAGTAATTTATTTATTTTTTTTTTTTTTTTTTATATTACATCAAATGGTTTAATTTTCTTATTTAATTTTTCGAAATTCTATTTCTTATAAATTCAAGCAAACTGTTTTTATTTTTATTATTATTTTTTTTTTTTTTTTTTTTTTTTTTTTTTATTAATTATCAAATCGAATTTATTTGGATTACCTTTGTGGTCGGTGGATATCGAAAAGGAATTTATAACAATTAATACAATTTTGCACTCTTTCTAACTATTAAGGTACCTCCTAAAACTAATAGAGAAGAAAAAAAAAAAAAATAAACTTATATTATAATATGCCGAAATAAAACAAATTTATACAATTTAAATTTAAATTTTGTCCACGCCCGTCTTAAATGATATTTCCATTTCTTTGATATTTTTCTCCTTATCTTATTAATGTGTGGAGAAAGTGACGGGGCTATTTGCCATGATCTAATATAATTTACTAACACAATATGATATTTAATTTTGAATACCAATACGAATTGATTTATATAAAAAATTTTGGGAGGTTTGCATTGCTTCGAACGCCTCGAACCGTGCGACGTCATGTTTCCATTATATATTTTTCTTAAAAATTTCGTTGATTTTACGCCCGTGAATTTTTTAGAGGAGATTCTTAAGGAATTATAGTTGTTATTTACCCTAATATAAATGGGCCTAAGGGGGGTGTGGGTTTTCACTTTATCAATTGCCTTATTTGCACTTTTTATTTTTAGTTTCTTTTGTATTTCTTTGCTGGACACTACTCCTACAATAACAATAGGCATATCCTTCCAATGGCTTACCTGTGCTGGCTCTATGGAAATTATCTTTAATGGGTCAACTAGCATCTTTTTCTTTGTAAATTCTTTTATCGGGACACTGGGAATTATTTTCATGCATGTGTCAATTTTTTCTTTCAATTTTCTCAACTCTGGTCCCTCCCCTATTGTTTCTATATTTTCTTTGTTATTCCTATTTGGATTTTTTGCAATTTGAATATTGCTAATAGACATTGCCTCCGGGGCCTGGTCAATGCTTTCTTTTAAATTCAATATTGCTGGTACCTGCTCTATTATTTCACTTTCTCTATTTTCCAATTCATTATTTATTTCTTTAATTTTGTCTGACTTGGGTATATTGGATATTAACGATACATTTACATTTTGACCCTCTATTTTTTCGATTTGAAGATGGTTATTTTCTTTTAAATTTTGCCTATTTGTGCTTGCCTCCCCCGTTCTGTTTAAATTAGCATACATTAGGTCCAGAATTTGTTGGAGCATTTCCTTTACACTAGGTTCCTTAGCCGTTTGCATTTTATTATTATTATTATTATTACTTTTATTCATTAATAATCAGAAAGGCATGAAAAAATTGTATCAATTTTTTACTGCGACAAAAATTGAATATTATAAACACTAGGCAATTTGCTTTTAATTTTTCAGAAATAGAATCCCGCAAAATCAATTACTATAAGAAGTCAAAATCAAATAAATCCGACAAACATTCAATAAAACAGATACAAATAACTTTTTCAAAATAATAAAAAAAATTTAAATTGAATTTTTCACAAAAAGAAAAAAAAATATATATTTCAAACTATTAAAATTAATATATAAACTGAACGTATCCAACTTTATTTTGCCAAATCAACCATTTCCAGTTTTAATTCAATTCGAGGTGGAAGACCTCCATGTCGTATATAAAATATAAAGGGGGTTGGTATTTTATAAGAATATTTGGGTTTACAAAAAATTAGTTTAATTAATTGGTAGCACTCTGGATTGAATTTTGTATAATAAAATGGGTTATTGAATCCGCGTAGGTTGATATGGGAAATATAAAATTGAATAGGTTCAATATGAAAAATGCTTATATAAAATTACAACTAAAATTATTTATTTAATAAAACTAGGAGACTTAAATTTACAAAAAATAGATAATAATGAAATTAATATAAAATAGAACATATTGAAAGGTACCGTAAAATAGAAATATAAATTAAAAGAACTTTAATTTATATTTTAGCAATTGCAATTATAATTAATTATTAATTATGAAAGTGTTATCACTTAGCATGAAAGAAAGGAATGGAGAGTTCATTGGAGACTTGAGTCCTGATTGTCTTCCTGCGGATTTAACTGGAACATCTATTGTGCAGCAACATTTCTCAAAAGGGGTTGTGTATGATGTCCTTCCTGCAGGGATAAATGTTTGTCTCACTTTTCTCAAACCTTGATCAAGACTAACTTGGACTAACTCAAATATCATTTTCACCAATAATGAAACCTTTCCCCCACTTTGAACACATGGATGGGTCCCTGTACATGTGCAGACAACATGTCCCATGACCAATCGTCTTTTTCTTAAATTTAGCACGTGTTCAAAAATGAAAGTTCTAGCTTTCTCACCCTTATATACATAAAAACTGTATTCTTTAGGATTATATATTACAATATATATACGAGTATATATCATATTATTATATATCGTCATATCATATATATATATATATATTAATAAAATTAAAAACTTCTTTTGAATATAAAAAAAAAAAAAATTAAAAAAGGCCCACAAAAACAAATTTCTAAATTCTGAAAGGTTATTAACAATTTATAACGGAATTTTGTAAATAAAACCGCATATTGATATTTGTTATTGTAAATTTATTCAAAAAATACAAAAAATATACACAACGTTTCGATTGCTACTTCTGCAATCGTTATCAAACGACTGCACTGTTCGAGTGTCGAGAGTCGACAGCAATCGAAACGTTGTGTATATTTTTGTATTTTTTTAATAATAATTTTACAATAACAAATATCAATATGTGGTTTTATTTACAAAATTCCGTTCGTTATAAATAAAAACAACCACCAAAGCTTTAATAATTTGATATTAACAATTTAAAAGTTTATAGAATATACAATATATGACTAAATATTTCTTTTATTTAAAAAAAATTGTTTTAAATGTTTAAATGCGGATGAGGAATATAAAAAAAAAGTATCTTCAATTGAAATATCAATAAATAAATTATTTATCTTTTTTTTAAAAAAAACAGTAATATTTAATAGAAATTCTAATAAAAAAAATAATGAAATGTTTCTTATAAGAAGTAAAAAAAAAAAAAAAATAAGAAAAAGAATAAAAAATATATATGTTGTACGGAAACTTTAAGAAATCAGAAATCATCTTCTGTTTTCTTCTTCTCAGCCCCCTCTATCCTTTCCCTCTCCCTAAAGCTATTTTTATTATTATTGTTATTGTTATTATTCTTTTCATTTTTGCCTTTCCGAGCACTTTTTTATTTTTTTTTTTATTTTTTTATTTTCAAAAAATCTCTGCCAGTTCAATCACCGCAAAACTTTTTTAATGTTTTATTCTTTTTCATCTAATTCTTAATTTTTTTGTTTTTAGTATCGTTGCAAATCTTTTTCATCTTTTTTTTTATTTTGAATTTGAATTTCTTGAAAATATTCGCAAAGATAAATATTAAGACAAGATTAATGATAAGAGATTCATTCAAATTCCATAAAATTGGTTTCATTGAAATTTGGACTATTTATAGTCGTCAACCAAATCGATAGAACGATTCTTGAAATCATAAAATATTTCGATTCAATAGCATTTTACAGAAATGATACTATTAATCAAAATTCTTTGTGAATATATACGTTATGAATAGTATTTTAGTATATATACTATTGTTATTGCTTTTAGGTTTAGAATTGGAAATTCAAGAAACTTGGTTGTAGATATTGCAGATGCAGCAATAAAAAGTTTTTTAACTAAACACATATAAATAATGATGCCTATATATATAAATGCTATTGGGATCTAAGTTTATTTCAGCAAGCTCAACATTTAATTTTATATTATAAATTTATTTTTATTTATTCTTTTCACTTTTGAATTTTTAAACAAGAATTAAATCATATTCATTCTTTTTTTATAGTTGGACGAGAGTGGTTCCCCTTGCGGCACCTCAGTTTTATTTTTTGCCCTAAATTTTAAATCAACTCTTAGTTCTTGCAGATCTAGCGAAAGTGCACCACAATCAAATTGTCAGATGTATTTTGATTCAAACAAGTCAGAATTTATTAAGATTTGTATTTTTAAAACAAGCCTAAAATATTTTATACAAAATTTTGATAAGTTTTAAAATGAACTTTTAATGAAAATATGAAATAAAAGGCATTATAATCAAATTTAAAAATCTTTTCTTTAAAACTAAAACTAAAACCCATAATAATGTTCTGGTGTTAAGTCTTACAGGATGGCAGTCTAAAATTGATGTATGGTACACTCTGGGATACAAGATATGTCAAGCTAATTTTACTTTACAAAACTTTTTATATATTGATTAATTTTTATTTTATTTTAACTGTGTTTATTAATCGTTATCATTTCTTTTTAATTTTTTAATAATGGATTTGAAATTCAAAGTTATTTAAAAATGTAGACAAAGGTTGCACGAACATTATTTAAAATGTCTACAATAATTCATCAATGAAAAAAAAGATAAAACATTGAACAAATGTGTCCCAATGTGGACCACTATCCTCTAAATATAAAATTAAAAGAATATATTCATGAAAAATTTCTATATACATTGAACTTAATTCTTGATATTGTATTTGTTTTTAATTTGTATTTTTATCTATTCAATGAAATAATTGTTATTTTATTCGTATCTTGTTCATACAAGGTTTTATTTGATAAGAATATTGCATGCATTGAATATCCGTTATTAGAATATTTAATGTTGCTTATGATGGCTTCTGAGTGTTCCCTCCTTGATTCAATTTACTCATGCTACATCTCAATTCAGATTAATACCATTAAGATGCTAATCTAGAAATCTCTCAAGGGAAGAAAATATAATGGCATATTTATGTAGGTGAATTAATAATCGTCTGCATATATTTTGTAAAACGTCAGACAATTCAGGAGGATTCATTAAAAAATACTTTTAGCAGTGGTTGCTAAAGTGGTGGTCCGCGAGAAAATTTCGCAGAAAAATGTGGAATATACTTACTCATCATGTTAAGTTATGTTTTAAGATGCATTAAAATTGGGGTGGCCCGCCGTAAACATTTTCGCGGCCCGCGAGATTCATCACACTTTTATATTCTGCGCCCTCATGAAACAAATATCGCACTAGTGAAATAAATATCATTTCATTTTTTTTTATTTCGTTGTTTATTTTTTTATTTTTAGTATTATATATTTTTTTACAATGTGCATTCAGTATCATTATTATTATATTATATATGTTTATATGTAAAAATAATAGTAAACATAATACAAATTCATTATTTTTCAATTTGTCACACCAAACAATATCTATAATGGGTCTAAATCTAATATGGGTATGTGTAATTTTATATGCGGCCCGCGAAGTTATTATGCATTTCCAAAGTGGCCCGCAAGATCATTTGGGTTGGCCACCTCTGCATTAAAACATGATTTAATTCATAACAATACGTGATAAGTTATAAAAACTCAATGTTTTTCATGTTGAATAATATTTCGTAAATTCAAAAATCCTATTAGTGGTCCGCGGGATTTAAATTATGAATTAACTGGTCCGTGAGGTCAATAAGTTTGGCGACCGCTGCTTTTAGAACATTTGGTATATCTAAACAAAGATTTATGTATTAAAGTTAAAGTTAATTTCCATACAGAGAAGTGAAGGTTTCAGTAATCTATTCCAATTAAATCTATCAATCTATCTATCTTTGTAACGCTCGAAGTTCTTGGCCGAATTAACCACATTCCTCCAACCATCTTTATTCTTAGTCTTATTCTCTCCCAACTTCTATTGTCTGCTCACCCCAACGGAACACTTATTAATTGGTCTCGACAATATAAATATAAATTTATTTTCTAACAGTTTTTTTTTTTTGTTTCTTAATTTAATATGAAAAATTAATTTAAAAATTTAAATTTTTTTAGAGGCTATAGACATAGATATGTATTAAAAATGAACTCAACCATTTCCAAAATCACACACCTGGATCATCACTATGTGCATATTGAGCATAGCATAAAGTCGTTAAATTTAAGGGGCGCCAAATTTAAGGGGTGTCATTTCTATAAACTATACATGCTGTATTAAATAATTTTTAATAAAATTTAAAGATTATGCTCTAAAATTAAACTGAGAATTGAATTTAGAAAGTTTTTCTCAAAAGTAAATGAACGTGGAGAATCATTCATAATAAGAATTTATATTTTAAGAGAAGTGTATATTGTATATTCTATGAGATAACAAGAAGGTCAAAATAATATTCAACACAATGGCGCATAACTTATCAACGACGGCTGGGTCTATAACCGCATCTCTTTTCTTATAAAATTTAAAGTAACCTACTTAACTCAGTCAAAATATATTCAATATTTTGTTTCAGCACTTTAGATAAGTATATTTCATTACATTTTTAAATAAATTTAATGAATAGAATAAAAAATTTAAAATAAATTAAAATTCATAAATAAAAAATGAGAACATACTAATATATATAAACTTTAAAGTATAATTTAAATCCTACTATTCAAAAATCATAAAAAACTTGATTTATAATATTAACTATGTTTTTATTATAATTTCAACTAAATCCAATTGAGAATTTTTACTTTATTACATTTATGTAGTTACCTAGATGAAAATAATCATTTTATTTATAAATATTATACACATACAATTTCATCCATTAAACGCTTGAAATTTAAATAAATATCATCATAGAAGGAAATATAATTAAAAAGTTCATATAATAAAAGTTAAATGGTGCAGCCATTCACTTACTTTATTTCTTTAAAAATAAATTTAGTAAATAAAGTAAAGTTTCGTTAAAATATCCTTACTTTATGATTTACTTAAACAAATTTTCCAAAATCTGTATTACTAATTAGCTATTTGTTTGTTTTTTTTTTAATTTATCCTCTTTTTTTAACTTCAGATTTAACATTTATCAGGTGTATATAGTCTCTTTCTTAAATTACCAGATAAATGTTGAG
This sequence comes from Labia minor, assembly GCA_963082975.1. Lineage (NCBI taxonomy): Eukaryota > Metazoa > Arthropoda > Insecta > Dermaptera > Spongiphoridae > Labia > Labia minor. Next base: position 63,168,471 of record OY720349.1, on the reverse strand, counting down.
GCAAATTAGTTTTATTATTATTACTTTTTTGCAATCTCTTAAATTACTATACAAAATGGAACCATTTTCAAGTTGCTTGAAGGGAGGAAATTATTAAATGGCGCAAGGCTTTCTTTTTGTTTCATTTTATTTCTTTCCTCAAATAAACCAGGTCTGAATGTTGTTCTGATTATAATATAATATAATCCATGTATTTTAGGAAGAAAAGTAGAAATATTTCAACGAATGCTTTTCAAACCACAGCTGCAATTCAAATGATAATAATTCTTTTAATTTTTATTGAATTTTTATTTTGTAAATTATTTTGAACTTCATATATATTATGAACTTACTATTATTGATATATTGCCTTTTTTGTTTTTATGAATTAAATGAAATAATTATAAGTATTTCAAAGTATGTAAAACCACATGCATATTTCAAGTATTATAAATTTTGAAGAAATTTATCATTATTTTGAAAATAATTAATAATTTTTATAATTTATTGATTAATCCACCTTTAATAATAATTAATAACTAGTTATTATCTTCTAAAATTGATTTTATGTATTTATGTTAAGTAAATGTTATTATTGAATAATAATTATTATATTATATTTATAAATAAATAATTTTTATTAATATGAGATTATATATATATATATATTATATACTCATATTGTCTTCAAAAAAAAAGGTCAATGCTTTGTTTTTTTTTCACTTGGGGACATATATATATATATAAAAAGGATATTTTCTCTTTGCTATTTGAGGGGAAGAAACCCTCCCTCATTGGCGATATAACTGATTAATAAGAATTCTTCATTAATTTTAATGCTATAAATTTTTTTTAAATACGTTCAAAAAGAAAATCTATAATGAAATCAATATTTATGTTTCAGAATCTGTTGAAAAAAAAAAATAATCGGAGCAATATAAAAGGAGTTAGTTACTAAAAGTAATTAATCGCTAATTAATATAAATTAATTAATTATAATTCAATTATATTTCTTCTATACCTTCTAGGGATCCATTGAAATATCTATAAAAATTTTCAAAAGTCTATCTCAATAAAAAGTCGATGAAAAATCGATTATAATTTGTCAAAAGAGCGAACAGACAGACACAGAGACAGAGAGACACACGCCAAGTGAAGTTGAGAAAAAGTTATAAAAATAAATGATATGAAATATAGGATTTAGAACATTTATTAACTTCAGACAAACCAATAATATTGGATCTATATTTTAAATTTAATATCACTGCATTCTTTGTCAATTATTTGAAATTCTCTAGATAGAAATATTTTACTATAATTAGAATATTTAAAATAATTTTCAACCAAAATTACTTTTCAAATAGCTAGAGATGACAAGTTAATGATGTTATACTTGTATAAATAATATACTTATACATTTTGGCATATGAATTCAAAATAAATTAATAAATTAAAAATAGATTATTAAATTAGCTGCGTGCTTGAGTCGCTTCTTAATTTCATTATTAATCAATGAATTTATTTAGTTCCTATTATATTATAAATTAGATTTATAAATATATTCTTAAATTGAATCTCAGGATTTTATATATATAATACAATAAGAATGTTTATATGAAGAAATCAATGGCCATTTTGAAATATATATTTTTTTATTTAATAAATGCTTTCTTAAGTCTATTAACAGAATCACTTATTTCTTCTATAAAGTAAATATAAATTTGAATAATGATTTCCAATTTAGCTAATATCATACTCAAATTTCACTTAGAAAAAATATTTAATTTTAATCTAAATAAATATTATTAATCAATAGATAAAATAAATACGAAGTAAAAATATATTAATATTATTCAGTTTTATCTATCTCTCTGTGGCTCTACGGAACTCGAAAGTTCTTGGCCGCAGCTAACCACACCCCTCCAAGTATTCCTATTCTGAGCCACAACCCTCCAGTCAAATACTCTAAATCTACTCTCGTCACCTAAAGTCATAGACCATGCCTCACACCCATATAATACAACCATACCATACCATCATTTTTATATTCACCTCCAAAAGTAGATTATATTTATTGTTAGATATTTAAAACGATGAAATTAAAAGATCAAAATATATATTAAATTAATTGAATTTGAATTCTAATAAATAATTTATAATAAATTGACATTTGTATTAAAATTAATTGAAATTTCTAGTTAAATTGCTTAAATTTCATTAATTTGTATCGAACATCTTCCTTTTCTCAAATAATTCAAGGAATAGCAATGCACATATGAAAATTCATTTTGGCATTTAGTTCAAAATAATTTAAAAACATAATCCAAAATACTCAAAATATATTCTTGTTGTTCACATTTTATTGTAAGTGGGAAGCAAAATTATAATTGAAAACTTTACCGCGCATAATGAAATATTGAGAAATGTTGTGTATTAATATGAGTATTTTTTGTTGAATCCATTTTTATAAGATAAATTATATTTTTATTCTATATATTCATATAAAATATGCTAATTAAATATTGATACATACAAAATTTAAAGAATTATATATATGAGCTAATTGTTCTAAATTTATAGTGGCTAGTTGATTTTAAAAATTTTCTATTTGATTTACATTTGATTTGTATTAAAATTTTAATTTATATTAAGTATTTTTTTTTTTTATAAATTTATTATTTTTTATCTTTTGTTTTTATCTATAGTACCGGGACCCCGAACCTCGGCTCGGTAATTAATTTAAAAAAAATGATTCATTATTATTGGGTTTGGCTGGTAATATTAATACCTGAGACACCGAGCTCTCGCTCGACCCTTTAAAAAATATTAATATACAATTCTTTACTTATTTATTACAATTATTAAATGTTGCATCATTGCATCAAACTGATTAAAATGAATTGAACTGGGGTCCTCAATAATACAAACAAACAATTTTAGCTAGCATAATAAGATTAGATATTAAAAAATATATAATATTACCTGAAAATAATTAGATATTTATTTGATAAAATTAAATTTTTAATTATCCTAAAAATTAATCCAATCTCGTCTATTTCTATTCGACACTATTTTCATTTAGAAATAAAAAATAATAGTTTGATTTAATAAATTAAAATATTATAAACATTTTTATATATATATAGTGGGAATTTCTCAGGGAGGTAGGGAGCCCAATTCATTTACCAATCCATGTTGCATAAGGCATCTTAATTTCTTAACACTCCGTTTTTTAAAATTTAAAATAGAGGGAGAGAAAGAGTTTCAATTATATATATATATAGATATAGATATATATTTAACTTTTTATTTAACATTGATGGAATTTCTAAAACCTAAACTAATTTAATTTCTAATTTCTTTTATCCAATTGATTAACATTGAGTATTGATATTTTTATCTTGTTCTTTTTACTCTTCCGTTCTCTTCATTTAACAAACTTTTTATTATGTTATCTTATTATTATTATTTTTTTATTATATTTTAGAATCAGTTGAAATAAAAGAAATAAAAAAAAAATCTTGAATAAAATCTGACATCTGCTCTTAATTGTTAACTCTCTCTCTCTCTCTCTCTCTCTCTTTTTATCTTCTTCTTCTTTCTTTCTTTTTCTTCTCTTTTTAATTTCAAAGTTTGATCCAACAGGAAAACTCACGTCTATAAGAAAGACAGACAGACATACAGATACTACTTTTCTTCAGACGAATTATACCACGGATAATGTATTTGTCTGTCAGTTGGTGTGCGTCTATGTATTTGTCTTTGAAGTTGATTGTGCCACAATTTGTCGTTGAGGCACGGTGGATAGTAAATGGGATGAGAATGAAGGCGTAGAGGACTCTTCTTCTATCTGTATCTTTGTGTGTCAAAAGAGCGAGAGAGTTTTCTCCTTTCCACACTTTAAGATTAAGTTTGAAACAAGAGCGAGTGGGTAAATGGGGGGTTTGGGGATGAGAAGGACAGTTGGAGGGTGAGGGATAAGAGGGTGGAGTAGGGTGTAGAGGTAAGGTTCCAATTTGGCATCACTCGCTAAATTCAATCTTGGCAAAGACAAGGAAAAGAGAATGAGAGAGACTCTCGAAGTGAAGAGAATCTAGTGGGGTGACCACAATGAAGAGGACAATGAGGGAAACAAGGGGTGGTGATGAAGTCGATAACATCCCCCTATCTCGATCCTCGGAGGAAGGGGATGTCAATAAATTAACAATAAAAAAAAATTGAAAGTGAGACAAATTAAACCATGGTTAAAAAAAATGAAAAATGCTTATAGGATTTGCAATCGTGGCAAACAAAACAGACCACTTGTTTCAATTTCGATTTAATATTATTACAGTATATTCAATTTATAGAGCATGTAAAAAAATGACAAATCAACTTTAATATTTTAATTTAAAAATGGTTGCGGTATTGATGCTGACAAATCAATTTGTAGATTTCTAACACAAATTTTAATTATTTGAATCAGGAATGAGGAAGAGTTGGCACAAACCCCATTTTGGTATTATTATCAATATGATAATTCAACTAATTAAGAAATTATTTATTATTAATGATTAAAATTTGTGTAGAAGTGTTGGCGGAGATTATTTATTTGAAAATAATAAAAAATAAAAACACTGTGAATGTGAATTTTTTCAAATTTCAAAATTAATTAGTCTATTTTTAATATAAAATTACTTTTTGGGTATTTGAATTCATAACTGTTAAAAGGAATTTAAAGTGTCCAGGAACAGGTTTTGAACATGAACATTTTTCTTACTTAGGTTAAAATTTCAATGCAATCCCATTCTCCGTATAAATTTGTATACTAAATATTCGGGGTACATAAGTTTATTTCTGTTTGGTTGGTATTATACACTGACAGAAAATAAAACAAATATCTTGAAGGAGTTGTATTACGTAAACCAGAAAACTTTTGGATGTTGGATAAAATCTTGGTTATCTCACATTTCAAATATCTTTTTTCATCTTGAAACACATTAATATATTAACACATCAAATAAATAGATTATTGACAATTGCTCCTCTCCTAGAGAGATACAAGTTTTCTAATTCTTCTCTTTAGAATGTTTCCGCTCCTGTTGCAACCATATGATAAAATGTTATTTGCGGAAATTCAAGAGCAAGAGTTTTAATTACGGTTTCCTTAATCTTATTTTCAACTGCACGACATAGCTCTTTAGAAACCACAGATGGTCATCCACTTCATACTACATCATGTTCTTAATTAGTTCTGAAAATTAATCACAGAACTGATTTCAAAAGCGGCGGGATTTTCGATCAACGCCCCTATTATAATCAGAAACTACGAAGGGATTCAACCTATAGCAAACTCACAATGACAACATTTTGTTGTAATTGTCCCAGAGATTTTTGTAAAATAAATTAATTTGCTGAGTCGGTACAAGTATTTTTTTTTTTATAATCCAAATGGAACAACAATTTTGAAACAAATATTTTGTTATATTTTATGAAATTAATATTTCAAATATAGACAAATTAAATAAAACATTTTTATTAAAATATACGAGTAGAATGTTTTAAAATTTTTTATTAATAATATTAATTATTCCCATATCAAATTTAATTACGTGATTCTCAAAATTTTAATCTCGTATTTGAATATAAAAAAGATTATTATATTTTAAATGTTTTAAAAAAACAATAAACTATAAAATTGATGACAATTTTAAATTTTTAAACAATACAAATAAAAAGAAGAAGAAAATGAAAAAATGAAAGTATTTTGAAAAAAAAGCAAAAATAGCATACAATCAATGAAATTATAAGAGAATACTTAGAGGTATAACGAAATCAAAGTATAAGAATAACGACAATACTATTATGAAAAATAATACAAAAAAATAAACAATGTCTAAATTAAATGAATAAAATAAATAATAAAATTGATAAAAAAAAATCTCGATTAAAAGAAGACAAAATTATAAATTATAATAAACTAAAAATAATAATAAAATATCAATTTCTTTCACATAAATTAAAAATTATTAATTGTTTATTAAAAGTTAATTTCTCTTTTAATGTATAATTTAATTTTTTATAAAATTGTCTTACTTAGTAAGGTATTTATATTTCATTTAATGCAAAAAAAAAAAAAATTATAACTTAATAAATATGTAAATATATAAATTTTCCTTATTAAATCCTTTTAAATTTAGTTTTAATGAAATAAAATAAAAGAATATGTTCCAACGTGTTATTACGGTTAACTTCATTTACATAGATATTTTAGTAAGAAGTTTATTAGTAATATTTCTCAACAATCGTAAAATATAATTTTGTTGTTCATATAATTAAAATAAAAATTAAAAATAATATAAGTCCTGATTCTTTTTTCATTTTTATTATCAGTAGTAGGAGATATTTATTATATTTATGAATTCTTCCATTTTTGACTGTTGTTATTTTATAGTATTTATAATTCACAAAACGCTTTTATCTTTCTTTCTGAATACCTTAACCTTTAACAAGTTTTTAACTTCTCAAAGTTAAATCTAATAAATCCATTTTTATGGTGCTCACGAATATTTACTATTTCGAATAATATAAAATAGAACATCTAACCTAGAATTAAGAACCCTAATCATTTAGATTACAATACGTTTATTTGAATTATCAATTAATTCGAAGAATGTATCCATACTTTAATATTACTATTAATATAATAACTATTCAGAAACACTAACAGAAGAATATAAAAAAATCATTAGGAAAATCCATAAAAATAATATCATTTCATTGGAATCAAATTACAATAATAATAATAATAATAATATATCTTATTTGTTTATAATAAAAATAATAATACCTTTTTCTATGTCAAATAAATATTTATTATATTTTTTTTCTTCGATCATAAAAAAGCAGAATGCTTGTCTCATTGAAGGCAAACATTTCTCTTCTTTTTAATTAACAAAAAGGAAATGAATAAAAGAATATAATATGAATTAAAATAATTACCGGTGCGATGGAAGGAAGGGCGCTGTTTTTAATTATTTCCTTAAAGGTAAATAATTCAAAAGATACTGACTTCCTGTTAGGGAAATCAATCATTTTGTAATCAGTTTGACAATAAATAAGTTATATTGACACTTTGAAGAATGGTTGCATAAACTACAGGGGCTCACAGCCATTTATATCCCTTCACTCTAAAATTATTTGTTTTATAAATTTCAAATTACATTTTGATCAGTATTTTCTAACGCTACCTACTAAATGGAAAGTGGCAGAAATAAAAAGCAATATTTGACATTTTAACTAATAAATTGTTGAAATTTATCTACAATATAAATATATATTAGCATAAAAATGAAAGAAAATTGTATTAATGGTTTTTCTAATCACATAAGTAATTTAATTGTACTAAATATTATTTATATTAAATTTAATTTAGGTAACACTTGTAATTTAGACTTAAACCAAATTAAAAAAATACCAATATCAATAGAATTTATATTTTTCACCATTTTTCAAATTGATCTTTTCCTATTCTTTTTCTTTCTTCACTCGTCTCTATCTAGTTACTTTGTCAAGGGGGTACCGTCTTCTTCATATTTCACCTTTGAGTGCCATTCAGTGTAATCAGTGACGGTAAACAACTGAGTCGAGTACACCCTATATTATCCCTAAACACAAGTCAATGAAATGAACGAAAGTCAATAAATATTTATATGATTGTTTGACGTATAAAAAAGGAGATGTAAAACTCATTCGGAAAATAAAAAGTTTTTTAATTCTCTTAGTTTAAATATATATATATATATATATACCTGGTTCTAAATTTAATATGTATTTAATTAAAGAAAAAACTTATTTTATTAAAGAATAAATTAATAATGGTTAATTACTTTTTTCTTTTGGTAATTTCTCTTTTTATTGATTTTTAAAATAAAAACAATTTTACTCTTATATATCTACTAGTATATATATATATCGTTAATATATATTTATATATAAATATTTATTCAAGACATAAACAAAAGAAGTGTTTTCAGTTTATTATTAAATTTAACTCGTTCTCTTTATCCATTCATTAATATTATAAATGTACAATAAATATTATAAATATATTAATACTTATTTCATTTTATCAATCTATTTAAAATTATATCACTTTAATAATTTTTCAAATACATCGTTTTTATATTATATAGATAGAAAATCCAAATATATATTTACTCAATAAAAAAAAAATTGTTTTTGAAATAAATAGCGATAATAAATTTATATATTCTATAAATCTATTTTGTTTATATATTTTGATAAGAATACTTTGAATGAAATATAGAAGGCGGTCTTTAATATAAATATATAATAGGCAATCTGTCTTTGTCCGTCAAATGCCATGAACTGTTTAAAGTGCTTGATGGATTATTTTTTAATTTTAGGACTAGATACAGGATTATAAAATATTTTCTAATTTGACCAATGACTCCTCTATTTTCTCTAGATCAATATATGTTTTAATTATTCAATACAGTCTCTTGTTTAATCAGACCCTAACTTAAGTGTGGTCATACGAATTAATTAACTAAATTGAAAGAGTTTTAATTAATTATTTTTATTCTTTTCATTATATATGTGTGGTCAAATTTAAAAATTAGAATTCTAAATAATTCACATAGAATATAATAGTTGGTGTTGGATGGCTATTGAAATCCGTAAAAATGACGGGGAGTAGTTGAAAAGGAGCAGAGGCCAGTTACAAAACGTCTTCTGGACAAGAAATCCAAATGTTTAGATGGGCAATGGGAAGGGTGAAGGGGTGGTCCGTCTATGGTTAGGAGAATACGTCGAGGGTTCAGGACCTGGAATGGTGGGGGGAAGGTTCTAGCTGCCATTTGAGCTAGATGAATCGTTTTTTCCCTCCAAAAGTGGGTCCCTTGAGTAGGATCCGGACTTGGACTCGGGGTAGGGGAGGATAAAAGAAGATTTATTCTTTTGTAAATCCCCTCTCAACCTGAGGTAGAGGTCTTTTATTTACGGCCATTTGCCCGAATATAAGTAACCTACCAATACGTACCAATACAAAAAAAAGTATTATTATTATTATTATTATTATTGTTATTGTTAGGTATTATATATATATATATATAGATTTTATTTACTTAAATTATTATAATTAAAAAGAAGGTAATCATATTTTAAACAGCGAAGACGTTCTTAATTATTTAAAAGCAAAAGTTTATTTCAACTGACAAATTTTAGAATTGTCAATATTTAGTTTTAGCAATACACATTATTATTAAATTATTAGTAAATAAATTAATAAAAGCATCTTTTAACTTTTAAAAATTTATTATTTTTAATTATTTATATTAACGTTGACACACTTTAGCTCTTAAATCCTAAAATCCTAAAAAAAATCGCTTTGGAAAATCCTTTTTTTTTTTATTATTTCGTAGTCTCATTTATTAAGAAAATATATTTTTCACATTCTCGCATTTTTTAATTTATTAATTAAACAACTTAATATTATAAAGAAAAATATGTTCATATTTCATATTCCAAACGATTTTTTCCCCTAATTTTCACTAAAAATGCTTCTAGAGAGAGATTTAGTTTTATAATAATAAAAATTTATATTAACTTTCTAAGGCTAATCTTGCACCTGGAATTTAATAACTATTTAAATTTCTCACGATATCGTTCTCTCAAACTTAATCTTTACTTACAATCAAGGGGTTTTACACCCTTGGGTAGACAAGTTTAAGGCTTTCTGTTCAAATCCATTTAAAATATGAATAATCAATGAGAATGTTATATTTTACTAAAATAATAAAGAAAATTCAATAAATAGAAATTATTTATATTAACATTTCTTAAATTATTAAAGCTTTGGTGGTTGTTTTTATTTATAACGGAATTTTGTAAATAAAATCACATATTGATATTTGTTATTGTAAATTTATTCAAAAAATACAAAAATGTATGTATAGCTATACACATGTATACTTTTTGAATAAATTTACAATAACAAATATCAATATGTGATTTTATTTACAAAATTCCGTTTTAAATTAACATTTCTTATTAAGAATCTAATTAAAAATATAAATCAGTCAATATTTAAAATTTTATTTATTTATTTATTTTTTTTGTTTATTGAATATAGCTTAAAAATATAATATTAAATTCTATTTCAAAATTTATAGTTGTGAAAAGCCCTTATCAAATGAAAAAGCATCCTCAAAAAAATCATAAATACAATATGATACAAAATGATTTGAATAAATTTAAATTCTGTAAATTATAAATTCTCTTTTCTAGTAATCTGCATAAATCTTTATTTATTTCTTTTAATAAGAGTAGAAAGTATAAGAATTGTATTACCCTCTCTTCAGATAGGTATATATATGAACAAAAAGGAGCCAATTTAATCGCGCAGCACATTTAATTTAAATCTCTCTCCCCTTATTCCTATCTTTTCCCTTCTTCTCCACATTCATTGATCCAGTCGTATTTTCGTGGGCTGCTTGACCTCTCCATTTTCATATTCATTGCCGAGAGAAGAAATTAATTCTCTAACGAGACAATAAAAAGCGTAGATTATTATTAATTGGCACATCCAACTGGAATTATTTAATTAATCTTTTAGAAGAGAAATTCATATTTTTTTATATTATTAATAATTTAATTTATTCTTTTAAGTATATAATTTGAAATTTAATTAATTGAAAATTTTGTTTCAAATTTAATTTTATTAAGTATGTTTAGAGAGTAATTTTCTAATGATTTATTCAATAATTTATTGTTATTTAATTTTACACACACATGCATCTTTAGAGAATTTATTTAAATATCTATTTATATATCTGTCTGAACTCTATTAACCACATTCCTCCTTCAAGTAACCACAGTCATTACCTTCAAGTTCCTCCATTTATTTGGTATCTTCATCCAAAGGCCAGTCGTTAGCTTCCTAGATTTTACGAGTAATTTAAATTCTTCTCAAAGTTTTCAAACTTTTCTTCATATTTAAATTTCTAATTATATACATAAAAATATAATAATAATAAAAAAAGTTTTAAATAATATAGATTATATTTTTGTAAAATTTACATTAGAATTTTATAATATTTTGAAATTATTAATATTTTTTCAAACATTACTTGTTGCAAATAAGGTCCGCTTTAATTTATTTTTGTAAAAAATAAGATTTTTTTATTTGCTTTTGGAATATTTCTACCAGAAAATAAAATGAATTGAAAAGGGTTCTAGAAATCCCGTGAGTTTGCTGGGAACGGCAAAGATTAAGGCTGAATACGTGATTTGTATGTTGAAATAAACACTTCTCAAAAAGGGTGCTTACGCAAGAAGGCAAGTGTCCTAGAAGGTCAAGGACTTTAGAAGGGAAAAGTTGCATAGTGAATGAATTGTGATTATTCTAATATTGCAGTGTGGTAAAATAAATAAATTTTGATTTTTTCAGATAAAATTGAAATCATTATTATCAAATCTATAAATAACTGCCAATAGTTTACTGCTGAAACAAGGAAAATTACCAATCTAGCATAAACTAACCCTAGTCAACAATACTGAAGAGGTAAAAAAGTCTTTTTAATAAAAACATTAATTCAAATATTATTTTCTTAATTAAGTCTTTTGATCTTTTATAAAAAATTAAGTTTTTATAAAACAATTATCTTAATAAGAATTTTTTTAGTAAGTATTTTTACTTTATTAAGCACAACTGAAAAATAATTGAAAAAAAATATTTAGAAGGTTTTCTTGAGTTTGTATATTAGTTTTATATTGAACATTTATTTAATAAATTTCAAATAAAAAAATTCTGAGATCCTGAGAAAACAAATATTTACCTATATCTAATATATCGAATATCGATTAGTGATTTTAACTACCCCTTAAATGATGCAAAAATTATTTTAATAGTTGGCTTATTTTTTATATTTATTTAATATTCATCAGTAAAATATATGAGTGTATACACATAGGGTCTTTCAACAAGGACGGGTCAATGTTAGTAACCTGTGGCGGCCATTTTGTTTTGGCGGCATCTGTTAAATCTGTTTTTTTTCTGATTCATTCACTGATGCCAAATCACCATGTTGAGCAGAATGTGCAAATGATAACAATTTATTATCAAAATGAGTGTTCGTTAGTGGGAACGTTGCGCGCATTGTGCCCATTTTACGGCAGACGCGGTGGCACTTCAAAGTCTACTCTCCAACAATTGGTGACCAAATTTGAGACGACCGGTTCAGTAAATAACCAATCAACACCTTTATGTGAAAGGAACGTCAGATCGGCCGAGAACATCGCCGCTATACGTGAGAGTGTTCAGGAGACTCCGAGGCAGTCGATTTCTCGCCGTTCACAAGAACTCGGCCTTTCGCACACTTCCACTTGGCTTGAATTGAACAATATGGACGTGAACGACATGTGGTTTCAGCAGGATGGCGCTACTTGTCACACAGCGAACGACACAATGGACATTCTGCATGAACGGTTTGAGGGTAGGGTTATCTCTCGCAGAGGTGATGTGAATTGACCACCAAGATCCTGTGATTTGACTCCGCTAGACTTTTTCTTGTGGGGTTTTCTGAAGTCGCAGGTCTATAACCAATAAACCACAATCGACCGTTGCCCTAAAAGCCAACGTAACGCAGGCCATCGCTCAGATAAAGCCGGATCTATGCAGCAGAGTCATTAAAAATTGGACCTCTCGGATTCGTGCCACCATACGAAGCCGTGGCGGACATTTGGACGATGTCATATTCCATCCATAATGGCATAAATGGGCCTTTCAAATAAAAAACAAATTTCGTTAATATATCACACAATTCTTGTTTTATTCAATTTTATCATCGACCCGTTTTTGTTGAAAGACCCTTTAGAATATATTGGTTTTACTTAGTAATGTAATGAAGAATTTATATTGTTCATCTACTATATCATTCAATTATTTTGATGATCCATGTATGAACTAAGTTAATTATTTGTTTTATATAAAGATTGCTAATGACTACTTACTAATCAATAATATTAATTTAAGTAAAAAATTGAAAATTTAATATGTTTATAATACTAAAAAAAAATAAATTATTAACGTTACTTCTCCTTACAAATAATAAACAAGTGGTAATATTTAATTAAAAATTATTATTATTATTATTTAAATTATTAATATTATATAATTATAATACCATTCTTATAAATTTCATTATAATTAAATTAATTATAAAATAAATTTCTGTAAAATGCATCAATTGAAATTCAATTATGTTTAATAATTAATTTTAATAATAAAAGGAAAATAAACAAAATAAAATCGATTTGAAAATAGAGAATTAATTATGGAAATGGATGTATAGGAATTTCATAAATCAACTTAATTCAATTATTTTAGATTCCTAATGGTTATTTGATTATCTTATTTTTAAATTCTATTGCTTTTATAAGTACTCTGAGTATAGTATTGGGTTATAATATCTACTATATTTTTACTATCTCTTTTCTCAAAATTTTGATAATATTGAATTATTATAGAATTATATTCATGTATGGTGTATGGTTACATATTTAAGATAACCATATTTCAAACTAATAATAAAAATTATAAAAAATAATGATTTTTATATACTTAATATATTTTATAATATATATTGTATAAAACCCTAAATATATTATTATAACATTGTTTTCCCATTAGTCTCTTTCAATTGGGAATTAATGTGCAAGAATATTACTAGAGTTCTAATAATAAAGTCTGAAATTAGGTTCATAATATAATAAATTATTAATGAGTAAATGAATAAGTAAAACGATTATAATAAGAATTATTATGTGTAATAGATTTCCAATCGGAACGATAACAACCATAAACTCTGGTTTCAAATGAAAATTACTCGATTCTCCATTTATATAACGAAAGACAAAGTGAGGTGGATGAGGGGTAAAATGAGAGAGTGCAGTCAATTAGAGAGTTGGATTAGGTGCTGAAGAGCTGAGTTATTGTCATTGGGAAAGTTTATTAAGTGGAGAGAGAAACGCTACTCGGTTGTTATTGAGAGAGAGAAGAAAAACGAACCTTTGGGGAGGACGAAAAAATTTAATATAGCTAAAAGAAATTTATGGATGATCTTCTCTCTCCCTCTTGCTTTACTGAGTGAGTAGGCAGACAAAAAAGACAACAAATAGGTCTTTGAACGTAGACTAATAGGTCAAGTAATATTAGTCGTTCCAAGGTTCCGAGAAATTTACTTTTCCCTCAATGTGCTTTCTAAAGCCTTCATTTTAAAATAAACATTTGTTATTACATAAATTACTAAACTTAAATGGTTTTTGTCTTTACAAGGTTGATAGCTTACTTTTATTTTGATTTAAAAATAAAATACTAATTTTATTATATAAATAAAAAATAGGTTGAATGGTAAAAGAGTAACATTAATGATATGTTCATTTATTTGTAAAACTAAATTTAAAAAAAATGATCAGTAGGTAAAATGTGGTGGTAATCATACATATATACCTATATAATATAAATATGAGCTGTGGCCAGACACAGAACCGACCGACGATTTGAAATAAATTAATTTCTAAACGAAAATATTTTTAAAACTCGAATTAAAATGATTAAATTATATTATCTTGGTTTTTATTTTTAGTTTAATTACTCAATTATTAATTACTACTATATTTTAAGTGAATTATTTTCTGAAAATGAATATAAAATTAATACTTTGTAAACTACCACTTCCGGTTTTCGGATATACACCAAAAGTGATGAATTCATGTTACTGATGCATTAAGTAAGTATACCAAATTGTATCAAAATCCGTTGAGCTGTTCGAGCTTTACACGTCTATACGGACACACAATGGACAGACGGACGGACGGATAGATATCATGCTAAAAATACTTTTTGCTGTTAACAAATTGCATGATTCGTGGAGGTATGTAAAAAATCTCTTCATGTGAAATTTGGTGTGAAAACAATCCTTCCCTTCCTATTGTCGGTGGGTAAAAATTAATCCCTATTTCCCTTGAACATGGCAACACTTGACAACAGCTTTACCGATTTCATTCATTTATTTTTTATAAAATTGATAATACGACTATTTAAACTTTCAAGGGGTGGAGTCATAAGAATTTTTAGTCGGTTGATTACTCCCCCTCCATTACCCGTTCATATGCAATGTTTATTTAATTATCATTTATTTTTCTTCACTATAAATTTTAATTAATTATTTTTGATAAATTAATTTGGAAAATAGTCTTAATAATTTTAAAAAACATTTATTTTATTTTATGGTTTATTTGTCATAATCAATCTTAGTTGACGTTTTTAAATGTTAAATGAATATTTTTTTTTTTTTTTGGTGAACAAGTGGTTTACGTGGTTATAGAAAATTAGCTGGAGTGTCTCCACTCGACTATCTCGCAATTTGAATTGGATTAAATAACATAATATATTATATCTAAATTAAATTTAATTAATTATAAATTATAAATAATAAATAATAAATATTAAACCAGCGCATGTTTGGCTTTTTGTTGATGGCACCACGTCACGTGTTGGCGCGTGAGATTTGCAGTGTTAAAAAATTAATTCTGGTAATTTCAGCGAATCAATCAAGCTGAAATTCTATATATAGCAGTTTTATACAATGTTTAATCATGTGAAAAATTATCAAACATATATCTTTATTTTTACGGTCACTTTAGAGGAAAAAAAATCAAAACGTTGTAGGTAATGACCCTCTTCCGGTTGAGCTACATTTCTCAAAAGTTGATAGAAAACTATGAATTTTGAATAATGTCCATGTACCAAATTTCATCATTCTAGCTCAAACCGTTTTTGCGTAATCTTGCCTACATACATACACACACACATACACACACACATACACACATACACACATACACACACACACACAGACATTTTTCTCAACCTTAGTGAAAATGATTCAGGAACCTTCAAAACGTATAAAAACATCAAAATCTCAACATCGAAAATTTTCGTGATCGCAATACTATCTCTGGCGAGATAGTAAAAACTATGTGAAATTGTTTGGTATAGTTTATATTTTGGTTGTTTATAATGCCACAAATTAGATGAACCTAAATAGGCCGTAGAACTTCCCATGTTACGAGTCAAAGGTTTATGAGAGCAAGTCAAAATGGCCAGCAACACGAAGCGCGAATTGGAGTTGAACGAAATAGATAGGAAGAAATGTTGTGTTTAATCAACAAGCATTGTAGTAAGTAAGATAAGTAAGTAAAGTAAATAAGTAAGTAAATAAGAGAATCGACAAGGAAATAAAATGATAATATACTCGTTTTCGGGCATTATACCTTTTTAGTCTCCTTCCCCCATTTTTAAAACCATATATAATATATTTAAAATATACTTGCAAATTAACAAATAAATAAATAAAGACATAGGCTCAAGCTAAGCTTTCAATTTGAGACAAAAAAATGTAGTTGAGAAAAGAAGATCAAAGAAAAAATGATCATCTAGAATTAGCTAGAAGATACCTATCATTTATTTTACATATTTATAAAGAAATATTTTAAAAACACTGTGGAACTAAATTTCAAATATATTTTCCAGAAATCAATTATAATAAAAATAAAAATTATTCCGCTATTTTTTGTTTTGCGGGCCATTTGGTACCTCTTTGTGAGTAGCGTCCGGGGCATGATGCCCCTCTTACTCCCCCCCCTTCCCCTCGCTACGCCTCTAGATGTGACTCAATTTCTAATTAATAAATAAAATTTTATTTAAGACAAAAATTAATATATTAATTGTAAATGTGAGAAGACTCCTATTTTCTTTTTTCAAATTTTTTAAATCACCGTTGTTCGTTCCCTCTTATCTATCAATCTAAGATCGATAATATAATGTAAACAAAATTCATTTTTCGGCGCTCTTCACACCTAGACAGGGGCTCCGCCCCCTGTACCCCCGAGTGGTACATAGTATTTGGTTGAAAGTAGTAAAAGGTTTTCATCCATTTTGTTTCAATCAGTATATTACATAAAACATTCATTTCTTTTTGTGTTCATATTTAAAATATATTTTAATTTAATCAGTAAATTAATTATATATTAGCGGACCAGTGTGAGAACCCTCACACGCAAAGAAATTGAAACGCAAAAGATTGAAATGTATCTATTAAGGCAATAAAAAACAGATATGGATATAACATAAATATTTTTAATTTTATTTTATTTATAATATTTTTAATTTTATTTTATTTATAATATAAGCATAGAGATATATCTCACATGCGCTGGCTGTGACGTCATATCTATAAAATAAAAAATAAGAAAAAAATTATTTTTTCACTTTTCTCAAAAATTATTTATTGTTTTCCAATGAATTTCACCCTATTAATAGATTAGCCCGAGGGCTATCAAATGGCATTGGAATGGCCCAAATCGCATAAGTCGTTTTGGAGGAGTATGTGATAGAACTGTCTTTTAAATATATAGATTGAATTAATTCTAGTATTAATCTTCTAATATAGCTCAAATATGTTCAGGTTTTTCATTTTCAATTAAACTCAGTTGATGCTTAAAATTATATTATTATTATAGGCCAAACATAAACTTTAATATAAGGATTAAAATATGTTTTAAGAAGTTCAAAATCAAAAAACAGGAGGAATCAAATTTATTTTAAAGTTTTAGATTAATAAAAACAGGTATTATAATAATCTTTCTTCCTTTTTCATTCAGTATACCTTCTCATTGTTCACTCCTAGTTTAATCTTCCAGGAGTGCTTCAGTTTCTTTTCCGTTGACTAATTTCCTATTTGAACTCTGATCCTAAACCTAAATTCTTTCATTGATAAATATTTTAAATATTTCAGGATCAAAAAAAAAGTTTGACAGACAAATTGATTCTACTCTTTAAACTACTCATTTTATTCCTTTTGATGGTCTCAAATGAAAGTGAAAAAGAGAATATTTTGATTAAATTATAATATTCCTTATTTCTTTTTTTTTCAACCAACCCCATCGTCATTTACTTCCTTTTGCTTCAAAGGGGTAGGTACTGTCTTGGTCTTTTTTATTTTCTATCTACTCTCTTTTCTTTGTTCTCTTAGAATTCTTTAAGCGGAAGTCGAGCCGTAATTCTTTTCATTCTTTCCATGATTCTCTCCTTTTTCTGTGCATTTTCGACTCCCTTCTTTATTCTTTAAATGTTCTAATATCATTTGCATTTGTTTGTCTTGCTTTCTCACTTGTTATAATTTTTCTATTCTCTACCGAATTCATTTTCTACCCTTTCCCATCATCCCATCACCCTTCTATTGATTGTTGTATTTTCTTTTTTATTCTTTCCCCTTTTTTCCTACTTCAAGTGTAAAAACTATTTGTTTTTTGTTGCTGTGTATGTATAGGTATGTTTGTTCATTGATGTTCGAAGGATATTAGAATTTCCGTTAGCAAAGTCAATACATGATTTTTAACTTTTTTTTTTTAGAAGGGAATTTAATTTTACTCTAAATCATCATATTAGCAGAAGTTAAATAAATAAGAGATAAAGTTAATTTTTACTGGGGTGTTCAATGAGCTTTTTGCTAATATTTTTTTTTATAGAGATTATCATATTAAATAAGAAATCTTCAAATTTAATCATGGGTGTTTATTTTTTTACTCTTGATATTTATTTTAAAAATTTGATATTTAAAGTACTGTTTTTAAAAGTTGATATTACATTTTATATTTTGCAAAATAAATAATATTTAATTCAATCATTTTAATGTTATGAAATTGATAAAAACATCTAAAATTTCAAAATATATTCATTCATATATGAATATATATATATATATATATATATATATTCTACATTATAAATACATATTATTTTTATTCTTAAAAAAATAAATTTTATTAAATATGAATATAATCGATATAATTGTTTGAAAATTTTTGCCAAAGCATCTGTAATTTGAATTTTTTTTTATTTTCTATTAAATTCAATTTAATTATATACATAGGTAATTTAAAAAAAAATATAATTTACTTTACATATTATAAATAATTGCATGAAAACCCTCCATTTTTATGAATTTTACCAGATAAATATTTTTTCTGTTAATTGACGAATCAATTTTGTTCCCCCTTTAGTCTAATCCTAAAAATTAAAAAATTAAATTTTATTAGAATAAGTATTATTCAACCTAACTATATATATATATATATAACATTTATTACGTTTAACTCATTTAGATTCCCAAATAAAAGAAAAAGAAGACGAGAGAAGACAAACATTTTCATTCGTGTGAAGAAAAATTGACTGTCTAATCGAATGCGTTCAAGGAAAAGGAAGGAAAGAAGTGAGAGTGCCAGCCAGGGTGGTGAATTGACGATTGCAATGGATGTTGTTGGGTATGGGCAAGAGAGGGGGGGGGGTGGTGAAAAAGAGAGAAAAAGAGAGAGTATAAAAGAACGAGTAAGTCTCAACTCAATCGAGATGGTATTGGATTCCATTTCATTGACGATCGTCTCATCCGCCCTTTGGTCATCCACTAAAGCAAGTAAAGAGTTTACGTTTGGACAAAGAACCCGACTTGCCGAGTGGGCGACGTTTATTTTTTTTATTCTAAATGTCATTCAATATTAGAATAATATCGATTGAAAGATGACACTTAGGCCTTTCGCTTTTAGAATATAATAATTTCAAGCCCTGAAAAGACTGATAAAGCGAGATGTCAAAAGGAAGAGGGGAGAGCAGAATTTATAAAAAGATAAAAAAAGTGTTGATTTTGTCAATGTCATTTCCTTTTTGATTTTTAAATAACAATTTTTTAATAAAATTATACTAACAACTAACAACTACTACATTTTAGGGAGCATTTTAATATATTCTTTCAAATATACAAGAATATTAAAATAATTATTATCTACTATACAAGTATTTTGAAAATAAAATCTAATGAATACATTTGATGAGGTTGTTTTTAACTGTAATACTAAACTTTTCGCTTGCAAATGCAGAATTGGAATTTTACTTTTATGCTTACAGAGACTTTAAAATTTTATTAAACCTCACCCCTAGAACTTTTATTGTTAAAATCTACAATTAATGTTAATTGTTCTATTTTAAAATCATTTTACAAACTAAATATACATATTTGCCATTATTTGTATATTTTTTCTATTAGTTGCTATTTAAAAGGAATTTTTTTGTTGGACGACGCATCTCTTCATGGCCAAAAATAAAAACTCAAGACTCTTTCGAATTTTTAAAGAAGTTTTTTTTTTTTAAATTTTAATATTTTACACATAAGTTTTAATTAAAATTTTTAATAAACTATAATATTTATTTTTATTTTTTTATTAGGTAAATTTTCACGGCCTCAAGTACTTCTGAGAATGAATTGGGGTCAATTTTATACTTATTTACAGTTGACTAATCTTCCAAACCAAATATAATTGCACCGGCCTTTGTCTACTCTACTCCAAGAAGAAGATTGAGGACATATTTTGAGAAATAAAGGATCTATCTATCTCAGTAACTTTACGGAACTCGAAAGTTTTTGGCCACCAACTACAATTTTCCAAGTAACCCTGAGCCAAAACTATCCAATACATACCCTCTCCCAATTCTCTCACGTCCCTTTCTACATTGTCCATCCACCGCATCCTTGGTCTTCCAAGCGGACGTTTCCCAATCGGTCTCCCTACCCCAATATATTTTTCTCCATTCCTTCCTCTCCCATTCTAGCCACGTGCCCTGCCCATAAGGATAGTCTAATGTTTTAAAAGAATAGAAAATTTATTTAAGTAAAAAAAAGACAATTAAATTACTGATTATGCACCTCGGAATATGCACATAAAGAAACAACTGAAACTAAAGCAGAAAAATTAAACTGAATAAACTGACAACGATCTAAACTATTGATTTATAGTATAATCCTGAAGTCATATAAAATCCAAACGTAGAAAACCGCCAGTATATCCAATAGAGACCAAATCATGCGGTTTCAAAATAAAGTGCTGCGAATAATCCCCATGATATGTCACCAACAGACTGATTCATAGGAACTTAGAGATTAATTTAAAGGTCGATGATTAAAAATTACTGCTTTCGCTATAATGACACACTCTTATAAAACATTGCTTAAAAACAAAGGATAATTGAAAAGATAAAAAAATCTTTAAACTATACAACTTGAGAACAGATAAACAAATACATAGATAGTTTTCTAGTTCAATTGGTTTATTGTAATTTTGATTAAAAATCACTTTTATTTCTACCCATAAATTATGATATTTCTTTTTCATCTCCAGTCAAAATTATTTTTCTTAATAAACTTATTTACAATACAATTATCAAAAAATATATTCTTATTGGAAAAATGTATGTAAAAATAAAGTCAAAAATATAATTTAATTCAAATAAAATTTTGTTTATATAATTAATCTATTTTCCTATTATTTATGATTATCCTTGATTTTTCCGATAATTAATTCAAATTAATTTGAAAAAAATATTTCTCTCTAGAATATGTAGTCGCGGAAAATTATAAACAATTTATAGCAACCGTCATTTCTAAGTTCAAAAAAAGAGAGAAAAATTAAAATGATATGAAAATGGAAAAAATAATAAAAAAATAAAAATAAATTGGTATGAAGATATTGAATATTTTTATAGTCCTATATTTTTTTTAAACAATGATAATAATTCAGAAGATCTGGAAAGTATGTAACTGTCCTCCATCAGTTAATTTTTATTAAAATAAAATATGAATATTTATTTTTAAAATAAACCTTTGGTGTTTAAATGCTATAAAACGTAATATTTTAATTATATTTTTAATTAAATTGCCATTTTTATTTGTCATAAATAAAAGAAAAAAAAACTTTTTTATTTATTTTTAGATGAATTCATTTTTTAAAATAATTATTTATAAAAAATATTTATTTATTTTTTTTTGCGTTCAAAGTTTTCTTTAAATTATATCTAAATTCCATTTATTTGTTTTATTTATTCGGATTTTGTTTGAATGTATTTCATTTTCTTTTTACTTCTTTCCTCCTGAGTAACAACAACCATACAGAGGTGAACTCATTCCCTTCAGGCGACAAAAGCTTTACGCTTCATTGATTTGTCTTAAGCGTAAAAGCAGAGTAGTGAGTGAAGGGAAAGAAAAAGAAGAACGTCAAGAGAAGTAAAAAAAAAAAAACGAAATTAAGGGAGAGAGAGCTGCGAGTGAACTGTTTTCTCTTTCATTAAACATCCTGTAAATTAGAAGCTTCTTTAACTAAGAATCTGGCCCTTGACATCTCCTTAGTCATTCAACAACCGCACGATAAAGCTTAGGCACCTCTTCTTCCCAAGGCAAAACTTATCTTTTAAATGAAAAGTTCAAAAAAAAAAAAAAAACTATACTATTTGTTAATGAACGAATGACAATCATTGTCAATCAAGATGCTGGATTGATTAAAGAATCCAAAAAATTCTTCAGAAAATTTATTAAACGAAAATTATATTCAGTTTTGTTTTCAAATTTATTTCTTTGTTTGTTTTAGGTGCATTTCGCAAGTTACCATCATCTAATAATTATTTTCTTGTCAAATTCAAAATTATCATTTATTAAATATTAATTTCTAATCAAACGAACTATTTCAACAAGTGGGTCAAAGATACATATATATCCTTTTGCCAAAGAAACCGAATATACAAAGATATAGAATTTTAATTTAAAATGAAGATTAGATTTTATTAGTTTAAATAAACGAGCATATTTCAGCATGCACATATTTTATAATGTTTAAGATTAATTCATCAATAATCTAACATATTTATAAAAACCAAAATATTGGCAATTTTGAATTTTAAATTCTTATAGTATTTTTTCTTTTAATATTTAAAAGTTTTTGTTTTTACTCACGTGAGAACAACAATCATTAAAAAAATGATACTTCTATTTAGTCACCTCACCTGAAACAAAATGAACAAATTTAGTATTTAATAAAAAATTATTTTTTATTACTTAAAATAATACAAGTATTATTCATATGTGTTGAGTATTGAATCAAGGACTTGTTTGAGAGATATTAATATTAATTATTATTTTAAATAAATTGAAGAGACTTTTAAAGTCTAAACTGTTAAGTATTCTTCAATAAATTAATTATTTTGAAACATTCATTTATATATTCAAAATTTGTTAACAAAATAACATCCTACTTAAATAAAATAATTAACCAATATTCATAAAAAAAAATAAAATAAATTGCTTAACACTATATGTGAGAATATCATTTATTATACTACATACAAATATACAAATACATGTAATATTCAATACTCAAAATAGTAGATATATGTATATTTGAAAAAATGGAGTTATATTATATTATTTTAATTTTTTTCTTCGGAAAAATCTTATTTAAAAATGTTTAATAATTTTATTGTAATCACATTCATTTTTTTTTAATTGTTATTTAAAATTATTTATATTATAATATAGTTTATATTTCTACATGCATCCATTAACATATTATCTCGTATGTGCTTAACAATTTGAATAAGTGTAATAGAAATTGGCATAACTCATAAACAGTCAATCAACCTTTAGTCTTAAAATTCAATTTCACAAACTTGGGTCTATTTTAATTGTCAAGAGTGTACAGAGAGTAGAGACAGAATGCGGTAGTGACGTTTTAGTGATTCCTCAATACTCATTTTCCCCTTTCGGCTAATTAATGATTGTACTTGTATTTAATTCGCAAATTTTTTCTTTCTTTGATTATATCGTGCCTTTTATTCTATCTTTTAATTACTCACCATCCCAGCGGATAAGTTAAAGACATAATTGGCTTAGCCGGTTATCATAACTGACGATATCATAATTAACGCCGATTTCATAACGGGCTAGTCGGATATCATAACTATATATATAATAATGTTGTTTTTTTTTAAGAAAGAAGGGATAGGGCTGAAGATTTTCCCATTTTATTTTTCTCTTACTCTTAAATCTGAATTTTTGTCTAAAATTATTATAATTATATACTATATATAAGTAAATATTTAAAGTTTTTATGATATTTTTGTTTTATTTGATGAGACTTTATTGAGATCGATGTTCATTTAATTCGCCCTTCATATTAAATAAGATTATTAGTTTTCAGATTAATATAGTAATATTCAATTATTGAACTTTTGAGAGGGGCAGAAGGGGGAGTACGATCCCTCCATTAGAAGTTCGCCGGTCTAGAATCATTAAGCCCCGGTCCTGGTCAATTATCTGAAATTAACCTCATCTAAAAGTAAGAACTGCCAATTCCACAATTCATCTTGCATGCTCTTTAATTTGATTCAATGATTGAATTCAATTTTCAAGCATAAAATAAATAAAAATGAATTTATAATAATATTATTTATTATTAATAAGTAATAAATGGATAGCATTTTGGGAAAGGGGAATTCAGTTACCTAGCAAACAACTGAACCCATTACAATTTGTTTACCCTCAAATTATTAATTAAAATTTCACGGAAAATCTTTTTTTATGAGTGGCACAAAGATGACCGCATCACCACTGTTTTGAAATATTCTTTGAAGTTGAATTACAAATAACCAGAAAAATAAAATATAACGAAGAATACATATCAAATTGTAAAAAATAGAAAACATTATTATTCAAAATTTAACGTGATTTTAAGATAATATTTTACGAAAGCATCTTCTATTAAACAAAGAAGAAATACAAAAGTTGAAAAAAGATTTAAGATACAAAATTTAAATTTAACATAAATTTTGATGATAGTAGCGAATTACACATTAGACATACTAGACATGTGCCTAGGAGTCCAACCATTTAGAAATATTAAAAATATTTTTTGTAAATATTAAATTTAAAATAGTGGAATAAAAAGTAATTGAATATTATGGGTGGATCCCCAAACATCAGGTGCCTAGAGGCCCCAGATGACCTTAATCCGCCACTGTTTGATGGTACTACATGTATTATTGAATTCATTGGAGAAGAAACGAATAAATTTATTTCTTTGAAGAATGAACCCTATGAAGTAGAATCTGAAGACATGTATCGATTTATTAGAAACATAAAAAACATTTACAGATAATTGATCACACAAGTATATAGATATTCATATGGAGAAAATAAATTATTCCTATACCAAATTTGATTAGGAATTATAATAAAAGAATAAAAGGTTTCGATCTGTTTTCTCATAAGATTCAGAATATACAATAGGATTCTATAAAAGGAAAAAAGTAGTGGTGGTCTTTTTTCCAATTCTATAGACTTAGCATTTTAAAATGTAATGTATCTTCATAAAAAATAAGTTAAAAAAGACACAAAGAACTTCTACATTTTAAAAAATTACAATTGAGCTTTAAACAGTTACAAAAAAACGAAAAATCAGGAATTTTTTAAATTCACTAAATATTAAAATTCAAATGGTTCTCTTGTTCATGTAATTAAAAATCAATCAATCAGATCTTAGAAAATAGTTGTCGTTATTACCAGAGTGTTTCATTGTTTGTTATAATTAAATAGTTGTACATTAATAATCTATCTATCTCTCTGTGACTACGGAAAAGAAAGCTCTTGGCTGCAGAAACTACATTCAGAGCTGCACGCTCTTCCAACTCCTATTTTTTTCTTTCACTCTTACATCCCTTCCTACATTGTCCACCCTCCGCGTCCTTGGTCTTCCAAGCGGTCTTTTCTCGATCGTTTCTCTCCACAAATATATTTTCTGTACATTAGTAGTAAATATTATAGTTAAATTCACACACACCCACAAAATTATATTTGATATAAGCAAAAAATAAATAAATTATCAAAAAATATATTATAAATCAATATAAAATAAATCAATGGGATTTTGATTCCTTTAAACTATAAAGTTACACACTCAATATGCCCTTCGGCTAAATTGTATAGAGATATAATTGTAAATACATACATTTTTTGGAAAAAATTACTTTTTATGAGCTAAATTTCAAGTAGAAAGTTTTATGTAATATGAAATAGTATGAGGTGATATATTTCAAATTATTTTTTTTTTTCATTTATTTTATTGTAGTATTTCATTCTTTTCGAGGTTGTCCGATTTAAGAAAAGAAAAATAAGAGTTATCCCATTTAATGTGATAACATCCCAGGAGATGCAAAAATAAATTCACCATTATCCTTTGCCTTTAAAAAAAATCCGTTTTTCTTCACGACTTTATCGGTATAAATAGAGCAAATTTTTATTTTGAAGCATTCCAATTTTATCTTTGCGAATCTAAGTATCATTTATTGACTATCTATCCAGGTTTATAGATCAATAAATGCACATTTCCGTTAAAATATTAACAAACAAAATACATAATAATAATAATAATAATAATAAGGAAGGGAGAGGTGAAATTTTTCCCAGTAAAAACTGAGATTAAATGAAATAGGGGTTTAAATAATAATAATAATAATAATAATAATATTTCGTTCAATTTGTAAAAACTAAAAATTTACATTTTTCCATATTTATTAAAGGCAGTAGGATACCGTTGTAATATTTTTGTTTCCTCTTTGTTAAATATGATTCCATTCTCTTTGTCTCTTCTTGTATTCAATCAAATGAAATAAAATTACAAGTGACACTTGAGTTGGAATCTATTGATCCTTTCCCTTCTCATTCCACCTCCCACCTCTCTTTCTTCTTCCATCATTAACGAATAATAAATACAGTGCATATGAGTTTATCAAGTGGCCTTTCTCTCTCGAGTGTTCAAGTGGTGGCCCTTTAATGAACTCGCATACTTGAACTGACGCACAAAGAGAGATTGTTGTCCTAGATCTGTTTTTTTATCAATCAAAGTTTATTGAAAAAACAAAAAAAAAACTTTATTGAACAATCATTATTAAATATTCCAATATATATATTCAATTTGATGATAGAAATTTAAATTATTTAGTTATTATTATATTTTTGTATTTTAAATATTCTAAATGATCATCAAAAAATTATTATATTATTTTATTATAATTATTATTAAAAATAAAATTGTTTTATAATATTATTTATTGTATGATTTCAATGTATCTATAATTTCATTAAACTGTAAATTCAAACACGAAGATGCCGCAGAGGAATTTATCGGAAGATTCAAACAGAATGATAATCACTGTGCATTATTCTCCCCCACCCCCACCATAGCTAAGGTATTCAAATTTTCCGTGCATTGACTTGGACTGATAATTAACCTTGGCATAAAAACAATAGTTTTATGATTCTATACCAATATACCTATATACAAGTTTAATACGTCCTTTTACTATTTAAAATGTCTTATAAATATGTTATACTATTATTTTAATATAGTCAAGTTAATGGATTAAGAAAAATAAAAATCGCTATTTTTCCAAAAGTCAACTATTCTTAACCTCTAATGAGGAGAGGGCGACAATATTCAATAGAAAATGTGAATTCTATTCTAAGTTTGGAAAATAGGAAAAAATAAAATTATATTAAATAATAAATGAAAATTTTGTAGAGTAGAAAAAACACTTTTTAATGAACACAAACACTTTGCTAATCAACAAACAAATCACTTAAATAATGGTCTTGGAAAAAAAACGAACGAACTTATTCCCCAACCTAATATTTATTTCATTTCTAATTATTTATCACTTTAAATTATTTATTTGTTATTGCCTATACCAGGGATGGCGAACCTATAGCACGCGTGCCAAAAGTGGCACGTTTGAAAAACTTCATGACACGCATAAAGACAAAATTATTTTTTTAATAATTATAACTTTTTACAATAGAAATAAATTAAAAATGAATCAATCACATTAAAATTAAAATTTATGAAATTTGAAGTATTGAATATTTATTTATCTATCTTAGTAGATGAAACCGGCAAATTATACATTTTATTAAGCTGAAATATCGCTTGAATTCCCTCGCAGTATAAAAACATGCATGATAGATAGACTCAGTGGATACCGTTTGGACATCGATTATGTCATTGCGTGTTGTTACCGTACAAATAGCATTACAAACAGGATTTAAAATTTTTTGCAAATCTTTACTCTTCATGTGACTTGGGGAACCCAAATAGGACTTTTGTATTTTTCGTGTCTGTCATTTTATTTGTCTGTTTGTCTGGGAAATTGTGAAGTTATAAACTCAAAATGGATTGGGGCGATGAAATACACCTATTATCAGAATATTCTTATATGCTCTTATTTTAATATATACTGTAAATTTTATCAATATTTATTAAAAAAAAAGAGAAATTAATTTTATAAAATTGATATCAAGCTTTGCTTTACTTTACGCATAGGACGGTTGGAGAATAGTGCCAGAATCGCAATCTTTTTCTAGAATTTAACATAACATTATCAAAACAAGAAAATGTAAGTGGTTCACGGTATCAAATATAAATTTTGCTTTTTTGTCATTATCTACAACTAAAAACTACAAACTAAAATCAATTAAAGAATTTCCATACAATAAAAATAAAAAAAAAATTTTAGGAAAGATATATTTTTTACCAAAAAAAAATTCCAAATTTTTTAATAATCATTTTATTTTTTAGGAATAAAGTTTAATATTTAAAATTATAACATTTTTATACAGGATAGTTAGAAGTCATACAAAAATATTCGATTATATATTCAAGCTAAAAGGGGCACAGGTGGTAGAGAAAAAAATGACAATTTTGTGGCATTAGTTACTTCAAAAAGATTTTTTATAATTTTGTGGCACGGACATTGAGAAAGGTTCGCCATCTGTATTATATACTATAGACTAGAATTGTCTATTAATTTAATAATATTTACTTTTACTACTATAATTTTTAAATTTATATGACAATCAAGTTTAAATAAACAAGAATTAATTGAAATGTTGAATCTTGGCACATGTTAAACTAATTTATTTTTACTAATATATACTAAAATATATAGTTTATAAAATATTAATATTTATTATTCATTAAGCTTTAAGCAAATTCTACATATTATCCTCAAATACATATATATTATTTTTAAATAAAAAATAATAGTGAGATATTCTATTTAATTTAAAAACAGAATCCAAAATACTCGATATACAGTAATGTTATGTACAATTTATTGTAAAAGGGGGGCGCGATAAAAATTATTTATTGAATGGGCCGCGAATAATGAAAGATTGAGAAATCATTATATATTTTCTAGTGATTTATAAATTTGTTAGAATTTAATTCATACGATTTATTGGTAGTAGTAATCTAGTACTACTAGAAAAAAAATGAAAATTCTATGATATGAATCGCCATATTAAAATAATTTGTATTAGTTTTATAAATATTTCATTTTGATAATAATTTATTTTTACTTATAAAATTCAAATTTATATTAAAATTAATAGAAAATAAATTTCATCAGAGAGATTTAGAGTTTTGATCTGACAATTTATATTTATGTGATATATCTTAAGAATAAGAAAGTCTTTGAAAAAAAGAGGAAAGATGAAAAAGAAGAGATCGAACTCCTATTTTAGAAACAAATCAAAGACAGATTCAAGTAAGGAGAGGGTGTATCTCGTTTTATTATAAATGAATTAAAATTAAAATCTAGAAAACATTTTTGTTGGATGAAAAAAAGTAATTAAAATTTAATTAACTATAAGCAAAGAAAAGATAAAGAAGAGACACAATTAAAATTATTATGCATAATATATATTTACGATATATGTTTTCGTATATTTAAATTTATATAAATAATATAAGTCTAACTATGTTAAATAATAAAAAAAAGAAATAAATTAATAAAATCCTTTCCTTTCCTTTCTGCACACCGCAATCCTGAACTTCGAAATTGGTATTGATTCATTAAAACCTCTGACTTTTGTACGTCTTACGCAAGGACAACGGCTATCAAGTCGGTTATATCAATGAGGTGTCCTTTGATCAGTAGAACGGGTCCTCTCATCCTTTACCTTGATTTTCTTGATCGGAGGCGCTACTTTTTATCAAGTAGCTATTCCCCAATGTTGATCCCGGAGGCTGGGTTGACTCTGTCCCATAGACCCCAGCTAGAGAAATTCCCTTGCCAGGCCCGGGACTTGAACCCGGGACTATGTGAATGTGAGACAGCGAGGCTAGCCCTTCACCCAATGGCGCCTTTAATTCATTAATTATTATAATATTAATAATAGGTGATAGAATTATCTTATTCATTTAATTTGCATTAATATCAATATAATTTATTATATATTAATTATTCGTGTATGAATCGACAATTACAGACAATTGTTTAGCTTCAAATTGTTTTCAAAAGAATGAATATATTTTAAACTAATATTAAAAATAAATTCGATAATTATAATTAAAAGCGATTTCCAATATTTTTTTCCCATATTTTTGTATATTTATGTAGTGTTGCAAATTTTTCTTTTATTTTATTTTTAACAAAGATAAATATTACTAAAAAAAAAAAGAAAAAAATGGTGAAATGAATTATCGTCATTTTTACTATCTCGCCAGAGATAGTATTGCGATCATGAAAATTTTCGATGTTGAGATTTTGATGTTTTTATACGTTTTGAAGGTTCCTGAATCATTTTCACTAAGGTTGAGAAAAATGTCTGTGTGTGTGTATGTGTGTGTGTATGTGTGTATGTGTGTATGTGTGTATGTATGTAGGCAAGATTACGCAAAAACGGTTTGAGCTAGAATGATGAAATTTGGTACATGGACATTATTCAAAATTCATAGTTTTCTATCAACTTTTGAGAAATGTAGCTCAACCGGAAGAGGGTCATTACCTACAACGTTTTGATTTTTTTTCCTCTAAAGTGACCGTAAAAATAAAGATATATGTTTGATAATTTTTCACATGATTAATAATTATATAAAACTGCTATATATAGAATTTCAGCTTGATTGATTCGCTGAAATTACCAGAATTAATTTTTTAACACTGAAAATCTCACGCGTCAACACGTGACGTGGTGCCATCAACAAAAAGCCAAACATGCGCTGGTTTAATATTTATTATTTATTATTTATAATTTATAATTAATTAAATTTAATTTAAATATAATATATTATGTTATTTAATCCAATTCAAATTGCGAGATAGTCGAGTGGAGACACTCCAGCTAATTTGTTTTGAAATTGAAAGAAAGATTGATGGAATATGGACTTTTATGTAGTCACGTTAATAACTTCTTGTGAATAAGTAATATTTCGAGACATTGTCTCCCAAGAATAAATATTCGAAATGTTACAAGCCCATTTTATTATTATTTATATATGCCATATAGGATTCCAAAATACCCTTTCTGTCTCTTTAAGAATGTGCATACATTTCAGATATATTCGTATATATATAAACCATCATAAATTCGGACATCTTCACTCATACGAGTATTATTTACAATTTTGGCAATTTTATTATAATAAAAGCATTTATTAATTAATCATAAATTAGAAAATTATATAAAATATGATTCTATATTATCTATCAATATTTTCATTAACTTACAAGAATTATTAAAAATGTTTATAATAATATAATTTGAGTTTTTCTCATGTCTATTTTTGGATTATATAAATATAAATATACATATATATTCCTTTATATAATTCAATATATAAATAGTAGTATTCATATTTAATGGATTTATTTGTTACTCCATAAATATAATGAAAAACATGAAATGTACTCAATCCAGGATCATATATCTCTTGAAACATTCAGGAATAGAATTGTAATGAAATATATTATAGTTATTATTTTAAACTTGTTAACAAAGGAAAATATCTTTATAGATTTTCGATGATTATTTTAATGTTAATCGAATAAAATTTAATTAGATTTTCTCATTTAAATGATAGCTTTATTAGTGTAATTGTAAAAAAAATAATCATTAACATTCTCAGAAAAGAGTATTTATTATATTATTAATTAATAATCAATAATATTAAGTGAATTAAAAATAAATGAGGACTTATATAGAATTAATTAATTAGAATTCTAAAATATTTTCTATTCTGCTTGACAGACATAAACAAGTATTGAAGTGAATTTGTAGATTGTTTATTACCGTTGAAATTTTTAAATTTTCAAGTTGCCATTGAAACCATCCCAAAACAGGCATTTTTCTTCGAATCATGGTTAATTTGTCTTAAAAAGATTATTGAAGCAGGAGGTGTCTCTTTTGAAGACTATTAGCTTTACCGATTGAAATAAATATAAATAAAATATAATATAAACAAGGCATATTACTTTGGGATTACATAAGTATTTGTTTATTGAATATTCAGTTAATTCATAAAAAAAATCTTTAAATATTATCCTTAGAATGATTGAATTGAATGAAGTTAAATAAACACCAGTCAACGCGAACGAGTTCGAAGACTCTCAATTCCAACGGGGTGTCGAGGTAGGGGGTAAACAAATAGAGGGTGAATGGGCGGTTGGTGACTTAGTTAGCCGCCATTGATTGTGTGCATGCAATCGTTCTCGGTAATAAATAAATTTGTCACCTTCACACAATCCCCGACCACTGCCCTCTTATTTGCTATCAAATCCTATCAGTTGACCTATAAAGTGAGAACGAGAGAGAGAGGGAAAATTCAAGGTGGCCTTATTTCTTTACTTTTATTAAATAAACGCATTATATATATATATATATATATATAGCGTTATATAATAATAAATTTTCCTGAAGCAATAGCCCTATAAAACCGAGCCATAATGATATACTTTGAATATTAAAAATAATATCTCTCCATCAATAAAAAAAAATTAAAATCACATTATAGGATCGTAAAGTACTTAAAATATTCCTTCCAAGCAAGAAAGGGTGAAAAATTCGAAAGTCATTAAAAAGTAAAAGACTTGATCTTAAATGAGGATATCCTGTTATATAATCTCAGTAAAATAAAGTATATTTAAATCAAAAGGAAAATGAAAATATATGCTCCAGAATGGATATTGTAAAAAAGTATTGTAATTTAAAATTATTTTTAAAATTATACTTTTTAAATTGATAAACAAAAATTATTAAAAACAAAAATAAAAATATTTATGTATTGAATTTATGTATATAATATATTTTTTGATTTTTAGAAGAATATTTTTTTTTTTACAAATTTTAATAAAAAAGATAATAAAATAGTATTTAACCCGTAAATAAATAATTGAAGCAATTGAAAAAAATAATATAATAAATTGGAATTGTTGAAAAACCTATTTTGTTTAAAATCACTACTGAACTTTCATTTAGGATTTATAAATTAACGGTAATCTTTGAACTACATCGGATAAACGGTATAGATGTCAGTGTACACCTTACCTCACACTCAGACCTTATTGAAAAAATGTTAGAAATTAATTCTAGCGACTTTAAATGTGCCTCTTAGCAGCAAGAGCGATTAACTTCACATTTAAAGAAACTGAGAAAATGAAGCCCAAAGATCACAGCTTGTAGAAAATTCAGATTTTTTGATTACAGAAAAATGTACATATATTGCATTGCAATATTAAGGTAATCAAGTTCCATTTTCAATTCATAGTTATGTTGCAAATTACATTACATTACTAGCAAAATTTTAAAAATTGGAGTTAATCAGTTTGGCTTCTGAGTGGCCCAAATTATAAAGTATAATAGTAAACTCTCAATCATTCTTTTATCAAGACCACAATACATATATATGCCCAAAATTATGAAAGTGGTCTAACAGTAAGTCGTCAATTTAAGTTTTAAAAACAGTTTCATGTGAAATTCACACAAAATTTCATATTCATAATAAATTTCCATTAATCAAAACTAAGAAAATTATAACTTAAAATGTCGCATAATATAAAAATATTTTTTTTAATTTATTCAAATGCAAATCATTACATAAATATATGACTTAGACCACTTTCATAATTATGGGCACATTTCTACTTTTCTTTAACTACATCAATGGGAAAGTAAATAGGGAATCAGAGTTAGTACATTTTAGTAACGTAAATTCCTGTATAATTTAATTAATTTATACTTTTTAACCTTGTTCATACAGTATATATATAAAATAGAAACTAAGAGACTTACAAAAAATCAATAAATTTATAATTAATGAAAATGAAAGGGATTTATCATCAAAGGAAATGATTGTTGTAATAGGATGAAAATGTGGATATTCTCCAGAGTGAGCTTCTGGGTATCTCTCCTAATATGTATCCATTGATAGGCAAATCCATTAGTCTTGCGCTTCCAGAGTATTAACAACTTTCAACTCGGAGAGTTCATTTGTTTATAGGTCCTTTAGGAATTACTAAATCAGTGTCCTAAATACTAAAATTTGATGATGGCCAATATATCGATTTTTTATAAAACATATTTATTTATTTTTTGTTATTGTTATTTTGTATTCAACAAAATCTTTATAATGTGTAGGTGTAGTTTGATTGAAATACAATACAATGGAATTGGATCTCTCGCTTGGCGGTTAATCCTATCAATGGCTCATTCGTATGGAGAGATTGGTTGATTGAGCTCAAAATCGAATGAATAGTAATTCATTGGTGTCTCCCTTTTATCAGACACTGATATATATACTAGAAAATACTTGGGACATTGTCATATCACTTTTGAGTTTTTTACATAACTAGGTTTTCAAATATTATGTCATTTAATTATTGAAGTTATTAACTCATTAAATAAAATATATTTTATAACGTTTTTATCAGCTTCTCTTCATATCTGTCAAATGCGCCCAATAATTTTAGTTGAAAATGAAGCAATTCATCCATAAACTTTGTCAGGCTTATAGACAAATTATTTTATTCTTTTTAGTCCATGAGAAAATTTTTTTTTATATTTATATTTTTTATATATCTAGTAGTATATTGAATACTTATTACCTTCATCAATGTTGTGCAAAAAACACGATATTTAGAATTATAAATTTATTATGGTTATTTTGAATTGTAAGGTAATATTATAATTGGTTGGTGTAGATGTAGAAAAAATAACTTAGTTCTAAGCTTAAAATAAATAAAGATAAATTTTTTGAGAATTAATATAAATATTAGTAATTAATTAATAGGTGAAATAGGTGTATAGTAAATTTTATAAAATATTTTCGAAAATGAATGATTTTGGTATAAAAGTTCACTGTAAATATACAATTGAATAAAATGGATGATTGAGGAACGTATTATTCCCTAAAATTTAACGATATTGTTTCCACATTGATAATGCTTTCTATTTTTACCGACCGACGATAGTAAGGGAGGTATTGTTTTCACACCAAATTTCACATGTGGAGATTTTTACATATTTCCACGAATCATGCATTTTCTTAACAGAAAAAAGTATTTTTAGCATGATGTCTGTCCGTCCGTCCGTATAGATGTGTACAGCTTGAACGGCTCAACGGATTTTGATGAAATTTGGTATATTTACTTAATGCATCAGTAGGATGAATTGATCAATAGATTTGGTGCAAATCCGGAAACCGGAAGTGGTAGTATTAGCGATCGACGATAGGAAGGGAAGGGTTATTTTCACACCAAATTTCACTTGAGGAGATTTTACGAATCATACACTTTATATTGGTTTTATCCTCGGGAAAATCATATTTATTAGTTTTTTCTTTAATTAAAATTATATGACGTCATCCAGTCATTCATGACGTCACAGCCTTATCTTACATATATATTATAAATAAAATAAAATTAAAAATATTTATTTTATATTTATATCTGTTTTTTATTACATTAATAGATATATTTAAATTATTTGAAATTGTTTCTGTAGCTGGAAATTAATTTATTTCAAACCGTCGGTCGGTTCGGACCTGGCCACAGGTCAACTTATTTTATCTCGTATTAAATCATCTTTTGATAGCTCTTTACTTTTCTATTTTTATTAATTCTATTTAAACCCATATTTATGAAAATATCAAAACAATATTCCAAAAAATCCTAATATATATGATATATCTATCATCTTGATAATATCTTGATATTATACTATAATTCAGGGGTGAGCAACCTTTTTAACCCACGGGCCAATTTAAATTTTAAAATTTTGTGGCGGGTCGCACTTACTAATAATTTACAAAGCTTTATATATATATACTAATAAACATTATAATATTGTTTATAAATAATCGAGACGAAAAATAAAATTCTATTTTAGAAATGCTCGGTGGGCCTCAGAAAAATCTTTAAAGGGCCGCGGGTTGCTCATCCCTGCTATAATTCATATTTTATTTTCCAATAGTTTCTTTTAAAATTTTTACTTGTTTATTTTTTTTCTAAATTCCATTAAAATTGATAACCATTCGTTTCTTATATTAGAAAATTCAAATATATAAATTTATTTTAAAATTTTTGTATGCTTATTAAAAATTTTTATGTAAATATTAGATGCAGAATTAATACGATTAATAATTAATAGTAGAGTATACTATTTAAATATTTCAAGTTTAAATTGGGTGGCTTGTATTGCTGGTTGCCTAAATGCCAGGGGCTCCTAGTCGAGTGGACGCTCACTCAGTCAGTCAGTTGATTTCGTTGTGTGTGTGCGCATGCCAACTCAAACCAGGCGGGAGGCGAAGACGCTCTTTCTCTCTCTACTATATCAAATCGTAAGTGTATTTTCTATTGAAATTATCATAATTCACCAATATAAAACGATCATTTAACATCACCTCTACCATCATTGTAATAAAGTCTCAAATGATTTACTCATTTTTTTTAATAATTATTTTAATAAAAAAATATCATATTTGTTTTTTATTTCATATTTATATTATGAATGATATTTTATTTATTAATATATATATATGTATATTTAACGTGATATATCTGCATATTACTCAAAATTTAATTTAAAATTATTTACACATTTTATTAGAATTTGAAAATGTATATATCTTCTTTTCTTCTAATTAATCTCTTTTCGATTTCATTTTTCTCATGTCATTTAATATAATAGGATATATTATATATCGTACCCTATATATATATATTATATATTGGTATATATATTTCTATTTATTATTATTATTATTCTATTTTTTAATATTTTCTATTCATTATGAGTTGATTTTTTTAATATATATTTGGATATTATTATTCATTTAAGTAAATATAATTTTTTTATTTTCAATTTGAAGTGATATTTATTCTAGAAACGCCCAGCAGGGCTAATTTATTTTATTTTTTTCTTTTATCTTGTAATTTACTATTTAATTTATCTAAAAAAATGATAAATTCTGATAAATATTTATTCTTTCAATATCAATTATTTTCTGAGAATTCGACATGATTATCAAAATCAAAAATCAATTGAAATTTAAATAGAAATCATTTTAACATTCTCTTTTAATTATAAATAGATAATAGAAAAGGTCAGTTTTTAATACTTTCATTTATTAAATAAGAATTTTATTATGTGTCTTTGAAATATATCTAAATATTATTATTTCATTAAAAGTTATAATAACGAAAAATTTATATGTGATACATTGATTAACAATAGTTTCAAAGTATTTTTAATCTGCATTAAAAAAAATACAGGCAGATATTTTATTAGAATGAATTAATTATAAATCCTATTAATATTATTTATTTATTTATATCTTATTTTTTTATTTCCTGTATATAATATAAATATCTAATCTTAATTATTTTTTTCTTTATCGAGGCGAGAGTGATGGACATCAATTCAAGTCTACGAGCTATTCTTCGAGTTTAATCTGCGAGAAATATCAACCCTTTATTAACCCCGAGGTCAGTATTTATTATTAATTTTATTTTTAATTCAATTTAAATTTATTTATTGATTATAAACTAATAAGTTATTTTTCTTCTTCTATTTCATGTTTCCATCTTCGTTCCTGCTACTGAATGTTGATTTGAATTCTTGATTATCTTCTCCATCCTTCATGACGATGCAATGATTGAAATTCAGCTCTCCAAATGTAAGTAATAATCGTTATTTATTTAGCATGGCGCACTTTAAAATAGAAAATGTAAATATAATATTTAAAGTAAAGTTTAATATAATATAGAAAGTAGAATAAATTACAATGATTTTTTGCTTTTGATAAGATTCATTAGGAGATTATAGAGAAATGTATTAAATTATATGACAGAATTTAGTGAGATTAGGGAATTTCAGAGTACATCTTTCAAGAAGAAGCATTGATAAAGGAGGCAGAAGAGACAAAGGTATTTTTAGAATTAGAAGGTTTCGATGCGTTTTACTGGGAGGGCGGCTATTTTTTGATATATACATATATATAGTTGTTAGGAATTTTCAGGTGGTTGCCTCCTACATCTATGCATGTTCTCATCATACTAATTCATAGATTAGATTAGAATTAATAAATAAATAAAATGTGGGTGGATAAAACAAATGCCATGCTATTATTCAAGGGATGGATTGCATGTAGGTCTGAATTGTGCCATTTTGTATTACTGAGAGTGTTTTTGAGGTGGATTGGATGAACGGGTATTCGGGAAGGTAATTCAGCACAGTTCCAAAATGGGATTAGCCTGAACAGGAACAAATTGTTGGTTACCTTTTGAGCGCAGGGCTTTTTCGATTAGCATGGGCCTTCCATCCCTATTGATGGAGGCTATGCACTCCCTTACTAGGTAGGTTTTATTTCAGGTTGCCCCGAATGTCGCGATTTCATTTCGAAATCCAAAAAATCAAAGGCACTCTCAGCTGATTCAAAGAGGCTACAGACCAAACGCCTTATTTTTTTTAATCCTTTTTTTAAGGCAAACTTTCTTTATTATGACTTTTTCTAAATTTCGCAAGGCGAGGCTTGGAAGGGCTAATTTATGGGGAAAGGAGGAGGCCCTATTAAATATTCAATTGTTTTTTTTTTAATTTAATTAATAATAAAAAAATAATTGAATATCGCGATTATTTTCTTTAACTTTTTATTTTCATTTTGAAATATACAATTTCATAATTTAAACTTTGATATATTTTAAATATTTTACTATCTAGGTAGAATTAATTATTATTATAATTTATCAATTCAAAATTAAAATGCAAACATCACAAAAAAATCATATATATTGTAAAACTATAACTCTTTTTCATTATTATTTCTTTTTAACTTACCAAATATAAAAATATTTTATTTTTTTTTATTATGGAAATTATTTCAAATGGATATAAATATATTGTAATCGAACATATCTATACTATTATTCTTATTCTTTAGCTTATTTACAAATCCCATACGATCATTTTGCTTATTCTTATGTGTATTCTCTCTGTCCTAGTGTCCCCGCAAAAATTCTCCGGGAGATAAAAATGTCTCTGTTTACATATATAATAATATCATCCGTGAATAAACCCAATATTATTCAATTTTTACCGACCGACGATAGTAAGGGGGTGTATTGTTTTCACACCAAATTTCACATGTGGAGATTTTTACATATCTCCACGAATCATGCATTTTGTATTGGTTTTATCCTCGGGAAAAATCATCTTCATTAGTTTTTTCTTAATTTTATATTATATGACGTCACAGCCAGCTACTACTTATATATTATAAATATGATAAAATTAAAAATATTTGTTATATGCATATCTGTTTTTTATTGCATTAATAGATACATTTAAATTATTTGAAATGATTTCTGTAGCTGGAAATTAATTTACTTCAAACCGTCGGTCGGTTCGGACCTGGCCACAGGTCAACTTATTTTTTTTTTTTTATCTCATTATTCGTTGACGGTTCAATAGGTTTTTGTCAGAAACTCAACATAAGAATATATAAACCAAGGCGATTAACTAAATTTCCTTAGAACTTTTAATGGTAAAAGAAGGGCGTATTCATATGGTTAAAAACGAAATTGTTTTTTTTTTTTGTTTTGGAGAGTAACGTCGAATATAAAAGAGCGAATCTAATCTTTGAGTTTACTCACTCTGAACCCTTAAACGTAATTTATTTTCCCTCTTAGAATGAAAGGAAGCCATTAACTAAACAGACAGTCTTGTTCTTATTATATTAAAAAATAATTTGCGATTGTCTGTATCTAATATAATTTTCTTCGCTATACTTTCCCTCTTTTTTTTCTTCTCCCCTTTGATTACGCTACTGATTCGGTTTGTATTTATTGAAGGAAAGAAGGTTTGTTGCCTTAGGAAAATCTCTTGTTTGGCTGGTTTGCGGTTGAAAGAGGGGGGGGGGGCCCTCTTTCCCTTCTTTTCCATCCTGTACTCCTCTTCTTGGGGTCTTATTGCTTAAGGCGGTGTCGCTCTCGTTCTCTTTCCTTGATGAACAATCGATTGAAGGGCAAAATTGCTCCAACAACAACAAAAACAAAAACAGTCAAAAGGAAACAACCGAGTGCAGAAGATTCGCGATCCAATCGAGAGAGGTTTTCTTTTTATAGAGTCTAAAGATAATCCATGTGCTTTGTATTCTACCGTAAAAATTCAAGAAAACTTTCATCACTTTTCCACCAGGTTATATATATATATATATATATATTATATGTAGATATATAATTTAAATTTTATTCATGTCAAATTAAAAAATTAATTATTAATTATAATAAAAAATAAATATTGGTATTATATTATATTAAAAAGAATAACATGATTTTTACCGACCGACGATAGTAAGGGAGGTATTGTTTTCACACCAAATTTCACATGTGGAGATTTTTACATATCTCCACGAATCATGCATTTTCTAAACAGAAAAAAGTATATTTAGCATGATGTCTGTCCGTCCGTCTGTCCGTCCGTCCGTCCGTCCGTCCGTCCGTATAGATGTGTACAGCCTGAAGGGCTCAACCGATTTTGATGAAATTTGGTATATTTACTTAATGCATCAGTGGGATGAATTGATCAACTTTTGGTGCAATTCCGGAAACCGGAAGTGGAAGTATTAGCGATCGACGATAGGAAGGGAAGGGTTATTTTCACACCAAATTTCACATGAGGAAATTTTTTTATATATCACCACGAAGCATGCACCAATACAAAATTGGTTTTATCCTCGAGAAAAATCATATTTATTAGTTTTTTCTTGATTTAAAATTATATGACGTCATCCAGCCATTCATGACGTCACAGCCTGGTCTTGCATATATATTATAAATAAAATAAAATTAAAAATGTTTATATTTATTATTTATGTATCCATATCTGTTTTTTATTACATTAATAGATATATTAAAATTATTTGAAATTGTTTCCGTAGCTGGATATTAATTTATTTCAAACAGTCGGTCGGTTCGGACCTGGCCACAGGTCAACTTATTTAAAATATAATTGAATGTTTACATTCTCCTTGCCAATAATATCAGATAACGAGGGATTAGAGATAAAATACCCATTAGATATATGATATTCTCGAATTGTAATTTTAACTTATGTAAAAAATTGTTTTCAAAAAAAAGTAAACGAACCCAAAAGGTCCTTTTACATGTTCATATTCATGTATATCTAATATACATATTATTTTTGTGTAGGGTGACCATTGGGTTCGGTTTCAAGAGTATATTATTTTAAGATAAAAATAAATAATTATAATATTCGTCAGAAAGAGAGTTTCAAATATATATATATATATATACACAAGGGTAGGTCAATAATCCGTGACTTTTTGAATTTTCGTCTCTTAAATGAAATGGTAAAACTTCTCCTGTCAGCAGGCAACTAACTATCAGCTGATTCCTGTCGAAATTTGAACCAACTGGGTTTGTAGTTTTTGTTTCACCTCCATTAATAGCAGACTACCTCGTGCTTTGAGAAGAAAATAGAAAAAAGTGTATTTCCATGAAGATTCATGAATTGGGATACAAATTGCTCCCTAATCCACCTTATTCTCTGTATTTAGTCCCAAGTGACTATTTCTTATGCCCAAATCTGAAGAAATAGCTCGGTGGAAAGAGAATTGACTGGACGATGAAATCATCTCACAAGGAAATACCTATTTTGGTGTCCTCGACAAATCTTATTTTTTGGAAGGGATAAAAATAATAGAGAAACATTGAACGAAGTGTATAGAGCTCAAAGGAGACAAGCTTGAAAAATAAAATAATTGTTTATCCAAAAACTGATGTTTCATTCAAGAAGTCACGGACTTATTGACCTGCCTCTATATATATATTCACGATATGTATATATACAGTATATATATAATGTATTATACATTTGGAATTTTTTATTTTATATTAACAACTTTGTTTACTAAAAAATAATATTTATAAGGTATAAAAATATAAAAATATAATATATTTTTACATTAACCTGTAATTTTAATTTTCTCGTACCATTTTCATCTCGGATGTTTAAAACATTTCCAACGATTGGCGAAACAATATACCTCTATGCATGACTGGCGAATAATATACATTTCGTATGAATTAGTATTAAATTAAACAAAAATAAAAAAATCTAATAATCGCTTTATCATCCATTTGGTTTATTAATAACTATACATAAAATTGAGTAGATTATATAACCATCATTTTCGATGATCATGCAATTTTTCCTTTTAATTATTTTATTTCGGATTATAAACATTAATTAGTATATCGATTATAAATTATCTATCTATCTATATATATATATTCAATTTTTAGTTATATATATATATATATACCTATATGTACCTAAATACCCAAAACTATTATCTTTGTAAATTTAAATAAAAAATAAGTATAACTTTAATAAATACCGATTCTACATGAAGAAGACATTTCAATAATTATCTTACAATTAGTGATCTTCCAATCTGATCGAATCTCAAGAATTGAAAAACTCGGGAAATGAGTAAAGGTTCTTAAAGTGAAAAAAATGATCCTATTCTTCACCATTGTACATTTCAGTTAATGTAGCAAGTACTGTAATATTAAGGCTAGTATTTACAAATCCTTTTCAAGGTTATTTTGAATCAGAAGTAGAGTCCTGTTGTTTCTTCAAAAATATTACATACTCATTCTTAGAATATATACCTTTAACCAAGTATCATTACTTATCTAGAATACTTCTATGTTGTACTTCTTTATTTTTGCAATAAATCAATAACTTAGTTCGTGCCTTTGTCTCATAAAAGATGACATAGGCAATATTTGCGAATATCCAGTAATCCTAACAGTATAAACAACTTAATTCGTTTGTCCACAAAAATGGCTCAATCCTAAGGATAAACTAATTTTTCTGAAGCTACATAAACATCATGAAATAAATATTTGCTTTTATATGCATAGAAAAATTTGATTTTAAGAAAATAATTGTATTGATCTTTATTTTGACCTCTCACTCAAATATTTCATCTTATTTCCGCTTTATATATATATAGTGAGCATATTAATCCGAAATGGACAGTACTCTTGAGACTTCTACAAAAAACTTTATGATGAAACTTTGTTTCAACCATTATATATAATTTTTTTTAGACGTAATAATATTTGCTAATATAAATACATTATTATTTTTTTTCTCTATTTTTAAAATATAAAATACATAATGTTATGAAACTTTAATCTAAAATCAGTTTTTTTTTATATTGAGAGAAAAGAATAACTCAATCGTTCTTATATGCCAATTACGGAATAAAAATTTTTTCTTATACTCTTTTTTTACGGTTTGGTAGTTTAAAAAAAACTATTTTCTTGATTATTATCAGATGAAGATATATATTAATGAAACATACCTGGATAAAGTGAAGCATAATTTGATAATCCTATATATACGATAAATGTATATTAAAATATTTTTATATTATATAATATTATATTTGTATTATCTATTCAATTAAAATGTATTGAAAACTTTTTGAACCATGAAAAAAATGTTTACCCATTAAATAACA
Organism: Labia minor; assembly: GCA_963082975.1. NCBI lineage: Eukaryota > Metazoa > Arthropoda > Insecta > Dermaptera > Spongiphoridae > Labia > Labia minor. The sequence goes on along the minus strand of OY720349.1, from coordinate 63,124,662 downwards.
TGGCAGAATTTGTAAATAAAATTAAAATTATAAATCTATTATAAAAATATTTAAATTTTAATTCAAATAGAAGTACTGAGAACTTGATTGACGAAGACTATTGCTTCTGAATAAAAGTATTTTGATTATCTCTTTCATCTATTATTATTTGTATATAATGACGAAAGATTAATTTCAAAAGTAATTGCACTCTTCAAAGTCATAGTCAGAGAGGAACTAGACGGGTGATACGGATATCAAAAATACTTTAAAATTACAGAATTTTCTTAGTTTTGAGGAGTCTTGTTGCCTTTTTTAACGGTAGAGTCTTAGACAAAGCAGCTTTTTGAGTTGAGTCCAATTTCTGGTAATTCCACTGTAGGCTCTATCCGCATATCTTTTATTAATAGTGATGATAGTACTCCGTGATTTATTTTATTTAATGCCTGTTTCAAAACATATTATAACAGTCGTATACTTCAAGAAAACTTTGGGCTCAACTGTGATTGCACGAAATAATTGGAACGCATATATAAGTAAATACAGACTTTTATAAAATCGATAGAGAGTTTAGATGACGAAGCTCTTTGTCTTTGCCAAAAAAATACACATGCTAAAAAAATATAAACCGAGAAAAATTCAACATTATTCACATTAACAAATCATCAATAATACTAATCATAATAATAATAATGTTTAATGTTGAAAATCTTTAAAATACAAAAAACAAATTATTTAAAAAAATCTCTCCCATCTTAATAGAATATTTATTTATGATAAATATAAATAATATTCCAACATTTATAGGTTTCATTCTTGTCTTATCACACCCACCCATACAAAAATTTGTTTTGTAATCTAAGCCATTTAAAACATCTAAAAATTAAATCAATGAAGTCTCAAATTCGAATTATTGGATTGAAAACAATTCATTTTAATATATTCATAGCATGCTAGCTACCCATAGAAATGAAAGTAAAAATACCACGAACAGATGGAAGAAGCGTATTATTATATTAAATAGATAATAATTTAGACTACAATTTTTTGTGTGTATTTGAAAATAATACAAATCGTTTGAACAACTTTGATTCACAAACCGCATAACAAATCATTGAGTAAGCAATTGGAAGAAATTCTAATCAAAAAAATGTATAAAATCTGAAAAGAATAAATTGGTAGTGTAAGTTTATTATATCATGACCATATTTCCAAAATAGTTATCGGTAATTATACAGGAGACTGGCGAAAGGTGTTATATAGGTGGTTGAAACTTACTTTGAGGTGTTCCTTGAATGATTCTGAACAACTTTATATGCAACTTTTTTATGATCTCTTTTAGTTTAATTAATAAAAATTAATTAATTAAAAGACTTTTTCGGTTTTTTAAATTCGGTTTATTTTATTTTAGAAATAGTTTTATTCATACCAAAGTTATTTAAACGCTTTTGCGGAGTTTATATTTTCTAAAATAAAATAAACCGAATTTAAAAAACCGAAAAAGTCTTTAAATAACTTTAGTATGGATACACAGTTTAATTAATTAATTTTTATTAATTAAACTAAAAGAGATCATAAAAAAAGTTGCATATAAAGTTGTTCAGAATCATTCAAGGAACACCTCAAAGTAAGTTTCAACCACCTACCTCCTTTCGCCAGTCTCCTGTATAATTACCAAGTTATCTATTTTACTTAATTCTGGAACTATCTGCTATCTCTAGGATATCTCATTGGAATAATGAAAAAAGAGATGAGGTTCTTAATAAAATAGTTGTCTTTCTATTCGAATGAATCATTTGATCTCTTTCATAAATTCATAAACTCTTCGTATTTTAAATAAACCACTTGACAATGAGTTTAATTTCAGAAAAAAAAAGGATTCTCTGAAAAATGAGGACTTTATAATTTCATATTTAATTCATCAATATTCCCAGACCCATGTAAATTATTAATCAATAGAGCTTTGCTTTGATTCGTATCCGGTTTCATGCTTACCAAATAATTTCTCTAACACTCGATAAACAATCATATGCAAAATGTAAATAATCATTTGTCGATACGTCTAGCACAAATTAATCCATCAGTATTCATTTGCCAGGATTAGGATATTTAATTAATAATTATTTATTACAAGATTAAATAATAAGGATAATAGCATAAATAACGTTTATTCATTATAATAAATAAAAACCCACTCTTTCTCTCTTAACTACACTTACCTCAATTTTATCATTTTACTTTGACATAACGTTTTCAGTTGCAAGGTAATCTAATTGGACAGCCATTCTATTTTTTTTTTTTCTCTTATTCATTCTTTTTTCTCATTCGGGTGTCTCTGTTCCTTAGAATCGTCTAAATCCGCCTTTCCTTTTCCTAGTCAACTTTATCCAATTTGAGCACAAGATAAATGGTCTGTGCGAATGTAACTATTAGTACAAATACCAACGGAGACAAGTTGATGAAGGGCAAGATTAGACAATCTCATTAACACAAATATATACGTATCCCCACTGCTAGCACATCACAATCTACCCCTTCCTCTTAAACCGTCCGAAACTGTCTCCTTTCTCATCTAAACCCTCACAAGTCTTCTTAGTAATAAAATACACAGTGACATGAGAAAACCTATGACTCTATTGAAATTTATTCACTTTTCTAATCTCCTCGAAAGAATGCTCTTAATTATTATCTCTGTTATTTTGAATATTTTTATGGAATATTTAAATTTTGGTTTAATTAATAAAATTTATAAACATAAATATTTATCAAAAATAGGATTATTTTATTATTATTTATTTATTTGTTTAATAACAAAATCATTTAACTAATTGTAAGTAATAAAAATTTAATTAAAATTCCACAATAATCTTTGAATTGTATATAACTACATATGTCATTTATACAATAAATATATTAATTTAGATATGAAATTTAATTTTCCAAAATTTAATTTAACGCTGTTGTGTTTATCCAGATTAATCTAGAGGGGAATTATAGATACAACATTGTTCAATACAATATTTATCATGGCACGAGGGCAGGTCAATAAGTCCGTCACTTATTGAATGAAACGCAGGTTTTTGGATAACAAATTATTTTATTTTTCAACGTAGTCTCTTTTGTGCTCTATACACTTCGTCCAACGTATCTCCAATTTTTTTTATCCCTTCCAAAAAATAAGATTTGTCGAGGACCTCAAAATAGGTATTTGCTTGTGAGATGACTTCATCGTTCAGTCAAATCTCTTTCCGCCGAGTCATTTCTTCAGGTTTGGAAACACGATATAGTCACTCGGGGCTAAATACGGAGAATAGGGTGGATGAGAGAGCAATTCGTATCCCAATTCATGGATTTTCACTTGTTTCTATTTTCTTCTCAAACCACTACAAACCCAATTGGTTCAAATTTTGACAAGAGTCAGTTGGTGGTTAGTTGCCTGCTGACAGGAGCAGTTTTCCATTTCATTTAAGAGACGGGAAATTCATCTATTGCCCTCGTAGTCAATTCATTTTTCTCCCTTAGTATATTAAAGGATTCCTATTTGAATTTTTATAAATCAATTCATTTCTTATTTAAAAAAATCTATAAATAAATATTTAATGATTTATATATATATCTATATATACTTGATTTATAAATAAATTTTTTATTTCAAAAAGAATGAATAAATGAGGTACTTTAATAATCTTTTTTAAGACTTTCTAATATGGAAAAGATTAAATGAATAATCCGCCTATTGAGAAGAAATATAGGATAGAAAAATCGTCCTCCCAAAACAAGTTCAATTGCCTTGAAGAATTAAGACATTTATTGTTCTTTCTGAATAACGTTTGCTGTTAAAATTGATAATTATACTTACGTACATAAAACGACAATCAATAACATTGATACATTCATAGGAAAGCAAACAACGTCGAAGAAATAAATGTGTTCGAGGAAAGAAATAAATTAAGAGACGCCTATAAAAGCGAATAATAGATTTCGTATACGGTGACAACTTTAAAGATCTGCGAATTATTGTTGTTACAAATGAGATGGAAATATTTAAAGAAATTAAATAAAAGAGAGGGGAATAAATCATTTACATAGTACTAAGTGATATTTTAATTTATTGCTGATTTATTATTATTTTAAGATTTTTTAAAATCAAATTTTGCACAAATTGTAATATTATATCTATTAAAACTCTAAAACGAGAGATTGTTGGTAAGAACTTTTAGTACATAGTTGTTTGTTGCATTAATTGTTTTTGTAATATTAGTAGTAGTAGTAATAATAATTTCAAATTAAAATTATGATTAGTTTTATTTAAAAGAAATTTTATTATAATTATATTAAAATTTGGTCCAAGATCCAATATATTGGTTGGTCTTCCACTTTTACAAACACATCAATATAATAATACATCTAAAATACATATATTTATATTATGTTGGTCATATATTAGAAATATATATCATAACTGAAGCCATACAATGTATCGATACAATTTTGACATTTCTTGTTAACTGAATGATACAACTACGATGCAAATAAAATTAATTGGTGAGAAATAATAGAAGGAACAATAGATTCGGTGGAATAGAAAATTAATGCTTGGGAAATGTAATGAACTGTAGGAATGTGAAGTGCGAAATGGTCAAAAAACACTGGGTGAATAGATGAGTGGGTTGAATCTTTGGATGGAGTCATAGTGTGAGTGATGGAAATGAATGGAAAAAAACGCATTAAAGAAACATTACACAGAAAACATATTTAAGGTATATTTTGGATTAGACAATTCAGCTACTCAGAAACCAAACCGATTAACTGGTGAATGGACACATTATTAACCTAATTGCATCATCGTTTGGAATGTGTACAATGTACATATATATATATATATATAAGAAAGTTTCATCAAATAAATTTTTTTATAAATTAACACGACCACGCTCTTACTTGACAGACTGTATATAATAATAAACAATAGTTCGATAATTATTATAAAAATAATTTAGAATGTCTTCTGTGTATGGTTACTCGAAGCAAATTCGTGAAAATAAAATATTAAAATTATTTTGGTCCGTTGCGCGATAATATATAATATATATATATCCAATAATATTACTCGTATTAAAGATAATAATAATAATAATATATAATAATAATAATAATATATAATAATAATAATAATATATAATAATAATAATAATATATATATATATATATATATATATATATATATATATATTATTGTAAGAAGAGCCAGATAATCCTATGTTAAGAGCAGCATGCGGCTCGCGAGTCGCGCTCTGTCGACCCTTGAATGATTGTAAAACCAAACACTCGTAACCTGCACAATTATGAAAAATATTTCAAAAAAAATTATTTAAAAATTATTTTGTGCTAGGAATTTAGATTGAACATTTCATATTTGATACTAAATACTAAATGATTTTTGTCTTAAGTTAAAGTAATATATTATGTTGTTTTTGAATTTTTGCATATTATTAGTTTTATAAAATAAATAGTTTATTTTTAACTAATGTTATATTTCTATTTTTTGTTTGTTTTTTAAACAAATACGTTGAAGTATGTTTATATAGAATCAAAAGTGTTCCATGACTTTCAGAAGGATAAGAAACATTATCTTAAAATTTTGGTTAATATATAATTTATTTTTTCTTATTTTTATTGAAAATCAAAAACTTACCTATTAACGTATTTATAGGAAATTCAAAATAATAAGGAATATAATAATAATCGAGAAGGGAGGAGAATAGAAAAATTAAGTCACGTGAGAACAGGATCTTGTTGTAATTATATTTTTACTATTTATTTTTGAAATTATTATAAATTTTCAATTGTGAATGTATTTCCATAAACAGAAAAAAAAAAAACGATATCCCCATTTTAATCATCTTGATGTTTAAATTTGATTTTATTGACTTTGAAAAATCAAATAGTACTTTGCCTCAACTTCATTTGTCTAAAATATTCCTATTTAAAGGCAAACGAATAAAATTATAATTTATTTTTTAATGAATACTCAATGAGTTTATGAATGAATATATAAGTGGGTCAAAGCGCGGAGTGACCGCCAGTAACCCACCCACCTCTTTCTAGTACTCGCCCTCCAAACAGCTATCAAGGGGCGCGTTTTTATTGATTCCCTCTGGCGCGTGAGTAAATGTTTGTCTCTCTTTCTCCCTCTCTTTATAGCTCGGAGTATAATTTCAAATTGGGTAACTGATAGAGATAAAACCAAAAAAAAAAAAAAAAAATTACTATCTCAAGGAATCGGACGATTTTGTCGTTTCTCTTATCGTTCCATTTAGTTATAAAGATTAAATATTTTGAAAATCGATATTTTTATTGAAAAAATAAATTATGACAATCAATCTAACTACATATAAAATATTTTTTTATAATATTAATATAAGATATCAGATAAAATAGTTAAATAGTTATATATATATATACATATCCTATATATTGCATATATGTCAGTTATATATGCCATATGAAATTCGAATTTCTACCATGAAAACTGACAAATGATGCTTTAGTAAATTGGATTTGTTCAGAAACAAATCTAGTAGCGAATTTAGATTGTTGACAAAGTTGGAATGGAGCTACATCTCAGCATTGTCATGGATCCTAGAGTTATGAAATAAAACCGAAATGAAAAGCAAAGCTAAACCATCTCATTAAAATTTCCAGAACTGTAACCAAATATCTTTAATACGAGTAATTGAACTTATCGATTACCATAGTTTCTTTCTCCAATAATATACACCTAAATCAAAGAAGAAATTTAATTTATTAATTAATATGTTAATTAATTTATTGGTATGGAAGAATTTCTCCAAAAGAGAATCATAAGCTCTTTAAACTATTTATTATTTTCTAATTTATATAGAAATTCATTCTGCTTTTCAATTTCATTCCAATATACTATTTTCTCTCTCAAGAGAAACATAATAAAAAATAACAAAATTAATAAAAAATAAGCTGGAGTGTCTCCACTTGTCTATCTCGCAATTTGTATTGGATTAAATAACATAAATTATATTTAAATTAAATTTAATTAATTATAAATTATAAATTAAAATTAATAAATAATATTTATTAAACCAGCGGATGTTTGGGTATTTGTTGATGGCACCACGTCACGTGTTGGCGCGTGAGATTTGCAGTGTTAAAAAATTAATTCTGGTACTTTCAGAGATTCAATCAATTCTATATATAGCAGTTTTATACAATTTTTAATCATGAGAAAAACTATAAAACATATATCTTTATTTTTAAGGACACTTTAAAGGAAAAAAAATCAAAACGTTGTAGGTAATGACCCTCTTCCAGTTGAGCTACAATTCTCAAAAGTTGATAGAAAACTACAAATTTTGAATAATGCAAATGGACCAAATTTCATCATTCTAGCTCAAACCGTTTTTGCTTAATCTTGTCTACATACACACACACATACATACAAGGTCCGCCATGTAACATTTTTTTTTTAAATGCAATAAAACAAAAACGGTTGGATGAATTTTCAAATTTATTTTTTCATAGTGAAGTATAGACCTTCCGATTATTTATGAAATACTATTTCATTCAAATGGCTGCCTCGGCTGGCGTTACGGTTAATGCGACCGCTATCGCGCCATGATTTCTAATTGGTTGTTCCGAAACTTGAAGAGGAAGACTTGGATAACATTTGGTTCCAACAAGACGACGCTCCGTGTCACACAGCTAAACTTACAATCTATCTTTTGCGTACTGTCTTCTTCAAGATTTGAAGAACAATATTCGTGCAGCCATAGCTAAAATAGAGCCGTATACTATCACAAATATACTCAAAAATTGGACCGACCGTATGGCGTATTGCAAGGCCAGCCGAGGCAGCCATTTGAATGAAATAGTATTTCATAAATAATCGAAAGGTCTATACTTCACTATGAAAAAATAAATTTGAAAATTAATTTAACCGTTTTTGTTTTATTGCATTTAAAAAAAATGTTACATGGCGGACCCTGAACATACATACACACATACACACACACACAGACATTTTTCTCAACCTTAGTGAAAATGATTCAGGAACCTTCAAAACGTATAAAAACATCAAAATCTCAACATCGAAAATTTTCGTGATCACAATAGTATCTCTGACGAGATAATAAAAATAAATAATAAAATAATTGGCGGGCTGAAAAAACTAAATGGTCCATAAGATTTAGGTTAGTTACACCAATTAATATTAATATCAATATTAATTACTAAAAAAATTTTAGACCTGTATGATGTCATCAAACTACCATAGTCAATTGAAAATAAAATCAACCTTTGGTTAATATTTTTTTATCGACCATAAGATTTAGGTTAGTTACACCAATTAATATTAATATCAATATTAATTACTAAAAAAATTTTAGACCTGTATGATGTCATCAAACTACCATAGTCAATTGAAAATAAAATCAACCTTTGGTTAATATTTTTTTATCGACCGACGATAGTAAGGGAGGTATTGTTTTCACACCAAATTTCACATGTGGAGATTTTTACATATCTCCACGAATCATGCATTTTATTAACTGAAAAAAGTATTTTTAGCATGATATCTGTCCGTCCGTCCGTCCGTCCGTATAGATGTGTACAGCCTGAACGGCTCAACCGATTTTGATGAAATTTGGTATATTTACTTAATGTATCAGTGATGAATTGATCAACTTTTGGTGCAATTCCGGAAACCGGAAGTGGTAGTATTAGCGATCGACGATAGGAAGGGAAGGGTTATTTTCACACCAAATTTCACATGAGGAGATTTTTTTATATATCACCACGAAGCATGCACCAATACAAAATTGGTTTTATCCTCGAGAAAAATCATATTTATTAGTTTTTTCTTGATTTAAAATTATATGACGTCATACAGCCATTCATGACGCCACAGCCTGGTCTTGCATATATATTATAAATAAAATAAAATTAAAAATGTTTATATTTATTATTTATGTATTCATATCTGTTTTTTATTACATTAATAGATATATTAAAATTATTTGAAATTGTTTCTGTAGCTGCAAATTAATTTACTTCAAACCGTCGGTCGGTTCGGACCTGGTCACAGGTCAACTTATATTTTATTAATATTATATCTTGAATATATTAATAATATCCTAAACCAATTGACGGATAAAATGAATTTAAAATTTTGTTTATTAATCAGTATGATATTTAGTAGATCATTTATATACATTAATTAAAAAAATGTATGCATTGCAAAGTCAAAATATTAAGTAAATTATTAACAGGAACAAAACATAGCTTAATTATTTAAAAACAATTTTTTTTTATAATTTTTTTTTTTTTCGTTTGGAAGGCTTTGGTTTTTAGCCCTCAATTATACTAATACAAGTTTAAACAAAATTAAATAAGTTAGAGGTAATTAATTTAATTAATAAAAATTTGGATTGTTTCCACTCGACTATCTCTCAAATTGGAATTAAATTAATTAAGATATATTATATTAAAATCAAATTATATTTAAATTAAAATTAATAAATAATATTTATTAAACCAACGCGTGTTTGGCTCTTTGTTGATGGTACTATGTCACGTGATGGCAGCCAACGTGCTCAAAAATTAATTCCGGTACTTTCAGCGATTCAATCAAGCTGAAAATTCTATATATCGCATTTCTCAATCATTCAGTATTCGCGGCCCATTCAATAAATAATTTTTATCGCGGCCCCACTTACAATAAAATGTATACAATAATACTGTATATTGACTATTTTGGATTCTGTTTTAAAATTAAATAGAATATCTGACTATGTAACGAATGTATATTTTTATATATTATAAATATGACAGTCACCCCAGGCGATGTTGCACAAATAAATGGCAACATCTAAGAGATTCCCACTGGCCCTCAGTGCAGTTGACGACTTTGGCATTCTATTCTCATTCTCTTTTTAGCGTTCTTTCTATAAAGACGCGTGTCCTAGTGTTTAAAGGCGATCCTCCATGTTGGATGGAAGAACACATCCTTGAGGTGAGAATAGAGGAAGGCATAGCAATCGTAGAGAACTGGTTGGCGTGAAAGGGCTTAGAGAGAGCAGTAGAAAAAACTGAGGCGGTGCTAATATCAAAACGGCGAGCATACAGGACGCCGAAGTTGGTTGTCAGAGGAACGCTGATCGAGTGGAAGAGAAAGCTGATCTACCTGGGAGTGGAAGTAAATAGAGGACTCTCTTTTGATTCCGCGGTCTGATCCCTTTTCTGCACTCTTGGACAGAACGGAAGCACGGAGAGGTCAGCTTTTACCTGGCGCAGGTGGTGTGAGGTCATGGCTGCTTCTACCGAAACTACGGTGGCTAGCTGCCTAGACTGTAGTGAAGTTCTAGACATTGCAGACCATGCAATTTTTTCGTGCAACAGGTGGGCACAAGAGAGAAATTCGCTTTCAAACGAGCTAGGTGGCGAAGTAACTAAACAAAATATAATAAACCTAATGATTGTAAGCAAGAGGAACTGGGTTGCAGTCGAGAAGTTTTTGACCCAGTTACTCAAGGCAAGAGAAACACAGCTGCGATTGGCTGAAGACGATTCTTAAATGATGATGAAGTATGTCGAAAGACGATCCCGCGCGTCATCAGTCAAAAAAGGGTCAAGTGTATGCCGGTGTTTTTTTAGTAGGTCGCCTAACATCCCAAGAAATCCCACACTGTACACCAAGTGGCGACACTGGTGAACGCTTCGTAAGAAGTTTTTCCCGGGCCGTCATTAAAGGAAAAAAAAAATTAGGAAATAAATAAATTGCAATAGCTATCCATTCTTAATAATACTCTCTTTATTTTTTGATATTTATAAGTAGATTGTTAATATCAATACGGTTTTAATTTGGCCCAATTAATCCATCCCATTCAATTTCTTGATTGCATTATATCTATACAATTATAAGCTTTAAAATCTAATTTATGGGTAATTTAGTAAATATATCGAACAAATAACCAGATTATGGATAATTTTTAGGTAATATATGGGTAATTTAGTAAATATATCAAACACAAATAACCAGAGTAAAGCGAGTGACATGACCTTTTTTTTATAAAGAATCCATTTCCATTTTAATTCGATTCATTGTAATTATCTTCATTATCATGGATGGATGTAATTATTTTGTGTCTAACTTCATACTACTATAGTTGTCTAGTCCCATTTAATTATTTCATTCACTTTCCATCCTTGTCTCTCTCTCAAACCTACTCTCCCATTTAAAATGTTATAATTAAAGTTGAGTTGGATTAAATCAAAGAACAAAAGTGGAACATTTAAATGAGTTTGTCATTGTTTTAAAGTCTATAGTGGTTAGAAAATAAAGAATGCTATTGAATATATGTTAAGTATTTTTTGATAATTGAAAAATATTTATATTTTTGACAAGAACTCATTGAGTAAGCATAATAATAATATTAATAAAAATAATAGTAATAATAATAATGACAGTGATAGCAAAAAGTTGGATGAATAATAAAGAATTTAATTTATTTATACCAATTTTCAAACAAATTTAAAAGAGAAATCCAATAAATATTAGTATTATTATTGAATAAATTAATTTTTTATTTAATTTATCTTTTCCTTATCACAATTGATTTTTTAATAAATAATCATACTCTTTAATATTTTATAAATTAGTACCGGGACCCCGAGCCCCGAGTTTGATTTAATAAATTAAAATATTATAAACATTTTTAGTGGGAATTTCTCAGGGAGGTAGGGGGGTCAGATAGGCGATAACTTTTATTCCAAATGTTCTTTCCCTATCTGTGACGTCAAGGTTTTAATAAAATATTTAATTTGTATTTCAAATATATTATATTTTTGATAGAATAGTGATGAAACAAGATTATTATATAATATATATATATTAATTAATGGGAATATTTTCATAATAGGTATAATACTATATAATGAACTGTGAAGAGAATTTTTTATAACTTTTTACATGTTTCATGTAAAAAGCATATCGCATATAGAATTCATTCAATATGCCTCCCTGTTTTGTCTATTATTCTTTTTTTAATGCATAATTTGTTGAATTTTTATAAAAAAAGCGAACATTTGTTATTAAAATTCCTTTAATAAGTGATAAAATTGCTAATATTAGAAAAAGAAAAAGAATTATTAATTAACAATAAACAAATAATTAATAAAGAAAAATTAAAAAATTAATTATACAAACCAATTGAGTTGAATAATAATTATTTAGGTTCCATTAAATTCAAATATTATTAAAATTATCTATGAATACGAATAATTAATTTAAGAATTGGTTATATTATTTTTTATTCATAAATCTTCTAATTTTTATTGTATTTAAAAATAAAATTTTTAATATATTTTTTATTGAAAAGATAAAATCTGTTTAACTACGATATACGGTAATCTATATATTAGAATTATTTAAAATAAGAGAAATTTATTAAATTTGGTTAATTTTTACTTTCCCGCATACTTCGTATAAGGGAAGTATTGGAATCGTCAAAAATTTCGACTTCGAGATTTTGATAGATCTTGACGTTTTAGACCTCCCTGAGTCGGAAAATACCATTTTTGGAATTATGTCTGTGTGTGTGTATGTATGTATGTATGTATGTATGTATGTATGTATGTATGTATGTATGTATGTATGTATGTAATGTCTGTAAGCAAATTTACTCAAAAACTAATCAAGCTAGGACTTCGAAATTTGGTACACCGATATTATTCACAGTTTGTAGATTTCTATCAAAATTTCGTCAAAATCGGTTAACCGGAAGTGGTACTTTACCTACACTGGTTGCGTTTACCTTTCAAGTAAAGTACCAGTTTGCTTCGAGATATTTGCTTCATATTTTGTATATAGATTTAAAAATATGAAAAAAATTCAGATACCAAATTTCATCATGATCTAACTACCGGAAGTGACATTTTACCTATACAAATAGCGTTTCCTTTTTACCGACCGACGATAGTAAGGGAGGTATTGTTTTCACACCAAATTTCACCTATGGATATTTTTAGGTACATATCTTCACGAATCATGCATTTTCTTAACAGAAAAAAGTATTTTTAGCATGATGTCTGTCCGTCCGTCCGCTGTGTGTCCGTAGAGATGTGTATAGCTTGAACGGCTCAACGGATTTTGATAAAATTTGGTATATTTACTTAATGCATCAGTATGATAAATGGATCAACTTTTGGTGCAAATTCGGAAACCGGAAGTGCTAGTATTGCCGATCGAAGAGAGGAAGTAAAGGGTTATTTTCATATCAAATTTCACGTGAAGGCATATCTCCCCGTGTTATGCACTTTGTATTGGTTTTATCCTCGAGAAAAATCATCTTCATTAGTTTTTTCTTAATTTAAAATTATATGACGTCACCCAGCACTTCATGACGTCACAGCCAGCCCTTATATATTATAAATAAAATAAAATTAAAAATATTTATATTATATCTATATCTGTTTTTTTTACATTTAAAATATCAGTTAACCGGAAGTAGCACTTTATTACATTCTAAATATTCATTCACAACTCTTTATACCTATTTATATGCGGGAAAGTCTAGGGGAGGACACTCCCGCTTATTTATAAATATATTTCGAATACAATTAAATGGAAAGATTAATAAAACTACTGTTGCTGGGGAGTTAGGTCACGATCCGATACACATAAGTACACATAATATAACAATAAAAGTAGAAGGATTACCTCTTAGTTAACATGATTGAAGAGATAACTATCGGATTGTTGGAGAATCAATCAAATTTTCACCGGTGGAGGGGCCTCTATTGCTTGGCTTTATATAATTGAATAGATAATCAATGATAATCTCCTTCAATTAGTACTCAATATATTTAAAGGAAACACAAATTAAAGGTATTTCATTAAACATTCATCAAATTTTTGAAATTTTAATTTAGGAATTAAATGAACAATATTAAATGTAATACAAAGTTTCTTTTATATATATATATAGGAAGTGAAAGTTGTGGCCGAGGGACCTGGTTTCCCAACCCCCAATCATGCTTGGTGACGTACAGGGGCAAGTCTCCCGACCCTTTTCCCACCACTATTAAAGCTCGATAAGGGCGGGATGAATATATAAATCGGGCGCGGTCACCGGCAGGGGAATTTTTGCTTGACGAGAGATCTCTGTGACCGGAGGTATTGAGAGTGTTTGAATTTGTATATTTATTGTAAATAACCTTTTTTTATAAAATCTATAAGCTTTTATTGAAAATTGTAAAGAACAAGTCTTCCTGTTGCTCATGTTGAAAATTTACCCTAGTCACCGCGATCCGATCCCCTCCAGAGCCTCTACATTATTTTGGTCGCTCGTCCGTAATCAAAATAATCCTACATATATATATATCAACATATTAATTAATTATAATGATCCAATTCAATCTGACCTTAAAATAATTTGTAAAGTTTTTTGTTTCTTTGACGAGCATTATAAATTTTTCCCTATATAAACCCTTGTTAAACATTTAGTATAAATCTTCTTAATCTAGCATCTAGAATATATAGTAAATTTCAGACAAACATAGAATTATCAATTTCAATAATTTCATTAATCGAACAAATATAAAATATTTACACTTACATTTGATAATTTGTAAATAGTATATTTAATTAGCTATGAAATTAGTTATTTTCGTATAAATGCAGGGAAGTGACCTAAAAAGGGTGCTTGATGATTTAATGAGAGGACCAATTGTTGTTAATTTGATGATGAAAGTTAGGAGTCCGTAGAGTTAATCTAAGGATATAACTGAACTCTAGAATTAAGTTAGTTATTTAGATGCTTTCTCTTGATACCAAATAACTATTTTAGTGCTGATTTAATTTGTTCCCTTTATAAAATAAAAGCATAATGACTATCCTCTCGATTAGATTTTATAACCAATATTAATGAAATTGTATTATAAATTTTTTTATTGATTGTATAAACAAAGATAATTTTTAAATACGTATAGCATTATCTATTTAATAAATATAATAGCATTTGTGCCAATTAATTAAATATGAGATATTATTACAATATAAATTTAATTATAAAGAGATCATAATAATTCCGCAACATTGCATTTAATTATAAATACTGTTTAGAATTATTATATTTTATTATTTATATTAAATACCTCACATACCTAATTCTTTTTCAAAAACTATTATACCAGTACAGTGTATATGATAATTATTTCTGCATTATTTTACAAATTATTATTTAATAAAGATTGTTAAAAGAAATTTTAAAAATCTAGAGTGTCTCCACTCGACTATCTCGTAAATTGAAATAGATTAAATAACATATATTATATTTAAATTAAATTAATTATAAATTATAAATTAGAATTAATCAATAATCTTTATTAAACCAGCTCGTGTTTGGCTTTTTGTTGATGGCACCACGATACGATACGTGCTGGCGCGTGATTTGCAGTGTTAAAAAATTAATTACAGTACTTTCAGCTCTGGCGAGATAGTAAATATGAATGAACAGGTGAATAATATGTGACAGAAGTAACCGATTTATATCTTTAAAAATAGTCTCTCTAATTTTAAGTTGTTTTTCACATTTATTATTTATCGATTTATTTATTCATGCATGCCTCTGTGTTTGGAAACTAAAGATGAAACCACACAAATATAAAAAACAAAATTATTAATAATTAAATTATTCAATAATAATAAAAATAACAAATAGGTATGAGTGCCTTAAAATTCTGATGGATAATTGACTAAAAAAAATAATCTAAAATTTCCCTTAATACTTAATTATATAAGATAATATACTCGTATAATATCAATAATCAGATATTGATGTTTGTTATTGATTTTTGATTTATAAATATATAATTTATTATTGTTCAATAACTTATTTATATATATATATATATTGTAACGAATGTATATTTTTATATATTATAAATATTATAAAGTCGACCAAGGCAGTGTTGCACAATTAAAAGGCAACATGTTTAGGGATTCCCATATGGACCTCGGGGCGGCTGACGACTTTGGAATTCTACTCTCATTCTCTATCTTTATGTAAAGACGCGTGTCCTAGTGTTTAAAGATAATCCTCCATGTTGAATGGATCTTTTGTAATCTTTTTTCTCTAATTAATGTTCTCAAGTAATATCATAAGTTTGGGGAGAATATCCTTTTATATTTATTCAATTAATTCCTATAACTGGATTATAATTATATTATTTGTGACTCCCATACTGGAAAATTTATATAATATTCTCTTTAACTTCTTATAATTATACGTTTATGTTTAAATTGATTTAACTACTCCTTATTGTCCTGTCTCTTCGATTTGCTTTACCCTGTGTACAGCATGGCGCCCAATTAACTTCATCTTTGCTGGACCACTGGAGGAAAGGCAGTTTGGACTCTTCAAGTGTGTGTAATATTTTCCCTCTTCAGGAAAATACCCACCTGCTTACCTGTGGAGACCTAGACTCTTTTTCCATTTCATAAAGTCAATTTTTACCTCTCCCACTCCCCCCTCCGCTCTCTGTCATCATCTTTCCCTCCATCCTCATCCCCCTCCTACCCACTCTCCTTGTAAGGGACCTACCCCCCTTCCAAATTGGCATCTCGAACGTGAGGCCACCCCTTACAATATTTATATATATATATATATATCGGGAAACACTCTTAAACAAATTTCAGTAAAAATATTAAAATACATTTTTAAGAAGAAATACTTGGTTAAAACAAAAATATTTATTTCGGCGGATACATAAAAGAAACATTTTTTGTTTTTTTGTTTTTATATAAAATAACCTGACAATATGATAAGAATGTTAATGAAAAGGGCGTAGGCAAGTGTGAGGGTGTATGCGTCTATAGATGGGGAAAAGGAAATGAGAGGGTAGTTGAATAGCTGAGATAAAAATGGAAAGAATGAAAAAAATGAGAAAAAGAGAGATATTATGAAAATGATATCAATAATAGTGGAATTTTAATGATAAATGGTTAATTAAATAATAAACAAAAATATATTAAATTTATTGCAAAGAAAATAATTAAATTAATCATAAAATTTAATTCAACCTAGTAGAATTTAAAGTGGTTTATCTATTAAATAATTTTCACACATCCCAAAATTATTATTATTATTATTATTTGAATCAAAAGAATGTGAAAATATTTAGCATATTTGGATTGAAAACATTCCTTTTATTAATAGATAGATAGATATAAAGTTATTCCAGCTAATAACATATTACATATAGTAAAGCATTATTGTTCATCTCTTAATAACCTATTATAGTAAATTAAATTAAAATTTAATATAATAATTAATCTTAATATATTTCTTAATTATCTAATTTAAAGGGTGCACAAGACGATAAGCCCAAATTTGTAAATCTTGACAATTTTGTTATAGTGTTGTTGATAATGATAGCTTAACTATGAAAGTTTGTATTAGCAAGATCATTTTCTCTGTTTCAGATGCTGAACATTGATAAACTGGGTGAATAATAAAAATAATTGTAACATGACGATGAATGCTGAAAAAGCAAAACCGCAGATCGATAGAAACTATTCATTAATAAAAACTTATACATACAATTTGCAATTGTTAGTTAAATCGAAACCAAAAAATAAAACCTAAATTAACAATGAAGACTATCTTCACAGTAATGAGATAGACAATAACTTGTTAGATAAATCATATTTGCTGCCGAGTCAACATTTTAGGGTATCGATATCTTAACAATTACAATTTGTATGAATAAAGTTCTTAAAATAGAATCTAATTCTTAATACTTCCACCACACGGTTGACGTTTATTTGCATTCGTTGTCATTTTATAATTTTTTTAAACAATCCAATTTTTCAATTTTCAGAATGGGAAACAAACAAAATGTTATTTCTAATACAAACTTTCATAGTTTAGTTGTTTATAAAAATCTCTAAAATACGAATTCTATTATTGAAGAATTACAATCAAATTATAAATATAAATTTCTTTATTAAACCATTTAAATTTTAAATAATAAAATTCAATCCATCGTTAATTATAATATAATAAGTAAAGATTTTTACTTATTTTATTGTTTATCAAAAAATAATATTATCTCATTTTTGACAGTCTTTGCATTTAAAGTATTTTATTAATTATATTTTATAATAACAATAAATTTGTAATAGGTGAAATTTGATCTCTAATTCTAAAGTTAATTAGCTTAGTACTTCACTCTAAATTACGTTTGAATCATTAATTAATTTATTTTCATAAAAAGATTATATTATTTTAAATGAAAATTGCTATTTTATTTAATAAATTTGATGATTACATTATTTGATTATTTTTTTTTATTTTCTACTATTATTAATTTACTCTAAATTAAATGTTATTACTCTGGTAGACTGTTTAGTCTGTCCCCTGAATTCCGCCCTGTCTATTTACTGTGATGTTTGTCTGTGTGCCTATGTGCATTTCCTCACTCTCAAGCCAATTTAAATATTTAAACAACATGTCATGAATATAATTTATCCTTTATAATATATCTTTGTCTAAAGTGGTACGCTGCAGTTGGTTATCTACTGAGTAACGAAATGACCTCCCTACCCCTCACTTTCTTTATCTCCATCTCTCCGGTGCAATCTGATTATAGAAACAGGCAACGTTCATTGCTCAGGATTACTTTACTTGTTATGTTTTCGCCCTCTATTTATTTATTTATTATATATATATTTACATTTTCTTTTTTCTTACCACCAACTTATTTTATTTTATTTATATTTTCATCTTAAATAAAACGATATCGTTATTTGTGCTTTTTCTTTTTTGTTTTTGTTTTTTTTTTCTTTAATTTAACGTATAAATGAATAAAAAAAATGTAATTTCAACTCTTGAAAGAATATAACAACAGAGTAGATTAAAGAAAATATATATATGTTGTATATGCACACCTATAATGTAGAAAAGTTTACACGAAACGAGGATTATATGTTGGAATGTTAAATGTAATTCATAATAATGACTGAGATTTGTTTTAATATAAAAAGAATATTTTTTACAATCCAAGTAATATTAACCTCAATAAATATTTTTTTAAAACAAAATATAAAAAAAAATATTTAAAAAAAAACTAACCGTTCTAATATCTATACTCTATACCGTTTATCCTGTTCAGTTTACATTTTGTATGAATATTAAAAACAGTTCAAAGTATTCAAGTTTACAAAAATTAGTATATTAATATAAATAATTTAAAAATCTGGAGTGTCTCCACTTGACTATCTCGCAAATTTGAATTGGATTAATTAACATATATTATAATTAAATTAAATTTAATTAAAATTAAATTATAAATTAAAATTAATAAATAATATTTATTAAACAATATGGCTCTTGGCCGATGGCAACACGTCTGGCGAGATAGTAAAAATATTAAGCATAACTGAATAGATAAATGAATAAATTGAAAAACAAATAGTCTTAAAAAAATAGCAAAACATTTCGATTAATAAAAAGATAAAAAAAAACTCTAACTATTGAACACTCGTTCCCATAGACCAAAATAGAAAAAAATTCTCAATTGAACTTGAACTTGGGTCTATGAGCTTGAAAATCAAGTGTGTTACTACAGTCTGCGTGGAGTCTTAGTCAGAAACTAAAGTCTAAGATTATTTTTTTTTAAAATAATAAAAAAACTGATTAAAAAAATGTGGTTAATAAGGCCAAGAACTTTCGAGTTCCGTAGGGTCATCATAGAGAGAGAAAGAAAAAAGAGAATTTTTGATAAATATACCAAATATAATTAATTGATTTTAAAAATAAAGATTCCTGAAAAAACACTAACGATCATACTTGGAGGATTTATTTTATTTAGAATTTTGTAGAAAAATCAGGTCAAAAGCAAAATTTAAAGTTACCGATATGATTAATGGAATCCAGAAACCACTAATGTCTATTTTACTGATATCCGGTGTGTTATCATAATATTCCATGGTCTTTTCACATAGTCATTGCTCAGTTCAGATTCAATTAAAATTGTGTTCAACTCGTGTGAACAATTGAAAGCTGATCAAAAGAGAATAAATATAATTCACACAATCCCACAGTAGATATTACAACTCACTATATTTTGTCAAAGAGAATCAAAAATATTTTATAATTATAAAATTAAAGTACAATCATAATACAGAATAAACTAAGAAAAAAAATGTTTAACGAACGTTACTTATTATTTTTTTAATGTTTAAATTCAAAGAAAAATTGAATAAAATAAAAAACTCAACTGAAATATCAATGTTGAAATTTTATTAATGACATAAAATATTTTATAACTTTAATTGTTTATAGATAGAAAATTTCGAGAGAGCTTGTGGAATAATATATGAAACTTTAATGATAATCGATTTAAGAGAGTTTATATCACACTCGATATAACGATTTTAATCTGTTCCAAAGAAAAGAAAATTCATACTTAAATAAAAATTTCTAATGAATTCATAATTTTGAAAAAAAAACATTAAGTAGTTTTTTTAAGTTTTCACCCTTTATCCCTATATAGTTCCTGGAACACCGAGCTATCGCTCGACCCTTTAAAATATTTATGTACAATTCTTTAATTATTTATTACAATTATTAAATGTGGGGCTCATAACTAGTGAGCATATGGTTTGGCAACCATGAGGTCCCGTGCCATATCTAGTATTACTTCCACTTACTTGTACTAGATATCTTTCTTTTATCTTTCCTATCTGGCCTCACTTGGCCAACTCTTGTTTCTTCCGACCCCGATGCTATTAGGTTTGCGAGGGCTAGGGGTTTTTTCATTTCTTACTGTTTACTCTCTCTTCTCTTGGGCAGGTCTCCACGCGACCTATAAATAAAGTGTGATCCAAGAAAGCAACGGGAAACTACTTGGATTATTCTTCCCTTGAAAACTTCAATGATAGCAAGCAAAATTAACCACGGCCCCGAGTATCGGCGTCCCTTAAATGGGACAGGGGTGCTAAGAATCTCCGAGCTTGCTTCAAAGAAATCTCTCAAAATTGCAACATGGAACGTCAGGAGCCTGCTACAGTCAGGAAAACTAACAAACGTAATCCAGGAAATGAGTCGTTTAAATATCAAAATACTCGGAATCAGCGAAACCAAGTGGCCTGGAACAAAAAAGTTTAAATCTAACGACCATCTTGTTTTTTGTTCTGGGGGAGAGGATAATGTTAAACAAACATACGGCACTGCACTTGTCGTGCATAAAACATTGGCCAATAAGATTGTCAACTTCACACCGGTGTCTGAACGAATAGCACTATTACAACTGGCAGGCAACAAGATCAACCTGAATGTGCTACAGGTATATGCCCCAACAACCGACAAAGACGATCAAGAAATCGAATCATTTTATGGACGGTTAAAAGCGTCTTTAAAAACGCTGAGGAAGCAAGACATCACCATCATCCTCGGCGACTTCAATGCCAAAGTGGGTCAGGGAAAATTAGAAAACATAATAGGCGAACATGGCTTGGGGACGAGGAATGAACGAGGAGAAAGACTTATTCAGTTCTGTCAGGAAGAGAAATTCACCATAGCCAATACCTGGTTCAAATTACCACCTAGACGTCTATACACCTGGACCTCACCACAAGACACAGGCACCAACATCGTTAGGAACCAAATCGATTATATACTAATCAACACCAGATATAAGTCAAGTATATTCAATGCAAAAACATATCCTGGGGCAGACGTTTCATCCGATCACAACCCTGTGACAGCAACACTGCGTCTCAAACTACGATCACTAAAAAGAATGAGCTCACGACGAATAGATATGGAGAAGCTGAAGAACAACACCAACAAACAAGAAGTGCAGCTTCACCTAAACACCGAAATAAGATCAATCGACGCAACAACAACAAATGTGCAATCTTTTTGGCAATCAATAAAACAATGTACCAGAACAACAATGGAAAATCTGATTGGATACCAAACGACAAAAAAGAAGAAAAGATGGATGACCCAGCATATACTACAACTAATGGAAGAACGGAGATCGTTCAAGAACAATAACAGGGAGAAGTATAAGGAAATGCAGCAAAAGATCAAGCAAGAAATACGGAAAGCGAAAGAAAAATGGTTGGAAGAGCAATGTGCAGAAGTCGAAGTACTAATCAAGAAAAATGATAACTTCAACCTGCACAAGAAGCTCAAGGAAATGGGAAACATCTACAGGCAAGCTCCTATTCCAACCTTATACACCGATACTAATCAGCCCATATTAAACAAACAAGACAAACTGGACACATGGACAAATTATATACACAAAATGTTCGATGACAACAGGACACAACCGGAAATGAGGCAACACCAACGGGACGACAACCTTTACATTCTACCATCTGAAGTAGAATATGCTATACGAATAGCAAAATCAGGTAAAGCCTGTGGTCCAGACCAGATACCCGTAGAACTATGGAAACAACTGGACTATAACAACATCAAGAAAATAACCAATTGGTTCAATCAAATTTATGATACCGGTGAAATTCCATCCGATTGGCTACAATCAATCTTCGTAACCATACCAAAAAAAGCAACCAACCGAAGATGTGAAGACTATAGATTGATCAGTCTGATGAGCCATATGTTAAAAGTTTTCCTCAAGGTAATAGAGCAGAGAATAAGGTGTAAATGCGAAAATGTGACAGGGAACACACAATTTGGTTTTTGTAAAGGATTAGGAACAAGAGAAGCAATATTCTGCCTACAAATGCTGCTGCAACGCTGCTACGAACATCAAAAAGAAGTATACATATGCTTCATTGACTATGAGAAAGCATTTGATTCAGTGAAACATGATAAATTAGCTGACCAACTCAGAAAAATCGGACTGGAAAGCAAAGATATCAACTTCATCACAACTCTCTACTGGAATCAAACTGCAAGACTCAAATATGACAATGACATGACTGATGCAATCCCAATCAAAAAAGGCGTCAGACAAGGCTGTCCATTATCACCTATTCTATTTAACATCTACTCGGAAATGATTTTCGACAATACCCTGGCTGAGAAGAACATTGGTATCCGAGTGAATGGACACTATATCAACAATCTACGATATGCAGACGATACGGCACTAATAGCCGATTCAGAACAAGATCTACAGAGCATACTGAATGAGATCAACACTGAAAGCCAAAATTGGGGGCTAAAAATAAACAAAAAGAAAACAAAAGTGATGAAGATAAGCCGAACACCAAGCAAAATCACAATAAAACTAAATAACGAGAAACTGGAACAAGTACAGCAATTCAGATATCTTGGTGTAATAATTAGCGAACAACTGAATCACGAGCTGGAAATCAAAAACCGTATCGAGCAAGCTAGAACGGCGTTCATAAAATGGAAGTCATTCTTAACTGATAAGAGCTTAAACAACAAGCTCAAATTAAGAACATTAAAATGTTACATCTGGCCAATACTATTATATGGAGTTGAAGCGTGGACACTTACCGCAACAACAACGAAAAAGCTCCAAGCCTTTGAAATGTGGCTATACAGGCGGATGCTAAGAATCTCTTGGACAGACAGGATAACTAACACCCAAGTCCTGAATGACATGCACACTGGTCAAGAGTTGCTCAAAATCATCAAGGAAAGAAAATGTAACTACTTGGGACATGTGGCAAGAAACAACGACAAATACAACCTGTTACAAATCGCCTTAGAAGGAAAAATAGAAGGAAAGAAACGACCTGGCAGAAGGAAAACAACATGGATGGATAACATCAAGAATTGGCTTCATCTGACAACAGCACAAGTCCTACGCGCAGTGCACGACAGAGAGAGATATAAACAAATAGTCGCGGACGCCATATGGCAGCATTAAAAGAAGAAGAAATGTTACATCATTGCATCAATCTGATTAAATGAATGGAACTTGGAATCCTCAATAATAATAATTAATAATAATAAATAATAAAATTAACTAATAAAAATTTATAAGAATTAACAATAAGTTGACCTGTGGTCAGGTCCGAACCGACCGACGGTTTGAAATAAATTAATTTCCAGCTACAGAAACAATTTCAAATAATTTTAATATATCTATTAATGTAATAAAAAACAGATATGGATACATAAATAATAAATATAAACATTTTTAATTTTATTTTATTTATAATATATATGCAAGAGCAGGCTGTGACGTCATGAATGGCTGGATGACGTCATATAATTTTAAATCAAGAAAAAAACTAATAAATATGATTTTTCTCGAGGATAAAACCAATACAAAGTGCATGATTCGTCGTGATATATAAAAAAAATCTCCTTTGGTGTGAAAATAACCCTTTCCTTCCTATTGTCGATCGCTAATACTACCACTTCCGGTTTCCGGAATTGCACCAAAAGTTGATCCATTCATCATTCTGATGCATTAAGTAAATATACCAAATTTCATCAAAATCGGTTGAGTTGTTCAAGCTGTACACATCTATACGGACGGACGGACAGACGGACAGACGGACAGACATCATGCTAAAAATACTTTTTTCTGTTTAGAAAATGCATGATTCGTGGAAATATGTAAAAATCTCCACATGTGAAATTTGGTGTGAAAACAATACCTCCCTTACTATCGTCGGTCGGTAAAAAATTAAACGACAAAACAGTTTAAAAAATTTCAAATATTTTAGAGAAAAAAAAATAGTAAAAAGTATAATAAAGTAAAAAGTAAATAAAGAAGTATAATAACTAATTAATAAAATAAATATTAACTAATAATCAAAAAAAATAAATGAAAAAATTTCCAATATTTTTAAGATACAGGAATTAAAAAATTATTTTCTATTTCTATTTAATATTATTAGATCATATTTATTCAATAATTTATTTTGAATAAGATATTCTTTAATTATTATTTTAATTGAATATTAATTAAAGAAAGAAATTGTTTTTAAAATATCATAAATAATAGGTAAAATATGTTTTCAAGATAGAAACATTCAAAGATAATTTATACTTACAATGTATGCAAGACAAATATTTTATTTTGGTGAAAGATTAATAAATATATTTTGCAATTTGATTCTAAAATATTATTAAAATAAATATTTTTAATTTTTTTTCGAAATGAAGTAAAAAGATTTAAAAAATTTTAAATATAAATAAAAATATATTAATACAATATCAATTAAAAAAGAATGGCAAGAGGAAAATTTCAATATGGATGATGTCATTTGTGACGTCATTTAAATCTACTATTTTAAAATAAGAAAATACTAATAAAGTTGATTTTTCCTCAGGCTGAAATACAGATCAATTTGTCTTTATAAATATTATCTATGGTGTGAATTTCAAAAAAATCCATCGAGCGGTTTAATATCTCAAAAATAGACAAATATATAAATATATATATACAATTTTTACTAGTATAAGAAGATAAGATATATATAAATTCAAATTTGTTACTATGAATTTTAAATAAAAAAGTAAAAATCTAGAATATATTTAATTTATGATTGGATTGAATTTAAAACACAAATCCGGTTGTGTTTAATTTTATCAATTTTTCAATTTCCAGGTAAACGAATGAATATTGTATAAACCTCCTATCAATAATATAAAATATTCATTATGTTTCTGTATAAAATTGAATAATTTTTCTATTTATGACTTCATACTTTTTCAAATGTAAAAAATCAAAATAAAACACAATAGAATAGATTAAGTGGACAAAAGGTTATTCTTGTAATTTTTTTCTAGGAAAGAGTATGGAAACGAAGAATGTAGTCTTAATTCATTGACGCTTTTATCCTAGATGATGTATTAATAGGTACCTCCTATACATAAAGTAGATATTAAAAATTGTATGTCTATTCATATTATTTGAGAAACGAGATAATTGCGTGTTATATGAATGTTAAAAGTATATTAGAAGCAAGATATAGAATCGGAAAGTAGGAAGAAAAAGAGAATGTGGAGGAGGGGAGAAGTATAAATACTTATTAATGTATGTCGGTATTATTTGAAGCCTATCGGTTAAAGGGCAAATAAGTTAGTGGAGGGAGGATAGATGCGGGGGGAGGGGGGGGGGGTGAATGGGTGGCGAATGAATGAATGATTTTATAATAAATCATTCATCCACGCCTTTCTCTAATCAATCTCTTTTAATCTTTTGGTTTTTCTCCTTTTTTTTTATTTATGGATTTTAATAAATAAATCAATACTTATTATATATTAGTCTGATGACTAGAGAGTGTGATGGTTGAAGATAAAAATCTTAGTTGATCCGAACATTGTTTTATTTACAGTTGAATTTTATTTTTAAAATTTAAATTAAAAAATTATATATGAAAAGAAATAATTAATTAATTAAATAATTAAAAATAAATCAATAAAAAAAATATATCTATATATATAAAGGAGAGTGTTTGTATGTATGTATGTATGTATGTATGTAATTTGTTTACTTTTTTGCTGTCATAGAAACAAACAAAAAAGAAATTTCCTACTTAACCAACACTTTACCGGTAATTTAGAATTATAAACATCAAAAAATAAGAAACGATTTCTATGAAATTACATCACAATATTCTTATATACCTCTATGGTAACATAGGCTATAGATTTTATTAATATCTAATTCTAATCAATAACCGCAGAATTTAATTTTTTAAAGTTTATATAGTTCCCCTTGTTCATTCAAGAGCCAGGCGTGGCCCACTGACTGGCGGACTCATTTTACACAATGTATATAACTCTAGGGATTCCCAATCAAAGAATTATTATAATATTTAACTTTTTATTTTAAATTCTAATATTCAAATATCATTTCAATTAAATAATTTATTCTAAAAGTTCTCATTTTAATTAATATAATAAAATATTTAAATCATATTTAACTTAAATTATTTTGTATTTATTCTTTCTATATTTGAATACTTCTTTTATTTTAAGGGAGGGAATTAACTATGATCTAAAAAAATTAATAAATGAACTAATAATAAATAATCAAATAAATCCATTAATTTAAATTAATACTATTAATGAATGTATATATTGTTAATTTATCTTTAGTTTTATCAATACTTTTATACCGTTAATTTTTATAAATTGTCTCAAGTCTCTAACTTTGCATTTTCTCAAATTTTATTATAATTAAAAATATTCAATAAAAATCAAGCAATGAAATTAAAATATCAAAATGAAATGATCAAGAAATATTATACTCTATTATAACATATACAATACTTATAAACTATAGGCGGAGGAAATATTAGACGATATCATTGCGGGTTCAGGCCAAATCGATCAACATTAATTAAGATATTTTCATTATGACAGATATTAAAAAAACCGCGAATTCAATATCTCTGTTCACTAATTATTTGTAGACTTTAGTAAAACCTACGCATGACTCAATAGATCCGGATAAACTTTTTCAAATTTTGATCTTAAAATTTATCTTGAAGGTAGTAAAGAAAGAGTAAGATGCGGAAATCAATTGTAAAATATTAGGTGATTCAGACGACTTAAATATAATAGGAGATTTCGGCAATTGCAATTACAGATAGCGAGGAAAAATTAATCGAGGTAGGAAAAGAGATGAGGTTTGAAATTAATAATGATAAATAAATATATTTAGAAACAAACAGGAGCAGTATTAACATACAAAATGTAGAATTTGAATATGTAGAAAAATTGAATGTAATCACGAAGGATAATAATATTTGAGAAGAATTTAAATCGAAGTTGCAATCGGGAAACGCCTGTTATCATTCAGTAAAGAGGCTTATCTCATCAAAATTATTATAAAAGGGAATGAAAATTAAAATATATAAAACAATTATTTTGTCTGTTGTATTATATGAGTGTGAGACATGGTCTATGATCTTAGGAGATGAGAGTGGATTCAGAGTATTTGAGAATAGGATTCTTCCCAGCATTTATGGGCCAAAGATGAAGACACCAGGGAATGACGTAAGAAAGATGGAACAGAGGCTCAGGATAAGGACACTTGGAGAAATGTGGTTGTAGCTGCCAAGAACTTTCGAGTAGATAGTTATAACATATTCAATAAATATATATATAATTAATTTACTCATTAAATTAAAATATATTTTAAATAATCACACAATAAGAAATGAATGTTTTATGTTATACATTGATTGAAACAAAATGGATGAAAACCTTTTACTACTTTCAACCAAATACTATGAACCACTCGGGGTACAGGGGGCGGAACCCCCGTCTAGATGTGAAGAGCGACGAAGGAGCTCTGAGCAGCTAGTATTTAATAAAAATAAAACTGTTTTTGATAGTTAATTAATTAATTATCAAAAACAATTAATTAATAATTAATCCTGTTTCGCATACAAATTAATCATCCATGACAGAAACGTATGTAACTATGTGGATAGTTTCAAATTTGGAATAACATTTAATAATTTAATAAAAATAAGTTGACCTGTGGCCAGGTCCGAACCGACTGACGGTTTGAAGTGCATTAATTTTCAGCTACAGAAACAATTTCAAATAATTTTAATATATCTATTAATGTAATAAAAAACAGATAGACATATAACACATAAATATTTTTAATTTTATTTTATTTATAATATATATATGTAAGACTAGGCTGTGACGTCATGAATGGCTGGATGACGTCATATAATTTTAAATTAAGAAAAAACTAATAAAGATGATTTTTCTCGAGGATAAAACCAATACAAAGTGCATGATTCGTAATGGTATGTAAAAAATCTCCTAATGTGAAATTTGGTGTGAAAATAACCCTTCCCTTCCTATCGTCGATCGCTAATACCACCACTTCCGGTTTCCGGATTTGCACCAAAAGTTGATCCATTCATCATTCTGATGCATTAAGTAAATATACCAAATTTCCTCAAAATCGGTTGAGTTGTTCAAGCTGTACACATCTATACGGACGGACGGACAGACAATACTAAAAATACTTTTTACCTGTTAAGAAAATGCATGATTCGTGGAGATATGTAAAAATCTCCACATGTGAAATTTGGTGTGAAAACAATACCTTCCTTACTATCGTCGGTCGGTAATCTTCGAATGTACATATATGTACTATATACACCTGTCACCGAACTATAGGAAACGTACAATCCCCTCCCATGTCCATTCTCGCTTACGAGGCATGATCTCTGCTTGCCAACCCCATCACCTCGCCATATAAATTAATATTTTAGAAAACAAAAATATTTGATTGAAAATAATTTTTCTATTGCAGAATTGAAAAAATTTGATGTAAATATTTTGTTATAATCATTTTATTTGGTGTGCTATACTCAAAACGAAAAATAAAGGCAAAAGAATCTTTTGTGATTACACTCGCGTAAACATTGAGGTCTATTATTATGCCTAATGATATTTGTTTATATCGAAATGGATTTTTTATATGTATAGCTTTTCCTCTCTCTTTTATCATTTGTAATGGATTTGTAATTAGAGATTTTATAATTTTTTCATTAAGTTTTTTTTTATCGCTGACTGTGTATTTCACTGAAGAATTTTAATGGAGGAATTTGTTTTAGTGTAAAAATTGCATTTTAAATACAAACTAAATGATAAGTAAATAATAAATGATATCACATTCGGAGGATGTTGGGAATAGAAAGTTAGTTGGGATAAGGAGAGGGGCAATGTATTTTCTCAATACCTGGGAATGATTTTAAAATTTTTAATACCCAATTAAACAATGGTTTAGTAGAAACGTGGGGGCAATTTAAAAGGGGGGCAATATGAAAATGAACGCATCACTTTACTGTAAATTATTTAAAAAGATATAACAGAACTGATTTCGAATTTCAAATTTGAATTTTAGTTTTTCATTATATGTTTTGAGAATTTACTTAATTTCATTAACAATTTCCTAGTGATTTCTTCTTAAAACCTATCATTTAAGTTGATTACTTGAAGAATTCAATTATAATATTAAAAATTATGTAAATATTACATAAGGGGGTATAAGAATTTTAGAAGGGCTTAGGTGGAGCATGATATAAAAAAGATTGGGAAACGCTCTTCTAAAGGGTTAAAGAGACAAAACAAAGAAAAGATGGAAGGGAAGCTATGAACACGAAAACTGAATCAAATTGGATGAACAGACACGTGTCTGTATTTGAAAGAGTAAAAAGTTATTATATTTAGTGATAAAGTTATGTTAAATTGTTTGTTTTTTTAGAATTAAAAAAATAATCTTATATCTCTTTTATTATAAGTTTCTTGCTTGAATAGATTAAACATTAAATTCTTAAACTATTAAAAGTTTTTGATGTTATTATATATAAGATTATTAAGAAATTTGTTTTCAATTCATTTAATCGTTACATTTTTATTTTGTTCTTTCATATTTGCAAATTATTAATTATACACTGTATACGTTCTATTTTTTTATAATACACATATATAGATATGCTATTTTTTGTATTATTTTAGTTTAAATCAGTATTGATTGTCAAAAATAAAAATATATAATTTTCCAATATCTAAATAATCTGTTTCATTTAAACAATTAAAAAAGATGAAAGAAGTACGCAATGACAAATGTCAAAAAATTTATTAGGATTTAAAAATAATATATATATATAACATTTCTATTCCGATAATACATAGTTTTTGGTTATTTATTAAATTTGAGTTACCTGACTATGTATGTATACAATTAAGAATTGCATTCTATCAGAGTAGCAAACTTCATTTATAAATAAAACATAATTAATTTATAAAAAATTATGCCTACAATTAATTAATTTATTAGTAATTTAGAGTATAAAAATTAAAATTAAATTTGCTTTATCGACATAATTTACATAGATAATTACCGACCGATGATAGTAAGGGAGGTATTGTTTTCACACCAAATTTCACATGTGGAGATTTTTACATATCTCCACGAATCATGCATTTTCTAAACAGAAAAAAGTATTTTTAGCATGATGTCTGTCCGTCCGTCCGTCCGTCCGTCCGTATAGATGTGTACAGCCTGAACGGCTCAACCGATTTTGATGAAATTTGGTATATTTACTTAAGGCATCAGTGGGATGAATTGATCAACTTTTGGTGCAATTCCGGAAACCGGAAGTGGCAGTATTAGCGATCGACGATAGGAAGGAAAGGGTTATTTTCACACCAAAGGAGATTTTTTTATATATCACCACGAATCATGCACTTTGTATTGGTTTTATCCTCGAGAAAAATCATATTTATTAGTTTTTTCTTGATTTAAAATTATATGACGTCATCCAGCCATTCATGACGTCACAGCCTGGTCTTGCATATATATATTATAAATAAAATAAAATTAAAAATGTTTATATTTATTATTTATGTATCCATATCTGTTTTTTATTACATTAATAGATATATTAAAATTATTTGAAATTGTTTCTGTAGCTGGAAATTAATTTATTTCAAACAGTCGGTCGGTTCGGACCTGGCCACAGGTCAACTTATTTTTATTAAATTATTAAGGAACCAGTAGTCTTTAATATAAAGGTGTTTCTTTTAGAGGTATAGAACTTTAAATTGCAATTAAACAACGATGGATTATTCGATTGACATGAATTTTATTTATACGAAAGATAATCTTGTGGCATTACATTTTATATATGATTTCTGGCATAGGGCCGCCACGGCTGGCTTGGATGTAGTCCAATCTGGACGCCCAATTTTCGATAACTTTTTCCAACATTTGTGGGCGTATATCGGCAATAACACGGCGAATGTTGTCTTCCAAATGGTCAAGCGTTTGTGGTTTATCCGCATAGACCAATGACTAATGACTTTACATAGCCCCACAGAAAGTAGTCTAGCGGTGTTAAATCACAAGATCTTGGAGGCCAATTCACAGGTCCAAAACGTGAAATTAGGCGGTCACCAAACGTGTCTTTCAATAAATCGATTGTGGCACGAGCTGTGTGACATGTTGCGCTGTCTTGTTGGAACCACAGCTCCTGGACATCATGGTTGTTCATTCAGGAATGAAAAAGTTAGTAATTCCTGTGCTCGATGGCGAATGGACTCATTCGGGTTTTCCTCAATGCTACGCTCTCGCGAGTTATCAATAAGAGTAAACGTGGTGCGAAAACGTTCCATGGTTAATCGAATTAAGTGCTCTGATGGACGATTTTGTCGTCGATAAAATGGACGTAGTGCACGATACGTATTCCGCACAGAACCATTATTTTCGAAATAAAATTGCACTATTTGCAAGCGTTGTTCAGGCGTGAGTCTATTCATGATGAATTGCCAAACCAAACTGAGAATAAATCACTTGACAGCTGTTAAATCGGTCGTCAACTTGAACAGTATATATAATGCCAACTTAAAGTTCTATACCTCGAAAAAAACACCCTTTATATTTCATAAATGAATCAAATTGGAAGGTAACTTCAAAAATAGAGAATTTTATTAAGATGAAAGAATGACAGATAATAATTGAATTTTGAAGAAATTTACAAAAGAGGGGTAATTTATTAATTCTATTTTTATTTCAATATTTAGCTAATCTTCTTAATTATTTAGAATAGAATTTATATACTTATAATAAGTTATTGAACTTGGTAAGGTTTGATAACACGTCCTAATACTCAGTGGACCAGTACTATAACCATTAAGTCACGGTTAAGAGGGTTGAAAAAGTTTTAAACATAATTTTAGAAGGGACAAGGGAGGAAGAGGAGTTTAGGTGAGAATAATACTAGTTACATGGAGGAATGTGAAAAAAAACTGTAGAGTAAAATAAAGAAGAATTAAATCAAATAAAAACAAAAGGATTTATAATTAAATAAAAAAAACATGAAATAATATTTATCATATTTTTTCATTTTGGGGACAGATTTCAGTTTTATTGAGTCACCAGGAAAAATTTGAAATGTGTTATTTTTTTCTCTTTTAAAAGCTTACAAAATGTAATTTACTGGCATTCATTAATTATTCTCACAAATTTCATATTCTGATATTCAAAAATATAATCTACTATTTAATCTTTACCCGTCTTAAAAACTGAACGTAAATGAGACAATAAACTTGCGTTGATTTATTTGTTTTCTGTGGGATTGTGAAAGGAAAAGTTTAAAGTGAGGAAAGGGAAAGAAAGAGAAACACGTTAAGATGTTTTAATGTTAAAATTACAAACAAAATCCACTCCATATCTTTCTATATAATAATAATAATAATAATAATAACAATAATAATAATAATAATTCTTAAATCAATTTTCGTCTTATCTTGATTGAAAATTCCACTTTTGGAATTTCGATAATCTACCTTAATTACTTGTTACTGTAAAAGAACCCTCAAATTTCGTGAATGAACCCATTAGATAAGATATGCTTTAAGGAAATTTATATTTCCAGCTGAAACTTATCATTAAAGAGAGGGTGGGAAAGCATTCCGGAAAGACCCAAGAATTAGAATAAGAATTAATGGTTATGTGAATAAATATAAATATATGTTTTCGTTTTAATCAGTTAAAATATTGATAAAAAAAAAGAAAAATATAGAATTATATAAGTAATAAATTCTGTTTATTTAATCATTTTTTTTTTATCTTGAAAAGAATTCTTATTCATTTTATTTATACACTTATCGGTTGATAGGTTGATCAACATAACATATAGGAAGAATATTATTACAAGGTAAACGAAATTATATGAATATGCATGAGTTGTTTAGGTAAATTAACCATTTAATCTATATTACTGCGGCTTAACCAATTCAGTAATACTTTAATTTAATTTGATATTTATTTTTTGATTACTTTTTGTTTTTACTGTTATATAATTATTAGTTTATTAAAAAATTACTTAAATGTCTCTAATATTTTTTTTTTTTGATTCTTCTTGAAACAAATTACTTTTAAGTGCCCATAAATTTTTTATATAATCAAAAGACTGACTTATAATTGTTTTTAGTGAGAATGGAGAAGGGAAATTATATTCAATTATATTGAAATAATTGTATTTTTGTTCAAAATAAAATTAAATATATTGTGAATATATCTTAATAAGCATAAAATTTAATCTAATATAGAAATAAAATTTAAAAGAAATTGTTAAATATCTCATATAGAGTGAAATAAAAAAAAAAGTTTAAAAATATTTTTTTCATTCAAGGTAGAAATTTATAAAACCAAGACTCAGAGTTTAATACTACTACCTAATTCAACAAACCCGGTCAAAACTAAAATATTTAACATAAAAATCATATTAAATTTTTAAATATAAATGTAAAGAATAAAATCGGTTAATACCATACATAACAAGTTAGAAATATTTTAGAAAAATTATTTTTTCTGGGGTCAACAGACAGATATATATATATATATATATATATGTTATGAAAAACATAAAAATAATAGAAATATTTTAAAATACTTTTTTAATAAAGGTATAAATGTTAAAAAAATTTAAATTATTTTTTGGGAATTGGGTGAAGATAATAATTGGATGGAGGGGTGGTTTAAGATTGTTCGAGAAATTTAGCTGATCAACTTAAATATTATATTATATATATTATTTATATTATATTTATATTATATATATATATATATATATATCTTATATTATTATTATTTATTACGTATTGATCCTTTTAGGATTACGTAAAGTCTCCATGAAGGGCGAGCATCCTGATCTTCTGCCGGTCGAGTCGGACCAGTTAATTCATAATTTAAATCCCGCAGACCACTAATAGGATTGTTTAAGTGTTAAATATATTTATAAATAAAAATTGTGATCAAAGAACACATAAACATTGAGCTTTTATAACTTATCACGTATTGTTATGAATTGAATCATGTTTTAATGCATCTTAAAACATAACTTAATAAGATGAGTAAGTATATTCCACCATTTTCTGCGGACCAGCGAAATTTTCTCGCGGACCACCACTTTGGCAACCGCTGGTCCTAAGCATATGCCAGGGTTTATGTTATTTAATTTAATTATGAAAATTCCGTTCTTGAAAGGTTTCGAATGCTGGACCTTTGGGTTTAGGTGAAAGCGCTAATCTTTGCTTATTATTATATATTATATTATTATTATTATTATTGTCATTATATTATTTAATAATACCATGTTGATTTAGAAATTTCAAAAAATAATTGAATAATTGAAGGAATTTGTATTTAAATGTATAATTAGTTTAATTACTAAATTCTGTAATTCTTTTTGCTATTAAATTTACAAAACAATTATTCCTCTATGAATATATAGATATGTGCAAGATTATAAAAGCTCTTCCCTCTCTATTTTTTGCCCTAGATTTCAATCTCATTAATTTCCAATTTATTTTCTAAATGTTTAGTAATAAATAGATTGTTCAGTTCTTCAATCTTCTGACAATTTCATTGGAAAGGGATATAGAATTTATATGTTCATATACATGTATTTAACGTACATATTATTATGGTTGTTTGAGTGGGAGAGAAGCCATTAAGTAAGCATAAAATCGAATGCTAATCATAACAAAGCTACTAATAAATTGATTTGTAATTTAGATTAATCTGGGAATATAGCTTCATACATCAAAACAGTTGTTATCGAGTTTTTATGTTTCATTTATATTAATCTTTTTGTTTTATCTGAATTTGAATATTCATTCCGTTCCTTCAACCCCCATCTTGTTATTTAGATTTCAATTGATTATTTAATACATATTCATTCTTGATCTACCACAATTGTGAATTTTTTTTACCAATTATTAAGGGAATTTTTATTTAAAGATCACATTGTTTGTATAAATTATTTATTAAATTAAAATAACTGTACAACGTTTCGACTGCTTATTCTGCACAAACAAGGTGCTCTTTAATAATTAACTTAATAATTACATTTTCCAAAAAATTGATTAAATCGTAAATTTTGAACTTAAATCAATTAAAGTAAAAAGTACACTTTTTAAAATGCAAATATCTCTATTTTTCCTCCTTCTAGATATCCACTTTCTTTTGAAGTGGGAAAGTAAAGAAAAAGTGAACATTATATCTTTCATCATTAGAAATGCTTTGTAATTTAAAACTTTTGAATATTTAATGAATCACCAAAAAATTACTCATTATTTTTTAATATATAGTTAATAAGAAATTAGTATAATTAATAAAAGATAAATATATAATAAAATAGCCAATATATTTACCTACATAGCAATTTCTTTATTATTTTAAAAATTATAAAATTGAAGGTTATTGAAATATAAATAAATATATTATTAAAAAGTCCTTCCTATTTCCTAAAAATGCGACAAATGTATATGACGTAGACAAATGGCAATTTTAGAAAAAGAGGATTTACCTAGACAAAAGTCATTTGGCTAAATCTTTGTTGGACAAATAGCATTACTTTTATTTTCCATTAATTTGGCCGCTTTTCATTGTCCTTCATATGATTTTATTCGATATGTTATAATGTCCTCTTCACGGCGACAATGGTACAAATTATTTGTTCATTGGAATCTTATTTTGGTTCACGACATATTAAATGGACGTTTTTATTGCATGTTAAGCATGCACGATCCGTACAGCGTACAGGCTTTACCACAAACACAACAATAAAAATTAATACTATCTTCACAATCATTTTTTTTCTAATATTTTTGGAAAATTATTTAATTTGATGTACTGGGTAATGTTTCTTCAATGACAATGGGTACATTATCGAATAATTCCTCAGATAATATTCCACCATTTGGTACATCTTCGGATTTTTATTTTATTTATATCAAACAGATTTTAATTTTGACATTAACTTAGAACTCAAAACTGCAGTGAATAATATAAAGATATAATATAAAGAACAAAATTTTTTTGAATAATATCGTAATTGTCCACTGTAATAGTTAAAGCTATTTGCCCAACAAGGATTTAGCCAAATGGCATTTATCAAGGCAAATGCTATTTTCTTAAAATGCCTACCATATGTGAATAAAATTTTTAATATACTCGGAAAAAGGGGGTTGAAATGAAGTACAAGCATATATAATATAAAGAATTTTAAAATTCAAATTCTAGAAGTTCAAAAAAATAAAAAACATCTGGAGTGTCTCCACTCTATTATCTCGCAAATTTGAATTGAATTAATTAAAATATATTATATTTAAAATAAATTTAATTAATTAAATTGTGAATTAAAATTAATAAATAATATTTATTAAACCAGCGTGTGTTTGGCGCGTGATTGCCGTGTTAAAAGTTGATTGCGGTACTTTCAGCCATTCAATTAACCTGAAATTCTACATATAGCAGTTTTATACAATATTTAATCATGTGAAAAACTATCAAACATAACATATATATATATCTATATTTTTACGGTCAGCTTAGAGAAAAAAAATGAAAACGTGGCAGGTAATGACCCTCTTCCGAAAGAGTTACATTTCTCAAAAGTTGATAGAAAACTACGAATTTTGAATAATTCCCGTATACCAAATTTCATTATTCTAGCTCAAACCGTTTTTGCGTAATCTTGTCTACATACACACACACACACACACACAGAGAGAGGCATTTTTCTCAACCTTAGTGAAAATGACTTAGGGATTTTCAAAACATATAAAAACATGGAAAATTTTCGTGATAGCAATACTGTGTCTCTGGCGAGATAGAATTATTGCTAAGTATATGTTCTTTTAGTTTTGTATTGTATTGTATTTTTTTCTTTACTATAATTATTAAAATTTGTAAAGTAAATATATTTATGAAATTTTACCCGAAAGTAGACAATCAATTTCTCTTTAAAAGTTTAAATACTATAAATTATGTATATAAATACATATAAAATATTTTAAAAAAATTAAATTAAGTAAGTATTAATTTTTATTTCATGATCAATTGATCAATATTATATATTTGCATGTTCTTACGTATATTACATTGATCTTAAATATTAGTTTTAAATATATCCAACTTTATTTTTCTATATAGGTACCTACATATTTACATATTTTAAATTTGAAAATTTTTCTTATCCTTTTCTCACTTGTTGTTTATTATATTATATCGAAATTGTCTATTATCTTTTTTTATTGTTTTCTTTATTTGTTTTCCGTTGTTTTTTGGGCAGCATCCCTCACTGTCTTTTCCAACCCCGCGCCTTCTATTCTCTTTAAAAGTATATTAGCCGAACATGAGATGTATTCCAAATGAGTTTGACATTTTTATAAGAATAAAAAAAAAAGAAACAAGAACACTCTACAGAACAATTTCTTTTTCTTCCCTCGACCCCCCTCCATCACTTCTTTCACTCATTCCATCGGTATCTTTTTTCTAACTTTCCCTTTGCCCACGAACACGCTCATCTTCTCTCCCCCATACCACCACCTCCACCGCCACCACTACCACGACCCTACAACGCCATTCCTTCAAAAATCTACACAACTCCCATTTATCCACTCAACTGTCAACATTTATCTCCCTTTTTATCAATTTGATCTAAAATAGATTTATTGAAAAAATATATATAAAAAATGGAGCCCTTCCCTAAAAAATAATTAAATTTATATACAAATATATATTTATCCGGTTTGATATATGAAAATAATAGAAATATATGAAATGTATAATATTTATCTATATAAGGTTCGTGAATTATTATGAAAAAAAAAACAATAATTAAATCATAATTTGGGAGATTAATCATGAGCTAAGAGAATGAAATTTTATTTTTATTAATCTTTAAATCATCTATATCATAAATAAAAAACATCAAGAGAGTTAAAAACCTATGAATTTACATGTTTACATGTTTTTTCGTTTTAAAGTACTTATCTATCCTCTAGGGCAGGGGTGGGCAACCGGCGGCCCGCGGGCCAAATGCGGCCCGCGTGCACATAAACAGCGGCCCGCGAACCTATTTAAAATTTATATGGTGGCCGGCCCTTATTCTAATGTTTTAATGATATTTATCAAAATATTGAGTTATTTCTAATGACATTCATTACTAAAGTAAATAACATACCAAAAACATCATTGTTTTGTCAATTGTGGTTCTTTTATAATAAATTTTTTTCACCGTTTTCTGAAAACATAATTTTCATTTACCTACAAAACCAATATTAATGGCCCGCTTAAGTTTGGTTGTTTTCAATTTTGGCCCGCATTACAAAAAGGTTGCCCATCCCTGCTCTAGGGGAATATATGATTTGAATTTAATCAATAAATTTAAAAAAAAGAGATGATCCTAATATTTTTTTTTTAATAAATGAATATACGATATATAGTTAATACTATATTTTTTTTTAATCCCGTATGCTTGATACACCAAGGAAACTACTGGAAAAGTTGTTAAAACCTAGACTTCAGGAAGCAATAATATCTCCTAGCGAACTTTCAAAGTAGATGATGCCGTCGACCAGGCTAGATACACAGGAAGTTCATAGAACACACCATTGGTGCTTCTGGTCACTCTGGATGTACGTAATGCCTTCAACACAGTTAGATGGGTGGATATGATTCGACCTCTGCGAGATAAATTTAATGTTCCGGAATATCTTCTTAGAATAATACGGGACTATCTTAGAGAACGCAACTTGATATACGAAACAGTTGATGGGAAATTCTTGGTCCAGACCTGTGGAATGTCACGTATGATGGTCTACTCCGACTCACCATGCCCGACGAGGTGTGTTCCTAGTGGGCTACGCAGACGACACGGCCGCCGAACTACGGAGATAGCTCAACTCAAACCATGAGAAGAGTTGGAGCCTAGACGGAAGATAACAGTTTGGAGCTCGCGATGGCAAAAACTCTGAAAATGTTGTTATCACTCAGAAAAAAATTCCCACAGAAATATCAATGGTCGTCAACACTGAGCAGATCCAGACGAATAAATCAATTAAGTATCTTGGGATGGTTCTGGATGGCAAATTAACCTTCTGGAATCATATTAAGAATATTGCTGACAACGCGGTAAGAGCGGTGGCCTCTCTTTTGAGACTAATGGCGAATACCGGTGGTCCTAGTCAGAACAAGAGAAGACTCCTTATGGTAATGTATGTAAGTCGATCATGTTATATGGATCGGAGATTTGGGCTGTTGCCATGAGGGTTAAGAAATAGTACCGGGACTCTTTTTTACTTTAGTTTGAAATTGTTTTTAAAATATTTCCAAGTTATATTTTGAATAACGATAATATAATTTGATTTAAAAATTTCTGCTCTGTGTAAAATTACTAATATTGTATTTTTATATAACTTAAGCCTTTTTTACACGGGCTCAGTTCTTGTCATTAGTTCAGGGGTGGGCAAATACTTTTAAGCGCGGGCCAAAATGAAATTTTCAAAATGTCTTCAGGACCGGAAGATCATATTTCGAAAACACTAATAAAAAAAAACTTTATCTTAGACATAGACATATTGAACGAAAAATCAAAATAAGAGCCAACTTTTTCAACGGGCCGGTGGGCGTTCAAAAGTCTGGAGTCGCATTAAGTCCTTGTTGAAGTTTATGGTCATCATGCTCTATCAAAAACAACCGACAAAAAATAGTTTCAACGGTTCAGAAATAATGATTTTGATGTAAGAAATGGAAAACGTGGAATACTACCAAAAAAGTTTGAAGACACTGAACTGCAAACAATATTGTATGAAGATGATAATTTGACACAAAAGCAAATGTTATTGTTGAACAACAAATATTTTTTGACCGTTTAAAAGCTATGAGAAAGATCCAAAAGTTAGAAAAATGTGTGCCACATGAATTGAACGAAAGACAGATGAAAAATCCCAAAAAATGAAATTTTGCTTCAAAGATACGAAAGAAAAATCAGTTTTGCATCGAATTGTTACTGGCGATGAAAAATGGATTTATTTTAAGAATCGTAAAAAATCATGGATTAAATCGAGACAACAATTAACATCGACTGCAAAACCAGTTGAATTTTTGAATAATAAAGAATAAGATATTTAACAGAAAAAAAATATGTACTATTGAAATTAAAATAAATAAATAATAATTTTTATATTTATTATCCATTGTATTTTAAATGAAATCGAAAAGATGAATAGAATATAAACATTAATCGAACGGAAAATAAAAAAAAATGTCATTTGAAATATTAAACATCCATTCCACTTTTAAATCCATTCCACGAACTATAGATTATTTTCTCTTCAATCAAGAAATTCAATTTTATATCAATCGATCGTAATATTGGCTCGGGCTGGTCTAGCATCAAAGAAAGAAGAGAGAGATGAGAGGAAAGGGTTGATCACAATATTCCTTCCCACACCCGTGCCCTTACTATCCTGATCGAAATAACTTTCCTCATAACCAAATATTAAAATTTATTTTTTAATTCTTCTAATTCTCTTTTTAAATCAATTTTTTTTATATTTCGACGATAATTTTTTTTTTTTTCTTTTGTTATTGACAAAATACACTTCCGATTTATTCGTTTCACGTAACAACCATAAATCGAATGTCAAGTGATGGGTGAAAACAAAAAAGAGACGAAGCAAAGAAAGAGAACATGATAAAGTGCAAAAAGATAGTCGTCGTTGTGCTGGCGAATAGAGTAGAGAGGGGTAGCAATGGACCAATGGGGTGGTTTAAACAAAGACACCCTGAATATCGCCATCTCCCTTGCCTTTCATTTTTGGAATTGAAGCAAAATAGAAGTGATATTAGTATTCGACACGTGCACTTACCCACCCACCATTCCCCCCCTCCAAAACGCCACCCACCATCCTCCTCTCTAATTCCCATTCCTTCTTCTCTCACTCGGCTTATCTGTTACAATTGTAACATCTCCCCTTGGAGTTGTTGATCTCTGTTGGTTGCCGTTAAGATTCAAAAATGAAAAAGGGAGCAAAAAAAAAAAAAAAAAA
This sequence comes from Labia minor, assembly GCA_963082975.1. Taxonomy (NCBI): domain Eukaryota; kingdom Metazoa; phylum Arthropoda; class Insecta; order Dermaptera; family Spongiphoridae; genus Labia; species Labia minor. Next base: position 63,082,789 of record OY720349.1, on the reverse strand, counting down.
AAAAAAAAATAAAATAAAATTGAAAAAAATAAAAAAACAATAATCGAATTTTAAATAATTTATTCATTACATGTTACAAATCAACATGTATTTTAACAGAACTCTTTGAACATAAAATAACAAAAATAGATTATTAAATTATTTTTAAAGTATTTACATATATTATAATTATGAATAATCATTTTAACAAGAGATGACATATTCACATATTATAGAATTTTTATTTGGAAATCAAATTTTAAAATTTATATTTCATACCTGAATAGAAGAACTACAAATAAACTATGTTAGGTATAAAAATTAATTGATTTAAATTGTAAATATTAATTTTAATCTAAATTTAAACTTAAAATAAATATTTTCAGTTTTTAAAGATTAATTTATTACTTTCTGTTTGTGAAATATTATCATCGATCTTCAATATTTTAAATTAATTAAGTATAAGACGATCCAAAGATGCCTTTATCCAAATATGTTTGTCTTAGAATGATCATTTCAAGTGAATTACTTTATAAGAAGTTGTTAAGTGTGGAGATTGTAGATAGGTGCGTCGGCATGGGTGTAGTGAGAGTGAAATTGAAATTATCCCTTATCATTGTAAATATTTTATTCTATTATTTGGAGAGGAGAGATGTGTACTTGAACGAACTGATTAAGCAAAGAGTATCAACAAATATCAAATCATTTCCTTTGTAAAATCCTTGTTGTAAAATGTACAATGTTATTGTAAAATGAAAAATTGTTGTACTTGATATATAATATTAAGAAATACGGAAACGGGAGCCTCCCCGGGAGAAACAGTCAGGTAGAAATAAAAAATAATTTATATTTGAATGCCAACGTTTTGAGTGCGAGTCGCACTCTCATCTTCAAGGCAACATTGTCAAAAAAACTATAATATCAATTGATAATTTTTACAATTTGTTAATATACCATAACAACGGTAATTCTGATAATTTGTTGTTTTGAAGATGAGTGCGAGTTTTACTCAAAACTTCGGCATTGAAATATAAAATATTTTTTTATTTCTACCTGTCTGTGTGTTTCTCCCGGGGAGGCTTCCGTTTCCTTATTTCTAAAATATATATTCTACAGCTATAAATCAAAAGATATCTTTTATACTTAATAATAAGTTATATTAAAAGAAATATAGTTTTTTTTTATTAGTAGAGTTATAAAATAAATAAAATCTACTGTTGGAATGACAAAAATTACTTTGTGCTTGGAATCCAAATGGTAAATCTTTGAACTTTTTATTATTAGTGAAAATATTAAAAGGATAATAGTATGTGTATGTATTTCATGCAGGGTTGATTTTCACAAGTTATTTAAGGCTTTAAAGTAAAGGATTGAAGGATTTCAGCAGCAAATACTCTTAATTTGAGTTTTTCCGAAAATCGTAATCGGATTTTTTCCAAAGCTGATAGCAATGGAGATGAGACTAGCAACGTTAAGGTTTAAATTTTTGTACGATATTCTTGTATGCTATGCAATCCAACATACAAATTTAAAATTAAGAATTTCTACATATTTTAATAAATATCAAAAGTTTGGATAATTATATGGTTAATATTATATAATATATATTATTTATAGGTATATTGATATAAAATAACCAAAGATTAATAATTTAAAAAATAAATATATAACTAACTACATTTCTAGTGGTTTATATTTTTAATGTAAATTTTAAAGGAATAAATCTCTCTCTAAATATATATATATATATATTGCTATTACATATGTTAGTTATTGCTATATAGGCTATGTTATAAAATCACCTAGAATTTATTTTAAATTAGATAAGATTAAATGCCATGGATAATTGTTTAATTGTTTTTGTTTTTGTTTGTTCCCCTATCATCTTATAAATAGGATATGATATGTAACAATGTTAAATCCATTTGCTCGTGACACTAAATACATAGAATGAAGTCAGGAATGCTTGTTCTGTCATCCTTTCACCCTTCTTCACAATAATGGTCAACCAAAAATTTTCATTCAAACTTAAATCTAAGTAAATATTTGAATAAAAAAGCTGATTCATGAAAATAAAACGTGAAGTGAGGATAAAAAAAAATCAATCAAATCCCTTCTGTATTTAAGCCCCTCTCCTGTCTTTTATTAGCTACCCTCAAGATGAAAATCTTCAATTATGAATTTGACTCACTCTTAATTTTATATAAATTATTATCTCCAAATTCCAGCTTAAAAGGATTTTATAACCACCTTTTCCGGTTGGTACCCATCCACATAGGTTCCACCCCTCTCATTCACTCTCTCTTTCTCTTTTTTGCTTTTCTACTGACTCTAAAACTCATTTACATATTTTTCAGATACCATTAAATCTTCCTCTTTGACTGTCTGATCCTATTTAGATTTAAAATAGTCGTATCTAAATAAACCTTATTATATATGTATTTTTATTTCTTCTCAATTTTAATACTTTATTTTTATTAAATTCTTATTTTGTTTTTGTTAATATTCAACTTTAAAGCTTTTATTAATTGAATAAGATAGTAAGAGAGAGAGAGAGAGAGATATTTTTAAAATTTAATATACTCTTTAATAATGTATATTCCCTTAAAAAGATCAAGTAAATCATAATTAAATTATAATTTTTTTTTTAATTAAATAAAAATTTGTTTTTCTTTGTTTATATAATATCTTCTTGATCTTATTAATAAACATTTTCTTTTGATTAATTAAAAATAAGCCCATATACTTTATTGGTAGTGATATATTATATTTTATTCTATCATCACAATATTTTATCAGTTATCCTATCACTCTTTTATTTTTTGTTTTAGTTCAATTTTAAAAAAAGTATTTTTTAAACAAAAATTGCATAATTTTATTTCCCATTTTTTGTGAATTTTACAAACCTCTCTTACAATTTAAGAAAAAATAACCCAACGTTTATATGTAAATTAGATTTAATATATATAAATATATATTAAATCTCATTTAAATTGATTAATTAAAGACTGTGAATTATGATTTAAAATAATATAATTTTTAAGATCATGTATATCCGTTTGTTTTAGCCACTCCCTGATTTAGATTTATTTATTTTAATATCAATTTATTTTTATATAATTTTTATAAGTTTTTTTCTTTTATATTATATATATTTTTTGGTATATTTATATACAAACACGTGGTCAGATCGTTTTGAAGCTAAGTTGACTATGCAAAAGAGTCACATGATCCCTTACAGCCAATCACCTTGCTGCATTTAGTTGATGTTAGCCAAGGGCTTCTCCCTTGGCATGGAGAGTTGATCACATCTCACTTGCTATTTGGACTTGCTATTGTTTACACGCTTTTGGCTTTTTAGCTGTGAATTCGCCATTTTTTAGATTTGTTGTTGACCACGAGCTTTTGTAAACTGTGTTGAGTTATTATTATTGTTATTTTTTTATAAACTTGTTTTGTTTTAGCTGAGCATTAGCTAGCACTTATTCATTTTTATTTTTATATTTAATTTGTAAATTCTAAGGATTCTCTCCTTTTAATTTTTCATTCATCAATTTCATTTTTATATATATATATATTTTTACTTTATATTAATTTTCCTTTCATTCACCTTTTTCTTTTATTTGTAAATAGGTGAACCCAATTTTTTCTTTGAAGATCCATATGTTAGCATCGGATATTTTGATTAATTTAATTTGTTATTATTTCTTTCCAATCTTGGTTCTCCAAGGCTAATCGCCTAAGCACTAATAGTCAAACATACTACACTCTTTGGTGAAATTTATTTCAGGGTTCATTTCCCAATTAATTTAATTTACAACCCCTGTGAAAGAGTTGAGAATTCTGTTTTTTAACTCCTTCACTAGTGGTCCAGGTGATCCGACAGGCTCAACAATATTTTATTTTGTTTCGGCTTGTCCACCATTCAAATTTTAATTTATAAATTCCCATAAATTAATTAATTTGTAAAGGGTTAATCGATAAGTTAATATATTATCATTGAAAAGAAAAATGCTTGTAAAATTTCCAGTGAATCGATTGATTGGAGATTTCTTAAAATTTGATTACAAAATTCCAGCTAAACAAACCAAGTGAATCAATATAAAGTATGTAATAATACAAACTATTAGACTTTTTATTAGGGACAGAAAACTGGTTGTAGTAGATGACAGTTTGAGCCGAAACCGATCATGAAATGAAATATCTACTACTTTTATTTTTAATTAGTTTTAAAAAGAAATACTTAAAAAAACATTGTAACTAATGGAGGCTGTGGCTTAAATTGGTCCCGCAATGCAGAGGGGACGTACATTAAAGGGGGCACATCATGAAACTATAATATACCATTTATATATATATATATATATATATTGAAATATCTCTAAATTAAATTATAGATATTTTAATCAAAATTATTCTAATAATTTGTTTATTTTACTGGTGGTACTAATTATACTTAAACAAGCCTCACCAGTATAATTATTTAAAATAAATACACTCATGTGGCCACCCCGATAGGGGAACCTTCTTTTTTTTTGTAAATAATAATAATAAATTGTTATAGCAGTTTTTTTTTTAAGCTTTTTGTTCATGGGGCATAATTTCAAAATTTTTTCCAAGAAAGATAATACGCATTTTACTTTCACTTTTGGATAAATAAAGGAAAATTTATAATGTTATTTTTATATATGATATTTTCAAACTATGTGTCATGTGTTCGGCTCCAAAATATGAGATTGATATCTTTTTATACTTTTAAAAAAATGACACATAAAAAAATCTTTAGAATATTTATATTCAAAATATTTTGATTTTTCATACCCATGAACTATAATAATTTTTTATATAATATTTCTATATTTCCTTTAACATATTATTTTTGGCACAACTACAAAATATTTTGAAAATATATCTCATGTATTTATAAAAAAAAATTTGAAAAAGACTGATGTACATAATCTAGGTTTATATCTTACTAATAAACTGTAGTGGCCATAGGATTTCATTTATTTATTTTGTGCTTTATATGATATTTTTTGAAAAAGCTGGAGTATCTAAATTAAGATAAAATAGAAGTCGAAACCGAAGTGGGAGCCAGAGTTGGAACAGGATCTGATTAATTTTGATATGGGTTCACACCTCTGCTTTCTGGACATAATAAAAAGTTGAGTACACTTTAAGGAAAAAAAATAAGAAATTTATCAAAGCAATGGGTTGTATGAATTCTTGAATTAAATTATAATTATTAAAAATTGAAAAATAAAAATATAAAAATTATTTATAGTATCTCGTGAATTCTCTGAAAGATTGTAATTTAGTGAATTTAATTAAAAAAAAACTATTTAGGAAGACGAAGATTAATGACCTTCAAATGTTCATAGATTTTTTCAATTCATAAATATTTCAATCATTTGGAAAATTATAGGACTAAATTCTCAGAAAAAAATAAAAATAAATCAATAGCATATATTATGTTATTCTTAGTATTTTTAGTATTTTTTAGTAGTTACTGATTATATTGAATCATCATCCTATAATATATACGAGAGTCATTTACTATGTCATAGCAACTTTTTTGTATGTAAAAATATGGTTTAAATTGATATTTCCTATCTACACATACGGAAGATAAAGAATACTGAATAACTAATGTTTCCAAAAACTGTTTTCGTGACTGGGTAGTTAGGTTAAACAAAAATATAATTTTCTACAAACATTGTAAATGTCCCACTGTAATAGTGTAATATATCCATTAAAGAAGAAAACAAATCACAAATATTCTACAAGACTGAACAAATTCCCAAGATGTCAATTATGTACTGTCAACACTACCGAGGTCGTCGAATACTTTTAGCTTCAACATTGTTAAATTTGTCGTAATCTGGTGTCATCAATTGGTCTCGCTACAAAGCTTGTAGCTTGGGAATTAAATCATAATCACAAGGTGTCAGGTCTGATGAGTATGGTGGATGCTCCAGTTGTTCATATCACGCAACTTCCAGAATGATTATGAGCGATTCTCTCTTAAAGCTCAACTAACATATAAAAAATAAAGTAGAGTTGTTAATTACTACAGAGTTTGCTTTAATTAATTAATTCCAATCAGAGTAAGTTTTCCATAAATTTGTAAATAAATTTTTTGAAATATCATAATTTATTCATTTACAATAATATTGAAATCATATTTAACCATAATTTAACTATTATTTTTAATTGATTTGAAAGAAAATATGTGTTTGTTTATATTTTTTATAAATATTCATCAATTAAGTTAATAATCTTCCATAAAATCGATAAATTACTAATTCTAATTTTTAAATAAGTTTCAAAGGAAATGATCATAATATAGGTCAGTGGTTCCCAACAGGTGTGTCTCGAGCTTCCCTCAAGTGGATTTCGAGAAAAGTTTTTATAAAATGTTAATAAAACGTTTAAAAAAATATATAGTTGTAGAATTACTCTGTCTATATCTCTAAGAAGGTATAATATTAGGAAACAATTAAAAAATTAAAAAGAGTTCCGGAAAACTTAAGATATTCCTTTTCTTTTGAAGTTTTTTATTGATTCAATTTAATAAATAATTTATTCCTTTCTAAAGTAACTTAACGATTGATGACTTCTTACAACCTTCATAATTCTTAGAAATCGATTCTTTTGTTTGTTTCTTTGTTTTTACCGACCGACGATAGTAAGGGAGGTTTTGTTTTCACACCAAATTTCACATGTGGAGATTTTTACATCTCCACGAATCATGCATTTTCTAAACAGAAAAAAGTATTTTTAGCATGATGTCTGTCCGTCCGTCCGTCTGTCCGTCCGTATAGATGTGTACAGCCTGAACGGCTCAACGGATTTTGATGAAATTTGGTATATTTACTTAATGCATCAGTGGGATGAATTGATCAACTTTTAGTGCAAATCCGGAAACCAGAAGTGGTAGTATTAGCGATCCACGATAGGAAGGGAAGGGTTATTTTCACTCCAAATTTCACATGAGGAGATTTTTCTATATTCACCACGAATCATGCACTTTGTATTGGTTTTATCATTAAAAATCATATTTAAAAATCATATTTATTAGTTTTTTCTTGATTTAAAATTATATGACGACATCCAGCCATTCATGACGTCACAGCCTGTTCTTGCATATATATTATAAATAAAATAAAATTAAAAATGTTTATATTTATTATTTATGTATCCAGATCTGTTTTTTATTACATTAATAGATATATTAAAATTATTTGAAATTATTTCTGTAGCTGGAAATTAATTTACTTCAAACCGTCGGTCGGTTCGGACCTGGCCACAGGTCAACTTATTTATTTTAAATGAAGTCTATTTTTCAATTTATATGCTTAAATAATAAATTATTTTATAAATATTAATCAATCATTTATGTTTGTTTCATCACGTGTATTTACATGTTGCACTTTTTAGCACAAAACAATATTCTTCTCAACGAGTGATTATTGAGATTATTTGTTGATGAAAATGGCCATTCAAGGGAAATAAAATAAAATTTAATTGAATTAAAATCATCACAAATCATTCAAATTTATCAGTTTTGATAAGGAAATAGATAAAAAAAACAATCGAATTATAATTTCTTTTTTAATTTATTTGATTATTAAAGCTTATTAAGATATGTTTCTCTTATTATTCAAAAAGAATTTCATTATAACTGGGTATTTTAAATTTTTTGGGAAATCATTTTAAATGATTCATTATTACAAAACGATTGATATTTCTGAAACATTTATTATTAATAAAATTCAATTATTAAAGTATAAAACTATGCTGGAGAGTAAATCACATTGTAAATGTCTATACAAACTTAATGAAAATGCAGCTTAAATGAAGTTTCTTCTTTATTTTGAGAGACTTATTATAAAATATGTTATTCATGGTATTATCTGTTGTGGAATAACCAAAATTGTTGTATATTGTAAAAATTGACAAATAACAAATTCGAAATATATTGATTCATTAATAAAGGGTGTTTTTTTTCGAGGTATAGAACTTTAAGTTGGCATTACTGTTCAAGTTTGGTTTGGCAATTCATCATGAATAGACTCACGCCTGCAAATAGTGCAATTTTATTTCGAAAATAATGGTTTTTCATAAGCGAATTTTGTTTAGCGATGAAGCGCACTTCTGTTTGAATGGCTACGTCAACAAACAAAACTGGCGCATTTGGAGTGAAGCTAATCCTCAAGTGTATGTCGAAACACCGTTACATCCAGAAAAACTGACTGTTTGGTGCGCTTTATGGGCTGGTGGAATCATTGGTCCGTACTTCTTCAAAAACGATGATGGCTAGAACGTTACAGTCAATGGTGATCGGTGAAGAGCCATGATTATTAACTTTTTCATTCCTGAATTGAACAACCATGATGTCCAGGAGCTGTGGTTCCAACAAGACGGCGCAACATGTCACACAGCTCGTGCCACAATCGATTTATTGAAAGACACGTTTGGTGACCGCCTAATTTCACGTTTTGGACCTGTGAATTGGCCTCCAAGATCTTGTGATTTAACACCGCTAGACTACTTTCTGTGGGGCTATGTAAAGTCATTAGTCATTGGTCTATGCGGATAAGCCACAAAGCTTGACCATTTGGAAGACAACATTCGCCGTGTTATTGCCGATATACGGCCACAAATGTTGGAAAACGTTATCGAAAATTGGATGTCCAGATTGGACTACATCCGAGCCAGCCGTGGCAGTCCTATGCCAGAAATCATATATAAAATGTAATGCCACAAGATTATCTATCGTATAAATAAAATTCATGTCAATCGAATAATCCATCGTTGTTTTATTGCAATTTAAAGTTCTATACCTCTAAAAGAAACACCTTTTATAACTAAAGTACCAATTTATAAACATCAACCATATATCCAATTCATTTATTTATTCATTTATTTACTCATTTATTTGTAACTTAAAAAAAAAATAATTTTGTTTACATACAATTACCTAATTAATTTGTATAATGGTTTAGAAAGAAATTTAGAATTAGGAAATTGATGATTCTGGTAGTGAATAGGAGAAAAACATCTGAGGATCTACTAAATGCGAATAAAATATTATATGAAACGGAAAGAAAAGAGAAACAAAAGAGTAAACAGCCGTTAGCATTGGGATAGTATTGGTAGCTTTGATTATTAATCAAAATTAACTTTAACTAAAACTGCATCATTAAAATGGAAATATAATATAATATCATGAACATATTTTTTTTTTATAATTTATTCTAAGTCCATAAAAATAAGAAAACTTTTCATGGAATGTTAATGAGTTTTCTCATTAAAAACGCCGAGTAAAAGTTCGTTACAAACTGAATAAATAAATTACTATACTCATATAAATATATTAATATATAAATATAACATATATATATAATTACTAAGCAGCTTAAAACTATTAACTATATAGTATTTTAATATTTCTTGGGGTATAATTACTTATCTCTTTTGTTTCTTCTTATGACCTGTATTTTTTATAGTTATATTGTTCATATATTATTAATATAAAATGGTACATTAATTAAAAACCTACTATTAGCTGACAAAATGAGAAAATACTTCATCTATGAATCAAAACAAACAAAGGTTGATTATTTTTTTAAAAAAAAAAAATATTAATTGGAAGTAAAATAAAAATTATTGATTTCCTAAATTCAATTATTTTGATTTAATAGTTTAAATATTGATAATATGGAATGAATCACAAAACTAGTTTTTTTAATTTTTTATTAATTTGTGAGCAGTGCCAGTATCAGTGTCATTATTACAGATTATTACAAGAAAAAGCTAATTCAGCAGAACATATGATGATACTCAAACATAGCATATATAAAAGAGTGGCATCTATAAAATGAAGTTATACTTTCTTCCCTGAAGTACATATATCAACAATAGTCACAAACTGCTTAAGTATTAGAACTTAATTTAACTGGTGGAGAGCTGAATAAATATCTACAACCCTCTTTGAAGAGGTGATTTTTAGAGGGTAAAAATCTCACACTCTGATCAATACGGGCTGATCAGTGTCTTTACGAATATTTCCACCGACGATGGTAAAAAAATCTTATTTTGAAAATTAAAAATAAATTGTGTGGTAGTGTCTAGGTTGAATAAGAAAATTTCTGTTTTTTTTACTATCTCGCCAGAGATAGTATTGCGATCACGAAAATTTTCGATGTTGAGATTTTGATGTTTTTATACGTTTTGAAGGTTCCTGAATCATTTTCACTAAGGTTGAGAAAAATGTCTGTGTGTGTGTGTGTGTGTGTATGTAGACAAGATTACGCAAAAACGGTTTGAGCTAGAATGATGCAATTTGGTACATGAGCATTATTCAAAATTCATAGTTTTCTATCAACTTTTGAGAAATGTAGCTCAACCGGAAGAGGGTCATTACCTACAACGTTTTGATTTTTTTTCCTCTAAAGTGACCGTAAAAATAAAGATATATGTTTGATAATTTTTCACATGATTAATAATTGTATAAAACTGCTATATATAGAATTTCAGCTTGATTGAATCTCTGAAAGTACCAGAATTAATTTTTTAACACTGCAAATCTCACGCGCCAACACGTGCCATGGTGCCATCAATAAAAAACCAAACATGCGCTGGTTTAATATTTATTATTTAAAATTTATAATTAATTAAATTTAATTTAATTATAATATATTATGTTATTTAATCCAATTCAAATTGCGAGATAGTCGAGTGGAGACACTCCAGCTTATTTTTAAAACATGTTATAAAATGAAAGTAGGCTACAGATTAGTACAGATTAGTATTATATACCTACATAAAAACCCATATATATATATATATATATATATATATATATATATATTGTTTACAGTTTATCTAGGCTAGTTATAAATATTAATAAGAATTAAATGAGGTCATTTATTAAATTTTTTTAATTAATAATTTATAATGTATCAGTCACATCATCTAAAGAAATTTGGTAAACCCTAATTATCATTATTGTATTTTATCTAAATCATTTTTAGACCCCTTAAATTGGTCCTTGATGCATTTTGATAAGAGGGTTTTAAAAACAAAATATTTAATTTCATCATGTTTCATTATCACGATAAAAAATATTCAAAACAACTCCTTTTATAATAATAAACGATAAATCATGATATTATTCACATATCAAAGAAAATTAATTTGCTAAAAAGAAATAAATTCAAAATTTCCAAATTTCAAAGCTCTGTATGACTAGTTGAGACATACATATTCTAATAATAAATATTTATTTATATTCTTTTATTATTTATGTATTTATTTACTATTCATTTACTATAATAAACAAATAATATTTATTTACAATTATAAAATATTGAAGTAATGAAAAGCTATTTAAATTATAAATTTTATTTAAGCAAATAAAAATATCTGAGAAATAAGTTGGAATATAATTTGCCAATGAATTAGATTTGAGATAGGGATAAAAAAGCAAGATGAGTTAAACACTTGACAGTAAGGATTTGGAGAATGAATGTCCATTCTTCTTCTGACATTTATCCCTACATTTTTTACCGTTTCTAAGGCAATACATAAAGATTTAGTGAAATTTTTTTTATATTTTTGTTGTGTTTTTATTTTTATTCTAAACTACAATTTTTCTTTAGGTTCATATGCTTGCCCGCTTCCAACAGGTCAAGGTAGATTTTAGAAATATTGCAAAACAATAAATTATTTATTATCCTATTAAAACACGGTATTTGTTGATGATTTAGAATATTATTAAAGTTTATATTTTTTTTAATAAATTATATTATTTTATTAATATTTTTGAACTTCAGAAATAATCGCAAAATAACATTTATTATCTTTCATTCAGTTCTTTCTTGTTGGATAAATTCTAGTTTTGTTAATTTTCGTATAAAAGTTGATTAGTACGTTGTAATAATTATAATTTCTTAAAAAATCAATTCAAAGTATTTTTTAATTTACATTAATTTACAGATGAATTGAGAATGATTGGATATTTTTTTTACTCTTTTTATGATTTGCAAAGGATCCTTCAATAGGACTTAAAATCTTAATTGAAATGGTAGGAGGAAAATAGAAGGTAGTGGAGTTCTCTTAAGTGGCTTGGACAGGTCCTTTGGAGTAAAAGAAGTGGTTTGAAGTGTATACAATCTGCAATTCTGAACAGATAGTAGAAACACTCATCTGGAGGGTTTTTACAGATTTAGAACACCTACGATTGACGGAAAAGAACTTTACGTGGAAATGGAGGGAGGGAGGGAGGGAGGGGGGGGGGTTGGAAATGAGGATACTACTTTCTTGAACTCGCTTTAGAGGCAACGCCCTAAATATCTAGATGGTAACCAATAAGAAAAATCTACTAAAATTAAATAAATAAAAGTTATAAAATATGTTTTAATTTTTTTTAATTTTAATAGATTTTTCTTATTGGTTAAAGTTCATATACTTTTTCAAATAAAAGATATCAATTTAATGATACTGTAAAACTCACAATTCATAATTGAATATAAAGAATGTAATTTTGAATTAGTAATTTTTCTGATCTATTTAGTAAATTCAATCTAATTTAAGTTTTTAATATTTAATAATTAAGAAAAGGAAGAAGAATTTGTTTTATTCTAAGATCCTGAATGAATATCTAAAAAAATTATTATTATTGCTTGAATTTCTTTTAACTAGATAAATATATATGATGTTTATGTGAATTGATAATAATTAATTGCACTTTTTTTCTATATATATATAGTATAATATATGAAAATATAAATTAAACACTCTCAACAAAACGTTTATTAGTTAAAATAAATAATGTTATTTTCTAAAAGAATACAATTTAAAGACAGATCTAAAGTATACCTGTATTTATTCTACTTTCATTGAATTTACAAATTTACAAATATATCTATACCTATATATTAATTTTTTTCATTCATCATTTTTTTCCAAGTTGAATAGATTTAAGAACCTTTAGAGTTAATTGACTTTCATCACGACTTTTCAAGGAATTTTGTTCATGGGTGAATCAAGAGATTGGTAATTCAGTTGATTTTAAGTAAGTATAAAAGTATATACTACAAAAATATGTATTTTTCTATTTTTCAAGGCATAAAAAAATTCCAAAAAAATCAACATATTAAAGTAAATAAAAATCTGTACCTACTTATAAAATCTTATACCTAAATTTCCCGTTTTATAATTATATAACTTTTAAAATAATTTTATAATTTTATTTTATTTTATTTTTTTTTTGTTATTAAATAAAATATGTATATTTTATCTTTAATTTGTAGGAAATAATTTAAATTATTTCATTTAAAGTTTAAGTTAACTGAGGGCGCTGTGTGAAGGCTATGTAAGCGACCCCTATGCTACAATGCTTGCAAAGATGAATGTAACGGACGATTTATGTTTTTATGATTATTTACGATTAAAGATTGTTAATTTTGTTTGTTAAGTATTTATTTTATTAAGTAATACCCTATAAATTAAATAAGCAAAAGCAATAAGAATAAGAAAGGAAATTTTAAAATGTCAAAAATATCAAAATATAAAATTTGATTAAATTTACAACTATTTATTTATATATTTATATTGATTTACACCTGAGAAAAAAAATTTTTAATTGGAAAATTTAAACTGTAAAAATTTTTTATAATGATAAATGCACAATCAAAATCAACGGATACTTTGACATTTATTCATGTTTGTTTTGATTGTTAATTCCCTGTCGAGTCTCCTGGGAGGTAAATTGACAAACTTACCGTGACGTATTGCCTGTCAGCTTATTCAATGTTTCACGAATTCCAAAAAAAAAAATGGGATTCTTTTTAATCAAGTTATTGCAAAACCATCGTAAATTTACTACAACTAAATTAATATATAGAACGTTGTGAATAATTTATTTATTTATTTTTTATTAAAATATTTTATTAAAAATAAAATACAATTATTATATATTGCGAAGGAGAAATAAACTTCTAAAATAATAGAATAAATTCAAAGTACCGATATAAATTTATTTAGTCTTTTATTTATGTCTCAACTTTTTTTTTTATTCTTTATTCTAGAAAGCCAAACATTTTCTCTGAACGAAATCCTCTCCCATTTTCCTTATAGGGGTTAAAATAAATCTTTTGGACGGAAGCTCGAAGACCCTGGGCTGACGAAAAGGATAGGTGTCGATTATGTATATGTCATGTGTGTATGTGTATGTGTATGTGTATGTGTGACGATCAATTCCATTTCAAATGTTGGCTATCGATTCCTACTTATGATTTCGACACTTTTATTGATATCCAGATATATAGAACGATATCTGGGATATTTTTTATTGTTTGAATTTATTTTTTAACTTTTTATTAAGTATATCTATATCTCAACTTCACCTACATAGTCAGAGATATATAAATAATATAGAACCTGATCAAAATAATAGGAATAATAGTAATTTTACAGGCAATCTAATATAATTTAATAAATTATTTAATAATTATTCATACCATTTAGCTGTTGATACAAAGAGGGTAATTGCTTATTTATTACTTACATTAAAGTAATAAACAAAATTGCTCTCTCTATTAAATTTACTCTTAAGTTTCGATCCTATTCCACTCAATTTCAATCTTCTTCAAACACTTTTATTTTATTTCATTCAATTCAATTCTACTCCGATGTCATTTGATAAATAATAATTTTTGTTATGCATAGATTTCATGAAATTTTTCATAAATAATAAATATAAACATTTTTAATTTTATTTTATTTATAATATATATGTAAGACATGTCATGAAGGTCTGGGTGACGTCAAATAATTTTAAATTAAGAAAAAACTAATAAAGATGATTTTTCTCGAGGATAAAACCAATACAAAGTGCATGATTCGTGGTGATATGTAAAAAATCTCCTCATGTGAAATTTGGTGTGAAGATAATCCTTTCCTTCTTATCGTCGATCGCTAATACTACCACTTCCGGTTTCCGGATTTGCACCAAAAGTTGATCAATTCATCCTACTGATGCATTAAGTAAATACACCAAATTTCATCAAAATCCGTTGAGCCCTTCAAGCTGTGCACATCACGGACGGACGGACAGACAGACATCATGCTAAAAATACTTTTTTCTGTTAAGAAATCTATTAAGATTCGTGGAGATATATATGTAAAAATCTCCACATGTGAAATTTGGTGTGAAAACAATACCTCCCTTACTATCGTCGGTTGGTAAAAATTAATTAATATTAAAAATGAGTATAACCGAGAGAGAACTTTCTATTGTTGAAACATATTTAAAGGGAAGATGTACGAGGGCAGGTCAATAAGTACATGACTTTTTGAATGAAACGGGTTTTTGGATACAAAATTATTTTATTATTATTATTATTATTATTTGGACATTGAGGCACCTCAGCAACAAAGACCATTTGTGCCTTAAAGAAAACATCCATCGGACAAGATAAATTTCATTTATCTCCAAGCTACCCCTACAGGGGGAATTTCTTCTTCTTCGTCGGGGCACAGCCAGGCAAACAGTAGTTTACTGTATCCTGGCCGACTACGCTCCTCGAGTAGATCACTTGGAAAGAATGAATTTTGCTTTTATTCCAAAAACAATCTATTCAATAATCATCCAATCATTAAATACAATATACAATAAATAAGTAATAAATAAATAAATGTTTGAATAAATAATAAAAAAAATATCACCGTTCAAAACGGGAGTATAAAGGGGTTCCCGTTGAACATGACTAGAATATAATAATAAAAACAACAATAAACTATGCAGGAAATAATAACAACGAAAACGATAGTTTAACAAGTAAATAAATAAATAGTAAGAAATAAATAAATATGTAAATAAATAATAGATAATAATTAATTAATAAATACTATATTTTGTATAACAATCTAATTCTAAGCAGAAACCTAAACAAATTCTCAAAATTTTCAATCTTTCTCAATAGATCTCTGATATTCAAATTTTCAATTTTACATGACCTTCTTGCGGATGCGTGCGATGGACATTCGACAAGAGTGCCTCTCATATCGCATAATAGTATTATTTTATTTTTCTCCTTTGAGCTCTATACTCTTCGTCCAATAATTCTCCAATTTTTTATTCCTTCGAGAAAATAAGATGTCTTCTTTGGTGCCGATTCAACCCAAAAAATCCACTGTTCGACTGATTTTTGGTAACTAGTGTGTTAACGTGGATCCACGTTTCATCCATGGTTACGAAACGGCGCAAAAACTCGTCCATATTGCGGTTAAACTACGCCAATGCCATAATGCTTTTAATAATTAATTGATTTTTGTCTATTCTCTTCACAAATCACGAGGTAGTCTGCTATTAATGGATGTCAAACAAAAACTAAAAGACCCAACTGGTTTAAATTTCGACAGAAATCAGTTGATAGTTGCTTGATGACAGGAGGAGTGTTGCCATTTTATTTAAGAGACGGCAAATTCAAAAATTTACTGACTTATTCACCTACCCTCGTAAAAATGAGCTACTATTTTTCTAGCTCCAATATCAGGTATTTAAAATTAACCCTAAGTAAAATTCATTTGTGTAACATAGACTGGGACAAATCTACTAGGTGTTTGATAGTAAAGTTCCTTCTAAAATCATTTAATTTTGCATTCAATGAAGATTATTAATTTTTCAGGAAATCAATATTCGAAAAATGGTGTTCGAAATATACAAATATACACCACAGCTCATATTTAGAACTTCTGTTCTAAATTTCATAATTTCAATCTAATTTAATTACTAGCGAATTAAAGAAAAAATAATTCAAGATTTTTTATTCTATTGCAACTAAAAAGAAAATAAGAAAAACTTTAAATTAAGAATTGAAAATCCTATATTGATTTTTCTAATAAAAAAAAGAGTAAATTTATATTTTAAATTTTCTCTTTTTCTGGTTACGTATATCTCTATCAGTCAAACATCAATCTAAGAAAATAAAAAAAAAAATCTTTATAAAACTCGATTAAACTGTCGATATAAAGAAAATAAGTTTTTAAAGAGTATATATATATATATATATATATGTCTCTCTCTCTCTCTCTGTGTGTGTGTGTGTTTATATCATCGCCATAATAAATGGAATTGAAGGTAAAATATAAATGTCGGCTGTTTTTAATCAACATCTCGACTTTGAATATTGCTTTTTCTTCTATAGCATCGCTTCCATTTCTTCAACCCTCAAACACACTTTTCTATCTCACTTTTTTATGATAATAAAAACAGAATAATAAAAATTTAAAACAATCTGATAATTTCAAATATTGTATATAAATATTTTTAAAACACTAAATAACCAATATAGAAAAAACAATTTAATGTTAATAATTAAACAATGCATATATTGGGGAGATCGTTAAATGACTTTTGTTAATCATCTGAAAATAAAGAATGGAAAGCCATCTAATTTATATATTCTTATAAAATTAATAATAATAATAACAATAATAATAATAGTAGATATATGTATTTATACGTTTAGTTTTTCGTGAAAATATGTATTATTATGAGAAATTATTTCCGGGTTATTTTTATGTTTAATTAAGAGATTTGAGTCTTGGCGTTTCGGCGCCCATTTTGGCGCCAATCTCAAAAAAATTATTTAAAAGGGAATTTTTACTATTTTGAGTTTTATTCCAAATAAATATATATATATTAGTACATATATTTATATATTTATAATCAATTTTAATATAAAAAGAAGAAATATTTATACATAAAACTTAACAAATTCATTTCACATGATTGAATTAATATTATAGGTAATTAAAATATTTTATCTATATTCCTTTTTAGTTTATAACTTTACTCCGTATTTAAAAATTTATATCGAATAGAATACCATTAAAAATTCGCTATTAACGTCCCGTTAAGTAGCTAAGCAATGCTATAGATATTAAAGGAATGAAAAAAACTATTCTAAAGATTTTCATAAAATATTTAATCTAACTTTATTGCTTTTTTGAACAGATCTCAAGGCACTATCAGCTGACTAATTCCATTGAAAAAAGTACTTATTACCCTGTAATGTCTATTTAAAATATTTTATATTTAAGCATGAATCAAGACTAAATCTGATCACAACATTTAAACATATAATTAATTTTTTCATTATTTAAATATAATCATCTATCTCTGGGTCGTTACTGAACTCGACTGTATTCTTATCTTTTCTTGGCTCATAAATTTTAAGAGGAATTTAAGAATAATTAATTTTAATAAGGCATTTTTTTAAAATTTATTGTCGATGGTTTGATTTTTGCTATTTTGATCATCTTCAATTTTTTTTTATAAATATTAAAATTAAAAAGTTTAGGAACAGTTAAATATTAGCTGAGTAGAAGATACTAGAAAAATATTTAAAATATAAACAATTTAATTAGTAATTTTTCAATTTGAAATCAAACTTAAAAAAAATAATTAAAATGAAAAAAAAAAAATAATTTAATTTTTATTTTTCGTCATTCTAGAAATAAATAATTATAAATTTTTCTTTCATTTTTTTTCTCTCTTTCTCTCTCTTTGATTTGTATATCTTTATGATGTTGATAAACAGGTTGTCAAAAAATCGACCCAAGTTGTAGGCAAAGTGAAACTAAACACTGTCCTTGTCCATCTTCACCATTCGTTGGCTTTATTTCGTTTTCTACTTTATAACAAATTTGTCTTATTTTGTCTCTGCCTGTCGTATTTTAACCCATTTTCAACCTACCTCATCCCTCAGTTGTCTTTTGTTTCAATTTCCCACACTCCTATATATAGAAAGAGAATATACTGTATATATATATATATATACAGTATATGTACGTATATTCATTCTCATTCGTCTCTTATATTCAATAAATAATAAAGTCAGTCATGGCTTGTGATGTTGTAATATAATATTTTGCTTTCCGAAATAAATCGAGATGTCAGAATATATATATATATATATTCACAGTATAATAAATAAATGTTAATAAAGTGTGAGTTAGAATTAAGGACAAACGTAGAGGGAGTAGGTCATAAGGTTTGAGATCTTATATTCAATTGAAACTTGTTAAACTTGCTAAGTATCTTAATTTCCTCCATCTCTTTCTCTCTCTCGTTCTCTAATCATCTTTATTACAAATCCTATTAGAAATTGGAAATTTTATTTAAAATATACACGAATATTAAATAACTATTCAGTAAATTTCAAATTAATTATAAAACACAACGAACTTCAACAGAACACGCTTATAAATAGTGATTAATTTTAGATTAAAATGGAAAAATATTAAATATTGAATGGAATTTTAGTGGTTAATAAATAAAGTAATACTCTATGATATATGAATTTAATTTTTATTATCATTTGAAATAATAATAATAAATTTTATTTTTTAATGAAAACTTTTTGGTTACCGAAATGAATTTAGATTCCAATAAAGTTTAAAACAATAATTATTTATTTTTTTTACTGGAGATATTATCATATTTTTATTAATATAAAATTAAATAAATAATAATTATATTGCTTTAAAAGTCTGGTGTGTGCTTTACATACTGGAAGTTTTTTTATTTTTTTTTTAATAAATAAACAAACCTTAAAAAACAAAAATGTTTCAGAAAAATAACAGGCATGAATATTTAGCGGTAAGTTAAAATAAACTTTTATATACCCATATATATTAATCTTTTGACCTGTTCATATTTAGGTAGAATTAAATGTACCGTTCTGGGCTTAGATATGTATATATTTATTATTTTTACGTAGAAAATATATCATTTATTTCTTTATATTTTATCTATTTTTATTTATTTAATTTTGTTTTAAGAGAGAATAAATATAAGGGTTATATAAATATGAAATGTTAACATAAAAAATAGTATATCCCGCTATGTTTATTTATCTTTTTGTTTTCTTTTGATCCATCAATGAAAATCTTAGAGATTCCATTTTTAATGAAATATGTTTTTCAAATTTCTTGGATTTCAATATTTTATTTCTAGAAAAATATTGTAATTCTATTAAATAAATATAACCCTTTAAAAAAATAAAATGGTTCATGAAAAAAATAATTTACAAATAGAATATAGGATTAGAAAAATCTGGAGTGTCTCCACTCGACAATCTCGCAAATTTGAATTGGATTAATTAAAATATATTATATTTAAATTTAATTTAATTAATTAAATTGTAAATTAAAATTAATAAATAATATTTATTAAACCAGCGCGTGTTTGGCTTTTTGTTGATGGCACCACGTCACTTACTGGCGCGTGATTGCCAGTCAACGTGTTAAAAAGTTAATTCCGGTACTTTCAGCCATTCAATCAAGCTGCAATTCTATATATAGCAGTTTTATACAATTTTTAATCATGTGGAAAAACATAACATATATATATATATTTTTATTTTTACGGTCAGTTTAGTGGAAAAAAAGACGCCATTGGGTGAGAGGCTAGCCTTGCTGTCTCACATTCACATGGTCCCGGGTTCAAGACCCGGGGCTGGCAAGAGAATTTCTCCAGCTGCGATCTATGGGACGGAGTCAACCCAGCCTCCGGGATCAACATTGGGGAATAGCTACTTGATAAAAAGTAGCGCCTCCGATCAAGAAAATCAAGGTAAAGATTGAGAGGACCAGTTCTACTGATCATAGGACACCTCATTGATATAACCGACTTGATAGGCGTTGTCCTTGCGTAGGACGTACAAAAGTCAGAGGTTTTTTTTAGAGGAAAAAACAATAAAAACGTGGTAGGTTTGATATCACATAAATCGACTACTATAACCATATTCTCATAAAAATAAGTTATTTTTAAAAGTAAAATAAATATTATAAATATAATAATAAGTAAGCATCACATATAATTTAGAAATAATAATGTTTTGAAATTTCTATAAAATCTTTAATACTTATATCTATAGTATTATTTTAAGTCAAGCCTAGACATACCTTCATTAAAAAACATTTATATAATATACATACAATTAAAAAATGATATAATAAAGAAAATAAATAAATAATTAAGAATGAAGAGTTTAACCTCATTATTAGTATTTGCATTCAATTTAGTAATTAATCATTTATACGCATAATGAAATGATAAATCATAAATGATAATAGGTTTCCAAAATAAAAGAAAGAGAAGTATAATAATTCAATTGTAAGTGGTATGTGCAGCATCTACATGATTATTTGCGAGTTTGAAGTTTTTAAATGATTTTATAATAAAACATTTTTTTTAATATTTTTTATTTAGAAAACACACATATAATGGGTGGTCGAAAAAGTATTTTCGCATTTTGTCCATAAATGTCGTTGGAATCGTATATCTCCAGTGCTACCAATCACATTGTGTCATACCATATAGTGTTGGAAAGGTGAAATTTCAAGCTTCATTTAACCTTAAAGAAAATTAAATTGGAGAAGCTGAACAAAAGTTACAGCTTTTCAAAAATGAGTGAAAATAATGAAGAAATTCGCTATATTTTGAAATTTTTGTATAAAAAAGGAAAGAATGCCACACAAGCCGCTAACGAAATTTGTGAAGTTCACGGAGAAGATGCTATATCTGTTCGTGTAGCACAACAATGGAAATTTCGATGTGAAAGATGCACCTCGTTCTGGTCGACCTATCGTTGAAAAAGTCGACGAAATTATGGAAAAGATGGACAAGGACCGTCACAAAAGCAGCCATGCCATTGCCAAGGAACTAAACATTCATCATCAAACGGTTTTGAACCATTTAAAAAAGGCTGGCTAAAAAAAGAAGCTTGATGTGTTGGTAGCACATGATTAGAAATACGAAAAGACTTTTTCGACTACCCTATATATATATATATATATATATATATATATATTTGACTTCATAATTAATAATATAGATTTTTTAAAGAAATCATATTAAAAATATATCAGATAATTTTAAAGATTAATTAAAAGGAATTAAGCTTAAAAATAAAAAGAAAGTTTGTTCTTAAAATGTTTATTAAGTAAAAAGGGAGTAACAGCTTTTATGTAAAAACATTATTGAAGAGTTTTTGGGAAATTTATAACCTACTAAAATTTGAACTCAATCGGATTGGTGTAGGGCATTCACCCAAATAGACATACAACCAATGGAAATGTAACTTGCAGAAACCATTCCTATAATTTCATTATAAAATGGGCTCAAATGTAAAAAAAAAGTTAATGATTCTATTTAACGACGAATTTGAAGAGGATTAAAAGACAATTGTCCGACTTCTGTTCATTTACAAGCCCAGATTTTCTATTTTATTTCAACAAAAGGTTTAGTTGAAATTTATTTCGGTTATTTTTTATTATCAAACCGGTTGTTATTTTTAATAAAAGTAATTTAAGATAATATTAACAAAAACCCCAAAAATATAAACCTAAAATTTATTCTGATCTCTTTCTCTCTCTCTCTCTCTTTCTCTCATACACACACACTATAAAGAGAGAGAAAGAGAGGAGGGAAGGGGAATTTTATCTCTATATGAGAATAAACGATATGGCTAACAACTCCCTGTTAAACTGTCAGAGAATCTTTCTCTTGGGCAGCCCTTTCTCTCTCTTGAACAAGGTCCTATATAATAATTTAATGGAAAAATTATCTCTATTTTATCATGTTAGTCTCTATAAAGTCTAGGCAATCGGTGATAAAGACTTTAAACGTCTCGGTGTGAATGAGAAACGGCTTTCCTTCGTAGGAAATAATCCCAGTCATCCGCCATCCAGTTAGTGAGGAGAAAAGGGAGAAGAATCAACTCCCCGGGGAGCTCGATATAAAACCCTGACATTCTCCTTATCCGGAAAGGAGTCGTGGCCAGAGGGCCCTTATATTGAACTCTTGAAAAACTTATTTTTTTAGAAACAAGATACGATAGAAAAAGACGAACGAAAGTAACACGAATTATTAAATCAAAAAAAAAAAAATTGGAAAATGTAATTATAATAGATCTATCGATCTATTTTTCGATTGTTAATGAACTCGAAAGTATTTCTTTCATACGTTAAAATACTTAATCAACCTTAACTAACCTTAATCACTTCTCAAATCTTGCAAAATCTTAAAATTATAAAACATAAGCTAACATTAGAACAAAATTTTGGACCTGTGTGATCATTCTAAAATTAAATAAAGTAAAATTTTGTTTACGTTTCAAGAGAATTTTATTTAAGAGATACGTTGTAAATGGAACTGAAACTTTAAATTTAGTTTTGATATTTATTTTTAAAAATTTTGTCCAAATTTAATTACAATTCCAAACTGTTTTATATTATTCCTATAATGAATTCAAATTTACTTAATAAATATATTTTCTAATTCCTATTATCCATATCAAGATTAATTTTTAAATCTAAAGTGTATGTAAAAATATCAACTAATAAAAACACAAAACTCTCTGCAATCCGATTCAGCTGATTGTGTGTATAGGCCCGTTTGACTGTTTGAAGTGTCTTAGCTATCATTTTTTTATTATTCATATGATATATTAAAATGAAATGAAAAAACAAATTATAATTTCAATAAATATTTATCAAAAATAATTAAATTTAATTTTAATTCTAGAAATAAAATTATATATAAACTGGAATTATAGAGAATATAGGAATTATTTATATTTATAGATGTCAAATAAATAATACACCTAAATTTTAATACTATTTAATATTAAATGTAATTTCATTTTATTATTATTAAATTAAAGCCATTATTTTTATAAATATGTTTTGTAATTTAAGTATGGAAGCAAAATTATTATTTACTAAAATCTGCATAATTTGATTTATTTAATCTCTTTGTATAATTTATTCTTTCATTTTATATCTTCAAACATTAATGATGTACTGGATTACTTTGAAACCATGATGTTATTAATAATAATAATAATAATAATATAAACCGAAATAGTTAAAATTTCAAAATATTACTTTCAAAAAAATAAAATGAAAGGTCAATGATATTATTGAAATAATTTATGAAATTTTAATGAAAAAATTAAATTTGTTCATAAAATTTTATTTTTAATTTTGAATGATTTAATATTTTTTTATATTTTATAAATGTAAGTTGTGTGAAATGATGAATATACAAATGAAATTACAAATAGATTGCTGACCTTTTTCACAGAAAGTTCCTTCAAAGTCCAAATTGCGACATTCACAAATCGGTCCGCTGTCGGTGGAAATACAGATGCCTCCATGTTGGCAGGGATCGTGGGCCTCACAGGCATCTGTCGTGTTCCCACGAGCACTCTAGGAACAAAAAAAATGAGAGAAAACATTTTTAAAAAAAATTGTACAAATATTCCATTATTTATTTATTTATTTATTATATTTTATTTGTGTTTGAATGTAAGTGTGTATAAGTGTAGATGTGTGTGTAGGTTAGAAGAAATGATTAATTGAAAAAGCACATGATGCCTGGCACACCTCCCATGAGACCTACACGAGCTTTGAATTTGTCTAATATATAAATAATTGAAATATTGGAGGATGGAAAGGCAATTGAGAGAGGGAAAGAGAGGGAATCTATTTGTCCTGGGGTGGGTGGTTGAAAGAGGAATTGAAGTGTTAAAGGGTTGACGTTGCTCTTTATTTGTCGATAAATATTCTATCATTATTATATATTGAATATTATTATTATTTATTAATGCATATTTTGCAAATAGAAATGTTTACTAAATAAACTCTCTCCATAAACTTCTAAGTAATATATGATGATACCATAATTAATATTTTAATACCAATACCAATGTATAAGCTTGATCATTTAATTTGAAAATTATAAAATTTTCGTTTTTGATATTTACTATTAATGATATACATAATATGTTAGTTCAAATGGCCACAAATAAATAAACCATAAATAAACATTAAATATATACATCCTGAATATGAACTAAAATTCGGAAATGCTCGATTTTTCTTTAAAAGAAAAATTTTACTTTATTGAACCATATTTTAATTTATGGGCTAAAGAAAGATGAGCTCACCGGGGATAGCGAACGAAAAATATGACCTCTATGCATCCCCAGACATAGTTAGAATTATAAAATCGAGAAGACTGCGATGGGCAGGACACGTGGCTAGAATGGGAGAGGAAAGAATGGTGAAAAATATATTGTGATGGGGAGACCGCGCGCGAGTGGAAAACGTCCGCTTGGAAGACCAAGGACGAGGTGGGTGAATAATGTAGGAAGGGACGTAAGAGAAATGGGAGAAAATAGGAGTTGGATAGTTGGTATCTCAGGATAGAGACACTTGGAGAAATGTGGTTCTTTCTTTCTAGTTCCGTAAATATTTTAAATTAAAAATTATAAAATAATGAAATAAATATTGAGATTGAAGAAGGATTGAAATTATTCATTCACCATTAAAGTCCTATTAATATGATAATTTTTACAAAATTTTCCATTTTTTTAATGTTTTAATCGATTTAACCATAGATACTAGTGGAAATATTTGAATAATTTATGTAAACTAAATTTTATTTAATTTACATAAATGTTCTTAATGTTGACACAATAGCACATGTCTTTAAATTAAAACTCACTGAATTAACATTTTCGAAGGGATTTTTGTATGCATATAAATATATACATATATACTTATAATTATAATGAAAGTTATGTAATTAATCCAAAAATTATAAATTGGGATTAACATGAATTGCCAATAAGTTTGAAATTTCATGCAAATTAAATCTTTATTTTTAAAGAAATATTAATTATTTTGATTCATATTTATATTTATAAAATATTTGTGTTTAAGATAAATGTAGAGCCATTAACACTACAGAAAGAGATAAATAGTTAAATTATGTATATATTTCATTTTCTCGTGTGATGAAAATTTTTAGATTAATCTTTTATTTTTATAAATTAATATAATTTAAAAATTAATAAAATTAAATAACCCAATTTAATTCTTATTTTTTAGTTTTTTCCTATATCCTATAAATATCAACTCAACTATTGAATGTCGTAAATGAAATTTCAGTATTTTATTTTATATTTTATAAATTAAATTTCTCCAACTCTCTATTATTGTATTATATTATATAAAAATTGTACGTGTATAAATTTAATCAACTTTATAAATGTATATAATAAGTTAAAGTATTATTATATATATTTTTCTACTAGATATATGAGGTTGCTAATAGAACTAGATGTTTAACCATCATAGAGCAAAAAGTAAATTGCTAAGACGTTGATGTCTGTTTTTTCCCTAGGAGAGCTACGGGGATGGTGTCAAAAGGGTGACATTTCTCATCGGCTGGGACAGTTTCCATACAAAGACCTCGATCCTGTTAGTTTTCCTTTTTGTCTTCTGGATAATTGCCTTTGTCGCAATCGGACGAATGATAAAAATTTAAAAAGAAAGCCCAAGAAAAAAATAATTCCTATATCAATTTTAAGTTGAAATTCATTATCTATCTAAATTATGATAATTATTATTAATATAATAAATCTATATATATTTTATTTTTAAAAAAAATAAATTTCATTAGAACCTCTATTTCATTAGATTTATTTCACTCACACTAATTGATCTCTTATTGGCCTGTTCTATTCAAGATAATCACCCTTGACAAAATAACTAGATGTGATATGTGCGCTCCCCGCGGAACTGTGGTGAACTATTTGGTCTCCTACTTTCCCTTATTAGTCCTTTCACTTATCGGATTTTTAAGAGTCAATTTTTTCTGCAAAGTGTATAATAAAAATTCTGCTTTGGTTCAATTCGATATTTGTAATAATAACTAAAGATAATAATACATCTCGAATTAGATATTAATTATAAATAGTTCATATTTCTCCCCATTGGGGTGAACATGACAAATTTTTACAACCAACAAGAAAGGGTAGCACCTCGAATAGAACTGCACCTTATGACTTTCCATTTAGCTATAAAATTACATTTTTTAAATATAAGAAAAAAGTAATACTTCATTATCTTCATTATTTTATTATCTTATTATGTATTTAAACATTAAAATATAAAAAATAACTTAAATATCTAATTTAAAGTAATTTTATATTTTAATATTATTTTTATATTTATAAATAAAAATTAATATATAATATAATATTTATATTAATAAGATAATAATTAAATAATATTATTCAAATAAGTATACCATCAGCTTATACCAATAAAATTAATTTAGATTGTTTATATATTATTATATTACTTATTTATTTTGTATATATTTTGGGTGGTTGATTTTATAAATTGTATCAAATATTAATTTATTTACAAATAATATTTTTTAATGTAAAATATATTTCAAAAATAGTGAAATATAATAATATTAAATATAGTTATTGCTTAGAAATATAAAAATGAAAATATCTTTTTTACACAAAGAACTAACGCTGACTTTATAAAGGAATATTCATTTGGATAACTAAAATCGATTATTAAAGCTAGTTTTAATATACCTGATATTGAAATTGATTAAAGCATTAAAATAGAGATTAACTCCCGAGCGAGAGTCAGTTTTTAACCGAATTGAAATATATAAACACATTTGTTCATCTGCAATAAATTGTTTACAACTAAATTCACAGTCCGATCATGGATAAAAAATATCTATGTTTATTTTCGTTTTAAAAAGCCTAGAATTTTTTCTCCTCAGTTTACCTTATAAAAATAACGGTGGTTGTCAAATCTATTTTTAGAAAAAAAAAGAAAATTGAACTAAAAAAATATAAAATAGAGATACTTGTCAAGATAAAATTCATGAATTTTTTTTTATAAATATCAAAATATTATAAAAAGATTCAAATTTACCTAGGCGATCAAATAATTTATTTTATACTAGCAGACCGAGCAAAGCTTCGCTTTTGCATGTGTGTCTGTATACATATATACTTATGTGATAACTGAACACATAATAATATTAATAATAATAATGAATTAAATGAATATAATTGAAATTTTAGTTTTAATTGCACTTTTTTTTGGTTTTTATTTTTATTTATTTTTATTGGAATTATTACAAATAATAATAATAATAATAATAATATATCGTTTAATACGTGAAAATAATAATAATAATAATAATTTATTAAATGAAAATAATTGAAATTTTATTTTTTATTATTACATTTTTATTTTTATTTTTTACCGACCAACGATAGTAAGGGAGGTATTGTTTTCACACCAAATTTCACATGTGGAGATTTTTACATATCTCCACGAATCATGCAGTTTCTTAACAGAATAAGATTTTTTACATATCACCACGAATCATTGGTTTATTAGTTTTTTCTTAATTTAAAATTATATGATGTCATCCAGCCATTCATGACGTCACAGCCAGCTCCTACTTATATATAAAATAAAATTAAAAATATTTATGTTATATCCATATCTGGTTTTTATTACATTAATAGATATAATTAAAATTAATGCATACATTAATAGATATAATTAAAATTAATGCATACATTAATAGATATAATTAAAATTATTTGAAATTGTTTCTGCAGCTGGAAATTAATTTACTTAAAACCATCGGTCGGCTCGGACCTGGCCACAGGTCAACTTATTTTGTTATTATAGGTATTTTCATTAAATTTATGTTATATCACACTCCTTAATCAATTGATAATTTAAAATTGAACAATTTCTATCTCACCCTCCACTTCCATGTTTTTAGGAAAAATATTCATTTCCATAATAAACTTAAAAAAAATATTTTATTAAAAATTACATTTTATAAAATGCATTTTATATAACTTTTTACTGATATATTAATTATATTTATAAATTTTATAAATTTTTCATTAAAATCTTAAAAGAATTAAATTTAAATATTGTTTCTATCGGTTCGATTTAAAAACACCATTAATTATAAAAAAATTAATATTTATGTTTTTCTTTAATTAATATAATATTTATTTGTAATAAATTGCAAGAAAAGCTTTTTGTAAAATGTTCACCTCCGCTCGACCCCGCCCGCCCCTCTCCTGTCTCCTCCGCCTGACCCCACCTGCATGCCTGCCGGCCGATGCGCTGCTGCCTCGAACGCATTCAGTTCTCATTCCCCTTGCAGTGCAAGACGCTCGCCGTCCTATTCACCGAAATCATCCCTTGAATCATTCACTAATCAAGAATTAATTGAAGATTTATTTATTTTATTAATTAAAAACCAAGATTTTATTAGTAAACTTTAAAAAAAAAAAACAATATTTCAATATTTTTCATTGAAAAATTATATATGTATCTTTATATATAATTATAAATTTTTAATCAAATTCTTTGATAATAATTAAAATCAAAATTATAAGATATAATTTTCTTTAAATATATTTATTAAATATTTTTTTAAATTAAAATCATCTTTAAAATGTTAGAATTATTTTTAAATTTTCTTTAAAAAATTTATAATAATTATTAAATCTTTCGCTATTTATTTTTAAAATTAATATAATTTAAAATATTTTATTTATTATTTCTAATCTTAATTAATACATCGGTCTTCAGTGTGGAAATAAATTTCTTCGTGTTGAATCCATGAATATAACACTGCAACATCAATCAATCAATCAGTTGGTAAATTACCATTCAATTTTAATCAAGTTAATATTTTCACTTACCAACATCTTATCCTCTTTAATAATAATTTTGTTCTACGATTCTCGTATTATTATTTTATTGGAGTTTCTATTAAAAAAAAAAAAAAAAATTTTGGATAAATTGAATAAAAAATTTCTCAAATTAGTTTTATTTAATCTCAATTTATTCCAGTGGCTTTATCACAGACTTTGTTCGATGAAAATGCTTCGAATAATTAACATATTTTTTTTTTTAATTTGAAAATAAAACATTTTAAATCTATTATAGATATTTAAATCGATTTATTTATTTTAACATTTGAAATATCTTTGCAATTTTCAAAATTTAAATTTTATGAATATATTAAAGAACAACATTGCTTTCAATGTTTCAATATAAAATGATATTTTCAATTTGTAATCAATATAATAATAAAATTAATATCATATAAAAATAAAATGGTGGAAAATAGTATAAATAAGCCTTTATCATTGATTGACACAGGTGATTAGAATAACATTATCAAAAAAAAAAATATACAATACTACTTTAAAGGGCATTTATATACCTATTCATACTTAATAACATCATTAAAAAAAACAATTCTGATAAAATTTCTTAAAATAAATAAATAAAAGCAATTTATCATAATAAATTAGAATAGAAATATCCAAATGAAAAATGAATATTATTTTGTCAATTTATTATTATTATAATATAACACTTTTGGAAAGTAAATTAAGGGTAATTCTATTATATGTCAATTACACAGAAGAATATCTTCATGAAATTAATAAGATAAATGTAATTTATTTCCACTGTGGCATCCCATAATCATTTTAATATTTAAGAAAGAAGAGATTTTTAGTTTTGTGGTGTTTTGTAGGAAATTTTTTAATGACTTAATTGAGTATAATAACTTTTAAGTATTTCTATTAAAATCCACTCAAACACTTATGAATTTATTCATCCATTCATAAAATGGAGTGGCTCTAGGATAATTCTAGAATTTTAGTATTTTAATGTAATATTACTGAAAAAATAAAATAATATTTTTTTAAAACTTACACCTCTTCAATTATTATAATGTTATTTATTATTTATTTTTATATCTATTATATTTTTCTTTTTCTTAAATGACATAACTAATCTTATTGAATTTCTTTTTTATCCAGTCGAGTGAGATGGAATATCAATACAAGACTTCGAGTTTAATCTGCGAGTTACATCAAATTTTATTAACTTCGAGGTCAGTATTTATTATTAATTTGATTTTTATTCAATTTATAATTATCTATTTTAAAATTTTATAATCTAATATGTTATTTTTTTTCTTCCCCATTTCATGATTCAATCTTCGTTCCTTCTACTGGATGTTGATTCAAATTCTTGATTATCTTCTCCATCTCTGATGATAATGAAATGACCTTCATACAGCTCACCAAATGTAAGTAATCATCGTTATTTATTTATTTAGCATGGCACAAATTCAAATAGCAATAAATTTTATTAATTTCAATTTCTAAATAAAATATTTCAAGTCAAATGTAACATACATAACAGTAATTATATTTGATTTATGATTGATTGATTTTCTTTATTTTGATAATATTAATTAGAAAATTATAGGGAAATAGATTCTAGAACTTAGTGAGATTAGGGGATTTCAGATTACATCTCTCAAGAATGAGTATCATTGATAAAGGAAGCAGAAGAGAGAAAGGTAATTCGAATTGCGTTACACTGGGGGGAGGGGGGGACTAATCATTGGAATATACTTATATTTTGTTGTTAGAGATTTTCAGGAGGTTGCTTCCTACTTCCATCGAAGGATGCTGGTTCTCATCCTACTAATCCATAGATTAGTTTAGAATTATTAAATAGAAAAGTGTGGGTGGATAAAGCAAGTGCCATGCCAATATGATAAGAGAAGGGTTGTATTAATTGCATGCCATGTCTGAATTGTGCCTTTTTGTATTGCTGAGAATGTATTTGAGGTGGATCGAATGAACGAGCATTCGGGAAGGTAATTCAGCACAGTTCCAAAATGGGAATAGCCTGAATAGGAACAAATTGTTGGATAACCTTTTGAGCGTAGGATAGATTCGATTAGCATGGGCGATCCACTCCTAATAGTGGAGACCATGCATCTTCTTAGGTAGGCAGGTTTTATTTCAGGTTGCCCCGAATGTGGCGGTTTCATTTCGAAATCCAAAAAATCAAAGGCATTCTCAGCTGATTCAAAAAGGCGTACAGACCAAACGCCTTATTTTTTTAATATTTTTTTTTAAGGCGAACTTTCTTTTTCATTACTTTTTCCAAATTCCGTAAGGAGAGGCTTGGAAGGGCTAATTTATGGGGATAGGAGGAGGCCCTATTAATATTCAATTGTTTTTTTTATTTTATTATGAATTAAAAAAAAAATAATTGAATATCGTGATTTCTTTAATTTTTTATTTGCTTTTTGAAATATTCAATATATAATTTAATCATTTTTACATTTTAAAGATATTACTATTTAGGTAGAATCATTTATTAATTAGAATTATTATTATTATTGAATTTTTAAAATGAAAATTCAAACACATAATATATTATATATATATAAATATTGTATTGTAATTTTATGAATATACCTACTTATAAGTAACCAATGTAACCATGGTAACCATGAATAGACTTTTTACCAAAATATTACTAGTTAAATTAATTTTGGATAAATTAATTTTGGATTTAACTACACTACAACCTTCCCTGTGATGCCCACACCAATCCCTGGAAGTTTCATCGCAATCGGACGGGTAGTTTTTGAGTTTAGGCGAGACACACACACAGACATTGCCTTTTATATATATAGATGATCAATCTATTATATGCTCGAGTCAAAACCATGAGGGTCTTCAGGGTTTTTAAAAAAAAAAAATTGGGTCTATACAATGATTAATTAGATTTAATTAATTAGAATTAATCATTAACATACCCCATTTCTCTCAATTCTCATCTTCATAATACTTTTATTATTGTATTTAATGTATGCCTTTTGTAGATTAAATGATTTTTAAATAAAAAACTTAATTATAATTAATACATACATTTTTTTTCTTTATATTTTAATTTTTGTTGTTAATTATATATTTTTTTATCTTGTTTAAATTGTTTTTTTTTTCTCTTATTGTTCTTCCTTCATACTTTTAAACTTTTACGGTCAAAAAGTAAATAGAGACTGCTCATTCACATTTACAGATATGTTATCATCTGTAACTTAATATTGGTTACAATATTACTTTGTGTATCATTACATATATATCTAATTGAAAATATAATATTCATATTTGGATCTAAAAATTGTTCCAAAAGATTATTTTAATATTTACAAAAAAAAATGATCCTTTATATTCAAATAATTGAATTTACAAATAAATTTAGATTAAATCGTAGTTTAAACAGTAAAGATGAGAAATTTTAAAAGATCGTAATAATTTAACAAAATAAATATATGATAAAATAAAATTGTTGTGAATTTTTGAAATGATCTTGGTCGATCTTTATCAATAATTTTCATAGATATTTTAATTTATAATATTAATCATTAAATTCTTAAAACATAATATTATATCTTTTAATTAAATTATATATTGAAAATAATACGATTTAATTTTCCAACAATGAATCTATATAATTATTAGTATAATTAAACAAAAAAAGAACAAAATTTATGTACTAATTATTATCTATTATCTTTATAGAAATCTATAACCTGTACTCATGTACATTGTAGAATGTAAATAATGTATATTGTTACAAGTTTTATGAACTGGAGCATCCAATGTCTGTCTGGCTCTCTGGTAAGGAAAATTTAAAAGTAAAAACACAATATTGATAATGTTGATATTTATAAAATACTCCAAGTATTTATATACTTATATCCCCATCTGAACATAGATAATCATTCAAAAATTGTTCAAACTATTATTCAAAATTATAAAAATTATAGTTGTTAATTTTTTAATGTAAATGCTATTAAAACGTCATTTAAACTGATAAGATTTAATTATCTTTATTTTTGGGGTTTTTTTCCTTTTAATTACTTTATTATTATTTATTAATTATTTATATTTGAGAGTTATAAAGAGCTATTATATACCTTTTAAATTCTTTTAAAAATTTATGAAATTTAAATTTTTGATAAAGCAATTTGAAAAGCGAATTCGAAAGTTTTATAAACAAAAAAATAATTATATACATTTATAGGAATAAAAATATATTTCCAATTAAAAAAAAACCTAAAATTTAGAGTTTTAAATATATGTATAATTGAAAAAAAAATGCTGAATTAATAAATTTTAATAGATATAAACAATCAAATATATTTTGAATAGAAAATGTTAAAAATCAATTACCATAAATTTATAAAAAAAAAAGTTCATAAGTAGAATATTGATTATTAGGGCTTTGATAATATTATCGGTGATTTCGATTAACTAGACTTGGAGAAAGAATTCATTCACTGATTAAATTAAAAAATAAGCAAAAAAAAAAAACAAAAAAAAAGTATTAAAATAATATGCTGATTGTAACGGTCTTTTAACGGTCTTATATATATATTTGCATATTTTGGTCTCTTTCACCATCTTTCCTTTTTCTTTAGATTTTTTTCATCGAGTTATTTCTTTGTTAAATTTTCAATACAAATCAAAATTCATATGGCATCTAACACTAAGCAAAAATCAATAATTTTCCCTGGCTTTGATGAATGAATTAATCTCACAATTTCTCATCCCCATTGCATTTTTTGCGTTTTTTTTTTTTCTTGAACTCAAAGAAACTACGAGGTTAAATAAAACGGAGCAGGGAAACACTTTTCTCTCCCTTTCTTTTCATTTCTCTCCATTCCCCCTCTCTATCTTTCTAGTTCTTAAAAAAAAAAAGAAAAGAATGAAAACCAACTAAGTCCTTTCTCTTTTCTTCTTCTGAATATCTTTTTTCCCCTTTTTCAATCTTTCTCTCATCTTCTTCGTTTTTCTATTCATCCGGTTCAAGACGAAGTGATGAAGTTTAAGTCTTGTTCCAAAGGCCTTAGGCTAGCATAGGTGAAGGGTGGAAGAGAGTTTGTTCCTTCTCTTGTCACATACTGTTTGTTTGACGGATTCTCATTCCAAAAACCCATTCTCTAATCAAAAAAATAAATCGTTTTGTTTGAATATGTTCTGGTGTTTTTAGTTTTATTAAACTGAAAATAAAGGTTTTATTTTTTTTTTTATATTTAAATAAAAAAGATAAAAAAATAAATTCATAAAACTAATGTTTATTCAAAGAAAGCTACATATTTATATTAACTAATTATTAATTTATATTTTAAATAAATATAGTATTATCTTTTTGAATTATTTTTTTATTAAAATATATTGCCTTTTATCGAAATATGTATATTTAAATTTAATGAAAATTATAATTGAATAATTAAATAAATTCGTTTCTTTATTAATTTTAAGAATTTCTTCTTTCGGTTGAATAATTTAACATTTGATCATATCACTTTATTATTGAGTTATTCTAACCAAAATAGTTTTAATTTAGATGCATTCATACTATGTTCATACATATTCAAATTTGAAGATACTGTATAATATTCGATTTATGAATTTCCCATATAAGTGCTTCATGTGTTTTTGATTTCCCATTTAAATTTCATCTTTAAATTGAGTTCTAAAAAAAAAATTATAAACTTTGTTAATTTGAATTTTTAATCTTAACGCTTTACAATTCCTACTTTGAAGTTTTTTTTGCTTTATAATAATATTTAAAAAGTTAAGTTGCTGTTTCTCTCTTTTTTCAGATTTTGCTTTATTATTTCATATAATGTATAAATACTTTTTACATATATACATATACTATATATTGTTCCCCTTTGATCTTACCCAAAAAGGAATCTGTCAAGTATTTAATGTCAACAGATTAGATTTTTTTAACATATAAATAAATATTTATAAAAAATCCAACTGATAAAAAAAAGTGAAAATGAAGGGGTGATAGAATTGTTTTTTTTTTTTTTTTTTTTTTTGAAAAAAAGAGATAAAAATGAAAACAAATAGCCGAGCTCTTTGATGGGGTAGTGTACCGCATCCCATCGATGGGGTGTTAAAATATATGAAAGTAATTTCGTATGGGTCGTTAAATACAATTTATTATAGTCAAGAGTGTCAAGTGACCAACAGGCAGGCAATGCAACATCACCAACTACTAAAACAACAACAACGTCAATGTTTTGGGACCTCAAAGAATCTGCTTAATGATTACAAGAACCTCGTCTATTTAATTAAACAAGTCAATCAATTTTGTCCGCATTCAAAAAACAACTTGTAAAATCAGTGAGACAAACTATTCATAATGATTTATTATTGGTAGTTAATTTTAAATAAAATATATAAATTATAAATTAATCATTTACAAGCATACTTATATTTATATTTTAAGTCTAAATTAAAAATAAATTAATTACTCATCATTATAATTTTAATAAAAACAATTTGATATTTATATAATATTATTTAAATAGAGTAGATTTAGAGTATTTGAGATGCTAAGCATTTATGGGCCAAAGAAAGATGAGGTCACCGGGGAATGGCGGAGATTGCATAACGAGGAATTGCATGACCTCTATGCATCTCCAGATATTAGGGTTAGAATTATAAAATCGAGAAGGCTGCGGTGGGGAGGACATGTGGCTAGAATGGGAGACGATAGAATGGTGAAAAATTTATTGGCAGGGAGACCGAGTGGAAAACGTCTGCTTGGAAGACCAAGGACGCGGTGGGTGGATAATGTGGGAATGTGGATAATGTGGCTCAAAATAGGAATACTTGGAGGGATGTGGTTGCTGCGGCCAAGAACTTTTGAGTTCCCTAGAGCCACAGAGATATAAATAGAAACATTTAAGAAAACTTAAAATCGTTAAATAAAATCTAATTATGATTAGTTCTATTTTCAAGAAACTTATTATATTCCTCTCATGTTAAATCTTTCTTTTCTTCTTTTCTTAAATTTCTTAAATTTCTTATTCAGTCAATTAGAGACAACCATCAATCCATCTACTCTTAACTTAACTAATTTTTTTTTAATAAACTTGATTTTAAAATAAAATAAGAACAATTGTTATTATTTGTATCAAAAATTTAATAAATGATTAGGTATACTCGTATAATAAATATAAAACTTTGCTTGTTTTATAAAAACAAACGAATGACAAGATTATTTTCAGAGATGATGGTATATTATTCTATCGTAAAGTATTTTGCTTATTCAAAATAAATTAAAGAAATGATTGATGTTTATGTATGTTTATTTAGACTATTTTGTATAAATAGAGATTTGTCAATACTTCTTTCCTGTAAGAATGAATAATACGTACAATTGAAACTTATATAGATTAAAATTAAATAAAGAAATAATTATGCTATGCAAATACGCTCAAAGAAAAAGAATAATATAAGTAATTAAAGAAAATATTATGCATTGAATCGTTGCTATTGACTTTTACTTCAATTGATAAAGTTCTTGAGTTTAGTGTTTGTTTAATTACATTTAACGAGGTTAATTGATACAGTTTTAATTCTCACTCTACGTTTAAAGATAGCATTAAATTAATTATTACCCTTTTTTTAGATATTATTCTCTTTTAATTACTTATATATATAAAATTGAAAATTGTTTAAAAATCAAATAATAGTTTAGATGAGAATTTTTAAAGGTAGTTTGTTAAGAAAATTAAACAACATAAATTGACTAATAATATGGGAATAGAAATCTCCAAGATGCATATTTAATCATCATACAATGAGCTCTTATTAAATTCCCAAGAGAAATTTTCTTTCTCATGAATAAAGTGAATAATTTCGTGATAATTAAAAAAAAAAGTTTTGAATTTTGATACTTATTATAAACAGGGCCCACCTAAGATTTTCGGCGCCCGTGGGCTCCTAAAATTTTGCGCCCCTTTTCATAAGAAATTACACAGAATGGTTAGTAAAAATATATAAACTAATAAAAAATGCCGCCCCCAGAAGGCTTGCGCCCTAGGGCTATAGCCCAATTAGCCCTGTGGTTAGGGCGGCCCTGATTATAAATTTAAATATATACATAAGTTGTATTATTTTCTTAGGAAAACAAATATTCGAAATGTATTAGAAAAAAATATTTCAAAAATATTTTAATAAATAAATTTTCAAATATATTAAGTATAAATTAATTCATTATAAATTTTTAATTGTGTTTGTTAGGATTTGCTGGTTTAAAAAAAAACAATTTACTCTTATGATTTTCTAAAACGATTCAATGGGATGATTGCAGGATTTTTTTTAAAAATATAATTGGTGAAGGTTTTGCTTTTTATTAAAAATGAGTAAATTTTCACATTTATTTCATGACCTAAAACGACTAGATTAACAAATTGATAAATAAGTAGTTGTTAAACTATGACAGTTCCATGACAAATGTCAACATTAGAAACTGTACTGTTTCGTGCTGATTGCTTGCGAGTTGAATTTATGGTAATTAATAGTATAAATAAAAAATAATTTTTTTATTAATTGTAATATGTCAATGATGCAAATCTACGTCACAGAAGTGGGAGGTTATTTTTAATTCTTACTTGTGGCATGAATCCTTTTCATTAAGTTTTTATAAATTATTTGATATAATCTTACGTTAAAGAAAAAAAGTAGAACCATTCTATTCTGTTACAATCCTGTTTCAACCGACGATTAGAGATAAATATAACTCTTCTTCAGTCATTCTTCAAGGTTTATATATTTTATTTTTTCTTATATATATAATATCAATAAATATTATATATTATATTTCTGATGTCCTTGTTGACGATATTTAAAATAACAATTTTTACTATCTCGCCAGAGATAGTATTGCGATCACGAAAATTTTCGATGTTGAGATTTTGATGTTTTTATACGTTTTGAAGGTTCCTGAATCATTTTCACTAAGGTTGAGAAAAATGTCTGTGTGTGTGTGTGTGTGTGTATGTAGACAAGATTACGCAAAAACGGTTTGAGCTAGAATGATGAAATTTGGTACATGAGCATTATTCAAAATTCGTAGTTTTCTATCAACTTTTGAGAAATGTAGCTCAACCGGAAGAGGGTCATTACGGTCACTTTAGAGGAAAAAAAATCAAAACGTTGTAGGTAATGACCCTCTTCCGGTTGAGCTACATTTCTCAAAAGTTGATAGAAAACTATGAATTTTGAATAATGGCCATGTACCAAATTTCATCATTCTATCTCAAACCGTTTTTGCGTAATCTTGGTTACACACACACACACACACACAGACATTTTTCTCAACCTTAGTGAAAATGATTCAGGAACCTTCAAAACGTATAAAAACATCAAAATCTCAACATCGAAAATTTTCGTGATCGCAATATTATCTCTGGCGAGATAGTAAAAATAAGATAATGTAATTCACTATTATTACAGGGAGTAATAGGAATAGTTATCACAGGGTGTGATGATTTATAAAAAAAAAATAATTATATCACGGGAGGTGATAGTAGTTATCAGGATGATATATCTTTTTCAACTGACAAAAATATAAAAAAAAACTTGGAGGGAGATGGTTCCTCCCCTTATTCGAAATATTATATCTATATACATATATTACATTTTAACATTAATGCGACAAAATAACTTTGTTAATATAATAAGAAAAATAGACAAACAAAATTATAATGAATAATAAAAAAAAAATATAAATATGATACTTTGTCCGTTACATTGAGTGAATATTTTAAAAAAATCCTTAGCAGGATAAAATATCTCAAAAATATACAAATCTATATATATATACAAACATACAATTTTTGTTAGTATAATAGGATAAGTTAAATAAATTTAATATAATATAGTCTATTTATTTTTTTTAAGCATATCGAATTAAATTGAATGAAAAACTAATAGAATAAATAACAAACTAGGAATAGAAAAATGGTCCCTCGTGCGATTGAAACATACAATTGTTGTGAGTCACGAACAGAATAAAAGACAGGAGAAAAAAAAATGAATACCACGATATATATAAATATAATAAAGTTAGAGAAAATATTTACCACTGGCTATCTAAAATGCACGATAAAAGAAGAGTGGAGAGTAAAGAGAGAAACGAACGAACAAACAGTCAATTGATGGGGATAAAATCGCTAAGAGAATAGCGATAGGACATTTAACCTCCTCCCGAGAGAACATGTCCCTCGTATTTTCACCGGAAATATAGTATTTGTTCGATGGAAATATTTCGACAAATTCATTGGATAAATAGAAAAAAATCAGCAAGATATCAGATTGCTCAGAATGAACATTTTTCACAAAAGAAAACAAAAAAACAAATTGACCGAAAGATTATTGAAGATTTCACTTAAAATGTTTCATGTTTGTAAAGTTGTAAAGGGTTAAAAATAATCTATCCTTACTCAGTTCAATTTTTTTTTTAATAATAATTAAGAGTTGAAAAAGAATTTAAAAATTAAGTAAAAATTTATTAAATTAATCTATAGTTGATTTTAAAATTAAATTTATAATAAATTGATTTACTTATTAAATTATTTATTTATTTATTTATTAAATAAAAAATATCAACTTAAGGAATAAATTAATTTAAATGTCTGATAGTAATGAATGCAGGGGTGGATTATGGTTATATTTTAATTATTTTTTTTTTCTCTCATTTTTATAATAGGAAAATAAACAAATTATGTACGAGTATATAGCTATAAAATCTTATAAACCAAATTGTATTTTATTAATGCTATTGTGTTTGAAGCCCATTTCAGCAAAGCTAAAAATATTTTTATTTTATTAATTAATTAAATTTTTGGGTGTCGTACTTTAATTATCTTGATCGAAATTGCCATTTGAGCTACAATTGAAGTATTTGAATTTTTATCTTACTCTAAAATCTTTGAAAATTAATTTTAAGGACATTTAAAAATTTTTACATCATATTTTTAAAAATAATTTATATTTCAGCAGTTCGTGTATATTATTTAAATTTTTATGCTTAAATAGAAATATTCGAAAATGAATAATTATTAAATAAATATACATTTAAAAAAAAATCATTAATATGAATTTAGTTCGCGAATAGAGAATAAAAAGATAGAAAAGCGAATGTTTCCTGCCAAAGTTCTTTCAATTTTATGTGAACAATTTCATTATTTAGTCTCTCTTTAAATTCTTCAAGAAGAATGTTGCAAATAAATTTTGGAAAGTCTTTATATTATATAAATCCTTTTAATTTTATGATCACTAACTCATATACAATAAAGAACACAAAGAATTAACAAGTACTAAAAAAGGAGCGTAAATTCTTGAGGTTACGAACACAAACATAAATTCTTTA
Source organism: Labia minor (assembly GCA_963082975.1). Lineage (NCBI taxonomy): Eukaryota > Metazoa > Arthropoda > Insecta > Dermaptera > Spongiphoridae > Labia > Labia minor. The sequence goes on along the minus strand of OY720349.1, from coordinate 63,041,794 downwards.
CCTTTAAAATAAAAAATAACGTTGAATAAAACTTTTGATATTTCATTTTGTTTTTTTTTTCGTTTCGCTTTTTCGTTTTGCTTTTAACTTAACTTATTGAAAAAAAAAACTAGTTTATTTGTAAGTTTGTTGTTTGTTTACTTGCTGATTCTCTTTTACTAAGTGGGTTCAAATCCTAAACCTTCATTTTAAAATCCACCATTTTCTCTTACATTACTCCTATATTCGAAACTTTTTATATAATAAATTAATAGCTTCTAATAAAAAAAAAGAAAAGTTTTCTATTTTAAAGTCAAAAGGATATTATTTTTCTAAGAGATAATAATTATTATATTTATTAAAAAATAAAATAAAAAAAAATAAACAAGTTTAAACAATTTCTTTATGTTTGTTTTTTGTTTAGATTAAAAATTAAATATTTATCAAACACTTTGCTAAAAATTAAAGTTCTTCGCTGTAAACTTCTCTCCAACCATTCCTATTAACCCTTCAATGAATTTATACCCTTTCCATTCATCTTTTTTGTTGTTGATATCGCTTCTTAAAGCGATCTCGAACTACCAGTCCATCTTTTATTTGTTCGTAACTATTTATTGAAGTGAAACTTCTTTAGCGGCGTCCTGACATTTGGTTGAGAATGGAGAGTGAATTGAAAAATTGAGTTTTCGTAACGCAAGTGAGAAAAAAGATATAAGTATAACGAGTGAGAATGAGAAAGAGGCTATCTGCGTCTCCCTTTTGTGCGGTCTTTCGTTCTTGAGAAAGAGACTATCTGCGTCTCCCTTTTGTGCGGTCTTTCGTTCTTGAGAAAGAGGCTATCTGCGTCTCCCTTTTGTGCGGTCTTTCGTTCTAATCCCCACTCATGACGCGCAAGTCCATGACGCGCATGCGCACGAGTACGTTGACGAAAATTCTCAAGTCAAATATACAGCGTGCACGCATACCGACGCATGTAATTGTGTGTGTGAACATGGTCGGCGATTCACACGCCAACACATACAGTTATGTGCGTCGATGACCATTCACGTTATTTATCCGAATCTCAACATTACTTTAACACTACTAAATCAATTTAAAATTATTATTGCATTTAAAACTGCTTTTCTCTACTCCACAGATTTCACTATGCCGAAAAAAAATAACGACCAAAATTTAGACGATATTATTTATTTCATACACCGTTCACTACTGGTTTATAGCCACACAGGTGCTAATGCACTTGAACGAGGCGAAGATAAAATCCCTCTAATTCTCGGGGGAGATTTTAATGTAAATTTTGGATCTGATGATTCGTTGCCGTTGATCAACTTTCTTCGAGAAACATTTGGTCTGCTTATAAATAACGATCCCAAGGAATCAACAACAAAATCTGGAACTACAATAGATGCTGTTTTTACACGTTATATAGAAAATATCGAATCACGAACATATATATCTTATTTTAGTTATCACAAGCCATTAATATCAGTATTACCAATTGAAGCACCAACCGACAATAGTACAGGCAATGTAGATATGATGATAGAGTAGATAATAATAATAAGTTGACCTGTGGCCAGGTCCGAACCGACCGACGGTTTGAAATAAATTAATTTCCAGCTACAGAAACAATTTCAAATAATTTTCATATATCTATTAATGTAATAAAAAACAGATATGGATACATAAATAATAAATATAAACATTTTTAATTTTATTTTATTTATAATATATATGCAAGACCAGGCTGTGACGTCATGAATGGCTGGATGACGTCATATAATTTTAAATCAAGAAAAAACTAATAAATATGATTTTTCTTGAGGATAAAACCAATACAAAGTGCATGATTGGTGGTGATATATAAAAAAATCTCCTTTGGTGTGAAAATAACCCTTTCTTTCCTATCGTCGGTCGCTAATACTACCACTTCCGGTTTCCGGAATTGCACCAAAAGTTGATCAATTCATCCCACTGATGCATTAAATAAATATACCAAATTTCATCAAAATCGGTTGAGCCGTTCAGGCTGTACACATCTATACGGACGGACGGACAGACGGACGGACAGACATCATGCTAAAAATACTTTTTTCTGTTTAGAAAATGCATGATTCGTGGAGATATGTAAAAATCTCCACATGTGAAATTTGGTGTGAAAACAATACCTCCCTTACTATCGTCGGTCGGTAATAATAAAGCGAATATTTGTTACGAAAATTTTATACTGTTATATGTCTTTCGAAATGATCCCTTTATTTTTCTCTATTTCTCTCTCACTCACACTCTCAACTAAAATTTCTCTTATTCTCTAGATTCTAAGAAGTTTCACTTCCGCCACGTGTAAGATGCTGCACATTTTGCTTTTTTTTATTATTAAGTTTATGTGGGTTTCAAAATTAATTCATAATTCAGGCAATAATCAGTCACACAATCCATGCAATTTTTTATAGATCACCTTTTTGTTTCAAAAAAATTAATATACTACAGTAAAGAACTTTATTTTCAAAAATTCAAAAATCAAATATTTTCAAAAATGTTAGAATTAAAATACTAATACTAATATTATATGGCATCACAGGGTGCTAAACTTTTATATGAAATTCAATAAATATATTAAATTTATTCAACAATTGTTTAAACTAAACAATTTTTAGTAGTAGCTAAAGTTTATTTAATGTTTTGTTATAAATAAACTAAGAATTCCACCTTTGTTTTATATAAGTATATATTTTTTTGATTTCTAATAAAAAGAATATAAAAATATTTTATGTATCATTAACAAAATTTTTATAACTATAAAGAAGAATATATTATATAAACGATAATTAAAAACTGATCATAGAACCAGGACATTAAAAATATCCAATATTTCAAACAATCTCTTTTTTTTTCTAAATATTATTTAATCCATGTAATCCAAAAGAGTAATTAAAATCAACAATTCAATTCATTAGATTTTTAATCCCAATGATAACAAAAAGATAATTTGATTTTAAACAACCATTATACATGTACTTTTTTTATTCTAAACATTTATTACCATGTATATTACGTAGAGAAATTAAATTAATCTGATTGATTTTCATTGCTTCTCATTCCCTTGATGTCCCTCCTTTCCTTCCCACTACTTCTCTTTCCTCGATTGGACATCCCTTTCGTCGTCATGGGAAATATTATTGTGGGTTATCCTAGCTTCAGGGCTCTTGTTACATTTTTAGACTATCCCCAGGTTGATTTAACCGTGTGGGGAGGGGGGATTTCAAGTAGCTCCTGTAAAGTGGCCTCTATGTTTTGATATTACCTCTCCACCCATCTTTCAACCTACCCTTTTTCAACCAATTGGGTTTCAATTTTATTGAAATACTCTACTACAAACTTCAACTAATCCAAAAACAGATTTTCTACTACATAATCGTAGAGAATCTAAATTTAATGGATTACTAAAAGAAAAAATGAAATACTGAAACTCATTTATGTTTTTATATTATTAATATTGTATATAAGTAAAAAAATATTTGTACAATATCCTTTACTTTAAATTGCTTCGATTAAAAACAAACAATTTCAAAAAAAATCATTTAAAACAATTTGTTTTGATTAATTTTATTTTATTGATATAACTTATTATTCAAACGTAACTCCAATGGTTAAATCATGAGTATGGAACTTGAAAATTAGAGTTTTTCAGGAAAAATTTAATAAATAAAAAAAAACTATAATAAAATAGAAAAATTAGTAAAGTCTAGAATTAGTGAAATGATTTTAGACTTCGACACTATAACTTTAAAAAGATTCGAAATCTCCATCAAAAATTATACTTCTGAATATTTTTTTTTTTAAGATTAAATGAACACTTTGTCAAACTAGATATATTTATTTAATTTATCTATTATTAATAAATAATCAAAAGCTGGAGTGTCTCCACTCGACTATCTCGCAATTTGAATAGGATTAATTAACATATATTATATTTAAATTAAATTTAATTAAAATTAATAAATAATAGTTATTAAATCACCGCGTGTTTGGCTCTTTGTTGATGGCACCACGTCATGGTGCGTGATTGCCAGTCAACGTGTTAAAAAATAAATTCCGGTACTTTCAGCGATTCAATCAGGTTGAAATTTTAGATATAGCAGTTTTATATAATTTTGAATCATTTGAAAAACTATCAAACATATATCTTTATTTTTACGGTGGGTTTAGAGGGAAAAAAATGAAAACGTGGAAGGTAATGACCCTCTTCCAAAAGATCTACATTTTTCAATAGAAAACTGCAAATTTTGAATAATGTGTACCAAATTTCATTATTCTAGATCAAACCGTTTTTGCGTAATCTTGTCTACATACGCACACACATGCACACACACACAGAGACATTTTTCTCAACCTTAGTGAAAATGTCTGAGGGACTTTCAAAACATATAAAAACATCAAAATTTCGACATTGAATATTTCATGATTGCAATACTATCTCTGGCAAGATAGTAACAATATAACAACACGAATTATCAAACAATTTAAAGGGTTTGTAAGAACACTCTTTAGAATAAAATAATTGAATAAATAAAATAAACTAATAATAAAAATTCAAAACACAATACAATCATCATCATTATCATCATAACATGAAGTTTTGTTGTTAATATTATACACAAATTATATACCGTGACATTTTAAGACAATCTGATAAATAACTATAAATTATTATAATTTGCTTGCCAAGTTTTTGACAATCATTATTATGTTTAAATAATAAAATATCTGAGTTAAAAAAAGATTTGTTAATAATATTTAATCATAGTAAATATTCTTTTTAAATATCCTATGCCCTAATATATCTTAATATAAATGAATACAAACTTAAATCCTCTAATTGTTTAAGATTTATTTTATATCATATTTCATTTAAATAAATAAATTTTGACAAATATTTAATGAATTTATTCGATTATAATAAATAGAAGATTACCTAAATTTTTATTTTATTTTTTTTTTTCAAAATATACAAATTGAATTCTGTATTAACAAGATTCCATCCTCATATTATTTTTTCTAAATTTAAAAATATTCATTTTTAGGGAAGTCAAAAATTGAGTTAACCTTCTAATTTAAAATTAATAAAATCAATAAACGAAATACTCCAAGAGGGAAAGAAGCAATCTTCTTTCAATCTCCCTAGAATAACAAATTGCCTTTCCTTTTACAAAATCCTGTGTGATAAAGTATATCGTGACCAAATTTTTCCTTTTAATTTTCTTTTCTGCAATGATAATAATCCATCTGCTTTTTTTCATTATATAAATAAATTCACTTAATTTTAATTATAATAATAATACATAATACATAATAATAATGTTGGTAATATACATAATTCAGTCATGACAATAATGCTTTAGAATCAATGAAGATACACATTGAAAAAGGGAATTCTTATTTGTTATTTAAGATGATTTGGTTGGCTTTAGGGCAAACAAAACGCAAAGTCTTTCGTTGAACCCCATCCATCCCTTTGAATCTTTTCCGGACGCCATCTCTTTCAGGCACGGCTTGTCTACTTTTTCAACCCCTTGCTCGTCATACTCTCTCCATAAATCTCCCTTTTTTAGTGAGAAAATGAAAATAATTTTCTAAGGCTTATTTCAAATTTATAAATATTAATAATGAGATTGCGATGGGAAGAGCACGTGGCTCGAATGGAATGAGAAATTTGTTTATGGAGAAACCAATTGGAAACGACTGGTGAAAAGAATAAAGGTAAACGCAACCAGTGTAGGTAAAGTACCACTTCCGGTAAACCGATTTTGACGAAATTTTGATAGAAATCTACAAACTGTGAATAATATCGGTGTACCAAATTTCGAAGTTCTAGCTTGATTAGTTTCTGAGTAAATTTGCTCACAGACAAACATTACATACATACATACATACATACACACACACACAGACATAATTCTAAAAATGGTATTTTCCGACTCAGGGAGGTCTAAAATGTCAAGATCTATCGAAATCTCGAAGTCGAAATTTTTGACGATTCCAATACTTCCCTTATATGAAGTATGCGGCTAAGTAAAAATGCAAATTTCATGTGATGAGCATTGCTATGATGAACGTTTAAGAATAAATTATTAATTGTAAATCTACTTGGAATTAAATTCAACACGTTTTGTCCTGAAGTAAAGTAAAATAGGGTATTAATCACTTAGGAATAGTCAGAAGAGATTTTGATAAAATCGAAGTTCAAAGTAATAATCCTAATTAATCTGACTGATTGGACAATCGTGGTTGAACTAAACTTGTCAGTTATCTATTATATTAAACATTATTATAATATATTAATATTGTAGATATAATTTAAATAATATGTGATAAATGTTTCTGTTTGATCTTACAATTAGATAGATTTTCTATTAATTGTGTTTGAATAATAAAATCAGTTTAAAAAATAGCTTTTTTTTATATGATTTTTCATGAAAGAAATAATAAATAAAATATTGGATGTAATTGGATTGATATAATCTCAGTTAAATTTCTTATAACATTTTTAAAGAAGGAAGATGAAAAGCAAGCGGTTTTCGAATGACAATTATAACATAAAATAAACCACCGACCTTTCATCATCTTTCTTTCAAAATTTTATATGAAATTATCAAAGGTTTAATTGAATTAATGATTGTAAATAAAAAGATCCAATTCAATTTTAGGGGGGTATCATGCTTTTTACACAGAAGGTGTGAAATAATTTTGAGTAGCACTATAAAATTTGGGTATTAATTTACAAATTTTATTTTTTTTTATTATGACAATGTTTTTATCGACTTCACTGTCTGTTTGCTCAAATGAAAAATAGCGATCGATTTTTCATCAACTTTTCATCATTTTTGGCGCAAATTGATAACGTTGACATCAACTTCCAAGATGAGCTTGCTGAACTCGGATCTTGAAGCAAAAACGCATATTAAAAGTTTGACAATACATAAATTTTGGACGAATATAAATATAATGCAAAAATATGTAGAACCTTGCAAAGTAACTCCAGGCACACTCATCTCATTAAGAAGAAAAAGATCTGTAGCTACTTTACTTATTGTTTCTGATTTATTAAATATTAAGGCTAATTCAGAGGTGGCCAACCCAAATGATCTTGCGGGCCACTTTGGAAATGCATCATAACTTCGCGGGCCGCATATAAAATTATACATATCCATATTAGATTTAGACCCATTATAGATATGGTTTGGTGTGACAAATTGAAAAATAATGAATTTTTATTATGTTTACTATTATTTTTACATATAAACATATATAATACTAAAAATAAAAAAAAGAAACAACGAAATAAAGAAAATGAAATCATATTTATTTCACTATTGCGATATTTGTTTCATGAGGGCGCAGAATATAAAAGTGTGATGAATCTCGCGGGCCTCAAAAATGTTTACGGCGGGCCACATGCGGCCACCCCTGGGCTAATTGATAGTTTTATTTTAATTACCTGAATATCACCTTTATGGGGGTCGATGGAAATTTCGAAAAATTATATAGGGGTCGATGATCAAAAAAGTTTGGCGACCCCGTCCTACACCCTCAATTGTCTAATTTCATTAAAATTTTAATAAAAATTGTTGAATTGAAAGATATCATCACACTTCATAGCTAAGAATAATAAGTAAATAATATTTATATTTATTTATAAATCCTAGATATATAATTAATTAAAAATTAATTGTTTTTATGCTTATTTTGAAATATATTAGAATTTTATAATTATATATATATGTTTATATTTTAGGTAAATTTTATATTATATCTGTATTTTACTACATGAAAAATTATATATTTGCTTAGAATCATACAAGGAATCCCACAGGTTAAGTTTCAACCAAATCCCTGAAGCTTCTCGTTTTGAAAACAATTGCCAAATAGAGATATTAATCAGAGAGAAGACCGTTTCGTCAAAACATAAAAATGAATAACAAGGGGGTGGTGGGATCTTTTCTTTGATAAATATAATAATTAATATTAATATTCATACTAAAATAATCAAATAATTAAAATATAAAAAAAAAATGTATAAAACAACGTCTTTCTCCTGGTCTAAAAAGAAAAAAATTTTTCTATAAGCCTGACAAAGTCTCTGAAAATGATTTGCTTCATATAAGAATCGATAAGAAATATTTTACAATAACAAATATTTTACATTTTTGGATATTGATAACTTGGAACCAAAATTAATCAAATTTAATAATTCTGAAATATGGACGATGAAATTTAAAGATATTTGTGAAGAAATTATGAAAAACAAAAACGATTATTAGAATATTATCTCAAACTTGGAATGAAATTCCCAACAGATTTTGTTGCATGAAAAAGATTTGCTCTTGAAAGTGTTTTGGGAACAACAACTTAGTACTGTGAACAAACATTTTCAATTATGAAATATATTATTAATCCCTATAGAAATTGATTAACTTCAGTAAATTCTGAAATGTGCGTAAAGTTGAAAACATCCAATTATGAACTAAACATTATAAAACTGGCTGTCTTCAAACATTGCACCTCAAGGAAATTATTAAATAAAAATAACATTCGATTATTAAACCAAAAGTATTGTAACTATTGCAAGATTCTAAAGTTTAAAATTGATAAAAATAGAGTAATTTTGTGATTTTTTCAAATTAAAATTGGTTACAATCAATATTTTTTTTCTTTTTTTTTGGTAATTTAAATATTTCACATTTTAATTTTTTAAAATTTGATAAATGAGTATTCTTCACTCTTTTTTATGATCAATATATACAGATAGCATTTTGTAATTGAGTTATAATGTAAAATGTGGTATACATACACGTATTTATTGCTGATCAAGGTTGTAGAAATAGGATATTTTGGTTTTTACAGTATATAGAGCCCAGAAAAAAATATAAAAAAAAGACTCAGTTGCATGATTAATAGGCTCTTCTTCTGAAATAGAATGAATATCTATGCTGGTCCCAATGTTATATTTTCTTTCTTTATTGTGATTCTATTTCAGTTCATTTTTTTTATGAATTAATTTTTTATTATTTCTAACCACAGTAGCAATCTTGATAGAGTATGTAAATTTTACATGAATCGAGTGGATCATTTATAAGCACTATTGTTTAAGTTTGTTTAAATGTTAATTAATTTTTTTTTCTTGTTTAAATGACACTAAACATGAGCACGCATACCCAGGAGAACAAAGAATCCCATTACTATTATTAGAAAACTTGGGAGAAAATTGTTTTCTAAGTTTCTTATAGACGAATAAAATAAATAGTCAACATAAGGTTAAATTAGTAAAATAAATAAATATTTTACTAAAAAACAAACAAACTATAAAAAAAAGAAAAATTTAAAAAAATAAAAAGAAAGAAATCTAATATTTCTATAATATATATAATAATATATATATTTATATTCGTATATTATTAGATTCAACAAAAATATATCCCTATTAATTATTTAATAAATATGGTTGATGGAGGCAACTTTGACAATCTGGCTGACCTTTCATGTTGCTTATTGCAATAAAAATTAAAAACATTTTACTTAAATTTTGAATATTTATAATAACTAATTATCTAGTAATTTCACAGAGAGTTGAATCAATTCAAATATTTATTAGAAGAAAAGTACAACTATTTATTTATTTTCGAACTATAACAAACTATTAATTTTTTTCTATAAATTTTATAGAATTTGAATTTTAATAATTATCTTAAATAACGGCATTTTACTTTTTATTGTTTTTTTTTTATTTTAATGAATCAATTCTTCATTCTGATTTTAAGATAAATTTTGTGAATCGTGATAGCTTTGATAATTATTTGAAATTTTGCTTGAATACCTTTTTCTAATCTTGAATTTCAAATAATATCCTTAATATCTATAATCAGGCCGTTCCGACCCGGGGGTGCAGAGGGTGCGGGGCACCCGGGCGGCAAGCCTAGGGGGGCGGCTCGAGGTAAAATGTTTATGCGATCAGGTTCAACTTTTTTTTCAATATGGTTCTAAAAAAAACTAAATTCACTTAAATTTACTTTATCTTTTTTATTTGTACATTTTTAACAAGTTTGGCGGAAGGGGCGGCAAAATTATTCTCGCACCCGGGCGGCATATTCCCTAGGAAGGGCCTTGTTTATAATAATAATAAAACAAATTGTGTATATATTTATGGGTACCAAATTGAAAATTAATTTAAATATTTACTTTAACAAAAGATGAACGAGTAGATGAAAAGGTATTTATTCAATATATATATGTAGGAATTCTTTAATCGTTTAATAAAAACAAAATTATAAAAAATACATAAGATAATAATTTAAATTCTTAATAATTATTTTTGGCTCGTAATACGAATTGTATGATTATTTAGTAATTTAGGTATGAATTTGTGTTGTTATCTAACTATAGTGTAAGTGTAGCTGTAGCTCACCATAAAGTATGAACACAACAGAAATTCGACTCTGATGGTTTCATCTTTTGCCTTCTCTTATATTTACCAATGATCACAAAGATTAACTGTTAATTTACATTCAATTTTATTTGTTAATTTTTTTTTCTTTACATAATTTAGGTGTATCAATACAAATTGATTTGCAAATAAAATCCCTCTTTTTATCATATTAAAATTACATATTAATGCATGGCATGTTTGAAATTCCTTCACTGAATAAAAACAAATATTTTACATTCCTTTTCATTATATAATATAAAATATTTGTTATTAAATCTACATTTTCGATTTAGTTTTTGTCACAAAGTTCAAATTTGTGAAAATATTATTTATATTTAAATTTAATATTTTTTGAAATAAAGGTCATAACTATTATTATTATTATTATTATTATTATTATTCGAGTTTTCACACTTACTCAACACAAGTGACAACTTTGACCTACCCCAGTCGTTCTTTTTCATTTTTTGTTTTTGAGTTATTATTATTATTATTATGATATTAATGTACTTATATATTAAGAGTAAGTGCCTCTGGAAATATATATATAGATCATCAAAATAACCTCGCTAAATATAAACTTATTCCCCTAATTGAAAATAATAAAATTAACATTATTAAATTATTTACTACACATTTTTAAAATTTATAAAACAATTATTTTCAAATAATATATTTGACAATTAATTTCATATATCTATTCTGTTTTATAACATATATAGGTTTAGGCGCAATTCTTATAGAATAAAAGACATATTCATTCAAATTGTTAGATTTCAGTGACCCCTAAATGATATAGATTAACTCATTCGACAATATCTATATTATCTTATGAATATTGCTTATTCGTAAAATAATGGAATTTACATTCAACCCACTTTTCTCTAAACCGTAGTTAGAATATTTAGAATACATATATATATATAGATAATTATAATTATTTAATATATTATTTCCTAATGTTAATATATCATCTAATTAAAAATAAAATAATTATTTTTAAATAAATATATGGTTATGGTTGTAAATTTTAAAATGAATAAATTCTAACTTTATGTACAGGAATTAGCTCTCCGAAAAGGTAATTTAAGGTAATATAATTCGTCTCAGACGGACCTAATAAATCTTGACCTTTTTCATAATATATATATACGTCCCTCTTATTCAAATTTTGAATAACAGTATTGAATAACCGATATATTCAAAAATAAGCTGGAGTGTCTTCACTCGACTATTTCGCAATTTGTTAAAAAATTAATTCCGGTACTTTAAGCGATTCAATCAAGCTGAAATTCTATATATAGCAGTTTTTTACAATTTGTAATCACGTAAAAAACTATCAAACATATATCTTTATTTTTACGGTTAGTTTAGAGGAAAAAAAATCAAAACGTGGTAGGTAATGACCCTCTTCTGGTTGAGCTACATTTCTCAAAAGTAGAAAGAAAACTAAGAATTTTGAATAATACCCATATACCAAATTTCATTATTCTAGCTCAAACCCTTTTTGCGTAATCTTGTCTACATACACACGCACATACATACATACATACACACACAGAGAGAGACATTTTTCTCAACCTTAGTGAAAATGACTCAGGGACCTTCAAAACGTATAAAAAGATCAAAATCTCGACATTACAACAATTTTCATGATTGCAATACTATCTCTAGCGAGATTGTAAAAATTTAATTTAAAAGTTTGAAAGTACCAGAATTAATTTTTTAACACTGCAAATCTCACGCGCCAACACGTGACGTGGTGCCATCAACAAGTAGCTAAACATGCGCTGGTTTAATACATATTATATATTAATTTTAATTTATAATTAATTAAATTTAATATATTTTTGTTATTTAATCCAATTCAAATTGCGAGATAGTCCAGTGGAGACACTCCAGCTTATTTCTTTAAGGCAGATATTTGTAAAAGAAAACGCGAATTGAATATTTCAGTTCATTAAATATTTGTGGATTATAGCAAAGCATATAACTCTTAAGATCATACAAATTTTAATTAAATTGGGGATTTCGAAAAAAAAATTGTAAAAAATTTGTGTGGATAATGTAGAAAACTACAAATTTTGAATAATGCCTATGTACCAAATTTCATTATTCTAGCTCAAACCATTTTTGCGTAATCTTGTCTACATACATACATACACATACACACACACACACAGACATTTTTCTCAACCTTAGTGAAAATGACTCAGGGACCTTCAAAACATATAAAAACATCAAAATCTCAACATCGAAAATTTTTGTGATTGCAATGTCTAATATAAAAGAAGAGAAATTATTATTTTTTAATGTTTTATGAATACAAAAATATTTTCAAAACGTCAATTAAGATTACTAAATTATATTATTTTTGTTTTTGTTTTTATTTTAAGTTTTTGTTTTTATTTTAAGTGAAAAAATGATTTCTTGGTTATATAAAAATTAAAATATGAATTTTTAGACAAATGATATAAACGAGATGTTTTAAATTTTTGTCTTTTTTATATTTAGTATTTTTTTAAATTTGTTTTAAATCAAAATTATTGTATTATATTATATTTTTTTATTAATAGGCTTCTTTTCTTATTTTTAATATTTAATAAATTCTCTTTTTGACATGTTTTATACTAATACTATATACCACTCGGGGTATAGGGGGCAGCATCTAGTATATATATATTGAAATTATAGTTTTATTTCCTTATACTATTATATGGTCATCATTTAGTATTTTTATTTTATTAAAAAAAATATAATTTATTTTCTTCATTAAGGATAATTCATTTTTTATATCATGGTTCATTTTCTTTAACCTTTATTCCTTTGACTAAATTATTACTTTAATATATATTGTATGTATATAAATCGTTAGACTCTTATTATAAGGTAAACCCATGAGTGTAATTAATTTAAAGTGAAAGAAATGAGGAGCTGAGAAAATGAAAAACCAAATTTATTTATAACCATGTTTAGAATTATCAGGCTATATATCTATTTTATCCTAAAAACTCGGATAGGATAAGATAATAAATTCAAAGAAGGGGGACAATCTAGAGATAAAATCTATATCATTAAAATTTTCTTACATCTTTTCATTCAAAACAGATAAAATAAAATAAAAATTGTTGTTTCGTATAACATTCAAAGGGATATCTAATCTGAATCGCACTTTATATATAAAATATGTGTTTATTAAGTTTAAATCACCTTAGGAACTCTTAAATAGCCTGTGTTTTAAGATGGTTCAGATGCAGTTCTAAATTTCTTTAGAATTATATTATAAATCCTTCTGTTAGTGTCATTAGGGGTAAGTTAAAAATAATTTTTTTTTTTAATATTTAAATTATTATAATAATAAAAAATTTAAAATTACACTATAATAATACAAACTTTTTCTACTGAATAAAGAAAAAAAAAGAAAATATTTATTTATTTTGCATTTTTTAAAATAAAATTTATCTCGTACTATTATATATAGATATTATCAATTACTATTGTAATTTAGTTCTAACTCTACTTAATATGATAAAACTAATTCGAATATTTTATATTCTTTCATAGAAAATTTTATATTAAATAATAATAATAATATAACTATATAATATGATAGTAGAAGATAATAAAATATATATTAACTTTATAAAATATGTATATAATAATATAAAATGATATATAAAAAATGTATAAAACTAAAATATTTAGTATATAATATTAATAAATGAAGTGAATATAAAGTTAGTATTTTTCTGTTAATGTAAATTAATTTTTTTTTATTAAATAAATTCAAGATAATATAAACAAATCTTTATTTTTACTTTAACTATATAAAATAACTTTCCGGATGGTCAGCTTCGACGATAAAAAATTTAATATTAGAACGGTCAATAAGTGAGGGTTTTCAGAGTTATTAACACTAGAATTATAATATTATATATATAGATATGAATTTTAAATATATATTTCTTGCATTCATTCTTTTTACCGACCGACGATAGTAAGGGAGGTATTGTTTTCACACCAAATTTCACATGTGGAGATTTTTACATATCTCCACGAATCATGCATTTTCTTAACAGAAAAAAGTATTTTTAGCATGATGTCTGTCCGTCCCTCCGTCCGTATAGATGTGTACAGCTTGAACGGCTTAACGGATTTTGAGGAAATTTGGTATATTTACTTAATGTATCAGTGGGATGAATTGATCAACTTTTGGTGCAAATCCGGAAACCAGAAGTGGTAGTATTAGCGATCGACGATAGGAAGGGAAGGGTTATTTTCACACCAAATTTCACATGAGGAGATTTTTTTACATATCAGCACGAATGTATTGGTTTTGTCTTCGGGAAAAATCATCTTCTTCTTTTCTTAATTTAAAATTATATGACGTCACCCAGCCCTTCATGACGTCACAGCCTCCTTATTATGATCACGGGCAACGCCGGCTACTTCAGCTATATATTATAAATAAAATAAAATTAAAAATATTTATGTTATATGCCTATCTGTTTTTTATTACATTAATATAAATATTAAAATTATTTGAAATTGTTTCTGTAGCTGGAAATTAATTTATTTCAAATTGTCGGTCGGTTCGGACCTGGCCACAGGTCAACTTATTTTATGTTATTTATCTGTCTAACATTAGAATAATATCAACATGTCCTTGAGACATCAAAAGAAAGTCTAGTACAAATCATTTAATATTTACAAGTATAATTAATAATTACAAAGAGAGTGAGGTTAAGAATTAAGTGAGAGGGGTTGTATGGAGGAAGAAGGAAAGGAAGGAAATAGGAAAAGGAGCAATGATCGTGTCTTAAAGTCAAACCGTCGGCCCATTAATCGATGGTTTTATGGGTCTGCCTCAAATAAATTATTGTGATTAAGTATTTTCACAATTTAAAAATAAAATTTTAAAATATCGTTTTTAATATGTCAGATACAAGCAAAAAGAAATAAAAAAAAAATAGACAATTTGATGTAATTATTTGTGGCCAACACTCTCTAAGGTAACTTGTTTTATAAATCATAAAAAATGTCTATAATGAATTATTAAATTTTATGGTTTTATTTTATATTTTAATATTCACACACAGAATTGATTATTTACTTAATTTTTTAATGTATTAAGAGACTAATCAAATAAATAAAATAAAAAATAATTGTTCTTATCAAAATCGCTTAATAAATTAATAGATTTAAAAAAAAACAAAAGGCTATCCATAACAGACACAATCAATTAGATATGACAGATATTTGTCAGAAACATTTAAAGAACATTGTTTTTTTCAATAAAAAAAAAGCCATTAATAAATCCATTTCATATAAATTTTATAGAACATGGTAATATTTCTAAAAAGAAACTTGTTTAAATCACTATAAACACTTTGTAGACAATGTCAGGAAACTTTTTAGGAAACTTCACCTGGAACTACATATCATTTTTATCTTAAAAAAGTTTTTTTTTTAATATAAGATTTATTTAATATTGAATATTCTCTCGACTCTTTTGTTTACCACTTTTAAAAATAATTATAGCCCTAAATTAATTTAATAAATAACAAAAATTTTATAAATATATTTAAGCACAATGGATAATTCATTATAAAGAGTAGGTGATAATGAAAAAATCACAAACAATGAGATTTTCATATCCCTTTACGATTCAAGATTCTGCGGATTCTTTTCCGTCTCTTTTACTACGATATCTACAGGGTGTGGCAGAAAAACCTATAAGATTTCAAAACGTTATAAAATTAAAACCACTCAGCTTGTCAAAAAATTTCTTTTATTAACATATCGCAAAATTTATGCCATTATTAAATTTATGTTTTGAAAAGCACATCACTCAAATGTCGTCCTTGGGAGCGGATACACTGATTTAGACGATCGCGGTAGCTTTCCATGACTTTCACCGTCATTTCCACAGGCAGAATTTTCGATATTGGAGTGACGAAAATCCTCGGGAAATCCATCAGGCACCCCTCCATAGCCCAAAAGTGACTGTGTGTTCTGCTCTTTCCCGCCTAGGCGTCTGGGGGCCTTACTTTTTTGAAGAAAATGGGCAAACCGTAACGGTCAACAGCGAGCGCTATTGTGTTTCATGCTGGAAAATTTTCTTCGACCTTAAATGGAAGAAAATGGAGTGGAAAATGTGTGGTTTCAAAAGGATCGTGCAACCGCCCACACATTGCGACGATCAATGGACATTCTCAGGGAAATGTTTCCAGGTCGCCTCATTTCTCTGAGAGGTGATCTTGGCTGGCCGCCGCGCTCATAGGATCTCACTCCATGTGACTTCTTCCTTTCGGGTTACCTCAAATTGAAAGTTTACCAGCATCGACCAAGGACCCTTCTTCCTTTACGACGGGAAATTGCTCGGGCAATTGAAGAAATTCCTGTGGAAATGACGGTGAAAGTCATGGAAAGCTACCGCGATCGTCTAAATCAGTGTATCCGCTCCCAAGGACGACATTCAAA
This sequence comes from Labia minor, assembly GCA_963082975.1. Classification (NCBI taxonomy): domain Eukaryota; kingdom Metazoa; phylum Arthropoda; class Insecta; order Dermaptera; family Spongiphoridae; genus Labia; species Labia minor. Next base: position 63,024,849 of record OY720349.1, on the reverse strand, counting down.
ACATAAATTTAATAATAGCATAAATTTTGCGATATGTTAATAAAAGAAATTTTTTGACAAGCTGAGTGGTTTTAATTTTATAACGTTTTGAAATCTTATAGGTTTTTCTGCCACACCCTGTATTTGTATTGAGGATTAGTTGAATCCTCTATCAATCTATACAGTTTGTCTGATTCTTTTCAAGGTTTTCTATTTTCAAAGGTCTCTATTGTTTTAATTTTCAAATGTGGAAGAGTTTTAAACTATCTAACAGATCCCTATAATTCAAAATTTACTCAAATGTATAATCTTACTAATCGTTTGCCTTAATACCCTTATTGATGGTATATTCAAGCATATGTTAGTTATGTCAAAACGTTACGTCATCTAAGTAAAATCATGAAAATGAAATAGTTTTTATATGTATAAAAATAGATATTTACTACGAATTATATTATCCGTGAAATGTATATCTTATATATTTATTAAAATTATATAATAAGAAATTTCCAATATTTTTTTATAAATAATGATGTTTTTGTTTAAGGAAATAAGTCAGTAAATGTATTGTACTACTTTTTGTAATTGATTCTTTTGCTAAATTTTCATTCTATTAATTATAAGTTCATTCTTCATTTTGTAACAATAAAAAATCTTTTGTTTAATAGATATTATAATGGGATCTTAATGATTTAAGACTGACTACCGTATATAAACAAAGTGTAGGTCATTTAAAGAAAAAGTGATAATTTTTAGTGAGCATTAATTTAAATTTACTAAGTGGGTATATTGCTAATATTCAAATTTTACAATTAAACAAAAGAAGTTTATATATCTCTAATATTGTTTATTTTAGTATTTGTTATATTTTTACATACAAAGGGTTAAAGTTTCATATGACAAATGAATACTAGTATAAAGTATAAGTATATACTAGTTGGAAGAGATAATAAATAATGTAGGAATATGAAACTTATTTACCATTCAGTACAATATAAACATTTTAAAATAGACGTGTATATATTGAACTTTATTTATGTTTATTTTTGTTTTATTTTGTTTTTTAGGCTGAAAGTGACATTATCCTATATTTATATTTAAACTATGTGACAAATTATAATAAATTTCGTCAAAACATACACTAATATTTGTCAATATTTATATAAACATTTCATTTTAAGTGAAAAACCTTTACCACAGTAATAAATGACGTCAATAGATTTTTATTTCTATTTCCAGAAAATCAAAATAAAGGAATAATAAAATATTTTATCCTTATTTATTTATTATTTTTTTTTTATTCAGCATAATTTTATGAATTTTCAGAATTTGTAATTTCTTAATCTGATTGTAAACGCAAAGTTATAAGATCGATTGAACATTTTTTTTTATCTAGAAATGGATTTTTTATAGGTTAATATATGATTTTTTTAGAAATATAGGAATTTTAACAAGTCTGAAATTATTTAGGAATTTTTATTTAAATTAAATTATATTTATTTTGGAAAAGTTAAATCCTTAATTGACAAGTACCATGAAATATATTATAATTATATACATAGTTATATAATATACTTAAATATTTAAAAAAAATTATTATATATTGAATTAAGCTAATAAACTACATTTGTAGTTTTCAATTGCGCCATTCAAATTGATTCAAATTAGACAATCAAAGATTAATGAACTACCCCCTCTCTTTTCATTATCTTAAGACTATGTTTTTAATGAAAATGAGAACATTTTTAGAAATCGTATTCTTGAATAAATTCGAAAAATGATTTTTAGAAATAATTATTTTTAACATTTAAGATTATTTGAATTTATATATATATATATTTGAAAATTTAAAAATAATATAAAATAATATATTCACATAATAAATTAGAATGTTTTCATTAAATGAAAATTAAAAAAATAATATTTTAAATATTTTATCTATATTTTACATTGCTATACATACAAACATTTAGAAAATACATTTAATTAAAAAAATACAATTCAATTTTTAAATGGTTAGAAAATAAAAAGTTGCGCTCCATATTGGATTGTATATGAATATCAATATATACATTATACATTATTATTAAATATAATATAATATAATAAGATAGTATTTTCTGTTCAATTCAAAATTCAATTTAAAATTGAATTGACCTCTTTTTTCCCTAATTTAATTTATGATTTTTATAAATAGCCTCATTGAATATATAAATAAGTAAATTCTAAACATTTTAAGAGGAAATAATTAAAATAGTTAAAATCCATCTTATTAAAACTGGATTTTTTTTTTATCTAGACCTTAGGTATTTCCTTTATATTTTCTTTCATTTACATATAAATTAAGAATGAATGAAAACAGTATATGGTCCGCTATTGGATTTAGATGGGAAAAATGAAGATGATATTGAAGAATAGAGGTATTTTTGATATCGGTGGAGATCCAAAAGTGATTGTTTTGTTTAAATAACATTATTTATAAAACCTTTTTAAGAAACTAATTGTATCCCACTCAAATGGTTAAAATATTAATGTACATTATTTGAATTTTAACGAAAACTTTCAGTATATTTATAATTTACAAAAAAAATGATAAAACACCTTTAAATTGCCAATTAAATATTCAAATATATAAAAAACAATATAGTGCATTTAATTATTTATTTTGTTTTTTAACCAATATTGAATAATTTATTAATATAGGTATTTATTTATCTAAAGTTAGGCTTTAGACTGTTATGTAGAATTAAGTGAAATGCATCTAGTGAAAATGCTCTATTTTAAACTAGAAGTAGTATGTTGATTGGTTAAATCAGTATGAATCGAAGATAGATATTAGAAATAATACTTCAAAATGTTAAATAGATATATACAAACATATATATGGCATAGGTATATACAAATATATATATATATATATATATATATATATATATATATATATATATATATTAAAAATTTCTAGTACTAAGATAAATTATTATAGATTTGTTTTTTAATAGAAAATATTTATTATTTTACTTTATTTGACAATTATTAATAAAAAAATGGAACCAATAGAATCATTCATTTCTTTGATACATTTTATGTATATACCAGAATTTCTTGTCCTATTGCAATCTCGTTAAATCCTGTTTGCTACAAATTACATCTGAAATGGACTAATTCGTAATCCTCTCTCCCCGCCTTTTTAGCTAGCTATAAATTTCATGAAGCTAATAATTCATGGTAGGAAATATATATATTGTCCGTTAAGCAAACAATCCGTATGACGCAAGACAAACCCCCCCCCCTCCCCCACTTAAAACCCGTTGCTGGTCACTTTTGAGATTTATATAACAACATCTTATTTTATTTAAGTTAAATTAGCCACTAATTGCTTGGTCTGAAGGAATGAAAGCGAGATGGAGACGTGACAACACTGTAATGCATAGAATGAGATAGAAATAGGGGTGAGTTTAGTTTCGGTTCGATCAATATGGCGGCGGAGGGCGGCTGCAGGGCTTCCCTCTCTCGCCCTTGCGCTGAGTAAGAGACCTACTAGATACGAGGGCATGCGCATCCCCCCGTTCGCTATACAACCCTGCTGGCCCTCGTACCCACCATCATCCCCCCTTCTACTCACGCTAGTACTCTCTCTCTCTCAGAAAAAAAAAATTCAATGACAATTTGTTTATAGCTAAATAAGATTAAGAATTTTTTTTCATATTTAAAAAAATAATAAACAAACAAAAAAAAAAATATGAAATTAATTTATAAAAATGAAATAAAAATAATAATAATAATAATAAAGCAAATTGATTTTTTAACTCGATATAGTAATTTTTATTTCCTTAGATATTTCATTTATGTAGCAAAATTGAATTTAGAATTAAATTTGTCAGATAAATTTAAATATATATATATATATATATATATATATATATTGCATTGAAAAATTGAGTTGACATTTTTTTTTAATCTAAACTTTCATAGTATATAATTTTAAATGTTGATCTACTTCATTCATACTTATTATTTTCATTACAAGGGTATATGAATCTTACCTAATAAACTTGATATTTCATTAAATTAATATTGATCAAGAAATTAGACTTGATTCTGTCTTATTATTAAAATTTCTTAGAATATATGATAAAATCATAAGTCAATTATAATATTAATTTAGAAATTTATATTAATATAATAGAATATATTTAAATATAAATCATCCTGGATGAATCAATGTAGTATACCAATATAATTTATTGCAATATTGTATTATTATTAATAAATAATCATTCGCAAATATGTTGTTTTTTATAATTTATTATATTAATGATTTTTCAATAAAACAAAATTAACTAATTATAAGCTATAGATACTTTATATAATAATAATGTTGCTTTTATAATTTATTAAATCAATGTTAAATAAATGTGCTTAAATTAAAAACAAATAAATGTATTATCTAAAACACACACACAAGTATAAGTATAACTAATAAGTATAAATTCCCTTTTTAATAGAATATTTTTTCTAATAATATTAAAACTTTAAATAAATACTATTAAAAAACTCACATCAGTATAATACACTTTTTCTTTTTAAATTAGATTATTTTTTTCATACTAAATTGATTATATTTTCTGTGTATTGTTAATTACTTAATTTGAATCACCAGTTAACTAGAAAATGAATAAACATTAAATAAATCAAATTTGATATACCATTTTAATGATTTTTAAAATTGAAAGGTATACTCGGGTAACCAGTTTTATAAAATTCCTCAAAAAAAAAAAAACATCACCTGCATAGTGTTTACTTAATCGTTTAGTCAAATAATATAATTCACTTTTTTAATACTATACAGAGTATAGTCGTTTCACATATTTTATTTCAATTAACTTTATTTTTTTTTTAGCGCTAATCTCTGGATTAGATCTTAATCTTTATAAAATACATATAGTAGATAAAAAGATGAAAAAAAATGAATTTTCACAAACCAATAAATTCCAAATAATAAGAATCCTATTCCAAGTTTTTTTTTTTTTTTTTTTTTTATTTATTTATTTGGCTTTCGGATTATCACCATTTTAGCCAGCCTTCTTTATTATTCTTATATCTATACTTATATATATATCGATTTATATATCGATGCACTCAGCGAGGTTTGAACACTCGAACTCGAGTCGGCGGACCGGTCACTATAACCTCGCGGCTAAGCTCCCGGTCCTATTCCAAGTTAAAAAATTGAAATCTGATAAAAACGTAAATCAAATATTTTTTTCTGGATTCTGAAATTAGAAATGTTGAAAACAAAAATGGATGAAAAATATACTTTTAGAAACTTTGAAAAAAAGGGAATATTTATCTTAAATTTTAATATTTTAGTCTAAAGATACATATACATAGATTCAAGATATTTTAAATATAAAAAAATCATTAATTTAAAAATTGTGTTCTTGTTATATACTATATGAATTTGTATTATTTGATCTAATGGTTATTTTTTTTTTAAAATTTTTGTTTGGAAAAATAAACTGATTAGACACTACTACACTATCAATTACTTGAACAAAAGAACTAATCAAATTTAATACAAATAATAAATTTAAATTTAATTCTTTATAATTTATTATTCTATACAATTTTAATTTTTATTTTATTTGTTAAACCCATTTTGCTCTGTTTTTACATTTAAGTATTTATTATCGAATTAGATACGAAATTCTTGAATGTGTTCCTTAAGATCAGTAATTCAATATTATTGATTTTTATTTAATTTAAAATAACTAATCATGTAACTAATAAAAATTAATTATTAATTTTAAATTCTTTATGAGTAACAATTTTGTTAAGAGTTTAATAAGTAATCTATACCCCTATTCATTTTTTTTTAATTATAGGTATATATGCATATATATATATATATATTCATTTCACATTTTTATAAAGATTTTCTAATCAATATTAAAATCAAAGACAAAATGTGCTATAAAAAATCTCTTCTCGCGACTCGAGGATTATTTTGTTTAAAAGATTGGTTTCGAAGGATGGGCGAGAGTAGGCGGTAGGGGATTTGAAAATTTTTATTTACTGATCAATCTCGATGAAATCCTATAAAGCTTGGCTTATAGGATGTTCTCTATATGAATTACAAATCTCCCCTCGATAAAATAAAAACAAGAGGCTATTCAAAGTAAAAAAAATTAATGGATCCTGTATGTTGACACATGTAAAACATGTAGATAGACCTTGTAAAAAAATTATTTCTTTATTTAAAAAAAAAATTTAAAAAAATAAATTTTTCATCTATACAATCAATATTCAATTAGATTATTAAGGCAACTGGGACAATATTATATTATGGGTGAATAGTAGCCTTCAAAAAGTTTATCATGTCATGAGAGAGAGAATGTCTCGTTCCATATAATTAACACATAAATTTGCATGCATATATATATTCGAATCCATTGATGGATTTCTCATACATATTTCATAAAAATAATTAAATGAAAACAACATAATCTATTTTAAATTCCCTATTCATTAACAATTTATTTATATATATATATAGCCAATGGATTATGAAAAATATAATATAATAGATTTTGAAATTAGGACTATAAAATTTATGTCCTAAACTATCTTTTTGGTATAAAGTCAATATTTATACTATGAAAATGCTTTTTCTTTCCCCTTTGTATAGACCTGTTTTTGTTGTTATTTAACCATCTCTATATAATACTATCGTAATAAGCAATAATTGTACAATTATATGTATTATATTGGCATATTAAGCTAATTTTGAAAATATAATAACATTCTTTTAGAATTTGTAATAATATGATATAATATTATTATTTTTATTCAGTTTAAAAGCACAAATATTAGATATATTAATAATCTTTTTTTTTGTGAAGATATAAATTAAATTCATAGAGGTATTTATATTAATCAATATAATAAATATTCTTACTATGACGATGAAAGTATTAAAATATTAAAATCAATATTAATATTAATAAGAGAACTATTAAATAATTAATAATTATATATAATTATAAATACACACTTCTCCAGGTAAACATCCTATCCTATCCTATCCTATTCACAGTGCAATAGAAACTAAAATAAAAATGCCAACTCTTTCCAGTGAATTAGCTTATCACTCGATAGAAAAAGAATATTGTGCTAGAAATACTCGTTCACTTTTTAATTTATTATAATAAAGATCCAATTTCTATTAATATTATTATTAAATCTATATATATAAAAAAAGGTTTTTGTCTGCACATTGCTCAGAATTTAAAAATTTTTGCATATCTTCGCGTTTCATGACCTCTAGAATCCAAAAGTGACTTTAGAATTTTTCATGTCTGTCTGTCTGTCTGTCTGTCGGTCTGTGTGTCCGGAAAATTACTATTTTATAGACTCAGAATTGGCTGAACCGATTTCTTTGAAATTACATCACAATATTCTTATATACCCCTAGAGTAACATAGGCTATAAATTTTATTAATATTTAATCAATAACCGCAGAAATTAATTTTTTAAAGTTTATATAATTCTCCGTGTTGTTCATTCAAGAGCCTGGCGTGGCCCACTGTCCCTAGCGGAATCATTTCAAACAATGAATTATCATAGCGATTCCCAATTAAAGAATTATTATAATATTTCACTTTTTATTTTAAATTATAATATTCAAATATCAATGCATTAAAATCATTTATTCTAAAAGTTCTCATTTTAATTAATTTAATAAAATATTTATTAGATCATATTTTTATCATAAACTAGCTGCTCAGAGCGCCTTCGGCGCTCTTCACACCTAGACGGGGGCTCCGCCCCCTGTACCCCCAAGTGGTACATAGTATTTGGTGGTTGAAAGTAGTAAAAGGTTTTCATCCATTTTGTTTCAATCAGTATATTACATAAAATATTCATTTCTTTTTGTGTTCTTATTTAAAAAATATATTTTAATTTAATCACTATATTAATTATATATATTATTATTGTATATGTTATATCTATCTACCTATGTGGCTCAAAGATACTCGAAAGTTCTTAGCCGCAACAACCACATTTCTCCAAGTGTCCCTATCCTGAGCCCTTGTTCCATCTCTCTTACGTCCCTTCCCACACGTCATTGGTTTTCCAAGCGGACGTTTTCCAATCGGTCTCCCCACCAATATCCTTTTCCTCTCCCATTCTAGCCACGTGCCCTGCCTATCGCAGCTTTTTCCCTTTTATAACCCTAACTATTTCTGAAGATGCAGAGAGACCATGCAATTTCTTGTTCTGCAGTCTCTCCCATTCCCCGGTGACCTCATCTTTCTTTGGCCAATAAATGCAGGGAAGAATCCTATTCTCAAATACTCTGAATCTACTCTCATCTCCAAGGGTCATAGACCATGCCTCCCACCCATATAATGCAACAGGAAAATAATTTTTTTATATATTCCCTTTGATAATAATTTTGATGAGATAAGCCTCTTTATTGCAAGATAACAGGCGTCTCCCGATTGCAACCCCGATTTAAATTCTTCTCAAATATTATTAACCTTCGTGATTACATTCAATTTTTCTATATATTCAAATTTTACATTTTGTATATTAAGATTTTGTATGTTAATACTCTTCCTCTTTGTTACTAAATATTTTTTCTTATCACTATTAATTTCAAACCTCCATTAATTTTTCCTCGCTGTCTGTAATTGCAATTGCCGAATCTCCTATTATATTTAAGTCGTCTGGGTAACCTAATATTTTACAATTGATTTCCGCATCTTATTCTTTCTTTACTACCTTCAAGACAAATTTGAAGATCAAAATTTGAAAAAGTTTATCCGAATCTATTGAGTCATGCCTATGTTTTATTAAAGTCTACAAATAATTAGTGAACAGAAATATTGCATTAGCGGTTTTTTTCCTAATATCTGTCATAATGAAAATATCTTAATTAATGTTGTTCGATTTGGCCTGAACCAGCAATGAGATCTCCTAATATTTCCTCCGCCTATGGTTCTTAAGTATTGTATATGATATAATAGTGAAATAGAGTATAATATTTCTTGATCATTACATTTTGGTATTTTATTTTCATTGCTAGATTATTATTGAATATTTTTAATTATAATGAAACTTGAGAAAATGCAAAAATAGAGACTTGAGACAATTTATAAAAATTAACGGTATAAAACTATAGATAAATGACCAATATATACATTCATTAATAGTATTAATTTAAATTAATTGATTTATTTGTTTTTTTATTATTAAGTTCATTTATTAATTTTTTTAGATCATAGTTATTTTCATTAAAAGAAACTTAAATTCTGTGGTGCTAGGGGATTTGAAAATTATTCGTCGCAATATGAAGATTTCGCTTACAGTTTCTGTCATGTCCGACCTCCATCCAACAGTTATTTTCTGTCAAGTTTTTTGCTTCTCTTAATCATGTGATCTATATATTTAATTTTTTTTGATTCATTATAATAAAATTTAAACAAATAAAAATTTTTACTTTGTTAATTTATATAAATTTCAATATAAACTGATTGTGAGTGATTCGCTTAGCCAATACTCTGAATAATTTGTGTACAAAAATATTGAATGTTCTTAGCGAGATTTGATATAATGTTGTACGATTTGTCCTAAATCTGAATTAGAAGAAAATTATAAATTGCCTCCTCTTCCAGCCCAATTCATTTACCCACCCATGTTGCATATGGCATCTAAATTTCTTAAAACTCCGTTTTTTTAATTTAAAATAGAAGGAGAGAAAGAGTTTTAAATTATATTCGAATAGTCTATATATTCTATATATCAGTATTTTTTTTCTGAATTTAATAGCAAGTTGATTTTAAAAATTTTCCATTCTTAATGCATATGATTGATTACATGTGTTAAAATTTAAAAAATTCAAATATTCTAATTTTTATATTTATATATATACAATTTAATATTATTTTTTATTAATATCATATCAAAAAAAGAGAATTTATTAAAAATTAAAAATAAAAAAAGAAGCCTATTAATAAATTAGCTGGAGTGTCTCCACTCGACTATCTCGCAATTTGAATTGGATTAAATAACATAATATATTATTTTTAAATTAAATTTAATTAATTATAAATTATAAATAATAAATAATAAATATTAAACCAGCGCATGTTTGGCTTTTTGTTGATGGCACCACGTCACGTGTTGACGCGTGAGATTTTCAGTGTTAAAAAATTAATTCTGGTAATTTCAGCGAATCAATCAAGCTGAAATTCTATATATAGCAGTTTTATATAATTATTAATCATGTGAAAAATTATCAAACATATATCTTTATTTTTACGGTCACTTTAAAAAAAAATCAAAACGTTGTAGGTAATGACCCTCTTCCGGTTGAGCTACATTTCTCAAAAGTTGATAGAAAACTATGAATTTTGAATAATGTCCATGTACCAAATTTCATCATTCTAGCTCAAACCGTTTTTGCGTAATCTTGCCTACATACATACACACACACATACACACATACACACACACATACACACACACATACATTTTTCTCAACCTTAGTGAAAATGATTCAGGAACCTTCAAAACGTATAAAAACATCAAAATCTCAACATCGAAAATTTTCATGATCGCAATACTATCTCTGGCGAGATAGTAAAAATTGAATGGTGATTTAAATATTTTATTAAATTAATTAAAATGAGACCTTTTAAAATAAATTATTTAATTGAAATGATATTTAAATATAAGAATTTTAAAAAATATTATATTCTTTGTTTGGCAATTGTTATTTAATTATGTGCAACATGATTCGACTTGCACAGAGCATCGTTATTTTTTATTAATATCACATAATAAAAATGAATCTTTTAAACATAATAAATAAAAAAGACATTTTAATAAATTTAAAAAATATACCCAATTTAAAAATGTCAAAAATTTAAAACAACTTTATATCATCATATTTTAATTTTTATATAATATATATATATATTTAGTAATTAATAATAGAGTAATTAAATTAAAATAAAAAACAAAGATAATATAATTCAGTCATTTTAATTCAGGTTAAATAATATTTTTTTTTATTATTCAATGATAAAATTTATATATTATTATATATATATTATAGAAAAGAAGAAATATTCAATTAAATAAAAAATAATTTAAGATAAAAATATGATCTAATAAATATTTTAATTAAATTGAGAACTTTTAGAATAAATTATTTAATTGAATTGATATTTGTATATTAGAATTTAAAATAAAAAGTGAAATTTTATAATAATTCTTTGATTGGGAATAGCTATGATAATTCATTGTTTGAAATGATTCCGCTAGGCCGACAGTGAGCCGCGAGCTGCTCTTGAAAGAACAACACGGAGAATTATATAAACTTTAAAAAATTAATTTCTGCGGTTATTGATAAGATATTAATAAAATTTATAGCCTATGTTACTCTAGAGGTATATAAGAATATTGTGATGTAATTTCAAAGAAATCGGTTCAGCCAATTCTGAGTCTATAAAATAGTAATTTTCCGGACAGACAGACATGAAAAATTCTAAAGTCACTTTTGGATTCTAGAGGTCATGAAACGCGAAGATATGCAAAAATTTTTAAATTCTGAGCAATGTGCAGACAAAAACCTTTTTTTATATATATAGATAGATTATTTTTTATTTAATTGAATATGTCTTCTTTTCTATAATATATATAATATAATAATATATAAATTTTATCATTGATTAATAAAAAAAAATATTATTTAGTATTTTATGAAGTGAAAATATATAAAAATTAAAATATGATGATATAAAGTTATTTTAAATTTTTGACATTTTTAAATTGGGTATATTTTTTAAATTTATTAAAATATTTTTTATTATTATTATCTATATATATAAAAAAAGGTTTTTGTCTGCACATTGCTCAGAATTTAAAATTTTTTGCAGACCTTTCATGATCTTTGGAAGCCAAAAGTGAGTTTAGAATTTTTTATATTTGTCTGTCTGACCGAAAAATTTTGACGTTAATTATATCACAGTATTCTTACATATCTCTATGAATGTTTTATGTAATATACTGATTGAAACAAAATGGATGAAAACCTTTTACTACTGTCAAGCAAATACTATGTACCACTCGGGGGTACAGGGGGCGGATCCCCCGTCTAGGTGTGAAGAGCGCCGAAGGCGCTCTGAGCAGCTAGTAGTAAAATAAAATTTATTTAAATTGAATATTTGGTAGATAATTTTTTAAAAGATAATTTTTACTAATAATAATGATATAGTACACGGATGGCGAACCTTTTTCAATGTCCGTGCCACAAAATTATAAAAAATCTTTTTGAAGTAACTAACGTGCCACAAAATTGTCATTTTTTTCTCTACCACCTGCACCCCTTTTAGCTTGATTATATAATCGAATATTTTTGTAAAACTTCTAACTATCCTGTATAAAAGTGTAAAAATATTAAATATTAAACTTTATTCCAAAAAAATAAAATGATTATTAAAAAATTTTGAATTTATTTTTGGTAAAAATATATCTTTCCTTTATTTTTATTGTATGGAAATTCTTGAATTGATTTTAGTTTGTAGTTTTTAGTTGTAGATAATGACAAAAAAGCAAAATTTATATTTGATACCGTGAACCACTTACATTTTCTTGTTTTGATTTCCTATGTTAAATTCTAGAAAAAGATTGCGATTCTGGCACTAATCTCCAACCGTCCTATGGGAAAAGTAAAGCTTTGTTAAGCTTGATGTAAATTTTATAAAATTAATTTTTCTTTTTTTATAATAAATATTGATAAAATTTACAGCATATATTAAAATAAGAGCATATAAGAATATTCTGGTAATAGGTGTATTTCATCGCCCCAATCCATTTGGAGTTTATAACTTCACAATTTCCCAGACAAACAGACAAATAAAATGACAGACACGAAAAATACAAAAGTCTTATTTGGGTTCCCCAGGTCACGAAGAGTAAAGATTTGCAAAAAATTTTAAATCCTGAGCAATGCTATTTGTACGGTAACAACACGCAATGACATAATACAAGTCCAAACGGTATTCACTGAGTCTATCTAACATGAATGTTTTTATACTGCAAGGAAATTCAAGCGATATTTCAGCTTAATAAAATGCATAATTTGCCGGTTTAATCCACTAAGATAAATATTCAGTACTTCAAATTTCATAAATTTTAATTTTAATGTGATTTATTCATTTTTAATTTATTTGTAAAAAGTTATAATTATTAAAAAAAAGTTTTGGCACGCGTGCCATAGGTTCGCCATCCCTGATATAGTATTCTAAAAATTTACTAAATGTTAATTTATTTACTTTTATCTTTAGGTAATAAAGATAAATAAGTAATAATTATAAAATAAATGATTTCTTATTAAAATAAAAAATAAAATATATTTATATAGAGAAAAAATATTAGTTTTCTTTAAATAAACTTACAATTAGAAAAATTATAATTATTTATTTCATTAAATATGATATTTATCTTTAACTTTATATATAATAATGTAACATTTTAATTTAAATATATTTTTCTTAATCTTATAATATTTTCATATATGAGTTGGAAAGTAATATAAAAAGAGATTTATTAAAGAAAAAACTTTTTTTTTTTACTTTAAAAATTATAGATTGTACTTTAAATGTATTCTTTTTTACCCTAACAGAGGTTTCGTTTACAAAAGCAATGAAAGTTAAAATGAGACAGTGAGATAGAGAAAAGAGAAAGAGGGAAATGATTCATACTAAACAGTAATTCAAGGTAATTAAAATAAAATAAAATAAAATGTTAGTGTTTTTTTGTTAATATTATTAAACTTTGGAGATGCACAACATAGACATTTAAAATGTTTATTAAAACTTATTATAATTAATTAAATTTTACCTTTAAACTATTTTTTCATTTAAAAAAGTTTTCGAGTTTCAGTTCAGTGGCAAAGAAAGCTCGTAATGTTGATGCAATAACCGAAATTCATAGGAAGCAACTGGATCAATCAATTTTAAAAACTTTAATTAAAAATTAATTTTATTAAGATTTCTATTTTAAATTTAAATTTTAATTTATAAAAAATATTTTTTTTTTATTAATTTTATTATACCTAGTAATAAATTATTTATTTAAATCAGGGGCGGCCAACCCGCGGGCCGCATGGGGCCCGATATTAACATTTTAGCGGCCCGCGAGATTTATATTATGCGCCCTCATGAAACAAATATCGCACTAGTGAAATAAATATGATTTCATTTTTTTTATTTCGTTGTTTCTTTTATTATTTTAGTATTATATATTTTTTACAATGTGCATTGAGTATCATTATTATTATATTATATATCAGGTGTGGACAAACTTTTAGCTTTTAGGGGCTACTTTTTCAATAAATTATAGTCTGCGGTCGACTATGGATATGGGCAAATAATTTTAAAATTTTAGAAGATAATTAAAGAAGTTATATCGCCGATTTTAATTGCAAACCTTCACTTTTGGTCAAAAATTACATTTTCACACTATTAGAAAGAGAAAAACACCTTACATTGGCTATGAAACACCGCTATTATGCACCTATTTAATTGAAATCACGTGACAAGCAAAAAATTTATGTGTTTTAAGAAAGTTGTGCAAAATATGCTGAAAATGAGTTAGCAGGTTTGCAATCTAAGCCGACGATATTTTTTATGAATTCTAACAATATTTATTAAAATTTTAAAAAATACAATGTTAAGAAATAAAAACGAACAAAACAAATTTTAAGCATACAATTTTTATTTGGATGAAACCTGGCATTGCATAAGAGCAGAAAAGAAGAAAATTGTCAAGTTTCTGAGCTTTAAATTACGACGCTTTAGTTGCATTGCAAGCATATTTAATTTTTCCTTAAATGACTTCAAAATGTTAATCATATGTATTATTGTTGTACCTTTTCCCTGTAGCTGCTAATTTAATTGGTTTAATTTTTCAGTAACATTGCAGAAAAAAGTAAGATCAAGAAGCCATTCTTGATCATTTAATTGCGGATATGAATTAGAGATGCAACGAATAGTCATTTGGCCGAATACCGAATACCGAATATTCGGCCAAAATGAAGGCCGAATATTCGGCTATTCGGCCGCCGAATAGTGAACTCATTTTTGCCTAGAAACAAAATACTGTATATACTATATGTACAATTATAGTACATTTCACAATTAAAAGTATCATTTTCTAAAAAAATATGCAAATTTTTATTTTTGAAAAGCATTATTTTACTCCAAAAAAGTATTCGGCTATATTCGGCCTAAAAATTGACCAAAAAAGAAGTATTTTTCATAGCAATATATACTCATGATCAAAGTTTTGTAAATAAACTTTTTAAACAGTGTTCTGTTTCATTAGAATAATTATTTCATGGAACTTCTGAAGTAAATTAAGATAGAAATAATTCAAAATAAATCAAACCTAATAAATTAATTGTGGAATTGCTTCATTTCAGTAGAATCTTTAAGATGCTATCTTAAAGATGTACTCAGTATAATGTTTAAGCTGATACATTTTATGATATACACATGTAAATGAAATAAAAATCTGCATACACTTAAAACTTCTTATATTTTATGACTGGGAAATTAAAGAAAATTGAATGGGGAAAAGGGATAATTTTGAGTAAATCTTAGGTGCTTAATTTTGATATATTACATATACATATATATAATAATTAATTAATAATTAATTTGTAATAAACAGTATCCTTCATTTAATTGTTTTTAATTTCTATAATAATTGGTTGTAATATTTATTTGAAATGAAATACTTGGTTGAAATATTTGAGAGTTATATATCAGGTTGGTGCATATGAAATGTCGTATTCTCTTTACATGCGGACGTTTGCCTCCCTGTGTTCGTTATACTTTTGTATTTGGCATAACCTCATTCATACTCGTATTGTCCATTGCCAGAGACTCATTTCAACAAAATAGGTTTTCTCGAAGGTCTTCCCTTTTTTATTTCTTTTGAGTTTATTACCGATATGAATTCTGCCGACATTCGCGTCATTTTCTTATATGAGTACAAACTTGGTAATAGTGCTGCAAAAGCTGCACGCAACATAAACCAAGCGTTTGGGGAGAATACGGTTAACAATCGGAAAGTGCAGCGTTGGTTCGAAAAATTTCGGACTGGCGATTTTTCACTGCAAAATGAGCTGCGCGGAAGACCCAAAACGTCTGTGAAGAATGATGACCTGAAGGCTCTAGTGGAAGCGGATCCAGCCGTATCCACGAGGGAACTTGCTATCAGGATGAAAGTTGACCATACAACGATATTGAGACACCTTTCTGAGATTGGCAAGGTTAAGAAGATGGACAAGTGGGTGCCGCACGCACTGACAGAGCGAAATAAGCTGGATCGGTTAAACGTATGCTCATCATTGCTAACCCGATTTCGCCGAGAGCCATTTTTTGATCGGATCGGATCTCTCGCCGACCGATTTTCATTTTTTCAAGCATTTAGTGCAGTTTTTAAGAGGCAAACACCATGAAAATGAAGACAGTCTAAAAAACTCGATATCAGAGTTTATTAATTCTAAAGACCAAAATTTTTTTAAGACAGGCATCTACGCTTTAAAATCTCGTTGGGAGAAGTGTATTGAAGCGAATGGAGCATACTTTGATTGAATAAACAGCTTTTGAAGAAAGATATACAGTTTTATACAATCACTTAAGAATACGACATTTCATATGCACCAACCTAATATTTATGTGAAAACTGACATCTTAGTTATTTATTCTATTGAATTAAATATAATTAAAAAATCATTGCAAGCTTTCTTTTTTATTATAACAAGGCATAAGTATTAACCTTCCTATTTTGCTTAGAAAAATTAGAATTTGCTCGAAGACCAGTTTTGAATTGGATTAATTTTAAGTATTAGGCTAGCTTATTACAGATATTTTAGCACTTATTCATATAGATAAATGCTGTAATAGGATTCATAATTTACAACTTTTATCTATAGGAATAAGTTCTTTTATAGAAAATGGTTGATAAAACCCATTTAGGGCATAAAAGAAAAACAAGTTAACTAACAATAAATACATTTCTACGTACCTGTAACTATAAATACGTTTGTAATGGTACTATTCGGCCTAAGGCCGAATAGTTGATTTGATATTCGGCCGAATCCGAATATTCGGCAGACAGGCCGAATAGGCCGAATATTCGGCTTCGGCCGAATATTCGTTGCATCTCTAATATGAATCACCTTTAGATTGTAAATATGAGGTTATTTGTGGCAGAAGTTCTGTAAATCTTGCTAAAAATGTAGCACGATTTAACCATCTTACATCAGTAACAGTTCATTTGTGTTCTTTTTCAATTTGATTGAGCGAACAAGTATGAATTGAAATGTTGAATCTTGACACAATCGTTTTAATTCAATTGAATTTATTTTTATTTATTTATCTTATAAATAATAATACGATTATCTATTTATTATGTAATAAATAAATATATTTTATATATATATTATTTTTGATCAAAGAATAAAAAAATAAAATATATAATATGTTTGTAATAAATTGCTAAAAAATGGGAAAAAATTATATATTATTAATTATACAGTCAAATACTAAAATATAGAAAGTTTAAATCAATAATATATTTATATATGTTCTTAGATATATGAAAGATATGTTAGTTTTAATTATTATAATAATATTAATAAAAAAAAAATTGTAAATGGAAGGGCTGATATTTTTCATTTAATTAATTATTAATTTAAATTTATAACTTCAATTAAAATAAATACTTCATTTTCGAATGGATATGATATGAGAGGAGGGGGAGGTAGAGGCGAAATTTGTGTAGAGTAGAGTAGTCTAGGACTAATGGGTGTATTGAGAAAGGGAAGCCCTTGGATAATAAGTATATAAATTATCGGGATAAGAAAAATATAATAAAATATATGGTATATAAAAGATGTAATAACATATATATAGGATGATTATGATCTAAAATTATTTTTTAATAAATTTAAAAATAATATCCCGGGTAGCGAGTAGATTCTTTTCTATAAAACCAGTAGAAAAGAAGTATTTTTAGCATGATGTTTGTCCGTCCGTCCGTATAGATGTGTACAGCCTGAACGGCTCAACGGATTTTGATGAAATTTGGTATATTTACTTAATACATCAGTTGGATGAATTGATCAACTTTTGTTGCAAATCCGGAAACCGGAAGTGCTAGTATTGCCGATCGAACAGAGGAAGTGAAGGGTTATTTTCATATCAAATTTCACCTCCACGTGTTATGCACTTTGTATTGGTTTTATCATCGAGAAAAATCATCTTCATTAGTTTTTTCTTAATTTAAAATTATATGACGTCACCCAGCACTTCATGACGTCACAGCCAGCCCTTATATATTATAATTAAAATAAAATTAAAAATATTTATATTATATCCATTTCTGTTTTTTTTACATTTAATATATCAGTTAACCGGAAGTAGCACTTTATTCTATATATATATATATATAAATGTTACCAAATATCAAATTTGACACCAATAAACTAATACGAACTGGCTCTTTATCAATACCAAGTTTACACATTCTAAATATTCATTCACAACTCTTTATACCTATTTATATGCGGGAAAGTCTAGGGGAGGACACTCCCGCTTATTAATAATATAATTATAAATGTTAATATAATATTATTTAAATTAATTATTATGAATATTAATTAATTTTATTAGTATTATGTTAATTAATTAATTCCTTAGATAATAAAAATACAAAAGAAAATTAAAATATATATATACATATACATTAATATGTATTTATTTATTTTATCTTATTTTGGCAAATCATCCCTTTTTAGAATTCAAATCGATTCTATCACTAATTTTGAAAATATTACCTTTCTTATTAAAATATCTAGTCAATCATTTATTAAAAAAATTGTAAATGGAAGGGCTGTTATTTTTCATTTAAATTTATAACTTCAATTAAAATAAATACTTCATTTTCGAATGGATATGATATGAGAGGAGGGGGAGGTAGAGGCGAAATTTGGGTAGAGTAGAGTAGTCTAGGACTAAACGTGTATTGAGAAAGGGAAGCCCTTGGATAATAAGTATATAAATTATCGGGATAAGAAAAATATAATAAAATATATGGTATATAAAAGATGTAATAACATATATAGAATGATTATGATCTAAAATTATCTTTTAATAAATTTAAAAATAATATCCCGGGTAGCGAGTAGATTCTTTTCTATAAACCTAGTAGAAAAGATTCTATTTCAGGGATTGGCGTCCCTGCCCTCACGTGAGCTCATGATTTCTTCTAAATACCTCTTCTACCTGGAGAAATCATGTCCTTTACCCGTTGACTCCTTTCCATCTTACTTACTTACTCACTCTTACTATCCCCCCCTCCCCTGATCATTCAAAAAATCAAATTTATTTGGATGAAGGAGAATACCTAGCATAGCTTCATTAAAAAGAAAAAAAATTGAAATCTTGTCTCTTATAGGAGACTCAATTCTCCGACTAGCAAAACCCGTTATATTCACGAGTGAGACATGTCTTATGTGCCTCTGAGAGGACCCACCTCTCCTACGCTTCATATTAGTAAAAACTTGGAACTCATATTTATAGAACGCTTTGGAGAATTAGAAAAAACCAATCAAATCAATGTTTTTCATTTTATTAAAATTTTTCCATAAATCTTGTAAATTGTGACCAAGACCAATCCATTGAGCATAACTTTAGCCAGATTCTAAATAAAATTGATTTTTTGTATCATTAAATGGAAATTTTTAATTAATTTTAATATTGGTTTATTTTTACAGTTCAACAAAAATCTTGCCTCATAACAACAGATAAAACCTATACGAATCGATTCATCATGAAATGTAGATTAATTTTCACTACTATTATATAATTTTACGGTGCTTCGTTGATTAAATATTAATTATTGAATTTTGACAGATTGAAAAGATTTGCCGCCATGTTGACCCCCTCCGCCACCTCTTCTCACCTCACCTCCCCCCACCCATCCTCCCTCCTGGCCTGGCTGCCGGTGAGTTTCGAGCGCTTCAGTTCGCATTCCCTTTCCAGTCGAAGACATTGACCGGCGTCACCACCGAAATCATCCCTCGATCAAGAATTAATTGTAAATTTATTTTTTCCTATTAATTTAAATGAAGTTTAATAAATTTTAGAAAAGATTCAAATAAAAATTTTATTTTATAAAATATAGATTTTTAACTTTTCATCATCATCATGCATTGAAATAATAGTTAATAATTCTTCTGTAACCAACATATCATCGAAAACAATTCGAATAAAAACACATAATTGTGCAGTACCGGTATAATCCATAGATTCGTCAAACTGCAATGATAAGAAAACTCATTTATTAATATTTTTATGTAAAATGTCTTCAAGATTTCGGCTCATTCCTTCTGTTCTACGCATAACTGTATTTCGCGATAACGACATATTTTTGATTGATGTTATTATTTCAGATTTATTTTTAAAATTCTGAAACAATTCTTCTTCAGCTTTAATGAATGCTCCTTTCCATATTTCCCCATCTTGAAACGGTTTGTTGTTTCAGCAACTTTGAATGAAGCAATCGTAGCTGTCTTCGAATTTGTATTGTATTTTGAAAAACTATTTGGTTGTGCAGTTATTTGTGCCTTCAGTTGTTACACTTTTGCTTTTCTTAACGCAGTGCCACGTGGATAATCTTCTTCGTAATTTTTATAATTTGTTAGATAATGTCTTTTAACTTTTTCTTTCTTAGACAAAGCTAGTGTTGCAAATAAAACAGATACATTTACATATCATTCATCCTAGTAAAGAAATAATCTTCTTCCCATTCACTGTGATAATGATACGTTTTTTTCCGGCTTGTACTTGGATTATTCATTCTAAAATAACAGGGTTAAATATTATTTTAGAATTTACCTACTAAAGATATTATTACGGAATATTTAAAACAATAACTTCTTTTCTCTATCACTGACTGTCACTTCACTGGCTGTCACTTTACAATCTCTCTAACACACACTGATACTGATATGCGCCCTGACTATGTTCGCTACAGAGAAAAAGCAATTTGAGACACACGGCCACACAGCTACCAACTAGCGCGACAGAGCGCGTTCAGTATTACTACATTGTTTATCTTATCAGGATAAATATAAACAGTATGTCTATGTTTCACAAATAATTTATTATTGTACGATTAAATTATAGAATAAAGAATTTCAAAGATTTATTTAAGTTATAACAAATTGTCCAACTTTGGCTTCGCGGGCTACTTTTAAAGCCTTTGGTGTTGGCCACCCCTGTTATATATGTTTATATGTAAAAATAATAGTAAACATAATAAAAATTCATTATTTTTCAAATTCACACCAAACAATATCTATAATGGGTCTAAATCTAATATGGGTATGTATAATTTTATATGCGGCCCGCGAAGTTATGATACATTTCCAAAGTGGCCCGTAAGATCATTTGGGTTGGCCACCTCTGATTTAAATGTTACTTTTAAATAATTTTTGAATCAATAAAAAAATTTACATATTTCTATAAATAATTTTTTATTACTAATTTTATAAATTAGCTTGCAAAAATAATAGAAATGTAGAGTTCATCTTATCGATCTTTAGGCGGCTCATTCATAATTTCTCAGAAATATTAAAAAAACAACCTTAAGAATTACTCACGTTTAATTTAAAATATAGACAAAAATATAATGAATCCAAATAGAATTTTGAATTAATCGAAATGTTTCTTCATTTAATAAATTAGATTTTTTTTAATATCAAATAAAATTAAAATCTAAGAGATAAATATTAAATGGAAAATAAGACTTTAATTCTAATTAATTAAAAAATCTTAGCAAAAAATAAATAAATAATTGTCAATAAATTATGTGCGAAATAATATGTATAATGATTTTTTACTATCTCGCCAGCTCAACCGAAAGAGAATCATTACCTACAACGTTTTGATTTTTTTTCTTCTAAAGTGACCATAAAAATAAAGATATAGGTTTGATAATTTTTCACATGATTAATAATTGTATAAAACTGCTATATATAGAATTTCAGCTTGATTGAATGGCTGAAAGTACCAGAATTAATTTTTTAACACTACAAATCTCACGCGCCAACACGTGACGTGGTGCCATCATTCGCTGTTTTAATAAATATTATCCATTAATTTTAATTTAATTTAATTTAAATTAATATATGTTATTTAATCCAATTCAAATATGCGAGATAGTCGAGTGGAGACACTCCAGCTTTTTTTATTATAAAATCATTATTCCAATTTGCTGTGATCTCAATTCTTCAGAGAATCCACCCTTTGATGATGCAATACATTGATTTCTTAAACAAAAGGCTTTATATCTATTCATCAATCAATTTAGCACTCTATCTATTATTGTATATATATATATATGGTTCTGATAATATTTTC
This sequence comes from Labia minor, assembly GCA_963082975.1. NCBI lineage: Eukaryota > Metazoa > Arthropoda > Insecta > Dermaptera > Spongiphoridae > Labia > Labia minor. Next base: position 63,002,356 of record OY720349.1, on the reverse strand, counting down.
GTTTTGATTTGATCATTGAATTCGAAATCTTTTATCGAATTTTCAATCTTTTCAGACCCTAGTCTATTTCTATTTGAATCCTTAAAGAGTAAAATCCTTTCAATTCTTTTCTTGAAATGAACGGTTTCACGTTCAAAGATTTCTCTATTCAAATCTTTGAAAGGTAACATTGGCACACATCAATAAAGGGACTACAAATGCAAAAAAAATTGTCATTTATAAAAAAAAGCAATCTTGTAATTTGATTTCCAACAATCACCAAACAATTAAAATCTCTAATGACAAAAACTAATACCGTAATTACCGGTCATGTTTGAGAAAAATCTTTTAGCTTTTTATAACAATTATCTTTTATTCTAATGTTTAATATTGAAATATAATAAAAGTGTTAATTTTATATTATAATGATCATTTTCATATGAAAAAATAAAAATTAATTCCCTAACATGTATTTTATTAATACCTACAATCGATTATAACATCTTTTTTTTCAAAATTATTATATTGATTTTAAATACCAATTTTTTTTTTTTTTTGGTTTAGAGTTTATCTCTTAAATTAATATTTTTTTTCTAATAATATTGTATTATATAGTTATTTCATGTTATACCTATAACAACAAATCTATGCATATGCTTCCATAATAGAATGCCTATAATATTTAGGTTATTGAGAATCAAATAAATATATCAATTGAGCTTTAAAATATATAAATATAATAATTAATAAATAAAATAATAAATTTAAAATATAATATCCTTATAAGTTTTTACTATCTCGCCAGAGATAGTATTGCGATCACGAAAATTTTCGATGTTGAGATTTTGATGTTTTTATACGTTTAGAAGGTTCCTGAATCATTTTCACTAAGGTTGAGAAAAATGTCTGTGTGTGTGTATGTGTATGTATGTAACCAAGATTACGCAAAAACGGTTTGAGCTAGAATGATGAAATTTGGTACATGGGCATTATTCAAAATTCATAGTTTTCTATCAACTTTTGAGAAGTGAAGCTCAACCGGAACAGGATCATTACCTACAACGTTTTGATTTTTTTTCTTCTAAAGTGACCATAAAAATAAAGATATAGGTTTGATAATTTTTCACATGATTAATAATTGTATAAAACTGCTATATATAGAATTTCAGCTTGATTGAATGGCTGAAAGTACCAGAATTAATTTTTTAACATTGCAAATCTCACGCACCAACCCGTGACGTGGTGCCATCAACAAAGAGCCAAACACGCGCTGGTTTAATAAATATTATTTATTAATTTTAATTTATAATTTAATTAATTTAATTTAATTTAAATTAATATATGTTATTTAATCCAATTCAAATTTGCGAGATAGTCGAGTGGAGACACTCCAGATTTTTTTATTTATAAGAAATAACCATATAAATACCTTATAAGAATAAATTTGCAATGTAAATAAATAAATTTAATTATTAACTACTGAAAATAATATAAGGTTCTGATAATTTACTAAAAAATACATTGTGAAGAAAGAAAAATTAAGGCTAAACATTATTATAATATGATTTGATAAATTTTAACAGAAATATGGAGAACATATATATATATATATATATGAATAGAAGATAATAGGGATGATGTATTGACACAGATATTGTATTATATTTATTTAATTAAGTTGTGATTCAGAATTCCCATTAAGTATGATATTTTAATAATCTCATATGAAGTTAATAAAGTATTGCAAACCATCGTCTAATTAGTTTTTTTTTTTCATTTAGCTTATTATTATTATTTTTTAAAACAATATCCACATAAATAAATATATATATATATATAAATATGAGTGAATCCGATTCAGAACTTTACTGTTGAAAAGAACCTAATGATTAAACCTCATTCATTAAACTCTCATAAAATAATGATTGAAATAACATTAATAAAAAAAATAAATAAATAAAATATATCATAAATTATAAAGAAAAAACAGTTTCAATTCATAGATTAATATTTTTTTATGTATGTATGATTGTATGTATATCCAGTGTCATATCAAAATTTAACAAACTGTGGAAAATGTTTGAAAATTAGCTGAATGATTTCCAATAAAAAGGTCAAATGAAGAAATAAATTAAAGAGAAATGCAAATGGCAGAGATTTTTTTTTTTTTATTTTTATTATTTTTTTTAACTAACCACGAACATTTATTGATTAGAGTGGGGGGAAGCTTGAAGCAGAGGTCAGTTTATTTATTGTATATTAATTAAAGCTCGAAAATAAAAAAAAATAAAGTAATAGATTTCATTAGTGAATTTATGTTCTAATTTTATTGGTATTTTAGAATTAGAAGTTATCAAGTAATTATGAATGAATTTAATATTATAGGATTTAATATTCTTTTATCTAAATAATCTATATTTTATAAGAGAGAGAGAAGTTATTAAGATATAATTACATTACAATATAATTAATATTTTTATAAATCTTCATATATTAAAATATTACAATAATTTATAAATATTTTTTATAAAAATGTCAAATAATTTTATTTTAGAAAAAAAGTGTTTTTGTATTAAATTAAATTATTATATTTAGATTCTAAATTTACATGTGAATTTTTGCTACTTTAACAAATTAAGCTTATATATAGAATATTGTTTATATTTTATTGTATTAACTTATTATAATTTATAAATAAAGGTTTTATTGATTAGATTATTAGGTTACACCTATTTTCATTTAAATATACATAATTAAATAGTACTATATATAAATATTGGAAATGAGAATAGAAACCAGATTAAATGTAGTAATAGATGTATAATTTATAAGCAAGTTAACAGGATAAATAATTCATTGGTCGCTTGATGTTTTATTTTGAATAAATAAAATAAATATTATTTCAATGTTTCTAATGATATTAAGGAAAAAAAAATAGAATAATATCCCAACTGGTTTTTGGGTCAAAGTTACTGAATTTGTATGGGGAACTCACATTAATCCTATGTGTTCCGCATGTCCAACTGGTCAAACTAACCGCCCTATTGAGTTTTCAAAAATATCAGCCCCCATTGATATTCCTTGCAGAATGTTCAAGAATGGTATAAGTTACGAAATTGACTCTGATAGAAAAAAGTCTGGAAATGGATTAAATATAAATATATGAATATAAACTATAAGTAATTACACTCTATACAAATATATGTTTAATTTATATTTTTAGAATATTGTAGGTATATATTGTGATATAACTTATAATAAATGAAGATATAGTCTTAATTATGATTAATTTAATTTTCTTTTAAATTGTTTTAAAATTAAAATATACCTTAGAATAATAAGCAGTATTTTTAAATTAATGATGTACTCCTCTATTCAATATTTTTTATTGAGTTTGAGATAACCTATTCTCTAACATAAATGCTATGCTAAACATTTGAACATTAATCTCTATAGTCAATATATTTTTTCATATAAAAACCTACTAATTACAAATAATATTATATTGAACGATATACAACTAACAACTCATTTTATTTATTTTAAAAAATAATTTGATTTTTTTTTTTAAACTTTCATAATTATTTTTAAATAAACATTAAAACTTATCAGAAAATATAGAGATTAACAAATATGAAACTCATTAATTATAATTTTCAAATAATATGTTTTTTTTAAATTCGTTTTTGTGAACTGGTGAAAATCTAAATACCTCCTAAAAATATCCAGAAATTATATTAAATATATAATTCAATAAAAAAAGTCAAAATTCATATAAAATTCAAATGTATATCAATTTAGAAATGTCAAATACTTTATAGAAAATTTTATAAAGGTTTTTCAAAAAGGATATTAATATAAAAATAACATAAATAAATATTAGGCAAATAAAAATGTTTTAATTAATATATAAATAATATTTTATCAAAATTGAGATATAATTAATAATTAAGGTTAAAATAGGTCACGAATTAATGTTTAATTGATTGATTTAATTGTGATTCAGATGGGTAAATTGTCGGATTGGATGACTGGTGTGTTTAGCGCAGAGGTTCACTCACTAATTGTCAATGAAACCTGCAGTAAACGGCTGAATGTGCCCAATGATGAGGAGTGGGGAGATTCACTCAATGTGGTTAATCTTTTTTGTCATTAATAACTAAAAATTCATTAATTAAGAATAACGTAGAAAGATTCTAAAAAAATATTTATTATTTTAGTTATTCCAGGTAGATTTATATACGTTTATGTATGTTATATATCAATTAAATCACTTAACATACTTCTATAGATCTCTGGGAAAATTTCTGTTCTTAAGAATGTTCAAATTTCATTTTATTCAGAAACAGTTAAGATCTAATGTTTCACTTCAATGGAATCAAAATAAATAAATGAGTAAATTGGCTAGTATGGGCTTAGATCACTAGAGTTAATAAAACAAAAAAAAAATTATAATTTTATTATGGTAATTATTTATAATACCAAAATATATTAATTATCATTCTCTTTACATTTACTTCCTTATAAATATTTGAAAATTGTGTAAGTCGAATGTCTTTATTATATTAAAAAATACTCTAAGATTAACAAAAGTTTATCAACATGTGCGTTCATACAATATTACTATCAAACTAGTACAGATATTAGCATATTTTTATAAAATAATCAGTGTATCAGTGACTTTTTGAATTTTCCGCCTCTTAAAAGAAATGGCAACACTGCTCTTGTCAGCAGGCAACTATCAGCTAACTTCTGTCGAAATTGGAACCAGCTGGGTCTTTTAGTTTTTGTTTGACATCTTTTAATAGCAGACTACCTCATGATATAAGAAGAAAATGTAAAAAACTGTGTGCTCATTAAGAATTTTTTTTTGGTGTTGTTTCGTAACCATGGATGTAACGTGGATCCATCACAACACGCCAGAGACCAAATAAAAGTTAAAACAGTAGGATTTTCGGGGTGAATCGGCACTAAAGATGTCCTCGACAAATCTTATTTTTTGGAAGAGAGAAAAAAAATTCTAGAAACGTTAGACGTAGTGTATAAAGCTCAAAGGAGACTACGTTGAAAAATAAAATAATTTTGTATCCCAAAACCTGTGTTTCATTCAAAATATCACGGATATATTTTGTCCTATATATATTAAGATTTACTTTATCGATTTTATATAATATTTTTTTAATTTATTGAAATGTTGACCTTGCGCTACACTATTTTGGAGGTTTATTTTTAAAAAATTATTTTATCAAATATGAAAAAGATTAACATTTAAGGATAGTAAAAGAGAGGTTGGAGATGTCTCCTTCCTTCTCCCACTATCTTGTCTGTCTTGGCTACTATGAAGTTAACTACAATCGATATTTCTCAATAACATAGCTTTTGGAAATACATACATAGATGCATAGATGGATGGTGAATAAATTTCAATATCTGATAAGTAAGTTCTCTTTCTAATATATAACGAGAGTATGAATGTTTATTGATGGATATTTAATGATAGTAAGGTTCATCAGCCATGCCACTTGTACTACTTATACAATTGATCAATTCGTTTGGCTTGTACGTATATCGAATGACAATCAAGTGTTCAAGGAATCCGTTACGTTAATTAATCATCATCTACACTCGAGGTTTTATATGGGTTTAGAAAAGTCACACAAGTGATTTCGAAATTGAGTAGAGAGCTCAGAGAGTGAGAATATTTTACAAATTATAGATTTTAATTCCAAATCGGTTAAGTTTAATTTTGTTAATGATGTATTTTCTGAAAGGAGTTAATTATAAATCATAAATCAATAAATCCTCTTTATTATACATATTAGAAACAAGTGATGATCCATTAAAAATAAAAATTAATAAAAAAAAAAAAACTTAGAATCGAGGAGATTATGATGGTTGAAATTCTTGTATTGAACGGGTGAAGAAAGGCTGGAAATAACTTAGAATGGGAAGACCAAACCAAAAGGAGAGACCAAACAATAAAAAAAAATTGGAAGATATAAAATAATTGACAAGAAATGCCGCAGGATTGAAACGGTTGAAGGAATTTAATGGATGACAAATATTATTCTTAAATATTGAAAAAATAATACTTTTGAATGTAGAGATCAGATTTACACGATTGTATTGATTTTATAAAAATTTATATTGAATATATATAAATCAGTGAGATGTATAGAAACCTTTTCTTTGAAAGGAATATTAAAACGATATAACGACCAAGGATATTTAGGTTTAATAGAGCTTTGTTATAGAACAGTGTTTCCCCAAGTTATGTGATGACAAACATCATCCTTCGCACTAAGGACAAAATATGTAAAACAAAATTTACTTCATTTACTAAAGTTTTAAATGAAGATATTTAGGATATTTTTACTTTTAATTCGGAAAAATTTCTAAGTTTGTCGTAAGTAAAGTATCTATAACACGGTTGATTTCTGGTATGCGTTTTTTCACATACTCTACGTTTATTGTCATGATGCTACCAAAAAAGTGGTTTAGCCTGATGACGTGTCTGTGTGTGTGGCAGAAATCTTATGAACAAAATTTCGGTTAATAAGTAAAGCCAAATTTTATATTTAAGCTTCTGGGGTGCCAACGATTGGCAACATTTTCGCTTAAATCAATTCAAGTAGTTGAGATGTAATTTGCAAAGATAATATTGTTCTTCTGAGGTGATAAACCGTTAATAAATGTAACCAAATCATCTTATGTAAAATTAGCTGGAGTGTCTCCACTCGACTATCTCGCAATTTGAATTGGATTAAATAACATAATATATTATATTTAAATTAAATTTAATTAATTATAAATTATAAATAATAAATATTAAACCAGCGCATGTTTGGCTTTTTGTTGATCACACCACGTCACGTGTTGGCGCGTGAGATTTGCAGTGTTAAAAAATTAATTCTGGTAATTTCAGCGATTCAATCAAGCTGAAATTCTATATATAGCAGTTTTATACAATTATTAATCATGTGAAAAATTATCAAACATATATCTTTATCTTTACGGTCACTTTAGAGGAAAAAAAATCAAAACGTTGTAGGTAATGACCCTCTTCCGGTTGAGCTACATTTCTCAAAAGTTGATAGAAAACTACGAATTTTGAATAATGCACATGTACCAAATTTCATGATTCTAGCTCAAACCGTTTTTCTTGTTTACATACACACACACACACACAGACATTTTTCTCAACCTTAGTGAAAATGATTCAGGAACCTTCAAAACGTATAAAAACATCAAAATCTCAACATCGATAATTTTCGTGATCGCAATACTATCTCTTACGAGATAGTAAAAATGAATGTAAGTAAATGAATAAATGAAAATGTGTATATTAAATAAAAATTAAAAAATGTTATTCGCCTTTGACTTAACAAATTCTACTAGCAATTATCCTTTATTGAATATTTTAATAATAACTTTTATGAACTTTATTGAATACTTTAATAATAACTTTTCAGATTTGGATGACAATACATGAATATGAAATAAAGTTTTCATTTTCTTAATTAATTAATTAATTAATAAATTTTAACCCATCATTAAATATCATTTATAATCTCAAAGTATATACAAATAAAACTTAAAACCTTAAAAATTTATTTACTAAAATTAAAAATAAAATAAATAATTAAAAAAAAAATTAAATAACAATGTTTTATTTATAAATGCACTAAAAATTAGAAAATAATTTTTCTCTTAGCCTCAATAAGTAAGTATATTCTTCTTCATGATGGGGTTGTACAATGGTCCGCCTACTTATCACTTCAACAACAATGGTCTAGATACTTTGAATAAAGAGCCTAATTAAAATGAATTAGTTAATTAATTTTCTAGGGATCTCTCAAATAAAACGCTTGCCTTTAAATTAAAAATGGTGATAAAATTAAATGGCAATAAACGGCAGTGCTAAGTAGGCGGACCATTGTACAACCCCATCATGAAGAAGAATATACTTATTGAGGCTAAGAGAAAAATTATTTTCTAGTTTTTAGTGCATTTACAAATAAAACAATGTAACTTAATTTTTTTTTAATTATTTATTTTATTTTTTTTGTTATTTTTTGGAGCTTTTGACTTATTTTATTTATTTCATTTTTTAGAATAATATTAATATAGGTAACAAATAAAAATGTAAATGCATATAGTACAATAAAATTGTTGCAATTCCGATGACATTATTATAATTATAATAATTAAATATTTTTCAATAAATAAGAGGGTTCTCAAACTAAATAAATTTAGTATATTTTACAATATTTATATTTTAGAATATAATTATTTAAGAAGATGGAATCAAGAATTTTCTAGATTTCCTGTTCAAATTAATTTAATCAATATAATTATCTTCGTGATAAAATTTTGATTGGAATTTTAAATTCGTAATTTTATATTTTAAAGATATCCATTTTTCATTCCTATTTAGGACTACAATTGAACTATTTTCGTTTGCGGGTATTACGTCACATTTTTATTAATACCTAAGCAAAAAAATATTAGTTTCATTTTATTAGTTAAGATTGAGTAAAATCCTATTAAAATAATTGATTTATTTCTATTTGAATCATAAAAGTGAATATTTTCTTAGATATATTTTCAATCGAATATTGCACAAGAAAAAAGGAAATTTCATAGTTTGTTAGAAATTATGATTGCAAAATTGAATCAATTTATATGTATGCTTTGAGAACAAAGTAATTGTACTACACCAATTTAAAATTCTATTTTATTTTTTAAAATAATGAAAAAGATGAAATAAGGTAATTTATTTATTCTAAGAAATCGTTCAAAAGTCGTTATTGAAGAAAAGAATGATAGACAATGATAAATTCAATAAATAATAACAAAATATAATAACAATAATAATGCAATCCTATAAAATAATAATAGTTCATTAATTTACTTATAATTGCGTAATTACAAACTTGTTCAGTTTTTTTTATACTGAATGACCTTCAAAATTAAGGACATGAAATTACTTTTTAGATTAATATATAAAGAGATATATTTATCTTGATACGAATATCGACAAAAATATTTTAAAATGTAGAAATACTCATTTATAATTAGAACTAAATTTAAAAATATCGCATAACTAATAATAATTGCATAATAAATAAGAAAAAAAACTAGTGTATAATAATTGAGCTAAAATGTTACAAGAAATTAACAGTAACCATTTTCAAGAAACTTAATTAAAAGTAGAATAAAATAAAGAGTAGAAGAGAGGTGAGGAAGATGTGGGGTGTGATGTTTGATCTAAGGGAGAATGAAAAGGGGAGAGACGGAAATTATTAATCTGAAAATAGTAGTTGTTTTGATAATTACTAGCGAGAGAGTTGGAGACTATTTAGAGCTCAAGCCAACTCTCGGATATACGATTCAATGATTAATGACCTAACGTCACTAAACCACAAAATATGCCATCACTAGTTGGTACTACACGAGAGAAATCGTTGACTGGGGGCGGGTTTGTGTATGGGCGAGTGGGTGCATCTGGGCCTGGATGAAACCCCCTGGATAATCAAGATGAATCACATTCAATAATGAAAATAAATTAATCAAATTATGTCCTCTCTCTCTCTCTCACTCTTTCTCTTGCTCTCTCCTTTTCTCTCACTCAATTAATATAAATATTGTATATATTGGTTCTTTTTGGTATTTTTTATATTTAATTTTCATTTAAAATATTTTAATATATGTAGTTAAGTGTTAATTTGGAAAATAATTTTAATTGTTAAGTATATATATTTCTTAATTAGATATTTAAGAGTGAAGTTAAAAATATAATTTAAACATATACAATTTACCTACATATATAATAATTAAGAACTATACTTGTGAGATGAGAAAATTTTATACTAAATATATGTACTAGGTTCCCATTATATAATTATTATTATATTATTCCTAATATAATCAATATTTTATTTTTACATATATTTCATTAATTCTTTAAATATTAATTCAGAGGATTTTCTCGCTGAATTTTTATCAGTTGTTGAATCCGATAAAGAGTCTCGACCCATTCTGCCCAAACTTCGCGACCATTTACATAAAATTCATCAAACAATAAATTTATTTTGTTACTAAGGAAATATTTTATAACATAATAATTAACACAATACAAATATTGAAATGACTAAATTTAATTATCAATCTTTGTGGTGTTGCTGAAATCGAAATTTCGAAAAAGATTTTACTGTTAATAATGGAAAAACAAATTTAGCTGTTAATCAGAGGCGGATTAAACGCCGGGCGGACCGGGCGACCGCCCGGGGTCCACCAGCCCGAGGGGGGGCCCACCGAAACCTAAATAAAAATATTTCCTTAAAAAAACTTTAAAAAAAATGTTGGACTTTTGGATAAATAAAACAAGTTATTCTTGATACAGATCTTTATTGAACAACAGATCTTTATTCGGTCGTGTTTGAACCCCGACTAACTTAAGAAAAAATAATCAATTTTGGGTCTCGGCGACCACAGTCAAAATTATGTATTTTTTACATAAGTATTATATATGTAAGTATAAAACAGCCTAAATTATAATATAAATAAAATTTGTCTTTCAATTATAATTGTAAATAACAGAGGGGAGAGGGCCCATTTCAATTTTAGCGTCCAGGACCCCCAATCAACTTAATCCGCCACTGCTGTTAATAATATCAAAATAAATCCTATGAATATTTAAATATTTTGATAAATTAATCTAAAACTTAGCTAATAATTTATAATTAAATGTATTATTCTATCGAAGGATTCTATAGGAAGGTTCTGAATTCTGAAGATCTCTTCCAATCCAACTAACCTTTCCATCCTGAGCCTCTTCCAAATGTTTTTTCAGGTTCATCCATAAATAAGTTCATATTCCCATTTTAACTTTGACACTAAACACCAGATTCAATTAAATTTTGTCGTTTGTTGTTTGAAGATTATGAGTACTATATGGATTAGGTTTAAGTTAAAAGCCAGGATAGGGATTATACAAATGACTTGTGAAAGGGGGATATTTAAAACATATCTCAGTAATAATAAATTTTTCGGATCTTTTTATTTTCAAAAACCTCAAATCTAATTTATTATATAATAAATTTAAGCTCCATTTTCTTTCATTAAAAATTTCTCACTTTAAATAATATTAAATACATAAATAGCTTTATATAAAATCAGTGATTAAATATTAATTATAAATATATAGGAATATAATATCCCTTTAATTAACATTATGATATTATTATAATTTCATTTAAATAACAAAAGGTATAATTAATATAGTCAATGTCATGTTAATTTTGTATTAATATATGTAATATCTAATTATTTAATAATTTATAGTCCTGAATGGGAAAAAATTAAAAATTAACAACTTTATACATACTTATATATATATATATATTTCATAAATTTGTAGAAAATATAAGGAATTAAAACTACTTATAGCTATAGTAAGGAGGCGGTAGTAAATGTAAAGGAATTAGAATAATTAAGTATTCAGGATAGGGACGATTGAAGGGAAGTGGATTCTGTTGTTAAGAATTTTCGATTTTGGTGTCACAGTGCCATAGAGATAGATGAATGAATATAGTTTTTAAATGTGAATTTTTAAAAATTGATAAATACTTCGTTTATTTATTAGATTAGATTAGATTCTTATTTCTTAAAGTTTTTTCAATTTATATTCTTTTTATATATTAGCTAAATAAACCACATTTCTCTAGAAAAGTTTTTCTTTATCCGATTTAGTGGAATTGATTGTTAAGAGTCTTGTACTTTGAAGAATACCTGAAATTCTTACATACATTCCTCAGATATCCAAAGATTAAATAAAGTTATAGGTATATGTGGTAGCCCTCAAACAACGTTTGAATATACAATAAATTAGGGCATACTTACAGTATTATTTATTTTTATGAAAAAAAATTATTTAATTTTTATATAAATATACCTTTGTATAAATAAATCCATTTTTTTTTATTTTAAACCTTGAAATGAAAACTATTAGATAAATTTCAATTAAATTATTATTTCATGTTATAAGATTGAAAAGTAAATAAGTTGACCTGTGGCCAGGTCCGAACCGACCGACGGTTTGAAGTAAATTAATTTCCAGCTACAGAAACAATTTCAAATAATTTTAATATATCTATTAATGTAATAAAAAACAGATATGGATACATAAATAATAAATATAAACATTTTTAATTTTATTTTATTTATAATATATATGCAAGACCAGGCTGTGACGTCATGCATGTCTGGATGACGTCATATAATTTTAAATCAAGAAAAAAATAAAAAGATGATTTTTCCCGAGGATAAAACCAATACAAAGTGCATGATTCGTGGTGATATGTAAAAAATCTCCTCATGTTAAATTTGGTGTGAAAATAACCCTTCCCTTCTTATCGTCGATCGCTAATACTACCACTTCCGGTTTCCGGATATTCACCAAAAGTTGATCAATTCATCCCACTGATGCATTAAGTAAATATACCAAATTTCATCAAAATCCGTTGAGCCGTTCAAGCTGTAGGTACACATCTATACGGACGGACGGACAGACGGACGGACGGACAGACATCATGCTAAAAATACTTTTTTCTGTTAAGAAAATGCATGATTCGTGGAGATATGTAAAAATCTCCACATGTGAAATTTGGTGTGAAAACAATACCTCCCTTACTATCGTCGGTCGGTAAAAATAATAAATTTGTCCGATTTTTTTTATCTTTCACAAAAATAGGAATATTATTAAAAAAGAAAAAATATGGAAAGAACCGCAAATAAATGAGATTTAAAATATTCCATTTGTTGGGATATTTTACTACAATATCCTATTTTCAGTATAATTAAAAACTGTCACAAATCCAAAACATGTGTTTCTATTATATTTGATTAGTTTCCTCTTATAATCGACAAAAATAATTATCAATCTAAATGTATGTATATATATTATATATATTACAAAAGTTTATTTATTTCAATATTCTCCAAACTTTAATATTAAATAAATCAATTGAACTCAAATATAAATTCAGAAATATAGTGGAAAGTGAAGAGAATAAATATATTTGTTTATTCTCATTTAATAAATTTTATTATTATAATTATATGTTTTTTATATCAATCTATCTGTGAAACGAAATATTTTATATTTAAATTTGTAACAATTAAAAATTATGTAATAATATATTATATAATTACATATTAATCATTAATTGCAAAATAATATAAAAAAATTGAATATTTAAAAAATACAATTTTTAAATATGTGAAAAAAACAAAATTAAACAAATAATATGTATTTTTTATTATAATATAACAAAATCAATATTTATAAATATCATCTTAAATATATATATAAATAAATTATATATATATAAATATATAAAAAATGTATATATAAATAAAAAATGTATAATTATTATATAATTCAAAATCTCAAAAAAAACAAAGAACAAATATTTCCTATTTTCGAATTTTTAAAAAACTTTTTATAATTTTTTTTTTAAAGGAAATAATAAATTTAAAATTCCGAATCGTAGTAACTTTTGATATATACCACTATTCACCTTCTTCAAATTTCCCCTTCTTAGGTCAATTATACTTCTTTTCATTCACTCATAATTGATAAGTATGTATTGTTTTAAAGATTTGTTCTTCATTCGAATCATATGACTATCATTTACTATAATCTTCATTAAATCTGAATATGAATAGAGATTATGCAATTTTCGCATAAATTAACATTTTATATCATGATCTATTTATATAATCGTAGTATGATTTAATCTTTTGAGAATTATAATTAATTAATCTGTTATCTTCATTCTTTCAATTATTAAAATGTTTCAATTTTAATAACATAATATATGAACTTTTCTTTCTTAAGAATTTCTATTCGTCTTGTCAAGTTTTAATTATGGATCGATTCTCAAGGGACTTGACATATGAAAATGGAACACTCGACTCTTTCATTTCCATTAATTTCCTCATGACCCTTAACCCACATCATTTTCACATTATTATTATTATTTCTTTTATTGTCCTAATAATGATATATTTGTCAATTTTATTTTATACTAGCTGCTCCGAGCGCCTTCGGCGCTCTTCACACCTAGACGGGGGCTCCACCCCCTCTACCCCGAGTGATACATAGTATTTGGTTGAAAAAGGTAAAAAGGTTTTCATCCGTTTTGTTTCAATGAGTATAAGTAGATAAGACATTTATTTGTTTTCTTGTAAAATATTTTATTTTAATCAGTAAATTAATTATATATTATTATTGTATATGTTATATTTATCTAACTCTGTATCATGCAATAAAGGGGCTTATCACATCAAAATTATTATCAAAGGGGATAAAAGTTAAAATATATAAATCAATTATTTTACCGGTTGTATTATATGGATGTGAGGCATGGTCTATGACCTTAGGTGACGAGAGTAGATTTAGAGTATTTGAGAATAGGATTCTGCGAAGCATTTATGGGCCAAAGAAAGATGAGGTCACCGGGGAATGACGAAGATTGCATAACGAGGAATTGCATGACCTCTATGCATCTCCAGATATAGTTAGAATTATAAAATCGAGAAGGCTTCTGTGGGCACTACACGTGGCTAGAATGGGAGAAGATAGAATGGTGAAAAATATATTGGCAGGGAGACCGAGTGGAGAACGTCCACTTGGAAGACCAAGGATACATGTGGGAAAGGATGTGAGAGAGATGGGAGAGGATAGGGACTGGAAGGTTGTGGCTCAGAATACTTGGAGGGGTGTGGTTGCTGCGGCCAAGAACTTTCGAGTTCCGTAGAGCCACAGAGAGATAGATATATATTTATAAATAATTAATAGGTATATCAGTGTTTCTTAACCTTTCAGAGCATCGCCAAATCATCTGACCTATTGAAAAAAATTTAAAAGAAAAATCGGAAATGTTCAAAAGTTTGGCTACAAAATCATCTTACCTTTTTTTTAGAACCACATTGAAAAAATAATTTAAAAATTTATAAATATCAAAGTGTGGGTCATTTAAAAAGGTTCGCCATCACTATTCTGAGTAATTCTTTTAGATATAAACAGTATTTGTATGGCTTTGTGTCATTATATGAAATAATCTCCTTCATTTCTCTCATTTAATAAACTCCCTTCACTACTCTATTCAAATATTTCTAGTTGAGAAAATATATGGGCTGAAATTTTTGCACAAGCAAGAGACTTAATGATGTGTAAGCAAAGGGGATGGCAATGGGCACTAAGAGGGAATGGAGGGATTTTTTCTGCATATCACAAAGAGCGTTATTGGAAATAAAGGCAAGTCTATGTATACCCATAGATGAATGTATGTGAGGCTCGGGGTTTGGGTTTTAGTTTGAATTGGCATTTCTATTGGAAAGCCATTAGTGTCAGCTGCGGTTTCCTCTTTCCTCTCTTCTTACCTCTCCGTATCTACTCTTTCACTCCCTCCCTCACTTTTTACTCAAAAAAACTTCTCACTCTTTGTTCCTAATGTGTTGTTCGATGTTTTGTTATTTTGTTTCTTTTGTTTTTAATATAACAAGCGAGTAATGTTAAATGCCACCTTAATTATTTATCGTCTGAAAAATAAAACAAAACAAAAAAATCACTTTGATATATAGATATAGAAATACCATATAAAGGAAAAAAAGTTATCGGCATAGGGCATCGTTTAACTATAAAAGAAGAAGAGAAGAAGAAAAGATCAAAAGTTACAAAAAAGGAAAAGAAACATCTATTAAAGGTTAGCTTAAATTGTCTTCCTCTGTTCTCTTCTCTTCCTTTAGATATTTATATGGAAAAGTTACACGTAAATTATCTAAGTTTAGTTTTACTTCTTACTGTAAAAACAGTAAAAACAGAAACTTCTCCTATAAGAAATTGATATTTTAAAGTATGTCATTTCTGAAAAAATCAAGTCTGTAAAATTAAATTATTCTTGTTTAAAATACTAAAATACTTTAATTGTATTTAAAGAATAATAATATTTATTACTTTCTCAAATTTAGTAGGTAATAGGTTTTTCCTATAAATAAAGTTATATAATTTAAATATTATTATTTTTTATTATTTTCAAATACTTTTTGGGAAGTATAGTAATAAACTTTAAATTAAAAAAGCTTAAGCAACAATAAAATAAAAATTCAAATAATTGAAGTTGTTCACTTCTACGTGTTATTCAATAACTTCAATAAGAAATTAGAGAAATATAAAAATGTAAATTAATATGAATTAAGATGAAGAGTTCGCATCGTTAGGAATCTTAAAACAGGAAATCTTATAAATTTTAATAGTATCTTTTGGATAATTTTCTCAAATTTTTTTTTTTTTTTATTATTATTAACTTATTTTTTCTTCTATTTTTAAGAGGTGTTATCAGGTCTCCTTTCATTGTGGAGCTCTATGTCTATGCACCTGTTGCATATACATAAATTCAGCTCAGGGCCAAATATTGGTAGATTGTATCAGATATAAAACAGATCTGATCGGAGAGTTTACTTTTGTTTATCTATATATATATATAGATAAACAAAAACAAATTATTAGACAAATTCATTCTTATTAAATTAAAATTTAGATATGATATAATAATAAAAAACAAAATAAAATAAAATAAAAAAAAACAGAGAAAAGAAATCATTTTTCCTTTATTTATTTCATTTTTCATCCAAAAGCTTTTTTTACAGTATCGTAAAGGTATTTTTTTTTTTTTACATTTTTGTTATCTTATATATATATATATGATCAATTTTTTGGTCAAATATTTTGTCGTTGGATAGTAAAAATGGTGTCGATTTTCTGTTTAAAGGTCTTTTAAAAAGATTAAAGTAACAAATTTATGTTTCTCAATAGACATACTGGTCTTTTTGTCTTGTGAATATTATAAAAAAAAGAAAAGTGAGAAACAAGACAGATTACTAGTAATCTTTCAAAAAATGGGTTAAAACATAATCCAAGAGAATTTTTTTTTTGTATAAAATAAAAAACATGATAAAATATATTATATTATTTCAGGTGGATTTATTGTTTTTTATTGCAAAGTAGTATATTACATGATTTTTATGAATATACTATGTATTATATATATTTTATTGTAATAATCCTTTTTCTGAACGATTTTTCAATCAATTTCTTTAATAAATTATTATCTAATATTTTCTATAATATAATATATATAATTAAAATAATTAAAGGCAATTTGTTAAACTAAAACTAAACTTAAAAAAAATTAACATTTAATATTACAAGAATAATTATAAATCATAATCCAATAATTTAATAAAATTGTTCGATTTATTTGTTTAAAAATTATTTCAGTTATTACCTCAACTCAAAAAGCTCTATCACAAACTTCTTAAATATTTTTATTATTAAAATGGATATAAGTAATTTGTTTTTATTGGTCATATTATAGGAAGACTAATTTGGACATTCTTAAATAAATTATTGTTATAAAATAATAATAAATAACATTATTTGTAGATGAATTATATATCAATAAAAATCAATTAGCAGATTAAAAAGAAATCTTTAATTAATATCTCTCACCTAGAAAAATTTAGTATATTTAAAATCTTTTTAAAATCCAAAAAAAAAAATAATTTAAATAAATTCAATTTAATCTAATATAAGAAAATTAAGTGAATGTTAATAAACAAAAAATAAAGTAAATTTTAAAACAAATTAAAAAAGGTGTCTAAATTTGATTTATTAATTTAATATAAATAATTACTTAAAGTTTAATTATTAATTATTATTAAACATTTTTGAATTTATATATTAACTAAGAAATATAATATATAACTTGATCGTTTAGATGTTTAGAATTTTAAACATAAAATTATAAAACTAATATTATAAAATATAACGCATATAATAAAAATAAAATAATATTAAATCATATTTAAAGTAATATTGTCGTTTCTACACATAGGTTTGTAATAATGTTTTAGAATATTTGCATGTTCTTTAGATCAATCTTCTTTTATACTAATTCAAAATTAAAAAATCTGGAGTGTCTCCACTCGACTATTTCGCAAATTTGAATTGGATTAATTAACATATATTATATTTAAATTAAATTTAAATTATAAATTGAAATTAATAAATATATATTAACCCAGCGCGTGTTTGGTTCTTTGTTGTCACGTGCTGGCGTGTGATTTGCAGTCGTGTTAAAAAATTAATTCCGGTACTTGTGAAAAACTATCAAACATATATCTTTATTTTTACTGTCAATTTAGAGGGGAAAAAATGAAAACATGGTAGGTAACGAACCTCTCCCGAATGAGCTATATTTCTCAAAAGTGGTTAGAAAACTACGAATTTTGAATAATTCCCCCTGTACCAAATTTCATGATTCTAGCTCAAACCGTTTTTGCGTAATCTTGTCTACATACATACACACACACACACACACACACACACACACACACAGACAGACACACAGAGACAGACATTTTTCTCAACCTCAGTGAAAATGACTAAGGAACCTTCAAAACGTATAAAAGCATCAAAATCTCGACATCGAAAATTTTCGTGATCTGGCGAGATATAGTAAAAAGGATAAGCTAGTTCTGTTATTGTTGTAACAAGTGACCAAGCAGTTTGTAGATAGGATATGTAAAGTTTGTCCATTATGTTAAGGGTGTGCTCTAAATTAGCCCCCTGGCCTAGGGTAACAAGGGCTTAAATGAATCAGCTGAGTGTATGTAGATAGAGGAATTTGAGGTCTGGTGAACCCTCCTGTAATAATCAATTTAAATGGTTTGCAAAGGGGTAAGTGCGTAGGAGTGTGATGTGGTAGTATAATTCCTGAATGAGTATGATGATGAAAGGATGATTGGCTATAACTAAGAGTAGTTGACTCACCAGTGATGATGATGGCGAAGCTGATGTCTTGTCCACCTCAATTGGTACTTTATTGGAGCAATGTAGGCCCGTGCATTGCTGCAAAAGACAATTATTATAGTAGGCTTTTATTCAACCACTTAATCACTCATTCACAGATATCTATTGATTTTGTTCATTTATAATTATGAAAACTTGCAATTTGTTATTGGTTTCATTGAAATTTGATTAATTTAAAACATATATAATCGTTTTTTAAGCTTATTATTTGTGTAATCAATATGAATGTTTATATTTGTCCATATTCTTAATTTTATATGACATGAAAGATAATGAGAATACTTTGTTTTTGTTTTTTTTTTGTTAATGTTTTAAATTTATTTAAGAGAAAAGGCAAATCATTTTTTTAAGATAATATTCTTCAACTTGATTTCATTTTCTAATACAAGCATATCTTTTTGACACAATACAGCTGTCAGTGTTGTGCTCAGTGAAGAGTGAAAAAACTAATTTTATTCTGGAAAAAGGAGTTGACAAATGACAGGTCTCTTTTAATTTGATGACAGATATAATTATTATTATTATTAGTGTATTTACATATACAAATAAAGTCAATAATTTCAGATTGGACAACTATTATATAGTATATTTCAAATTGATTAATTGTTATGTAACATTTATATTCTATACAAAATTTACTTTCATCCCAATAAGAAAATATATAGTGTATGCTTGATTATATATATAAATACTAAATTATTATCTTAAAATAAATATTAATTTTCTCACAATATATATATGTTACGGTAAATGTCCACTCTTGGGAAATGTATACATTTTCCGGTAAATGTGTACATTTCCCAAGAGTGTACATTTACTGTAACAAAAGTTAGGTATAAGTAAACTGAATATAATTTATATGTACATTTCCCGGCAAATGTGTACACCTGCCTTTACGTTTTGGTAAATGTATACTCTTACCTTCGTATTTTAAGGAAAGGTGGAATACAAGTAAATTAAAAATGTTGTTGCAGTAAAAAAAATTTTATTTAAATAAACATAATACAAAAAGCTTTAATAACGAAAATTATTTTAATTCAAAAATGTGAATGAGAAACAAAACATACTTATTACATATAATATGTCGTAACTTATGATCCCAATATTCATAAATACTATTTTCGTCCTAGTTTTTTAGGACCAATACGATCGGAATCAAACAAATAATTATAATATTAACATACTTTTTTTTATTATAACAGTTAAATTTTATAAAATTATAAAGGAACATATAGAAATTTCTTAATGAAGAAAGTGCTATTTATTTGAGCAAGAATTGCTATTGTGGCACTTGGAATTACGTAATATTCCAGCATTTTTACAACTGCATTTTTTTGAGGAACATGTTCCTTTACAGATGCATCTTTTAAAACCTTGGCCACCAGTAAGGGGGACTGCATTCCTATAATTTCTCTTACCGATTTCTCAACATCTTGAGGAACATCTTCGTATGATATAAACGTTTGTTCACAAATGGCGAATTCATGCCTAGAATAAGATTGTTTTAAAATTCCCTGTTTAGTTCCTGATTTATATAAATTTTTATCGTCATCTCTAGACAAAACAACGCAAATCAAATTTTTGGGATCCGTTTTACCACGTATGCTCACATTTACCAAAACGACATGGTCATTGTGAATTCAATGTACATTTCCCTTATTTGAAATTGTAAATGTTAGTTGAATGCACATTACCCAAATGAGGAGGCTAATGTGCACATTTACCGGAAAATGTGTACATTTGCCACAATATCTACTTTTACCGTAACATATATATGTAAGTTTCGGGTTTGGCCACGGGAGGGCGATGGATTGAGCAGAGCCAGAGACGGACAGAAAGGAAGAAGCATTCACATCGTAAAAACACCTATCCACTATCTTTTTGTTATATTATATATTTTTACCTTGTAATTCACCTTGTAAATTTAACCAAGTTACGCTACCAAGAGACTTGAGATTTATTTCTTTATTCATTTCAGGTAGTAGCTTGGCCACTTTAAAATCAATGTACATATATAAATAAATATCTTTATTCATTTCAGAAACTACATCTCACTTCTTTTATCTCTAAATAAAACCCTCACTTATATATATATATAAAGTTGCTAATATAAAAAAAAAAACTTAAAATGGTCAAATATACATGAACGGATTCATGGCCAGACTTTGGCTTATTATTTTATAATACGTAGTGTATGTAAAATATATAAAAAATCCCAGCCAGTATAATCAATATTATAAACATTATATGCTTTATTGAATAACTGTCTAAACTTTATAGATATAAATTTTATTTTTATACGTTATCATTTATAAACAAAAATAATAATCAAAGTAAATCAACTCTTTTATATTATATGAATAAATATATTTTTTTGACATTATGAATTTGTTTTTAATAATCACATATAATAAATTTATGTTAATTGAATAGGGTTGTATCTTCCTCTTCAAAAGAAAATGATATTTTATGTAAAATAAATATAGGTATTATAAATATACATATGACGTATGAACGACAAATCGAATTTAATAAATAACTAAATATAAACACATGTGTACCCTATATATATATATATATTATTTCATTTATTTATCAAAAAGTGACATTTTATTTAAGAATCAATAAATGATTTATTGTTTTTCAAATATTTTTATCCCTTTTTAAGGTTTTGCTTTATTTACTTAATATTTTTATGTAATATAATTAGTTGATATTAGATCGTTAAATTAATAATTTCTATAATTTTTTTTAACAAAACTATTTTTCCTATTTTTATGAAAAATTATTATTTGACTCTAAGTGTTCATGGTCGCAACAACCACATTCCTCCAAGTAGTCTTATCTAACTCCTATTTTCTCCCATCTCTCTCACGTCCCTTCCTACATGGTTCACTCACCGCGATTTTGGTCTCCCAACCGGAGGATTCCCAATTGGTCTCCCACAAATATAATTTTCGTTAGTCTATCATCCTTTCTTGCTATGTTTTCTGCCCAGGGCAACCTTCTTGATTTTTACTAGCCAGAGATAGTATTGCGATCACGAAAATTTTGATGTTTTTATACGTTTTGAAGGTTCCTGAATCATTTTCACTAAGGTTGAGAAAAATGTCTCTCTGTGTGTGTGTATGTATGTAGACAAGATTACTCAAAAACGGTTTGAGCTAGAATTGTGAAATTTGGTACATGGGCATTATTCAAAATTCGTAGTTTTCTATCAACTTTTGAGAAATGTAGCTCAACCGGAAGAGGGTCATTAGGTACAACGTTTTGATTTTTTTCCTCTAAAGTGACCGTAAAAATAAATATATATGTTTGATAATTTTTCACATGATTAATAATTGTATAAAACTGCTATATATAGAATTTCAGCTTGATTGAATGGCTGAAAGTACCAGAATTAATTGTTTAACACTGCAAATCTCACGCGCCAACACGTGATATGGTGCCATCAACAAAGAGCCAAACATGCGCTGGTTTAATAAATATATTAATATTTATTAATTTTAATTTATAATTAATTAAATTTAATTTAAATATAATATATGTATTAATTAATCCAATTCAAATTGCGAGATAGGACTGGGACTGCGTAAAGGTCAATCCATATATATATATATATATATATACTAATTCATATTATATAATATTATTCATCAACTAAAGTGAAATTCAATTAAATTATATCATGTTAAGGGGTAAGATAAGATATTATTTTATAATATTTTGAATAATATTAGAAAAAGTTTAATAAATTTCCAAATTCAATATAAAAAATAACAAATAAATTGATACCAGACTATCACTTTATTTTCATTTGACCTTTGATAATTAAGTGTAAAATCAAATTGATTTAAAAATGCACTTTTCGTTATTCAATTTTATCAAAATCTCAATGAGAAACACACTTAAATTATAACTTTACAATGAAGAATTTTTAATATAATTTAATTTCGACTGTTAATAGTCGATTGGCATTATATAATGAAAAATAATATATAATAAATTCTAATAATAAATAATTAAAATGTTTTCTATAGGAAACTTGTTTGTATGAAATTAGTGTATTAATCAAAAGTACATTAAAAAGATTGATAATGTGGAACATTTGCTTTTAGGTCGAAGAGAAAGAAAAATTAGGGATTTCCATTTGAATAGCGAGGGAAACCCTATTAGACGGCAAGTCAGTTTGGGCCACTTTATTTGTGAACTGAAGAGACAGAGAGAAAGTGCTTAGCTTCCACTAACAATAGCAAGAAGAGCCTGCTAGCTGCTCTATTTGGATTTGAAAATAGAAAAAGTCAATTCGAAAAAAGACCATGAAAATAAAATTCATTTTTCATTCAATGAAGAATATTAACTATATATATATATATATATATATAAAGTGCAAGTTAGATTTATAGTAGAATCGTTTTCCTGATTAATCGACTATGAACAATAAAGTTTAAGCTCGATAGCTTAAGAAAAAACAACGAGTAGAATGTCTATTAAGGGTAATAACTCAGTCTGGTCCACGTTTACTTTACCGTTGTACGATTCTTTAAATCGCCACCACCTGACTCCCTGTCTTTTTTGATTTATATACCGTTGACTTTATAGGAAAACCTTAATTATTTTATTAAAGTAAATTTGTATTTATAAAGATTATTGAACGAAGAACATTTAATAATAAATTAATATTAAACGAGAATAATTGACTTTAATATTTACTTGATTTTTTATTATTTTAATAAAATATTTCATTTTTTTTAACAAAAAAATTAAAAAAGTAAAAAAAAAAATAAAGATATAATTTTAAATAATTAAAAAGTAGAAAAAAAATATTTGAAAAATTATTAATAATAGTATATTCCACACGCAAGAGCTATGTATAATATATAATATAGTTTTATAGAATATGTAATTTATATATATATATATATTTTTAATTTAACTATTTTTTATTTTGTCAAGATATGTAGTAAAATTTAAAAATTTAATTTGATGAAAACCAATCTAGAAATAGAAATTTATTAAATTTTTGTCTTTGTTTAAATTAAATAACTTAGTTATTTGATGATATATGAACTGAAATTTTGATTCATGACACAACTTTTATGATTAGAAAAAATTTATACTGGTTGTATATATATCACCCTTCTGTCCCCCAACGCCGATAATTTACTGCTCTAGACACTAAAAGAAATAATCACAACATTAAATATACTTAAAAATTAACTAGTAAAGTAAAAAAATGTCTAGTTAATAACAAAATAAAATATTTTCAATAAAAAACAACTACCTTGCAAAGTTAACTATTTTGAATTTCAGTTTTTAAATTTCAATTTATATTTTTTTATAATAATTAATTATTTAATAAAAATTCATTATTTATGTGTGTGTCTAATGTCTTCCTACCTACCTAAATGCTCCTATTTTTCCATTTTTGGTGGTTAAGTTTCATTTCTCCCATTGGTATGTTTAAGAATAAGAAAGAATTAATTTTAAATTATTTATAGAATAAATGTGTTGAAATTCATATCGAATTTTAATGTATGTATTTAATTGTCAACTTTTAGGAATGAATAACTTTTATCAACCAATCTTGGTATTGATTTGGTTTCTGATTTCTCAACATTTTTTTGTCTTAAAAATTTTTAAACTCTGTATATAAAATAAGAAATACATTAATAATTCAAGAATTTAAAAATTAGTTAGGTATTATGTTGGTGTAAATAAGTATTTTCTCCTCTTAACTTAGTTTGTTAGTTAACAAATATAGGTAAGTGCTCTTGATTAAGTTTCTATTGAAGTTTTACAAGGAAATGTCGTTAAATTAACCACGTGTAATACACTAATTATTTATACAGACTTTTTCTTATATTTTGTTCTTTTAAAATTAGGAATTTCTTCACTGTTTTTTACTATCCAGAGATAGTATTGAGATCATGAAAATTTTCGATTTCGAGATTTTGATGTTTTTATACATTTTGAAGGTCCCTGAATCATTTTCACTAAGGTGTGTTTATGTGTATGTATGTGAAATGTATTAGAAATTTGGTACGGGGCATTATTCTAAATTCATAGTGTGTGTGTGTGTATATATAAAATATTGAAGAACAATTTGCTATTAAAAATGAGTTCAATTATAATACTTAAAATAAGTCGTGGTCAGGCACACCAGGACTGCCAATTTGAAATAAATTATTTTTGAAGAGCGATTAAACCAACTTTAGGATTGGATTATGGAAGCCCCTGAAAAGTATGCAATAAACGCAACATGCTTAGTTATACGAGTAGATATCGTATATTTATTTATTTATTTATTTAACTATGAATATTAATCTGAATTAGATATGAATTATATTTAAGAAATAATCGATGGTTTATTCATGAGCTATTTTTTATCAATTAAGTGTTAATATTATCACCAAATGATTTCGTATTTATGATTTTTTTTCTTCAATATATATATATATAATAAGCTGGAATGTCTCCACTCGACTATCTCTCCATTTGAATTGAATTAAATAACATATATTTTATTTAAATTAAATTTAATTAATTATAAATTAAAATTAATAAATAATATTTATTAAACCAGCGTATGTTTGGCTCATTGTTGATGCCACCACGTGTTGGCGTGTGATTTACAGTATTAAAAAATTCAAAATAGCTGAAATTCTATATATAGCAGTTTTATACAATCTTTAATTATATGAAAAATTATCAAACATGTATCATTATTTTTACGGCCACTTTAGAGGAAAATAAATGAAAACGTGATAGGTAATGACTCCCGAATGAGTCATATTTCTCAAAAGTTCTTAGAAAAATACGAATTTTGAATAATTCCCCTGTACCAAATTTCATTGTTCTCGCTCAAACCGTTTTTGCTTAATCTTGTCATACATATACACATACACAGACACACACAGACATTTTTCTCAACCTTAGTGAATATGAAATGATGAAAGGAACCTTCAAAACGTATAAAAACATCAAAATCTCGACATCGAAAATTTTCGTGATCGCAATACTATCTCTTGCGAGATAGTAAAAATGAGTTGTGGTCAGGCACAGAACCGACCGACAATTTGAAATAAATTAATTTCCAAACATATCATATATTTATATAAAGTATCAAAAAAAATATTTTAAGATCTTGAATTAAAATGACTAAATTATATTATCTTGGATTTTATTTTTACTTTAATTTTACTCAATTATTAATTACTACTATATTTTAAGTGAAAAATTTCCCACAATGAATATAAAATTCTTACTTCGTAATCTACGACTTCCGGTTTCCAGGTATACACCAAAAGTTGATCAATTCATCATACTGATGCATTAAGTAAATATACCAAATTTTATCAAAATTCGTTCAGCCATTCAAGCTGTACACGTTTATACGGACACACAACGGACAAACGGACAGACATCATTTTAAAAATACTTTTTTCTGTTAACAAAATGCATGATACCTTCCCTTCCTATCGTCGGTCGATAAAAATTTGTCTATTTTATTATAATATTAAAATATTTCAAGAGTATTTAGAATAACATTAGTTATTGGTAAGATATGGATAAATTTATAATAAAAACACTTAATTTAATAATGTATTCTTATGTTCGTATATATATAATCTCTAATTTAATTTTTTCTATATAAATTTTGAAATTTAGGTGTCTCATGCAACATGGATAGGTAAATGAATTAAACTAGAGTAGGAGTCAATTTATCAGTAATCTTAGAATATCCATGCAGATTAAGACAAATCAGACAACATTAGATTAAATCCAATCTCGTTAAGAGCATACAATATTTCTGTACATCAATTATTATAACTCACCATCAGTTTAAATTAAATCGTTTTAAATGAAAAAATAAATATTTGAATTTATTTAAATTTTTTTGTTTGTGAGAAGATCAAATGAGTTAAAAAAAGTTACTTTTAATTTTACCAGATTTCCCTAAATTTCATTATAATCAAAATTACTTATTCAATAAACGATAAATGATAATAAACAACAAATATAAAAATAAATATTAAGTAGTATTATAATCCATTAAAACAGATCTAATAAAATATTTAATTAATTTACTGATTAAATTATAAAATAAATAAGAACATGAAAAGGAAAAGAATGTTATAATTTATAATATTCTGATTGAATTCAAATAAATGCATTCCTATTACATACCGACTTTCAACCAATTCTTCGGGACTACAGGAGGTAGTGCCCTCTGTTTAGGTGCGAAGAGGGCTGAAGGGTGGTCTGAGCAGCTATTACTATAATATTTACTATATCAATTAAAATTAATATAGAATATGTAATCATATTACATTAAATTTGTATTTGTCGTTCTATTCTAATACGATGTAACATTTCTATGTAAATGTTTATATTAAAAACATGAACATCTTTGATTCTCAGTCATACTATACTGCCACTATTATTTAATACTATATTTTACTTGTTACATGTCCATAAATAATGTTATCTTAATGAATAACAAAATAAAACTTACATTATTAAATTTCATCTCCTGTCTTCGTGGTGGACCGCCTTCATCATCAGGATAAACCAAATTTCTAATAGATCCACCAAATCTTGGTTCGAAAATGACACTTGGTAAAGCAAGCATGGTGAGTTTGGTATTATACCAAGCAGGCATTCCGCCTACATAAACATCTGAATTTGATTCCAATTTACCAAAATGAAACTCTTTACCACGGGAGCTTTTCGATTGGGTTACTCCGTCCACCGTAAGAGAAGTCGTTTCACCTCTGCGTTCCACCTGAAATCACAAAGACAAATTAAAAACTCAAAATACAATGGTTAATAGTACAATTTATTAGATTCACAAATTATATAAATCAGTAAGAATAAAAAAAGTTAAGAATATATTTCAATTTTGAATAAATCAATACACAAAATTTTTGAAAAATGGCTAGAATAAGTTCGAATTCGTAGAAAGAAAGGTCAACTATGTCCAATTAATTCAATTTTTATTAATACAACAAAAAAAAAACGAACAGAAAGAGTGGATTATCATTGAACACAATATCTTTAAAGATGAGGACAGATAAGAAAAATTTATATACATCAAAAAGTTCACAACCATTCCGCTGAGGGGCGCAAGCCAATTTAGTCATGTTTACAATTGTGGCCCATCCAATAAAATTTTTAGAATTATTTTTTATTCCGAGTATTAATTTTTAAATCAAAAACTTTAAAAAAAATCTGGATTGTCTCCACTCGACTTTCTCCCAAATTTGAATTGGATTAAATAACATATATTAATTTAAATTAAATTAAATTAATTAAATTATAAAATAAAATTAATAAATAATATTTATTAAACCAGCGCATGTTTGGCTCTTTGTTGATGGCACCACGTCACGTATTGGCGCGTGAGATTTGCAGTGTTAAAAAATTAATTCTGGTACTTTCAGCCATTCAATCAAGCTGAAATTCTATTTATAGCAGTTGTATACAATTATTAATCATGTGAAAAATTATCAAATATATATCTTTATTTTTACGGTCACTTTAGAGGAAAAAAAATCAAAACGTTGTAGGTAATGGCCCTCTTCCGGTTGAGCTACATTTCTCAAAAGTTGATAGAAAACTATGAATTTTGAATAATGCCCATGTACCAAATTTCATCATTCTAGCTCAAACCGTTTTTGCGTAATCTTGCCTACATACATACACACACACACACATACACATATACACACACACAGACATTTTTCTCAATCTTAGTGAAAATGATTCAGGAACTTTCAAAACGTATAAAAACATCAAAATCTCAACATCGAAAATTTTCGTGATCGCAATACTATCTCTGGCGAGATAGTAAAAAAAACAATAAAATTCGCTCAATATCTTTTCCAAAACAAAGAAGAGTTCAAAAATGCTTTGCAAAAGGGCCTTTTTATGAGGTAAATATGAATATTCTTTTTAATTTTACAAAATGATTTGTGTTGAAATTAGTTTTTAAATCTGAAAAAAACACATTTTCTATCCCTTTGCCCTGCATAAATAAATTATTCTAAAAAATCTGTTGAATAATAATTATTTAATGAAACATAGTTGCGTGTTTCGTTGGATATATAATTGTTACAGTATTGTTTTATAGCCAGATCAATAATCTTAATTTTCATTCATTCATATTTGTTTATTAGACATTAAATCATATATAAGAACGAAGGGTCAGTTACTTTTTGAAAATGTTTTTACTTTTAAGAAATAAATTAATAAAACAATTAGAGCAATCTTAACAATCTTAACAACACATTTAGCTCAAATAGTTTTTATTATTATTACTACTTTATACTTTTATTTATTATTAATATAATAAAAATTATTGCTCTATTCAAGACGTTACAAATACAAAAAAATAATCAACAGATAAATAAACATAAATTAAAAAATAAAAAAATAAATAAAAAATACTAAGATTATAGATTATACAATGATTATCTTTACAAAGAATAGATATGAATAAATACTAAAAATTAAATTTAAAAAAATTAATCTATTAAACATAAGCAACATATAAATTACAATATAAATAGTTACAAATAAACAATGCATTACTATTGTAATCATAAAATTTTTGATATTGATTTGATTATTTTTAAAACATGTTAGTTATCGTTGTAATCAATAATATTTCAATTTTTTATAAAATTTTAATAACTTAAACATACATATTTCTCACATTAACCCAATATTTTAATTAATAAGAAATTTAGGAAATACTTATTATTATTTTTCAAAATGTTTTTTTGTTAGTTTATCGCAATCATCTTTTCAACAAATTTTATACATTATTTTCACATAAATCATTGTTAAATATAAATATTTAATATTTAAATTATTTTAAATAAAAATAGTAAATTATTAAAAAGATGATTATTGTTTAAGCAAAATACTCATATAACATTTACTTATGAGAATTGATTTATGAATAATAAATTTAATAATAATAATATATTTTTAAGAATTTATTTATTTATCTCTCTTAATTTAAATCTCACTTTCAAGAAAATTGAACATGATCAATCATTTTAATAGATTGGATATATGAATTATATAATGAAAAGAAATCGTGTCAGGAATTTAAAATTTAGCACTTTTTTTCTTTATAATTTAATATATATATATAAAACAAAGGGGGGACCCAAGCAAAGAGAAGGAGGAAAAATAAGATGAAAAGAAATGGTGCGTAATGTCTTGTTTGCATTTTTCTTGTAATTAACTAATTAGCCCTTGAAGGGTTTTTTGCCAACCTTCGTAATTAAATTTCAAGCTCTTGTTTAGAGAGGGGGGAAGGGGGAGGAAACCAGCTACCCTCTTTGTCGGGTTGTGAGCTTGTCGAGGTTAGGCAAAGAGGGTGGTAAAAGAGAAACGAAGAGGTAGAACCGATAAGGTGTTGCAGGGGAATTTATACTGCAACCCCTACAAACACCCACACAACGACACACACACGCACACAAACACTCGTCTCTTTACACTACCGCTACTAAAACGTCCACTGGAGTAGAACATTTAATAACTTTGGAAATATTTTTTTTAAAAAAAAAAAAAAATAATAATAATAATAATAATAAATTACACTGTATTTCATTTAGAAAAAATAAAGAGGTAATTGAGAAGGTATTTAAATGTATACATTTAATTCCCAATCCTATAATTAATTAAATTACATGTATGTATTTAAAAATAATAAATAAATACAATAAATGTTAAATTAATTTATTTTATTATTTGTTATTGGCTGTGGAAGGGAAATAAGATATTTATATTGAAAAAGCATTTGATTAAATTTTTTATCTTTTTTATAGATACTATTTATGAACGGGCATACAAAAAATAATTATTTGGTTGTTTATTTTTGTTGTTAAATATTAGTAATTTGTCACAATCAAAGAGTTGTCAACGATCTCAGTTCTAGGCTGTATGAATGTTTGAATGAGATTACATCTATTTTTGTTTGAAAAAAAAAAATGAATGAACTTTTTTTAAATAATTGAGTTTAATTTATTTATCTTTATTATTATAAATTATTAAGGCGCCACAGGGTGGGAGGTAACGAGGTTCAAGTCCCAGGTCTGGCAAGGGAATTTCTCTAGCTGGGATCTATGGGACGGAGTCAACCCTGCCTCCGATATCAAAATTGAGAAGCTACTTGATAAAAAGTAGCGCCGCCAATCAAGATAATCAAGATAAAGGTTGATAGGACCCGTTCTACTGATCATAGGACACCTAATAAATATAACTAACTTGATAGGCGTACAAAAGTTAGAGGTTATTTTTTTTATTATAAATTATTATTACGAAGCATAAGAAAAATATGGCAATTTTTTCTATCCTTTATCTAATATGTATCACTATAATAAATTAAATTGTAATAGGAAAGTTAATATTTAATAAATATAAACTTATATAAAATGAAAGATGGTTGAAAGATTTCAGAAAATATTTAGCTGACCATTCACTTGCTTTTTATCAATACTGATACGTCACAATTCAGTTTTTCTCACTTAATGGAACCAGTCATTTATCACGTTTGACTGAAAGGTTCTCTCAAATAAAGTCTCTTCTAGAAGGATTTATTTTCTTCTAGTAATTTATAAATAAGAAAAAGATCTACATAGTGAAGATACCCATTTTGATAAATAAGAATAAATTTATTAATTTTATTAAATCTTTAATATATATATGAGTGAAAGTTAAAAAATTTAATATATGATAATTGAGAAATTACGTCAAAATTTAGAAATATACGTAAAATTTCCATTTAAAATATATGTGTATATGTATTTAACACAATTATTTAGATATTTCTTCTTTCCAATTATGAAAAATTCAAAAATATGCACATGGTATTTTCATTTGAAAAATATATATATGTATACGAGGTGTGTTCGAAAAGTAAGGTGACTTTTTATTTTTTAAGAAAAAATATTTATTTATTTATCAATATTTATGTTGTCCCCTTCAAAGTAATCTCCCTCAGATACAATAAACTTATGCCAACGGTTTTTCCAATCCAAAGCACTTCTCATAAGCACTTTTCGGTATAGCTTTGAGCTCTTCCAGCAATGCAGTCTTTATCTCCTCAATCGTTGCAAATCTCCGTCCTTTCATAGGTCTCTTTAGTTTTTATGTTTAGTTTAGTTAGTTTTTTAGTTATGACCCTTTTGAGTAAATCTGGGTCGTCGTTGACGTCATTCAACAGCTCTTGAGCGATGCGACGCTTCTTTTGGTCAAAATTTAGCAATTTTGGGACAAACTTCGCTGACACACGTCTCATGCCCAAAACGTTAGAAAAAATTTAATGGCACGAGCCAAGCGATATACCGACATTCTCAGCAACTTCTCTGATAGTGATTGGACGATTTTCAAAAACAATTTTCTTCACTAATTGGACGTTTTCATCAGTTGTTGACGTGCTTGGGCATCCAGAGCGAGGCTCGTCATTGGCATCTTCCCGGCCATCTTGGAAGAGTTTGTACCACTTGTAAACATTTTTTTACTCAGAACAGTATCACCGTATCCCACTGTCAAGATTTCAAGTGTTTTGGAGCACTTTATTTTATTTTTTACACAAAATTTGATGCAAATCCTTTGATCCATATTTTTCGATAGCAAAAAATCGCCGAGCACGCAAAACACTTATAACCTTTACGCCTCTCACAACCAAACAAAAAATGCTATACACTTGAAACTTGGTAGAGATGTTCGGGAAGAGTGTACCAACATAACAAAACAAAAAAAAATCGATAATCGAAAGTACGTTGCCCGCGAAATTTGATAATTCACCTTACTTTTCGAACACACCTCGTATATATTATATAAATATATAGTAAGTTATAGAAAGTTATTTTTTTCTTCTAATTTAAAACAAAATTGAAAAATTGTTTAGCTTATTTATTACATGTTTTGTTTATAGAGAAAGAAATAATTTTGTTAAAACATATTATTGTAAAGTTATGATATTATTATGAGGAGTAAATAAAAGTAATAATTGAAATATCCAAGTTCAGTATATGAAATTTGCAATTTAAATTGAATAAGGTAATGTAAATAAATAATTAATATGATTTATAGTGGCTATAAAATAATAACATTCTAGTTTTAGCGAGAAATAAACCTAAATTTATCAAAAGTTTTACTTAATAATTGATTAAATACATAAATTATATTTCTGAATTATGATTTCGTAATTATTTTAAGTACCTTATCCTATCTTAACTAGAAATAAAATTCACTCATTCGAATCAATTGAAATTAAATATTTTTTTATACAAATTAAGAAAAATCTAATATGGAAAACAAAAAATATCAATTTTTTCTAAGATAAGAACTTTCATGACTAATTATTTTATTATTATTATTATTATTTATGGTTATAAAATTCGATGATAATCTGTTTTTATTTTTTTTAAATTTTAATTTTTATCTTTTCGTCCTTGTGCATCTATCAGTGTAGATTTTCGGTCTTTATAGTAACAGATTTTATTTTAGAAGATTGTAAGTGCAAAGATAAATAATTCTCTTGTTATAAAATGGTGTAGATAAAGGTGGTTAACAATTATATTATGAACATTACAAATATATAATTTTAATTATTTTTATTAATTTTGATTAGGTAAATAAATTTTATGATTTTTTAATTTACCAATATATTTATTAAAGATATAGATATGAAACATTATAAATTGAATTTAATCATTATACTTTTATATTTTTATGTTCATTAAAATATATTTACAGGAATCAGTTTCCTTTTAATTTTTATTATAATATTCGAGACAATGTCATGTGACAAAACTCCACGACTATTATCCATCCAGAAAATTAGCCACGCTCACTTAATTTTCAGTTTTATCTGTATTTCGAGGAAATAAAGTGAAGAGGGAAAAAATAAAAACAAATTGGATAACAGTGTATTTTCAAGTTGTTTATTCCAATGTTATTGATAGCAATTTTTTGTTGCAAAATAATTTATAATTATACAATCATCAAACTATTATTTGATTGACAACGGAATTCGATCTATTTTTCAATTTTAGTTACAGCATGCCATAAATTGTTTATAATATAATATTTAAGATTATACGAAATATGAAGTCTAGTTCTACCTATATATTTGTTTTAATTTGCTTAAATCATTAAAATGAAATTTCAAGTTATCAAAATGAGGATATTCGACACATCTTTACTTTTGGTTTTATCAAGAGGATAAGGCTGCAAAAGCTACTCATGCCATTTGTTATACGCGTTAAGAGAGTATTTTAGCAAAAATTGGCTATTAAATGGTATGTAAAGTCTAAAAATATAAATTTTGACTTCGAAGACACATCTTTTTTTACCTTCCAATTAAGTTCAATGAATTAAACCAACTTTTGCCCGAAAATGTACAAAAAAAAGTATTGAAAATTTTTAAGCTTTTAAAATAAATTATATTTATATTTTATTTTTGTAATTAATGTACATAATGATTTATTGGAATTTGTTAGAATTTAGAATAACTTTTTAGGATTATGGAAGCCCCTGAAAAGTATGCAATAAACGCAACATGCTTAGTTATACGAGTAGATATCGTATATTTATTTATTTATTTATTTAACTATGAATATTAATCTGAATTAGATATGAATTATATTTAAGAAATAATCGATGGTTTATTCATGAGCTATTTTTTATCAATTAAGTGTTAATATTATCACCAAATGATTTCGTATTTATGATTTTTTTTCTTCAATATAAAAAGTTTTAAAGATGGCGTCTTTTCAAATCAGCATTTATTACTGTTTTAAGACTTTTTGTCAATTTTTTACGAGCTGATGTATTTGTCAATTCCAAACGTTCATTTTAGCTTCTTTTAATTACATTTAATGGGTTAACAAATTGACATGATTGAATTCTTAAAAGCACCCTATCCTCAAATTTAAGCATAATTGCTTAATTACAGAAAAAATATTAAAATATTTTCAACAGGTCTTTTTATTTAATAATCTGAATTACTGACATTTTTATAAAAATTTCTTAACAACAATCGTTCAATTTTTTCGAAATGTAATGTTCAACACAATAATTTGATTGATATTTATATCGATTCTAAACGTTAAATATATTTAACTACCATCAGAACTAAAAACTAATTGGTCGATTTTCATAATGTATATTAGCTTTGTAGTATCTATTGCTCAAAATTACCCAATAACAAAATGAAGTCTATTATAATAATTTCTATAATAAGAATTGTAAAAGAAAATCTAAAATTTTATATTATTTTGAAGGAAAAAAAATCATTTGGATAACAAAAATGTATTGAAAAATATTCAGAAAAGGACATATATATAAATATTCATAATAAAATATAAAATAATATGTTACAAGAAGTAAGTAATAATATTATAAAATCATTGATTCAAAAAAGAGCAATGACAGATATGTTTAGTATTTTATCAATTCGTTGGTATTCACAACAAAAATGTAAAATGATAGGATGATCAAAAACTCGAACCACGAGACATTTTACCTAAACGAATGCAGAGTCTCTTGATATGTTTTTCTCAGTGTATGTATTTTTTCATTTCCCTTGTGTATAGAAACATTTCTGATAATATAAAATTATTTTTACATAAAGGTACATATATAGGTGTTCAAAGGTTCAGAAATTATTGATTCAATCTCTATTATTTATCAATAATTGATAATAAATAAACATATAATACATAATTATATTTTATTTTATATATAGTGAATTGGGAGGAATATAATAAGTACTTTTTTTGTTCTATTTAATTCTATTTTTCGATACTATTTTATGATAGTATTTTATTTTCAAGTTGAAATTTATTAATTTAAATTACATTTATTATAATAATACAAAATGTAATAATTTTCTCAATAGATAAAATGTAAGTAATTCGATTATATTGAAAACATGAAAATCCGCTAAGAATGTATTGGTATTATTTTCATCACATCCATTTCAAAAGCTTTGTCTATTTCTTCTGAATTACCCTCTATTTATTTTATATAATATGAATATTGTCTTATAAATGTCAAATATATCAAATTATATCAAATACAAAATTCATCTATTTCAGATGTTAATTTAAGTCATATAATATAAATACTACACATTTATGTATGTGTATTGATTAACTAATTTTTTTATAAGATCAGTAAATTTTTTTTCTAATGGAGGTTCTTTTTGTAACTGGTTTATCTAGTCTCTCTTTTTGGGATTTGTCATTTGAATTTGTTAAATTCATTTCAATAAAAATTCCCAATTTAATATAAACACAAATAGAATAAAAAATAGAATTTTAAAATAAATGGAAATTTCTTATTGAATTATACATTTCATTTTTAATTTATTTATTAATATTTTTTAATTTATTTTTTGATGAAAGCCTAAGCCCTGTATATGTAAAAGTGCAATACTGTTAATTGAATAGAAGTACAATGCTTTTTTAATTGAATAGTCAAAATTTAATAAATCTTTTTAACCCGAAGAGAAATTTTAATAAATTTATATTAATTAATAACCATTAAAAATGTAAAGAGTAGTTTAATTAAGAAAATAATAATAATATTAATAAATATAATTTTATTTTTATTAATTTAATAATTTTCTAAGAAAATGCTAATATAATAATTAATTATGAATAATAATTAAAAAGAAAATAAGAAAATTCTATAATTATTATCTTAATTAAATTTCTCTTTTCTAATATATAAATATATCCTTCTATATAGTAAATATCTCTTAATTAAAAATTGTTTTAAAAAAAATTAAAATTGTCTTTAGAATTAATAATTAATAATACATCAATAATTTTGACCTATTATATAATTTCACATGTTTCTTACCCTTCAATTACATGTTTACATGATAAAGGTAACTAATTTTATTTCATATAAAGTACTGTGATTGGTGAACCGGTAAATAGTAATGGGTACTTATATACAATTGATATGGTATTTAGCCTTGGGTGGCTTCATACATTCTAATATGTAGTATCAATATTATAATCGGAATATAAATTATAATATTTTATTAATTATTTAAAAAAAAAATTATAATTTATTTAATCATATTATTTTATTATATCTAAAATAATAATATAAAATATTATTTATTTTAACAAAATATCTAAAAAGATGAATACTAAATTATTGTCTTGATCTAATCCGCAATAATAAGTAAAAAACAATAAATGATTATCTTATTTAGTTATTAATTTTTAAAATTTTATTTATGTAGAACTTATAATCCAAGTATGAAACTCAATGAGATATTTGTATAAAAAAAAATGTTAATTGTGTTATTTTTACTATCTCACCAGAGATAGTATTGCGATCACGAAAATTTTCGATGTTGAAATTTTGATGTTTTTATACGTTTTGAAGGTTCCTGAATCATTTTCACTAAGGTTAAGAAAAATGTCTGTCTGTGTGAGTGTGTGTGTGTGTGTGTGTTTGAATGATGAAATTTGGTACATGGGCATTATTCAAAATTCATAGTTTTCTATCAACTTTTGAGAAATGTAGCTCAACCGGAAGAGGGTCATTACCTACAACGTTTTGATTTTTTTTCTCTAAAGTGACCGTAAAAATAAAGATATATGTTTGATAGTTTATCACATGATTAATAATTGTATAAAACTGCTATATATAGAATTTCAGCTTGATTGAATGGCTGAAAGTACCAGAATGAATTCTTTAACAATGCAAATCTCACGCGCCAACACGTGACGTGGTGCCATCAACAAAGAGCCAAACATGCGCTGGTTTAATAAATATTATTTATTAATTTTAATTTATAAATTATAATTAATTAAATTTAATTTAAATATAATATATTATGTTATTTAATCCAATTCTCAAATTGGGGATAGTCGAGTGGAGACATTTCAGATTTTTTTC
The DNA here is from genome assembly GCA_963082975.1 of Labia minor. Classification (NCBI taxonomy): domain Eukaryota; kingdom Metazoa; phylum Arthropoda; class Insecta; order Dermaptera; family Spongiphoridae; genus Labia; species Labia minor. Next base: position 62,964,486 of record OY720349.1, on the reverse strand, counting down.
TTGAATATTGAAAAAAATATATAAAAACTGATTCTAAATAAAAAAAATTATATTATTAAATATTAATTAATTAATACAAACTCATTAAAATAAAAATCCTAGAATCTTTGTCGATTGAAAAAAGAATTAGTATAAAAGATCATTCCGATAAATGATACAGATTTTCTATAGTTTTTTTATAGTAATTTGAATAATAAATATGTATGTTAAATAGTAAATTGTTCAAATTTGATATAAAAAAGAGATTTTTAAAAGCTTAGCTTTCTGATCTTTGAATCTTGTTTAAAGACTTTACGAGTGCGTTAAGGAAGAGCTTTAACTTTCATGGCTCCTCTTCCGTATCTATCTATCTGTTCATCTATCAATCATTTGTCTATCTCTCATCTCGAACAACGCACAAGAAAAAGAAACAATATTTTCTTTTCACTTAGATCTCTTGATCAAAACAACTATTCTTAATATATAAAATAACTTTATCTTGTATTATATAAAAAAAATAAATCTTAAAAATAAATTTCATTTATTAATTGATTTTACACTTATATCGTATAAACAAATAAAAGTATATTATAAAAGAAAATAATTATTATTATTGTATATTTTATTAAATATTTCATTTTATGATAATGATAAATTATTATAAACTGATTGGAAAATAAAATCATCCAGCCCTTCATGACGCCACAACCAGCTACTACTTATATATTATAAATAAAATAAAATTAAAAATATTTATGTTATATGGCTATCTGTTTTTGATTACATTAATAGATATATTAAAATTATTTGAAATTGTTTCTGTAGCTGGAAATTAATTTATTTCAAACCGTCGGTCGGTTCTGACCTGGCCACAGGTCAACTTATTTAAATGGTTCCAAACCGTTTGATGATGAATGTTTAGTTCCTTGGCAATGTCATGGCTGCTTATGTGATGGTTCTTGTCAATCTTTTCCATAATTTTATCGACTTTTTCAACGATAGGTCGACCAGAACGAGGTGCATCTTTCACATCGAAATTTCCATTGTTGTGCTACACGAACTGATATAGCATCTTCTCCGTGAACTTCACAAATTTCATTGGCGGCTTGTGTGGCATTCTTCCCTTTTTTATACAAAAATTTCAAAATATAGCGAATTTCTTCATTATTTTCACTCATTTTTGAAAAGCTGTAACTTTTGTTCAGCTTCACCAAATTTAATTTTCTTTAAGGTTCAATGAAGCTTGAAATTTCACCTTTCCAACACTATATGGTATGACACAATGTGATTGGTAGCAATGGAGATATACGATTCCAACGACATCTATGGACAAAATACGAAAAGAATTTTTCGACCACCATTATTATATAACTAGCCGTTCCAGGCATCTGCTCCCGGTGGCATAAAACCATGTATGGATGCTCTGTGCATAAAACTCTTCTTAGAGGGACAGGCGGCTTCTAGTCTATAATAATAATTTCGGTCGTATGTATGTGATCTCAAACAAATCTCGCATTCTCTGTGAATGCACAGTACGGCGTTCATTTTAAACTTTCGAAGATTGTTCATTTAATTGTATTTGCCGTAGTGCTGATCGTTGCTGTGCTTCTCTGGCATGACGTGCTAAAGTCTCATCAACAGTTTCTGTCTCAAGCTTTCTTATTCTATATTCACGCATATACTCGGCACGTTTCAATCATTTCTCATTTGGATCCATTTTTTATAGATTTAAATATTTATGCTGTTAAACAAAAAAAATAATAATTATAAATTTTGTTTCAAATACTTATAAAACAACACAATGTTTAAATATAAAAAAATATTAACTTTATTCAAATCGTCATAATAATTTTTTTATTTTTTTTTTATTTGACACTTATTTAATTTAACAAAACAAAATTATAAAAAATGAAGATATAAATTAAATTAATTTTGACAATTTGTAACTAACTTCATAATTTTACAAACATAATATACATACAAACGACGGAAACTATTATTATATATTAGATTACATTTTTATACATTACATTTTATTTATTATATTATTATATAATTATTGTTTAATATTGATTTTAAGATTCATTATATATATATATATATATATAATAAAATAGAAATTAAATAAATTTTCATTCAGAAAATATATGTATTTTTATATTTTTTTAAATAATAAAAATAATTATATTAAAATCCCATTAAAATCTTAGGATAAATAAGTATTAAAATTTTAAAAAATAAATATTCTTAATATTTTCAAAATATTTAATAGAATATATGGAATAGAAATTAATAATATTGTCTTTGAACCTTTCCACAAAATATACTTGGAAGATACTATTGCATTTATCTGCATAGAGAAGGTCAGAATGAAATGTTAAAAAATTAAAATGTAAAAATATTCCTAAAAATGTTCATCATAATAGTAATAATTTCCTTTGTCCTGATTTAATTAACAAAATGATGTTATTTATTCCTTATTCAAAGTTTTCAATAACAATTATTAAAAAAATACAGTATCTTTTTAATGTATTATATTATTAGTGATGATTAATAGTTAATTCTCCACACTTGCATATTTAATATTAGCTAACGGTAGTGATACAGATATTGAAAATAATCTCTATTGGAAGAGCGATCCATATCAATACACCGACAAAACCATAAAGTGCTATAAACCGGATATTCTGTTCATAGATAACAAACACCCATTCATAATTTATATACAATCTTGTCATATTCACAACATTACATATTTAACAATTTTGAAGAATTTGATGTTTATCTGATGGATGCTTTAATAATGTATGTTCAATTATCGTATAAACAAAATAAATTAATCAAAGTGTAAATAGTAGTAATGGTTAATTAGTCCCTTGAACGATTCCCTCCTCTCAACTTTTTTCTTTTGTATTTTTTATTAAATTTAAAAAAGTGTGTCATTATGTTGAATTGATCGGTTGATTTTATTTAGTTTTTGTTAACGACAATGGAAATTTAAAAAAGTAAAATAATTCTAGACATATTTTTATTTAGATGATTTTAAATCAAAAAAATCTGGAGTGTCTCCACTCACTATCTCGCAAATTTGAATTGGATTAATTAACATCTATTATAATTAAATTGAATTTAATTAATTATAAATTAAAATTAATAAATAATATTTACTAAACCAGCGAGTGTTTGGTTATTCGTTGATGGCACCACGTCACGTGCTGGCGCGTGATTGCCAGTCAACGTGTTAAAAAATTAATTCCGGTATTATATATTATTCAAAGTATTATAAAATAATATGTTATCTTACCCCTTAACATGATATAAGTAATTTCACTTTAGTTGATCAATAATATTATACAATATGAATTAGTTATAACGGAATTTTGTAAATTAAACCACATATTGATATTTGTTATTGTAAATTTATTCAAAAAATACAAACATATACACAACGTTTCGATTGCTACTTCTGCAATCGTTATCAAGCGACTGCACTGTTCGAGCGTCCAGTGACAATATGAATTAGTATATATATGGATTGACCTTCACGCATCTCCACTCGACTATCTCGCAATTTGAATTGGATTAATTAACACATATATTATATTTAAATTAAATTTAATTAATTATAAATTATAAATTAAAATTAATAAATAATTGATGGCACCACGTCACGTCTTGGCGTGTGAGATTTGCAGTGTTAAAAATTAATTCCGGTACTTTCAGCGATTCAATTAAGCTGAAATTCTATAAATAGCAGTTTTATACAATTTCTAATCATGTGAAAAATTATTAAACATATATCTTTATTTTTACGGTCAGTTTATAGGAAAAAAATTGATAACGTGGTAGGTAATGGTCTTCTTCCGAAAGACATACATTTTTCGAAAATTGATAGAAAACTACGAATTTTTAATAATGCTCGTGTACCAAATTTCATTATTCTAGCTCAAACCGTTTTTGCGTAATCTTGTCTACATATTCACACACACACACACAGAGAGACAGACATTTTTTTCAACCTTAGTGAAAATGACTCAGGGACCTTCAAAACGTATAAAAACATCAAAATCTCGAAATCGAAAATTTTCGTGATCGCAATCTGACGAGATAGTAAAAGAAACTATAAATATTTCATAAAAAAATAAATATAATAATATAATAATATTAATATTATAATACATATGAAGTAATCAATTATATTTTGAATGTTTTAATTTTGTATAGATTTATTTAAAATATAAAATCAAAATATAATAAATATTAGTTTTAGATTTCGAAAATATTTAAAATAAATTATTTGAGAATTCAAGTCATGTATATTTCTATTTTTTTTATAAATTTGTATAATATTATAAATTTTATCCAATATATTAGAGTAAATAATAATTTAAGAACAAAAGAGTTAACCTAACTTAATTATTTATAATTGAGTATGACTATTGTGAAATGTGAAATGATTCTTCGTATAAATATTATTTGAACTTCACTTCTAAAGCAATTTGAGATTAACCAATATTTTAAGTTCTAATAGGAAAATAATCTTAATGTTGAAATATATCCATTGATATATATACGTGAAGCCCCTTTGAGTCTCTTGTGAGGCCTCCATAAAAGCTAACTCTTGTATAAATTAATATTAAATTATTTATATTATGACAATTTGGAAAATAATGTAATGAAATCAAGAACACGTAGAATATCTTTGGTTTGTCATATAAAAAAGAAAAAAATGAAATGATTAATTGAAAAAAAATAATTCTAGGTTTGTTAAATTAATTTAAATTCGATTTTAGATTTGTGCATATAATAAATAAATTTATTTCACACATTGTTTTTTAATATTAATTTATTATAAATAAATATTTTAAAGAATTTTTCCAATGTAATTTACATTATGTAATTTATTATATACCTACATACATAAACTTATATTACTTATATAATGTTTTTTAATATTAATTTATTATAAATAAATATTTTAAAGAATTTTTCCAATGTAATTTACATTATGTAATTTATTATATACCTACATACATAAACTTATATTACTTATATAATGTTTTTTAATATTAATTTATTATAAATAAATATTTTAAAGAATTTTTCCAATGTAATTTACATTATGTAATTTATTATATACCTACATACATAAACTTATATTACTTATATAACTTATATTGATATTATTACAATATTGGGAGAAAAGTGTTCAAGATGAATTCATCTATTAATTTTTTTTTTTTTTTTTTGGAAGTTAGATTGATAATTTTTTAAAAGTTGTATTTAAAAAGTAATATATAAAATATAAATGAATAATATACATTTCGATATAAAATATAAATTATTAGTTAATTCTGGTCTAGTCACAATGGGTAATTTGATTTTAAATCTGACGTTTCGGGGCCCACGTCGTTGTACCGATCAGAACATATTTGATATTGTCAGGAGCATGACAATTTAAGGTAGCTTCAAAATACAGTAAGTCTACCATTCAACAGAAAACACCAAGAGATGCAGACTAAGACCTAGTATCTAAAAAATGGCAACAAACTAGGCGCCAAAATGTCGAGAATCACATCTCATTAACCAACGCGAAAACAACTCATAATTAACGACTCATGAACAAAACTATCATGAAAATCTTAACAAATATAGATCTATAATTATGTAATAATACTTAAATAACCTTAATAAAATATTAACCAAAATAGACATTTTTAATCTTTTTTTGAATTCAAAAACATGTTTTGAAAGAAATGACTACAGGACGTATTTTCATTTATAGATATTTATAAATATCCATTAATGGAGAAATGCAGATGAATTCATACAATAATAACAATAGGAGCATCCTGAATATTTCATATAAAAAAATTGTCAGCCTCTTTTTATACTTTGATTTTTTTAACCTACCTTAAAATAGAATTGCCATTTTGGTCGATGATTATTAAATAAATTTGTTATAGATATTGTAAATTCTATGTATTGGTTCTGGATTAAATCCTTGATCTCGATTAATAGGAGTGTAATTAACCGTTTCGGCATTTTAATTTAATGCCTAACAATTCAAGAGCTTAATATTAAGTAATGTATCCCTAAAAATACAACTTTATAGGTTTATTTTTTTTAAAAAAATAGGTATTTAGTTATATATCTATTAATTCAAAAAACTTTTTAAAATATCTATTTTTTTATTAAAAATCTGTAATATGCAAATTGTTTAAATTTTACAACTGAATTTATATTTGAAATTCGTCTTTACATAATTTCTTTAGTAATATAATGATATATATATATATATATATATATATATATATATATTTAAAAAATGTTAAATATTTGCCATAATGTTTTCTTTCCTTTAGTCCTTTCTCAATTAAGTTATTTGTAATGGCAGTCGTTTTAACCCTTTTCTTAGATCTTCTGGTATTTCAACTATCTCAAAGATTTATTTCGGTTATTCATTCCCATTAATTCGATGCCATCTTAAGAAAGTATTTCTGTTCAGTTTCAACACTCAGGAAAGGAATATTATGAATAATTCCCATTCTATACATTTTATAAATAGTTTCCAATGATAGTTTATGATAGAAATAGAAATATTATTCATTAAAATTAAAATTTTATTATTAATATATCAAATTTTATAAGTACGGTAATTCAGGTCATTAATGCAATCAATTATCATTTACTATAATTTGCACCTATTTCTACCCTATCGAGAGGGCACAGCTCAGAATATTAAAGAATATAAAAACATCAAAAATTTTATATCTTTCCAATTTCAATACAAATTATATTATATTATTCGATTTTATATTTTTATCTTTTTAAAATCATTTATAAAAATGGAAAAAATTGTGCTCTTAATTTAAAACTAAAAAATAAAAAATAAGTTACGGGGAATGAAATAAATGTTTTTTTAAATTTATTTTACATTATATATTTATAATCAATACAAAAACATAATTAACATATTCGCCTGAAACGTTGTATCTAAAAGGGTTCATACAATCAAATTAACAAGAACATATGTTTTCAAACGCTAGGAGACCTCCAAGTATCCGGTTAATTTAACTTTGCCAGATCAAATCGATGATATTTATAATATCCTTGTATTTTCATACAAATAATAATTATTTCCACTTATTAATTTCTATAAATATTATAAATAAAATAAATGTATAATATTTATATTATTTACAAATTGATAATAGAATAAGATATTGAAATATTCCAAAAACTTATATAAATTAAGATAATAAATATTGATAATAAATTCCATTGTAGTATTATAATAATTTTTTAACCATTAATCATTTGTTCACTCATTTTATATTCATACAATATATTTAAAGTCAATTTTCTATTTTGCTTTTAATATTTACATTTATTTCTAGGACTCCATGTATATGTATATACAATGTATACTGAGACTACCATTTGTCATAATTTCTGAACTATTTGACAGTTCTCGGTAAATACTTATATATTTTTTTTGAAAATACCTTAAACTTTATTAATGAGTTAAGGTTTAAACATGAACTCTTTCAATAAATTCTATAAAATCAAAATTACTTCGAAAATTTGCAAATACACTAATAATATATTATTTACTAAAATAATTTAATATAAATTCATTAAAGATAATTCCTAAAATTAAAATTCAATTTATCGTTGAAAGACAATTATAAAAGATAGCAACTTTTGATGAAAATAGTTAAATGATTTCGATAACAGGATTCAATCAACAAATAACGTGAAATTTTTTAAATTAACCATCAATAATAATTATATTCATTGATAATTATTATAATAATCTAATGAATTATATCAATTATGACATTTAATGATTTATTTTATTTTTAAATTAATTTCATTTGTGCTTCTTCAATTTAAAAAAATTAATAAAAATTATGTTTTAAATGAAATAAAGCAAACATAGAAATAAATATAAAATTGAGAAAATATTTATCCTATTGTCATTGTTAGTTTAAATTAAATGGAATATTATAATTAGATTTTTAGGTTAGTTTATATTGTTTAAATATTCTATTGAAATAATTCTGAATAATTAAATATTACCTTTTTTTTATTTATTTTAATTTATATATTAATTACATATTTATTTATCAAATTTTCTCTTTTTTAATTTATTTTTAAAGTTTATAATATTAATTATTTTCAAGTTTAATTAAAAATGTGTTATTGAATTTGAAGAAATGACAGATTTTCTTTTTCTCTAAATTTGTTTTTATTTCTTCTTTCGTGTAATTCTTACCTGTACTTTATGCCAATGGCCATCATTGAGGTCACGACCGACGGTTAAAATTTGCGCCCCACCACCTAAATTATATCTCAATCGTAATGCACCTTCCACTAATTTAATTTCGAAAAAATCATACGTGCCCCCATCGTCCGTGTATAACAACAACCCATTGGGCTGCTCTGTTTTAAATTCCAATTCTAATGAGCCATTTAGGCCGGCATTCCATTTGCGAAATTGTGCATAGGACGTTTGCGAGCCATCTAAAACAAACCCGTCTATACAAGCAACAAGGAAACTCAAGAGCAGGCCAATGTCACGTAACAGCATCAGCTCCATTGCTTGAATTGTGGTTGTTGTTGTTGTTGATGATGCTCTATTGATAATTCATCGTCAGTCACTTAATGTTATCACATTCTACACAAGCGAATTGGAAGATGTGGGTGGAAGGAGGAAAAGGAGAGTGAAAGAGAGGGAGAGGGGAGCGTGTGTAAGAGAATGGAAGAGAGAGAGAGAAAGAAAGAAAGAAAGAAAGAAATGAAAAACACAGACACTCGCGCGAGCGCGCACAACCCCCGAGACGTGGACCTCGGTCGCAACCCTCAACGGTTCGAGGCTCGCGATCGACTGACCGACCAACCGAAGAGGAAAGGGGTGCCCACCAACCCCCGTTAGTAGGTGCGACGCCCTCGACGCGCCGACGCATCGCGGCAAACGGGCAACGATGCCCGCCTTCACGAGACGACTTCGGTCCATGCTGCCAACGAACCCCTTAACTCTTTCTCTCTCGACCCCACCTCATGCGATAATTAACAATTTCAACAATTTCACAAAAAAATAATATTTTTAAGAATAAATAATTTAATATTATATATCCTTTTCATTATTTGTTAAACCAAATAACCATTAATATTTTTTAAATTTACTATTTAACTAAAATACTATATCGAGGTATTTCGACTACACTATATAATAGCTTATCCTGTTATCTCTGTTTTTTGATAGTCTCTCTTCTATTTCGCTATCTTGGTTCATTTATCTTAATCTATGCAATTTAACTAGTTTAATCACAAAGTGTTTTTTTTTAATTAACTTGGAGAGAAAATTCATATTTATCTATGTTGAAGAATCTTTTTATTTCATTAACCTACCAAAATAATTTTAAGATGTATCATGTGTGTAAACAAGATATTGGTCCTATTGATATTATTAACAGAGATCAGACATGTCATATAACCAAATCAACAGCTATTACTTTTTACTTTTTACTTTTTCATAAAGATTTTAGTGAAAATGCTACTTTTTTAAATAGAAATATAAAATTTATGAATTATATATCATTCTTATTTATTTCTTATTCTAAACACGAATAAATTCCAATTTCATCGATATCTCAATTATTTTCGTGGATTTCATAGAAAAAACGACATTTTTCATTAAGATTTTAGCGAAAATGCTACTTTTTTAAATAGAAATATAAAATTTATGAATTATATATCATTCTTATTTATTTCTTATTCTAAACACGAATAAATTCCAATTTCATCGATATCTCAATTATTTTCGTGGATTTCATAGAAAAAAAACGACATTTTTCATTAAGATTTTAGCGAAAATGCTACTTTTTTAAATAGAAATATAAAATTTATGAATTATATATCATTCTTATTTATTTCTTATTCTAAACACGAATAAATTCCAATTTCATCGATATCTCAATTATTTTCGTGGATTTCATAGAAAAAACGACATTTTTCATTAAGATTTTAGCGAAAATGCTACTTTTTTAAATAGAAATATAAAATTTATGAATTATATATCATTCTTATTTATTTCTTATTCTAAACACGAATAAATTAAAAATTTCATCGATATCTCAATTATTTTCGTGGATTTCATAGAAAAAACGACATTTTTCATTAAGATTTTAGCGAAAATGCTACTTTTTTAAATAGAAATATAAAATTTATGAATTATATATCATTCTTATTTATTTCTTATTCTAAACACGAATAAATTAAAAATTTCATCGATATCTCAATTATTTTCGTGGATTTCATAGAAAAAACGACATTTTTCATTAAGATTTTAGCAAAAATGCTACTTTTTTAAATAAAAATATAAAATTTATGAATTATATATCATTCTTATTTATTTCTTATTCTAAACACGAATAAATTCCAATTTCATCGATATCTCAATTATTTTCGTGGATTTCATAGAAAAAACGACATTTTTCATTAAGATTTTAGCGAAAATGCTACTTTTTTAAATAGAAATATAAAATTTATGAATTATATATCATTCTTATTTATTTCTTATTCTAAACACGAATAAATTAAAAATTTCATCGATATCTCAATTATTTTCGTGGATTTCATAGAAAAAACGACATTTTTCATTAAGATTTTAGCGAAAATGCTACTTTTTTAAATAGAAATATAAAATTTATGAATTATATATCATTCTTATTTATTTCTTATTCTAAACACGAATAAATTCCAATTTCATCGATATCTCAATTATTTTCGTGGATTTCATAGAGAAAACGACATTTTTCATTAAGATTTTAGCGAAAATGCTACTTTTTTAAATAGAAATATAAAATTTATGAATTATATATCATTCTTATTTATTTCTTATTCTAAACACGAATAAATTCCAATTTCATCGATATCTCAATTATTTTCGTGGATTTCATAGAAAAAACGACATTTTTCATTAAGATTTTAGCGAAAATGCTACTTTTTTAAATAGAAATATAAAATTTATGAATTATATATCATTCTTATTTATTTCTTATTCTAAACACGAATAAATTAAAAATTTCATCGATATCTCAATTATTTTCGTGGATTTCATAGAAAAAACGACATTTTTCATTAAGATTTTAGCGAAAATGCTACTTTTTTAAATAAAAATATAAAATTTATGAATTATATATCATTCTTATTTATTTCTTATTCTAAACACGAATAAATTCCAATTTCATCGATATCTCAATTATTTTCGTGGATTTCATAGAGAAAACGACATTTTTCATTAAGATTTTAGCGAAAATGCTACTTTTTTAAATAGAAATATAAAATTTATGAATTATATATCATTCTTATTTATTTCTTATTCTAAACACGAATAAATTCCAATTTCATCGATATCTCAATTATTTTCGTGGATTTCATAGAAAAAACGACATTTTTCATTAAGATTTTAGCGAAAATGCTACTTTTTTAAATAGAAATATAAAATTTATGAATTATATATCATTCTTATTTATTTCTTATTCTAAACACGAATAAATTCCAATTTCATCGATATCTCAATTATTTTCGTGGATTTCATAGAAAAAACGACATTTTTCATTAAGATTTTAGCAAAAATGCTACTTTTTTAAATAGAAATATAAAATTTATGAATTATATATCATTCTTATTTATTTCTTATTCTAAACACGAATAAATTCCAATTTCATCGATATCTCAATTATTTTCGTGGATTTCATAGAAAAAACGACATTTTTCATTAAGATTTTAGCGAAAATGCTACTTTTTTAAATAGAAATATAAAATTTATGAATTATATATCATTCTTATTTATTTCTTATTCTAAACACGAATAAATTAAAAATTTCATCGATATCTCAATTATTTTCGTGGATTTCATAGAAAAAACGACATTTTTCATTAAGATTTTAGCGAAAATGCTACTTTTTTAAATAAAAATATAAAATTTATGAATTATATATCATTCTTATTTATTTCTTATTCTAAACACGAATAAATTCCAATTTCATCGATATCTCAATTATTTTCGTGGATTTCATAGAAAAAACGACATTTTTCATTAAGATTTTAGCGAAAATGCTACTTTTTTAAATAGAAATATAAAATTTATGAATTATATATCATTCTTATTTATTTCTTATTCTAAACACGAATAAATTCCAATTTCATCGATATCTCAATTATTTTCGTGGATTTCATAGAACAAACGACATTTTTCATTAAGATTTTAGCGAAAATGCTAGTTTTTTAAATAGAAATATAAAATTTATGAATTATATATCATTCTTATTTATTTCTTATTCTAAACACGAATAAATTCCAATTTCATCGATATCTCAATTATTTTCGTGGATTTCATAGAAAAAACGACATTTTTCATTAAGATTTTAGCAAAAATGCTACTTTTTTAAATAAAAATATAAAATTTATGAATTATATATCATTCTTATTTATTTCTTATTCTAAACACGAATAAATTCCAATTTCATCGATATCTCAATTATTTTCGTGGATTTCATAGAAAAAACGACATTTTTCATTAAGATTTTAGCGAAAATGCTACTTTTTTAAATAGAAATATAAAATTTATGAATTATATATCATTCTTATTTATTTCTTATTCTAAACACGAATAAATTCCAATTTCATCGATATCTCAATTATTTTCGTGGATTTCATAGAAAAAACGACATTTTTCATTAAGATTTTAGCGAAAATGCTACTTTTTTAAATAGAAAAATATAAAATTTATGAATTATATATCATTCTTATTTAGTTCTTATTCTAAACACGAATAAATTCCAATTTCAACGATATCTCAATTATTTTTGTGGATTTCATAGAAAAAACGACATTTTTCATTAAGATTTTAGCGAAAATGCTACTTTTTTAAATAGAAATATAAAATTTATGAATTATATATCATTCTTATTTATTTCTTATTCTAAACACGAATAAATTCCAATTTCATCGATATCTCAATTATTTTCGTGGATTTCATAGAAAAAACGACATTTTTCATTAAGATTTTAGCGAAAATGCTACTTTTTTAAATAGAAATATAAAATTTATGAATTATATATCATTCTTATTTATTTCTTATTCTAAACACGAATAAATTCCAATTTCATCGATATCTCAATTATTTTCGTGGATTTCATAGAAAAAACGACATTTTTCATTAAGATTTTAGCGAAAATGCTACTTTTTTAAATAGAAATATAAAATTTATGAATTATATATCATTCTTATTTATTTCTTATTCTAAACACATATAAATTCCAATTTCATCGATATCTCAATTATTTTCGTGGATTTCATAGAAAAAACGACATTTTTCATTAAGATTTTAGCGAAAATGCTACTTTTTTAAATAGAAATATAAAATTTATGAATTATATATCATTCTTATTTATTTCTTATTCTAAACACGAATAAATTCCAATTTCATCGATATCTCAATTATTTTCGTGGATTTCATAGAAAAAACGACATTTTTCATTAAGATTTTAGCGAAAATGCTACTTTTTTAAATAGAAATATAAAATTTATGAATTATATATCATTCTTATTTATTTCTTATTCTAAACACATATAAATTCCAATTTCATCGATATCTCAATTATTTTCGTGGATTTCATAGAAAAAACGACATTTTTCATTAAGATTTTAGCGAAAATGCTACTTTTTTAAATAGAAATATAAAATTTATGAATTATATATCATTCTTATTTATTTCTTATTCTAAACACGAATAAATTCCAATTTCATCGATATCTCAATTATTTTCGTGGATTTCATAGAAAAAACGACATTTTTCATTAAGATTTTAGCGAAAATGTTACTTTTTTAAATAGAAATATAAAATTTATGAATTATATATCATTCTTATTTATTTCTTATTCTAAACACGAATAAATTCCAATTTCATCGATATCTCAATTATTTTCGTGGATTTCATAGAAAAAACGACATTTTTCATTAAGATTTTAGCGAAAATGCTACTTTTTTAAATAGAAATATAAAATTTATGAATTATATATCATTCTTATTTATTTCTTATTCTAAACACGAATAAATTCCAATTTCATCGATATCTCAATTATTTTCGTGGATTTCATAGAAAAAACGACATTTTTCATTAAGATTTTAGCGAAAATGCTACTTTTTTAAATAGAAATATAAAATTTATGAATTATATATCATTCTTATTTATTTCTTATTCTAAACACGAATAAATTCCAATTTCATCGATATCTCAATTATTTTCGTGGATTTCATAGAAAAAACGACATTTTTCATTAAGATTTTAGCGAAAATGCTACTTTTTTAAATAGAAATATAAAATTTATGAATTATATATCATTCTTATTTATTTCTTATTCTAAACACGAATAAATTCCAATTTCATCGATATCTCAATTATTTTCGTGGATTTCATAGAAAAAACGACATTTTTCATTAAGATTTTAGCGAAAATGCTACTTTTTTAAATAGAAATATAAAATTTATGAATTATATATCATTCTTATTTATTTCTTATTCTAAACACGAATAAATTCCAATTTCATCGATATCTCAATTATTTTCGTGGATTTCATAGAAAAAACGACATTTTTCATTAAGATTTTAGCAAAAATGCTACTTTTTTAAATAAAAATATAAAATTTATGAATTATATATCATTCTTATTTATTTCTTATTCTAAACACGAATAAATTCCAATTTCATCGATATCTCAATTATTTTCGTGGATTTCATAGAAAAAACGACATTTTTCATTAAGATTTTAGCGAAAATGCTACTTTTTTAAATAGAAATATAAAATTTATGAATTATATATCATTCTTATTTATTTCTTATTCTAAACACATATAAATTCCAATTTCAACGATATCTCAATTATTTTTGTGGATTTCATAGAAAAAACGACATTTTTCATTAAGATTTTAGCAAAAATGCTACTTTTTTAAATAAAAATATAAAATTTATGAATTATATATCATTCTTATTTATTTCTTATTCTAAACACGAATAAATTCCAATTTCATCGATATCTCAATTATTTTCGTGGATTTCATAGAAAAAACGACATTTTTCATTAAGATTTTAGCGAAAATGCTACTTTTTTAAATAGAAATATAAAATTTATGAATTATATATCATTCTTATTTATTTCTTATTCTAAACACGAATAAATTCCAATTTCATCGATATCTCAATTATTTTCGTGGATTTCATAGAAAAAACGACATTTTTCATTAAGATTTTAGCGAAAATGCTACTTTTTTAAATAGAAATATAAAATTTATGAATTATATATCATTCTTATTTATTTCTTATTCTAAACACATATAAATTCCAATTTCATCGATATCTCAATTATTTTCGTGGATTTCATAGAAAAAACGACATTTTTCATTAAGATTTTAGCGAAAATGCTACTTTTTTAAATAGAAATATAAAATTTATGAATTATATATCATTCTTATTTATTTCTTATTCTAAACACGAATAAATTCCAATTTCATCGATATCTCAATTATTTTCGTGGATTTCATAGAAAAAACGACATTTTTCATTAAGATTTTAGCGAAAATGCTACTTTTTTAAATAGAAATATAAAATTTATGAATTATATATCATTCTTATTTATTTCTTATTCTAAACACGAATAAATTCCAATTTCATCGATATCTCAATTATTTTCGTGGATTTCATAGAAAAAACGACATTTTTCATTAAGATTTTAGCGAAAATGCTACTTTTTTAAATAGAAATATAAAATTTATGAATTATATATCATTCTTATTTATTTCTTATTCTAAACACGAATAAATTCCAATTTCATCGATATCTCAATTATTTTCGTGGATTTCATAGAGAAAACGACATTTTTCATTAAGATTTTAGCGAAAATGCTACTTTTTTAAATAGAAATATAAAATTTATGAATTATATATCATTCATATTTATTTCTTATTCTAAACACGAATAAATTCCAATTTCATTGATATCTCAATTATTTTCGTGGATTTCATAGAAAAAACGACATTTTTCATTAAGATTTTAGCGAAAATGCTACTTTTTTAAATAGTAATATAAAATTTATGAATTATATATCATTCTTATTTATTTCTTATTCTAAACACGAATAAATTCCAATTTCATCGATATCTCAATTATTTTCGTGGATTTCATAGAAAAAAACGACATTTTTGATTAAGATTTTAGCGAAAATGCTACTTTTTTAAATAAAAATATAAAATTATGAATTATATATCATTCTTATTTATTTCTTATTCTAAACACGAATAAATTCCAATTTCATCGATATCTCAATTATTTTCGTGGATTTCATAGAAAAAACGACATTTTTCATTAAGATTTTAGCGAAAATGCTACTTTTTTAAATAGAAATATAAAATTTATGAATTATATATCATTCTTATTTATTTCTTATTCTAAACACGAATAAATTCCAATTTCATCGATATCTCAATTATTTTCGTGGATTTCATAGAACAAACGACATTTTTCATTAAGATTTTAGCGAAAATGCTACTTTTTTAAATAGAAATATAAAATTTATGAATTATATATCATTCTTATTTATTTCTTATTCTAAACACGAATAAATTCCAATTTCATCGATATCTCAATTATTTTCGTGGATTTCATAGAAAAAACGACATTTTTCATTAAGATTTTAGCGAAAATGCTACTTTTTTAAATAGAAATATAAAATTTATGAATTATATATCATTCTTATTTATTTCTTATTCTAAACACGAATAAATTCCAATTTCATCGATATCTCAATTATTTTCGTGGATTTCATAGAAAAAAAGACATTTTTCATTAAGATTTTAGCGAAAATGCTACTTTTTTAAATAGAAATATAAAATTTATGAATTATATATCATTCTTATTTATTTCTTATTCTAAACACGAATAAATTCCAATTTCATCGATATCTCAATTATTTTCGTGGATTTCATAGAGAAAACGACATTTTTCATTAAGATTTTAGCGAAAATGCTACTTTTTTAAATAGAAATATAAAATTTATGAATTATATATCATTCTTATTTATTTCTTATTCTAAACACGAATAAATTCCAATTTCATCGATATCTCAATTATTTTCGTGGATTTCATAGAAAAAACGACATTTTTCATTAAGATTTTAGCGAAAATGCTACTTTTTTAAATAGAAATATAAAATTTATGAATTATATATCATTCTTATTTATTTCTTATTCTAAACACGAATAAATTCCAATTTCATCGATATCTCAATTATTTTCGTGGATTTCATAGAAAAAACGACATTTTTCATTAAGATTTTAGCGAAAATGCTACTTTTTTAAATAGAAATATAAAATTTATGAATTATATATCATTCTTATTTATTTCTTATTCTAAACACGAATAAATTCCAATTTCATCGATATCTCAATTATTTTCGTGGATTTCATAGAAAAAACGACATTTTTCATTAAGATTTTAGCGAAAATGCTACTTTTTTAAATAGTAATATAAAATTTATGAATTATATATCATTCTTATTTATTTCTTATTCTAAAACACGATAAATTCCAATTTCATCGATATCTCAATTATTTTCGTGGATTTCATAGAAAAAAACGACATTTTTGATTAAGATTTTAGCGAAAATGCTACTTTTTTAAATAAAATATAAAATTTATGAATTATATATCATTCTTATTTATTTCTTATTCTAAACACGAATAAATTCCAATTTCATCGATATCTCAATTATTTTCGTGGATTTCATAGAAAAAACGACATTTTTCATTAAGATTTTAGCGAAAATGCTACTTTTTTAAATAGAAATATAAAATTTATGAATTATATATCATTCTTATTTATTTCTTATTCTAAACACGAATAAATTCCAATTTCATCGATATCTCAATTATTTTCGTGGATTTCATAGAACAAAACGACATTTTTCATTAAGATTTTAGCGAAAATGCTACTTTTTTAAATAGAAATATAAAATTTATGAATTATATATCATTCTTATTTATTTCTTATTCTAAACACGAATAAATTCCAATTTCATCGATATCTCAATTATTTTCGTGGATTTCATAGAAAAAACGACATTTTTCATTAAGATTTTAGCGAAAATGCTACTTTTTTAAATAGAAATATAAAATTTATGAATTATATATCATTCTTATTTATTTCTTATTCTAAACACGAATAAATTCCAATTTCATCGATATCTCAATTATTTTCGTGGATTTCATAGAAAAAACGACATTTTTCATTAAGATTTTAGCAAAAATGCTACTTTTTTAAATAAAATATAAAATTTATGAATTATATATCATTCTTATTTATTTCTTATTCTAAACACGAATAAATTCAATTTCAATCGATATCTCAATTATTTTCGTGGATTTCATAGAAAAAACGACATTTTTCATTAAGATTTTAGCGAAAATGCTACTTTTTTAAATAGAAAAATAAAAATTTATGAATTATATATCATTCTTATTTATTTCTTATTCTAAACACGAATAAATTCCAATTTCATCGATATCTCAATTATTTTCGTGGATTTCTTAGAAAAAACGACATTTTTCATTAAGATTTTAGCGAAATGCTACTTTTTTAATAGAAATATAAAATTTATGATTATATATCATTCTTATTTATTTCTTATTCTAAACACGAATAAATTCCAATTTCATCGATATCTCAATTATTTTCGTGGATTTCATAGAAAAAACGACATTTTTCATTAAGATTTTAGCGAAAATGCTACTTTTTAAATAGACATATAAAATTTATGAATTATATATCATTCTTATTTATTTCTTATTCTAAACACGAATAAATTCCAATTTCATCGATATCTCAATTATTTTCGTGGATTTCATAGAAAAAACGACATTTTTCATTAAGATTTTAGCGAAAATGCTACTTTTTTAAATAGAAATATAAAATTTATGAATTATATATCATTCTTATTTATTTCTTATTCTAAACACGAATAAATTCCAATTTCATCGATATCTCAATTATTTTCGTGGATTTCATAGAAAAAACGACATTTTTCATTAAGATTTTAGCGAAAATGCTACTTTTTTTAAATAGAAATATAAAATTTATGAATTATATATCATTCTTATTTATTTCTTATTCTAAACACGAATAAATTCCAATTTCATCGATATCTCAATTATTTTCGTGGATTTCATAGAGAAACGACATTTTTCATTAAGATTTTAGCGAAAATGCTACTTTTTTAAATAGAAATATAAAATTTATGAATTATATATCATTCTTATTTATTTCTATTCTAAACACGAATAAATTCCAATTTCATCGATATCTCAATTATTTTCGTGGATTTCATAGAAAAAACGACATTTTTCATTAAGATTTTAGCGAAAATGCTACTTTTTTAAATAGAAATATAAAATTTATGAATTATATATCATTCTTATTTATTTCTTATTCTAAACACGAATAAATTCCAATTTCATCGATATCTCAATTATTTTCGTGGATTCATAGAAAAAACGACATTTTTCATTAAGATTTTAGCGAAAATGCTACTTTTTTAAATAGAAATATAAAATTTATGAATTATATATCATTCTTATTTATTTCTTATTCTAAACACGAATAAATTCCAATTTCATCGATATCTCAATTATTTTCGTGGATTTCATAGAAAAAACGACATTTTTCATTAAGATTTTAGCGAAAATGCTACTTTTTTAAATAGTAATATAAAAATTATGAATTATATATCATTCTTATTTATTTCTTATTCTAAACACGAATAAATTCCAATTTCATCGATATCTCAATTATTTTCGTGGATTTCATAGAAAAAAACGACATTTTTGATTAAGATTTTAGCGAAAATGCTACTTTTTTAATAAAAATATAAAATTTATGAATTATATATCATTCTTATTTATTTCTTATTCTAAACACGAATAAATTCCAATTTCATCGATATCTCAATTATTTTCGTGGATTTCATAGAAAAAACGACATTTTTCATTAAGATTTTAGCGAAAATGCTACTTTTTTAAATAGAAATATAAAATTTATGAATTATATATCATTCTTATTATTTCTTATTCTAAACACGAATAAATTCCAATTTCATCGATATCTCAATTATTTTCGTGGATTTCATAGAACAAACGACATTTTTCATTAAGATTTTAGCGAAAATGCTACTTTTTTAAATAGAAATATAAAATTTATGAATTATATATCATTCTTATTTATTTCTTATTCTAAACACGAATAAATTCCAATTTCATCGATATCTCAATTATTTTCGTGGATTTCATAGAAAAAACGACATTTTTCATTAAGATTTTAGCGAAAATGCTACTTTTTTAAATAGAAATATAAAATTTATGAATTATATATCATTCTTATTTATTTCTTATTCTAAACACGAATAAATTCCAATTTCATCGATATCTCAATTATTTTCGTGGATTTCTTAGAAAAAACGACATTTTTCATTAAGATTTTAGCGAAAATGCTACTTTTTTAAATAGAAATATAAAATTTATGAATTATATATCATTCTTATTTATTTCTTATTCTAAACACGAATAAATTCCAATTTCATCGATATCTCAATTATTTTCGTGGATTTCATAGAAAAAACGACATTTTTCATTAAGATTTTAGCGAAAATGCTACTTTTTTAAATAGAAATATAAAATTTATGAATTATATATCATTCTTATTTATTTCTTATTCTAAACACGAATAAATTCCAATTTCATCGATATCTCAATTATTTTCGTGGATTTCATAGAAAAAACGACATTTTTCATTAAGATTTTAGCGAAAATGCTACTTTTTTAAATAGAAATATAAAATTTATGAATTATATATCATTCTTATTTATTTCTTATTCTAAACACGAATAAATTCCAATTTCATCGATATCTCAATTATTTTCGTGGATTTCATAGAGAAAACGACATTTTTCATTAAGATTTTAGCGAAAATGCTACTTTTTTAAATAGAAATATAAAATTTATGAATTATATATCATTCTTATTTATTTCTTATTCTAAACACGAATAAATTCCAATTTCATCGATATCTCAATTATTTTCGTGGATTTCATAGAAAAAACGATATTTTTCATTAAGATTTTAGCGAAAATGCTACTTTTTTAAATAGAAATATAAAATTTATGAATTATAATCATTCTTATTTATTTCTTATTCTAAACACGAATAAATTCAATTTCATCGATATCTCAATTATTTTCGTGGATTTCATAGAAAAAACGACATTTTTCATTAAGATTTTAGCGAAAATGCTACTTTTTTAAATAGAAATATAAAATTTATGAATTATATATCATTCTTATTTATTTCTTATTCTAAACACGAATAAATTCCAATTTCATCGATATCTCAATTATTTCGTGGATTTCATAGAAAAAACGACATTTTTCATTAAGATTTTAGCGAAAATGCTACTTTTTTAATAGTAATATAAAATTATGAATTATATATCATTCTTATTTATTTCTTATTCTAAACACGAATAAATTCCAATTTCATCGATATCTCAATTATTTTCGTGGATTTCATAGAAAAAACGACATTTTTGATTAAGATTTTAGCGAAAATGCTACTTTTTTAAATAAAAATATAAAATTTATGAATTATATATCATTCTTATTTATTTCTTATTCTAAACACGAATAAATTCCAATTTCATCGATATCTCAATTATTTTCGTGGATTTCATAGAAAAAACGACATTTTTCATTAAGATTTTAGCGAAAATGCTACTTTTTTAAATAGAAATATAAAATTTATGAATTATATATCATTCTTATTTATTTCTTATTCTAAACACGAATAAATTCCAATTTCATCGATATCTCAATTATTTTCGTGGATTTCATAGAACAAACGACATTTTTCATTAAGATTTTAGCGAAAATGCTACTTTTTTAAATAGAAATATAAAATTTATGAATTATATATCATTCTTATTTATTTCTTATTCTAAACACGAATAAATTCCAATTTCATCGATATCTCAATTATTTTCGTGGATTTCATAGAAAAAACGACATTTTTCATTAAGATTTTAGCGAAAATGCTACTTTTTTTAAATAGAAATATAAAATTTATGAATTATATATCATTCTTATTTATTTCTTATTCTAAACACGAATACATTCCAATTTCATCGATATCTCAAATTATTTTCGTGGATTTCATAGAAAAAACGACATTTTTCATTAAGATTTTAGCGAAAATGCTACTTTTTTAAATAGAAATATAAAATTTATGAATTATATATCATTCTTATTTATTTCTTATTCTAAAACACGAATAAATTCCAATTTCATCGATATCTCAATTATTTTCGTGGATTTCATAGAAAAAACGACATTTTTCATTAAGATTTTAGCGAAAATGCTACTTTTTTAAATAGAAATATAAAATTTATGAATTATATATCATTCTTATTTATTTCTTATTCTAAACACGAATAAATTCCAATTTCATCGATATCTCAATTATTTTCGTGGATTTCATAGAGAAAACGACATTTTTCATTAAGATTTTAGCGAAAATGCTACTTTTTTAAATAGAATATAAAATTTATGAATTATATATCATTCTTATTTATTTCTTATTCTAAACACGAATAAATTCCAATTTCATCGATATCTCAATTATTTTCGTGGATTTCATAGAAAAAACGACATTTTTCATTAAGATTTTAGCAAAAATGCTACTTTTTTAAATAAAAATATAAAATTTATGAATTATATATCATTCTTATTTATTTCTTATTCTAAACACGAATAAATTCCCAATTTCATCGATATCTCAATTATTTTCGTGGATTTCATAGAAAAAACGACATTTTTAATTAAGATTTTAGCGAAAATGCTACTTTTTTAAATAGAAATATAAAATTTATGATTATATATCATTCTTATTTATTTCTTATTCTAAACACGAATAAATTCCAATTTCATCGATATCTCAATTATTTTCGTGGATTTCATAGAAAAAACGACATTTTTCATTAAGATTTTAGCGAAAATGCTACTTTTTTAAATAGAAATATAAAATTTATGAATTATATATCATTCTTATTTATTTCTTATTCTAAACACGAATAAATTCCAATTTCATCGATATCTCAATTATTTTCGTGGATTTCATAGAAAAAACGACATTTTTCATTAAGATTTTAGCGAAAATGCTACTTTTTTAAATAGAAATATAAAATTTATGAATTATATATCATCGATATCTCAATTATTTTCGTGGATTTCATAGAAAAAACGACATTTTTCATTAAGATTTTAGCGAAAATGCTACTTTTTTAAATAGAAATATAAAATTTATGAATTATATATCATTCTTATTTATTTCTTATTCTAAACACGAATAAATTCCAATTTCATCGATATCTCAATTATTTTCGTGGATTTCATAGAAAAAACGACATTTTTCATTAAGATTTTAGCGAAAATGCTACTTTTTTAAATAGAAATATAAAATTTATGAATTATATATCATTCTTATTTATTTCTTATTCTAAACACGAATAAATTCCAATTTCATCGATATCTCAATTATTTTCGTGGATTTCATAGAAAAAACGACATTTTTCATTAAGATTTTAGCGAAAATGCTACTTTTTTAAATAGAAATATAAAATTTATGAATTATATATCATTCTTATTTATTTCTTATTCTAAACACGAATAAATTCCAATTTCATCGATATCTCAATTATTTTCGTGGATTTCATAGAAAAAACGACATTTTTCATTAAGATTTTAGCGAAAATGCTACTTTTTTAAATAGAAATATAAAATTTATGAATTATATATCATTCTTATTTATTTCTTATTCTAAACACGAATAAATTCCAATTTCATCGATATCTCAATTATTTTCGTGGATTTCATAGAAAAAACGACATTTTTCATTAAGATTTTAGCGAAAATGCTACTTTTTTAAATAGAAATATAAAATTTATGAATTATATATCATTCTTATTTATTTCTTATTCTAAACACGAATAAATTCCAATTTCATCGATATCTCAATTATTTTCGTGGATTTCATAGAAAAAACGACATTTTTCATTAAGATTTTAGCGAAAATGCTACTTTTTTAAATAGAAATATAAAATTTATGAATTATATATCATTCTTATTTATTTCTTATTCTAAACACGAATAAATTCCAATTTCATCGATATCTCAATTATTTTCGTGGATTTCATAGAAAAAACGACATTTTTCATTAAGATTTTAGCGAAAATGCTACTTTTTTAAATAGAAATATAAAATTTATGAATTATATATCATTCTTATTTATTTCTTATTCTAAACACGAATAAATTCCAATTTCATCGATATCTCAATTATTTTCGTGGATTTCATAGAAAAAACGACATTTTTCATTAAGATTTTAGCGAAAATGCTACTTTTTTAAATAGAAATATAAAATTTATGAATTATATATCATTCTTATTTATTTCTTATTCTAAACACGAATAAATTCCAATTTCATCGATATCTCAATTATTTTCGTGGATTTCATAGAAAAAACGACATTTTTCATTAAGATTTTAGCGAAAATGCTACTTTTTTAAATAGAAATATAAAATTTATGAATTATATATCATTCTTATTTATTTCTTATTCTAAACACGAATAAATTCCAATTTCATCGATATCTCAATTATTTTCGTGGATTTCATAGAAAAAACGACATTTTTCATTAAGATTTTAGCGAAAATGCTACTTTTTTAAATAGAAATATAAAATTTATGAATTATATATCATTCTTATTTATTTCTTATTCTAAACACGAATAAATTCCAATTTCATCGATATCTCAATTATTTTCGTGGATTTCATAGAAAAAACGACATTTTTCATTAAGATTTTAGCGAAAATGCTACTTTTTTAAATAGAAATATAAAATTTATGAATTATATATCATTCTTATTTATTTCTTATTCTAAACACGAATAAATTCCAATTTCATCGATATCTCAATTATTTTCGTGGATTTCATAGAAAAAACGACATTTTTCATTAAGATTTTAGCGAAAATGCTACTTTTTTAAATAGAAATATAAAATTTATGAATTATATATCATTCTTATTTATTTCTTATTCTAAACACGAATAAATTCCAATTTCATCGATATCTCAATTATTTTCGTGGATTTCATAGAAAAAACGACATTTTTCATTAAGATTTTAGCGAAAATGCTACTTTTTTAAATAGAAATATAAAATTTATGAATTATATATCATTCTTATTTATTTCTTATTCTAAACACGAATAAATTCCAATTTCATCGATATCTCAATTATTTTCGTGGATTTCATAGAAAAAACGACATTTTTCATTAAGATTTTAGCGAAAATGCTACTTTTTTAAATAGAAATATAAAATTTATGAATTATATATCATTCTTATTTATTTCTTATTCTAAACACGAATAAATTCCAATTTCATCGATATCTCAATTATTTTCGTGGATTTCATAGAAAAAACGACATTTTTCATTAAGATTTTAGCGAAAATGCTACTTTTTTAAATAGAAATATAAAATTTATGAATTATATATCATTCTTATTTATTTCTTATTCTAAACACGAATAAATTCCAATTTCATCGATATCTCAATTATTTTCGTGGATTTCATAGAAAAAACGACATTTTTCATTAAGATTTTAGCGAAAATGCTACTTTTTTAAATAGAAATATAAAATTTATGAATTATATATCATTCTTATTTATTTCTTATTCTAAACACGAATAAATTCCAATTTCATCGATATCTCAATTATTTTCGTGGATTTCATAGAAAAAACGACATTTTTCATTAAGATTTTAGCGAAAATGCTACTTTTTTAAATAGAAATATAAAATTTATGAATTATATATCATTCTTATTTATTTCTTATTCTAAACACGAATAAATTCCAATTTCATCGATATCTCAATTATTTTCGTGGATTTCATAGAAAAAAACGACATTTTTCATTAAGATTTTAGCGAAAATGCTACTTTTTTAAATAGAAATATAAAATTTATGAATTATATATCATTCTTATTTATTTCTTATTCTAAACACGAATAAATTCCAATTTCATCGATATCTCAATTATTTTCGTGGATTTCATAGAAAAAACGACATTTTTCATTAAGATTTTAGCGAAAATGCTACTTTTTTAAATAGAAATATAAAATTTATGAATTATATATCATTCTTATTTATTTCTTATTCTAAACACGAATAAATTCCAATTTCATCGATATCTCAATTATTTTCGTGGATTTCATAGAAAAAACGACATTTTTCATTAAGATTTTAGCGAAAATGCTACTTTTTTAAATAGAAATATAAAATTTATGAATTATATATCATTCTTATTTATTTCTTATTCTAAACACGAATAAATTCCAATTTCATCGATATCTCAATTATTTTCGTGGATTTCATAGAAAAAACGACATTTTTCATTAAGATTTTAGCGAAAATGCTACTTTTTTAAATAGAAATATAAAATTTATGAATTATATATCATTCTTATTTATTTCTTATTCTAAACACGAATAAATTCCAATTTCATCGATATCTCAATTATTTTCGTGGATTTCATAGAAAAAACGACATTTTTCATTAAGATTTTAGCGAAAATGCTACTTTTTTAAATAGAAATATAAAATTTATGAATTATATATCATTCTTATTTATTTCTTATTCTAAACACGAATAAATTCCAATTTCATCGATATCTCAATTATTTTCGTGGATTTCATAGAAAAAACGACATTTTTCATTAAGATTTTAGCGAAAATGCTACTTTTTTAAATAGAAATATAAAATTTATGAATTATATATCATTCTTATTTATTTCTTATTCTAAACACGAATAAATTCCAATTTCATCGATATCTCAATTATTTTCGTGGATTTCATAGAAAAAACGACATTTTTCATTAAGATTTTAGCGAAAATGCTACTTTTTTAAATAGAAATATAAAATTTATGAATTATATATCATTCTTATTTATTTCTTATTCTAAACACGAATAAATTCCAATTTCATCGATATCTCAATTATTTTCGTGGATTTCATAGAAAAAACGACATTTTTCATTAAGATTTTAGCGAAAATGCTACTTTTTTAAATAGAAATATAAAATTTATGAATTATATATCATTCTTATTTATTTCTTATTCTAAACACGAATAAATTCCAATTTCATCGATATCTCAATTATTTTCGTGGATTTCATAGAAAAAACGACATTTTTCATTAAGATTTTAGCGAAAATGCTACTTTTTTAAATAGAAATATAAAATTTATGAATTATATATCATTCTTATTTATTTCTTATTCTAAACACGAATAAATTCCAATTTCATCGATATCTCAATTATTTTCGTGGATTTCATAGAAAAAACGACATTTTTCATTAAGATTTTAGCGAAAATGCTACTTTTTTAAATAGAAATATAAAATTTATGAATTATATATCATTCTTATTTATTTCTTATTCTAAACACGAATAAATTCCAATTTCATCGATATCTCAATTATTTTCGTGGATTTCATAGAAAAAACGACATTTTTCATTAAGATTTTAGCGAAAAT
Source organism: Labia minor (assembly GCA_963082975.1). NCBI lineage: Eukaryota > Metazoa > Arthropoda > Insecta > Dermaptera > Spongiphoridae > Labia > Labia minor. The sequence continues at coordinate 62,936,750 of OY720349.1, read as the reverse complement.
GCTACTTTTTTAAATAGAAATATAAAATTTATGAATTATATATCATTCTTATTTATTTCTTATTCTAAACACGAATAAATTCCAATTTCATCGATATCTCAATTATTTTCGTGGATTTCATAGAAAAAACGACATTTTTCATTAAGATTTTAGCGAAAATGCTACTTTTTTAAATAGAAATATAAAATTTATGAATTATATATCATTCTTATTTATTTCTTATTCTAAACACGAATAAATTCCAATTTCATCGATATCTCAATTATTTTCGTGGATTTCATAGAAAAAACGACATTTTTCATTAAGATTTTAGCGAAAATGCTACTTTTTTAAATAGAAATATAAAATTTATGAATTATATATCATTCTTATTTATTTCTTATTCTAAACACGAATAAATTCCAATTTCATCGATATCTCAATTATTTTCGTGGATTTCATAGAAAAAACGACATTTTTCATTAAGATTTTAGCGAAAATGCTACTTTTTTAAATAGAAATATAAAATTTATGAATTATATATCATTCTTATTTATTTCTTATTCTAAACACGAATAAATTCCAATTTCATCGATATCTCAATTATTTTCGTGGATTTCATAGAAAAAACGACATTTTTCATTAAGATTTTAGCGAAAATGCTACTTTTTTAAATAGAAATATAAAATTTATGAATTATATATCATTCTTATTTATTTCTTATTCTAAACACGAATAAATTCCAATTTCATCGATATCTCAATTATTTTCGTGGATTTCATAGAAAAAACGACATTTTTCATTAAGATTTTAGCGAAAATGCTACTTTTTTAAATAGAAATATAAAATTTATGAATTATATATCATTCTTATTTATTTCTTATTCTAAACACGAATAAATTCCAATTTCATCGATATCTCAATTATTTTCGTGGATTTCATAGAAAAAACGACATTTTTCATTAAGATTTTAGCGAAAATGCTACTTTTTTAAATAGAAATATAAAATTTATGAATTATATATCATTCTTATTTATTTCTTATTCTAAACACGAATAAATTCCAATTTCATCGATATCTCAATTATTTTCGTGGATTTCATAGAAAAAACGACATTTTTCATTAAGATTTTAGCGAAAATGCTACTTTTTTAAATAGAAATATAAAATTTATGAATTATATATCATTCTTATTTATTTCTTATTCTAAACACGAATAAATTCCAATTTCATCGATATCTCAATTATTTTCGTGGATTTCATAGAAAAAACGACATTTTTCATTAAGATTTTAGCGAAAATGCTACTTTTTTAAATAGAAATATAAAATTTATGAATTATATATCATTCTTATTTATTTCTTATTCTAAACACGAATAAATTCCAATTTCATCGATATCTCAATTATTTTCGTGGATTTCATAGAAAAAACGACATTTTTCATTAAGATTTTAGCGAAAATGCTACTTTTTTAAATAGAAATATAAAATTTATGAATTATATATCATTCTTATTTATTTCTTATTCTAAACACGAATAAATTCCAATTTCATCGATATCTCAATTATTTTCGTGGATTTCATAGAAAAAACGACATTTTTCATTAAGATTTTAGCGAAAATGCTACTTTTTTAAATAGAAATATAAAATTTATGAATTATATATCATTCTTATTTATTTCTTATTCTAAACACGAATAAATTCCAATTTCATCGATATCTCAATTATTTTCGTGGATTTCATAGAAAAAACGACATTTTTCATTAAGATTTTAGCGAAAATGCTACTTTTTTAAATAGAAATATAAAATTTATGAATTATATATCATTCTTATTTATTTCTTATTCTAAACACGAATAAATTCCAATTTCATCGATATCTCAATTATTTTCGTGGATTTCATAGAAAAAACGACATTTTTCATTAAGATTTTAGCGAAAATGCTACTTTTTTAAATAGAAATATAAAATTTATGAATTATATATCATTCTTATTTATTTCTTATTCTAAACACGAATAAATTCCAATTTCATCGATATCTCAATTATTTTCGTGGATTTCATAGAAAAAACGACATTTTTCATTAAGATTTTAGCGAAAATGCTACTTTTTTAAATAGAAATATAAAATTTATGAATTATATATCATTCTTATTTATTTCTTATTCTAAACACGAATAAATTCCAATTTCATCGATATCTCAATTATTTTCGTGGATTTCATAGAAAAAACGACATTTTTCATTAAGATTTTAGCGAAAATGCTACTTTTTTAAATAGAAATATAAAATTTATGAATTATATATCATTCTTATTTATTTCTTATTCTAAACACGAATAAATTCCAATTTCATCGATATCTCAATTATTTTCGTGGATTTCATAGAAAAAACGACATTTTTCATTAAGATTTTAGCGAAAATGCTACTTTTTTAAATAGAAATATAAAATTTATGAATTATATATCATTCTTATTTATTTCTTATTCTAAACACGAATAAATTCCAATTTCATCGATATCTCAATTATTTTCGTGGATTTCATAGAAAAAACGACATTTTTCATTAAGATTTTAGCGAAAATGCTACTTTTTTAAATAGAAATATAAAATTTATGAATTATATATCATTCTTATTTATTTCTTATTCTAAACACGAATAAATTCCAATTTCATCGATATCTCAATTATTTTCGTGGATTTCATAGAAAAAACGACATTTTTCATTAAGATTTTAGCGAAAATGCTACTTTTTTAAATAGAAATATAAAATTTATGAATTATATATCATTCTTATTTATTTCTTATTCTAAACACGAATAAATTCCAATTTCATCGATATCTCAATTATTTTCGTGGATTTCATAGAAAAAACGACATTTTTCATTAAGATTTTAGCGAAAATGCTACTTTTTTAAATAGAAATATAAAATTTATGAATTATATATCATTCTTATTTATTTCTTATTCTAAACACGAATAAATTCCAATTTCATCGATATCTCAATTATTTTCGTGGATTTCATAGAAAAAACGACATTTTTCATTAAGATTTTAGCGAAAATGCTACTTTTTTAAATAGAAATATAAAATTTATGAATTATATATCAGTCTTATTTATTTCTTATTCTAAACACGAATAAATTCCAATTTCATCGATATCTCAATTATTTTCGTGGATTTCATAGAAAAAACGACATTTTTCATTAAGATTTTAGCGAAAATGCTACTTTTTTAAATAGAAATATAAAATTTATGAATTATATATCATTCTTATTTATTTCTTATTCTAAACACGAATAAATTCCAATTTCATCGATATCTCAATTATTTTCGTGGATTTCATAGAAAAAACGACATTTTTCATTAAGATTTTAGCGAAAATGCTACTTTTTTAAATAGAAATATAAAATTTATGAATTATATATCATTCTTCATTTATTTCTTATTCTAAACACGAATAAATTCCAATTTCATCGATATCTCAATTATTTTCGTGGATTTCATAGAAAAAACGACATTTTTCATTAAGATTTTAGCGAAAATGCTACTTTTTTAAATAGAAATATAAAATTTATGAATTATATATCATTCTTATTTATTTCTTATTCTAAACACGAATAAATTCCAATTTCATCGATATCTCAATTATTTTCGTGGATTTCATAGAAAAAACGACATTTTTCATTAAGATTTTAGCGAAAATGCTACTTTTTTAAATAGAAATATAAAATTTATGAATTATATATCATTCTTATTTATTTCTTATTCTAAACACGAATAAATTCCAATTTCATCGATATCTCAATTATTTTCGTGGATTTCATAGAAAAAACGACATTTTTCATTAAGATTTTAGCGAAAATGCTACTTTTTTAAATAGAAATATAAAATTTATGAATTATATATCATTCTTATTTATTTCTTATTCTAAACACGAATAAATTCCAATTTCATCGATATCTCAATTATTTTCGTGGATTTCATAGAAAAAACGACATTTTTCATTAAGATTTTAGCGAAAATGCTACTTTTTTAAATAGAAATATAAAATTTATGAATTATATATCATTCTTATTTATTTCTTATTCTAAACACGAATAAATTCCAATTTCATCGATATCTCAATTATTTTCGTGGATTTCATAGAAAAAACGACATTTTTCATTAAGATTTTAGCGAAAATGCTACTTTTTTAAATAGAAATATAAAATTTATGAATTATATATCATTCTTATTTATTTCTTATTCTAAACACGAATAAATTCCAATTTCATCGATATCTCAATTATTTTCGTGGATTTCATAGAAAAAACGACATTTTTCATTAAGATTTTAGCGAAAATGCTACTTTTTTAAATAGAAATATAAAATTTATGAATTATATATCATTCTTATTTATTTCTTATTCTAAACACGAATAAATTCCAATTTCATCGATATCTCAATTATTTTCGTGGATTTCATAGAAAAAACGACATTTTTCATTAAGATTTTAGCGAAAATGCTACTTTTTTAAATAGAAATATAAAATTTATGAATTATATATCATTCTTATTTATTTCTTATTCTAAACACGAATAAATTCCAATTTCATCGATATCTCAATTATTTTCGTGGATTTCATAGAAAAAACGACATTTTTCATTAAGATTTTAGCGAAAATGCTACTTTTTTAAATAGAAATATAAAATTTATGAATTATATATCATTCTTATTTATTTCTTATTCTAAACACGAATAAATTCCAATTTCATCGATATCTCAATTATTTTCGTGGATTTCATAGAAAAAACGACATTTTTCATTAAGATTTTAGCGAAAATGCTACTTTTTTAAATAGAAATATAAAATTTATGAATTATATATCATTCTTATTTATTTCTTATTCTAAACACGAATAAATTCCAATTTCATCGATATCTCAATTATTTTCGTGGATTTCATAGAAAAAACGACATTTTTCATTAAGATTTTAGCGAAAATGCTACTTTTTTAAATAGAAATATAAAATTTATGAATTATATATCATTCTTATTTATTTCTTATTCTAAACACGAATAAATTCCAATTTCATCGATATCTCAATTATTTTCGTGGATTTCATAGAAAAAACGACATTTTTCATTAAGATTTTAGCGAAAATGCTACTTTTTTAAATAGAAATATAAAATTTATGAATTATATATCATTCTTATTTATTTCTTATTCTAAACACGAATAAATTCCAATTTCATCGATATCTCAATTATTTTCGTGGATTTCATAGAAAAAACGACATTTTTCATTAAGATTTTAGCGAAAATGCTACTTTTTTAAATAGAAATATAAAATTTATGAATTATATATCATTCTTATTTATTTCTTATTCTAAACACGAATAAATTCCAATTTCATCGATATCTCAATTATTTTCGTGGATTTCATAGAAAAAACGACATTTTTCATTAAGATTTTAGCGAAAATGCTACTTTTTTAAATAGAAATATAAAATTTATGAATTATATATCATTCTTATTTATTTCTTATTCTAAACACGAATAAATTCCAATTTCATCGATATCTCAATTATTTTCGTGGATTTCATAGAAAAAACGACATTTTTCATTAAGATTTTAGCGAAAATGCTACTTTTTTAAATAGAAATATAAAATTTATGAATTATATATCATTCTTATTTATTTCTTATTCTAAACACGAATAAATTCCAATTTCATCGATATCTCAATTATTTTCGTGGATTTCATAGAAAAAACGACATTTTTCATTAAGATTTTAGCGAAAATGCTACTTTTTTAAATAGAAATATAAAATTTATGAATTATATATCATTCTTATTTATTTCTTATTCTAAACACGAATAAATTCCAATTTCATCGATATCTCAATTATTTTCGTGGATTTCATAGAAAAAACGACATTTTTCATTAAGATTTTAGCGAAAATGCTACTTTTTTAAATAGAAATATAAAATTTATGAATTATATATCATTCTTATTTATTTCTTATTCTAAACACGAATAAATTCCAATTTCATCGATATCTCAATTATTTTCGTGGATTTCATAGAAAAAACGACATTTTTCATTAAGATTTTAGCGAAAATGCTACTTTTTTAAATAGAAATATAAAATTTATGAATTATATATCATTCTTATTTATTTCTTATTCTAAACACGAATAAATTCCAATTTCATCGATATCTCAATTATTTTCGTGGATTTCATAGAAAAAACGACATTTTTCATTAAGATTTTAGCGAAAATGCTACTTTTTTAAATAGAAATATAAAATTTATGAATTATATATCATTCTTATTTATTTCTTATTCTAAACACGAATAAATTCCAATTTCATCGATATCTCAATTATTTTCGTGGATTTCATAGAAAAAACGACATTTTTCATTAAGATTTTAGCGAAAATGCTACTTTTTTAAATAGAAATATAAAATTTATGAATTATATATCATTCTTATTTATTTCTTATTCTAAACACGAATAAATTCCAATTTCATCGATATCTCAATTATTTTCGTGGATTTCATAGAAAAAACGACATTTTTCATTAAGATTTTAGCGAAAATGCTACTTTTTTAAATAGAAATATAAAATTTATGAATTATATATCATTCTTATTTATTTCTTATTCTAAACACGAATAAATTCCAATTTCATCGATATCTAAATTATTTTCGTGGATTTCATA